>CM060984.1:155767892-157126599 GCA_030765065.1 Deroplatys truncata
TTCTCTTCTATAATCTTTAAATTCTTCAGTGCTATCAAAAAGATGTTTGCATTCATTACTACGTGCAAATTGTCCCTTTCTTCAAATCATTGTCAAACACCTCTCCAAAAGCCTTTCCTAGTTTTGTTTCTATTTGTCCAAATATCACCCATCCATTTCTAATGAGTTGGAAAAAACCACATTGCATCCCTTTTATGTGCGATATTTTAAGAAAACTTTTAAAAGGTGTTCATCTGGCAACTGGTGCAGCCTATACCACTACTTTTATGTTCTCCCAAAATTAACCCTTTTGAACTTATTTTTCTATCTCAAGTTATACCCCAACATCATCTGTGTTTAAAGATATTTTCAACAATATTTTACCCATCCTCTCCTCTTTTCCCTAAAATTGAATCCCATATAACCACATCCAGGATGTGGCTGGCTCTACTATTGAACTATTTTAACTACGTTCATAATTAGAGATGGGCAAAATACAAGGAAAAATTTGCCAAAATATGCAAATATGAAGAAAAAGATCCTTAAATATTATAAAATGTATATTTTAAAACCAAAAGATGTTATATTTTAAGGCTATGGAAAAGGGTCACTTTATTAGTTAAAAAAAAATAGACTTTGTAGATTTTTGTCCATATTTAATAATGAAATATCAAATGAAATATAATAAATTACAAAATGTATATCTTGAAGTTTCTGGCAACAGCCTGTGAATTCCTCTTCATTTGGAAGGAATTTTGTATAATGTTGTATAATTGGTAAATGGTAAGCAATGGACGAAAATGTACTGCACAAAAATTGTAGATCTCTTCAAAACACACAATTTATTTTAAATAACTTGTACTGTAAGCCATTTCCAAGGCATTCATTATTAATGCATTGAATTGCTCAATACTTTGTCATTCAAGTCCTTTCGATATCCAATTGTTTCTTTCAATTGCATGCAAAGAGCACAGGATATAGCATCCAGTTCTTAAACATTTCAGTAATGCTATTCCCTTTCTATCTATAATGAAATGTGTAATGTAGCTATTTCTGCAAAGGTTTATCTCAATTAAAATGAGGTTGATAGAAAAATAAACTTTCATAAGAATAGTTTGTATACCCACTAATAAATGGTAGAGAAAGTCATGTGAATGTAGCACATTAGATTTTTACTTTCTCTACCATGTACATAGTAGGTAAAGAAGGTATTGCATTCTATCCAAAACTTTGATACCAAGATTTCACCAGAAATACATGTTTTGAGGCCTCCTGAATCCAAAAAAAGGCATCTTTAGAAAAAGGTCTCTGAGTGTGTATCTGTGAACAGCAGATCTCAAAAACGAAAAGTTGGTTAAATATCAAATGTGGTATTTAATTTCAATATCTTCCAAAGATGTGACACAAAGATTTACAAGAAAATCCCCCTCACATCAAACTACCCTTTACACGGAACATTTTTTAAAAGTTTTGATTTCCTAAAAAATGGCTCTAACGATTTTAGTTAAATTACCATACATTAAAGATATTTACGTGACAAATAAAATTTATATCCTAAATTTTCTGGGAAAAATCTGTAAAGTCCTCTTCATTTAGAGGGAATTTTGTATAATTTTGTATAACTGGTAAATGTTAAGTGATACACAAAAAATGTAGATCTCTTTAAAACACACAAATAGCGTTTTTTTATGACAAACATTTTCGAGGTATCTGTTATTAATGGTTCAAATTGTTCTATACTGTGTGACTCATTTGAAGTGCTTTTGATATGCAGTTGTTTTGCACAATATGCATGGAGTTTTAAGGCCAGCATATAGCATCCACATCTTAAACATTTGACTATTGCTATTCCCTTTGTACGTATAACAAAATGGTAACTTACTAATTCTGTAAAGGTTTATCTCAATTAAAATGAAGATGGAAAAATAAACTTTCATGGGAATAATTTGTATACCCGCCAATAAACAACAGAGGGTAGAGACAATCATGTGTGTGTAACACATCAAGATTTTTTGTACGTGGCATATTTGAAATACTGTTCTGTGAGAAGTATCAGTCAAAATTCCATTGTAAATTTCCATACTAGGTACATAAAATTCCTAGCATATATAACCACAAGAATAAAGTCAAGTTTATAGGGTCCTTTTTTGAACAGAAAATAGGCTCAGCAATACAATGTGTTGACTGAAGAAAAGCTGGGCGAAACAGAGGTATTATGAATGTGTTTGAATTAAAGTAATCATTTTCAATGCCTATTATAATGCAGGTAAACCAGGCATATATGTTTAGCCTTTTGCATGAATTTCAGTTATGTTGTTTGTGATTTGTTGGTTGTTTATATGTTATTTGGGTGCAGTAACCATTGTCAGTCCAAGGCCACTGGGCACTTGTTCTAGTCTAACACTCACTCACACCAATTACATTCAGTATAAACACGTGCTGCCATTTTTACTTTCTCTACTACGTATAGTAAGTAGGGGAAGTATTGCATTCCACCCAAAAATTCGATACCGAGATTTCACTGGAAATACATGTTTTGAGACCTCCTGAATCCAAAAAAAGCATTTTTGGAAACATGTCCGTGTGTGTGTGTGTGTCTGTGAACAGCATAACTCAAAAACGAACAGTCGGATAAGCACCAAACTTGGTATTTAGGTTCAGTATCTTCCAGAGATGCGACACGAAGGTTTTCAAGAAAATCCCCCCACCCCAGACTACCCTTTACATGGAAGATTTTTCAAAAATTTTAATTTTCTCAAAAATGGCTCTAACGATTTTGATGAAAATATCATGTTTTTAACATAATGTCATGAGAAATGAAATGTATATCTCGAATTTTCTGGGAATGTCTCCAAAAGTATTCTTCATTGTGAACGACTTTTGCATAACTGGTAAACCATAAGAGATAGACAAAATGTTACTACACAGAAAATGTAGATCGCATTAAAATACACAACTTATGTCATATACATTTCTTTTGTTGAGTGAACCGTTTTCGAGATATTGCTTGTTATTTCCTTAAATTTTCCAATACTTATACTTTTTCTCAAATTCGTTATTCATTTTTTTTATGTCCTGGACATGCAAAGAGAATGGAATGCGCCACATAGCAACCAGCGTTAAAATATTTGACTATCGCTTAAAAGCTACCATATTCCCCTTGCATCTACAAGAAAATTACCAATAAGATTGACATCTCGATATCTCGATTAACATGAAGCATATGGAGAATAAGCGTTTGTAAAATTAGATTGTACAAGAGTAGAGAAAGTCATGTGAGTGTAACACATCAGATTTTTTAACTTCCAACATAATTTCAGACTCAAAGAAAAAAGAAATATTGTCTTAAAGGTTTAAATAATGAAACTTATTAACATTGTGAACACAATACAGACTTTCGAAAGTGCACTACTGGACCAATACGGGTTTACTGAAAACTTTCAGGGCAGCTTTTAGTTGTCAGTGATGTTCAAAAATGCAATACTGAAACACAAAGTCTCCATGATAATTTTTAGACTCTAAATAATTGAATTTGCAGTCTTCTAATATTTAGGAAATGTTACTTATGAGTATGTTTAAGGTGATGCTGTTTTATCTCTGTTTATAGAATCCTGTTGCTGACATATACTCTACAATATGGTTGATATTCCAGCCAGTTTTATTTGGGCTGATAGGTACAGAAATAAATGTGAGGCAACTGGAGATGAATACTGTCTTGTATGGCCTTGGAGTGCTTGCAGTTGGTTTAGTTGTAAGTATAATAATGAAGTATTACTCTCAGAATTACATTATGAAGATTAAAATGTTATACATAAGTCACACAACCTTTTCTATACATTATATTTTATAATACTTTAACATATGATTTATATAAAGCATTTTTTCTATCTGCTTCATGCTAATTGGGCTATAATTACATGCAGGGGCAGTTAGGTCGGCCTGAATATTTTTTTTTAAGTATTAGCCTGAGTTACTTGAAAATGTGTACGTAAGCTTAACTAAGTACTAGGAACTAAAATATGATACAGCTGTATACTGAATTGTTAACATATAGTCAATTATGCCAAAAAGAATTACATGTTGTATTTAAAATAAGACATTTGGAGCTACTTCATGTAAAACTGTAAACCACATAAAATTGATGGTATCATATTTTAATATTATTTAAGTTAACTCCACATACTAATTTTCAAGCAAATGAAATTAAAACATTCAGGTTGTTTGGGACTTCTAATTAACTGTACAGAAATGGTTTCATTTAAGTAATATCTGGTATTATACATTTTGTTTGCCCTCGTATAAAGGGCATTACCCCAGAATTTTTCAAAACTAAGTTGTGGTATGCCCAGAAAGCAAGGTACATAATATCATAAAGTAAAAACTGCCTAATTTTGTATTCAAATATCCCTAATGATACTTAAGTTTTAGCTTAGCACTCCAGACTAAATCCAAATTCAGAACCTATGACTTTAAAAAGGATGAAATTCATATAAATGGCAGCAGAGTTAAGGTTTTTCTGTTTCTTACAGCACTTAAGAGACTGTAGAAGTGAATTTCCCATGATCCATAATTTTGAGGTTATTAAGTTAAAAGATTGCATACATGTTTCTTATGATACAGACAAATGATGTGAAACATTTCAAATTTATATGATTAGTTTCCAAGATATTAAGTATTTTATATAAAACATTGGTAACATTTTGTAGCCTCTTTAACATAAAAATTAAAGCAGGGTAAAAAATTGGCTTTTTTCTTATTTTTAAACTCGAAAAATAGAACTAGTAATTACTTTTTAGATCATGCATTTACGTAGTCATAGAAGGCTGATACAACAATCGACTGTTAATAAAAAGTGTCATTATGTCCAAACCATTGGTGCATAAGAAGCAAATGAATGGACATTTAAATGTTTCCAACTATACTGGACTTAATCTAGAAAAATTTAAAACTTCAAGAAGAATTCTTTGGAAAAAGCTAATACTAAGAAAAGGTTGTTTGAAATTTTTAAACATTTTTCTTTTATTTGTGATTTATTAGTTAATCACAGACCATTTAAAGAAAAATCAAGGCTATGCATTTCATTCCTCTTGCTAATATTGAAAACTCAGCATATTTTAATCAAAATTGTATCAGACATTTTTGAAAAAAAGAATAATGAAAATGTTTTAAAAAAGGAAAAGAGTTTTTTGTAGGATAGATTCAAGAAAACACACACTCACTCTCTCATGCCCACACTCACTCACGCTCACTCACGCTCACTCGCGTTCACTCACGCTCACTCGCGTTCACTCACGCTCACTCTCACTCTCTCGCTTACTCTCACTCAGACTAGATACTTTAACAACTCTAATTTGTTTCAGTTGAGAATAACAGCAAGCTTCCTGGCCACATGGAAAACAGCTCTCAACACTAAAGAAAGGTTCTTTGTGGCAATTGCTTGGTTCCCAAAAGCAACTGTGCAAGTAAGTTCAACATGCAAAATTAATTTTATTTTATATTTGTTAAGATGTGGTGCAGGAAAGGGAGGGTTTTAGGATTAAAACACCTCTTATAGCTTTACAGAGAAGACATATTATGTAAAAAAATACATGGAAACTTGACTATATCACCTAAATTCTACTTTACACAGCAACAAGTACCTTTGTCATTCAGTGCCTTAAATGATGGGCAATCATTGCCCAAAGTGATGTGTGTCAAAGAATAGCTATGTTGACCAAATACCAGTTTCAGTTAGTGAACTCCCTCCCCCTAATATTTTCTTATGTAGTGGTGCTTTGGTGATCATCTCCCACCACACCAGTACAAAAAAACAGCGATGGAATTTCAAACTTTTTACTAGCGCTGACAACTTAGGAGACTTCATAATTCTGACAAGGCTGGCATATTTTCATGTTACTCATAGAGTGGAGGTGAAAGCCTTCTGACCTTGGCCCTGTTATTATAAATAAGTGGGTACAAATATAAATAATATATATAAAGTTTTAAAAGTATTCATTGTAAACGTAGGCATGGCATCAGAGTTCAGCTGTTTTCATTTTGTGGGAAATAATGCTGCAGCATTGTAATGCTTATTATGAATATTTTGAAAAATAATCCTAAATTTTTAGGAGACTTTCCATATAAACTAGATTTAATGAAAAGTGAAATGAATCAAAAAGTATTCTTCAAGCTGTTGTATATAAAATTTTAACTCCATACTTGCAGCAGGTTACCTAAAAGTTGTAAATTCTTAGAAGTTTCCCCACATTTATCCTTAATTTTATTCTGATTTCAACTAAATTTGAAATGTATCAACAAATGTTAAGATTTCAAATCTGTATGTGTAGCAGTTTATCTAATTTAAAGAAGCCAAGTTTTATTCAAGCTCGTATAAAATTTTGATTCCATACTTAGTGGTTCATCAGTTACTTATTCTTATGGTCAAACAAAGTGAAGCTAAGGTGTTCTGCAGGGGTGAATGTACCTAACTGTGTACGGCTCCCAAGACCAAATTCTGGTTAAAAAAAATCATGTACAAGTAAGCCTAGTATTTACATCAGTCATGCAGCGAATAAAGCAGCACTGTTGTATATATGTATACACAGCACACATTCAAACGGAAGATTCAAGGGTTCATCTAAAAGCTTTGATAACATCAAAAGGAGAAAAACCATTACATATTTTCAGAGTTACCTTTATACATGCTGAACACCATACTTGTTTGGCAATGTCAGACACACTGCTTTGATTAGTGATGACCACATTTTATTGTAATTATTATTAGCAATAAGGGTTTTCCTGTTTGAAAATTTTAATAAGTCATAAGAAGTCACATTTAAATTATGGACAGGAATTTGACAGCTGCAGATGTTCAGCGTTTGTAGTACAAATTGGAGAGATGTATTAAGGCACATTGAAATTCTATATCAATATGTCTTTTGACACTTCTCTCTTCCAGCACTTATATTTTTACGCATTTTGTATGGTATAGCTAGTGACAGAGACTGTATTTTATCTTTCTGATGTAACCACTGTTCCTTTTATCAAGAAGGAACTTTTTAAACTGTTCATCTGAGAAAACCTGTATACTTAAAATTAGGGCAGAACTAATTTTCTTACTGCTGTGTATTTGAAAATTGGAAAATTCTATGAAGCACTATTGCTGGATTGCGGTTGAGAAAGGAGTATTTTAGAAGGAGTTGTATCGTATTTTAACTGTTGGGGAGCCGAACTTGCAGTAGTTGCAACCGCACATATGGTACCCGCTTTCCGGTAGCCTTTGTCCCAAATGTACTTTCAGGTGGCCTTTGCCCCAAGTTTAAAAAAAAATATTAACTTTGTAATTTGACTGTTTCTTTAAATATTATATATTTATTTTTGCCGTTAATAGTGAACTCTCTCAGCAAATTTGTAAACATGGATAAAACTGGCCATCGTTATGTGATACAATACTTTCATTTGAAAGGTCTTAGTCCAACTAATATTAAAGCTGAGCTAGATTCTACACTGGGGGAGTCTGCTCCTTCATTTACAACAGTAAAATATTGGGTGGCAGAGTTTAAGCGAGGCCATATGAGATGCCAAGACGAACATCGCAGTGGTCGACCAAATGAGGTGACCACGCCAGAAATTGTGAAGAAAATCTACAATATGGTATTGGATGACGACCGTCGACTGAAAGTGCGCAAGCTAGCAGATATCGTAGGCATTTCAAAAAGTGTTGTACATCGCGTACTAACTGAAAATTTAGACATGAGAAAGCTTGCAGAAGATGGATGCTGTGTTTACTCACAATGGAACAAAAGCAGGGTCATGAGGATGTTTCAGTCGAGTGTTTGGCAAGGTTTTGCTGCAATAAAGCCAAGTTTTTGTGTCGATTCATAGCCATGGATGAAACATGGGTCCATCACTTCACACCTGAAACGAAGGAACAGTCAAAACAGTGAATTGAAAGGAGAGAATCGGCTCCAAAGAAGGCAAAGACAGTTCCATCTGCAGACAAGGTCATGGCATCAGTTTTTTGGGATGTACGTGGAATCATTTTCAATGATTATCCTCAAAATGGAAAAGCAATCAATGGTGAGTATTATGCAAACTTATTGCAGCATTTGAATGATGAAATCAAGCAAAAACTGCCGCATTTAGCGAAAAAGAAGGTTCTGTTTCATCAAGACAATGCACCAGTTCACACATCCATTATCGCCATGGCCAAAATCAATTAGTTAAAGTTCGAATTGCTTTCTTATGCACCCTGTATGCCAGATTTAGCCCCCTCTGATTATTTTCTGCTTCCAAAGTTGAAGAAATGGCTTGGTGGTAAAAGATTTGCCAACAATAACGAGGTGGAGTTTGCAGTTGATGGTTATTTTGCAGAACTTTATGGTTCTCAGTATAAACAGGGTATCAAAGCTATTGAACATCGCTGGGAAAAGTGTATCGAGCTGAAAGGAGACTATGTAGAGAAATAAAGATTTTTTTCCCAAAATTTTTGTGATTTCTTTGTTAGGTTGGGTACTTTTGGGACAGCCCTCATAAGAAAGTAAATGTGTCTATTGTCATAATTTATGATTATTTGTAATTCTTAAGTACCACATATGAATGGTGTAAAGTGCCTTTGCTCTAGCTTAAATAGTTTACAAGAAATATGTTACTATACTAATGCTGCAAAAATAGCACTATGAGTATATACAGGCTTTTCAAGAAATACAATGACAAAGCACTTCCTGAGCTACACTGGTTCTGAAGTTCCAAAAGGCATTAAAATAACTGTATCCGCATACTGGATTTGTGACATAACACATTAATGTAGTTAAAAATAGAAACACCTGCAGAACTTTCGAAATACTGTGCCCCCTCATAACTTTCAGAGTAACTTGTATTTATGGGACATAGCATTTTGAGCAAAATCAGTTTTAAAGTTATGAAATTTATATCTTAGCAGAAGTAAAGTCAACAAGCTTAGTAAAATGCAAGATACTGTTACTAATGTTATGTTTTCTTCCATTTTGATCTAGGCAGCATTGGGTCCAGTAGCACTTGACTTAGCAAGGCAAAAGGATGCTCCAGAAGACATTATAGAAATGGCAACACAGGTGTTGACAGTAGCTGTCCTATCTATTCTTATCACAGCCCCTTTAGGTGCAATAGGAATACTTTTAAGTGGCCCTCGTCTCTTGGGAAGAGTAGTTCCTGAAGACACAGGGACACAGGAATCAAACGAAGTAGCATGAGCATCTCTAGGTTATATGCATTGTGTATATATATCTTTTCTATTTATTTTTTTACAGTGGTTCGCAAACTGCATTAAGTTTGCCAATTGTTATTTCTGAGTAAGTAGAACAGTAGTTACTCTATTGAATTAGTTGAGGGTTAAGCAATCCATTAGTCTCAGAGGCTCATAAAACTTAACAGAGAAAAATTTGGCTGGCTGTGATATATTTTTTTTTTTAACATGCATAACAATCCATCACATTTTTTATCACTGTTTCTTGGATTAATGTTTTATCTTAGCCATCATGTAAACTAATTCCTGCCAGCATAAAAATTTTTTGTCATTGGAAATAATTTAAAGTCAGGGGTTTAGTTGGACTGGTACTCACTGGTACTCAGTACCAATAGTTCAATAGATTTTCTCACTAGAGGCTTTCAAATGTAACTAAATGTGGGGGTGTATATCAGTACTCCATTGAATTGTTAAATTGATATTCTCAGAGAAGCAAGGTACCCATAGACCTCAAGAATACCTGCAGAAGAGTGGTGCAGCATTTAGCAGCTTACAAAAAAAATAATCTTAACCCTAAGTTTAACCCTGTGTTGATTGCATGGCATCTAGAGGGTGCTACAGACTTTGTTGTCATTAATATTAGCTAAATTTGTTTGCATATGTAACAGCAATAGTGGTAAATTCTCATTTGACAAACAATTGCATTGTGGACCAGCAAGATATTGTTTACAGAAGTCATGTAAACCAGTTGTGCAAGAAAAACATGTAAACCAAGCATGAAAGAGAAACCACTTCTGGCACTGAGTGGATGCAGTGCAAGTAACAGTGTTGAAAATCTCTTGCATCAGTATCACAATTGTATTTTCTTCTCTTGAAGTCATTCACCTATCTTCCTTTGTCAAAACCTCATCATACAGTAATCAGAGCTAATTTTAAGCCTCAAGTATAGGTTAAATAAAAGAAAGTGTTGTAGATTCTAGCCAATATAAAATGAAGGAAGGTTAATATGGCCTTAGTCATTGCCAAAAAAATATGATAATACCTAATGAGGGCATTTCAAATGGCATATAATACATTGTGAGAAAGCAATTTATATCGGCTAGCTAGGGAAAAATTGATGGATCAAAATCCTACACATTAGATCAACAATAACACACTGTGAGAAAGGAAAATACTGAACAGGCAGTGTTTCAAGGACAATTGGCAAAAACTATTAGTCTAGTTCAGGCCCATGCCACATAATGGTGACTGAAAAGTTGGCTGGGACTTGAATCATAGATCTTGGGCTTTCCATGCTGATTCTCTACTACTAAGCTACCATGGCAAGCTGCCCATATGTGCATAAAACTTTCCCATTGGATTCAAATATTGCAATGCTGCAAGTACTTTTAATTACTAGGCTTTCTGGTTAACCAATTAGGGTTAATTTATCTTTGATAATTGTTCTCTTGCACTAGGCATGTATAGGCACTAAGTTGGATGTTGAATCAGACTTGAAAAATGCATTTCCATGACCAGGATTCAAAGCATCTTCAGCTTTCCATGTCAACACACTATCTCTGAGCTACTCCGGTGATATACCTTGGTTTGAGTCCTGCCTGATTCAGCTTAGTGCCTACACATGATAGTGTGAAGCATTAAACATAAATTAACCTAATAAAGGTGTAGGTAACAAGGTCAGGAATGGTTTTTTCATAGCTTCATAGATATTAAGCCTTGTACCTACTTATGTTGTTGAATGTGTTCATGAACTTATTTCAAAGGTTATTCTTGCTGATATTGCAAGGTCAACAGATATATTTTTATTCTTGGTAATATATTTACGAAATGTTTGCTTTTCTTGAATGGTGAACTACCTCTTCCTGCTGGTGGGCTTTCTCAAACAAATATCTCTGCTTGATGTTATGATACTTTGTACAGTAGGCTGGACAGGTTAAAATTTCAACAAATTTGCTCAGATGAGCCCTTGATGTGCTTCTGAATGATTAGTTCTCACACTCCCAGGTCTGTAGCATATCCTTGTATCATACTTTACAATAGCTGTAACATTTTCTGTAGCAGCTCACTTATATACCCAACACCCAGTACACATCCTCATTTATCTACTATATATGCAAGAGTAGGAATGTTTCCAATCTTTCCATTGCAGCATCACTACCTGACATTCAATAATTCAGGTTGCAATAATAGTGGGGATTTTATAACTAGAACTTCTGTATTGATCTGGCTTGTTCAAACAGTAATACAATAGGCAGGTATATATCGGAATATACAGTGCCATATTTCTGACTCCTGGCTGACTGCTTTGTGTCCCTTTGCTGCCGGCCGAATTGAATATTCACAGACCCTGAACTCAAGTGCATAGCATACTGCCACTTCAAGCGCATAGATTTACATGCATACATTAACCACATACCTTTGTCACAGAAGGTGTTGGAAATGATGTCCTTGTGCTGCCATGCATCTCTCATGCCTTTTAAGAAAATTTGCATTAACACGCATTAATTCTTCTTCTGAAATTGCAGTAATTTCTCTTCTGATATTGTCTTTCAGTTCTTCCAACGTATGTGTTCCAATACACTTTATTTTTTAAGTTCCCCCATAAATAAAAGTCGCATACTGTAAGGTCTGGGGAGCGAGGTGGTCATAGTCCTTTACTGATGACTCTATCTTAAAAAATTTTCGCAACTTCAATGAGAGATCCACTGTACGTGCTGTAGCAGAGTCTTGTTAAAAATATGCCTGTGTGCATTCAATGTCACACAAATATTCCAGGAATGGTTTGATTATTGTATCCCTGTATCTCTGTTCAATAACCGTGTCCTCAAAGAATACAGGCCCTATAATTCACAGCACACCTAACACCAATTTTCTGGTCATGCAATGGCATTTTGTGTGCAATATCAGGTTTTTCTGCACTCCAGTATCTGTTGTTTTGTGTCGATATATGGCCATTTAAAGAAAACCATGCTTAGTCTGTGAAAAAAATTAACTTTGGGTTCATAGAGCCATCATTAACTTTACCCGACACCCATTTGCAGAAATTTACTCTACTCACAGTATCACGTGGTTGCAGTTCCTGAACTATGGTTATCTTATAAGGTTTTAACTTTAAAAGTTTAGTGAAACTCCTGTTTCCTCTTATACCCTACTCAGATTCTTTTGGGCTATGTTCTAACCTTTGTCCTATCCCATCGAGTTTTTCCTCTGTAAGAACACGCGAGTTACTTTGTGTTTCTTATCAAGAACAGAAACCATTTCTCTAAATTGGTTTAAAAGACTACGAACTGTCTCTCTGTGTGGCGCATGGATTCTGGGGAATCTGTCTATAAATAGCCATGTCACTTGCCTACAAGACTTCGCATATAGGAATCATACACAAATATGTGATGTTCTAAAGTAAACATACTTCTTGGCATTATAACAGGGCTATCACGCTTTAACCACAAAGAACAAAACATGAACTCGCGCTAGCAATGGTCGCACATGCACTGATGCACGGAGTGGAGGTAGAACAATGGGAGCCAGAACTGGTTAGAAGCACTGTGCACATGCATTTACATCCGCCAAGCTGCCGGCCAGGAGTTGAAAATATAACTGTATAACAATGCATTGGGTTTTGTCACACATGCATATTATGTGCAGAATTGGATTTGTGAAGTGAATGAACTTCATTGATATTGAAGTTTTATTTGCATTTCAGTGTTTAGGCAAAAGTGTTAGTCTGTTTAGTAAATGCGAATGCAGTTGCTTCACAAAGGAAAAATACCCTAACCACAACTAATGACAGTCATAAATCCATCTTCACAGCCAAGAAAAGGGAACCTTTCAATCCTTGTTTTGAGAACTCATAGCAACCCTGATTTTAAGGAAGTGACAAACACATGTTGACTCCACTTGGAGTCTCAGTTGCCAAAGTTCCGAATTCCATTTATTCTGTTTCATTAGGTGCAAATGTTCATTGAGTGTGTCATGATGTGGAGATCGTAGGAGGAAAATTTAGGGTTAAATGCAAATGAAACAATGGATAACATGACCATGACAGTGAAGACAATAGTTTCAGTAGTGTGAATGATGGTGTAATAAACGGATTGAAAAGTGCTGCTGGTCTAAGTGGTGCTTGTGGAGAAGCCTCAAAAAATAAAGCTATAGCAGGAACTCTTTCTAAACAAAGTCAAAAGCTTATTTTGAATGCATATAAATATGTGATGGAAAATAAACTTAATAAGGGGTTATGTAATAAAACTGCAAAAATTCTAAGTATTCACAGAAATACAGTAAGAGAAGTTTTGACGGGGAAACATCAGAGAAATAAAAGGAAATGTTTCTCTAAAGTGGATAATTTCACGTGTGATTTAATCCGCCAAGAAATTTATGATTTCTTTAGCAAAGAGAGAGCGCCTACCTTGGATGATTTGCTTGCACATTTGCAACAAATCTATGATTTTTCCCTATGGGCGTTGCACCCTGTGCAGCCTCCTAAAGGAGCGGGGTTTGAAATATTGTAATTTGCATAAGGGAAGAGTTGTTATAGAATCCAGCAGAATTGTAACTTGATATATTATTCGTCAAAACTAAGAAAATTTCGCAGTGATGACATAAAATAATTTATTTAGATGAAACCTGGTACAATATCCATGATGTATACAGGAAAAGATGGGATGACAGCTCGTGTGCTTGCATCTTACCTGCTCCTGTGTCCAGGCTGAAAAGGATTATGGTGCTTCATGCTGGGTGCACTGAGGGATGGGTAAAAGACTGTCTCTTCTTATTGGCAAAAGACATTGGTGACCAAATGGCTGATAGTCATGATGATATGAATGCAGCAGTGTTTGAAGAATGGTTTGTTGGTAGGCTTATAATGAACCTGCCAAGCAGCAGAAAATGTATAATTGTTTTGGATAATGCTACCATTCCCGCTTAAAGTATAGAACACCTACAGTGTCCATGAACTTAAGATATAGTTCAGTACATGAAGTTCATAATATTGCAATACCTGAACCAGTTAAAGCAGTACTCTTGGCAGAAACAAAAAAAGGCAAATGTGGGCAAGACTATGCGATTGACAGCTCTCTTACAAATATGGGCATGAAGTTTTAAGGTTGCTGCCATTCACTGCTGTTTTAATCCCATAGAAATGGTATAGTCAAAGCTGAAGAGAGAAATGCAGAAGAGAAATGCAATATCTTCACTCAGTGCAAGCATTTGCAACTTGTTGATAAGTTGTGCAAAGGTGGTCAGTGCAGAGCTATGGAAAAATTGTGTGCAACATGTGAAGAAAGTAGAAGAGAGATACAATCATTGTGATCAGCAATCCAATGATAGCAGGTTCATCATTACTGTTGACTCTGAGAGTGATGGAGAATCGCAATGAGACCCCTCAGTATAATATCTATGTGAGTATACAGCATTGATTATAATTATGAAAATGCTTGTATTTTAACTTGCATCACTCTTAATTTTCTCCCTTATTTAAAGCTAATAGTGTAACCATTTTGTACATGCATTGCGTTATTACATCCCACAAACATAAGTACAAAGTGTAATAAATAATAATAATATTGATAACAATAATAAAAATAATTAGTTTTCTATCAAATATGATATTTTTCT
Organism: Deroplatys truncata; assembly: GCA_030765065.1. NCBI lineage: Eukaryota > Metazoa > Arthropoda > Insecta > Mantodea > Mantidae > Deroplatys > Deroplatys truncata. Next base: position 155,782,687 of record CM060984.1, read on the forward strand.
AATTGCTTTATTTTGATTCTTAAGCAAAACCCAGTCTCTTTAAGAATGTTGTTCACTTCACATGTTGTTCTGAGAGAGAAAGTCAGTCTAGAAAGAGATGGTGATAAGAGATTGCAACTCTGCAGAAGGGATCAAGGAGGGAAGGTTCTGTGTTGTAAAACGATTATAAGGGTTTCTCAAAGAAAGATGTAAAACTGCACCCACGTTAACTAGACAGGCTTTACTAGAGTACCACTAACAGCTTGATCAAAGTTTTTGGGTTTTATAGAGACCTCAAAACCTTAACACCTGAATTCATCAAGAAAATTAAACAATTTTAAGTGAGTACCAGTAGTAGAAACTTACCAACTAAAACCCTGCTTTGGATGCATAACAGATGATTTATAACAAGTGCATTTATTTTTAAATGTCTCTCTGATTTGTTTTTTGTATGGGCTTAAAGAAACCATCTTATTAATTCATGCAAAACATTCCAAGAAACTATTTAAGGGTTAATTTCCAAACATGTGAACAATATGATCAAATGTTGGAAGAGTATGTGATGTGGGCCAAAGAACAAATAGTGCAACTTGGAGTGGCTGAGAACTAGCTGAACTACATTAGACGTGCATTAGTCCACAATTTTCATTCAGTTTGTTCTTGCCAGCAACATAGCAGTCGTGAACAATTACAATGTTTTCATGACTGAAAATGACTTAAATCTTTATTTTACTCTTTATATCTATCTTTATTTATAAAAATTTGGTTGATATAAACTTTTCAGAGAGAGTCGGGGAAGATTCCAGGAAAACCTATCCACTTGCAATTTGTCCCTATCCAGGCTGCATGGAGTAAGGCAAGCATAGTATACTGGCTGGTTGGCACAGTTAATTGACTCCTGATTTGCTGTATCCAAAGTCGTGTGTTGTATCGTGGCTCATGTTGATGGCACCTAAATTTAATATATCTAACATAAAAGAAAAAGAAAATTTCCTATTATGTATGCACTTCACTGGTCTGGAGGGATAATTAAAAAAAATTACCTTATTACCATTACATAAATGTGGCCTCCGAGATACATAATATATGCAACTTGATAGGAAGTGTTACTGTTACAAACATTTTTAGCAATTATTTTAAGTAACTTTTGAGTTAATTTTATTCTTTTTCACTGTGTACCTAAGTTTGGATTTTTATGCAAACATTTTTAGTGTTGCATCAAAACTTTATCATTATCTTTATTTATTCTTCTTTACTTTTTCTATAAGAAGATGGTAGTGTTTTTGAAAGAATGAGTTATCTATAATGCGAGGCTGAAAATTATTTTATTCAAGATTAGCAGAAATTGCAGACTACTTGTGTTATTGCATTAACCTTGGATATTCTATTCTCTTTGTTCCCTCTCTAATTTTCTTGCTGTCTCTCTCTCTTTTTGCTCAGTATTCCTTTCTCTTTCTTCTTCTCCTTCTCCAACTCTTTATCTCTCCATTGCTTTCATCCTTCTCTCTCCTCTCTGCACAACTTAGATAACATGCAATATTTTGAAAACTGGTAATAAAACTGCTGTTCCTATTCTGTTGATAAAAATTAAAACATAACTAAAAGTTTTAACAGCCTGTGCCTCTTCATTAGTTTGCAAAGCAGTTGAAACTATGCAGTTTCCCATAATAAGGTTTACATACAGGAAATAGAACCTAATCAAAAATTGTTATAACTCCTTAAAGATGTATCTTATTGAAATTTTATAAATAACAACACTTGTTAGAAACTTCATGGTTACAAACTTTTGTTATGGAGCATTTACAAATAAACAAAAATTATAATAACTGAGATGATTTTGTGTCCTATTAGAGTTCCTCCTTTGGACAATGTAATTAGGATGCTTTATAACATATTATTTAAGTGGAACCTAAAGCAGATTATATAGGTACCAAGTTTCATAACACCATTCTTGCATGAACAAAAGAAAGAAAGAAAAAACAAAACACACACATTTATGCAAATACATTAAAAAGTGTGACTTCTGGCCTTTTCATAGCCCATTATATTTAATAGTTTGTTATTCATCCAAACTTGATATTTACCAGAAAAATTCCAGTTACAATTTTATTGTATGTGTAGATTTTAAGACCCTATTTTTGGCTTAATACATTCTTTACATTTTTATAAAAGTTAAAGGAATGTTTCATCATGAGTTGATAAATGGTTTCTTTTTGTGTAAGCTATTATGTGTGATGAGTTATAAGTGAGATGCAATTATAGAGATACTGTTCATCTCATGAATATCTACATAACCTGTTTAATAGATACTTAGAAAGTACTTAAGAGTTGCCTATTGCTAGAGTAATAATGATATATTATAAATGTGTGTGATCTTTCATGACTGTAGCTGCATCTCTCATAATTATATGGCCTTTTCATGTTGCTCAGTCCAAGATGACTCGTGGAGAAGTATAATCAGGGATTAAATGGTAAACAAAGAGGTTCAGGTACACCCTAGAATTTAAAAACCTTTCAAAGAAGATCTTATTTGTGCTTGATCAAGCTCCTCATTGAAGTGAAGGTGAATGTGAGTAATGTACTAGTTGGTAACTAAGTTCCTATATTTGGTCTCGAGACTAATATTTTGAGTAATTGATTCCACAAATTAAATAAACATAAGGTCTGATGTACTTAAAAAAAAAATGGAAAATGTTGGGTTCTATACACAGTGACATAAAAGCAACTCTACACTTAGTGAATTTCAATAAACAAATTATTTCACTTCTTTTTACTTTCAAATGTTTCCATTCTTTAATACACCATTGGAGTCTGTCTGGAACACAATGACTCACACATACAAACACAGCTCAATGTTGTTATCCAGATACTGGAAGGCATTCTCAATGTAAAGATTCAAATCTACAGTTCATGGTTTCCCCCTACACTTCATCTTTAATCACATCCTAAAGAATAAATCACATCCTACAGCTTTTTATCCTTTGGGATTAAATCAATGAATCATAATAGGAATTCAGTTTCTGTGTTTAGTCCAATCGCATCTGTGTTGAAAACATCAAGGTACATCCTAACATCTGTAGCATAATGGTCAGGAACTCCATCATGCTGGAAGTAAAGTTGATCAAAGTTATCTTTGTTGATCCTTGTTCATTAATATTTTGAAAAGAAAATGATTAACATGAAGCACATGAACGCTCATTTGTTACTGATGAATCATTTCCTATTTGCTTCTATTCTTGCTGACACTATTACCAACCTAGAAACATACAGCTGAGCACAAATGGATTAAGCAAAGCTATACTACAGTATATTATATTGTAAATCTTCTTTTGCACCACTCTGCACATGCAAGCTCTCCTGTGTGGCTTATTAGTAAATGGAAGGTAGGTTTTGATCACCTTTTTTATGTGGAAATCTAGAATATACCTTGAATGAAGAAATGGAGCTCTAGAGTAATGTTTTATCCTGTAAATAGGTGTTGTGCCAATATTCCCTAGAAATACTAAGTATAGTTATTAAACAAACCTGTCTGGCATTATGTAATTAACTTAACATCTGTTACAGACTCCTACATTTTTCACACATTTATGGTGCAACTAACTAATGGTTTGCAGCAGAGTGAGGTATGAAACTTTTATGTTGATAAAAGCACTCCATTTTCATAAACAGAGCAGGAGTATGGATTTATATAGCTAAAGTTACCTTATAATTAATCTTCCCTGATTCATTAGATTTTTATGGATCATTTAATATGAGAAAATAAATTTCACCCAATTTACATTTTTCCTGCCTTTTATGTTGGAACCCATACAGTACAAAATTGAGGTTCTACTGTATGTAATTTTTTTGTAGTGACCATGATTTTTGCCCGCCTCCTTCCACATGAGATATTTTCATAACAGAGTTCAGAAGTGAAAACACAGTGACATAAAGCATAAAATTAATATGAAGTGATGGCATTTGCAACAGCAAACAGAAATGTAAATTATAGCCAACCACAAAAAAGCATAAAGAGATGAAACATGGCAGCCTGCAAAGGGGTAGCTAGGAATACATACAGGAAAAGAGGTTGTGTATACATCAACCAAAGTCTCAAAACAGCAAATAGAGAGTATATTTCTCTTCTCATGGTATGAAAATGAACAACAAATAGTTACTATAACTATTTGTTTGTCTCCATACATAGATTTTATTCTTGTTTCAACATGCCCCATATGATCAATGACCTGTGGGGAAACCTTATTCTACCAAACGATGGCTGATTTATGGTTGGAAGTGTCCAGCATGTGGTCTGTCATATAAAATGAGAGGACCTACAGCTTTTACCATGAACTCCGAACCACATTGGGCTTTCGGGATACATCACATCAGCTAGTCAAAGATGAAGGCTTGGATAGGGTAGAATTAAAATTGCCACCCCAGAGCCGGGAATCAAATCACAGACCCTCAGTACGAGAGCTGCAAATGAAACACTGAGCTACTTTGGCACTTGCACCTAATTTTATAGATATCATATCTTGCTCATTCCTTGTAATTGGCAAATCACCACATTGAGATCAGACAAGATAAGGTGTGAAGAGTATCTGAAATGAAACTTGCTCTGTGATTGGCTAGTTTTTATTTTTGACATAGACATAAATATGAAAGCATGGAGCTCACAAATTTTTGTGTTTGCAGTATAAGTTTACAACCATATTTGTGCTAACATCAACCAATGTGAATTCATTCCATTAAAATAGCAAGAAATGAACATCTGTGCTTGCATTATCTTTGTCTGATTTTCATTGTGAATGGCCCTTTATTCCTGTTGCTAATTATAGTAATAATGACTTCATTATTAACCCATTTGAGTCATATGACAAGCTGTACTTGCATAAGTTAATGTTGTTTAAATTGCAAGACAAGCACAGCTTGCAAGTGTGTGCTGGAACACAAAACTGCATGTATTTATATTTTTAACTAACAGATGGCATTCAAAGGATCTCATATCTCTTTGGAAGACTAATGAACAGGAAGATTAATGCTGTTGGCACCATCAAAACAAATAAGGAGGATGATATGTCGACCGACTGATATATCTTATAATAAAGTGAAATGTAGTGAGTATGAATCATGGTCTGAAATGAATGTGCTGTGTGTGAAATGGAAGGATAACAAGTATCTTTATTTTCTATTGATATATACAAAGCTGCTGATATTACACAGGCAAGCTGAGAGGAAGGAAAGCCCATATCAAGATGACTCTAAGAAACAGACCAATTATGCAGACCTTAGAATCAATGTTGCTCATCAGCTGCTTCAAAGTGCAACACTACCAGAGTTCAATATTAGAAGTTGGCTTTCAGCTGGGGATACCCCATTGAGACTGAAAAGCTAAAACATGCACATTCCAGCCAAATACAAGAAAGGAAAAAAATAGAGCAAAGAGATGTGTTGTATACTACAGTAGAGAGGGAAAAATAGCAAAAGTGCTTGGAAATGCAAAAAAGTGCTGTATCATGCTTCATTTGGAGAACTTTTATGAGCTATACCACACCCAACAATCATTAGGCCATCAAAATTGGTGAGTCAATGCTTCCAGTATCATGCATACAAAATTTCAGGAAAGAAATTATATACTAGTTGATTTTATATGAATTTTTAAACTTTGCAGTGTAGCTGTATGGAGGTTTAAATAAGATTTCTGAGGTAGCCAAGAGGGTATTTAAATGAGATGCCAATGGGTTAAAACAGAGGTACCAAAATTTTTGTTTCTTGGAAATATAAGTTTTGCATTCTATGCAATCAGTCACCAAACCCATAATGTTGTTATGCATAATTTTATTTTAATTAAATTCAGGTGACTTGTCTAATATTAATGTGTAAATAATTTGTTTAAGTTGCTTTTTCTTAAATATCTGTAATGAATAGGTTTGCATTTCCTCTGTGGGATAGGTTTTACACATAATCCTGCTCTCAGAGTTTTAGCAAAAACAGATTTTATGCAGTTGAGATAATTAATTTTTAAAAAGAAATGATGTAATATCTCATTTAATTGGAATGAATGTAATAGAGGTTAGACAACCATTTGCTTTTGCAGAGCTCTTTTCACACTAGCTGCATGCACACTAAAATTGGTTAGTTTTATCAAAATTGAAAAATTCAATTCCTTAGCTGGGATTAAAAGCACAGAACTTAGCTTTCCATGGTGGAAAAAATTATTTTTTTAGTAACAGTTTCGGCCACTCCAATTCTAAGAAAGTATAGTTTCCAAATACTACTACTATTGTAACGCATTTACAGCCCTTTGGGCTTTAGCCTCTCAATCTTTGCCTCCTCTCTTCTCTATGTTCCACTCTCTGACTCCACAGAATTGGACTCTGTAAGGTGTCTCTTCTTATTGTGTCCTCCCATCAGTTTTTTGGTCTTGCTTTAAAAAAATTTTCCATTTAAAATTTTCTTTGGGATCCATTTGTCTTCCATTCTTTGGACATGTCCTGCCCACCTTAACTGTCTAATTTTAATCTCTTGTATTATATTGGTGTCTTTGTATGTGTCATAATTCTTTATTGTATCTGTTTTGCCGTATTCCATTTTCTTGAATTGGTCCATAAATTCTTCTGAGTGTTTTTCTTTCAAATAATAATGTTTCCTCAAGGACTTGAGTCATTATCAGGCCTCACTGCCATAGGCTAGAACTGGCCTAATAAGTGTTTTATATAATGTTATTCTAGTCTTGGTCTGTAAATAATCATTTCAAAATAATAGTCAAGTTTGTCCACAAGTATTTACACATAACCATAACATTCAGCAAGATATACATAGTATACTTTATTTTACTGACTTGAGTTCTTTTGCATCATGTCGTGATTCTTTGTTCCTTATGAATATTGTCCAGTGGCAAGGCTATGCTCCCCTCTTTTCCTCTCCCCCCCTCTATTGTACATTTAGTCATGCATGACCTGTAAAGAATGGAGTTGGAGTCGACTAAACATTTGTGAAGTTCCATTTACTATACATATGCTGCAGAAACATGCTTTGGTAGGTTGTTACCAACTGTGTTAGCTGCTGTCAAGTGGTTCAAACATCTGTTCTACTTAAATCTAATAGGCAAGTTATATCTTTAAGGAAATTTATCCATCATGCCAAAACTGTGCATCATTTCTAAAAGATATTCAAGAAATACAATACAAACCCAAAAATGTTTAGCCCCTTAAAATAGATTTTCTCTGAAAAACTGCTAAAATTGAACAAAATAAACATCCAAAAAGAAAAAGATAGAACGGGGATAAACCCGATTAACTGTTCCGAGTGTATGCATTGTATACATTGGAAAGAAAAAAAGAAGCCTGAATGTCAGATTGAAAGAATGCCTAAAAACATTAAATATAAACAAATGGACAAATCTACATAGCTGACCATTTTTGGAATGCATGTCACAACATAAATAATGGTCTAAAATTGTTAAAAACCATGAGAAATGCAAAGGCATTAAGACATATGGGAGAAAATTTTCAAGAAGTGTGAAGATCAAGTTATGAACTTTGATATATACGGATGTGGATAGATATCTGAATTTGTTCAAGCCCCCACTGCTGTCAGTGAGCTTTGTTTAGCTATGAGGGACCCAGATATTTGAACCAGTCAACAGGATGCTCCTGCAGTATATGTATGGTAAGTGAAACCTCATGAGTGTTTAGTCGATTCCAAGTGTATGCTTTACATTGTTGACAGTTTCACTGTATAAAACTTCGTTTTCAATTTATTACCTATGTACTGTTAACAACAGTATATATGTTGCATAACATTTAAGTACTTATTATAATTACTGCTCACTTAACTCACATTAAAGTAATTCACATCCATTTTCATCATTGTATCACTTTCCATGGTCCTAAACAGTATCTCAGGTAATGTCTTTTGCATAGTATTGCAAGAGCTCATAAATATACTGTAAATCTAATTGGTGGGAGGATTTCTAGTGAGCATTGTCTTCTATACTGGCACTTGGAAGCAGGGTTGGCTTCAAAGTTTCACATCATATACATTAATTCTTGTAACTGTTGTATTGTAATGCAATGTAATGTACTCTCTACAATCAGAGCATTGCTTTTGTAACTGGTAATACCCAAATAATTGTCTTATTACAAAGGTGGAACACTGTTATTTTGGAATTGTATAATTGGACCTAGGCAGCACCATGGCCAAGTGGTTAGACTGTTTGGCTCCCACCAAGAGTTCGATACTAAGGACTTATATTTTTATTTATTTATTTTTTTTATTTATGGATGCTCTTTAACTGCTGTGGTCCTTAGCACCCCATTCTATATTAGGCATGAAAGACCTATAATTTTGCTCAAAGGCCACTTTATCAGGTTTGAGGTTCATTTACATGTGGTAAATCTACAACAAGGAACCCCCAGCTTCACTTCCCTTCTGAAGCAAGCCATGCTAAGGATTTTTACACCCAAAAAAAATTTATCACCCTCCGCCGGATTTGAACCCATGACCTTGGGAACTAGAGGCTAGCATGGTAACCACTACACCACGGAGGACAACTCCTAAGGATCTGCATGTGGGATTTGGGTGGGCGAAGCAGTGTCTGGGCGGGTTTTCTCCAGGTTCTCTGGTTTCCCCCACTGTTCATTCCACTGATTGCTACATCACCTTTCCTTTCATCCATTTCACCTTCATTTCATATCATCTTTTTCCCCCTCACTCTCATACCTGGCTATGGGAGATCCCCCATTCCAGGTTCTTCATTCTCTGAATCAATGTTCATCTGCTCCTTTACAGGCATCTGACCCTAGGCACAGTTGTAAGTCCTAGGGGGTGTAAGTCAACTAAGTAAGTATAACTGGACCTATAAATTATCTTCTTTCTGCATATAGCATATAGTTAAAAGTTGGTGAATTGAATTGCCTAAAGGTTTTCTGGAATATATGGGTCAGATGAGAAAGTAGTATGTTATGAACCGAAAAGCTAGCTCAGTGGTAGAGCACTAGAATGGCAGAATGGTTCTTGTGGAGTATCATTGAATTTTTAAAGACTGATTTAAGTTGCCAATCTTTCCTTTATTTTAAATTGCTAACTTTTTAAAAATATAGTTTATATGTAAGCATCACAATTATTCAGGATGAATGTAGTTGTGTGATACTTTTTATTTATTTATCTTTTATCTTAAATAATTTGAATTTTAACTTCATGGTGATATTGCAGCTTTGAAATACCTGCAGGTCTGACCAATTATAGGTTTTAAAGATTGGTTTATTCTGCTTTAAACAGTCAAACTTACTTGCATTCACTTTCACACTTTCTAGACTTTAAAGATGTTGAGAGATAATCCTAGTTAAATAAAAATTTGCTTACCCATATGGGGATTGAGTGCAGAATCCCGCAGACTGACCATTAGATCACCTTTGTGCTCTCTACCTTTCAGTTACCATGTTAAAACACCAATAGGCAAAGTAACTGAGTTGGATTGTGAGATGAATACAGTGTTTGCGCATAGTATAGTGTCTATGGCAATGAAATTTTCAAAGGTATGTTTAAGTTTGATTTTAAATCCAAGTGCTCTTGTAAACATAAAACAATTGTTGCTGTTATTTTACAATAATGTATAGGGAGACATTGAAACTCTCAGAATTTCTTCTGAAACTTTTGGTTGGAAAAATGCTATATATAAGCGACAGTTGTATGCTGTCTAATTATCAAAAGATACTTTTCCTATATCATCAACTGACAACATGTATCTACTGAGATGAAATGCAGAAAATTAAGTAGTCACTGTGTTGCAAGAAGCATGGAAGAAATTAAATTTTATCTTTGAATAGTTTAGTGAGAAAATGAAAAAAGATTAATGTAGATCCAATAAGTATCTTGCTATGAATAAAAAATGTTGTCTAATTGTGGAATTCTTAAGAATATGTTATTAAAATGCCTTTAAATGCAATTAGTATTAGTTGTATTCTGATGTTGAAAATACTGCTATATGAGAAAACCATTGGATAACCTATACATTGTTTAGAAAGATTACACTGCTCACTTTGTTCAACGAATAATCCTTGTGCAATACTTAAGTTCAGACAATCTGTATGTATGCTCTGTTGTCATTGACACTCCTTATCAGTACAAGTACTTAAAAGCTCTCATTATATCACTTTTTTTTAGTGTTAGTATCGGTGATGCAGAGTAACCTTCATGTGCAGAAAAGCTCTGAGCAAAGTGAACTGTTGTACTTATTTGTTTACATATAACTTTCCTGGTTTTGAAATTTTTATGATGTAAAGAAATCTTTTTGATCTAGTCAAATTAATTCTTTATGGGTTATAGCAACTTTTGGAATAGGCTTTATTGTGAAAATCTGGGAACATAATGTAATGAAAATATTTTTCACAGAATTTGTGAAACGTATGTCTTGTGATATTGTCCAAAACTATTTTTACAGAAATAAACTTAAGCTCTCTGTTTTATTTTTCTTGCTTTTGTTGTCTCTTATTAAACTAGTTACCTCATACCTACAATAAGGTAATTCCAGTCCATTCATACCTATTCACCATAAACTTGATTCATTATTCTATTGCTTTCTGTACCACATAACTAAGTTATAGCCAGGATTATGCTCCCTGACTGATATGCAGCTTTCTTAAAAGATGATAAACTTAAATACCAAGTTTGGTACCGATACAACTTCTCATTTTTTATTTACGGCATTCTCTCTCTCCCTCTCTCATTTGCTCTCTCTCACACATATTTATACTCTTTCTACTACTAACTTATAGTAAGCAGAGGAAGTATTGCATTCCACTTAAATATTAGATACCAAGACTTTTCCGGAAATACATGTTTTGAGGCTCCCTAAATCCATAAAAATGTGTTGCATGAGAGAGAGAGAGAGAGAGAGAGAGGGGGGGAGGGGGAGGGAGAGGGAGAGATTCCAAATTTGTGACACAAAGATCAAAGATTCAAAACTTTCAACAAAATCTCTCCACACCAAGCTACCCTTTATGTGGAAAAAAATTTTTATTCTTTATTTTTTAAAAATTAGCCCTAACAGTTTTGATTAAAATACCGCATATTTAATATATTTTCATGACAAATAAATTGTTTATCTTGATTTTTCTGCAAATAGCCTGTGAAGCCCTCTTCATTCTGAATGACTTTTGTATTATTGGTAAATCATAAAAGATAGATAAAATCTAACTACTCAGAAAGTGCAGATGTCTTTAAAGCATACAATTTATGTCAAAATAAACGTTTTTGTGGCATTAAAAATTTCTGAGATATTCTTTCTTATTGTTATGAATTTTTAATTTATTATAATTTTTTTCAAGTAGTAAGTCGTGTATTTGTTTCTTATGGTCGTGCAAAGAGCATGACAGTTCAAAACCATCGCATAGCAATTGGCTTTTTAAAAATATGATTATAGCTTTAGCCTACTGTATCCTCCTTACAGCAACAACAAAAAGTGTAAATGTGGAATAAAAGTTTGTTTTGGTTAACAATTGACAGAAGAATAAGATTTTTTGTACGAATGGTTTGAAGAAGAGTTTTTAGAGAAAGTCGTGTAAATGCAATAAATCAGATTTTTCTAAAAGTGTTCCTTTTGAATTCATGGGACCTCAGAATGTGTATTTCTGTTGAAATCTTAATGTAGAATTTGCAGCTTGAATACATTACTTTCTCTACCTAGCATAGATAGATAAGCGGTAGAAAATCTTATGGTATATTTACTTTCTGTACCATCTGTCCATAGTAGTATTGCATTTTACAAAACTTTGATGTCAAGATTTTATCAGAAATGCATTTTATAAAGTCTTCTGAATAAAAGAAAAAAAAACACTTGTAGGAAAAGGGATTTTGTGTTTGGGTGTGGGTGGGGGTGGGTGTTTTTTTTTCTTGAAGACAAAAAGTTATCAGCTTTAGGGCTAAATTTACATGAAAATATTTTCAATATTTTTTATTTTCTGAAAATGGCTATAAATATTTTGATTAAAACATTTAAGATATATATATATATATATATATATATATATATATATACATATATATATATATATATATATATATATATATATATATGACAAATAAAATGTTTATCTTAAACTTTGTGGGAATAGCCAGTGATGTCCTCTTCATTTGGAAGGAATTTTGTATAATGGGTGAACCCAAAGAGATGGACAAAAATGTATATCACAAAAAAGGAAAATCTCTTTAAAACACACAATTTATTTCAAATAAATTTTTGTGGCATCACCCATTTATGAGATATCTGCTGTTATTTGTTTGAATTTTTTCAGTACATATTTTTAAAGTGGTGTTACTATTCAGTTGTTTCTCCCAATGTTGTGGAAGGAGTATGAATTTCATGGCCAGCATATTGCAACCACTTTTAAACACCTGATTATTGATTCCGTTTCCTGTATGCCCCTTGTACCTTTAACAAAATGCACATTGAAAGTATTTCTGCAAAGGTTTATTTTGATCAACATGAAGTAGATAGAAAAATATGCTTTTTAATTTTTGGAAGGTACCTATATAAAAATAAATGATTATGTAACATATCAGATTTTTAAAAATCTGATGTGTTACACTCACATGACTTTCTCTACTCTTGTAAAAACTATTTTTACAAACGCTTATTCTCCATATGCTTCATGTTAATCGAGATATCGAGATGTCAATCTTATTTGTAATTTTCTTGTAGAAGCAAGGGGAATATGGTAGCTTTTAAGCGATAGTCAAATATTTTATCGCTGGTTGCTATGTGGCGCATTCCATTCTCTTTGCATGTCCAGGACATAAAAAAATGAATAACGAATTTGAGAAAAAGTATAAGTATTGGAAAATTTAGGGAAATAACAAGCAATATCTCGAAAACGGTTCACTCAACAAAAAACATGTATATGATATAAGTTGTGTATTTTAACGCGATCTACATTTTTTGTGTAGTAAAATTTTGTCTATCTCTTATGGTTTACCAGTTATGCAAAAGTCGTTCATAATGAAGAATACTTTTGGGGACATTCCCAGAAATTTCGAGATATACATTTCATTTTTCATGACCTTATCTTAAACATACGATATTTTCATCAAAATCGTTAGAGCCATTTTTGAGAAAATTAAAATTTTCGAAAAATGTTCCATGTAAAGGGTAGTCTGGGGTGGGGGGATTTTCTTGAAAATCTTCGTGTCGCATCTCTGGAAGATACTGAACGCAAATACCAAGTTTGGTGTTTATACGACTGTTAGTTTTTGAGTTATGCTGTTCACAGACACACACACAGACACACACACAGACACACACACGGACATGTTTCCAAAAATGCTTTTTTTGGATTCAGGAGGTCTCAAAACATGTATTTCCGGTGAAATCTCGGTATCGAATTTTTGGGTGGAATGCAATACTTCCCCTACTTACTATACGTAGTAGAGAAAGTAAAAAGGGTTCATACTGTGAATAGCACAACTCAAAAACTAAGTTGATTAAATATCAAACTTGGTATTTTCAGCATCTTCCAAAGAAACAGCACAAAGATTTTAAAATAAAGCTTTCCATCTTAAACTAGTCTATATGTGGTAACATTTTCATTATTTTTGATTTTCTGAAAAATGGCTCTTATCGGTTTTATTAAAATAACATAAATTAGAGATATTCACATAAAAAATAAAATGTATATTTTGGGTTTTTTGGCAAATACCCTGTGAAGTCCCCTTTATTTGACTGAATTTTGTATAATTACTTTCTCTACCACTTACATAGCAGGTAGAGAAGGTAGTTCATTCCACCTAAAATTGGATATTGAGATTTCAACAGAAATACATACTTTGAGGCTCCTGGTACCCCAAAAAAAGCGTTCTTAGAAAAAGGTTTGTGTGTGTGTGCACATGCATGTGTGCGTGCGTATAACTCAAACATTTCTATTGAATTTCAAATAACAGAATGCATAAGAGTCAAGATAAAAATTCAATATATATAATGTAGAGCTCGATAAAATATGTGCGCTAACCTCTTCTGAAATATTCACATTTGTTGCTAAAACATTTCCAAATGTTTAAGCAGTGCATCTTGAAATCTTAAATGGTTATTATTTTCTTTCTTATGCACTTGAGCAGAGACCATGTAATGTCATGGCCAACATTTTGACATGCTATTGAAACAGTGGACTATTCCCTCAGTCTTCTCTGTATACAAGATGTGTATTTTGTATTTGCTGTGAATATTTGTCATGATTAACAAAATTAGATTAAAAAGAATTCTGATGTGTTACACTCACATGACTTTCTCTATTCTTGTACAAACTATTTTTAAAAATGCTTATTCTCCATGTGCTTCATATTTAGATTAGATTAGATTAGATTGCATTCTGTGAGTTCACTAGCAGCCATAAAGGCTTGTGAACATAGAACATGTCAAGGAAATGTACAAAAATTATATATAAACATAAATATTACATAGAATATGGAACATTTGAAATAAAATACACATATTATATGCATGTTAAGGAAATGTACAATAAAGTTACATATATACATCAATATTACATAGTATACAGAACATTTAGATTAGATTAGATTAGATTGTATTCTGTGAGTTCACTAGCAGCCATAAAGGCTTGTGAACATAGAACATGTCAAGGAAATGTACAAAAATTATATATAAACTGCGACGGTATTTCTTATAATGTTTGTGTATTTGTGTTTACTTCACGCGTTGAAGCCATCTTGTGACGTGATTCATTTGTTAGGTTTGTTAGCTCCATCTGGTGTTAGCAATTTGCGGTAGTATTAGTGTTTGAAAGAATGTGACTGTTATTTGTTTTAATTTTTGTTTACTGTCCTCCGGCTAGCTATTATCTTTTCTTGGGTCGAGCACTTCTCTTTATACAGGTTGTGTAAACGGAAAGGAATCTTTTATCCAAAGATAACACTGATGAAGAAATTTATTATACACTTTTATTGTCGAAACACAGTCACTATCACATTTACATATTGATCTTGACACTTGCCAAACTGAAACTGTTATAATAACTTCATTACTGATAATTCTTAATTCGCGTACTTCAACTTTTTGTATAATTAACTTTATAACACTTGAAATTTCATAACTCTGTTACGCGTAACCTGCAAATTGATATCCGAAGTGTGCCGTACAAATACTTTCGACGAACTGACGGGAATGCGACGTGTAGTGTACAAAGAATTTTGATGAACTGACGGGGTCTACCTCTAACCTACTCTTTTTATACTCCTTCACCCAGATATGCCTAAAGATTATAACTGAACTGCAATTGGCTAATAAAACGCGCCAACATTAGTGTCTATTTTTATATCCAATGAAAATTATGAATACATATGCTCTAGGGAAATGTTCCAGAAGATTCTAAACACGCCAACATTACGTAACTTCCTCGTTTCCAATAATGATAAACAGCTCACCCCCTCGCTGCATTATTGCACGCTATTATTGTCAGTTTCAGTAAGGCGGTATAAACTTCTTTTCAACAATAATTACAATCAATAAACATCTCAAATCAATGTCACATAAAAATGCATATTCATATTACAATCATTATTTACATTTAAGTAATTTGTAATACAAATTACTGCATCAAAACATAAATATTACATAGAATATGGAACATTTGAAATAAAATACAAATACTATATGCGTGTTAAGGAAATGTACAATAAAGTTACATATATACATAAATATTACATAGTATACAGAACATTTAAAATAAAATAAGGACATATTATATACAAAATGAAGCAAATCAAGTGTAATTTTGTACAGAGTTGAATACCTCCTTACTGTTACAAGGTTAACATACGTATAGGCAAGAACAGTTATTTTAACATTCACTAGGATTTTACCTTTGTTCTATTTGATTTGTAATGCATAGCATTTACTGTCAGTTCTTAATATACATACATTTAAATAGCTTCATTAATTCTAGAGCAGGCATCAAATATGACTGGCAATTGTCATTAATATTTACTAATACTACTTACAGAGCTATATAAGTATTATCATCAGGATAATTTGTCATTCAGATAATCTTGTACAGAATAATATGCTTTTGAGCATAGGTACTCTTTAACAGCAGTTTTAAAGACATTGAAATTGTCAACTTTTCTCTTAAGATCATTAGGGAGAGTATTAAATATTTTTATGGTCTCATAATATACACCTTTCTGGAAGCAAGAAAGCTTTGCACTGGGATGATGGATGTTACCCTTTTGTCTAGTGTTTATCTCATGAATTTCCATGTTTGTAATAAATGTGGTTCGATTGCATACATAGAATTTTAAGATTGAAAATATATACATGGAAGGTAGGGTTAATAACTTTAGTCTTCTAAAAAGATGTTTGCAAGAGTGTCTGCTATGAGTGCTGGAAATGATTCTTATAACCTTTTTTGCATGAGGAATATTCGTTTACTTTCTACCGAATTTCCCCAAAATAATATTCCATATTCAATGATAGAGTTAAAATATGCATAGTATACTAATTTAAGTGTATCTATAGAACTGACATTTACCAATGCTCGGATAGCATAACATGCAGAACTGAGTTTGGGTATGATATACCTAATGTGAACTTTCCAATCTAAATATCTGTCTGCTTGGAGGCCCAGAATCGAGATGTTAATCTTATTGCTAATTTTCTTGTAGATGCAAGGGGAATTGGTAGGCTTTAAGCGATGTTTTAAGAGCTGGTTGCTATGTGGAGTATTCCATTCTCTTTGCATGTCCAGGTCATAAAAAAAAGGAATAATGAATTTGAGAAAAAGTATAAGTATTGGAAAATTTAAGGGAATAACAAGCAATATCTCGGAAATTGTTCACTCAAAAAAAAAAAAAAAATGCATGTGACATAAATTGTGTATTTTATTGCGATTTACATGTTTTGTGTAGTAAAATTTTTTCTATCTCTTATGGTTTACCAGTTATGCAAAAGTTGTTCACAATCAAGAATACTTTTGGAGACATTCCCAGAAAATTTGAGATATACATTTCATTTGTCATGAAAATATCTTAAACATATGATATTTTAATCAAAATTGTTAGAGCCATTTTTGAGAAAATGTTCGAAAAATATTCCATGTAAAGGGTAATCTGGGGTGGGGGAATTCTCTTGAAAACCTTTGTGTCGTATCTCTGGAAGATGCTGAACCTAAATACCAAGTTTGGTGTTTATCTGACTATTCATTTCTGAGTTATGCTGTTCACAGATACACACATGGACATGTTTCCAAAAATGCTTTTTTTTTTGGATTCATTGGGTTTCAAAACATGTATTTCCGGTGAAATCTCGGTATCGAATTTTTGGGTGGAATACAATACTTCCCCTACTTACTATACGTAGTAGAGAAAGTAAAAATAAGCATTTGTCTGAGGATGTCTAGAATACTATAGAAATAAGTGATAATGGATAAGGAAAATTGTGCATTTGCTAGACATTAGATTTCTTTATTTGATTATAAGGAACATTAGTTCATATTGCTTTAGTATGTCTGAAAATTGACAGGATTTTCAATGAGAAAATAATTAAGCAGTTGGGGAAAAAAAATTATATACATAGGTATATATAATTTTTGTTAAATTCACATGACTTTCTCTACACATTCTTCTAAAACTACTATTACAAAATCTTATTCTTCTATCTACTTCATGTTAATTGAGATGAACCTTTGCAAAAATGGTTTTATTGTACATTTCCTTAGAGGTACAAGGGGAATAGGGGAATACAGTAGGCTTAAGCAACAGTCAAACCTTTAGAGAGTGAGTCACTGTATGAGCCTTTGATATTCTGTTCTCATTGCGTGCCCACAAGAGAAAAGCCAGTAGCAATTGTCCACTTGAGAAAGGTTAAAAGTATTTGAAAATTCAAACCAATAACAAGGAATATCTCAGAAATGGTTAATGCCACAAGAAATTTGATTTTATACAAATTGTGTGCTTTAACAAGATCTAAATTTGTTGTGTAGTAAGACTTGTCTATTTCTTACAGTTTATCAATGATACAAAATTCACTCTGAATGAAAAAGACTTCACAGGCTTATTCTCAGAAATTCAAGGTCTACATTTTATTTGTGCAATAAACATGTGCAAATATCTTAGGCATATGGTATTTTAATTAAAATCATTAGAGCCATTTTTGAGAAAATAAAAAACTTTGAAAAATTATCGCATGGGGTGGTTTGATATTTATCAGATTTTTCATTTTTGAGTTATGTCATTCATAGTTGCAGATACATGCACACACACAACTCAGAGTGATAAGTTGTGATAAACAAATGGGATAGGGAGTGGAATATGACTACAAGTAGTGCTGTAACCAAATCATTTTTCCCCAGTGTTAAAGATAGGATAAAAATAAGCTTGCCACTTAACAATAATGTCACTACCAAAAAATATGGAAAATGGACCAATAACAGGATTAAATTAGTGCATAACTACACTAAGGAATTTGTAGACTGTGTTAGTAATATAAACCTGGACAAACTACAACAATAATTTCAATAACTGAATAAAGGTGTGGACTATTAATAAGTGATCAAAAATCATAGAATAGATCATACTTATAAGGCATATTCAGACACACACAATTTATCACTCATAACTCGACTACCGAACATTGAACTAGTGTCTCAAGCCAAGAGTATCAAAAGTTTAGCATTGTTATGTGTGTATATGGTACACATTTTAAGAACAGAGCAGTAATATTGCTTTTATGTAATGGCATACTGTATATGAACACTTTAACAAAGAAAATGCTTTTTTTTTAATGTTTTTTTTTTAGTTTCAGGGGATCTCAAAACATGCATTTCCAGTGAAATCTCAACATCAATACTTCCTCTACTTAACAATAGTACATAGTAGAGAAAGCAAAAAGTATCTTTAAAATATGTTGCTGCTAAGGTATACCATTAAATGATGCAGTCCTGTTAGAGATTACCAAGTAAGTACTTCATCCCTTTCTTAGCAGTATGCATAATCCCTATGGGCTGACACCCCATTACAGTTAAGGAGTGCTACACCAAAATAAAAGCACAGTATACTAGACATGACCATGAACTTCAGTCACAATTATCAACTAAATAATCTTATCAGTCTGTCATGCAAGCAAGGTAACACTTTGTTTTCACAATCCAAACAAAGATTTTAGTGGAGCAGGTCCTTTATTTACTTGTTTATCACTGATATTAGCATTTTCCCTCTTTCCCTTATTTCCTTTCACCATGTCCAAAGACATGGGTTTATTTTCACCCATAACTTTCAGTTTCAAAGCTATGGAAATAGGTATAAATGACTGTGATAAGCATTAAAATAAAGGTTCATATTCACAACAGAAAAGCAGGAAAATGACCTATAACTTCAATATGAGAAGTTCACCATGGAAGTTGTTTAAATAATTTTCTGGAACTTAATGTAAGAGGCAACAGTATCAGCAATATACCTGATGACCGATTTCATTAACTTTTGTAACTATCTAAGACCTGTTTAAAGATATTGGAGATTCCTTAACCATTTTTGGTCTTTTATCAAACATCATTGTGCCTAATGTATTCTTAACTTAAAAGCATCTCTTTGATGCTAATTGCTTAGTGGTATGTTTAACCAGAAGACAGTATGGTGCAAGATTTCAGACCAGAAATCCATTTAAAAAATGTATACTGAAAAGAGACTTCATAATGATAATCATTCAAATATGGTCTTGGTAATTGGATAGCAGTAAATCTCATTTACAGTAATGCATAATATTTTTAACTAAGCCCTTAACATGTAAAGTGCAATGTAGGTTTGGTTAATGCAGGTAATTTGTACCTATATTTAAAACAGTTTGGTAAAACTGGACATTATTTCACTAAGAGCTACGGAAACATATGTTAAGAGACATTTTCATTGAGATATATTTGAAATCTAAATTGTTTCAGTATGACTAAAAAACTGAAATGTTGTTGATCACAGACCAGCATCATGTAATTGGAAGAATGGAAATCTATAAATGAGCATGCAGAACTAATTTATTTGGCAGCAGAAACAGTTGTTTTAGTTAAAGAAAATTATAAGTATGCAATGATCCAATGAACTGTGATCCTTATTATGGTGTTTTTCCACTGGAAGTGTACGTACGTGTTCCCCCACTGCTGGTGCAATATAGGCTACTCTAGTGTCTGATTCTCCAGTATTGAACAGACATAGTGCAATAATTATGAGTTGTTGTTTTGTTCTATTTTTGGGCATAAAGAGAATTACGGCTCAGTATGTTTTCTTCCGCACAGCGCATATTTATGTATCATAAACTATGTGTTAACCCGTCATCTCTTCAAGTTCAACCATGATTGGAAAAAAAAAAAAAATCCAGGATGCAAAAGTTCCAGGCCATACAGCAATCCATAATAATCTTTATAGTAAATTTCAGGGTACCAGTAAGTGCAGTCTAAGAAAAAAATAATATACAGTGTAGGTTTCTTACCAAAGAAACATGGAAACATCGTCATCATTTGAAGAGTTCACCCCAAAAACTCGTTTAGGCATTTTTCACAACAAACAGGCATTTCTTATGGCTATTTGCAAAAATCTATTAAATTTTGAAGTTAAAATCATGCATAGGTTCCAAAAACCCGTCCATTTCTTGAAGCTATATTTTGTAGCTGTACACGGCGCTCTGGTAATGTGAGTTGTATGTTGCAACAATGATACAAATTTTAATCATTTACGACTTATAGTGGCTCTATACATACCTACACGAATGCGTAAAGTGCAGTGTGTATTACAGATGAAAACTCCGCATACAGGAGCAGGATACGAACTCGGAGTCCCTTTGTTTGAAATCCGCCACCTAACCACTCGTACACAAACTAGAGCTGCAGATATGCAGGTCAAAGTAGTTCCTAAGAGTTAACTTTCAGCTGTCTTAATCATATTATTACTGGACGTATTAATAATAATAATAATAATAATAATAATATTATTATTATTATTATTATAATATTAATTATTATTATACTGTAATGTATCACAGCATATTATATTTGTATATAAATAATATAATGCTGTATGAAGTATAGAATTAATAATACACTGTGCACACAAAGTCTGTATATCCCTATATTAAATTAAAAAATAGCTAGTGGACAGGGGTATAAAAAATTATGGAGAAGATAGGAATGGGAGATGTTTGGAGAGCAGCAGAAAGAAATGGCAATGGCTTCTAGATAACGGTAAGAAACAGAGTGGAGGACATACAAAGACAAGAATAAAGAATCAAAGAATAAAAAATCACTAGGGTTCTATAGATAAGTAAAAGGAAATGGGAAGAGAAGGGTATGTGGATAATTGTAATAGAGCTGAAAAAGAAGCGTTTGCATGGATGAGAACAGGATCAATGTACCTGAGAGGGCTAAGAGGCAGGAAAAGCAGAATTTGTGAACTATGCGGAGGTAGTGAAGGCACAGAACACTGTATGACAGAATGCAAAGAATTAGCAGAATGGAGACAAAAAGTATGGGAGGAAAAATAGTAGCAATTAAAATGTTAACAAGAAAAATATGAATATGGAGAGTTCTTGAAGAAAATAAATGAGAAATGGATTAGAAAAGTAAGAGAGATAAGAATGATAGAAGGGCAAACGGAGGAGGGAGAGGATGGATCATAGATGATTAAGGGTAGCAAGGGCTGCTCAGCTGAGCCATAAGGCCAGGGTGCTAGGCAAAATGAGCAGTACAGGTAGAACATAGCTGGCAAGAAAATTTGTACATAGGTTAAGTTAGTTTACAAGTGGAATATTGTAAAAAGGATTGTGTATAAAAGATATACAAATAGTTCATTATATTCATATTACATTAAAAATTACGTAATTTTCCCCCTGAGGTTGGTGTATATTCTCCTATCAAATACCCATTGTTAAGACTTCGATTGCTGCTATTAGATTACTATCGACGCAATGAATCATGTGATTGCAAATGCTTGCGCTTGGTGGCCGCTGTGTGGGTTCATGAGTGTCAAATTAATGGCAAATCCATTAAAAAAGCCATGAACGATTTCATTGCGCGGTTTTTGAATGCCGCACCGACAAAGAAGCGTGCGAAAAGAAAGCATTTTTAACGGGCAGTGTTCGCGACGCTTCGAGAAGTGGAAGAACATCCACCAGACTTGGATTTTGTGCTGACGTGGAAAAATCTATCAATCTCCGGTCAAATCCATACGGAAACGTACTTCAGAGTTGGGGATACCGGAATCAACCATGAAGAAACACATCAAACTAGATTAGAAAATGAGGTGTTGACGTCCGTTCAATGTCAATGAATTATCAGATGAGATTGGAGAGACGTGTTGATGCTTGTGGTTGGATGCTGCAACAATTCCAAAGAATGGCTCAGAGTATGAGAGTATGGCGGCGTAATCAGCTGTGCAGAGACCACAGGGACACATGGATGTTTTAGATCCCTAAGTTGTAAGCAGAAACATTTAAATAAATTAATAAATAATGGGTACGTACTTTTATGAATGTTTAAGATTCTTAGGATGCAAGGAGAAACATTTAAATAAATAAAGGGTATATGTACTTTTATATCACGTCAGTTTGAATTTAATATAGGTGTATATGGAATTTGTGTGCGCCCTGTACACAAAAGTACGTTCGTTAAATCGATGTAACAATTAAATACATCTAATACCTACACTTGCCTCGTACGCGAAGACAGCAATATCAAAACGCTTTTAAACAAAATAGCTGGAATAGAAGCAAGTAGTCCACGTATTGTAATGATAAAACAGTAGAAATATTTTACTTTTCGCGATGTCATTTGGATTGCGTATTCGAAGAGTGGTTGGCGATTCAGAAACACCGTGTAAAATAATTGTATATCAGGTGATACTGTAACAGGCGCACATATTGTGAGTGGTGTCTGAATAATGTGGCGAAATGAACCCATATTTAATATTTTTCTTGGATGAGGCCAGGGTGGTGTATTTGTGCGCAAAATAATCGTAAAATCTCTGAGAATCCTGATATTGCTCATTAAGTACCCCTCCATGACGAAAAAGAATGGCGTATGGTGTGCCATAAGCGATGGGCCAGAGTTTTTCTATTTAGAGAATTAAGTGACAGGTGGCATGATTTCATGTTTTTTTAAACAGAAGACTATCACACGCACACAGTCAATAGTTCTCTGAGAAAAAAATTTTGGAAGAATATTCACGGAGGACAGGATGTATTGGCAAGGATTTGTGGCCGCCTCGGTCTTTCGACCTAATCCTTGCGACTTTTAATACAGAGACAAATTAAAAAAATAATGAATGTAGAACATATTCACACATTCTGAAAGATTTAAAACAAAATATCCGCCAGGAAGCAGCCAACACTACTCCAAGTGAACTACGGCGAGCATGGATAGTTTCTTAAAGAGGGGGAAAAAGCTTATGGTCAGTGACGGGGACAATCTCAACATCCTTTTCTTTAAGTTGGCAAGTAAAGACTTTAAAATAGGAAAATTGTTATATGGTTGCAACACGCCATTTTACGATAGCCGCAGACAAAAAACGAGCACCGTTATCGCACATAGGCAAAACACCACCTTGCTGATTCACAGTTTAATGGATCGTTCTCTACGCTAACAAGTTAGCAATGCGTTAGAAATGATGTTTCAGATTCTAATTCATTTCCTATAGACAGCACGTTGTGGAAGATGAAATAACCTTTTAAACGTAGCTTTCAAGCACCAGTAGCATCATCTATGACAAGCTGAAACCAGTTTTAAGTTAGTAACTTTTCAACAAGTAGATTTTGAGGCTAAACATTGTGCTTATTACGATAGTAGATATAGAATGACTATGAAATATGGGTTTAAGCATCTGTAGCGTCAGCCCACTAACATCAGCATCGTCATCACCATCACCACTATCGTCATCACTGTCGTCGCCATCATTATCAACTTAGTAATACGATTTCTTTCCCTTCCTTTCAAGTACATTACCTATTTGTTTTGACATTTAGGTCCACAAGTCTATTAGGCAATTCTCAGTAACGAACACACGCTATTAGCTAGATCTAAGTGTTGCTTATAAACTCCACTTTAAATTTCCAAACATTTTTATGCGGTAGTTAATGTGTTTTTTTAAAATCTAGCTTCTTTCTGCCGCTTTACCGTTATATACAAATGCTTTACCGTTGTAAACAATATACAAACCAGAAGTTTTACGCATTTGTTGTGATGGGTTATATCCCTGAACAAAGCTGACGCATTATTTGCTTGAAATACAAATTCTTTTGCAAAAAGTTGTGTCCAATTAGAAATATATGTCATCTTTTAGGAAGCATTTACAGTAATGGGCCCCTATAAGTTACACTACTTATTATACTCAAGGTGTTAGACAAGTAGATATGTTTGACTTCTCAATCTCTCCTTCGTCGTCGCGTTATTAAGTATATTTTGTTACGGCTTTATTAAGCGCGATAACAACTCGGTTTGAGACGCATTTTTCGAAGACTACCCTTGCATTTCATGTAGCATTCAAATAATACACGTGTCTGATAAAAACTCTCCATTTTATGATTCATACAGTAAATCATATCCTTATGCTGATTTTGCAACTTTGTTTCTTTTCTGGTATAGATTGTACACAGATAAAGGCAAATGATTTATACCTACGGAGCGTAGTGTTTAACCTTGCAAGAAATACGAACACCTGAAAACTGCGCAATCTTTTCTCGCAGTGTGCTGCAGTCGGTTGCACGCGTTGTGGGTGAAGAGGAAGCCAATAGGGGTTCGTACTTAAAAGTATTCGTCATAAATTGTGGTGAAGGTTCTATGTTGTGCGCTTGCTTCCCTAGGAGTATTGTTGGTAATATTTGAATTGCATCCCTCATTTTTATTAAGCCATATACCTACAAGTTGATTAATAACAGACAAGTGTTAAACTGCCTATATTTCCTGCGTTGAGGTTCCCAGTTTTAGATGTCTATGGCTTATGGATCTTCAAAACATAAAGCTCACAAATTCTTTTTTTCCATTCAGATCCCAAGGAAAACCTACATAAGCGGCTTGGTTTAATGAAATGGACGATCCAAGGCACGAATTAAAATCACTTGATGATGATGATAATCAGTGCCCGGGTTTTGATAACCTTAAAGAGTTTGGAAATTACTCTAAAAATTTCAAAAACTTACATAATAATTACAAAACATAACCTAAAACTGAGGTTTATTTAATCTATTAAAATTACTGTACACAAAATTATCAACAAATTTATGCATGGCTATACAAGTAAAACAGGTAGATTTAAGAATAATGGCGAGGTGATTTACAAAATTACTAGAAATGTTTTTCGGTGCTCTTGTTTGAAGAATCTGAAAAGCAAAGTAAGAAAATTGTTTTAAAGCAGCATTAACTGTAGTATTACTTGAGTTCTCAGGTTATACAAAATTCATTGTGAATGAAAGACTTCACAGCCTATGAGAGACGACAATAGCAATCTGACTATATGCACTTAACGTGAAAAATGGTAAACTGACCTATTTCGTCTCTGGTTAGGGACAAGAGTTCATAACTAATTACATCTGCTGTCTGACGATAGTCATCCCTTTACCCACAAGCAACCCCTTCCAGACTAACCATTACACACAATTTTGATTTTTTTCCCAAGGAATACGAGCAGGGCCGTATTGAGAGGAGGGTTTTTAGGGTTCAACCCCCCCCCCGGAACTTCTGAGTTTTATTTATTTAAATTCATATCAAACCAATATGGGAACATTTAGTTAGATAACATTAGGTCTACTGCTAGCACATTTAAAAGAAAAAGGGAAACTTAATATTGTCGTCTTACATAGTTAAGGTTTTCGAAGCAGTCTCGATGTTTTGTGCAGTAATGTAAAACATCTTCATTCTGGTGAGTTTTTCCTGCCTATATAATGTATCCAAGCAATTTTCTTGTCCATATAACGTCTATATACTACAGAGTAGGTACATGGTAACTGTGTAGGCTACTGTTAGGTTTAGATCTAGTTATGGAAAACCCTCCCCGAACTTTTTTTCTGGGTACGGACTTGAATGCGAGTAAAGGATACAAAGGTACTCTTATTTCTTAGTTCAGTGACATTTCTGAATGTTGAAAATTATCCTTATGTAAAACATAAATAAAACTGAATATAAATGCAAAACAATTATTGGAAATAAGACGAAAAGGGCTGACAAAATAATAACGTAAAATCTAAAAAAAAATGCTCTAAAATATAAAATGTCACAAAATGACCCAATAAATATGCCTTTCATACTCTGAGACCTATGATAGGATTTACGTATATGTTATCAATGCCTATAAATTAATAATATGTGAAACGCACACAATGTGCAGAAGGCGACTCTTTATTTTTCTAGTTCAGGCTTTATGATGCAACAATTAAAAGATGACATGTATTGAGGAGGAAGTATTGTATTCTACCCAAAGATTTAATTTCGGTCATGGAAGTCAGCGTCATGGCTAATATGCAACGGGACCCGAGTTAGATTCCCGGCTGTGGCGGGGGTCTTTCAGTGACGGAAAATTTCCGCCCTGGCTTCAAAATTGGTTTTTATGATCTCACTTCATTTCTTCCTTCAGACAGAAGTAGGAAATCACTGCAGTATCAGCTCACTAAATATTCCCTTGTGTGAGTCGTCATTCAGGGCCTGCCATCTACATTGTCATCACTGTAGGCATTTTATGACTAGGGGAGGATTTTAATGCAAATACTCATATATATTTCTTCTCTGCTGCCAAAAAATATGCTCACTTGGTATGTGAGCTAGTTACTAAACGGTATTTTATGTTGCATATAATGCATATTTTGCTGTTTTGTTAATAGGCATACATTTCAGCAGTTTGCAAATTATGCTGCATATTTTTTTTTGTTTTACGTTTGTATTTTATAAATATACTTTCATTTTTATCATTTTATCCTCATATTTAATTTACAAATACGATATTTCCAAATAATATGTACCTTCGAGTCAGTCTTTAAATTTGGCAACACTGGCGGTAGTTCACACGCAACGCAATTAATAGCTGACGTCATACCAGCGAACCTTATCTGGTTGTAGCTGTTCCCTCACGGTATGAAGGTGACTGTTGAGTTCTTGGAATTCAAGTGTGGTGGTTATAATTATCTATGCGTAATGTTAAATTTAGTTTAAATTTTGCTGTTCAGTATCTCTTATGATTTATATTAAAATGTAACCTACTAATTTACGCAAAGGAAAGCATTTCAAAATATGCAATAGTTAACAGTTTTAGAAAATTCAATTCTGAAAATATTACTGCAGGTTCGGAATCGTTCTCCAATTGAAACTTTAGGTCATTCAGTGCAGTGGTGTGGTGCTTGTATAATATGGTGAAGGCCTTGTTTTCGTGTAATCATGCCAAAAGTGAAAGTGAACGAGAAAACTAGGTTACAGGAATATATTCTAATTCTCGAACATTAATGATACATTTTGCAGGTTCGGAATCGTTCTCCAATCGAAATTTTAGGTCATTCAGTTCATTGGTGTGGTGCTTGTATAATATGGTGAAGGCCTTGTTTTCGTGTAATCATGCCAAAAGTGAAAGTGAACGAGAAAGCTAGGTCACAGGAATATATTCTAATTCTTGAACATTAATGATACATTTTGATGAGTTAAATAATTCTTATGATTTCCACAATAAATTTGTTCACGGAGAGATTACATAAAATTCCCTTAAATGTTTATTTTATGTCAATTCGATGTTTTTATAGCTTTTATATGGGCATATTGATGTGCATATTATGGAAGTTTTCAGTTCATAAATGCATAGATACATACTAAAGGGATTATTAGAGCATAAAATTCGGTCCCTAGTTATGACTGATCATAGCTATTAATATTAATAAGATTATATTATGTTCCACGCTTCGAGCTTAGAAAACCAAATGTCTTAGAAATAATGAGCATATGTACGTTATTATTTCCTCGGGTTTTCAGTTCTCCGTGGAATGAATATCTTCAATTAATTTTCAATCAAAGTGAATGTGAATTAAGGCCACGAAACATTTGTCCATTATTTTGAATTGTTGTTAGTTTTCTTTCCCAACTATTTCCTTTCAGAATTTAGTGAAGTTACAGTTAGTCGGGAATCATGGGTGTTCACTCAGACAATATTTCTGGCGGAAATGACGTGGTATGGAACTAAACAGGCAGTCAGTTATTGTTTGCGTTACGCTGATGTTTGCTAGATGTCACCAGAGGAGTTAGATTACCGCTACTATATAGAAATTCAGAGATTAATATTGTGTTCATTAAACTGGTTAAAGGTTCGATGTTGCCGTGTTTGTACGGTTTGTTTGTATAGCTTACATACGTTTAAGAGGAACGCTCACCCCATGATATGCTCAAGCTTTTACTCAGGAGCAGGCCCTCAAACCAGGCTCCTCCATTCTGCTCGGTTTTCCTCTTTCCTTTTCACCTCCTCGCATAAACAGTTTATTTCAATATAGTTTGCCATCTGATATCTTTTCCTGTCTTGACTTTTTTTCTCTTTCATTATTTCTTTCATTATATCTCTGAGCAAGTGGTTTCTTCTCCAGTGTCCCAACCAAGGTTTTTCACCCTGTTCAGTTTCAGCATTATTGCTTACTCTTTTTAAAATACCTTCATTACTTTTTTGTCTATCCGTTTTACGCACTTCAGTCTTCTTCAGAATCACATTTCAAATTCTTCCAATCGTTTTCCTCACTACGTCTCAATATCAAAGTTCCTACACAATACAGTGCCACAAATCACAATAAATAAATAAATAAATAAATAAATAATTAAATAAAGAACTAAATAGATAAAACAATTTCAAAAATCTCTTCCTTAGTTCCTACTTCAAGGGTCCACAAAATACATTTATTTTTCTATTAAAATCATACTTTGCCGTTATTAATCTCTATTTGACTTCTTGACAACAGTTCATGTTGTTATTTCTAGTACCTCCCAAGTATCTAAAGCTCCACTGCATTTTCTCGAATTCTCAACTTTGCTTTTCTTTTTATTTGCTTTCCTTTTAGTATCTGTAGCGTTTTACTTTTTGTTTTTATGTTTATCGTGTACATATTTCTCACTGTTATGTTCCTTATGATCGTTTGTTTCTCTGTTAGAAATTATATATCATAAGAAGATCTTATGTATTTATTCTTCTACCACTCTCTTGTTGGAAACAACAATTCCTCAATAAATTCTCCTAGTAGATGGTAAATAGGAGGTTAAGGGGCATCCTTGTCGTACGCATTTGCCTATTCTACTTCCCTCTGGCATGTCTTCTCAAATCCTGACTGATTATTGCTTCAGAAAGGCCTTCTTTCTTTCTAGTCCACACCAGTTTTCTTCAAAAGGCTTTGTTTTTTTCTTTCTTCGCCAAACCGCTCCATCCTTTTCCAGGTCCATAAATATCGCAAACTCTTCTTTACCTTTCTCCAGTTAAGATTCGCCGATTGTTCGTGACAGATCAGTTGCATACGTTGTGATCTTTTACACCCTGAAGGCAAATTGTTCTTTTAGTTCATCTTCCATCTTGGAACGTAGCTGTCGTTTCATTATATTTTCATAAGAATCTTTGCACATTCTGGTATAAGGCAAGCAGACCTGAAAGCATTGCGTCGCTTGGTACTCTCTTCTTCGGTATTTGCAGCACCATTATCTTCATGAAGTCGCCGGTCTGTTGTTATTTTCATTAGGCCTGTAATTTTTTTTAATATTATTTATTCATTTATGATATTTACATTTTCTGGTTTAGTTTAACACTGGATATACACGGACAAATGGTTTATTAAACAGAAGTGTGCACTAACATAAGTTAGTAGTACCACTAATATTAATTAGGTAAGGAAGGGTGTTTAGTGTCCCTTTGTTCCTTCTTGCTTTGGTCGTACTTTTATATGAGTTTAGTGGTGTATATCAGATATAGGTACACCTGTTTAGTCTACAGCCGAAACGATAAGAATGGTGTGAAACCCACACCTTGTTTCCCATGGGCAAGAAAACTGTCTCTCTCACAACGGAGATACTCAACATAGGTGTGTAAATGGAGATGGCCGTAGCTCGTAACAGCGTAATAAACAGTATGAGCTACAGTCCAAAGTATAGCAAAGTGCTTACCAGCCATCGCAACACGAAAATCTGGCCACAGTAAATGATGTGGTCGAAACCAAGTGCGTACTTGAGGGTCAATCTCAGCAAGAATAGCCAATAATTTGGGATGTATCGGAACCATGACAGTGCAAGAAAACAAACGATGGAGCACGGTATCCTTCTAGAAACAATAAATGCAGGCATCTTTGGGACAGATAGAGTGGAATGCATGCTTTTAGGTTACTGCCTCCTTGAGTGTATGTAGCCCAATAGGTGGGAGCGAACCTGTTTATATATCGTAGTGCAGTCAACTTTTGTTTTCATTTCTAAAGATTACAAACCTAGTCATTACATAAATAATGAATCTTACTTCCTTGTTTGGTTGATTTTCCAATGTTATTTACACGCATACACGCTGAGCGAGTATGGCTTTATGACATCGTGAAATGTTATAACAACAACGACAGTTTATTGTTTTATTTAACGGAAGTAACTCGAGAATTTATACTCAAAGTTCGTCACGTTATATATATTTTCGCCCTCAATTCATTCCTCTTAGTTTAGGACTGACCACCATGTTCTAATTAACAAGGCATTTTTAAGTTTAATTCCTTATCTGTAAAACCCAAAATAATTAACTTAGCTTTCATAAAATTAAGTAGGCTTTGAAAGTCCAGATTTGTAATAGTACTTCATGTATCTTAGGGTATGGCGAGCCCCTGCCGTTCCTGGGCCCGGTTTCGATTTTAACTCTACAATGGGGGTTTCCTTGAGTATTGCATTCTAATGATGACTGCAGTCTAATACTCGTATAGACTGAGTCTAGTTTCAGGCTGCGCTTGACATATTCGTATATTTATCTCAAATTCAAATTTGACTTATTGATCTTGTTAAAACAATTCTGTGCATAGTGCATTGATATAGGACACATTAATAGGCAATCAAATATATGAAGTACGATTTATTACTAGTAATATTCACAAAGAGTAGATACATCAGTAAAGCATTGACAGGTATTATACAATACATACTATTTAATGCATACAGTATTACATGTACTGTTTTGTACATACAGTGGACAAAAATATTAATGTTAGTCAGCAATTGCTATGACTAAATAATGAATGATAGTAATGAAATGTTAATAAAGGTATATAGTACAAGAATGTACAGATTAAAATATACTTTATAATGTCTATTAGAGTATACAATGAAGGGGAACACCTCGCGTACTGCGACCTATACAGATCTATTGCGGCTACTACCTGGGATGAAGTAAACGAACTACAGGAGGTCACAGGCCACAGAGACCCGCGCAAGTCTCTTAACATTTCCTTGCTTGAAGACCCGATCCACTACTGGAGCTGCCTAAGAGAGCGATGAACGACCCTTGCAACTAAGCAGTCTCTGGTGTCCTCGGGGAATACTCTTTCCTTGAAGCAACCATCGCGCCATCTGTCCAACATCGCCTCATGGTCACAAAACCTAGAAACACACCTAAAACATGAAAAGGAAACGGAATGAAAAGGAAGTTAGAGAAAGGAAAATGGTAGTAGAACAGAAACCACATCAGTCAGCATTCGCTACCGACCAGGGCGAGGTCAGAGTGGGCGGTCGACGGGAGTTGAACCCGGGCCCTCTCGAATGCGAGTCTCACACGTTACCGCGAAGCCAATTTGCTTGATACAATGGCTATTAAATTGATATTTAAATATTCACCAGTTATGTAAAATTTCTTGCCAAAAGAAATGCTTTATTTTGGGCTTAAGCGCATTATATTTCTGTATTTTTATTTGGATTAGGGAGAGAGTTATAGATTCCCATATGGAATGCAATATTTCTTTTTTACAGAGACTGTGTAGGCTAAATGCATATGAAAGTTCAATTTTCTGAAGAGCAATTTACACTGCACTCTCATTTCCGCCTTTGGTAGCATAGCCGTGCCTTACAGACGGCCCAACTACACCATGGGCTGTAGCTTACCATCTCATGAGAGAACACTAACTTTTGCTCCGGTGAAAGAGTATAACGTATCAAAATGTGTAAGAATGATTAAGTATACCACATTATTGTGTATCCTACTTTCGCCTACGCCTTAGCGTTTCTCTTAACTTTGTCGCGAAAGCTGAGCCAATGTAAACTTGCCATCAGTGTCACGTGTTGACAGTAAACATTGCTATTAGCATTATTAAGTCTTTGCGAAGTTAACTTAGCGAAGGAAGTGAATGTTCAGCCGCGCTCGAGGTGTGCTCAAAGTTTCCAACTGTATATCGTAATTAATGGTGTAGTGTACAGTAAACTTTAAAGAATGCATGTACATATCTACTTAGTCATTTTAAGAACATAAGGTCTCAAAATTAACTAACATTTTATATATGGTTTCGTTAGGCATTTTTAGTAGTGGGGCATTTAAAAGCTTTAACAGCTCGAATGAATATTAAACTGTGATTTTATTTACCTACGCGTCAAATATTCATTTTGGTGTGATGTAAATAACACTGTGTGTTTCTGTATGGAATGCCATGATAAGTAGGTTTCAAGATTTTACCTCGCTCTTTTATTCAATAGTTAACCTATTTACCCATGGAAGTGCTTGGACACAACTTAAATTGCAAATTATTGAAGTTCTCAGCTAAGGATAATCTTAGTTTAACAAAATGTTAGTTAGTTTAACTGGCCATGGTAGTTAGCATAGATTAAAATCGATGCTTTACACTATTATTTCTGAACCATGAGTCTTTACCTCTTGCATGAAATGTAGCATTGCTTGAGGCGTTAGTGCAGTTAGTTTGAATGGGAACTGACATAATGTAATGAAGCAATAGGTATAATATTTTTACTTTCTCTGCTACTTACTATAGTAAGTAGATTAAACTTTTGCAGAAATAGCCACATTACACACTTAGTTATAGATACAAAGGGAACAGCGATAGTCAAATGTTTACGAACTGGACGCTATATGTTGGCCTTCAAATTCCACACTGTTTCCATGCAATCGCGATAAACAACTGAATGTTGACAGGAATGTGAGTGACAAAGTAATGAAAAATTCGAACTATTAATAACGGATATCTCAGAAATGGTTTATGCCACAAAAATACTTTTGTAAAATAAATAAGAGATCTACATTTTTGGGGTAGTATGTTTTCGTCTATCGGGTAATGTTTACCAGTTATACAGGATTATACAACATTTCTTCTGAATGAAGAGGACTTCACAGTTGAAGTATGATATTTTTAGGTATTTGGAAAATGCTTCATGTTTATATGTACCACGTATGGGATTCAATTTGTCACGGTCACTTTGTGTTATCTTATTTCTGAGCGCCTGTTACTGTTTTACTATTTTGAATGTTGGGTTCATTGTCCTCCGGCTAGCTATTATTTCTCGGTCGAGCACATCTCTTGATCAAGGTGTGTAAACGGAAAGGATTTGTTACTCAAAGATAACACTTATAAAAGAATTTGTTTTTACACTTTTATTGCCGTCACACTTATTTAATTTCACATATTATTCTTGATACACGCCCGACTGAAACTGTTATGTTTTCTAATGTCACTATAATCACTTATTTGCTGCACATTATTAATTCGCGTATTTCACATTTATAACAAACTTTAAGACGCGAGAGATTCTGTAGAATTGCGACGTGT
This sequence comes from Deroplatys truncata, assembly GCA_030765065.1. NCBI lineage: Eukaryota > Metazoa > Arthropoda > Insecta > Mantodea > Mantidae > Deroplatys > Deroplatys truncata. The sequence continues at coordinate 155,816,411 of CM060984.1, forward strand.
AACTCGCGAACGATTCTGATGAGCTAAGCGACGTTTAACTTCTGAATGATTCTGTTGGACTCAGCGACGTGTAACGCGTGGATGATTTTGTTGAACTGGGCAATACTTGCCTCTGGCTTTAGCTTTTTATACTCCCACACCGTAATATGCCTAAAGATTATAACCGAGCTGCTATTGGTTAATAAAACGCGCCAACATTAGCGTCTATTTTTATATTCAATCAAAAATTACGAAAACATATGTTCAAGGGAAGAAATTCCCGCCATTTCTCAGAAAAGCGCGCCAATCTGGCGTCATTTGCTTGTCTCTAATAATTGATAAACAGCTCACCCCCTCGCTCATTGTTGCCCGCTCTTATTGTCAGTTTCAGTGAGGCCGTGTAAACTTATTTCCTAACAATGCTTATGGTTAACAAACATCTCATATCAATGTCATACAATAATGCTTATTTACACTACAATCACTCTGGCATTTACATTATTGTGATACAAATTACTGCCACACAGGCTATTCCCAGAAAATTTAATATATACATTTTATTTGTCATGTAATATCTTTGAAATGTGGTATTTTAATCAAAATCGTTAGAGCTATTTCTTTTAGAAAAATGAAATTGGGGGTGAGTAGATTTACTTAAAAAATCTTCGTGTCGCATCTTTGGAAGATACCGAACTTAAATATGAAGTTTGGTACTTATCCAACTTTTCGTTTTTGAGTTATGCTGTTCACAGGCGCGCGCGTGCGCACGCACAGACTTTTTTCTAAAATGCTATTACTTGGATTAAGCGGGCCTCAAAACATGTATTTTTAGTGAAATATCGATATTGAATTTTTGGGTGGAATGCAATACTTTCTCTACCTACTAGGTCGATTAAATAGCAAACTTCGTAATTAAGTTCAATGTCTTCCTAGGATAACGTGGAGATTTTCAAGAAAATTCGCCACTCCAAGCTACCCTTTACATGGACAAATTTTTGTATTTTTTATTTTCTCAAATATGACACGAACGGTTTCGATTAAAATACTACATTTTAACCTCTTCATGCATGAACTATCAAGGAGCACGAGAAAAAAAAATTTAATACTTTAAAATTGTTACATCTACATTAAATAATATGGTTTTAGGCTCATCAATGTATATTATTATTTTTTTAACAAATTATGAACATGGTATCATATGTGTACATTATGCATTTGAGGCTCTAATACAAACATGTAAAAAAGTTTACAAAAGTGAAAAATTTGAGCAGCACGTATATTACTTCATGTGGAAGTTCTCGATACATTCAGGGCGTATTACATTTCTTGCACTTACATCTCGTCTTCGTTTAAATGTTAGCATTTGTGCACATGACTATTTTCCGATATTATTAATATTTTCATTAATTAATTTCAAATTATTTATGCATAGTAACTAATAAAAGATACCTACGTAATTTCAAATAATATATATATTTTTTCCCCTTTGTAATATGAAATTTTATGTAAAACATGGTTCCCAACTTCTGCAAACTATTACTTCCAATTAGGTGTTGCACATTCCTTCCTTCGGGATATATTGCTTCATCCAGGGAGTGCTGCACTCTTCTCCACTTTTGCAGTATTACGTTCTGGATCAAACATTACCTTCGCGCAGTCATGGGTGGTCCTAATGCCATACTTGTGAAATAAAAGCATATCATGTGTTATCATATGACACCTCCATGCATGAAGAGGTTAAGATATTTGCAAGACAAAATGTATATCTTGAATTTCCTGCGAATAGATCGTGATGTCCTCTTCATTCTAAATTACTTTTGTATAATTGGTAAACCGTAAGAGATAGAACAAAACCTTACTATAGTAAAAACGTATCGCTCTCGTTAAAGCACACTACTACGTCTTTATTGTGTAAAAAAATGAAAGTTTATCTTGATCAACAAGAAGTAGATAGAAGAATAAGCTTTTGTAAGAGTAGTTTGTGGAAGGGTGTGTAGAAAAGTCATGTGAATGCAATATATCGGATTTTTCTGCCAATGGCGTGTAACTAGGTGAATAATAAAATGGGAAGGTCTAAATATCACTGTTTCAGACTGACCGCATGAAGATTAAGGTTCGAGAATTGAATTAGAATTGAAAAGACCGGATTGGACATACGTTCCACGTAATAGTGTGGTTAGCTGGTTATTGAAAGAGTGCCTTTTAAAGTACGACATCATGTGCTTCGGGATGAGAGATTCGGTGCACCTTCAGTTATTTCATTACGGAAGCTCATGGGACGTCGGTATAGTAAACTGAAGGTCTGTGGGTGGAGTCCCGGCTTAGCATTGCTTTCCAGAACAAAAATTGTTTATGCGTTCTTGCCATATATTTTTTAAGGATTCCATTTTGAAGAGTCCTCCCTCTAATTAATTACTCGTCCTTTCCCTTCTTGTTGCAAATGCTCATTGAGCGGTTAGTTCACCTGCTAAAAAATCAGTTCAATACATCTTTCTTGCGTTCAGCCAAATATGCAGGTGGTTCTGGAATATGTAATCAATTTATAGTAGTAAAAATCTTTAACCAAGTTATCACTTTTTTTTTTCATCGGAGGGGGGCTCGGCACTAATCCAATGAGGATATTGTACCTACGCCCCACAAGGGGGCACCCCCGGGAGGGAGGAGGAGGTGGGAGGAGACACCGGACGGCCGGAACCAGGAATGACGGCACAGCAATGACAGGGTCCCTACAGTTTCCAGATTGAGACGCCCCGACAGTCGGACAGGCAGAAGATATCAGTTTTCCTAAGGCTTTATATAGAAAGATATCAAAATACTTAAATATTTAACCTCTATTTCTTATACAATAATTGTTTAAAGGGAAAAGGTAGTCTGAACACATGGAAATTATGCCTTAAGTGTGTTAAATTATCACTGCTCTTAAAGTTCTCAATGGTTTTTCCTGACATTTTTATGAATTGTTCTATAAATCATGACAATTATTCCAAGTGGTTGTTTGCATTGATAACTTATGTAGTTGGGTCTGTAAAAATGATTTCATTCAGCAGAAAAATAATAAAATTTACTCTTAAAACATGTGAATTCATTTACCTTTTTCTCTGATACTACCTGCAATACAGAATCAGACTTTTTCATGCTTATTCTTAGTATAATCGGATATCTTCTGAATCTCAATTATTTAGTTATATATATATATATATATATATATATATATCAGTGCACTAGAAATTGAAAAAAAATTATTTGCAAAATCAAAAAAGTAAAAATGTGGAAAATTTGCGATGTTATTGCTTTCTTAATATCACTAATATACATTATAAAGTTATAATTGTATTTCAGAAAGTTTAACTATGTGTTGTGCACATGTACTGAAAATTTCAGCTCGCTACCTCTCGTACTTTCTGAAAAAAGATACATACGTATCCAAAAATGTTGTTTTGAGAAAACTGAATTTAAAGTTTGAACATTAAAATTCTGACACACTTCAATACATTCCGGGGTCATAATCCTCTGCACCTTCATTCCTGGATTGCTTCAACTTTTCTGATTGCCTTCTCTTGGTCCTGGCCTCTTTTGTTAATTGCTGAACTGCTCGTTGGGCAGCTTTAAAGGAATGCAGACTAGCATTTAAATGGTATTAAAATGTCTTAAAAACCTCTTAACCCCCAAAAAGTATGTATTTTCTGAAACTAAATAATAGAGATTTTATTAGTGCCTAAAACATTTTTGACCATTTCAGAGTACCTTGTCCCCTTAAGTTCTCTGTAAGTGAATGTAAAATATTGGTCTCTTTACAGAAATATGACTCTCAGTGAAGGGCTGCACAATGCTGAGCAAATAAATGGACACACTGAACATGTTTCTGATAGCAAAACTTATGAACAAGGAAAGCCTTTGCTGTCTCATAATATAACATATGGAGCAGGTGATTATTGTTCCTTTAGATTTTTTCAGTTATAACTTATAACTTTTATATTTATTTCTGATACAGTTTTGCAAAATTGTACCTTTAAAATTATAAAGGTAATAACATGAACAAATATTGTAATAACAACAATATTGTAGCAACAACTATAATAACATTTGTGTTAATTATAGCAGTAACAATACTAGTGCTGGTGATGATGATTTGAATTTGAATTTATTGTTGGTCAATACAGTGTGATACACATTTGAACCCTGTCATACATACATTATACATTACTAATATACAAGGTAATTTATGTATCATATATTGTACTGTGTCGTGCATTACATCAATATACAACAAATACAGATAATAAATTATATAGAGTATAGATACAATGTATACACTCAAAATAGTGGATATACAAGGTCACATATTAAAACTAAAATGTAGTGTAAACATTTTAATTACACATTATAGAAGAATAAAAACACATGAATATATACAAATTATACATAATAAATTACAAATCATGTACAAATTGATATTACAATACAAAATGTAGTATTTACAGATTTGATGTTACTATGTAGGTATGTGGAAGTTAGATTAAAAATGTAGGATTTAAATATTCATCAACGCTATAAAACGCTATACTTATTAAATAGTTTTTAAGACAGTTCTTAAATTTATTATAATTTACACAAGCTTTTATGTGTTGAGGCAGTGCATTGTAAAGCTTTGCACCCATATAACTAGGCACCTTTTCTGATAGATGTAATTCTGATTCTAGGGAGGTTTAGTGATAGATTTCCCCTTGAATAATGTGAGAATTTTTTGTGCTCTGAATGTGTTTTTGCAGGATTCCTTGATTGATATGATTGATAACAATAGGATGACTTTACCAGTAGTTGAACAGTTACCAGTGATAGAACAGATTATCACTTTAGCTTCATATGATAATATTATATGGAACTTTTTATTTTCTTCACTGGGAATTTTTATAGTTTGATTCTTAGCTTCAACACTTTTATGTATATTTCTTCTTGCCATTTGCTAGTGATTGTTTTGTTTTCTGTTTATTCCCCTACAACTTCTATGGTCATATTGGGGCTTTAACCTGTAAAACAACTGATGATGTTAAAATTAATTTTACTTTACATTTCTTAATGTTGGTTTATATTAATTTTTATCATGATGCACTCTCACATTCTCTCCATATGCATACTTCCAGACTCTGCATAAGATAAGAAATGATTATAAACTGTTAAGAAAAGTGTTACCAGGATCCATTCATAAATCTAATCCAGGATCTCTGGAATAAGAAGCTAGAATACTGGTGATTTGAACATTGTTAGTGTTCAATCATTGGCAAAAGGAAATAGAACATGGAAAATTTATGTGCCTTTTGTAAACTCACTACCCAAGATATAATTTTACACAATAATATTTTCTCGTCAGTCGGTTAGTTTGGAACAGCAGTTCAAATGTTATCAAAATGTCAATATGAAGAATGTTTTGAGTGTTCAGTCACTTGTACTATCATCTTGAATGTGGGAAAAATTACTACTGCTACTACTAACCACCACCACAGCTACCGCCCCTGCCTCCACCACCACCGCTAACAACAACAACAACAACAACAATAATAATAATAATAATAATAATAATAATAATAATAATAATAATAATAATAATAATAATAATAATAATAATAATAATAATGTATTGCTGTAGTTGCCAATATAATGGAATATGGATACAGAACGAGTTAAATATTTATGGTAAAGCAGTTAGTACTTTTGCTCAGGCTGTGTAGACAGTGGTTTCTGCTGGAAATCATCTTATTTACCTAGTACTGGGAACATTTACAATTAGCTTAATTTCTCTGTCTTTTCTTATCCTTTATACAAACTGTTTGAAGTATTCAATCAAGTAGCCTGTTGCTTTTAAATCTGTGTAAATTATTAATTTTGTTTTTTAAATTTCACCTACCAATGCTTACCCTGTTATGTAAAACAGTTTTTATAACTCATGAACTCAGTTTTAAAACAAAATTCACATAATCTGCATTTTAAGTTTGTATTTTAAAACAAAATTCACATAATCTGCATTTTAAGTTTGTATTTCAGAAACAATAAAACAAAATGGAGTGAGTTTGCTCAAAGAGGAACAACAGGGGAATTCTGGTATCTTCAAAAGGTAATTAGTTTTCTTACCTTTAAAAGTTTGCTAAACTTCACATTTTTATTTTCTCTACCACCTGCCTGCTGTAGCAGGTAGAGGAAGCATTGCATTCCACCAAAAAGTTCAATATCAAGTTTTCTCTAGGATTACATGTTTTGATGCTCCCTGAATCCAAAATAAAAAGCTTTTTTTAAAACATCTAATGTGTTGCACTCACATGACTTCTCTACTCTTGTAAAAACTATTTTTACAAATGCATATTCTCCATCTTCATGTTAATCGAGATAAACATTTACAGAAGCTATCTTGTTGCTAATTTTCTTGTAGATGCAAGGGGAATATGGTAGGCTTTAAGTATAGTCAAATCTTTTAAGAGCTAGTTGCTCTGTGGAGCATTCCATTCTCCTTGCATGTCCAGGACATTAAAAAAAAAAGGAAAATAAAAAGGAATATCTCGAAAATGGTTCACTGGTCAAGAAAAAAATGTATATGACATAAATTGTGTGTTTTAATGAGGTCTACATTTTTTTGTGTAGTAAAATTTTGTCTATCTCTTACGGTTTACCAGTTATGTGAAAGTCATTCAAGATGAAGAGGACTTTTGGGGACTTCCCAGAAAATTCAAGATATGTATTTCATTTTCCATGAAAATATCTTAAACACATGATATTTTAATAAAAATAGTTAGAGCCATTTTTGAGAAAATCAAACATTTCAAAAACTGTTGCATGTAAAAGGTAGTCTGGGGTGGGAGAATTTTCTTGAAAATCTTCGTGTCATATCCTTGGATGATACTAAATTCAAATACCAAGGTTAATATGTATCCGACTTTTCATTTTTGAGTTATTCTGTTTACACATGCATGCATGCGCACGCACACACACGCACACATGGACATGTTTCCAAAAATGCTTTATTTGGATTCAGGGTGCCTCAAAACATGTATTTCTGATGAAATCTTGATATTGAATTTTTGGGTGGAATGCAATACTTTCCCTGCTTACTATACATAATAGAGAAAGTAAAAAAAAAGAAAAAATGTTTATTTGTGTATGTCTTTCTAATATTAGCATAGATATTATATGCTTTGATGGCAATGGTAAAATACATGTATCTTAAATAATCATCTACAGCTACTTGTTGATGGCTTTCTTGTAACAAGCCTTATTACTCGCTTCTGAAATTTCTTTGCTTCTTAATGCATGTTAAAGAAATGAGTAAAAGTAAAAATAGTATAATAGTGTACTTAGAGTTTCTGTTTCTATCTCTTTTTCAGCTTTTGTGTCAAAAATTTGTATGTGGTGCCATTTCAGATACTCGTCTACATAAATTCTAGAAATTTTGTTGAACGTGAACAGATTATAGATTTAGCCCCAAGTTGCACTACCTGAATATCTAGATTCTTATTATTTATATGGTGAAATATTATTGCAGTAACAAAGTTATGCCTGCTTTCATATTAGCACAATTCTTGTCAGGTAATGGAAAGTTTGACTGTTACTTTGAACGATTTAAAATCTGTGGTGAAGACACTTCTCTGTGTGTATACCAGGAAGACAAACAAACTGGTGACCATCTGTTGTTTAATGCCCGATATTTGAAAGAAGAAGAATATACAATTTAATTGGTAATCTAGACTTTTGTGAAATAGCATATGAGAAACCTCTGTACAATTTACTCATTAAAGCCCACTGTTATAAGGAATTTTTAAATTTTATTACCATATTTCTAGATTCTGTAGTTCATTATGGATAAACTTATTTTAACTGTGTCATTTACTATTATATTATAACAATTATGTGTTGAAATTTCTTTTTGATGGTATATAATATTGTATTCCATGTAATGATCAGTTAGTTAATGTTAATTTTCACCCTATTTTCAAGACTATAATATTTATTAGTTTGTTTTGAATTGTGTAATATGTGTGTATTTTCTTTTGTACTTATAAACTATAACCCTAAAGTACCTTCTGGTGAAATAAGTTTCAACACATTGTATATTAAATAATAATAATAATAATAATAATAATAATAATAATAATAATAATAATAATAATAATAATAATAATAATAATAATAATAATAATAATAATAATAATAATAATAATAATAAATAGTATTGCTGTTGTTTCATCCCCATTTATTATAATTGTATATTATATATTTATTCATTTATTGAGTATCTATGTTTGACATTACTATTTACAGGCATGCAGCCAAAATCAGAAGCAAACTTTCACCAAGTTACCTCTGCCCCAGGGTGACAATATCGCTGAAGATCATGACAGTGCTGATTATGTTAATGTTATTGTGGGGCATCTCCTTCTTCTTGTTCCGAGATGCAGTGCTTCCTCAGGGAAATGTGTTTGCATTAGCCACTCTCTTTTCATTGGCTTACATAGCAGGATGGCTAGTTTCACTCATACACTTACCCCCATTGCTGGGAATGCTCATCACTGGCATCATTCAGAGGAATTTGGGCTACTTCAACATGACAGGACCTTTTGTTGGAGCTGTGTCCATCCTAAGGTAACTGTGTTATGTTAGCTGCTGTGTCTCACAAGTACCTTATGATACCTTGTTGTACAAATCTGAAGGGCCTAAGTATATTTGTGTTATACTAATGTCTTGCTCTCTAAAATGTTGCAAGTTTAGCATCCTTTATTTGGACAGGTTATATCACAGAATAGAGCAGAGACAAAGTTTTTTTTTTTTTTTTCTCTCTGGGAGATGGGGATCATCAGGATGAGTGATCAAATTAGGCAACCTCTGCATATGTGATTATGCATTAAAATTAGAGAACTGTGTTTATTAAAATCATGCTTTAACTCTTGCGTTCAATCAATAATAAGTTAACATTCATTGCCAAAGTTGGAACTAAAGTGCTTCATGAAGAAGGGTCTCACATTACGCCTGCAGTTGAAAAACAAGTGATTGCAGGAAGCCCATTGTAATGTTAACCAAGGCTATGTTGCTGGTTGGTGATTATTACCCCAAGGCCTTGTTAGTTATATTCATTCCCCATGTTATTAGCTGGGCTTTCATTTTTGGTTATTATGATTTCTTTTATTTACTCTGTAACACTTGTTACTTCTTAGTCGTTTTTGCCTTTCTCTACTATTTACCTACAATAAGTAGAGGAAGTATTTTATTCCACCCATAAATTTGGTATCAAGATTTCATTGCAAATACATGTTTTGAAATCAGTTGTATCCAAAAAAGCAATTTTAAGAAAAGTTTCATATAAGAGAGAGAGAGAGAGAGAGAGAGAGAGGGATGGAGGGGGAGGGATGGAGGGGGAGAGGGGAAGGGGGAGAGGGAGAGGGAGAGAGCATTAGTGTGTGGTGTCTGTGATAGCATAACTCAAAAATGAAAGTCAGATAAATGCCAAACTTAGTGTTTAAGTTCAGCATTTTCAAGGATGCAACAAAAGGATTTTTAAGAAAATTGTTCTAACCCAAACTACAAGGAATTTTTATTTTTTTTTTTACTTTCTCAAAAATGGCTTATATGATTTTGATTAAAATACTATATGTTTAAGGTATTTGCATGAAGAGCAATATATATATATATTTTTTTCTGTGAATATCTTGTTAAGTACTCTTCATTCTGCATAAATTTTATATACTTTTATATAACTGGTAAACTGTAAGAGAAAGACAAAGGTTCACTACACAAAAAAATGTGGATCTTATTAAATGTTAATTAAATTTTTTTGTGGCATTAATTATTTCCAAGTTATGTATTATTATGGCTTTGAATTTTCAAATACGTCATAATTTTTTGAAGCTCAATCTTCCTTGATTGCAGATATGTAGTATCTCAATGTATCTGTTGTACAATTCACTAACACTAGACACTAATCCTGGTATCAGTAAAAGAAGTTAAAATTCATAATTCATTTTATTTTGTCTTTGATGGTTATGTCAAGGGCAAGGAGTGTATGAAAAGAGCAAATCCTTAATTTAACTTTGGAGGAGGAGATTTATCCCCATAGTTCATTCAATCCCCCCTCCTCCCCACTGCTCTTACTATACCCCTGCAGTGAAATGAAATTTTGAATGAATCTGGGGACTAAAGGTCAAAGGAATCTGATGTTCCTGCTAAGTATAAATAAAAATCTCAACAGGCAGCTTGATCTACCAGAATTTGAACTTGGACCTATATATGGAATTTCCCCATATTTCCACATAATTCTTACATTCCTTTTGGTCAGAATTATGCATTGTTGTTTTTGCTTCATAGGTTGGTGGCAATGGTTGTGATACTGATCAAGGCTGGTCTTGGTCTGGATGCAGCTGCCCTACGCAGACTTAGCTTGGTGGTTATAAGACTGGCATTCATACCTTGCCTTATAGAGATGTTAGTTGTTTCCATTGTGTCACATTTCATCCTCGGATTTCCATGGCTCTGGGGGATGCTCCTTGGGTAAGCACTCCAAATATGATTACAATTATCTTCATGTAGTTTACATGTATGCTTATATGTAGTTTACATATGTAAAATAGGTTTCATCAGAACTTTTTACACATATATATATAGGAAAATGCATCCATATAATATGCAAAAAGCAGTTTCCCCTTATGTAACATTACATAATAAGGAGACAAGACATGTACAGGTTTAGATTTAATTTAATTTGTTGGCAACATAAAAATACTTTTGTTCAAATTGTCCGCTGCCTTGCTCAATAGATTTCAGGCAATGCCTTACAACTGATTTACAAATATGGGATAATAAAGGGTTATCTTCATTGATGGTATGAAATGCATTTTGAATGGACATTCTCAGTTCATCTAAATTTCTTGGCCATATGGAAAACATCACATTCTTCAGAATCTCCCATAGATTAAAATCACATGCATCAAATCATAAGAGTGTTGTGCCCAATAAAAAGTCCCATGGCATCCAATTCACTCTCCGAATGTATTATTAAAAAAATTACAAATGTTCAATCCAAAATGGGATGGAGCTCCATCTTGTTATCAAATGAAATTCTGAATGTGGTTGTTTTCCAGCTCAGGTACTGGAAAGTTTTGTAGCATTTCTAAATAAGCTGCTGAAGTAACTGCACCTTCAAAAAAATAAGGTCCTATTAATCCAATGCTTGAAATTCCTTCCCAGACATTAATATATGAAACCTTAGGCTCCTTCTCCATTATCTCACAGGGGTTTGTGTTGGATCAATAAACATAATTATGACAATTAACACATCCATTTAGTTTGAAACTTGCCTCATCTGTCTATAAAATTGACTGCCAAAAATTGGGATCTGCTTCATTGCATACTGAAAACAACTCACAGAACTCAAGTCTTCTGTTATAATCATTTTAATGCAATGTGTGGAGTAATTTTGGGAAAAAAGGCTTGAATTTTATATCTTTTAGGATCCTCTGCAGGCTCCTTTAAGATATGTCCAAGTGAGCAGATGTCTTTCTAGTTGACTTGTGTGGAGTTGCTACAAATGTCTGAACAACTAACTGAGCATTTTCTTCATTATGCACATTGTGTGACCGACCGGATCTCAAACCATATACAATGTTCCCTGTTCTTTCAAATTTTATGTTGAGTTTCCAAAAATGTTGCTGAGTTGGTAACGATGCATCAGGAAACCTGGTATGAAAGTCCTCATGAGTTCTGGCAGTCACTTTTTCATACTTCCACCATAATTGAAGCATGCAAATATGTTTTTCATTAGAAAATTTATGTGTCATTGCAAAGAATGTTACATAACACATTAAGAATAAGAAAAAAAGCTGACTGACTGGCAAACAAATGAATGTGTATACCATGTTACCAACAATGTCCTGTAATTAATTTATATTCCCACCGGCCCTCAGGTTTTATCAACAACAAAAATTAGGGGGAAACAGTGACACCTTGTATGTGTTAATATGCAGTAAAAGTGTGAGAGTAGAAAGATAGACCTGCCATTTAGACTCCAAGAAATTCTCCAGTGCATTAAAATGCTTTTCTAGAGATCCTATCTATCAGTACAAATATCAAATCCTTAGAGCATTACTGTATAAATCCCAACTTTTAAAAAATTAGTGAATAAAATTATATTTAATGATATTTCTATAACTTTGCATACTTTTCATTCTAAAAAACAATTAGTTTAAAACTCTAAAATGCACTGGTCATATCAGAAAAATGTATGAAAGTGTAAATGTGCAAATGAACTCGGGGATGCAGTTTGACATAATGAGATCTAGAACTGAGCATTCAGCATAGCAGTAGTAGCAGCAGTGAAGGGAAGTTAAACAAAATATGGTAGCTTTCTTCATTGTTTTGAATACAGTACATAGAAATGCATGTAAATGGGCTTATATGATCTAAACATTTTGGTGCTTAGCATCATTTCTTAGAAATAACAATATTTTGAAGTTTCTGTACTTTGAGGTTGGCAGACCTGGATACAACATGCACTCGTTTGTTGTTATGGCTGCCAGTGGAGATTTAAATAACCATATACTACACTGACTTAGTGAGTTTAGAAAATGTCACATAGTTGATGATGACCAGATTTACACACTTATGCAAAGAAGAGGTTAAGAAAAGTCAATGATTTCTTTAAGACTGGCACTTTATGCAGTATTGGCAGTTGCAATTGAGTAAAATATTTCTCAAGTAACTGCAGTTTATACTAATTATTGTATTTTTGTACTATTCTCATCACTGTTTATTTATTCATTAATCTTTTCATTTATTCATAAGGTGTGTTTAAATTAATTTTTGTATATTTGCTATTTTCTTTATTATTGAGTATGATATACTCATTTGTGAGTGAGAATCTGTGTGCTTGTCTGTTTATGAATCTGTCTGTGAATAGCATAACTCAAAAATGAAAAGTCAGGTAAATACCAAATTTCACATATAACTTTTGAGAAGTGACTATAAACAATGAAGCTTTAAACATAATTGAATACATGAGTGGATTGGTGACACTTAGTTTCACTTATTAAGCTTTCACACAGAACATATTTCAAAGGCGTTCTTCTCCATCCTCAGCTGTATGTCCACTGATGTCTGGAAGGGATCTCTAATTCATTGATGGTTGTACTGCCATCTAGCTGTCTAGCAGAATACTTCATTATGTCATCTACTAGCCAAATTTAAAAATGCATTACTCAGTGTGCATTTTTGGTGTTGTAAATTTTTTTCCCACAGATACTGTGAGTTCTGCTGGTGTTTTGGCTTTAAAAAGCTTTGTTTTCTATGTGTAGTAGCTCATCATTTTTGGTCAACAGAATCCAACATTAAATGGGAAATATAGGTTTTAAAACATGCCAAAACACCAGCAGAATTCACAATATGGGAAAAAAATCCACATCACCAAAAATGCATACAGAGTAATGAATTTTGAAATTGCCAGTAGTTGACAGTGAAGTTTTCAATTGGACAGCTAGATGGCAGTACAATCAACACTGAATTAAGGGATCCACTTCCACATGCTAGTGGACATGCAGCTGATGATGGAAATGAACATCTTTGAAACACATTTTGTGTGGAAACTGGATAAGTGAAACTAAAATGTTACCAACCTATTCACATTTTCAATTATATCAAATTTCATATTTTAAACAGACACTTTTTAGGTGTGCCAGGTGAAGATTTTCAAGAAAACTATCTACCATAAACTACCTCTTACATAAAAAAATATTCATTATTTTTTAAGTTCTCAAAAATGGCTGCTCTAATGATTGTGATAAGTTTAAGATATTTGCATGACTAAAATGTATCTCTTGAATTGATAAAACCTCTGAAGAACTCTTCATCCTGAATTAATTTTGTATAACTAGTGAACCATAAGAAACATACAAGAACTTATGCACATAAAATGTGAAACATGCAATTTATGTCAACTAAATCCTTTTGTAACATCATTTGTTTCCAAAATATTTGTGGTTCATTTTACGTTCTCCCAGGTTGTATGTTATGCAATATCTATAAACATCTTACATGATTCTTCATCTTTTGGCATGGGCTTAGTAACAAAAATTAACTTGTAATATGCAAAGAGCTGTGTCTTATTTTCTGTATTGTGCATGCAACCAAGTCCATATTACTTAATTTGAGATACTTATAGTAAATTATACATTGTGAGTAATGTAATATAGATAGAAGAATTGCTTTCTATATGAATACCATAAGGGATTATATGAAATTATAATGGATAGAAAAGGTTGTGTGAGTGTGACACACCCAATCTTTAGTATTTGTTTTTAAAATTCAATTTATATATGAAGAAACAAAGATGGAATATTAAATAGAGCAATGTGCAAGGAAAAACATGAATACATAACAATGGCTGTTACTCAACATAATCAGCCAATGAAATGAACTCGGATAGAACTGACTTGCCTGAGAGATAGAATGAACTCTGCACAGCAAGCATGGCAAGCTCAAGATTGTGCAAGTGGCTATTGATTTTTCTCACTTCTAGTTCAGCAGTCACTTCAGCGGCTTGACTTTAGAAGCAATTACTGCATTTGGTTACTCAGAGTTTTCATGTGGAAGGTTGGGTTTATCTTCAGTCCTGCACAGTGGCGTTTGAGCATTGTTTGGAACATAGTGTTTTGGTTCTTAACCGTGGAATGTGCGTGGATTCGAGTCCACCCATGGGGTACAGAGTTTTAGTCCATATTTAGGACTGATGCCCCTAAGCTGAGGATTTTGAAGAACTGGGTTGGTTAGCCCAGCCTGCCAGCTATTGCATTGCACTTTATTAGATTAATTCTCTTTGATATTATTGCACAATGTGAAGAGAATACCTTATATTAGAGGTCAGCACAGGCCAAAATTCCTAGGCTTGGCCCTAGCCAGCCTGATCTGACTAAGTCCAAGCCCAAGAATAGATTATACTGTACCATTCAGCCTGGGCCCAATTGTCTAATTTTGTTTTGAATAAACTTATTTTGCAGTTATTCATAATAATAAAAAGCACTGATGCCTATGGTGAGAAGGCACTGTTTTGATTTCTGTTATGGTAGCAGACTTTTTTCCCCTACTGGAGAGTCTGGTAAGGGATTCACCTAAGTTCTTGGGTCCTATTGAGGAGCCACTTTACAGAAATAGTGGCGGCTGAGGTCTGGTTTCAGCATGTAGTAAGTGGCATGTTGAAAGCTTATACCATATGCTTCCCCTATTACTCTACTTTACCCAGGATATCCTGCGTAAGGTTGGACAGAGGGAAGTGGAGTTTGCAGCTGTCATGTTGCTGTAATGTTATTTCCAATTGGTTGAAGCAAGCATTTATTTATTATTGCTTCTGTGATGGATGTGTGCATGCTGTGATACTTATGCTATTCTGGGCATCTCAACATTGTGGACCAATAGAATATTTTGGTATACAATACCAGAATGACCTGATATGTACAATACACAAACAAAACAATATTCCAGATGAAATGAGAGCCATAGCAATAGCTACGGAAAATGAAAGATACCCAGAAAAGGAATGGCTCCGAATATATACAGATGGATCCCTCATCAATAAAAAAAAAAAAAAAATGCCGGTGCAGGAGTGTGCTGTAAACATTTTGCACAGTATCTAACATTAGATGAAACGTCAAACCACTATGATGGAGAATTGACAGCTATAAAAGCAGCATTACAGAACATTTTATATAGACCATACATAAAACAATAAATAGTCATCTTATCAGACTTAAAATCAGCCATAGATGGGATAGTAAATTGTAATAATAAAACAACAAGAAATATTAAAGAAATAAAAAGCCTAATTAAAGGAGTTGAAACTAGAAATCATGTTACTCTACAATGGATCCCAGCTCATGTTGGACTTTTGGACGATGAACTTGTAGATCAATTAGCAAAGAAAGGTGCAATATAACAAATAAAACCTGTAGGACGAATAGAAATAAATACACAATTAAATAACATTAAACAACATTTCAAAAGACAGCAGGGACTTGATGAAGAAATAAAGATTATAAGAATATTAAGTATAGAGTTGATATACAAAAAATGCCAAGGAAAACTGCAGTGGTGTTATTTAGGATGGCAACTGGCCATGATTGCCTCACAGAACACCTCTACAAGATACGATGCCTACCTACACCCAAATACATGCTCTGTGAAGATGTCATCCAGAACAAACAGCATCTCGCCAAATGCAAAGGCCTTAAAAGTGATAGCTTAGTGACCTTATATTGGGAAGCCAGAGTGAAAATGATGCCATCAATTAATCCCCAGTACCATTGGACAACAACAACAAAAACATTGTGGACCAGAAGTGTGATAAATAATTTTATTCCCTCTTTATTTTCTCTTTGCATGGAAAAGTTCTATTTGTTTTTTATTTTCTTGAAAATGGTACTACTGATTTTGATTAAAATACAATATGTTTAAGACATTTACATGGCAAATAAACTGTATGTTAAATGTTTAAAGTTAGTTTTCTTTTTCTTTACTTTCAAGCCTGATCCCAACAAACATTTTTAAAATTAAACTTTAACCTGGCTTGTGGGCTGGCTTGGGCCTAGGCTTGAGGACTTAGCCAGACCCCATACAGACCTCTACCATATATAACCTGTTTTAGTGTCTCAAAAGGCAAAGTACCTAATTTATTAGCAATGTGTGTACTTTACAGGTTTATAATAGCTGCCATATCTCCAGCTGTGGTCGTTCCTTCCATGCATGCATTGCAAGAGAAAGGCTATGGCGAAGATAAAGGAATTAGCACCTTAATTGTAGCTGCTTCCAGTATAGATGACATCATAGCTATTTCTGGTTTTGGAGTTATTTTGGGCATTATATTTTCTCAAGGTAGGAATAACAGAATTTCTGTGCTTCCTTCAAGTTTTTTATTAGAATGGTGATGTCAAAGAAACAGCCACTAATAACCTATGGTTCACTCAGGAGCTGCTATGCTAGAGTGAATTAATTATTGTTAATACAGAAATGTACAGGAAGATGTAGTGGACAAAATTACAATTATATAATCCTGCTGGCTTTAGAAGGGAACCTGTTGTAAACAAAACCACATGACAAGCTATGTACAAGCCTGGATTACAACAATAGTTCCATGTCGGACTATGGAAATTAATTTTGTATTATTTAAGAGTTTATTTTGTTAAAAAACATTGTTAGAATATTAAATTTTAATTCACACTGCGTTTAAAAACATATACGAGGTGGACCATTTAAGCTGAAGACTGTACAATATCTCCAAAATTAAGCATTGTAGAAAGGAATGTCTTGAATAAAAGTTGCTTGATATTATGGGGGAAAGTAAGTGCCATTAGCTGTGTTTTGTTTGGAGGACATTATGATGGTCATTTTAGGGACAATGTAATTTTTTAAATGGGAACCAATTTAAATTGCAAATTGCTAACGCCAGATGGAGCTACGAACCTAGCAAATGAATGACGTCACAAGATGGCTTCCACTAACATGAAGTAAACACAATATGAGATCTACAAGTTCTAATAAATTACGTAAAAGCACATTACGTAAGCAAAAAATACCGTTACAAATTGGCTCCACAACGTGGGGCTCGACAACAAAAACACATTACGTAAGCACCTACCGTTACAGGTCGCGCGAATGGTAATGGACGTAAGGCTGCACGGCTCTATCAGATGGAGTTTCCAGACCGAAGACAACCGAGTCATCCAACCTTTGTCGCTATTTATTGTCACCTTGCTGAGACAGAACCGTTGCACCACGGACTGTTGATCGAGGAAGACCAAGAGTTGTTCGTACGCTGGAACACGAAGAACAGATGTTAAAGTGTGTCAAAGACGATCCAGGTATCAGTACAAGACAATTGGCTGTGGCATTTGGTACATCACACGTGATGTATGGAGGGATAGGCAGAGGAGGACCAGTTCCATGGCCTGCATATTCTCCTGACCTCAATTCTGTGGATTTTTACCTCTGGGGGCATGTTAAATCATTGGTTTATGGAGCAGCCATCCCGGATGCAGAAACGCTTTATCGACGTGTCATGGAAGCCTGCGAAACCATTCAACACCATTCCGGAGTTTTTGACAGGGTGCGACATTCCATGATTCGACGAGTACAAGCATGCATAGAGGAGAACATTTCGAGCATTTATTATGAGTTTTGTGTGTTATAAGTGTACCACTGTGTTGAACACCTCCTAATGAGAAAACAAAGGATTATGGGACAAATGTTCATATGAACATTTTCCTTCTTGTGGTGTAAGGAACCCATATCCAAAGTTTGTAAAAGTATTTCTGAAACATCCTGTATAATGCTGTTAGCCACACATTATATAAAGATAAAGCATACCAAAACTAAAATTACACTTATTATGATGTACTATTTTCATACTGTAACCATCAATATAAATATATGTCCTTGTTCTATAATGCACCCATTACTTATCATTCTTGCATCTCAGCATCTTCATACATAAACACATTCATGGTAAGTTGAACGGTAATGCTGTATGCTGCTTTTATTAAAAACCAAATACTTCTGACATGTTAATTTATGTTCCTTGCAGAGAAAGTCATAGAAATTCAGCCTAAACTTACTGTATGACCTCTTTCCTAAATTCATATTGAAGGGCAACTATACAACCCTCACTGAGGCTTCTATCCATAGTGGCATGCTCAGGGGACTCTAGCAGTACATGCGTTCTCTGTTGCAATATACGCTCTGGTTAATATCACTGTATTAGAAGATCTAAGAAATTGTAAATGATCGCATCTTTTGACATAGGCTCTGTAAAAATGCTTCTTCCTGATCTATATTGATCATAATCTAGCTCAAATCACTGATCCTATCAACGTTAAATTCCTTTTCCTTCTAATTGATCATAATATTTACTGGAAAGACCAAATTGAGCTTTGCTTATTTCACTGTCTTATTATTAATCCTCTGTTAGTTAATTTCATCCAGAAAGTAGCCGTCTTTATTATTTTGCAGTTGCTTTTTGACATTTACCAATCCAGTACTTTTCTGTATGACAATTTTTTACTTTCTCTTTTGTGTGTTTAATGTCTTTTTAAGCAGGTCGTGTTGGATGGTAATTTAAGGAAATGGATGAAGTGATACACAAATGGGCCCAAGTTTTGCGATAGCAACAAATTGTGTGTTTACTTCACTTTAACTGCCCCACGTATGGGAGCCAATTTGCGATAGCAACGAATTGTATATATGTTTTAAAGCACCACGTTGTGGATGTTTCTCACGTAATGTTGTTTACCTCACGCGTGCAGCCATCTTGTGTGTTGTGACGTCATACGTTGGTCATTTGTTAACTCCTTCTGGCGTAGCAATCTATATGAATTAGTTTTAAGGTTATGTATATTGTCTTCCGGCTAGCTATTTAGGTAGACATTTAACTCTTGCAGGTTGTGAAGCGGAAAGGAATCTTTTGTCTATAAATGATACTGATGAAGAAACTGGTTTTATAATCTTTATTGCAGAACACGTTCACGAACACTTTCACAAATTAATTTGGATACTCGCCATACTGAAACTGTTTGTAATAACTTCTCACTTTTAACTCACGTACTTCAACTTTATATATTTAACTGTATAATCCTTTATAATATTTCTCGTACTTCTGCTGCGCGTAACTTTATGAATTTAGAGACCGACATGAGAATCTTGTTGAACTGGGAGCTGACGTGTTACGTGTTGAGAATCTTGTTGAGCACTGGGGACGATGTGTAATGTGTCGAGAATCTTGCCGAACTGGGGGGACGCTCTCTTTGAATCTACACTATTTATAGGCTTACCTCAAGATACACCTAAAGATTATAAATGAAATGCTATTGGCTAATAAAACGCACCAACATTAGCGTCTATTTTACTATCCAATGAAAACCACTAATACATATTACTTTTATAGAATGTTCTGGAAGCTTTTACCGAAAAGGCGCGAAACATTACGTAACTTCCTGGTTCCCGGTAACGATAAACAACTCAAACCCTTCATTGCATTATTGCGTTATTGTTGACAGTTTCAGTAGAGCCATATATTATTATTTACCAATAATAGTTACAATTATTAAACCTCTGAAATCAATGTTACATAAAAATACATATTCATAATAAAATAATTATTTATATTAACGTAATTTGTGATACAAATTACCGTCTCATATGCCCCACTAGAAACATAATTATAAATATTTATAACTTGTTTGGAAATTTTATAATTTTGTTTTTAGTCTCCTAAATCTTGTAACACACGCTATCACTTTCACTAAACACTTCACACGCGTTTAACACACGACATATGTTTTATCTCGCCACTACTTACTGGCTTTGGTTTAATTAATTTAGATATTAATCTGACACAAAATTTTTTTTTTTTTTTTTTTTATAGCAAATATTTTACCCTAAATTATTTAACTAGTGTTACAAAAAAAATGGTTTACTTTCTTATATTGTTACCAAAAATTTATCAATTCAAGAATTTTTTTGTAATTACTATACATATTTACCAAAATATTCACCCTTTACATATATTTACATCTCTTAAATCTAGGCACTGTGTCACATTTTGTGTTTGCTACATAAATATTTGTTGTTAAATTATTTTTACCAATTTTTGTTATTTTGTACTTTACAAATATATTTACATCTCTTAAATCTTGACAATGTTTCACCTTTTCTGTTTGCCGCATAAGTATTTGTTTTATTTGTTTTTACCAATTTTTGTTATTCTGAATTTTATTTTAACAATACTCTTTGAATTGTATTTACGTACTTTTAATTTAATATCATATTAAGTTTCAATCTTTGCATTCTTAATTTTCAAATGTTATTACAGTTACTAAAAATTTATTTATTTATTTAATTTTTTTTTTTTTTTTAAACATTTACTTTTTTTTTTTTTTTTATTTTATAATTTATTTCTCTTTTCAAATGATATATATATATATATATATATATATATATAAATAGTTAACCCTCTTACGTTCCAATACATTTCTCTGCAAGTTATCTTTACCTATCCAGCATTTAGTTTACATCTCGTTGCTATTTACCCTCCTGGATCAAATTGTGTGTGGCTAAACATTACTCGTAGCCGTAACCTCACCTTCAAATTGTTCATGAATAACCTATTGTATTCATTTGAAATTTCATCACATGATAACATTTGAAAACAATCTACAGTTTCTTGAACAATACATCTTTTAACAACTTTCATTTTCAATTCACCTGATATCTTTTTAACTTGAGAGTACTCTGACAAATCTGTACTAAATTGTACTGGACTGGAGTTTGCATTTTGAACATCTTGGTACAATTTATTTCTTTGTATTTCTGATTCTTTTTGTATTTCTGATATCTCCACTCTGAAATTAACTTGCGCCTCATTTACATCTACATTCCTAACCTCTTTTATCTCTCTTAAGTCACTTGAAATACTACTCATTTGACTTCCTAACTCTGTACATTCTACATTAACCTCACTTTTAGTATTAACCTCACTTTCTTTGTTACCTATTTCCTTGCTCATGTCTAGCATTTTCTTTGAATTTTCTCCTATCTCACTTACTATTACTTCCTCATTTTCATCTTTCATTTCTGGCCTACTACTATCTAGCTTCGTAACTTTCTTCTCAATTTCTTCACTGCTTTGATCTACTTTTTGCTCTATTACATCATTACTCCTACCAATATTTTCAATTGATTTCCTGTTTTGTTCAAAACTTTTACCAATATCTTCCCTCAATTCTCTCTTATTCTGATCTAGTTTTTGTTCTAAACTCCTATCAATATCTTCTCTTAATTCCCTATTATTCTTTTGCATATCTTCCCTGTTTTGATCTATTTTCTTACTAAGATCTTCCCTGTTTTGATCTATTTTCTTACTAAGATCTTCCCTCAATTCCCTGCTATTCTTTTCCATATCTTCCCTGTTTTGATCTAATTTTTCACCAAATTTTCTCAACATTTCCATAATCATACTATTATCAGAGTGAATATTTCCTGCTATTCTACTCTCACTTTCTACACTAACATTTTCATCTTCAAATCCTAAAAAATCTGGACTATTTCCTGTAACCTGTATTGAATTACAACTAACTGTTACATTATCTCCCTCCATAATTATTTCTTCTGTATTGCTAGCAGCCATTGTTTTTATTTTCCTACCGCTCCTAAGTCTCATTTAATTACCTTTTTGATGCTGTCTGATGCTGCAGCTTTGATGTCCAGCGTTCTGCCCCTTTCTCCTAGGTTTGTATGTCACTTCTGCGTTGTGTTGTGATGAATCTACGTTGTCTCGATGTTTTTGTAGTTGATTTACCCTGTTGCATCGTAATCTCGGAATTACGATCGAAGTCAGTCATCCCTGTCGTTTCTTGAATCTGGGTCTTGTAGATGATTTCACCTCTGCATTCCTGGTTATGTTGATCCTTTCCTAGTTAATTCTGCTACTTCCTGGTTATTCTTGTTCCTTTCCTAGTCATCTAGCTCCACGTTGATGCGCCAATTTGCGAGTAGCAACAAATTGTATATATGTTTTACTTTAACTGCCCCACGTTGGGCGCCAATTTGCGATAGCAACAAATTGTGTGTTTACTTCACTTTAACTGCCCCACGTATGGGAGCCAATTTGCGATAGCAACGAATTGTATATATGTTTTAAAGCACCACGTTGTGGATGTTTCTCACGTAATGTTGTTTACCTCACGCGTGCAGCCATCTTGTGTGTTGTGACGTCATACGTTGGTCATTTGTTAACTCCTTCTGGCGTAGCAATCTATATGAATTAGTTTTAAGGTTATGTATATTGTCTTCCGGCTAGCTATTTAGGTAGACATTTAACTCTTGCAGGTTGTGAAGCGGAAAGGAATCTTTTGTCTATAAATGATACTGATGAAGAAACTGGTTTTATAATCTTTATTGCAGAACACGTTCACGAACACTTTCACAAATTAATTTGGATACTCGCCATACTGAAACTGTTTGTAATAACTTCTCACTTTTAACTCACGTACTTCAACTTTATATATTTAACTGTATAATCCTTTATAATATTTCTCGTACTTCTGCTGCGCGTAACTTTATGAATTTAGAGACCGACATGAGAATCTTGTTGAACTGGGAGCTGACGTGTTACGTGTTGAGAATCTTGTTGAGCACTGGGGACGATGTGTAATGTGTCGAGAATCTTGCCGAACTGGGGGGACGCTCTCTTTGAATCTACACTATTTATAGGCTTACCTCAAGATACACCTAAAGATTATAAATGAAATGCTATTGGCTAATAAAACGCACCAACATTAGCGTCTATTTTACTATCCAATGAAAACCACTAATACATATTACTTTTATAGAATGTTCTGGAAGCTTTTACCGAAAAGGCGCGAAACATTACGTAACTTCCTGGTTCCCGGTAACGATAAACAACTCAAACCCTTCATTGCATTATTGCGTTATTGTTGACAGTTTCAGTAGAGCCATATATTATTATTTACCAATAATAGTTACAATTATTAAACCTCTGAAATCAATGTTACATAAAAATACATATTCATAATAAAATAATTATTTATATTAACGTAATTTGTGATACAAATTACCGTCTCAGTTTCATGGAGCTCAGTTACTCAACATTCATCTTTTGGAGATGAGGGAAAAACCCAGATAAAACCTCTCATGGACCATTTTCTATGCTTAATATTTTAAATAATGACTTGAACTGAGGTCACTGATTTAATATAGGTAATGTAGATATTTGTAAAACAAATAGAATTTTAACGATTACATTTTTTACAGGAGACCTGTTTCATCAGTTGATACAAGGACCAATAGAGGTGATAATTGGTTTAAGTTTTGGTCTTGGCTGGGGAATCCTGTTGACATACTTTCCACACAGAGATGATGTAAGTATGGCAAACTCTTATCATTGCAAAAAGAATATCTTTTAGCATTTCGGAGCATTAAAAGTACACTTTAACAAATATTGAGATAATTTGTATGTAAAAGTGGGTACTTAGATTGTCATTCTGTATGATGAATTCTATAACATTCTGAAATATATATCTAGAAACCTGCTAATAATACAAGTGAATATGAAGACTGATTTGAAAAATAACTTAAATAACTGATAATGTAAATGCTTATTCTAATCATATTTACAAAAGTCCTTTAAAGAATTAAGATCAATATAAGGCAATTCTAATATCTATGGATCCTGGGCTCATTTGAGTATTTGTTCATAGATTTATTCACCATTTGTTATGACCTGCCAGGTTAAAGGACATCAAAGATTTAAAAAAAAAAAAAAAAAAAAAAAAATCAGACAGTCTTGTAAGGACAGTGTATAGGGGCAATGATCCATATTTGCTTTGTTGTTTAACAAAGTAAGTGAAACTTATAGTTATATTCTGACTAATTTTTTTTTTCTTTCTGAAATGCTCAGTTTTTCAGAAAATTTTTTGATTTTGCAAACTTTTCTTTGAAAAGAATATTTGTGCTAGATTGAGTAATTGTTGTTTCAGTAAGAGATATTAAATTGTTGTGTTGCTTCTTATATCTGTCAAAGTTAAATATAACACCTACTTACTGTGTTTAAGTGCTTATATACATTTCATACATATACCTTTTTAAAAGTAATTGAATTAATATTTATTTCTCAATACTCAGAATTACATAATTAAATTATATACATTTTAGACTATATTAGTAACATTTGGAAATATTAAGCTATTTACACTATAAATTCACTTCTTGGTAGCTTGCCTATGCTAATCTATCTTATCACAATTCACAAACTCCTGGTTTTCTATATACTGATGATCCACTGTCCACTTACTTACATTATTTGTCTATTTCGTCTGCCTTTAGCTTCATCTTCTTTGTAGTTAATTCTTAATCATTTCTCTTTGACCTTAACCAAATAGTTACACATACCTTTTATATTGTTATCCCCTTTTACAGTAACAATTTTCCTTATTAGTACTTCTGCATCCAAGTTTTTCCATTTCTGTTGCCAAAATTGTTCTCTCCATGTATTTGTTTGATTACAATATATTATACGTGGAAATTTGTGTTCACTTCACCACACATTGGACATTTTACTACATGCCATATGCCTTTCAAGTTTATAACTCCTGTTCTCGCCCATGCAGATCCTTCTCTTCCTACTTTATTACATATCTCTATGTACTTTTCCCTCTCCCATACTGTTTTTATTTCCCTATATATCCTCAAGAGCTTTTCTCTCTTGTGCTGCCAAGTATATCTTGTCTGTCAATATCTTCTAGCCTTAATTCTACTTCTTTTCGAAAGCCTCTAATGTGATATTCTGTATTTATCCATGCATCTCCCATACCTATCTGTTCCATAACTTACTGAATTTTTAATAACCATGACACTTTCCACTTACTTCTCTTTTGTATATAAAAGTATTCTTTGATAGTATCGCTATATTCCAGATAGGAAATTCTATATAAATATTTCATAGCTCTTGTGAAAATTTTGATCTTGGTGGACTATCTACCACGTTCTAGCCATGCTGCTCCATTTGGTGATGCTATTGGTAGACCTAAAACATATTTGCTGAAGGATTTATTGACTTTGTCAACTTCTCTCCTCCAAGTATCATGTTTGCCCCATATGTCTACACCATGCAACATCTTGCTTTCTGCTGTGGCAGTGTAAATTCTTTCAAGCCATTTGACATTTATTTCTGGCAATTTTTTTAAACTGACCTTACAACACTCATGGCCATTTCACCTTTTGCTGTAGACATCTTTTTTTGTTCACTCCAACTTCTGTTTGAGCTTAGTCTTATCCTCAGGTAATCAAATCTCCTTAGCACTTCTATTTTCCATGTACTTTATTTCCTTTATCTCTTTAGTGATAGTTTTTAGCATCCCACCTATCTGATCCAATGTTGGTCCAGGATTCATTTCCACTCCACCAATTACTGATAAACTCCACATCACAAAAATATACCAGAAGCTTATTTCTATCCATCCTTGTTCTTTACTCTGGTTATTGGCTCTCTTTATGTTAAAAGCACCAATTCTGATTTGGTGCATTTGCATGTCAATACCCATCTTTTTCCACTGCAGGCATGTATGCTGACACATCCGTCTCTCTTCATGACTGGCAAGCAACTCTGTAAAAGTAATTAATACCTGTTACGTTACATAAAAAAGTGAAAAAATTAAAAGAAAGCACATACACCTTTTTCTAAAACTGCCTTTTTGGGGAGGATGGGTCAGTTCAGCTCAATATGTGTATTTTCAGCGAAACCTCAATATCGGATTCATACTTTCTCTACTAGAAAAAGTATTAATGATACTCTGGGGTTTCTCTGCATTTGCAGGACTGGATGTTGAGTGCACGAGTAATCCTCGTTGGAGGAGGGGGTTTGTTTGCAGTGTTCGGCAGTAAACTTGCAGGGTATTCAGGGGCAGGCCCTTTGGGTTGCATTGTGGCAGCTTTTGTGGCTTGTTCTGGCTGGAAGATACAAGGATGGAGCAGTTCCTATGTAAGTCTCATTTCAAGTGAACATAAACTTTCTATCTGTATCATTTATTTATAGAAGAAAGGATCAAAGTAAGTAAGTAAGTCCATTGCATTTAGCAGATCTGAGCGGAAATCCTTCATAACTATCACATGGACGGGGAAGAAATTCCGCACGTGGATAGCTGCAAATATTTGGATATGTACTTAATGAGTAATGTTGGATAGGACAATCAGGTATATTCTGCATCTAGGAAAGCATGGAAACCATAAATTTCTTATTGAGGACACTGAAAAGGGGAGCACAAAGTCAGAAAAATTGCCTATAAGTCTTTAGTGTGGCCGGTTATGGAATATGGAGTAGCATGTTGGGACCCATATAGAGTTGACTAATTGATTTGTTAGAAAAGATACAGTGAAAGGCTATAAAATTCGGAAAAAGAGGTAAATATTTTGGGTCTAAAAAGGGGAAGAGATTAAATGGGAGCTTTTAAATGTTTGGGTACAAGGCATAGGTTATGCACATTATTTAAAGCTCATAGTGGTGTAAATGCAAGGGTGTGCATCAGTGAAAGATTGGAGAACCTGACATATTAAGGAAGAAATTATCATTTGTTTAAAATTAAGGGAAGAAGACACAGAACTGACGTAGGAAAATTCTCCTTTGTTAATAGAACCATTGAAGAATAGAATGAGTTACTTGTAACAGCCTTTCAGTGCTATTCTATGTCTGTGAGGAAATTTAGAAAAAATCTGAGTAGAATAATTATTGGATAATTAACTATAAGGCTTACTTAGATGTATGTTTGGCATTTTATTGGCTATACTGATTGGATAGATAGGTAATTCGGAATGTAAATAGCAAAGTAATTAATGATTTCAAAATTTTAGCTGTTACGTTACAAAACTGGTAGCTACAATAATATTATTCATTGTTAGAATAGTTTTATTCAAATTACCGTTTATTATTCATTGTATTATTATTGTTGTTTGTGCACTTGTTTTTTGTGCTATTATTTTGTATATTTTACTCTGCCACTAGGTAATACCCATTTGTAGTGAATAAATACATACATACATTATCTTGAAAGAAATTGAGTTATTGTCTTCATTGCTGCTAATGGGTACAGCATTTAAAACAATGCAGGTGTGGAAAGCTTGCTTTCTTCTTTCAAATGTGCCTCGGTCGCATATCCCATACCGTTTGAATAATTTCAGACTCATTTCATATGGTTTCATTTCCATACATCATTTCTGTAACCTTTTCATTCCTTATTTTCACTAATAATATTTGAAGACTACAGGTGATATTTTTGGACTGCAAGAAGGCATATCTTCAGTTCTACTGAAAATGAATGAGGGTATTATTTAAATGTAAGTATACACATATTGCTTTTTAACAATCACATGGCCAGTGGTGTATGTTATGTTGGGGGGTTATGGTATGTATGGGGAGTTATGTTCCTAATAGGAATCTATTTTTTTAGAAATTTGTATCAATTTAAATGATAAATATTGATTAAGCCTGAGTTGAAATATTTAAATAAATCAATTTTATATTCACAGATTAAGGTGTAGCAATTGGAATTGAAATTAGTATAGGATGTTTTGCATATTCTAAGTGGCAAATATGCTGTGACATGATAATTAATGACCAATGTGAAGTATTTTATATTACTGCTGCAGGCCATTTTATTACGCTACAAAATAGGGCTTCCAGTTATGTCCTAAATTGGGAGATGTTGCACTCATTTGGAAACCACACAAATTTAGCACTGGAATGGAAACATGCTTCCATATCTTAACATGATTGTACCCATGCCATTTAAAGTACAATTTCTCTCGCTGTTACCTTTGGCAATGTAGTCTAAGACGTGTGGTGTGAATATAGTGCTACCAGTGATACGATTAGGAAGTATCCTGTTTTTGTCAACCTAGAAAGATGCTATTATTTTAACAAAATTGTTTTTGCTATTAATTTTTACATTTTTTTAGCAACAGGAGGGGAAGGTTCCAACCCACAAAACTGATTCCTAGCTATGCCTCTGTATATGGGTTCAACAGACCATATATGCTTTAAAATTAATAAAGAAAGTGAGGAGTAAAAATTGACTACAATAAAGCACTGCTACAATAAAAAGAGTAAGATAAACATAATCAAGTATAGCAACTTAACTAAGAAAAAACATCAGTAATGGTAAACCTCATTATTATGCATTATTATGTTCTGTAATATTACCTAAGAACATTAAAGAAAAATAAGTAAATACATCACAATAACAATACCCAAATAATGATATAAACATAAAGCACCAAAACCCAGAAGGACACATTTAACTCCATTCACCTCCCCTCTCTCCCATAGTACAAACTTTCTCAGACTTCAGCTGATATTTACTAGCTTTCCTCATCTTCTCTGTCCACCAGTAGTGCCCATTATGCCCTTAACTCTCTATTCAAGGCAGTAAGGATGGTGTTAGATGCTTTATCCTCCATTCCTCTGCATTTCCATATAGCGCCAAGATATGAAGAATACTTTCCTGTCATAAATCAGGCAGATTCTCATACCATTTCCATCAGCAATCTTTATCATGTGCCATGTACCAGGTCTAAGCCATGTGAGCCCCTATCTGATGAGTTTGGTCCCTATTTTGATGTATATTCTTCTTATGCATACTTATGTGGAATAGCACATTTAATTAAAACATGGTGCATAGGTATTCACACCTTCATGTTCTTTAGAGTATTTCTGCTCCATAAATTGAGTTAAACCTTGATGCTAATGTTAACATTTTTATTTTCCTTCTGTTTATCTGGTAATGCAGTGATCAGACAGGGTATTTTAAAATTGTTCCAAACATTTACTTTACCATTACCATTAGTAAAGTAAAGTAAAGTAAAGTAAAGTAAAGTAAAAGTAAAATAAATCATTCCAAAAAAATAACCATAGGTGCTGTTATATATTAAAAATAACAGTCCTTTGCTTTACACTAATGTGATGGTTTAAGTATTCTTATAACCAGTTTGAAAAGTAATAGTCTAATTTTAGAATACGTTTCGGTACAACAGTCACAAGTATATAAAGTATATACATGATGCAAGACCTTGGAACCAACCCTGCTTCCAAGTTGCAATAGGTGGCAATGCCATAAAAATCATTCCATCAAGCATATTTAATTATGCTATTGAGCTCTTGTAATACACATGTGAAAGGCTATTACCTTATACTGCTTTGGAACATACAATCATTATACAGAGTATTCACTATACTGGTGGACTATGGAAACCGCATACGCACGCTTTGTGCACTTCTATTACACTGGAGGGTTTTCAGTTCTTAATCTTTCATGTTACTTACTCATGATGATGAGTACTAATCTTGTTAGAAGTGGTGTTGAAAGTGATGTCCATCTGCACTGAGGCATTCCTGGGGTCTTTGAATAAAATAAGTTCTTCTTGCATAATTCTCATAATTTCTGTTCTTAAGTTTGTCTATGATGTGGGGATTGTTCCTATAAACTTTATCTTTTAGAGTTTGATTTTTGTAAATTTTTTTCCTCTGTAAGAACATTTAATTTTTGCTTCTTAGGTTTAGTGTTTAGTGATCCCATTGTCCTAAACTTATTAACTAGATGTCTGTCATCTAGTTAATAAGTTAGAGAAGCATCTAACAGCTTCTCTACGTGGGACTAGAGTACCGGGAAATTGGCTAAATACTTGTTTACATGATTCGGTTTTTATGAATGTATCATACCTAAACATTTGTTGTGCATGAATTTGTCGGTGGGCATTTCAATGGATTAATAATAAGACAATAACAGCATCAATAATAAGAACACTCTTAAGCAAATTAAACAGATATCTTGAATAAACCTACACCTTTGAGATGCACAATATACAAACACAAGTGCTTACAGCATGAACAGAAGGTAGTAACTGATGCAATATGAGTATAACACAA
The DNA here is from genome assembly GCA_030765065.1 of Deroplatys truncata. NCBI lineage: Eukaryota > Metazoa > Arthropoda > Insecta > Mantodea > Mantidae > Deroplatys > Deroplatys truncata. The sequence continues at coordinate 155,846,889 of CM060984.1, forward strand.
CTGATAAAGCAGCTTTGAGTGAATCATTCACCACTGGTGCACTGCAGAAAAATACCGAAGTTGCTGTGTTGCAGGCAGAGCATGCATACACGTGATCTGTGGCTCCACCGTACAGCTATCCTTCTGTTTAATCATCAATGAAAAGTCAAAATGAAGCTAGTATCAGTGAAGCAACTACACAAGTATAAAATTACTTATAATCATTAGCATGGAAAATGATATGATGATGATTGATGATGGATTATGATGATCATGATGATGGATGTGAATTCCTTTAATGTGAATAGAGTATACAGTAATTATTATAAGTATTTAGATGTAGTATGATGTAATATGCATTATTGTTAACAGGATGTCTATAATTTTGCATGTGCATGACTGAATGTAGGACAGGTGGGAGAGAAGAATGGAGGGGAGCATGATCTTGCCACTTGGCAATATTTATAATAGATGAAGAATCATGACTTGATGCAAAAGAGCTTGAACCACTTAAGTAACCATGGACTAAGTTCATTTTGCCTTTATGGTTATGGATGAATGCTCTTGAATGTATGTGACTGTTAGAATGCTAGTATTTTGTTGGAATTGTTCCTCACCTCTACATTACAGCACTGCTGCTCCTGCTACTGCTTTCATCACAATCATAATTTTGTTTTTAAAACAACAAAGGACATGAATACATTAATCTTCTCCCAGGAGCCCTACGGAGACATACGATTATTTCTGATAAACAGACATACTACAACCTGCCAGATAGAAAGTGTGCTAACACTTATGCATTTACTTGATTTTTATTCTGAAGCTACTAACAGTGACATTTTTATATGTATAATGCATTATAAATGATAGCTAAGCTTCTTCACATCTCACTTATCTTGGAAATGAAAATTCAAGAATTATTGGTCCCATTGACAGCTATTGACCAATTGTTTGGTAGGCCTTTGGTTTTGTCTTCTATCAGATGAAAACTACATATTCGGTGACATTGTTTTATAGTTGTGGTTTAAATTCAGGAATGCACTTAGGTACAATGAAGTGGACTGTATATTATTTTGACTCATTGCTGAATGCTTCAATGTATTGTTTGTTTTTCTGATTTCAGAATCCAGTAGCTAATGTATATGCCATGATCTGGCAGATTTTCCAGCCAGTTCTCTTTGGTCTCATCGGAACTGAGATTAACCTGTCACAGCTGGAAAGTGATACTGTTTTGTTGGGTCTGGCAGTACTGGCAGTAGGACTTGTGGTTAGTAACTTTTCTCTCGCAGTGATTTACATACTTATTTTGTAGGAAGAAATGCCAAAGAGTGCATGTTAGAGCTAAAAATAGCGCTAATCACTTATGCATATCTTACATCTCTATTACTGAATATCAGAGGAAAATAAAAGCAAGCTGCAAAATGTAACACTAGCTGATGGATGTTCAGTATTTCAGTATGTATATAGTTTTGATTCTATAATATACTTTTTAAGCATTTATTATGTATATTACAAAAATCTGATTTGAACACTCACATTGCTTATTAATTAAACAATAAGTGCTTAGTTTCATATTACATTGAGAAACAACATTCAACTCTTGCAATGGAAAGAAAAAAAATCTGATGTGTTACACTCACATGACTTTCTCTGCTCTTATGCAAACTATTTTTACAAACGCTTATTCTCCATCTACTTCATGTTAATCAAGATAAACTTTGCAGAAACTATCTTATTGCAAATTTTGTTGTAGGTGCAAGGGGAATAAGGTAGGCTTTAAGCGATAGTGGAATCTTTTAAGAGCTGGTTGCTATGTGGAGCATTCCATTCTCTTTGCATGTCCAGAACATATATAACAAAAAGAAATCTGATGTATTACACTCACATGACTTTCTCTACTCTTGTACAAACTATTTATATAAACGCTTATTCTCCATATGCTTCATGTTAATCGAGATGTTAATCTTATTGCTAATTTTCTTGTAGGAGCAAGGAGAATATGGTAGTATTTAAGCGATAGTCAAATCTTTTAAGAGCTGGTTGCTATGTGGCACATTCCATTCTCTTTGTATGTCCTGGACATAAAAAAATGAATAACTAATTCCCATTTGAGAAAAAGTATTGGAAAATTTAAGGGAATAACAAGCAATATCTCGAAAGTGGTTCACTCAACAAAAAAATGTATATGACATAAATTGTGTATTTTAACACAATCTACATTTTTTTTGTGGTAAAATTTTTTCTATCTCTTATGGTTTACCAGTTATGCAAAAGTTGTTCACAATGAAGAATACTTTTGGAGACATTCCCAGAAAATTCGAGATATGCATTTCATTTGTCATGAAAATATCTTAAACATATGATATTTTAATCAAAATCGTTAGAACCATTTTTGAGAAAATTAAACACACACACACGCGCACGCATGCACACAGGCAGGCAGGCAGGAGGGCAGGCGGGCGGGCGAGCGGGCGGGCGAGCGGGCGGGCGGGCACAGTTTCCAAAAATGCTTTTTTTGGATTCAGGGGGTCTCAAAACATATATTTCCAGTGAAATCTCGTATCGAATTTTTGGGTGGAATACAATACTTCCCCTACTTAGTATACATAGTTGAGAAAGTAAAAAGAATCACAAACTTTCAAATATATCTATTAAATGATATAGTTGGGAAAGTGTAAACATTCAATATAAAATATTTAAAAACAGCTAATTCCATGAAAAGATTTATTTGGTACACATTATGTATTTTATTAAATCTATAGTTTTACTTTCTTTACTACATACATAAGTAGGAGAAATATTGCATTCCATCCAAAAATTATAAACCAAGATTTCACTGGAAATAACTGTTTTGAGACTTCCTGAATAAAAAAAAAGCATTTTTAGAAAAAGGTCTGTATGCATGTGTGTTTGTGTGTCTGTGAACAGCATAACTCAATAACGAAATATCAGATAAATACCAAACTTGTACTTAGGTATTCTCAAAGATGCGACACGAATATTTTCAAGAAAATCCCCCACCCTAGACTACCCTTTACATGGAAAATTTTTCGAAAATTTTGATTTTCCCAAAAATGCCTATAATGATTTTGATTAAAATATTGTATATTTAAGATATTTTCATGACAAATAAAATGTATACCTTGAATTTTCTGGGAATGTCCCCAAAAGTCCTCTTCTTTCTGAATGGCTTTTTCCATAACTGGTAAACCGTAAGAGATAGGCAACATTTTTCTACACTAAAAATGTAGATCTCATTAAAACACACAATTTATGTCATATACAATTTTTTTTGTCAAGTGAACCATTTTTAAGATATTCCTTGTTATTTGTTTGAAGTTTCCAATGCTTATGCTTTTTCTCAAATGGGAATTCGTTATTCATTTTTTTTGTCCTGGACATGTAAAGAGAATGGAATCCTCCACATAGCAACCAGCTCTTAAAAGATTTGACTACGCTTAAAGCCTACCATATTCCCCTTGCACCTACATGAAAATTAGCAATAAGATTGACATCTGGATATCTCGATTAACATGAAGTAGATGGAGAATAAAAATTTGTAAAAATAGTTTTACAAGAGTAGAGAAAGTCATGTGAATGTAATACATCAGATTTTTCCTAGTAATGTTTTGTGTATCTCCCCTGACCTCACAGTTATACAAAATTATACAAAATTCAAACAGCATGAAGAGAGCTTTAGTAGCTATTCACAGGCAATTCAAGATATACATTTAATTTGTCATATTAATTTCTCAAATACACTATGTGATCAAAAGTATTCGGACACCCCCACAAACATACGTTTTTCATCTTGGTTGCATTGTGCTGCCACCTACTGCCTGGTACTCATTATCCGTGACCTCAGTAGTCATTAGACATTGTGAAACAGCAGAATGGGATGCTCCGTGGAACTCACGGACTTCGAACGTGGTCAGGTGATTGGGTGTCACTTGCGTCAGAAGTCTGTACACGAGAATTCCACACTCCTAAATATCCCTAGGTTCACTGTTTCTGATGTGATAGTGAAGTGGAAACGTGAAGGAACATGTGCAGCACAAAAGCATACAGGCCGACCTTGTCTGTTGACTGACAGAGACCGCCGACATATGAAGAGGGTCGTAAAGAATAATAGACAGAAATCTATCCAGACCATCGCACAGGAATTCCAAACTGCATCAGGATCCACTCCAAGTACTATGACAGTTAGGCGTGAGGTGAGAAATGTTGGATTCCATGGTCGACCGGCTGCTCATAAGCCATACATCATGCAGGAATATACCAAACGACACCTCCCTTGGTGTAAGGAGCGTCAACATTACACGATTGAACAGTGGCAAAACGTTGTGTGGAGTGACGAATCACGGCACACAATGTGGCGATCCGATGGCAGGGTGTGGGTATGGCGAATGTAATCTGCCAGCGTGTAGTGCCAACAGTGAAATTTGGAGGTGGTGGTGTAATGGTGTGGTCGTGTTTTTCCTGGAGGGGGCTTGCACCCGTTGTTGTTTTGCATAGCACGATCACAGTGCAGACCTACATTGATATTTTAAGCACCTTCTTGCTTCCCACTGTTGAAGAGCAATTCGGGGATGGCGATTACATCTTTCAGCACCATCGAACACCTGTTCATATTGCATGGGCTGTGGCAGAGTGATTACATGACAATAACATCCCTGTAATAGACTGGCCTGCTCAGAGTCCTGACTTGAATCCTATAGAACACCTTTGGGATGTTTTGGAATGCTGACTTCGTGCCAGGCCTCACCAACCTACATCAATACCTCTCCTCAGTTCCGCACTCCATGAAGAATGGGCTGCCATTCCCCAAGAAACCTTCCAACACCTGATTGAAAGTATGCCTGCGAGAGTGAATGCTGTATCAATGCTAAGGGTGGGCCAACGCCATATTGACTTCCAGCATTACCGATGGAGGGCGCCACGAACTTGTACATCATTTTTAGCCAGGTGTCCGGATACTTTTGATCACGTAGTGTATATTATATTTTAAAACAAGGGGCTTTTTGAGAAACTGAAAGATTACGAATATTTTTACATGTAAAGGGTAATTTGGTTTGTAGGATTTTCTTAAAAATTTTCACCTTGCATGCTTAAACAGTGTCTGACTCAAATATCTAATTTAGTATTTATATGACTTTTTGTTTTTGAGTTGCTGTTTTCAGACACGCACACATACATTGCTCTTTGATTAAAAAGTGCTCTTTTTGTTCAGTGGACTTTGAAACAAATTTCCCAACAAATATTTAAATAGAATCTTTTACTACCTACTCAGGTAGGTGGTGGAGAAAGTAAAAATATTTGAGCAGATTTCAGTGCTTGGATTTTCCTTATTTTATAATAAAGCCTTTAATGAAGCTGATATTGAAACTTATAGATTTTTACCCAATTATTAATTATTGCATAATAGTTAATTATGTATTAAAATATAAATGTATGTAAGTTTGTTGTTGTAGTCTTTGACCTAAGAAATATAACAGACCTGAAGTGCTATAGAGCTGAAGAAACTTGAACCAACTTGAACCTTGAACCAACTCTGGTTATAACATTAATACATATAAAAGTTTATTAATGACAGGATGGCTTTTATTTTTAATATAAAGCAAAGAATGAAAATAATAAACATGTATAAATTAGTTTGAATTAGAAGGAACTTAAGAGTATATGAGGGAGTTTTGAGAAAAACACAAATCATTAAATTATTATTGTCTTTTGTTTGTACTTTTTACTGTTGAAGTTACTTGGCTTTAACATAATATTAATACTTATACTGCTTTTTCAGAAGAGAAAGATAAAAGCATTGCATTTGTTTTTTTAATTTTAAATAGAAGAAATGAACAAGAAAATATTGAAGATGATATTAAATTTTAATTGGAAACTACTGAAAGACACTGCCCATGGAATGTTCCAACTTATAAATGGTTCCAGCCATTTCTTTGTGGAATGAGGTTTCCCCAAATATTGTAAGAGTCCTTATAGGGAATGTTGAAACAAATAACAAACACTGATTATTATTAATGATAATGGGAAGTTTTAAAGTTTTGTAACACTCTGTCATGTCACAAGACAGACTTAGGGCTCTAGATTGCAGAGTACTCTCCATCCGTTGGGTTTAAATAGCGCCAACTGCTGTAATTAGTTCTATTCTCCAATGGTTGTGCACATGTATTTTAACAATGAGAGATATGCACTTCTTTTCCTGATCAATAAATGCACCATCTCCAAGATAGTGATACAGACAAATTAATTCAAACTGACTAAGAAGTACAGTTATTTGCCTTTAATTCCCAGTGATTCATATCATTCATATTTTGTAAAGATACTATAATTAATCATATAGCATTAAGTAATAAGGAGCTCATAATTGCATCATAATATCCCATAGAATGTGAAATTAAGCTCTCAGTTTTCCATAGTCATAATTTTTTTTATTTTTGAATGTTGTAATGTTTATTTTTTCAGTTCCGCATCCTGGCTGCAGTTGTTGCTACACAAGGTGGTGCATTATCCAAAAAGGAGATGTTGTTTGTTGCTTTTGCATGGATACCCAAAGCTACTGTGCAGGTAATATCAGTCTGCTTATGGGATGGAGTAGACTTTCAATGTTGATACTGATAACAAAACTGAAGCAAGCTATTTTCTACATTACTCTAATTGTGAAAAAATGATAAAACATTTAGGAGATAGTAATGGTGATGATAATGGCAAAGATGACAATGATGATGTGTTCCACACAAAGGCAATCTGATATGCTTAGAGCTTGCCTTGCTTCATGCAATTCCTTTCTCTTCTATTTTCTCCAATCTTCTTCTCTTTATTTCTATGGATGTCAACCCTGTTTTTTTTCCATTTTTGGTCTCTTCTCCTATGTTCTAGTTATTCTTTAGTCTTGACAGACACCATGTTTGTTACTACTTCAGAATGAAATTTCCTAAAAGGATTTTTCAATATGAAATTCATGCATTTATATTTAATCCCCCCCCCCCAGATGTTCTTACCTAGCGGAATGTTTGAAGTCTTTATGGCTGTTTAACAGAAGGCCCTATTTTGAATTAATTATCTTAAGTAAATAATTCATATTACACAGTGTTTACTTGTGCTCTGCAATTAAATTTAATGTACGTTACCTTTTCAGCTGTAATTCATATAGTATTTACTATTTTAATACTGCTGGAGTGTTCTGGTATTCTCAAAAATCATGATAAATCAAGCTATACAGGAGTGTAAAAAATGATCATGAAATCACAAGTGATGATCTTGAACAAAACAAATGGTAAGAGATGTTTCCAATGTCTGCTTGGAGCAGTTCAGTGATGTACATATGAAACCTAAGGGGGTGGGGACTGTAAAAGGGTGAGCATGCACCTCATAAAAGTTAAAGTATCGCTTTGCACATTCCAAAGTGCTATTAAAACTATGTTTTGGATAACTTCTTAAAAAATACCATTTATAAGTATGTTTAAGAAGAAAAGGAAAACATATTCACATAAGACAACTTTTATTAAATGCAAGAGTAGAGAAAAACTAACAAATATTTAAATTGCACATAGAACTTAACATTTTACAGTTATATGCAAATCAACATTAAGCTTGTTATTATTCCATCACTAAACTGTTACATCTGCTTGAATGTTGCCAGCAGCAACAAGACATGTCAATGCATGTTCCCAGATGTCATACTCATAATTGATACAGGCTATATATATTGTTACATGCTGGGTAGATGGCCTAAAAGTTTACATGAAAATTAAATTAATTTCTAGTATCCAGCACGTACATTGAGGGGACGTATACTGACTTGGCTGAGGAGGATCAAAGCGTGGTGTGGAGGTTAAGAGGAAGGTGTGGGTTTTTCACTGTACAAAATCCATAACACAGATCTACTTAGATATTCCTATATTTATTTCCCAACCGTTTGGGGTTCCTACATTATTAAATATGAAAGGTTTTTGTTTAAGCTTTTACTGTGTACCATTATCACAATTACTACTATAGTACCTATGACAGCCCCTTTGTGCTGCTTTCCAGTGGCATAAAAAAGGAACTAAATAATTGAAACTGAGCTTTCGGAAAATTGGGGAGGGGAAGGATGATTGCTTTTAGGAGTGAATGTGCCATAGCCTTTGGTGGGGGGGGGAGGATGATATCCCTTGGTTTAATGCCATAGTTTAATATGCTTTGGGAGCCTGCAACTAATTCCTACCTTACGTTTGGCAGATAATTACCACAGCATGTAATAAAATGTGTTGAAATATCGTCTTTAGGCTTTTTACATGATGCTGAAAGACAAACTCCGATATGTTAGTATGAAACATGCTTGGATTTGTACTAATGGTAACCTGCTGACAATTAACGCTTTCCTCCCTAATAATGTCAAGTATAATGACACCATTATAATTTAGTGCCATTATGGTATGATACCATTATAGTTGTCATCATGTCATCACTAGGGAGGTTATAATAAATAGACGTGTAATTAACTGCATGTTTACGAGGGAGAAAATTTTAGAACTTCTTTATGTATTGCATTTTTTATAGCGTGCACCGTTTTCTGGGTTGTTGGCGATGTTACCGTCTATTAAGTTGACACTGGCATTCCACGAAGCATTTACCTCATCCTGTTGTTATGCATTTGATCGAGCTTTCGCATTTTTAAAAATGTTAAGAAATAAAGTGCTGTGTTTTGTTTTGCAGGCAGCTCTCAGTCCAGTAGCACTAGACATAGCAAGAGAGACAGAAGCAGACAGCAATGTTCTAGAATTGTCATCACAGATACTTACAATAGCAGTGATTTCCATACTTATAACGGCTCCGATAGGAGCTGTCGGTATATACGTCTCTGGTCCCAGATTGCTCACCAAACATCCAGCAGAGACTGCTCAAGAAGCCTGACTGTGACAATCTGCGCCCAATAAGAGCAGTTGGCATGTACACCTCGTGTCTCATACAGCTCACCGAACTGCTCAACAAACTTATCTGTGATAACCTGGGCACAATAGAAGCAGTCGGCATGTACATATCTGGTTCCATACAGCCCACCAGACATTCAGCATAGACTGTTCAAGAAGAAGACTGTCTGTGACAACTGGAGACAATAAGAGCGGTTAGCATATGCTTCACTAGTTCAAGATTTCTTAGATGATACCGACAGAGACTGCATAAGAAGCTTGTCTGCAACAATCTGGGCAAAATAGGAGCACTCGGCATACACCAATGGTAACAGAATGAATTATCAAACAGCCTACGAAGATTTCTTAAGAAAATTGTCTATAACAACTTGGGCGTAATGTCTATGATACCCATGGCAGAACAGCAGCAGTGGACATACATTTCTCTGTTCTCAGGCAGCTCACCATACATTCAGCAGAGACTGCTCTGGAAATTTGTCTACGACAACCAGGACCGAACAGCATCAGTGGGCATAAACCTCTCTGATCTTAGACAATTCACCATACATTCAGCAGAGACTGCTCTGGGAATTTGTCTACGACAACCAAGACCGAACAGCAGCAGTGGGCATAAACCTCTCTGATCTAAGACAATTCACCACACATTCAGCAGAGGCTGCTCTGGAAATTTGTCTACGACAACCAGGACCGAATAGCAGCAGTGGGCATAAACCTTGATCTCAGACAACTCATCACACATTCAGCAGAGACTGCTCTGGGAATTTGTCTACCAAGACCGAACAGCAGCAGTGGGCATAAACCTCTCTGATCTCAGACAACTCACTACACATTCAGCAGACCGTTCTGGAAAGTTGTCTGTGACAACCTGGACCGAACAGCAGCAACGAACATATACATTTGTGATCCCAGACAGCCTACCAGACACTCATCAGAGAGTACTCGGGCATTTTTTCCGTGATAACTACGACGAACAGTAATAGTGGGTATACCTCTCTGCTCTCAAACACCTTTCCAGATGGCCATCAAACTTCTCTGGAAATGTCTATGACAGCTAGGACCGAATAGGCGCAGTGGACATATATCTCTCTGCTTCCGGACAGCTCACCAGACTTTCACCAAAAACTGCTCCGGAAGTTTGTCTGTGACAACCAGGACCGAACAGCAACAGTGGACATCTCTGTGGTTCCAGACAGCTCACCAGACGCCCACCTGAGATTGCTCTGGAAGTTTGTAATAACCAGGACCGAACAGCAGCATGAGGTATCCCTGATCCCAGACAGTTCATCAGGCAGAGACTTCTTTGTCAGTGACAACCTTTGCCAATCAGCGTCTCCCAGACATCTCACCAGATAGCCGCGTAGACTACTAAAAATGTCAGTGAACGATAGAAAGTATGTTAATTTCCTAAATTTATTTATAAAGCGATATATGTAAATAGAGAGACTTGAAATAATAAAAATATTACTCAAAGAGGATATAAATGACCTGATGATAACAAATTTTAATTTATTCTAGTAGCAGAGTGGACTTCATTTCTTCTTAACATCGCCTCATGACGCTGCAGAAAATGCTTCAGTTTTTGTGCATGTTACTAAAATAAATTGTAATAGCATATGATTTGTTTATTTTTTTCTAATTCTACAGGGACTTATTCCTGCAGTTAACAGTAACTGTGATGCTAAAGATTTGTTTTTGGCAGAATTTCTAACAGGACGGAGATGTTTGTTACATTTGGGCCACTGAAAGGCGAATCTCTTCCTTGCTGCCTGTTGAGTTTTTCACACCTCTTATTAGCACTGTAATATCTCCCATCTATAGCAGATATATCTGCACCAAATTCAGAAACAGTTTGTTTTTAAATGTCATTTTTAGAGGACTTCTAGATTTAAAAATGTTTAGCATAGTTTAGCAGCTAGTTAATCTTGTGCACAGGCCAGTGTTGCACCCAAGCAGGAGCAGTAATTCATGTACGCGGCTATACCGTCCTTCAGATAAAATATGGCAGGAGAGAGAGAGGAAGATTAAAATAAATCTAATTATTCTAAAAGAAGAAAAGAAATCTGGCCCAAAATGTTAAGAAAATCAAGAAGTTCAAGCTTTTCCGGAGACATACCCCAAGCTGTCAAAAATTACTTAGTTTTTTCTGTGAAGAAAAGAAATTGATGGACCAAGCTGTTTCAGGTGATAATGCTTGTGACTCGCATTCGGTAGGTCCCGGTTCAAATCTGTTTGGACCAGTCAACCTCAGCGGTCTCCTCCCCTTTTTTCACGGTTTTCCTCAAATATTACCAAGATTCAGACTGTATGGTGAAATCTGTATGTATACGTTCACTCCAGTATATGAAGACTACATCAAGAAGTGGGCATATATATTTTAAGACTAGTTTTGTAGGGCCTTTAGTGTTCCAAGGTAAAAGAATCGCTGTATTCTGATGTGAGTTGAGTTTTAGCGCAGATTAGCGTGAGAGGAAAGTTGAGGCACGAATTGAGTGATCACTCGGCAGCTGACGCAGTGTAAATTGAAAGTGTGGAGCAACAGAATATTTTCAGCCATGTCAAACAATTTATAGTAAACATGCTGCAATCTCAATCGAACAACTGTCTCGACAAGCTAACAATTCTACTTCTCGTAGCATGGACCTGTTGTAAATCCAATTGGGGAGACCAGTGTAAAATGACATACCATTTTATTTTTTTGTACATTACCGAGGCCTGTATAATTATTTTAGAATCACACGATGTCAAAAGCTTTCCTTATTCAGTCGGGGCTTTTTAAAATAATACAACTAATTATTACTTTCTCTACTACGTATAGTAAGTAGGGGAAGTATTGTATTCCACCCAAAAATTCGATACCGAGATTTCACCGGAAATACATGTTTTGAGACCCCCTGAATCCAAAAAAAGCATTTTTGGAAACATGTCCGTCTGTGTGTCTGTCTGTGAGCAGCATAACTCAGAAATGAACAGTCGGATAAACACCAAACTTGGTATTTAGGTTCAGTATCTTACAGAGACGCGACACGAAGGTTTTCAAGAAAATCTCCCCACCCCAGACTACCCTTTACATGGAACATTTTTCGAAAATTTTAATTTTCTCAAAAATGGCTCTAACGATTTTGATTAAAATATAGTATATTCAAGATATTTTCATGAAAAATGAAATGTATATCTCGAATTTTCTGGGAATGTGTCCAAAAGTATTCTTCATTGTGAACGACTTTTGCATAACTGGTAAACCATAAGAGATAGACAGAATTTTACTACACAAAAGTGTAGATCGCGTTAAAATACACAATTTATGTCATATACATTTTTTTTGTTGAGTGAACCATTTTCGAGATATTGCTTGTTATTCTCTTAAATTTTTCAACATTTTTTCTCAAATGGGAATTCGTTATTCATTTTTTGTCTTGTATATGCAAAGAGTATTAATCTGAGGCAAAGAGAATGGTGCTGCACATAGCAACCAGCTATTAAGAGATATGTATATGCTTAAAGGCCACTGCAAATACAAAACAAGGGGAACATAGTACGCCTTAAGCGATAGTCAAATATTTTTAGAACTGGTCGTTATGTGTAAAATGTAATTCTCTTTGCATGTCAAAAGATCCTTTTTGCAAATGTTTATCTCGATTAATATAAAATAGATGGAGAATAAGAGTTTGTAAAAATAGTTTGTACAAGAGTAGAGAAAGTCATGTAAGTGTAACACATCAGATTATTTTTAAACAAATGTTTAAAAAATGTGCTTAATATCTCATTTTATTCTGATGTCAAGACATATAAAAACATAATTAAAATTTAAACGATGAGGATTTAATGTAAGTTGAACGAGTTGTGTACGTGTGTTCCAGAACAAAATAATATTGAGCATAAAAATAGTTGTACTGCTTAATCCAAACACATTCTGTGTGTGCGCATAACTGATACTGTTGGCACTTTAACCAATGTTCACCATGGCTTAACTGTAACTATATATATAGTTTTTTGGAGGAAAAGGAAGGACAAACTTCTGAGTCATCAATCTGATAATTAAAAAGTTAATTTTCATAGAATTCGTCTTTTCGAAACTAAGCTATTTCCTTGCTTTTTGTGCTCAGCATGTTTTTCATGTTTCTTTTTAAATTTCTGCCCAAGTTCTGTCAATTATGGCGGTTTTTTTTTGCCTCTGGAAACTATCACAGCATGAAGTAAAAGGAACAGGGCCGATTTTCGCTACTGGCACATGGGGTGTAAAATAACTTTTTGATTCATCGCACCACCTCATGAGTTTCAAGAGTTTCAGACATAGGCCTATCTGTTTGCACAGGAGCTCTAGTGGCTTTACTTTCACAAAGAGGAACGCTGCCAATAGGAATTTCAGTCTCACATTCAGAAATCTCTGTGGTTGCTGCTAGAGTAAACAAATATTCTAGAAATATTCCGGGTTCAGTGGTCTGTATTCCCAAAGCCATTTTCAGCAATGACAATATTTGCTGCTCTTCCACATGCCTTAGAAAGCACAGGACAGATCTGATACTGAGCGACTGTTCTTGCAGGACTGCACTTAAGCCGTTTTAGCACCTCTTTATCGTAATATGTTTTGAGTGGACGATAAAATGAGACATCTAAAGGCTGTAGCTGATGTGTGCAGTTTGCTAGAAACAAATTAGGATGATCTCAGTTTCTTTAGTAAAAGTAACAATCTCAAAATGTTTATGGTTTGTTACTTATTTTTTTACAGTTTTTTTGTGGGATAAATTAACATAGGCGGGGCAAATCTAGAGGGACTCATGCAACACACTGCAGTCACAGGCACACACCTCTTTCTGCACTGGGCTGCTTAGGTACCTGTTTCTTTCCAGTCCGGGAAAACCTTATACAGATTTCTTACTGTAGTCAAATTGGACTCATCAACATTATAAATGTTGGAAAGCTAGAATCAGGCGACTGAAAAATTCAATGCCATCGTCGGGATTTGAACCGCGGTCTCCATCCGGTTGCTCTAACCATTGAGCTACCATGGCGATATGTCGGCACGACACTAAATTTTCCAGCTGATTCGCATTTTTCCCGGTAAACCACAAGCAGATCTCAAATTGTATTGAGATGTCATAACCCAATGACGACTTACAATTCCATTAATTGACCTAATAGTGGTTGAAACTATGAAGTTCGGGACTTAAAGTACTTACAGTATTGTACCGGGAAAAATGTGAATCAGCTGGAGAATTTAGTGTCGTGCCAGCATATTAACATGGTAGCTCAGCGGGAGCAACCGGATAGAGACCGGGAGATCCGTGGTTCAAATCTCGGCTATGGCATTGAATTTTTCAGTCGCCTGATTCTACCTTTCCAACCTTGCCCAATTCCATTATAAATGTTGTTTAGCGAATCAACTCTCTTCAGTGCTTCCTAGTAAACTAAAACAACGGTTCAACTACAGGCATATTAAAACCTGCTGCCTCAGGTTTCGGAGTTCAATGCCAGGATTTCACTTTAAAAAGCCAACAATCCAATCGCACCCGCCATTTTCTTCACTTTATTAAATCTGTGTGGTATGCCTTTGATTACGAAAGAAGTCTCGGCTTCTCATAGTCATGCCAAACAAACGAGATTCCAAGAGTTCAGGTGATCTGTAAGTCCACGTTCTAGTCCTCTATTGGATAATGGCTGGAATCTGCATAATTCGTTCTCAACACCATTAAACATTTTATTCTTCTTCCTTTCTCACCTTCGAAGAGTAACCTGAGGAACTGAAAATTGCTTTGATACCCGCAGCCACTCCATCTCACCTCAGTTGGCAATTTCCACGGCCTGCTGCATCCGCATCTCATCCCAAGGGCGTCTCTAGATTTTCTCAGAATTTTGCCTCCCATCTAAAGAGTAATTTTAATACAGTTGGTATATTGATTGACATGTTGGTATTCTGATGACAAGTTGGTATATTAAAATTAATTGCTTCCAGCAACCATTTACGTATTGTGCACCAAATTGCAGCGCTGTTTATTCCCTCGGTTCCTAGGCTGTTGGTTATCCATGGTCCCTCCACAAAAATATGGATGTGTCTACAAGTTAATGAGGTAGCAGGCTAAACTAACGTAGAGAAACTTATCCTTTTAATATGCAGAAAGAACATACATCATTGTAGTTTACGTGCTCTGGAGTTTTTTCGGATTTAGACTTACATTTTTACTTTCTCTAATACGTATAATAAGTAGGGGAAGTATTGTATTCCTCCCAAAAATTCGATACCGAGATTTCACCGGAAATACATGTTTTGAGACCCCCTGAATCCAAAAAAAGCATTTTTGGAAACATGTCCGTGTGTATGTCTGTGTGTGTGTGTGTGTGTGTGCGTGTGCGTGTGCGTGTGTGTGTGTGTGACTGTGAACAGCATAACTCAGAAACGAACAGTCGGATAAACATCAAACTTGGTATTTAGGTTCGGTATCTTTCAGAGATGCGACACGAAGGTTTTCATGAAAATCCCCCCACCTCAGACTACCCTTTACATGGAACATTTTTCGAAAATTTTAATTTTCTCAAAAATGGCTCTAACGATTTTGATTAAAATATCATATGTTTAAGATATTCTCATGAGAAATGAAATGTATATCTCGAATTTTCAGGGAATGTCTCTAAAAGTATTCTTCATTGTGAACGACTTTTGCACAACTGGTAAACCATAAGAGATAGACAAAATTTTACTACATAAAAATGTAGATCGCGTTAAAATACACAATTTATGTCACATACATTTTTTTTGTTGAGTGAACCGTTTTCGAGATATTGCTTGTTATTCTCTTAAATGTTCCAATACTTATAAGTTTTCTCAAATTCGTTATTCATTTTTTTTTGTCCTGGACATGCAAAGAGAATGGAATTCGCCACATAGCAACCAGCGCTTAAAAGATTTGACTATCGCTTATAACCTAACATTTTCCCCTTGCATCTACAAGGAAATTAGCAATAAGATTGACATCTCGATATCTCAATTAACATGAAGCATATGGAGAATAAGCGTTTGTAAAAATAGTTTGTACAAGAGTAGAGAAAGTCATGTGAGTGTAACAGATCAGATTTTTTTAATTGCTCTGATTTTTCAAGTTTTTCATTGTGGTATTAAAACAATTATTTTAAATGCATTTGATAGAACAGTTTTAACTAATAACTGATAATGTCACCCACATATGATTTAAAACGGCGGAGTATTACATTCGTGAAGTAAAAATGAGGCCTTGAGAAACACGTAATTCCTAACTTGGGCATGTGTTACCTTTTTCAAAGATATGCCCTCTTCGCAGCAATTTCAGGTAATTATACACACAAGTTTGCTGTGTTAAATGCATGTAAATTATTTAGTAAACACCACAGACGAAAAGGTTGAAAAATCGACGCAATTTCAAAACAATTATAAAAGCAATAAGATGAAGAACATAGAAAATGCTAGAACACGCAAATGTAATAGCATTTGTTCTTTTTGCGCATTAAAATGATAACTTTCTGTCCGTTACAATTTTTACTTTCTCTATTACGTATAGTAAGTAGGGGAAGTATTGTATTCCATCCTAAAATTCGATACCGAGATTTCACCGGAAATACATGTTTTGAGACTCCCTGAATCCAAAAATAGCATTTTTGGAAAAATGTCCGTGTGTGTGTCTGTGTATGTGTCTGTGAACAGAATAACTCAGAAACGAACAGTCGGATAAACACCAACCTTGGTATTTAGGTTCAGTATCTTCCAGAGATGCGACACGAAGGTTTTCAACAAAATCCCCCCACACCAGATTACCCTTTACATGGAACATTTTACGAAAATTTTAATTTTCTCAAAAATGGCTCTAACGATTTAGATTAAAATATCATATATTTAAGATATTTTCATGACAAATGAAATGTGTTTCTCGAATTTTCTGCGAATGTCTCCAAAAGTATTCTTCATTGTGAACGACTTTTGCATAACTGGTAAACCATAAGATACAGACAAAATTTTACTACACAAAAAATGTAGATCGCGTTAAAGTACACAATTTATGTCATATAGATTTTTGTTGTTGAGTGAACCATTTTCGAGATATTGCTTGTTATTCCCTTAAATTTTCCAATACATTCTTTTTCTCAAATGGGAATTCGTTATTCATTTCTTTTGTCTTGTATAAGCAAAGAGTATTAATCTGTGGCAAAGGGAATGGTGTTGCACCTAGTAACCAGCTATTAAGAGATATGTATATGCCTAAAGGCTACTGTATTTCTATATTGCCCTTGTAAATATATATTCCCCTTACATCTACAAGAAACTTAGCAATAAGATAGACTCTGCAAATGTTTATCTCGATTAACATGAAGTAGATAGAGAATAAGCGTTTGTAAAAATTGTTTGTACAAGAGTAGAGAAAGTCATGTGAGTGTAACACATCAGTTTTTTTTGTCCTGGTAATGCAAAGAGAATGGAATACTTCACATAGGAATCTACTCTTAAAATATTTGACTATAGCTTAAACCCTACCAATTCCCCTTGCATTTACAAGAAAGTTAGCAATAAGATTAACATCTCGATATCTTAGTTAAGATGAAGTATATGGAGAATAAGCGTTTGTAAAAATAGTTTGTACAAGAGTAGAAAAAGTCATGTGAGTGTAACACATCAGATTTTTTTTGTCCTGGCAATGCAAAGAGAATGGAATCCACATAGCAACCAGCTCTTAAAATATTTGACTATCGCTTAAAGTCTACCAATTCCCCTTGCATTTACAAGAAAATTAGCAATAAGATCAACATCTCGATATCTCGATTAACATGAAACATATGGAGAATAAGCGTTTGTAAAAATAGTTTGTACAAGAGTAGAGAAAGTCATGTGAGTGTAACACATCAGATTTTTTTCTTCCTTTCGGTGCAGCCTTAGGGGCTTACAATCTTTTACGGTGATCGGCAGTCCGTAGCACCTAAAGACCGCATAGTTCTTACATGCTTAGCGGTAGTCGCGAGGGATTTTGCCGGTAAGCATTTTAGCGACTAAGGCAACTTACGCGTCTCATTGTTATTACGGGAACAGTTATTTTAAACTGTAAATTTGATACCTCAGAAGTTAGCAGATATAATAATTCAACTATTACAGTTTCTCGTTTCAGAGTCAATTTAATTCTTCATCTCACACGGTCGGTAGTTCGCCTCAGTAGCTCATTATAAGATCACATTAAATTTATCAGTCAATTTAACTCGTGTTGTCTATCCTCACTCCACCCACACATACCCTGAGAGAAAGATTTCATAGTCAACTATTGTAGCAGCCGGCAATAGATTCATCAGCAGATGTTGGAGACGACTTCAAAGTGCCGCAGAGGGGTACGTCGTCAAACTTGAGGCCACCGTGTCTTCAAGCGTCCTCAAAGGTCTTTCAAGGATGCGACAGGAAGATTTTCAAGAAAGTTCCCCTTCCTCAAACTATCCTTTACATGCACAAATTTTCGTTATTTTTAATTTTCTCAAAAAATGCCATTAACGATTTTTGTTAAAATTGCGTAAGTTTAAGATATTCGCATGACTAATAAAACGTATATCTTGAGTTTTCTGGTAATAGCCTGTGAAGTTATCTTAATTCTGAATACATTTTTATAGTTTGTAAACCGTAAGAGGTAGACAATATCTCGCTATACAACAAATTTAGATGTCGTTAAAGCACACACATTATGCCAATGGAGTTAACTCTTTCCGAGATATTCCTTGTTATTGGTTTGAATTTTAAAATACTTGCACCTGTCTCAACTGGGAAGTCTTTATTAGTCTCTCTCTCTCTCCCTCTCTCTCTCTCTCTCTCTCTCTCTCGTGGTCATTCAAAGAGCATGGCGTTTCAAAACCATCACATAGTGATCCGTTCTTAAAACATTTGACTGTCGCGTAAGTCTACAGCGTTTCTTATTCCCTCATTCCCCTTGTACCTATAAGGTAACGTAATAAAACCATATCTGCAAATGTTTATCCCGATTGGCTTGAAGTAATTAGAAGAATAACATTTTGTAAGGATATTTCGTTGAAGAATGTGAGAGAAAGTTATATGAATGTAACGATTAGATTGTTTTTACTGTACAATGCCTTATATTTGGACTGAGTGATGTCAAGGTGCGTATTGATGTCCTAAGGAGGGTAGTCAAATAGAAAAGAGACCCATTTGCACACTTGGCCGCTAATTTAGAGAGAAATTTGTGCTTCTTAAAGAATTCACAGAAATCTTACTTCGTATAAACAGAACGATTCTCTCTGCTCAATTTTGTAAGGAACTCAGCCTTATTCCCAAGGTTACGCATTCTTTGTGACTCAGCAGGATATCAACAAACAACTAGCTGAGCTTTCGATGATGTTAAACGGATAGGTCATTGGCCTTAAAACATTACATACAGAATGGAAAGGGAATATGTATAATTCCTTAAACCAAACATTTTATTTCACATTTTATGGATTTGTAGAAAACTGCGACGTTTGTAAGTGATCTCTTTCTCTGTAAATGGGTGAGAAAATTCGCCCTCGAGAGGTAAGGTGATGCCTGTCCCACAGTAGAATACGCAGCGTATTTTAGAATGTGACTGCGAATTCTTTATTGCTATTAACCTTCGCTAGTGTTATTTGATTTCGAAATTAGTCTTTTTGTGTACTGTAGCAAGAATTTGAATGTTTAGTTAAAAGAAATAATAATAATAATAAAATACGCGCGTTTTCTTCCAAAATGTTTTGTTTTTATTAGGAGATCTCAAAAGATGCTTTTCAGTTAAAATCGCAACACCAAATTTTTGCATGGAATACAATGTTACTTATAACTACCACAGGTGAATGTTAAAGAAAATGGGACAAAAAGAAGATTCACTGTAGCACATAAAGATAAAATTGCTCACTTATTAGTATTTCTAATTACCTTAATGTTCACTGAAAAAAAGCTTATGCACTTTGAATGTTTATACCAATTTAACTCTTCCTTAATGGTTCTTATATCCATCACTGGTATGGTCTATCCAATTTAAGCGTGTTGTACATTTGACACAATTTGAACACTTAAAGCTGGAACAGTTTCTTGTAATATTATAACCGTAGATAGAAGATGAATTAGAAGAAAAGGTCTTTCAAGTTAGACTGAAAATGCTGGTAATCATGTTACGGACGTAAACTCCAAGTTTTGCGATGTTTCAATAAATGATTAAAAGTACACATAAGCACTTTGAAGGAAAAGTGTTTTAGAAATCCTTTTACGTAATAATTATCAGCAAGCATCACTTAAAAATCTAGGTTTTCTTTATGCCTTTCTCTAACACCTATCTATTATAGGTAGAGGAAGTAGGTAGAGGTAGAAGTTTCGATATTGAGATGATATCAAATTTACATATCTCGAGGCCCCCTGAACTTAAAAGAAAGCATTAAGCCCACGTGTATTTCTATGAATAGCATAACTCAGAAACAAAAAGTCAGATAAATACCAAACTTTGTATTTAGGTTCATCTTTAAATAATGCGATACAAAGATTTTTACATCGAAATATTTTCATTATTTTTTATTTTCTCAAAAATGCCTGCACGATTCAGATTAAAACACCGTATATTTAAGGTATGTGGATGACAGTTTGGTTGAATTTTCTAAGAATTTATGTAAAGTCCTCTTCATGTAGAATTAATTTTGTATAATTAACAATTCTATGAAATTTAATCCGTATTAATATTATGAATAGAGAAAATTTATATGCATGTGTGTGTATATAGGGTAATGCTAAAAACCACTCAACTAATTTTGATAGTTCTTTCACCATTAAAAATCCCAACTCTTTCTGACGGACACGGTCT
Source organism: Deroplatys truncata (assembly GCA_030765065.1). Taxonomy (NCBI): domain Eukaryota; kingdom Metazoa; phylum Arthropoda; class Insecta; order Mantodea; family Mantidae; genus Deroplatys; species Deroplatys truncata. The sequence goes on from CM060984.1 coordinate 155,867,602, forward strand.
ATAAAACACCTTGTAATTTAATTTCATAAATTACTAAAACATTAAAAAGTATTTACAAAGCCCTTGTACATGGAGTAGAAAATGGTTGTTACTCTACAGAATATGCATGTAAAAGATGACAAAAGCCGTGGAAATTTGATTCCAAGCAATATATATGTAGATGAACACGATTTAGCAACTAAGACATACCAAAGCAAAAGAGAAACGAATCTGTTTGTAACATATGATGTACATGTGTAATAATGGTCGTCCTCCGTGGTGTAGTGGTTACCATGCCAGCTTCTAATTCCCAAGGATGCGGGTTCAAAACCGGCGGAGGGCGATGGATTTTTTTCGGGCGTAAAAATCCTTAGCATGGTTTTCTTCGGAAGGGAAGTAAAGCCGGTGGTCCCGTGTCGTAGATTTACGGCACGTAAAAGAACCTAAGCAAAATTACCGGTCTTTCATGACCAATATAGAATAGGACGAAAAGACCACAGCAGTTAAAGAGCGTCCATTAATAAAAACTCGAATTTCAACATATTTTAGTAACCCTCAAGTTATTAAACGCTTAGGTTGGTGGTCCTGATGGTATGCGGGGTGTCTGTGCTGTCTGCTTTACAACATTAAATGTGGCTAACGACACAGATATAAGTTGTGGTTTCTAGTACATTGAATAGCAGAGTGTGTAAACCCTGCAAGAATAAGACAGTTACTGATAGTATGTGCTTCTGTGTTTCACAATAGTTGTGCAAGCTGAACAGTAATATAAACGTTTTAAACGAAGACTCTATAGTGTGCTGTGAAGTGGACAAAGAGCATTCTTAAAAAAAAACAAAAAAACGCAATGGTACCACTATAATTTCACTTCATTGATAAGATTAGTTATATTATTCAGCATAAAGACTGTGTTATTGGCATACGGATATTATAACTGAAGAACTGCGTAAGAAAATCGTCCTTCTTAAGGGCAAAATAATGTTGCTTCAACACATTTCAAACGGGAACGGTTACGATAATTTCGGTAACTTAATATTAGATAGTACTTTAATTGATTCAGCAAGTGACAATAACGCCATAAGTGGCTAGTTTTAATATATCGGCGAATAAGGCCGATAAAAATGTTGCAGTGGGTTCAATGACGGTGGTTAATCCTGATAGACCAGAAACACACAGTTCTACAGTGCTTTTCTTCCATACTGTAGCCACTGCACGGCGACTTGCTTTCCGCCAACTTTCTCATTACAATGATAATAAGCACTTACCTTATCATAACACATGCTGAAAATGTTATCCTACTCTATCCACCTTATTTCTGGTATCTTCTCAGGAAATTTCACTTGGAGAGAGTTCAGTATCCGAAACTGAGTGAATTTCTCGCCCGAAGTTTTCTCTCAGTTCTTCCAATGCGTGGCCTTGTGCACAAAACCTTATTTTTAAAGTTCTGTCGCAGATAAAATCACATACAGTAAAGTCAGGGGATCTTGAGGTCCATAATTCTTTACAAATTACTCTATCCTAAATATTTTCTTGAATTAAATTTAATGACTTATTATCTGTATGCGCGGAAGCGAAGTCTTGTTTGAAAAATCCAGACTGACATTTAACTCAGTCATCTGATCAAAAAAAAATGGTGCACCTCTCTGCATTTATTGTTTTAAACAAATATGGTCCTATTATATAACCTGTATGTATTTACTGCACACCATACACCAATTTTCGCGTCATGCAAGGGAATCTCGCGTGTAAAATCGGGTTTCTCTGTACTCCATATCTGTTATTTTGCGACGAAACAGAACCATATAAATGGAACATGCTTCATCAGAGAAGAATATTAAGCGTGAGTCAGTCTATCATTTCACAAAATCCAATTACAGAAATGTTCCCGATTCTGATGATAACATGCCAATTAAGATGTATGCAACAAAACCCTACATTGGAAGAACTACAAAGAAAAGACCAAGCGAAAAATATACTCAAATTTGGATATTGAACTCTTCAGTGTGAATGAAAATTTCCCGAGAGGATGCCAGAAATATGCGGATAGAGTAGAACATTTCCAACATCTCTTATGATAAGGTATGCGCTTATTAACATCGTAATTGTAACTGTAAATAAGAGAATGTGAGATGGTTGCGGTGATTTTATAACTATTTCAGCGGGAGCCTGAGCTGCGGTAGCCGGCGCGCGAGCAGCCTTGCGGCGCCACAGTGAAGAAAAAGCTCTGACTACTTGCAGTTCGAGTGTGGTGACTGGGTTAAAAAGTTATAATGATGTGGTTCAGCAAAATGTTACTAACTGGTTTCCAGCAAAATTCTAGTAACCAGACAACCAAGTGTAGATGGCTTGTTGTTAGCAGGAAAAAACGCAGGCACCGTTAATAAAGGCTGGTTCACAACAACCGAGAACGGTAACCAGAACGAGAACGACAAATTTGAAATACATGTATTCAAATGGGAGCGTTTACAGTGGACAGGAAGCTTTCCCAGGCCCCGGGATTGGCCAAGTTTTAATTTTCTCGTTCTCGTTTCGGGCCACGGCATATTAGATCCATATTTGCATTTTGGACACTTCACTGTAAAGGTTATTCTAGGCGGCCGTGACATGAAATAGCCGCTAGTGCTCTCTATGGTCGCAAGCTGGAAACATGAAACTGGAAGAAAGTGATAGCAAATGTGCTTCCTAACCTCAGATCCTGATACCCGCAGATCCATTGAGCATTGCTTCTTCTAGGTCAATATGAAAGAACTTAATGGTATCTCACTTTCCCGAGGTGATATGTGAACAGCTGACTCATAAAAAGTGTGAAATTTACACGTGAATGTAATTTTAAGAAAGCTATGGATTCTCCATACTTGTGCTTGTGTTAATAACTTTTTTTCCGTCTTCGCAAGAGAGCGATTATAAACGATTACTCTTCAATCGATTTACTACCACTCAATGCACAAGGTCTAAATCATCAAAACATTAGCGAACTAGAAATTGAATATTTGTCTTTGTGATGATTACAATCTATACCCTTGGTGAGACATGGGCTAATGATGCATTTGTTTATTCTTATTGCTTCTTAAATTTTAGTTTAATAATGACTTACAATCGCAAGGATCATGTTTATATGGAGTTAACATATATGACAGAAATGGCCTTGACGTTTGGGTATCGATTTGTCTAGTTACTGTCTCTACCACGTATGTAATAGGTAGTGAAGCTATTGCATTCCACCCAAAAATTTGATATCGAAATTTCACCGGAAATGCATGTTTTTAGATCCCTTAATCCAAAACATACAGTTTTAGACCCCTTAATCCAAAACATACAGTTTTAGAAAAAAGGTCCATATGTGTGGCTGTCTGTGTGTCTATGAATAGATGACTCAAAACGAAAAGTGGATAAGTATCAAACTTGGTATTGAAATTCAGCATCTTCCAAAAATGTGACACGAAGATTTTCAAGAAAATCCTCCCACCCCAACTACGCTTTACATGGAACATTTTTCCAAATTTTGATTTCTTAAAGAATGGCTATGACGATTTTGATTAAAATTGAAGTGGTATACTTCTGTTATATTTATTTGTTTTATTGAGCTCCACGTTTGGGAGCCAATTTGCGATGGTAAATTTATAATGCTATTTGTGTATTTGTGTTTACTCCACGTGGTGAAGCCATTTTGTGACGTGATTCTTTATAATGTTTGTTAGCTCCATCTGGTGTTAGCAATTTGCGGCAGTATTAGTGTTTGTTTGAAAGAATGCTACTGTTATTTTATTTAATTTTTGTTCACTGTCCTCCGGCTAGCTATGATCTTTTTGGTCGAGCACATCTCTTTATACAGGTTGTGTAAACGGAAAGGAATCTTTTATTCAAAGATTACACTGATGAAGGAATTTGTTTTACACTTTTATTGTCGAACACAGTCACTATCACATTTACACATTGATCTTGACACTCACCAAACTGAAACTGTTATAATAACTTCATTACTGATCATTCCTAATTCGCGTACTTCAACTTTTTGTATAATTAACTTTACAACACTTTAGATTTTTCATAAACTCTGCTACGCGTAACTTGTGAATCGATAGCCGACGTGTACTTTACAAATATTTTCGGTGAACTGACGGGGCCTATCTCTAACCTAGCCCTTTTTATACTCCTACACCCCGATATGCCTAAAGATTATAACTGAGTTGCTATTGGCTAATCAAACGCGCCAACATTAGCGTCTATTTTTATATCCAATGAAAATTATGAATACATATGCTCTAGGCATAATGTTCCAGCAAATTCTAAAGGAAAACGCGCCAACATTACGTAACTTCCTCGTCTCTAATAATGATAAACAGCTCACCCCCTCGCTGCATTATTGCACGCTATTATTGTCAGTTTCAGTAAGGCAGTATAAACTTACTTCTCAACAATAATTACAATCAACAAACATCTCAAATCAATGTCACATAAAAATGCATATTCATACTGTAACCATTCTTTACATTTAAGTAATTTGTGATACAAATTACTGCATCAAAATACCATATATGAAAGATATATATACACCAGAAATAAAATACATACATCTTGAATTTTCGGAAAATAACCTATGAAGTCCTCTCCATACGGAAGGAATTTGTGTAATCTTGTATAAGTGGTACACGTTAAGTGATAGACGAAAACGTACTACACAAAAAATGTAGATTTCTTTAAAACACACAATTTGTTTAAACTAGGGTTTTTTGTGGCATAAGATATTTCTGATATATCCGTCATTAAATGTTCAAATTGTTCATTTCATGGTCATTCTCTTTATAAGTTATTTCAACATTCAGTTGTTTCACGCGACTGCATGGAAAGAGTATGGAGTTTTAAGCATATAGTGGCCATTTCTTAAACATTTGACTATCGCTGTTCGCTTTGTATCTATAACGAAATGTGTAATGTAGCCATTTTCGCAAGGGTTTATTTGGATTAAAATGTAGGAAATTGAAAAATAAGCTTGAATAAGAATAATTTGTATATCCACTAATAAACGATAGAGGTTAGAGAAAGTCACTTGAATGTATCTCATCAGGTTTTTTGTGTTGATATGTATATTGAAGACTGCAGTTTGGAATGAGATACAAAAGCATTGATTTTGTTTTATAGTAAGCTGTTATCGCTCCTCTAGTATGATGCTAAATTATTTTGTGATAATATTTATAGTATTTTAAATTATTTATTTACAAAGGTTGTTAAAGGAATTATTTCTGTGGATTTTAATTTCGAAAACATCTCTAAAGATTTAATTGATCTTAATAACTTGTTACTTAATTATGCTATCGAACACAGGGTCCAATGCCCACTCGCGTATGCATACTCGCGTAAGCACCACTGATAATATCTATATTAACTGTAACTTTTCAGGTAGTAGTTGTGTTATTGATAATACCATTTCCGATCATCGAGCTGCTCTTTGTGCGTTTTACATAAATTTTAATAATATTAGTACTTGTACATGCACTACAATACGTTTTAATTTATTCAATTGTAATCGTTTTTATACTTATCCAATGAAGAATGGCTTGGTGTATTTAATTTTCTGAATTTTGTGAAATGTTTAATTGTTGTTTATACTATTTTGTTACGTATGTTTTTCTTTAAAGACATGTAGAGTTAGCTATCTGTCCAAATCGTGGGCTAATAATGAAAATAAAAGTTCTAGTGCATACGCCAGTAATTGTTTTATTTAACTAAAGGATTTACACGGTTTGAAGGTATTTATAAAAGTTCAAAATGCAAATATACATTTTCTTAAAAATAACAAAAAGGGATTTTATGTGAGCCGTGTGATGTCTCCAATAACAGTAAGCACATTTGGAATGTTATTAATGGTATAAGCAACACAAACAGAGCAATGCTAATATTACATTACCTTATGGCGAGAAAGTTACTGACCATCCGCAATACACCGCTGATTCATTCAGTGTATTTTTAAAACATCTGATGAATTCTGAATCTGACTGAATAAAACTTCTGATGATATTCACATACTTTCTCTACCCTCTATCTTTATTATTGGGTTACAAACTAGTCTTACTAAAGCTTATTTTTGTATCGACTTAATCCAAATAAACCTTTGCAGAAATAACTAACTACCTTACAAATTTCGTTATAGATACAAAGAGGAAAGCGATAGTCAAATGTTTAAGAACTGCACTCTATATGTTAGCCTTAAAATTCCATACTGTTTCCATGCAATCACGATAAACAACTCAATGTTGAAAGGACTTTAAGAGAATGACCAAGAAATGAGCAATTCGAACCTTTAATAATGGATATCTCGGAAACAGCATTTACCACAAAAAGCTTATTTTAAATAAATTGTGTGTTTTTAAAGATATTTATGTTCGTGTAGTACCTTTCGTGTTAACGTTTAGCAGTTATAGAGGATTATACAAAATTCTTTCCGAATGAAGAGGACTTCATTGGCTATTCCCAAAAATACAAGACATACATTTTGTTTTTCATGTAAATATCGTTCGTATATGGTATATCTTTCCAATGCGAAAGCAACTGCGCCATCTACCCGGCACCGCCAGCACCGCAGGACCCGAAGACACACACCTGAAACCTGAGAGGGAGAGATGAAATGAGAGGAAATGTGGGAAAGGAGAAATCGTGCTAGAATACACCACTTCGGCATTCGCCTAGGCGACCAGGGAAAACCACGAAACCCATGTTCAGAGTGGGCGGTCAACGGAAATCGAACCCGGGACCTCCGAATGCGGACCACATCTTTGCCACCTGAGCCAATCCGCCCGGTCTGTGTACGTCGGAAATTAACACAGACACTGGACATACAGCTGTATAACGTCTATGCACACGCAATCTGACGACAAACCGCACAAACTCTTCATCTTTAACCATTGGGTATAATTATCTCAAAATGAATTTGAGCACACCTTGTGATTTATTGGAAAAAAATATGATTCAGTTGTGGAATTTAATGTCGTACCGACATACTGCCATGGTAGTTTATCTGGTTAGAACAACGGCACGGAAAGCCGAAGCTCCGTAGTTCAAATCCCGGCAATGGTATTGAATTTTCAGTCGGATTCTACGTTTTCAACGCTAAATAACATAGTTTTATGTCACCTAGATTTGAAAATACAATTTAGTATTGAAATCTGATAGAACAGGGTAACGTTTGTTAGGCGAAAGAGAGTGTGTCCCGGGACTGGTGTGCAGTATTGTATTAAGACAAGAGACATTCGCGCCGCGAGGCAACACTGATCCGCTTCTCTGAACAATAGCACTGCATACGTCAGCACGGACCGAGATAGCAGTAGCATGTATGAGGGGTAGTTTCCACCCTTTCTGGCTTAGTGTGATTCCCTTTCTAACTGAAGTATCGTAACCGTATTGCTGCTAACTTTAACGTACAAATCGGTGATGTGAGAAACATCATATCTCCAGAAACGTGTATTTTTAAAGAAAGACAAAAATTACTAAGAATATGTTGTGTTACGTTCACATGAAATTGTCTGTACAATATCGTTTATTTTTGCATTTCTTCTACAAAATGTTCCTATAAAAACTTATTTTTCTATCTTATTCATCACCACCATACAAACAGGGATTAGACCATTGGTGATCTGTTCCGACTCCAAACTAAAGCTGCTCCATCCATCTTCTAGCAGTGTCTTCCCGGACTTCGATGTCCTCTTGGTTTATAATTTGATACCCTTTGGGAAATCCTTCATATTCCATTCTGCAGACATGGTTGTACCAGTTTTTCCTGTATTCTGTTATTTTGTCCGTTAGTTTAAATATTCCCAGTTGTTCTCTGATATCTTCACTTCTTCTCTGTTTGTCCATTAGAGTATAACATGCTACGAACCGTAAGAATTTCATTTCCGCAACTTCTATCCGTCTCAAAGAATCTTTATTCAGAGTCCAACATTCACACCGATATAATAGTACAGGAACTGCTAAAACCTTAAAACATTTCAGTAGAGTTTCTTTGCGAACTTTACTGTATATAATTCTTCTGATTGTTCAACATATTTGTTGGAATAAATTTAGTTTTCTATTTATACATCTTTTGTTCTAACCTTGCCAATGAAAACTCCTAAATAATTAAAGTCCATAAGTTGTTCAACAGGGGTATTATCAATCACAATTTTAGCTCTGAGAGGATATTTTCTATAAAATGTCATTATTTTTGTTTTCTCAGCTGAAATTTCCAGATTATGTTCAGTAGCCACTATACTTAAATAATAAAAAGCTCTTTGTAAATTACCTCAGTAGATGCTATAACTGCTTGGTCATCTACAAAAGCTAAAGTGTCCACATTTATACTATCCATTTTAAAATTAGTAGTTAAATATTTTTCCACTTACGAATGACGTCTAAATAAGTATTAAATAATGCGGGTGAAAGTGGACAGCCTTGCGGACACCTTGATTTATTTCAATGTCGTTTTCTGAGAGCCTTCTTCCACTTTAAATTCTTATCTTTGTTCCCAAATATAAAGTTTGTATAGCACGTATTATATAGTTAGGAAATTTTCTATCTTTCATTATTTCCCATATTTTATTTCTATTTACCTTGTCAAATCCTTTGACATAATCTATAATGGTTATAAAAAGTGGAAGTTTGTGCTCCTTTCTTTTTTCAAGCTGTTGTGCCAATGTAAAAGTGCAGTCTAAGCAAGATTTACCCTTTCTAAAACAATGTTGGTTTTACAAAAGAATTGCTTCCATTATAGTTTATATTCTGTTTGCAGAATCTTTGCATAAATATTATAACATGTATTTAATAGACTGATACCCCTATAGTTCCTACAGTTATTTTTACGCCCTCTTTTAAGTATTGGAATTATCATGACTTCTTTCCAATAGTCAGGTATACTCTCTGACCTCCAACATTCATTTAAAATATGCAAAATTCTATCAGGAAAACAGAACTGTATGTAATTAATTCCAAGTTTATTTGCTCTAAACTAGGTTATCTTCTGTTCTTAAAACTATTCAGTGCAATTTCTAATTCCTCTTTTGCTATAAGATCGATATTAGGGTAATTTTCCATTAGTATGAATGGTTCTTCGTTAGGTGCAGTCCATAATTCTCTATAGAATGTTTCCCATTTGCTAATTATTACGGGGTTTATTTGAACTTTATCCTTCTCTACTTTATTCAGAACTTTCAATGTCTTGAATGTTTTTCCGTTTTCCATATGCATTGTACTCTTAGTTTGATACATATCTATTCTATTTCTGTCTATTGATTTGCCTAGCTTATTTCTTTACTACAGCCCTAAGTCTATTGTACTGTATTCTATTTTCTCCATTGCGCTCTTTCAGAAACCTTAAATATGCTGCCTTTTTTTTTACTTAATTAATATTCCCATCTCTTCTGTCCAGAAACTTAAACCTCTCTTCTTGTAACTCAGCTTTCGCTTACCTAAAGCTTCACTTGCAGCCTTAAGTAAAACTCCTTCTTATATTCATCCATTCAATATTAATGTCATTACTACTCGACAGTTCAGTTGTATACTGATTTATTCTCATCTAAATCAGTAGATTCCTTAAACTGTCTTCTTTCAACAAGTGGACTTTGAATCTCTCACCATCTACTTTTTCTTTTATATCGTTTCCATCGTGTACATAATACCATTTTTGCAACAACTAGATAGTGATCTGAATCTACATCAGTACCTCTGAATACTCTTACATCCCGGGTTAAATTTGAGAATTTCTTATTTCCTACTACATAATCCAATATTGATTGTGACCGACCCTCTTTCACTAAAGGTGTACTTGTGAATATTTTTTTGTTTATAAAATGTGTTTAAAACTTTTAATTCATTGAAAGTTCAAAATCTATTAAACGATTTTCTTTCTGTTTTTAACACTTTCTCCATTAGAGCCAATTCTGTTCTGGATAGGAATATTACCAACCTTTCCATTGAAGTCCCCAGCAAATTCTTTAATATAATTTTTATTTATGCTATCCATAACTGCCTGTAAATTCTGATAAAATAATCTCGAGTCATTTTCTCTCCCATCTTCTGGGCCATATACTGCAACAATGGTCATATAACCTCTGCTTGCTCTTATTCTTAACCTAAAATTCTTTCATTAATGAAGCAATAGCTGTGGATCCTACTCTTCCACTTCTTCGTTATAAATATGGCTACTCCTGCTGCGGTTCTTTTTAATTTCTCTACTACGTATAGTAAGTAGGGGAAGTATTGTATTCCACCCAAAAATTCGATACCGAGATTTCCCCGGAAATATATGTTTTGAGACCCCTGAATCCAAAAAAAAGCATTTTTGGAAACATGTCCGTGTGTGTGTCTGTGTGGCTGTCTGTGAACAGCATAACTCAGAAACGAACAGTCGGATAAACACCAAACTTGGTATTTAGGCTCAGTTTCTTCCAGAGATGCACACGAAGGTTTTCAAGAAAATTCCCCCACCCCATATTAGCCTTTACATGAAACATTTTTCGAAAATTTTAATTTTCTCAAAAATAACTCTAACGATTTTGATTAAAATATCATATGTTTAAGATACCTTCATGGCAAATAAAACGTATATATTGAATTTTCTGGGAATGTCTCCAAAAGTATTCTTCATTGTGAACGACTTTTGCATAACTGGTAAACCATAAGAGATAGACAAACTTTTACTACACAAAAAAAGTAGATCGCATTAAAATACACAATTTATGAATATACATTTTTTTTGTTGAGAACCATTTTCGAGATATTGCTTGTTATTCTCTTACATTTTTCAATACTTATTTTCTTAAATGGGAATTCGTTATTCATTTTTTTTTGTCTTGGATATGCAAAGAGTATTAATCTGTAGCAAAGAGAATGGTGCTGCACATAGCAACCAGCTATTAAGAGATATGTGTATGCTTAGAGGCTCCGTTATTTTTATATTGCCGTTGCAAATACAAAACAAGGGGAACATAGTAGGCCTTTAGCGGTAGTCAAATATTTTTAAAACTGGTGTAAAATGTAATTCTCGTTGCATGTCAAAAGGCCCTTTCTGCAAATGTTTATCTCGATTAATATGAAATAGATGGAGAATAAGAGTTTGTAAAAATAGTTTGTACAAGAGTGGAGAAAGTCATGTGAGTGTTACACATCAGATTTTTCTTGTGGTACACCACTATAATACATCAGGTAATGATTTAATTCGTTTGATCCTTTAAGTTTCTTCTTGGTTTCTGACACAGTGGCTATGTCAATTTCTCTAGTATTTAATTCTTCTTCTAATATATTCGCTTTGTGAGATAAAGCCCTAACATTCCATGTAGTAAGACGAAATCTTTCAGCAATCCCAAATTGTTTGTCCTTATTTACAGCTAAGGTCTGTTTATTTTTAGTTGGATCCGTCCGGCTATTAATTTGGAGCTTATGAGTAATCTCTTTTATGTGAATAGGGTACCGGCCTACTGCACAACCCCCAGGTTGAGGGACCAGGAGTTTGAGTTTGGAGTCGTCTTTTCCTAGGCTGACTACCTTCACTACGGCTTAGGAACTCGGCCTATCCCCCACATTACCCTGTGGATGGGACCCTTACCAGTACTACCTTCCGGGTCAGAAGGCCCTGGAGCTGACATGGCAGGATCACTACTCCCTTAGTAAGGCTATCTCAGCGGAGAGTCCTTACTGCTGCCCATATCTTATTCATGTTAATTGATATAAACGTTGCAGAAATGGTTTCATTGCCATTTCTTTATAGGTACAAGAGGGATACAGGGAGTAAAAATAGTAAAATCTTGAAAAAGCGAGTCACTATATACGTGCTTTCAAATATCATACTCTTATCTCATCACGAGAAACAAATGATTGATGACTTAGCACTTCGAAAAAATTAAAGTATTGCAAATTTCAAACCAGCAGCAACGAATATCTCGGAAATTCTACAAAAAATTATTTGATATAAATTGTGTATTTTAAAGAGCTCTACACTTTTCGTGTAATGAGCTTCTATTCTTATGGTTCACCAGTTGTATAAAATTCATTCAGAATGGAGAAAACTTCACAGGCTATTTGCAGAAAATTCAGTGTACACATTTTATTAATCATGTAAATGTCTTTAACATATTTAGTGTCACTCAAAATCGTTAGCCATTTTTAATACAACCAAAATGAATAAAACTTTCTTGAAAATTCGCCTATCGTATTCTTAAAAGATGCTAAAGTTAAATACTAAGGTTGATATTTATTCGAAATTTCGTTTTTGAATTATGTTGTTCACACACACATATATACATTCGGACTTGTTCTAAAAGTGCTTTTTTGGATACAATATACCGGGTGAGTCTTCTCAGCCTGTGGATTGAGAAGTTTTATGCAGTCCCGGCGTTGTACAAGCTATACCGTAAACACTGCCCACTGCATCGCGTCGTATCAATTTCGGCCGTAATGACTGCTTTGCACCGTTCTGTTTGCACTCGCTTACATTCGTAGCGTAACAGTGTGGGCGTTGGTTTTCAGTGGTGAAGGTCCTAAGTTCGAATACTGCCATTTGAAGGTACTTTTTATGTTTAGTAAATTTAACGAGAACTGATAGTTTGGCATGGAAGTGTCGTTTAATTATGTGTAGTTTAATTATGTGAATTTCATTAAAACACAAATTGTTACTTGTTAGCTTTAATGAACATCATAAATAAATGCATATAACATTGTAATTATAATTTACAAACATAAGGAATCATTAAATAATATTTTATGTTTAAACCTATTCTTTCATACAAAAGAAAGCCAATAAATTGTTCTGAGAGTTTACAAAATGCAGTACGTACATACAAACTAGATAACGTCAAGCCTATATTATGATCGTTGTGAACCTCTCTGGTTCCTAAAGTAGTACATTTAACAGTGACTATAACATCATGCTGGACCATCACACAGATTAACCGTTACAATTTACCAGTTTCCTCCATATGGTTGTAATAGTGTTCGAACTGGCGACCATGCCGGCGGATGCAAGATCTCAGTCTAACCATCATCGCCAGCCTAACCCGGTGCAACATGACCGATTGTGGTGTCAGGGCAAGCTAAGATGATGCGTTTCCTGAGTTATTGAGGGGTCCTTGGCCGCTCCTGGTACACGAATCTTTAAGATAACCACATAAGAAAAAATCTAATGGGGTTAGATCTGGTGAACGTGCTGGCCACTCTATTGGTCCATGCGTCCGATCCATCGCTCAGGGTAGGTGGCATCGAGATAAGCCATTACATGACGGGCCGAATGAGCTGGCGACCCATTATGTTGGTACCACATAGTTAATCGGCCCTGCAACGGCACTTCATCCAATAGAGTAGGCAGCTGGTATTGTAGGAATTGGTATAGCGATTTCCAGTGAGTTAGCTATCATAAAAATATGGGCTTATTAGATGATCACCGAATATACCAGCTCAAACGTTGAAACCCCATCGGACATGTAAGGCCGCCTCTCGCATCCAATGTTGGTTTACAGTGCTCCAGTAATATATGTTGTGGAGATTTACTTGACCTCTATTGTGGAACCCTACCTCGTCTGTAAATAACAAGTTGTCAAAAAATGTGGCTATTGTCGCATGATACACCTAGCAAACACCACTCTTTGTCCATGGTCCGGCTGCAGTAGCTCCTGTTGTAGTTGAGGATGATAAGGGTGAAACTTTGCATGATGTATTCTACACGCGGAAGATCGGCTAATATTGAAATGCCTGTGAATGTCCCTCGTCTACAATGCGGATGCTGAATGGCACAGCCACACGATTGGCCGTTGCTTGGTCACAGACAAGGTGATCTCTTCGTGGATGTGGTGTCTTGTGCACTGTTCCTGATTCCAGAAGGCGGTTCGCAACTCACAAAAACGTGTGATCTGCAGGAAGTGTTCTCTGTTGTTATAGATGACGTGCCTCCGATGCATTCTGCTGCGCTTGCCCATATACTAACAGCATATCCAGTTACTCTCTATTCGAAAACATTGTTATACAGTGAGCACGAACGGCTGGAACTTTGTATTTATAGGCAAATCCACTTTGTAGTGGATTCGGAAATGAATCATGATTTGCTAGAACGTTCTCGAAATATGAACAGAAATGAATAAACAAACTCCTTTATTCCGACCTTCACCATGACTTTCTAGCACGTTAACAACAAGCAACACCGTAGCTCTAATCAACGAGCTGGCGAATGTGGTGTCAGCATCTGCATTTCGCATCGTCTGTAAAATGCAGCGTTGCCTAGTTACCAATCCGCAGGATGAGAAGACTCACGCGATATTTATTGTGACAGCTATCATTTTATTGTAAGATATCATGATAAATATTATTTTATAAAGTTTGAGATAATCAGGACAGACTTTAAGTAATTTCAGGAGATTGGCTTTAGCTTTCTTACGCGTAATTTCTCGGATGTTGAAGTAAGCAGAAATTAGATGACACACGGTTTAGGGTGAACGATGACTTCATGTCCGACACGTGGGTTAGTTACGTAATTTTTGCTAACGTACGCTTACGTCAGTTACCAGCTAGGTACTGATCAGCATTTTGTGGGGTAATTAAACTTGGGGAGTTTTGACAGGGCTCTCCCGACCAACCACCTGCCTAGTCGGACTCTCTGCTGGCCAGTTCCTTTAATTTATTCAATGTTATTTGTAATATCGACGTAGGCGCTAGACGCTACGAAGATGGACCGCTGGACTTCCTCTTCCACGCAGCTGTTTAATTCTTTCTTTTTGAAATTTAGTTTAGGTTATATTCCGAAAATTAAAGATGAGAACGATTGGGAACAGAAGTTACATGTGTTATAGTGACACCCTTTCACCCCCTCCCCTTCCAGCTTCTCTCGAATCCATCCTGTGCTACGTTCCCCCATCCTTACGTGACGTTTGGTGGAGGCGCTGATGGCCTCGTCGCTGGGCTTACGTCACTCCACTTTTGGGTGGAATACAATACTTCCTCTATCTACCATAGGAATGTGTAGAAAAATTAAACACACAATTTCAACGTGGAAATTGGCATTGCTGATTTAAGGATGCGTTGACTAGACAATTTCAGTTAAAAATATAAGGCATAACGTAGTTGGTCTGTACATTAAATACGACATTTCCTCCCGTAGCGCTGCTACCAACGAGTCATATAAGACCTTATTTTTCTATCGGCTTCCTGGCTCATAATAACCCGAGAACGGAAACCAGAGCAGGAAGCAAAATAGTACACAACATTTTGGTTCACAATGCCCAAAGTAAAGAGAATAAGAATGCATATCGATGATCCATATCGATAGCAAAGTGGAAAGTAGATTTTGTGCATTGTAATCTAATTGTTTTAAACTGACCAATGATACTCTTTCACCTGTTTCCAACTTAGCCCACAAGATGCAGGTTAGACGTTAAAATTTGATATAAATGTTTTCTAAATGCAGATCCATAGATATTCCGATTCCTCTAGTCGAGCCAAGCTTCATTGTTTTATTAATAGCGTGCATAAAAGCTGTTTGTTTTTGCAGTTTCTATCGGGTGTTGTTCTTTGCAGTTTTGCTATTATTTTTAAGGCAATAGACGGTTTTGAGTTGCATATATATCAATTCTAGAGGGCTCTTTCGCTGGAAGAACCAATGCTAAATGAATCTGAAGGAGTCAGATCTGTGATTATGATGCATATTTGCTAGAATTTCTTCTGGTTTTATTTTCCCAGCTTGCAACTAGAGAGAGCTTAGCGGCTGTTTCATGTCACAGACGCCTTGAATAACTTCTACATTGAAGAGTCCGTGAGCGGAAGGTCCGTCACTTAGGTTTTTACCAGGTTTTTCCCAATCCTCATAACTGGAAAGTCCCGGGAGGTATCCTAAACTTAGGCCTGGAACCTTTCCTCCCACAATTCCTTTCCCAAATATAATTTAATTGTATATATCACCGTATACACCGCCTGTGGTGCTATATGTAGTGAAACGGCGTTAAATACTACTAAATATAGTGTAAGATAAGATCGCCTGACAATGATTGCAGAAAACAAAAGAACATTGCAGTAATCTTAAAACAAAATAATGATACAGCAAAGTGATCAAGATATGCGACTGTGATTTATTTAAATTCATCATTTCATTATATAATTTTGTTTGTGGAAAGTGCAGTAACGTCAATGAATGAAATAATCAGATTTAATATGTAGAAACAATGAACGATATTACAATTTATGTGGTCTGGCGTTTTCCAAAAGTTTTCATTTTATTAGTTTTCTGATTATGTTTTTTGAAAACTGCACCGACTTTTCATCTTTTAATGTGCACTATTTATAGAGTTAGTTACATGCATTTAGTAGAGCAAGCTTGTTGCTTGATACCTGGAATTGTGTTGAAAATAGATTTTGATCCAGTGGAGGAAAAGAATATCTAAGTCAAAAAATATACACTTTTTGCTGAACCATCTCATTAACAACTCAGTTTTTACGGCTTCACTATTATTTCTTCCTCATTTTGACATTCGTCGATTACGTCTGCAGTATTGTATAAAATGCTGTACTAATTCCGTATAAAATAATTCTGTAAACACCACACATGATACAGTTGAAAAATTGGTGTAATCTTTTAAAAAAGGTTAACAAACTAATATATTATTTGTTCCTTCTGTACACTAAAACTGAACATTTTCTCCCCTGTTAGAATATTTTGAAGTTGAGACGAGTACTTTCTGGAGTTGGCGTATATTTATTTACTTATCCATTCTTTAAGGTAATATTAAGGTATTTCCAGGGAACGTCAGTGTGACTTTTTTGAGTCAAGGCAATATTTTCTCTACTCTTGAGAAGGGGTAGCGAAAGGGATAAACATGCATTACTAAAGTACAATACAGCTGCAATTACATCCCCCTTTTTGCACTAAAGAGCACTATGGTATGTGTACGCAAAACAATGCAGTGTATGGACTGTGTTGATAAACTTTAATCCCAAAAGAAAGGTGGAGTCGGTGCTCGAAGCGATGACCTGAGTTATAAGGAGGGAGGGCGTAGTGGGCACACATTGATTTGGAGGGTGGAGAGGGAAAGGGAGGGAAGAAGGAAGGCAGCAGGCAGTATGCTCTGATCTGTGCTTCTAGGCAGACGTAACGAGGTGCAGCTCTACCCCGCATTCAACTGTTTCTTACGGTAAGTCGCTTTATTTGCTGTTAGTCCATTGTTTTTTATAACAGTTTAGCGCAATCTGAATGTAGCAACAGGAAAATATACAGCAATGAGATTAAATAACCCCAAAACAAAGTTTTTAGAAGTGCCATGTGGGTGTGCTCGTTGCAGTAGACCATAAGTTTATCGAATCTTAACCTATACAGGCAATATTTAAACTCTACGCAGTATTTATAGGGAAGGTTGGGCAGTAACAAGTTACCATTCATAATGAGAGTCTGCGGAAAGACTCGGACCTTATCTGCAGTACTTGTTAAGGGATTTTTACACAAGTTCTCTGAGCAAATGGAAGTAATCTTCTGGGGTAAATAACCGATTCCTTAAGAAGCTAGCTTATTACAGAATATTAATGGAGACGATTAAATGTTGGATGTTACATACTACAAGGCATTTTAGTATTTCATTTCCACACAGTTTCTGTACAGAGAAACAAACGTACTACTCAAGACGTCATAATATATCTTTAGGTGACCTATCGGTAAGTTCTAAAAAGTATAACATATTTACTTGATCTTTTACTGCTTTGAATTATGTGTGTTCATAGGTTTTCTGGTATAACATGTCATTTTTGTAAGTAAAGCGGATTCCAAATTGTTTTTAAATAGAACTTCAAGGATTTCCAAAACATGCTTCTTGCAACGTAATTTCTAGTTTTTGTCATGTTCTACATATTTAGAGCCATGATTAAGTGACTAAATAAATGCACTATAAATATGTTTTATGTTTTGCTTTCTTTGCATATATCCTTAATCTTTATTTTAAATTGTGGGCACTTGAACTTAACAACCCAGTGAAAAATTACATGCATATTAAAACAAATATTACATACTAGGTTTCACTTGGTTTGTATTGGGGAGACTCTTTGAAAATATTCTCAGTATTAACTTTAAAATTTCATCGTAAGGATCATTTTAAGTGTCGAAAGATATCTAAAATTAAAACGGAGGAAACTCAATTTAAATTTGGAGGACATAATGTTGACCTATGGAAAGCGGCATGATAAGCTCAATTTTACAAATGTGATATAAGAGCTAGTCAAAAGTTTCCAAGGAATAATACTAGAGAGTAAAACTAAATATCGATCTTTTGAGTCGTATGCATGCATGTTCGTACGCGAGCGTCTGTATTTGTGAACAGTATTAACTAAAAACTAAAAGGTTATGTTAGCATATTTGGGATTTATAACTGAAATTGAAAGTCGAAAATTTTCAGGAAATTTGCTTGAACTCGGCTAACCTCTAACTTGAAAAACTGTTAGTTATTTATGATTGTTTTTACAAATAACCATATAAAATGTTAAACATTAACCTTGTGTATATGTTTAAGTAGCATAGGATGGCCTCGAGAGGGTTACAGGTTGTGGTTGCTGAAAGGGGGTGAAGGGGTGTCATTATAGGACATGTAATTTCTGTTCCCAATCTTTTTAATTTTACTCCATTCTTTACGTGTATTACTACTAATAATAATTAGTCCCGTTCATTATGAATCAGACATCTGAAGACTACATGCTGTTGAGTAGCTACTTTTACCTACATCTCTGCTGTTGGTACGAGTGATTAGGGCGGCGGATTTATTACAAGAGGTTCCGAGTAAGAGTCCCACTCCGGTCTGCAAAGTCTAATATTTGTAATACACACTATACTTTACGTACACATGCGTGCACAGAGCCAAAACTCGTAACTGGTGAAAATTTGTACCACCCCTGAAACGCTGCAACATATTATACAATTAGCATTACCGAGGCGCTGTGCACAACTACGGGATATAACTTCAAGAAGTGGACAGAGATTCGGAACATAGTGCATTTCACAATCTTATGACGTTTTACTTTCTCTTCTACGTATAGTAAGTAGGAGAAGTATTGTATTCCACTCCAAAATTCGATGTCGAGATTTCACCGGAGATATATATTTTGAGGCCTCCTAAACTAAAAAATAAATAAATAAATAAATATAAATGTCTCCGGGTATATATGTATATGTGTGTGTGTGTGTGTGTGTGAACAGCATAACTCAAAAACTAAAGGCCAGAAAATTATCAAACTTGATATTTAAGTTCAGTATATTCGAAATATGCGACACGAAGATTTTCAAGGACCCCTCCCCCCCATTACCAGCCCCTCTTTACATGAAACATTTTTCGAATTTGTTTACATTCTAAAATTGGCTCTAACGATTTTGATTAAAATACCATATGTCAAAGATATTTATCTGCCAAATATAATGTATCTCCTAATTTTCTGGGGATAGCCTGTGAAGTTCTCTTCAGTCGGAAGCAATTTTGTAAAATCTTGTATAACGTACTACACAAAAAATGCTGATCTGTTTAAAACACACAATTTCTTTTTTCAAATAACTTTTTTTTGGCGTAGACATTTCTGACTTATGCGTTATTAATGGTTCAGTTACTGAAGACCTTATCGTTCTTTTAAACTTCTGTCGTTTTCACTTTTTTTGCGATTCCATGAAAAGAGTATGGAATTTTTAAGGCCAGCATACAGCGTTCAGTTCTTAAACATCTGACTATCGCTGTTCCGTTTGTTATCTAAAACGAAATGTGTAATGTAGCTATTTCTGTAAAGGTTTATCTCGATTATAATGAAATAGATAGAAAAATAAGCTTCAGTAATAATAGTTTCATACACACTAATAGACGATAAAGGGTAGAGAAAGTTATTGGCATGTAACGCATATATTTTTGGCAAATCTGCTCTTAGAGCGTCGTTGTTGAAAATCCTTATAAAAGCAAAAGGAAAGTGAATAAATTACCTTAGGAGTGAGTTTAGAAGTGGATGTGATCCTTACAATATCTGGTGCGTGCGTGCCCACCTGTTTTACTTTTATAGGAAAATCGCGTTATGAACACAACAAACGTAGCCAATTTGCTACACTCTTCTCCTTCTAAAATACATCCCTCGGCTACGCTTTGAGGCTGAGGGCCCTCAATCTCTCGGCTACGCCTTGAGACTGAGTATCTTACCGGCTTTGGTGGCATTAGTTATTCATATGTTGCCAGCATTACGTTAGAGCTAGCGTATGACATAGAGTGACATCCGTTGGACATATAACACATCATTTTCATCGCTGTAGACGACGCTCTAAGAGCAGAATGTCGGATTTTTTAAACTTGTAGCTAGTGAGAAATCCATTGAGTGGCATTTGGTAGGTACATGTGATTTCATTCAGAGTTCTCCGTAGTGAAACATGACTTCAACTGTATACAGTGTTTAAACCATGCATAAAATCACTAATTTTGAGGGAATGCTATAAGATAGTGACTCCAGAACTTATTAGTACACTTTAAAATATATGATGTGTTACATCACGTGATTTTCTCTATCCACTCTTCTACAAACTGTTCTTACAAAAGCCTATTATTCTATATACTTTTTGTTAATTGGAGTAAACTTTTGCATAAATGGTTTCATTACGCATTTCGTTGTAGTTGTAAGAGGGATACAGCGATAGTCGGAGTTTTAAAAACCGGATCGTTATCTGATGACTAAAATTACAGTATTTGCATGACCAGGAGAAAAAAAGGAATAACGACTAAGCACTTGAAAAAAGCATAAGTACTCGTATTTGAGTATTTAGGAAAGAATGTCTCAGAAATGTCCACAAAATTGTGACATAAATTGTGTTTCAAAGAGAGATACTTCTTTGTGTAGTAAAATTTTGTCCATTTCTTACGGTTTATTAATTATAGAAAAGTGATTCAGAATGAAGAGCACTTCACAGTCATTCACAAACAATTTAAAATATACATTTTATTTGTCATGTAAATAGCTTAAACATATGATATTTTAAACAAAACTGTTAAAACATGTTTGAGAAAATGAAAAAATAACGACAAATTTTCCACGTAAAAGGTAGTTTGGAGTGAGGATATTTTATTAACATTTTCGTGTCGCTCGACTTACTAAGTTTCGGTATTTTCAATGTTTCGTTTTTTAGTTAATTTGTTTACAGACAGACAGACCTTTTTATAATAATTTTTTGATTCAGGGAACTCAAAAGGGTGAAATCTCGACATCGAATTTATTAAATATTCCTCTGCTTACTATAAGTAAGTAGCAGTAAAAATAAAAATTGCAGCAGCCAAATTAACGGAAACAAAATCTAAAGTTTAATATGCATAAAGAACAAACGATATTGCAGTTTACGTGTTCTGGCATTTTAAAATAAATGTGGTTTTATTAATTTTATGTATGTATTTTTACCTTCTCTACTGAATTTTTTTCTCGATCTTCAATATTTTTGATAGTAGATTAGTTAATAATATAATAATAAAAGTATAGTAAGCAGGGGAAGAACCGTATTCCACCCAAAAATTCGATATCGAGATGTTTTGAGGCCCCCTGAATCCCAAAAAAGCCGTTTTATAAAAAGCTCCATGAGTATGTCTGTGTGTCTGTGAACAGCATAACTAAAAACCGAAAAGTCGGATCAACACCAAACTTGATATTTAATTCAGTAGCTTCCAAAGATGTAACAAGGAGATTTTCAATAAAATCCCCACCTCAGACTACCCTTTACGTGGGAGTTCTTTTTGTAAAGTTTGATTTTCTGAAACATGGTTTAACGATTTTGATTAAAATACCATATGTTAAAGATATTCACATGACCAATAAAATATACATTTTGAATTTTTTGGGAATAGCCTATGAAGTCCACTCATTTGGCAGAAATGTACAATGTTGTATAATTGGTAAAAGTTAAGCGATAGACGAAAACGTACTACACAAAAGTAATAGATCTCTTTAAAAAACAAAATTTATTTCAATTTTTTTGTGGTATAAGCCGTTTCTGAGATATCAGTTATTAAAGGTGGACTGTTCATTTCTTAGCCATTCTCTATAAGTACTTTCAACATTCAGTTATTTCTTGCGATTGCATGGAAACAGTATGGACTTTTAAGCCCAGCGTATAGCGCCCAATTCTTAAACATTTGACCATCCACGTTCTCTTTGTATCCATAACGAAATGTGTAATGTAGCTATTTCTGCAAAGGTTTATTGAGATTAAAATGTAGTAGATGGAAAAATAAGCTTGAGTAAGAATAATTTGTATACTCACTAAACGATAGAGGGCAGAGAAAGGCATGTGAATGTATAAAATCAGATTTTTTTAAAATTGTACATTATTTCAACTTTGTGTGGTGGAAAAGTAGTCAATTATTTGTTATTTTTGTACTGTAAATTTGTCCATTTATTGTTAAATAAAATGAAAAATCACGTTATCTTAGTTTGCTTAGTAATGTATTATAAACCATTTTATCTATAAAAAGACCAGCTGACGTCGTGAATCATAGAGGATAAACTTTCTTTCTTCACTAATATAACACATTTAATAGGCCTAATTTTTTTATAGGTTTATTTTCTTCTAGTTTTCAGCAAATAACGAATATGCTGTATTTTTTGAGGGCGAGAACTTCAGATTTAATGTTTTTTTAAACGGATAGGCCATAACGGACGGTGACTGAACCGGGGGTCCCTGGAGTTTGAGAGTCCCCACATGCGTCTTATCAGCATAAGGGGAAATCCCGAAAACCTTATACAGGTAACTCGCCCTAATCGAGATTCGAACACGGAACCTCTTGAATGCCAGGCGAAGAAACTATTCCTACACCACGGAGGTGAGCGATGAAGATTGTGTACAACTTGTACGAAAGCAGCTATAATACCTCTTGGGTCTTAGATCAGTCCCTCCAGTCATGCTATAACTTGACCCAGTCGTTATGAAGCTTATACCATTAAATACATTTTATATAATACCTAGCACTGTCATCGACGTATGATTTTAAAATGGCAAAATTGTGATGTAAATTGATGTGATAACATCAATTTGTGATGCAAACATTGAGGCGTTACGAGGAACTTCAGTAAAAACGTTGATACTTTCTGACTTCAAACCACAGGTCTTGTGTTCGATCCCTGGCTGGGACGAGGACATTTTTCTTGAATTAGATTATTTCCCTATCCTCCATGAATCCGGAAATATGCATATGAGAGTGAGTGGTTTCAAATAAGGAATTATTAAAATCCATTGTTAAAGAGCGTACAATCAAAGAGTTGTTTTTCAAGCCAAAAAACCTTCCTTCAGGATTCCACTGATCTGAACTAAACTCCTTAATAATAACTTGGAGCAGACGACTCAAAAATAAAATACATTAAAAAAGAAAGGAAAAAATGGAGGAGGCATACAGATCTGTGGTTGGTCACTTAATCTCGGAAGCATTTTTTCGATATCGGCTAATGCAGTCAAGCACATTTCATTTGCTTCACTTTAGAAAACCTGTCTTCCGCCATATTCTTAAGCCGAAACGATGCAATGGAAAGCTATGCGATAAAAGACAGACTTTCGCGCGTAAATGAGGTTTGCTCCTTAATTTGCTCCTCCGAGAGAGACGGTTCAAATGGTAGTCTCCTTTGGGAGATCGCGATTTCATTTCCTGTACATCTACAAATCTGGCTGGGATATTTTTTGTGGTTATATCAGTCGGAAAGTAATTACCGGATTGGATATCTCACCGCCACGACGCGAAGTTACAGCTAGAAATAAGATAAACAGGCATAGGAAGGAGGCCTCGCAATTTAGACCATCTGAATACCATATACAGATTTATGTGTACCACTACTACGGAGACCGACGTGATGTGACAGCAATAAACGCGTTAAATAAAGAAAAATGTCTTACGTGTTACATTCATATAATTTTCTCTACACACTATCGTTTATTTCATATTGCTTCTACAAAACATCCTTACAAAACCTTCTTTTTCCATTTACTTCGTGCTAATCGAGATAAACATTAGCAAATATAGCTTCATTACACATTTCGTTGTAATACAAGGGGGATAGAGCAAGCCGAATCCATAATCAGATGTTTAAAGGCGCACTATATGTTGGCTTTAAATTTCCATACTCTTTCTATGACGTCGCGACAAAGCGAGGGCATTTTAAAAAATGACAGAAGCATTGAAAATTTCAAACCAATAATAACGGATATCTCGGAAATGGTTAATGGCATAAAAAAGCTATTGGAAATAAATTTTGTGGTTTAAAGAGATCTACATTTTCTGTGTAGTGCGTTTTTGTCTATCTCTTGTGGTTTACTAGTTATACAAAATTCTTCCCGAATTGAGAGAACTTCAAAAGCTATTCCCTAAAAATTCAAAATATAAATTTTATTTGTGATGTTAATGTCTTAAATATATGGTATTATAATCAAAATTGTTATTAACCATTTTTGAAAAGAAAAATCATTTCGAAAAATGTTGCATGTAATTTTGCTGGTGTTTGGGGTGGAAGGTTTTATTGAAAATATTAGGGTCGCATCCTTGGAACATCCTAAACTTGAACACCAAATTTTGTAATTATTCAACTTTTCGTTTTTGAGTTATGCTGTTCACACACGCGCGCGCGCGCAGATCTTTATGGATCCTGTTTCAGATTTCATTGCAAACGTGTTTGCAGTGAAATCTTTAAATTTTTGGACGGATACAATAACATGGTAGGGGAAGTAAAAATCTGTTATATCTCATACGAGGCATGACTAGGAATAATTTCAAAGTAAGGAATATGGACTTAGTTGCTTGTACGATAAGAAAATAAAACACAATTGCGCATATTTCGTAAGTAAGAACCCATGCGGAAATAAAATGTATGACGTATACCGCATGACAGCTCAAACAACTATAACAACGAATAGTTCTAAACTGCTAATGCTACAGAAAACTTGTTTGTCATAACTTATATTTGTCGGAGCCCTACATTTTTTGTGAGTTCAATTTTGTCTATCTTAACAGTTATACAAAGGTTTTCAAAAGTCATTTGAACGAACAGGCTATTGAGATAGAATTCAAAATATATATTTTATTATTTTTGAAAATATCTTACATATATGGTACTTTAATCAAAATTGTTAGCCAATTTTTAAAAAATGAAAAAACAAATTATGTTAAGGGTTTCTGGGTGGGGGAATGGTCTTTACAATCTTTGTTTTACATTCTTAAAAATGAAATCTGGTGTTTATCTGAGTGTTCGATAACTTTTTAATTATGCTGTTTAATATCAGACAAACAGACAGGACGCGCGTTTTGGTTTCTTTTTGGAGGGGAGGTTTCAGTAACCTAAAGTGAGTTTCGTTGAAATCTGGATGGTATGCACTTTTTTGGTTGAATATTGTCACGCCCTTGCTTTGAGGGGGTTGAGGACTTGCATTTGGGAGCGTAGCAGGATTAAGGATTGGTGAGCCTTTCTAAGCACCAAGACACGGTTAACGAAAATCATAACATAGATTTAATACAGTGAGTAAATAAAGACAACGTAAGTGAGCAAGTAAGCCATTCTGAAAATAAGTATCTAAGATAGTTTAGTGTTTAGTTATACATTACCTGGAAACAGATGTAACGTTGGATGCCATGCCCAAAGGAGGGCGTTGATCTGGGCAGCGCCTCCGGCCGCACTTGGGGTCGTTCCTATCAAGACTGCCCTACACATTAATTTATGGAGGGCTTTTTATATTATTGCTACACCCTCCACACAGAACATGGCCATATATGGAGAGATAATCTCTACTCTATGAATTGGCATCAACAACCCACATAATACCACAAGGATGTGACTGGCACTGAATGACCAGCTCGTGCATCCTGTGTTGCACTGTGGAGTCATAACTTTAGAAAAATGATTTTTAACTCAACTCCAGCGTTTCGACTCCATACGTTACAACATTTTATTTTCTCTAGCTACTGTAGGTAACCGAGCGAGGTGGCGCCCCGGTAACGCGTGTTTCTCCGGGTCGACAGGAAAATGCCGATGGTTCATCTTCTGCCACGACTCTCCTGCACCCATTTCCTGTACTCGTCATCTTCCTTGTTATCTGTTTCAGGGATGTAGAACCAGGCGACGGTGTTCAGCGGGTGGGTTGCGCTCTGTAAAAGTTTCATCCTGATGTCGTCCAGGGACTGCTTGGCTGGAACCCGCCTCTGGGTGCTTTCGGGCGGGAGCTCCTTCGGGGGGACCCCGGAGGATCGGGGCTCAATAGAGTGGACTCGGGCGGCGTTGTAGGCGTTTAATATGGAAACATTAGTGACCTCGTCTATGCTTACGCCCATCATCAGGATCTAATCGCTCTTTGGTCTCTTCTCTCCCTCCTTCCCGGGGGTTCCAGTAGAAGCACAAGAGGTCGGATGGTTTGCGTGCGGTGCTCTACCCCGTTTTCGGGGCCCCCCTCCGTTGGTCCGAACCTTTACCTACTGTAACTAACTGGGAGAGAAAGCAAGAAAGAAAAAGGGTCGCCCTTTACTTCGTGCAATGCAAACAACAAACATGGATATAGAGTCAACTGAAAAATTCCAACGCCGCAGCCGGGATTTGAACACGGTTCTGCCGCTTTCCGTGCGGTTGCTCTAACCATTGAGCTACCGTGACAACTTGCCAAGACCAGGCTAAGGTCTATAAAAAGTATAATTAATTTATATATAATAATAATAAAAAAAACTAAAACCTTAAAAAAGCTCATTTACCCAGCACTGATGTACTTGCGATAGCAGGTCGTCGCTAAGATTGTCATCTCGAGTGAGATACCTTGGTGGTCTGTCTGGGAAGCAACTTGAGTAAATTGGGGAATTCAATGTCCTATCGGTATGTTGTCACAGTAACTCAATGGTTAGAGCAACCGCACGGAGAGCGGGAGAACCGTGTTCAAATTCCGACTGTGGCGTTAATTTTTCAGTTTACTCTATATTAAAAATTTGCCAAGACCAAACTAAGGTCTATAAAAAGTATAATTAATTTATATAATAATAATAATAATAAAACATGGAATTAAGCGTGGTTTTAAACAGTCAAAGAATTCTCACATTATAAGCTCGAGTAGTTAGTGCTAAATGTGATCGTAAATTTTGAGTTATAGAGTTGGTATATAATAATGCTAAATAAAATTAGAATGAGACTGAGAAATATTTAGTATTGGTTAGGTGTACTCATTCTAAAACTTCTGGAAACTACACTTGGTTTATATCCAACAAAATGAAGTAAGCTTTTTAATAGTGAAGGTATTTGCTATCGACTGAGGGGTGTCACTCGTTCATACACTCCTTCTACGTATTAAAATATCAGCATAAATAAATATTTTTTGAAAGTCAGAAACAGCCCTAAACAAATATTAAAGCGAAAGTAAGAAAAGCTATAAAGAACATTGCTCATACAAATTCCTTCTACATGTAATTGGCGTTACCGATGACACATCCGTTCCTGGAGGTTATGAGGGAAGGCTCAGCGCCAAACGAGTGCCATTGCCTACTATACCACAAGATTATTTATAGTTAACAAATAAACAGTCCAGTCATGGAGCCAGGTATGTATTCCTTCTATGTAGGGACAGACAAGTGGACAAATCCCCTAGATCCAACTTGTTTTCTGTTCCGTAAGGTTTCCATATTATTCTAACAGTAGACTCCATCCAGCCCTTATCACGTCTCTCTAAGACTGCCTTTAAATAAGTACCAGGAAACAAACATGAACCAATGAGCGATGTTATACACGGGATGAAACGAAGGAAGGGTCATTATTAACATATTTATATATTTATTGTTCTGAACATAACAGGCATAGGCCAATTACAATGTTCATTACAAAAATGTAGTAACACACAATCATTTATAAATCTAACTTATACAGAAGAAACAAACAAAAGTTATAAATAACAAAAGTTCCGAACAAGAGGAACGAAATAAGACAAAATAATAAGGAATAAAAAGAACTAAAAAAGAGAAGGTGGCATGGTAATTTTACAATTATTTCTAATTTAAATATGTGTATTAATCTACGAAAAAATTATTATTGACTATTGCATTTTTGAACTGAGTTTCACACATGTTGAAAATATCTACATCGAAATAATGAAGTCCTCTTATATAAATATACAATTATGTTTAATGGTGGATTTTTATGGATTTCTGTATTCGCTCTTGGAGTGAAAAAAAAGCTTCTTAATCTACTTATTTTATTTGGTACATAAAATAGTATATTTGCGATAATATTAATAACATCAATAATGGAATGTAATAATTTATATAGAAATATTAATACTGCAATGTCTCTTCTGAAATTTAAAGCTTTAAATTTAAATATATCTAAGAGGGTTTCGTAGTTTGTGTGCGTAGGGTAACATCCAATTCTTTTAAATAATGCATATTTAAAAATTTCGATTGTACTTTTTCTATTAAGTTGGCCTATTTTGTGGTCCTAGGACTCCAAATAATAGATGCGTATTCGAGATTTTGTCTAACAAAGGAATTTATCCCAAATTCTATTCTGATTCGTGTAAAGGCATCAAGATGGCTGGTCCAGTGTAACGGGACTAGAAACTCACCTGGTAGAGGGAGGTTTGGGTGAGAAATGAGTTAGTTGCAGTGCTAAAATGCACAGCAGACATATTTGTCACTTTTTTTCCGAAATAGCTAAACTTATTACTATCATCGAATTATTAGAAGATAATTTCGATGAATATGTCAATCTAAGTAATTACTTTGGCCCATAAGCATTTAGATACAAATAATATATAGTTTAAAATATTATTGTTGAAACAAGGATTGACGCGTCTGATTGTTGCGACTTAAGATGTTAAAGCTAACCCTGATCTTACTATGTATTTACTTTCTTTACTTCTTACCTAGTACGTAGAGGAAGTATGTATTTCATTCTACCCAAAGGTTCTATACAGAGATTTTAGCGGAAATACACGTTTTGAGACTTCCTGAATCCAAAAGGTGCATTTAAAAAATAATCTGATGTGTTACACTCACATGAATTTCTCTACTATTGTACAAAATATTTTTACAAACGCTCATTCTCCATATGCTTCATGTTAATCGAGATATTGAGATGTTAATCTTATTGCTAATTTTCTTTTAGATGCAAGGGGAATTGGTAGGTTTTAAGCGATAGTCATGTATTTTAAGAGCTGGTTGCTGTGTCGAGTATTCCATTCTCTTTGCATTACCAGGACAAAAAAAATCCCATTTGAGAAAAAGTATAAGTATTGAATAACAAGCAATATCACGAAAATGGTTCACTCAACAAAAAAAGTATATGACATAAATTGTGTATTTTAACGCGATCTACATTTTTTGTGTAGTAAACTTTTGTCTATCTCTTATCTCTTATGGTGTACCAGTTATGCAAAAGTCGTTCACAATGAAGAATACTTTTAGAGATATTCCCAGAAAATTCGAGATATACATTTCATTTGTCATGAAAATATCGTAAACATATGATAATTTAATCAAAATCGTTAGAGCCGTTTTTGAGAAAATTAAAATTTTCGAAAAATGTTCCATGTAAAGGGTAATCTGAGGTGGGGGGATTTTCTTGAAAACCTTCATGTCGCATCTCTGGAAGATACTGAACCTAAATACCAAGTTTGGTGTTTATCCGTCTGTACGTTTATGAGTTATACTGTTCACAGACAGACACACACGAACATGTTTCCAAAAATGCTTTATTTTGGATTCAGGGGGCCTCAAAACGTATATTTCCGGTGAAATCTCGGTATCGAATTTTTGGGTGGAATACAATACTTCCCCTATTTACTATACGTAGTAGGGAAAGTAGAAATAGAAAGTCAATTTACCTAAACTTGGTATTTAAGTTCCATTTCTTCCAAGGATGCGACACGAAGATATTAAAGAAAATCCCCCACCCCAAACTTTTTTGCGTGGAAAATTTTTCTTATTTTTTATTTTTTTGAAAGTGGCTCTAGTAGCTTTGATTAAAACGTCACATTTTTAAGATATTTGCATGCCAAAGTGTGTATCTTAATTTTTCTGAAAATAAAAGTCGCCTGCATCCTGAAAGACTTTTGTATAATTGGTAAACCGTAAGAGATAGACATACTATTATCACATGAAAATGTAGACTTCATTAAATCAAGCAGTTTATGTGAAATAAACTGTGGCGTTAATCATTTCGAAGATATTCTTTGTTATTGGTTTGAATTTTCAAATACTTATACTTTTTTTCAAATGTAAGTCGCTATTCGTTTTTTCTCGTGGCCATGCAAAAGAGCATGATATTTCAAATCTTTGTGACCATCGCTTTAGCCTGCAGTATCCTTCTTGTATAACGGTCTGAGAAGAAATGGCGATACGATAAATTACCGTTTTCTGAGGACGTAAGCAAACTTGGAAGTATAAAATTTTAAGGCCTTATCATTGTCGTTTTTTTTCTTAGTTCAGTCCTGGTACTTCGACTCTGTAATTCCTCTCTATGGGATAGCACCTACAACGAAATGTGTAATAAAATGTTTATCTGGATTAAAATGAATTAGAAAAAACTTTTGTAAGAGTAGTTTGTAAAATAGGGAGTAGACGAAGTCACGTGAATGCAATACATTAGAATTTTTTGGGACAGTGTTTAATTCCCGTTCTTACTACGGCACCACAGACGGTGACACTGGTGATGAATGAAATGAAATGATAATTGGAGAGGAAACTTGGGAAGAAATTTTTTTGGGCTTAAGTTTACGGCACCTTCCTGCCATTTACCAGTTATGAGGACTGAGGATATCCTGGAATAAACAGCAATCAGGGAGGATGATCCTGACGGGATTTGAATCGCAGACCTTTCCTTCACGAGTCCATGCCTTTAACGACCTCGCTACCCATGTTGGTGACTATAACCTCTTAGCTGGTAGGATAATGAAATCTTTGGCAACTTAGAATCTATTATTATTATTGTTATTACTTATTAGTAATGTTTCATAATGGCACTGATAAGAACCTGGTACTAAAAAAGCGCCGTTAAATAAAAACTGACTAGTATTGTCAGCTTTATTGTTATTATTATTATTATCTAAACGATACTCAATTAACAAGAACGTAAGTGTGCTTTTGGCAGTATTACATTCCGCTCACCTTTTGGGAAGACAGTAGTAACTTGCGAATCAAGTGGCTGCAACGAAGTTAAAGCCCTATATCCTATATGGGCCACTTTTTATGCTCCCAAGTGTACATCCGTCGCTCAGCTATACATCCTTTTATGCTACTTCCAATTTAAGCTTGTATTCACTTATGCCTGGTGATAATATTGTGATGAGGTGAACACTTACATCGGCCCTTAGCATTGTTGTTTGTAGTGTTAAAATGTAAAGGTACGGACGAACGGAAGGGCCCCGCAACCGAGGCAGAGTAGTAGGCCATAAAAGCCCTTTTTGACCGTGGCCCCTGGGAGGAAGGAATGATGTGAGAGACCCGAAGATGGACCAGATCCGAATGACGATGGGTCCCTAACGTTTCCAGTTCGAAAATCCCGACGTCGCCCGAGATCGCCCACAAGCCTCCTAATACCCGGTGGTCCCCTGGTGGGGTCCTGTAATAACGCCAGGGAAGAAACCTCTACAAAACGTACATCCACCGCCCAGCCACAACCGGCCGAAAACCGTCGCCTGGTTCTACACCCTGAAGCAGAAGACAATGAAGGAAATAGTGGATACGGGAAATGAGGTACAGGAAAGTCATGGTAGAAGAGGAGCCACTCCAGCAGTCCTTGCCGACACGGAAAAACCTATGGGTTAATGGGCGTCGTCGGGGATCGAACCCGCGACCTCCCGAACGTTATCGCGGCGCCACCTCGCTCATTTTTGAATGTTACTGAGGTGAGCGTTGAATTTTAATAATCAATAATTTCTACTTTTAGATTTTGCAAAGCACTAGCAAAGGTGCACAGCGGTAGTTACGTAAATGGTAAATGTATATAGTTTATAAAAGTTGGTTAAAACAGAAGTTGGTAATCTATGTTTTAAAGCATATTATCAGCCAGTGGAAGATAACCTGTTATACAGGCGAGAAAACGCAGAAAATTGATGAGAAAAAGGATAGAGAATATTTGTAGCAGTCTCGGCAAGAGATATCCACAAAGAACTGTATACAGGCAATATTTCTACTTTAACCTAACATCTTGTTAAGCTTACACGAAACACTACTTATCTATGGCAGAAGACTTGCCTAACTACCTTTATCTTTATTAGAACTTAATGAACTGCTTGGAAGAATGGATGTAAAAGCAATCTTATCTGTGAAGATAGCATTAACAATGCACACCTGTTTCATTTGTATAGCCTCCTTCTACCGTCATATCGATGGCTTTGACTTCAGGAATGACTGACTTTTTTGCTTCATTTGTATAGCTCCCTTTAACTTCTATGGTCGCATCGGGGGCTTTGACTTGACAAACAATTCGTGACTGTAGGTTCTTTAACGTTGTTTTTTTTTCATGAAACACACCCCACATTCACCCCTGCATGTATACTTCCAGAGGCTAGGCAAAGATTTTAATTAGAGTAAAACTTCCACCACCAAGCCGGGAATTGAACCGGAATCTCTGGGTTGAGAAGCAAGTACGTTGACCACTCGACCACAGAGGCAGTCACTGATAATGTTATTACTCGCTGAACTGTGTTTTGCTATTAAACACACATTCACTCCTACATTCGTACTTCCAGACTGCGGCTGATAGGGAATATTTTCCCGCCCCAATCGTGAATTGTACTCGAGACCACTGGATTGAGAAGCTAGAACGCTGACTACTTCACCACAGAGGCAGTCAATTTTGTTTTAGACGCAGCGAATTTAAATCTACTTTGCGGAGTCGACATTCTTTACATAGAAGGAAGAACATTTAAAACTTCATTGAAATTGTGTTATTATTTTCATAAATTTTATTATGCACTTAATTTAAATCTCTGTTATGGTGATATATTAAAAGAGTGCATAGGCATTTATTAGTTAGGCATTCATTCCCCAAGTTATAGTTGCTTATCTGAAAATAGCTATCTAACTAAAGTAAAAACTGATTTTTATGTCAGAAATATAAATCCCTAGAAATATAAGCACATTTAATTCCAGTGGATCCATATAATGTACTAACATTAATCAGTCAATAAATCAATCAAGTCATACAGTATGCACAATAAGCCAGTTAACGGAAGATGCTTATTGGAGTGTAGCATTAATGGTTTGTTCAAAACTGCTTTCGTCCCACAGAACTGTTTTAAAGTAGTATCCATTGTTATCTGAACATTTAAGATATTATTCAATCCGTTATACGCATTTTATCACACATGTTCCTATTATTATCAAATATGTTTTCAAATTCTTGTTCAAACAAATTTTCTAAATGCTGTAGGTTTATTGGCTTTTTAGTGTGAACTTTTCGTTCAATATTCGCAGCCTTAAGAAACCTCAGGGCGTGAGATCGAATGATTCCGGAGACGAATATATTTTACCCCATCTTTCTATCGACTCTTCAAATATTATTAAAAATTTAGAGAAATTTAATCCATAGTGTTTTGGAGCACCATCTTGTTGTCATAAAAGGTTATTTCTTACAATTCAAGTATACCGCTACAAAACTAAAGGCTTGTCACTCCTTCGCTGCATATACATGCTCAAACTAAACTCCCGAAACATTTAGTTCCTCCTTAATTACTGTGAGTTTTCGCAGGCCCGTACACGCCATTATGTTAGTCTTCCATTTAATTTAAAATCGTACCACAAAATGAACCACAGCTTGTCACTTGTTACTAATAAGCCAGTCCTAAATTACTCTTTAAACTTATTTTCTTCACTGTTCACAAGTTCTGTCATTACTTAAATTCAAACATCACAATAATGTTTGGGAATAACTTACTTATGCCTCGTCCATATTGTTCTTCTCAATAGCAGGTTCTTTGGTGGTTTCTGGGATTGAAGAGTTTTGTCTATTATGCTTTAAACAGTGCAGTAAAGCACTTGCAGAAGGTTTTTGGAAGAAATGTGTGATGGACAGGGATTAGAAATCGAGTTCAGCGCTGCGGCCAGAACACCTATTAAACCTCCTGGGGAAGGGGTGGGACAAGAGAATACGGTTGTCCTCCATGGTCTAGGGGTACCATGCTAGTCTCCAGTTCCCGAGATCGCGGGTTGAAAACCGGCGGAGGGAGATGGTTTTTTTCGGGCGTAAACATCCTTAACATGGCTTCCTTCGGAAGGGAAATAAAGTCGATGGTCCCGAGTCGTAGATTTACGGCACATAAGAGAACCTCAAACCTGATAAAGAGACCTCAGAGTCCGGTCTTTCACGTCCAATATATAATGGGACGTTTAGAACCACAGTGGTTAAAGAGCGTCCATAAATCAAACTCAACTTATTTTTCAAGAGAGTACGAAAGACGACCAGATCTGATGGCGATAGGCGCGGTGCAGTGGAGCCCCCAACGTTTTCTGATGAACCGCACCGCCATCTAACTCTGATACCTTGCAAGGTGAAAGTAAACGAATTTATAGGAGATAAGGGACAGAAAAATTCGTGGTATCAATATACAGGTTGGAAATCAAATCACTGGAAATATACTCTCTACCATGTTGATTTCACAGATGTTTTATAGGAATATTTTTAAGAACATCAAAACAGGAATTTAAACCAATATCGGCCGGTTTATTTATTTTTAGAGAAAACAATAATACGACAACTTTTATTAATTCTACATAATTAATTTTGTTTCATTATCATGCATTATGACTCACTGCAAGTTTTTAGCAACTGAAAACAAATTTAGAGAGCTTTCTATTATTAATGTTTTTGGTTCACACTACAAAATGGATTTTTACAATGTGGAGGAACAGGTACTGCTTGTTAAATGCAGTGGTGGGAATTCCATGTAGCAAAATATACGAGATATATTTTCAATTGAGTTTTCTGAACGTCACATGCCATAAAAGCAGATTATCATTAGCATTATGAAAGGGTTTGAAGCTAGAAGTACTTAAATGAAAATGTAAAAGACCATTTAAATGGCAATGAAACAAAATTATTATTTTCTCTAAAAGTAAACGACAAATAAACTTGCTGCTTTGGGTTATATTCCTTTTTTTAATGTTCTTAAAATATTCGTGTAAAATTTATTTCTAAAAGTAACATGGGAGAAAATCTGAGAAAAAACTGATTTCCCATGTTAAATTCCTATGTCTAGTGATTTGATTTCCATCCTGTATATTAACTCTGCCATTCCTTTACTGACCTGGAAGAGAGAGAGGAAAAAAAGTACAGAAAATACAAGATCAGGTTGGACAGTCCAACAGGAATCGAACCCAGTGCAGCCGAATTTGAGCCTGCTCCATCCTAAGTTATAACATTTTTAGCTTTTTCAAAAGCGTTGGGGTAGATTTTAAATGCTAATACTGTATCATGAGGAAAACTGGGTGGTCATGTGTTGACTAGTGGAAGTTATCAATTGAGTTTCCTCTGCACCTCCATGCCGCAGTGATTACACATTTGCATAAAAGCTACAATTTATCCCGTTTCACGGCGTTTTTATTCGGACCCCATAATGGAAAGTTATCTAATCGGCAGCGGTGGCAAATCGTCCCCCTGTCGTTAGCATTTTTATTGCTTTCATTTTGCCTGCCTCATGTTACATCATAGAGGTACAAAGTGGGTCATATGGCTCAACTCTCAACAAATTTTCTTTACGTCCACCATCACAGAGGCAGTTTTATAATATTTGTTGCTATGGATACGGCCCTTTTAATTCACTCTTTTGTTCTATACAGAGGAGATTTTGGTATAAAATGTCATACCGTCAGCACCCGCACTTCTGCTCACTTTATTCCCACTAAGGGAGTCCTCCAATGAAAATGATAAATTCCGCGAGTTTCAATTAATTTAATTGAAATTTGCTATTCCTTTGTCTGATGTACATGTAAGAAGTTTTTAAATTTCAGTTTGATATCCTTTAAAGTTTTCGAAGTATTACTTTTCAAAGAAGCTTTTTGGAATATTATAGAATTATACTCGATGAAAATCCTCAATAATTGAATTAAAATACAAGTTGATTAAAAAAAAGGTACAGACTTTAAATATTTATTTCTAATGAACGACAATAGATGGAGAAACATGCAATACATAACTGAATAGAGGAAGGTTCAAAATTGTATTTTGTGTGTTCAAAACGAGCACCATTTATTATGCGAGGACGACCAGTGCTTTTCCGTTTGCATACGCAAACATCTCCTACGAATTTATTGTATCAATTGCAAATTTTTTATGACGAGGTGGCTCTTCGTAGAACTTACAACGAAGTCCACGCTGCAATGAAACAATGGATTCACTCTTGGCATAATGCAGCACACAAAACGACTATTCCTGTGGCGTTGCCATTTTCTCGTAAGCAAATCCAGTGCCACTGTAGGCACTGAATGGAACTAATAGGTGGGGGCTTAAAACTTTGAACTTCTCTATTCGGTGATGTGTCATATGTGTTGCTATCTATTGTCGTTCATTAAAAATGAATATTTAAAATCTGTTCCTTCTATTTGAATAACCCTGTATAGGGATAGATTTTTAAACACAATTTCTTAAAAATTAAAGAACTATTTCTTTCTCTACCACATACCTATAGGAGATAAGAGGAATTATCGCATTTCACGCAAAACTTGTTACAGAGATTGCACCGGAAATAAACGTTTTGAGGTCAAATGAACTCTCCCTTTTCCTCTATAAACAACTTAAATTTAAAACGAACAATAGTATCAATACCAAACTAGGTATTTACGTTCATCTTTCTAGGATGCGACACGAAAACTTTCAAGAAAATAACCATATCCCAAACTAACCTTTACATTGAAAAAACATTTTGTTATTTTATAAGAAAGTTTCTCTGATTTTGATTAAAATGTCACATGCATACTGACGTGAAAAATAAAATTTACGCCTTGAAAGTTCTGTGAAAAGTTGGTTGCAACCGCACCTATAGTACCCGGTTTCCGGTAGCCTTCGCCCCAAGTTTAAAAATATTAACTTTGTAATTTGACTGTTTCTTTAAATATCATATATTTATGTTTGCCTCGGCTGCGTCAGTATTTAGTTTTAGAGACATGAATGTGCGACTGAGGAATGTAGGCTTACACAGATTTTAATTTTATTTCACTCCTTTTATTAATGCTTGACACGATTTAAATAACACTTCACTGATATAGAGAGAGCTGTGGGACTTTTTTATTATTAAATACTTGCAATTTTTAACACGTAAACTATTTTTATCTCTCACAAAATACGTATTAAATTTCTCGAGGAAACATCTCACGTCCGATTAGGAACACTGTCTATAACCAACTCGTCCAGTTATGAGCACTGTCTACAAGCAACTGAACTCTGAATTTGTAAATTTTTCTATATTTCAGTTTCTGATTGGTAATGTGTGCGACTTACATTCGTGAGGTCCCGGGTTTAAACCCTCGGGGCCAACCAACCTGACTGAAACTTTTTTCGCGGTTTTCCTCGGTACCAAGGTGAATGCTGGATTGGATAACGTGGCGTATTAGTAATTTGGGGGGTTACTTGTCATTGCCTATTGCTCTACATTGTCATTACCAGACACATTGTTGTTTACGTCACTCTTGGCTGGTAGCTTTGCTAGCCACGAGTGGTGGGGATAGCGTTTGTCTCAGTTAAGATCCCGTGAGGAACGGACCGAGTGTGTAAGCCGTGCTGTGGATCGGCGGACATCTGCCACCTTCCATTTTTAATAATGTAGGAACGCCAAACGGTTGGGAAATAAATCTAGTAAGTGTGAGTAGATGTGTGTTATGGATTATGTACAGTGAAAAACCCACGCCTTAACCTCCACACCACGTTTCGGTCCTCCGCAGCCAAGTATACACTCCCTCAATGTACGTGCTGGGTACTCAAAATTAATTTAATTTTCATGTGAACTTTTAGGCCATGTATCCAGCATGTAACAATAATTTGATCCGTGAATTTTCCTATCAACCCTTTCATCACTGTATTTCATTCCCTTCTTCACCGCAATACCAGGCAGTGGGTTGAACACCACCTTGGATATGCTATATCCAAGTTTGTTTGCTGCTCGACAGGCTACCGATCCAAATCATTGGCTTGTAAGTACTTGGGGTGCAAGTCCCAAAGGAGGGTAATCCATTGAAGAAAAATAAGATAAAATGATTTTTCCTATCAGCATAATTGTGATTGTGAGAATGAAATTGAAATAATTTAGTAGTATATTATGAGATAAGTTTGTACTGTAATTTATTACATGAGTAAATGATATGAAACGAAAATAGCGAGTTTCAAATTATAAATGAATTTCGTAAGCTACCTTTTTAAAACAGAATTATAGAACTTATAAACAAGGAATTACTGAGAACTACTAGTCGGCCACGTTATGAGGAGGGCGCCAGTGTTTTTGTTGACACTGTCTAACGTCATCAAGGCTTGGGATCAGAGGGGGGTGAGGGGCATGGCGGTAGGGGAATGTACAGTTGAACAACGAAAACAGTACTACATTTTACAACCTCAGCCTAACTTGTAAATGCAACTCAGAACTGCGTATGTTTACTTTATCTGACTGTTCTTCCGATGCCCCGTCCACTTGTTTAGTTCCTCTTTTCATCGCACGCATTCATATCGTGGCCGATTAGTAAGTGTGTGTATTTCGATGATATAATCCCATCTATGGAGTTTTACTTTGGAAATTCTATTAAACTAATAATACAATTTAGCATTTATTAAATTAATGCCACAATTTAACAATTATTAATGATTTTGACCATCAATAAAGAGGCTGCTTATTATTTTGGTATACAAAACATTGGTGTATCCACTAGTGTTGAAAAAGTAGGCAATTGTTATTTGACACCTTTGTACTGAAAATTTAGCCTCTATAGTCAAAGTGGAACACACGTTGCTATGTTATTTTGCTTAGCATTGTGCAATAGAGCGTTTTATATTCATAAGACTA
The DNA here is from genome assembly GCA_030765065.1 of Deroplatys truncata. Lineage (NCBI taxonomy): Eukaryota > Metazoa > Arthropoda > Insecta > Mantodea > Mantidae > Deroplatys > Deroplatys truncata. Next base: position 155,906,549 of record CM060984.1, read on the forward strand.
GCTGAAGTCAGGAATCATAAATATTAGAGTTATTCACTAATAATAGGCCTAATTGTATTTATAGATTTGTTTTCTTCTAATTTTCCGCAAAAAGCAAACCACGAATATAAAACATTGTATACAACTCGTACAAAAGTAGTTTTATAGTTGGTTATATAATATACTATTAATGATCACTGAACAACTGGAAATGTATTAATTACTAACGACAAATCTTCATAAATTCACCACAATGCGAATCATAAAAATACAGAATATTTTTTTCAATAGTAAAATTTTTGCTTAGCTTGGGTACATCACCCCAAAAACTCGCATAAACCACATAAAAAAAATTACACACCATCGCTTGCAATAGCCAAATCTTTAAAGACTGGGTGGTAATATGCTGACTTTGAAATTCCATGCTCTTTGTATGATTACTAGAAACAAAAGAATAGTGACTTAACACTTTAAAAAGTGTATTATAAACATTGGAACATTCAAATCAATAGCAACGAATGTCTCGGCAATGGTTAGTGGTGCATAGAATTTGTCATAAATTGCGTATTATAACGATATGTATTTTTCGGTAGTAATTTTTTTATGTCTATTTCGGTTTATCAGTATACAATATTTATTCAAGATAAGGAGGGCTTCATAGACTATTCATAAAAAATTCGAATATGCATTTGATTTGTCATGTAAATATCTTAAGCATATAATATTTTAATAAACATTGTTAAACATACCGGGAAAATAATAAGTAGCGAAAATATTTTTACGTGAAGGTTAGTTTGGGATGAGAAAATTTTTGTTCAAAATCTCGTGGATCCCCTTGGAAGATGCTGAACATTAATTCCCTGCCCTCTTACACATGGAGATTTTTCTAATTTTTTTTTGGATTCAGGTGGCCTCAAACCTATATTCTGACGAAATATGTTTCAATGTTTTTGGTAGAATACAATGCTTTCTCTACTTATTATAGGTTAATGATGAGAAAATTAAGACGAAATATCACCAAATAACAAACACTTTCGTAGCTAAGTTCAGTAACTTAACAGGGTTTGGAACGAAGATTTTCACGAAATTACCCCACTTAAATATGCATCTTAAGTATCTTATAAATTTCTGTGGTTACCATAAAATCATTTTACGCCAACATTTTCAAATTTTTGAGAAGTACACCACCCCATTAGCTAACCTTGCGACTCAAATTAAATTACAGTTTCGAACAAATGACGTGCTGCTTTTAGAAGCAGTATATTTTCTATAATTTATAATAACAGGCATATGGTCTTTATGACAACTGAAGTAAATTCCAAAATATTCCGTTATTTAAAAAGGGAAAGTTGTTTAAACTTTCACGATATCTTTATCTCAGCAATTTCCTTTTTACGCCTCTCAAGGCAATACTTATAAAACTCTATGTTCTTGTTTTATGCTTGCAATTGGCAACGCAATGGTAGGATTTTCAGAGAGCTGTATCGTTCGAATCTGAAAGTTTCCAAAGAAAACTCACAAAAACAGTGAAAATAAAATCGTATGCAGGTATTTTACCGCCTTTTTCTCCCAAATTGTTGCTCGATAGAGCTTATTCCGCCTCCCCCTCTTCTTCTTCTTCTTCTTCTTCTTCTTCTTCTTCTTGTGAGCCAGGATTTCAGTGATGGTTCAGCAGATCACCATATCAAATGCTGACAAGTTTTTGATCCTGATTTGACGATTCCATAGAAACGTTTAATTGCAATTTGATTGTGATAAAATACTGAAGTGAATTCACCGATTGCTCGTGTAAGGGAAATCTTAAATGACACTTATTTGTACGAGAAAATTGGATTAAAATATTTATGTGAAAGTATTCTCCCAGGTTGTTAGCTGAGTGGAATTTTACACCAATATTTCACAGCATAGTTTATTTAGTTGCAAAATGCAAGTTAACACATAGGTATAGGGGCATGTGTATACAGCGGAGGGGAACACCTCACGCGCTGCAACCTACATAAAATTTATTGCGACTACCATCCCCCAGGAGGAAGGAACTACAGGAGGCTACATGTCGCAGGCAGACAGGCGACAGAGACGCGCGGAAGTCCTTAGCAGTTCTTGCTCGAAGACCCGTCGTGCTACTAGAGCTGTCCAGAGGTGATGAACGACCCATGGATGCAAGCAGCCTCCTAGAGTCCACGGGGAATATTCTTCCCTTGGAGCAAGCACCCGCGCCATCTGTCCGGCACCGCCTCACTCCACGGAACCTAGCACACTGAAGGAAATGGAATGAGAGGTAAAATGACATCGTAGATGAGAAACTCCCCCCCCCCAGCATTCGCTTACCGATCAGGAAAAACCACGAAAAGCCGAACGTCAGAGCGCGCGGTCGACAGGAATCGAACCAGGAACTTTTCGAATGCAAGCCAACTCGATTAGTACATTATAGGTAACAGTGCTTTGAGTAATTGCAATATGTATAACAACCATAACGGGATAGTCTCTAAAACCCACCAAATTCTTAAAAGTCGATATGTCGAACACTTTTTGATAATTACTTACAGCAGCTACTCCACGTAATACCGGATTAGTCAACTAAAATTGCACCGCAAATATCTGTGAAATAAAAATGGGCATTAATAAACGACTGTCAGCGATATGAAGGTAGAGCAGGAGATAATTAAAGTATATGATACAGACATTAAAATGTAAACAAGTGTGATTTTCAACATAAACATATACTTTTTTAATGGAAATTCAATACGATCTTGTACGCAACGTGGGAATTAACATTAAGAATGGCGTTTTTGCATTGCAATACCTATTACAACGGAAAAATTGTAATGTGAAGTTGGCCTTGAGATACAACGATGGAGAGAAACCTTTATTTATTTTCCTTGTTTTGTCACTGGAGATCCAAAGCAAAGTAACATTAAGAACAGTTTTTGTCGCATTGTAATACGTAAACAATATGGCTTATGTCGCGGTATCGTTCGTGTTATCTTATTTGCTGAGCGCCTGTTATTGTTTTACTATTTTGAATTTTGAGTTCTTTGTCCTCCGGCTAGCTATTATTACTCAGTCGAGCAAATCTCTTGAACAGGGTGTGTAAACGGAAAGGAATTGTTACTAAAAGATAACACTGATAAAAGAATTTGTTTTTACACTTTTATTGCCGTCACACTTATTAATTTCACATAATTACACTTGATACACGCCTGACTGAAACTGTTATATTTTCGAATGTAACTATAATCACTTATTTGCCGCGCATTATTAATTCGCGTATTTCACATGTTGTAACTAACTTTACGACGCGAGAGATTCTGTAGAATTGCGTAACGTGTACTTCGTAAATGCTTCTGTTGAACTGCGCGACGTGTAACTCGTGAATGATTCTGTTGAACTGTGCGACGTGTAACCCGTGAATGATTCTGTTGAACTGTGCAATACTTGTCTCTGACTCTAGAATTTATACTTCTTCACCCCGATATGCCTAAACATTATAACAGAGCTGCTATTGGTTAATAAAGCGCGCCAACATTAGCGTCTATTTTTATATCCAATCAAAATTACGAACACATATGCTCTAGGGAAACTATTCCCTCCATTTCTAAAGAAAGGCACGCTACTCTGACGTCATTTGTTTGTCTCTTCTAATTGATAAACGACTCACCCCCTCGTTTCATTGTTACCCGCTCCTATTGTCAGTTTCAGTGAGGCCTGTAAACTTATTTCCTAACAATGCTTATAATTAACAAACATCTCAAATCATTGTCATACAATAATGCTAATTTACACTACAATCACTCTGGCATTCACAGTGTTGTGATATAAAATACTGCCTCACTTATTAACTACAACGTGAAGTTCGTGTTGAGACTCGACAATGAACCTCAGGATGTGCAATTGGTGTGCGTTTCCTTATGTCTCAAGCGTCAACTTTACGCTACAATTGATGGTTGTAATTAACGTCTTGCAATGCAACAAACGCCATTCTTAATGTTACTTTGTATATGTTTTCAATTTCGTCCAAAATAATACTGGTTTCTATTTAAAAAACAATAAGTTTGTTGAAAATCACACTTGCTTACATTTGTAAATCATGCACGTTAATGAGTCCCCTCCTCTATCTTCATGCCTGTGAAAGTCGATTTTCAATGTCTATTTTTATTTGAGTGCAAGTTTTATATACTCAGCCTGTATAACGTGTCACTGTGTCCTTTCCTTAGGAAACCAGAAAAGGAAGTTAAGGTATTCAGATGCATAACATTCAAATAACTTACACCACCCATTACCATTCATTTACATACCAATTCTGCACATTATTCATATAAAGGATATTTTTATTTTCTCTAGCCAACATCTATTTTAGATGAAGTATTGTATTCTAACAAAAAATTCGATATGGAAATTTCACGGAAATACGCATTTTAAGGTCCCTGAATGAAAACAAATATGTGTTTTAACGGCACAGCTTAAAAACAAAATGTCTATAAATATAAAACTTGCTATTTAAGCTCAACATCTTCCAAAAATGTGACATAAAGATTTTTAAGAAAATTCCTCCTCATTGAAATACTCTTTTCGTAGAAAAGTTTTCATTATTTTTAGTTTTCTCAAAAATGGCTCCAACGATTTTGATTGAAATACCAACATGTTTGCATAATTAATAAAATGTTGAGTTCTCTTCATTCTGATAGAAGTTTACATAACTTGAAACCAAAAAGGATAGACAAAAGCTTACTACACAAAAAAGTAGACTTCGTTAAAGCTCGGAATTTCTGTAAAGTATTTTGTTTTGTTGCATTAACAATTTTATAGATATTGTTGCCCTTGTTTTGAAGTGTTTGGTCAACATTCTTTTATTCTCGCGATGGCATGCAGAGAATTTGAAATTTCAAAGCCAGCATATAACGACCAGGACTAAAGACTTCATTATCACTTCAGCGCCCTGTGTCCTCTAGTACGCAGAACCAAGGGCGTAATGCAAGCAAGATTGTTGCATCTACGTGCTTTTTATCATAATGAATATTCTTGGAAATTGTTTTATTAAGGAAATACTGCGGTAATATTCCAAAGGATTTGTGATAGATATACATACATCTGGAATATTAAATATCGTCATTTTGAGTAGTGTTAAATGCGCATTCCTACTACATACAGAGCCACAGGCTGTGGTCACTGATAATGCATGCAATAAAATGAATATTTGGGGAAGGCATTTTGGAGAGGAGACGTTTGAGGCCCGTTTTGTCAGTTACGAGGAAAACCTAGAAAATCCTTAGTCAGGGAGGCCGATCCTGGAGGGATTTGAACTGCGAAGTACCGTTCACGAATCCTATCTCAACGAAATGCTGTCTTCGAAGACAATGGCGTGATAGAGGATATTGTAGCGATGTAAGTCGGTTGAAGAGTGCCATGGTATTAAATTAGTGATAGGATAGAGCCAGTTACATCCAGAAGTCAAAGGGAATTAGAGGGTTGTTCGCAATCTATGGTAACAAAGTTAAGATCCCCTTGCCTTATGAAAAACCACGCCTCCACCAGCAGTGATGTTTTATATGGCAGCCTTTAGCTTGAGCTATCAACCTGCAGCACAGCTTCTACTGGAGAAAACTGCTACGAAATACAGTTATGTCCAGTTTATTTCATTCCTCCTGGCAGCTTTACAGAGACCATTCAAAGTTTGCGGCCGTCTGTTTCCAAGGGCTCTGCTCAGTAACCAAATGCACAAAACTCCATCAGTGAATGGATCAGGTGACTTAACACGGATGTTGCTGAAAGATATGGAATGTATTCCCATTTCTCTCTCTATGATCTACAAAAATTTGTAGATTGAAGCAGATGTATGGCTTGATGCCTTATCCTGATGCAACCAGACTTTATTTACAGCTACGCCACAGAGAGCAGGGATTTCTGTATGGAAAGTTGGTATCAGGACGTTAGTCTGATAATATGCCGAGTTGATTTTCATATATTTATGCACACTGGGGAAATTTTCGTTAGTTTCCTTATACCAACTTTCAATATATTCCCCTTCTTGGTCGGTAATATGTACCCAGGGTTTGTTGTAGTCACTTAGATAAATATATGCATCATCTAAAAAGACAACCAACGTTCACTTTTCACCAGCTAGGTATCATTCATACAGTTTTTGCTGTTAGTGGCACGTTCTGTAATATGTTTAGGCAACAGCTTATATCCCCGACTCTTATTGCACTTTTCTAGATTCAAATCCTGGTTGATTATAATGTTCACAGTAGTAACAGAGATCCCTAATTACAGTGCAATGGCCCTCCGAGTTGAGTTGCAGGATTTGGTCCAGAGGCACGGGCATTCACCTTCCAAATTATCTCTGGGGTGCGACTGATGGCCGGTCGGAGATTTCCCTGTTTCTTGCTCTTTGGAATAAGTCCTGATATGACCTTACCTTTTTTGTTGAGTGCACATGAGATCACTTTCTTGGATACGGTAAAACCACGCTTCTTGCACTGCTTAATAATCTTAGAATACAAATATTTTGCATCGGAAAGGGCAATAATGTACCCTTATTAGAATGGTTCTATTTTTGACGCTGTTTTATAACAAACAATAAATTCTATATGGATTTAAGCCGACAGTCTCATTGTTCTGATCGAACAAAAGTTGACAATAAATACATCCTATTCTGTAATATAACTGTACACATCTTCCCAATGGTATACGTGGTTAGATTATACTGCAGATCCTGTTATCCTCTGCAGGTGCGTGAGCTCAGCTACCATAGAGCTCAATCCAATACAAGTTAAGAGTCAGACTCGGCGGTCAACAACAGTATCTTGTTACTGAATAATTGGAGAAATATCAGGAACATTTTTGTTTGCGCCCCATTGGAACCTCCTCCTTTGGGGAATATAATTAAGGAACCTGCCATAATTAGTCTGTTTTCTTAGTGGAACCTAATATACTTCAAATATCAAGTTTGATAACAATCGATAGGGTCTTCTTGAATGAAAAGAATCTCACACACACAAGTTAAAAAGAATTGGATTTTCAATTATTTGTCCAAAATCGAAAATTACCCGAAAATCTTCTGGTTATAGTTTTATTATAGATATGCGCTAGCAGAGCAAACAGCTCTGTCCGCGATATTTCTTTAAATAGGAGATTCCTCTCTTCTCTCCAACCTCACTCTTCTCTGCGTGTCTTTCTCCAACTTTTTCTTCATTTCTTTTCCCTCTTACATCTCTTTTTGTCACTCTTCCTTCCCTCTTACATGCCGTGTGATGTTTTAAAAATCAATAATTAAACTGTTGTTTCTGATTGTCAGTAATATTAAAACATAAGCAAAAGTAAGATTACGACTGCCTTCCGACTTTCCTGACAGCTTTCAAAATTCGCTCCGTTGTTTTCCGGCAACACTGTATCCCATATCGCCGATGAACCGACGAACTGCACTAAAACATTCGCTGATGGCAAAACGTTATCAGAGTCCCTAGGGTCCCTGGCTCCACCCTGTTTGTTTATTGGCAGGTTCGACATCTGTCAGTCAGGGACGTTGCACGTCATCTCTCGTGAAAATACCATCTAATTGGTTTATTGCAGTAATACCAATCTCACATTACCTATTTACAACCTTAAAAATCACTGCGGAAATGAGAGCAAGCTAAGATTTTTTTTTCAAGTATGGCCATACCTGGCATTCTATATGGAAGTGAGGCATGGACAATTAAAGAGAAACATAAAAGTAACCTACAAGCAGCTGAAATGAGATTCTTACGTTCAGTCACAGGTTGCACAAGGGAAGAATTGTGTAATGAGAGAATTAGAAAAGAATTGGGTGTACAATCCATCTTAGACTTAATTGATAACACAGACAGAAATGGACTAGACAACTACAAAGAATGACAGAAAAATGAATTCTAGACAAGCTTTCAATTATAAATCTACAAGACGACTATCATTCGGACGACCAAAGGAAACGATGGGGAATGTGATAACCGAACACCTAAACCGTGGCTGGAAGAAGAAGAAGAAAAATCACTGCATATGTTAAGGCCTGCACCAGGTTTACAAATAATCTCGCAACACTACAGCGATTGCCTAAGGTTTTTCACTGGATTCAGCGTTACTCTCTGAATAAACTGTACTCATACAAAATTTGTGCTAAATTCACACGACTTTGTATACCCATTATCGTATATTACTTTCTCTACTACGTATAGTAAGTAGGGGGAAGTATTGTATTCCACCCAAAAATTCGATATACTGAGATTTCACTGGAAATATATGTTTTGAGACCCCCTGAATAAAAAAAAAACATTTTTGGAAACATGTCCGTGTGTGTCTGTGAACAGCATTCCTCAGAAACGAACAGTCAGATAAGCACCAAACTTGGTATTTAGGTTCACTATTTTCCAGAGATGCGACACGAAGGTTTTCAAGAAAATCCTCCCACCTCAGATTACCCTTTACATGGAACATTTTTCGAAAATTTTAATTTTCTCAAAAATGGCTCTAACGATTTTGATTAAAATATCATACGTTTAAGATATTTTCATGACAAATGAAATGTATATCTCGAATTTTCTGGGAGTATTCTTCTTTGTGAACTACTTTTGCATAATTGGTAAACCATAAGAGATAGACAAAATTTTACTACACAAAAAATGTGTATCGCCTTAAAATACACAATTTATGTCATGTACACTTTTTTTGTTGAGTGAACCATTTTTGAGATATTGCTTGTTATTCTCTTAAATTTTCCAATACTTATACTTTTTCTCAAATGGAAATTCGTTATTCATTTTTTTTGTCCTGGTAATGCAAAGAGAATGCAATATTCCACATAGCGGCCAGCTCTTAAAATATTTGACTATCGCTTAAAGCCTACCAATTCCCCTTGCATCTACAAGAAAATTAGCAATAAGATTAACATCTGGATATCTCCATTAACATGAAGCATACGGAGAATATACGTTTGTAAATATAGTTTGTACAAGAGTAGAGAAAGTCATACGAGTGTAACACATCATATTTTTTACATATCTTCTACTAACTCTTCTGACAAAAACACATTGTCTATATACTTCATGTTACTCACCTCCAGAAATAGTTTCATTATACTTTTCATCGTAAATACAAGGGGGGGGCAACAGGAGGCCGAGGTGATAGTGAAATCTTTAAAAAGCGGGACCCTATATGCTGGTCTTGAAATTCCTTACTCTTTGCATGCAATCGCGAGAAACAAAAGGCTTAACTTAGCACTTAAACATGCATGATAAACTTTAGGAAAATTAAAAGCATTAGTAAGCAGTATCGCTGAAATGGTTAATGGCACAATAATTTAACATAAATTGTGCATTTATACATTTTGTGTAGTAAGTTTTTGTCTATCTCTTATGGTTTACGGTTATAAAAGATTTACTCAGAATGAAGAGGGCTTCACAGGCTATTCACAGAAAATTGAAGATACACATTTTATTAGCCATCTAGTGTTTTAAAACTATGAAATTTTAATCAAAGCTGTTAAACATTCGAGAAGTTAAAAATAACGAAACTTTCAAATCTCCATGTAAACAGTTTGAGGATGAGAATTTTCTTGGAAATCTTCATCGCATCCTTAGAACATGCTGAAATTAAGTAGCAAGTTTGGTATTTAAATTTGTTTTTGAAGTTGTTTTCATATACACACAGATATTTTTATGGGCCTGAACCCGAACCAGTGAAACTTCGATATCGAGTGGAATACAATACCTCCTCCACCTCAATAATTAATATTCGAATTAAATTGTTATGGAAAGCAACATCTACACCTGGCTGTTTGTTTTTCACCAGTCTGTCTGTACTTGATTTTATCCATTATGCCACAATTCGCAGTGGTGCTTTCTAAAGTTGAGTTGGTCACTCGGGCTCTGTTTTTATTATTAATTGTCTTCATTCTTGAAAAGAATTTTTCATGTATATGTTGGTATTTTCCAATAAGGTACAATTTAAGATTATGAGAAGTGAGACGATATTTTAGTATGTTTAGCCATATAAGTTATACTGAAATAAATGTATAGAACACAACGTTACAGACGCTGTCCTAGACCTCGGTCTCCGAAGAAATCGAATGCTCACGATGCACAGTTCGGTCTCTATCGGGCCCTTAGCATTTTTTGTGTGATTGTTTGCACGGTGATTTGTTTAATGTGTATGCATATAATGTGTTAATTCGGTGAACGTTTTATTAATGTGTATTAATATATTTTTAATTGGAGAATTATCTTCATTACGAGTGAAACAAAACAGTTTGCATGATCTCAATGTGGGAAACATATAAATACAATTAGAATTTACGGTAACACGTTTCTAAAGCGCATCCCGAAAGGTTAAGTGCCATTGTACCTGTCCTAAAATGTAAACAATCTTACGCCTATAAGTGTGAAATTTGTAACAAGAATTTCAATTATGAGTAATTTCAAACATCATCAGCAAGATCATCGCGGCGAGAGACTACTTACAAAAATCTGATGTGTTACACTCACATGACTTTCTCTATTCTTGTACAAACTATTTATACAAACGCTTATTCTCCATCTACTTCATGTTAATCGAGATAAACATTTGCAGACTCTATCTTATTACTAATTTTCTTGTAGATGTAAGGGGAATATATATTTACAAGGGCAATTTGGAAGTACAGTAGCCTTTAAGCACATACATATTTCTTAATAGCTGGTTGCTAGGTGCAGCACCATTCCCTTTCCCACAGATTAATACTCTTTGCATATCCAAGACAAAAAAAGGAATAACGAATTCCCATTTGAGAAAATAAGTATTGAAAAATTTAAGGGAATAACAAGTAATATCTCGAAAATGGTTCACTCAACCCAAAAAATGTATATGACATAAATTGTGTATTTTAATGCGATCTACATTTTTTGTGCAGTAAAATTTTGTCTATCTATTATGGTTTACCAGTTATGCAAAAGTCGTTCACAAAGAAGAATACTTTTGGAGACATTCCCAGGAAATTCAAGATCTACATTTTATTTGTCATAAAAATATCTTAAACATATGATATTTTAATCAAAATCGTTAGCCATTTTTTAGAAAATTAAAATTTTCGAAAAATCCTCCATGTAAAGGGTAATCTGGGGTGGGGGGATTTTCTTGAAAACTTCGTGTCGCATCTCTGGAAGATACTGAACCTAAATACCAAGTTTGGTGTTTATCCGACTGTTCGTTTCTGAGTTATGCTGTTCACAGACAGACACACACACGGACATGTTTCCAAAAATGCTTTTTTTGGATTCAGGGGTCTCAAAACATGTATTTCCGGTGAAATCTCGGTATCGAATTTTTGGGTGGAATATAATACTTCCCCTACTTACTATACGTAGTAGAGAAAGTAAAAATCAGTGAAGAGCAGCTTGTGTGATTATGAAGGAACAGCGGAAAGCATTTTAAATGAACTCTTGGAACTCGTAAATGAAATATGTGCCACATCGGATGAGCTGGAGTTCTCATCAATTGATGACTTCAAAATTTGTAAACAACAAACTTAGGCGGCAACACGGTCGTGTTTTGTGAAAAATCGTGATTCTCATACTGCTGCTGACAATATTGTAAGACATTATGAGTGTCATCGCTCAGGGAATTTTGTCTCTAAAAGCAAAGGTGATAGACGTTTAAAACTGTAAGGGAGCATTAAAATCGATGTATGTCCTGTCAAGATAAGTCATTCAAGATTAACAAGGAGTATGCAGAGTCAAATTTATTTCGAGTCAGTGTTGGTCACCAGCATGAATTAGCTCACTTGGGATTGATAGAAAATGAAAGAAACAGTATAGCTGCGGATATTGCTAACAAAATTCCTTTTCAAGCTATAGTTGATAAAATACGAGACTCAGTAATCTGCTTTTGATTTAAAAGGGTACATCTGCTAACCAAACAGGATTTGTACAACATTGAGCGATGCTACAAAAGCGGCAATACATGTTAGTGCAAACTTAATTTTGTAAATAGTCTAATTTAAGCGAACAATTGCACTTGGAGTACCTGAGACTGACTGTTTACTGGTAGGCGTACGACTGTTTACTTTTCCACGTTTTTGCTGCACGAGGAAGCAGAGCAACAGTTATAAATTTTGTGAATATCAGTGCCAGCGCTAACTCCAGGTTCCAGGCTTGGGCTTTCGTCGCTGATAATCTTAGGCTTTCTCCGTTGATGTTCGGTGACTGAAGACTCAGGGCGGCGTCTGTGTGCGGATAAGTGTATAGAACTCTTAAAGAAGCATGCCATCAGATAAGAATTGATAAAGGCTTATCGGAGCAGATCGAGTAAATTAAGACTAAAAAGAAATTCAGAAAAGGACTTGGTATAATAAAACTCAAATTGTATCAAGTGTTCATAGTAATCAAAATTACAATTAGGTGATCGTGACTTTAATAATGTAAAATAACGGCAAACAGATTGTTACCTCTACATACAACCCAAAGTGAAACATACTTAGAGACAGACTTGTCTACCAATAGGATTGCAGAAAACCAGGTTGCTACAATGTGACGTAAATGCATAAAACCTTAACGTGAAGCCAAGCTGAACATACTCTTTTGCTGACCTCCACAGGGCAAAGATGTGTTTGCCAGCACGAAATATTGTTACGCTGATACAAGCTTAAATATTTATATATGTTTAATCAGTGAAGTGATACTCTGTATAAAAGTAATACAGTGAAAAAAAAAAAGGAAATGAAATCTGTTCTACGAGTCAAAATCTCTTTCATTCTCTCCCGAGACCACGACCCAGATACATAGAAATAAGCATTATTTTTACAGGAGTCAGTTTGCTAAATTACCGCTGAACTTCCAAAGCCAGGGCACATCAACAATCTACAAGACGCCAGGTACGTGCAAACTGCCATGCGTAGCGACATACTACGTTATTCCCGCTACAGAAGAATGCATCGAAATGTACCTATGCATGTATCTGACTCTGACCGTGTTTTTTTTTTCGTGGATTCCCCGGGTCGGTAGGTGAATGTTTGGGTTTATTATGAATTTAATGTACATTATTTCTTCTCCCGATCATTTCCTTTCACCTGTTTCAGGGTAGTAGAGCCAGGCGACGGCCGAATTTGCACTCTGAAAAGATTTCTCCCTGGGTTTGGCGGAGCTGCTAGGGCTTTCTTCCTGGGAGCTGTCTCGACTGCCATAGGATCCCCGGTTGCGGGTGGCTAGGTAGAGCTAGTCGCAGTCAGGACTGGTGCCAGTTGGAATCGTTAGGGACCCCGTTGTTGTTGGCACACATCGTCGTTCGGATCTGGTCGCCCTTCGGGTCTCCCCTTATCCCTTCCTCTCAGGAAACACAAAGGACTCATGTGGCCTACTTGCGGTGCTGTGCTGTTACTAGAGGTACCTACCTCCGTCTATCCACACCCTAACTCCATTTGCATGTCGCCAGAAACGTCATCAATAGCCAATAATTGATTTTACAATTGATCTAAAATCAGAAAACTTTTGCTAAATACAACTTTTAGTTCAGAAAATTCCGAAGACTATATTGCAATGTTGAGCCCTTAATACTTAATGTCGTGAATTTGCATCCAACACATCAACTTCTTCATTCCTGTGTGGTAGCGACGCGCTTCGGAATGTCATTGACCATTGATTAAGGTTTAGCACTCACCAGAATTTAAAACCTAATTGAAGAATGAGGCAGTATTTTTAATACTTAAATAATTTCAGTCTAATTATATAATATATATAAAAAATAACAGCCCGCCTTAAAGCAATATGTGTATAATAAATTATATATATAAAATTGTGTAACAGTCATTGTATTATGTTTATATTATTGTGTACATGTATAATAATGTTATGTGAATGTATTATGTAATTTAACAATGTAGGAACTGTGAGAATAGAGGCCGAAAGTTGCTAACAATGAGGTAACCTTGAGGCAATAATGAATTGGGAAGTTTAATAATGCTACTAGTAATTCTTGGAACAATAATGTAATATTTAAAACAGTGTATAAATAGCCATTCAAAAACTAGAAAAAGCTTAAGTTAAATAAAAGTATTCTATTGGATTAAAACTAGCCAATCAGAGACTTGAAATAGAGAAATTTACAAATTTAAGCGGTAAACGCCAGTCGCTAGTAGACAGTGTTCCCAACCGGACGCTAGATGGCAGCGTACCTGAGCAGTTCGTTCGCTCGGTACGTATTCAGTGTGAGACATATAAAATTCATTACGACGAGAATATTATAAGGTTTGTGTTAAAATTTGCAAGTAATTAATAAATAATCTCACAGCTCTCTATATAAGTGAAGTGTTATTTAATCGTGCGAAGGATTAATAAAAGGAGTGAAGTAAAAGTTATAATTTGTGTAAGCCTAGTTTCTTTAGCCGCATCACCCCCTGCTAAGAGATACATGTTTCTACAAATTATTACTGACGCAGCCGAGGCGTCATTCAAATTATAAAGTTGATTTTTTTAAAAGTGGGGCGAAGGCCACCGAAAAGTAAACTTGGGGCGAAGGCCATCGGAAACTTTGTATCATACGTGTTTGCAACTACTTCAAGTTTTTGGCTCCACAACAGTGGAAATACAATACAACATACTTCATATTGACACCAAAACGTGGGGCTAATAACGTAAAGATTACAATATACTCAACTTCAAATTGACTTTCCACACGTAAAGCCTATAACCTTCAAGAAGGTCTCTACAAGCAAGAAAAGTTGTTTGGAAGCGAGAAGGTGCAACTAGAAATGAAGTAATGGCGTAGGCCATGGGTGGTGAAAAGATACCTCCCGAATACATTTACACCGCAAATTTCTTTCCCTATGAACAGCAGTACTGTGTCATTTCCACGTTATGTGGTGTGTTGCAGGTGGCTAATTTCTGGAACTAGAAGAAGGAAGATATTTTGCCGCTCCTAAATTAAATATTTTAAATTTGTGAGGAAAATTTAGCTCATTTCACTGTACTCTAATATGGAGTCCAATGAAACATGTTGCCCATAGTCCACAGTACACTCGTTTTCGTCGAGTGTACTGAACCTAGACTTGTGTAATGTGGGTTAGAGGAACGCGATTCGCTACCAAATCTTACTTTGTTGGGAAATGTGCCGTTACTTTAGATACGTCAAAATATTTAATGTAATGCATTCATATGCCATTCTCTACCAATGACAAATTCACATAAGTATACTCATATGTTACACTGTTCAACAAAAGGTGATTATTCTATCCACGTTATGTTAGTCACGGTATGTTTTTACTTTCTCTACTACGTATAGTAAGTAGGGGAAGTATTGTATTCCACCCAAAAATTCGATACCGAAATTTCACCGGTATTGTGTTTTGAGGCCCCCTGAATTAAAAAAAGGCATTTTTGGAAACCTTCGTGTGTGTCTATGTGTCTGTGGACAGCATAACTCAGAAACGAACAGTTGGATAAACACCAAACTTGGTATTTAGGTTCAGTATCTTCCAGAGATGCGATACGAAGGTTTTCAAAAAAAATCCGAAGGAAGCCATGTTAAGGATTTTTACACCCGAAAAAAATCCATTGCCCTCCGCCGGGTTTGAACTCGCGACCTCGGGAACTAGAGGCAAAATGGTAACCACTACACCACGGAGGACGACACATTTTTAGAGAAATACCAAGTAGGCGCTAGAGAAAATAGAAGAAGATACCAATGCAGCTACGAGTATCAAATCTCCTAGAGCCAAGTCATTGTCATGGGGGGCCACATGCCGCCCGGAGGCCTTGGGTTGAATATTCGCTAGCTAGAACAAAAGAAATAAGGCGAAGTAAAGTTGGCTGCAATATCGTATGAAGAAACTATGTAGATATACGAGTAGCTGATATCTGAGAAAAGAAGAAATGACGAGATACGTGAAGAGCCAGGTAAACATAATTTAAAAGATAAAAATGGAGTTATTCAGAGAAAACATGGGCGTATTAGAGAGGAGGAGATGGGCGTTCTTGAAGAAGACTGAAATTGAATGTGAAGTGGAGCTGGAAGAGAGAGGCGACTTTCCAAGGAATCTTATACCAAAAGAGGCAAACGCATTCACCAAGCAGCAGCGATAAGAGACGATGTCCACTTGAAGTACCCTCAGATGGACATTGACTAATGATATCATGTGCCACTCTAGTAGTGCAGGTTCGTGACACTGTTGAGTGTGCAGCAACAATAAATGACGCATTGAAACAACGAGAAGACGGACAAAGGCGTGTGAGAAGAGAAGGCAAGACAATATACATTATACAGTAGAAGGTTGTAAAATGAAGATACACTTGGGAGTAGAATAAGTGGCCCATCCCCTTAGATTGCTAAAGTGTTTTTTCTTCCGTAAGGCTTCCCCATTTATCTAACCACACTATTTCCCATTGATCCCTTATCACGTATCGCTCGACTTGAAGCAAATCCCAAGAAACTGTATTAGGTTCCAAATCATTGCTTGAAAATAACAGTAAAATCCATCTACAAGTATTTACGCACAGCCGTAACAGCAATTCACTCTTGGCCCACTGTTACTTGATTCACTCGAGTTCTTACGCATCAAGTCGAGATTCTTCGTCTTTTACTAATATTGCCAAGCGATGAGGTTTTCCTCTCTCCCTCCCAAACTATATTCCAGCCTACCGCCTGAGTCTTCTCATCCTGCGGATTGGCAACTAGATAACCCTGCATTTTACAGACGATGTGAAATGCAGATGCTGACACCGCATTCATCAGCCCGCTGATTAGGGCTACGGTGGTGCTTGTGGTTAACGTGCTCTAGTAGCGCAACGGTTGGCCTACTGCGAAGTTATAGAGAAGATCAGAAGTTCAAATCACGCCTGAGAATAAATTAATTTTTTTATTCATTTCTTGCGTTTATTGATGATGTTTATTAAAGCATTAAAGCATATTCTAACAAGTAAAATGTTGTGTTTTAATGAAATTCACATAATTAAACTATTTAAGTCAAACGACGCTTCTATGCCAAACTGTCAGTTCTCCTTAAATTTATTAAGCATAAAAAGTACCTTCAAGTGGCAGTATTGGGACATTTACCATTGAAGGCCAACGCGCACACTGTTGGACTACGAGTGCAAGTCACCGCATGCATAGCGGTGCAAAGCAGTCATTTCGGCGTAAATTGATACGACGCGATGCAGTGGGCAGTCTTAAGGGCATAGCACGTGCAACGACGGAACTACATAACTTCTCAATACTACATAACTTCTCATAGGTTAATAACAATACCTATGCTGCGTTACAACTAATTAGTTATTATACTGGTTACTTGACTCACGTTAAAGGAATTCACGTCTGTCATCGTATCCGCTTCCTTGACGCAAATGGTTGTATGTTCCAAAATATCATCTCGATGCCTTTCGCATGCATATCACAAGAGCTCAATTGCATAATTACATCTTTGTCCAGAAGAATTTTAGTGGGTGTTGCCCTCTATTGGAACTGTAAGTAGGGACGGTACTAAAATTTCGTATACATATTTGTAACTGTTGTATTGTAATGCAAAGTATTCTCTGTGCTCAAAGTGTTTCTTTTAGAACTGGTTATAAAAAACTCGAACACGTCAGTGCAGAGTTGAAGTGATAATTTGAACTATATTATTGGAACAACGATTACTTTTTTGGAACCGCTCCAAAATCATAGTTACGCTATTTATTTTCTGCCTCTGCTAAGAGCTTTCCAGAAGTTGGTACGACGCAGCTCTAGTCCTTCTGAATTTCTGCAACACCTGAAGAATTCGCCCAACGCATTTTATAATCCGCCCGATGCAGTTTCTGACTTTGAAATGAAAAGGATGATATATGTGCCTTTTGTCGCGGTAACTTTCGTGTTATCTCATTGCTGAGCGCCTGTTATTGTTTTACTATTTTTAATTTTTAGTGATTAATAGCTAGCTATTATTATTCAGTCGAGCAAATCTCTTGAACAGGGTGTGTAAACGGAAAGGAGTTGTTACTAAAAGATAACACTGATAAAAGAATTTGTTTTTACCTTTTATTGCCGTCACACTTCATTAATTTCACATATTTATCTCTTGATACACGCCCGACTGAAACTGTTACATTTTCGAATGTAACTATAATCACTTATTTGCCGCGCACCATTAATTCGCGTATTTCACATTTTATAACTAACTTTACGACGCGAGAGATTCTGTAGAATTGCGTAACGTGTACTTCGTGAATGATTCTGTTAAACTGCGCGACGTGTAACCCGTGAATGATTCTGTTAAACTGAGCAATACTTGCCTCTGGTTTTAGAATTTATACTTCTTCACCCAGATATGCCTAACATTATAACAGAGCTGCTATTGGTTAATAAAGCGCGCCAACCCTAGCGTCTATTTTTATATCCAACCAAAATTACGAACACATATGCTCTAGGGAAGATATTCCCTCCATTTCTAAAGAAAAGCGCGCTACTCTGACGTCATTTGTTTGTCTCTTATAATTGATAAACAACTCACCCCCTCGCTACATTATTACCCGCTCCTATTGTCAGTTTCAGTGAGGCCGTGTAAACTTATTTCCTAACAATGCTTATAATTAACAAACATCTCAAATCATTGTCATACAATAATGTTAATTTACACTACAATCACTCTGGCATTCACAGTGTTGTGATATAAAATACTGCCTCACTTTCCATCAACAATAATCTTCTACATAACGCAGATGGATTGTGACTCTTCCGTTTTTCAACCCATCAACTCAATTATTCATTGGAAAAGCTGTTTGAAAAATTGATTCATTTGAAAGAAAAATCTAATATGATACATTCACATCACTATCTCTACACTCTATCGTTTACTAATGGTTATACAAACTAGTCTTACTAACGCTTATTTTTCTATCTACTACATTTTAATGCAAATAAACTTTTGCAGAAACAGCTATATTACACTTTTTGTTATTGATACAAACATAACAGGATAGTGAAATTTTTAAGAACTGAACGCTTTACGCTGGCCTTAAAAATCCATACTATTTCCATGCAATCGCGAGGAAACATTTTATTGAATGTTTTATATTACTGGACTTTAAGAGAATGGCAGTATTGAATAATTCGAACAATCAATAACGAATATCTCGGAAATGGCTATTGCCACAAAAAAGTTATTTGAAATAAATTGTGAAGTTTAAAGAGAGCTAAATTTTTGTGTAGTGCGTTTTGTCTATTGCTTAACGTTTACCGGCTATGCAAGATTATATAAAATTCCTTCCAATTAAGACGACTTCAGCTGTTCCCAGAAAATTTAAGATATACATTTTATATGTCCTGAAAATATCTTTAATATATGGTATTGTAATCAGAATCGTTAGAGCAACTTTTTAGAAAATAAAAAATTTCAAAAAATGTTCCGTGTAAAGGGTAGTTTGTGGTGAGGGATTTTCTTGAAAATCGATGCGTTGTATCTTTGGAAGATACTGAACTTAAATACCATGCTTGGTATTTATCAGAATTTTCATTTTCGAGTTATGCTGTTCACAAACGCACACACATGTACACAGACCTTTTTCTAAAAATGCTTTTTTTATTCAAAGGGCCTCAAAACATGTACTTCTGGAGAAACATCGGTATCAAATTTTTGGGTGGAATGCAATAACTTCTCTATCTAACTACGGGGTAGAGAAAGTAAAAATGCCTTTCTTTTTTTGGAATTCAGGGGGCCTCAAGACATGTATTTCCGGTGAAATCTCGGTATAGATTTTTTGGGTGGAATGTAATATCTTCTCTACCTACTATGCACGTGGTTGGAGAAAGTAAAATGGTCTCAGGGACATCAAGCTATAAAGAAATAACTAGAGATGTGACAAAACAGGGCATCGTACTTGGTTCATTGTTATATTAAAACGTTAAATGATATGCAAATTATTAACGTTAGCCCAGATACTTGGCCATTAAAATAATCCGTCCTAATTAAAATGAGATTGGCCTGTGGCACAGTTGATACAGACACTTGCCTGCTGTTCCAAGGTCCCGGGTTTGGTTCCTGGTTGGGCTGGAGACATTGTTGTATTATAAAGAAGGTTCTTCGATATGTCCAGAGTCTGGTGTATGGGCTGTCACTAAGCAGTTACCTGAATACATATCCCGCAGTCATTATATATGACGCATTTATGAACACAATTAAATGGCACTAGCATGCCTTTCGCACAGCAAGCTGAAATAAGAAAACTTATTCACATGACTTTCTCTACTACGCACCATACTTTATTTTTATATCTCTTCAACAAACTGTTCTTACAAAAGCTTATTTTTCTATAAACTTCATGTTAATCAAGATAAACGTTTGCAGAAATGTACCTAAATTTCGTTGTGTGCACAGGGGGAAGCAGGAGGCTAAACGAAAGCCAAATCTTGGAAAAGCGAGTCGCTATATGCTGACTTTGAAACCCCATACTCTTTACATGGCCCATGAGAAACAACTGAATAGCGACAGCACTTAAAATATAACATATTGGAAAATTTAAACCAAGAGCAACGAATATCTCGTCAATCGTCTATGCCTTAAAAATCATTAGACATATTATGTTTTATTGTTGTATAATAAGCTTTTATCTATAACTTATATTGTACCTATTATACAAAATTACACAGTCAATAAACATAAAGAGTGCTTCACAGCCTATCCGTATAAAATTCAAAATCATATTGTTTTCATATCAGGTAAATATTCTTAAACGTATGGTATTCTAATCAAAATCGTTAGTGTCATTTTTGAGAAAACAAACACAACGAAAGATTTTCCACATAAAGATTTTCTTCAAAATCTTTGTATTGCATCTTCGGCCGTTGTTTTGATTTTTAGCGCGCGCGCGCACGCACACACACACACACACGAGTTTTCTAAAAATGCTTTTTGTTTATTCAGGGGATCTCGAAACATGTATATTGAAACATGTTAGGGTGAAGGCCAAAAAGATTACAGAAAATTATTAGTTTAGGTCACCCCAACACGTAAATGGGGGGAGGGAGCCGCAACTCGCTGGGTGCAGAGAGTCCGGTATCTTGGTATGTAAAAATTATGGGGAGGCATGAATTTTATATTACACTGAAAAATTACATAACACACATTACCTGGGACTTATTCAGAAAAGTGTTTGGCGACTCCATAATGAACTAAGGAAACAGGATGGAGAGAGGTGCCACGAAACCGTAGACCGGCCACACACGTGTCTGGCTCCAATGAACGCTTCCACTGGAGTGACGCTATCTTTTCCCCCCACCAACCGTGTCTAGCCAAACCTAGACAGGACTGACTTCATACCAGACAGTTTCAAACAGATCTCTCTCTTTGTCATGATCCGCACCGAAAGGAGAGACCGTTAAGCCTAAATATATCTGAGGAGACCCATCTGTTAGGTCTGGTAGCAACAATACAACATAACAGTGTGTCTGGTAATGACAATGAAATTAGTAATACGTCACATCATCCAGTGAATCTCGACATGGTATTTTTGGATAGAATACATTATATTAGACACTTAATATGGGTAAGTGTTGGGAAAGTTAACATTTGAATTTGTTCATGCCAAACCCCACGAAATCTTACTTTAAGGAAAGTGCTTTGATGCTTGCAGAAAATCTCTTAACGTTTTATCGCAGGTACACCCCAGTGAAGGTATCCCATAAATCCATCCGCAGTCGTTTTCTTTCGTATCAAATCGAATTGGAGTTATCGACCAGCTTTCCATCATCAGAAAACAAAAGACAGTAAGGATAGCCCACGGGCCATTGTCTTAGTGACAAAAGAAAGAGAGGAGATGTTCAATCCGAGGAAAGAAGAGTTTTACTTCAGCCTCGGGAAACAAAATCCTTCATTTACGGTCCAATCGGAGCGGAAATTCTTCGGCTCCACTTGAGTTTTTCGTGTATTCCGTGTCTAGCATAAACTGAAACTACTTTACCCTTCCATTTCAAACAGACCGAAAAATAAGGAACATTGTGATACATTACTTCGTGCATTTCAAGTATTTCGTTGTTCAGATGTAAAATGTTTTTGTCTCATTGCCAACTTCAGATTGTTACACCTCCGAAACATCTATTCGAATTTGTCCAGAATCAAACCAGAATTCTCCGTTATTGTAAATGTTGCTTTAGGGGTATTAACGAGTTTAATTTTACTTTCAGGTTTTACTTTCTCTACCACGTACATGGGGTAGAGAAGATATTAAATTCCATCCAAAAATTCGATAACGAGATTTCACGGGAAATATAGTTTTGAGAGCCCCTGAAAAATAAAAAAGCATTTTTAGAAAAACGTCCCGCGTGTGTGTGTGTGTGTGTGTGTCTGTGTCAGTGAACAGCATAACTAAAAAACGAAAAGTCAGATAGATACCAAACTTGATATTTAAGTTTAGTATCTTCCAAAAATGCGACACGAGGATATTAAAGAAAATCTTCCGCCTCAAACTACATTTTATATGAAAACAAATTCTATGTTTTCTCAAAAATTGCTGTAACGATTTGAATTAAAATACCATATAAGAAGATAGATATTTATAATATAAATATCTAAATTGAATTTTCTGGTAATACTCGTAGTCTGTGAAGTCCTCTTTATTCTGAAGGAATGTTGTATAGTTTTGTATAATTGATACACTTTAAGAGATAAGAAAAAGCGTAACACACAACATTTATAGATTTCTTTAACACATACAATTTATTTAAAATAATATATTTTGTATCATCAGCCTTTTCCAAGATATCCGTTATTATTGTTGTGAATTTTTCAGCACTTTTGTCATTTTTAAGGTGCTGCCGCTATCGAGTTGTTTCTCGTGATGTTATGCCAAGAGTATAGAATTTCAAATCCAGCATATGACACCCATTTTAAACATCTCACAACGGATATGGTTTTCTCAATTGCCCTTTTACCTACAACGAAATGCAAAGATTTCTGAAAATGATTATCTCAATTAATATGAAGTATGCAGAAAAATAAGCTTTCGTAAGAATAATGCGCAGAAGTTATATATAAAAAAATCTGATGTGTTACACTCACATGCCTTTCTCTACCCTTTTAAAATTATTTTTAAAAACGCCTATTTTCCATCTGCTTCATGTTAAACGAGATAAACATTTGCTGAAACTATCTTACTGCTAATTTTCTTGTAGCTGCAAGGGGGATATGATAGGCTTTAAGCGATAGTCAAATATTTTAAGACCTGGTTGCTATGTGGAGTATTCCATTCTCTTTGCATGTCAGGGACATAAAAAAATAACAAATTCCCATTTGAGAAAAAGCATAAGTACTGGAAAATTCAAACAAATAACGCGGAATATCGCGGAAATGGTTCACTCCACAAAAAAGTATGTGTTTGAACGAGATCTATGTTTTTTGTGTGGAGAAAGTTTGTCTATCTCTATGCAGAAGCCATTCAGAATGAAGAGGATCTTTGGAGGCATTCCCAGAAAATTCAAGATATACATTAGGTTTTTCATGAAAATGTCTTAAATATATGATATTTTAATCAAAATCGTTAAAGCCATTTTTGGGAAAATCAAAATGTTCGAAAAACGTTCCATGTAAAGGTTAGTTAGGGGCGGGATATTTTCTTGAAAATCTTCATGTCTTATCTTTGAAAGATACTAAACCTAGATACCAAGTTTGGTGTTTGTCAGACTTTTCGTTTTTGAGTTATGCTGTTCACAGACGCAAATCCACACAAAAACACACACGGATCTTTAACTAAAATGATTTTGTTTATTCAGGGAGCCTCAAAACATGTATTTCCGGTGAAAACTCGGTATCGAATTTTTGGGTGGAATGCAATACTTCCCCTACTTACTATACATAGTAGAGAAAGTAATAAGTGATAGCGTGTAGAGAAAGACATGTGAACGTAACATAAAATATTTTCATAAAGCATTGTACTTTATGTAGGTGTATTTGTATATTTATTTGAAACAGTGGCCTTGCTTCTCTTCAGTGAGGATATGAGGGAATGTTTATTGGAAAAGGGAAGCATACATTCTGTTATGTTGTGAGCCAAGGCGACAGGCTCGGGTCATGCACATGCATGAAATTGTTTCACAAAATACTGGAGTCGCTTACCCATTCTGTTCCCCAGTGTACACTTGGTCAGTTCAAAACTGACTGACGTCTGAGAGACTATCTCGAATCGGGTACTTCCGTGAGCGCTCGGAACAGCCAGACTTTAAGAGACTGCGTATATTCTTGTGGTAGTTATAATGGGGAACACAACTATAATCACAAAAGTCTTCTAACAAGTACATGAGAAAATAATATTCGAGCTTTCAAACAGAGAGATGTTTCAGAGTGTTTCAGCATTTAATATTTGCAACCAAAACATACTTTATAAATTCATAGTTCTCAAGTAGAGTATGACTAAAGCTTGTTACAATGCCATACTTACTGCAGCGCTCTTGGACAAGTGGTAGAGAGTTAGCTTACTGTTCCTGAGGTTGCAAGTTCAAATGCTCAACTTTCTGGCCCTTCATTTTAAATACAGGAGTAAAAATATAACATGTATAAACATATACATATATAACAATGCTTTACTTCATACTCTAGATCTTCTCGGGCTTCCAGCCGAGTGTAGAGTTAGTTAGAAACCGACCTTTCGGGAACGATGTACGTGGAAGCCACCAGAAGTGGGTAGAAATAAATTTAGAAGTCATAATAAAAGGAAAGGGGGCAGCAGGGAGAAGAATCGCATGACGCACTTATATTTGGAAAAATATAGACATAATTAACAGCAGGAATATTTTGAAAACGGCTGACGCAGCGAAAAAAAGTTGTTTGAAAAAAAAAAAACGTTTTGTGTACCTCTTCTGTAGTTTTCCACTTATACAAAATTCAAGAAGCATGATGATGACTCCACAGGCTTTTCAAAGAAAAGTCAGGATACAGTTTAGCATGTAAACATTGATATTTTATATTTTAAACAAAATCCTTGGAGCGGTTTTTAAAACAATAAATTAAATTTTTCCCATGTAAAGGATATATTGGTTTGGGAGAACCTTTTAAAAACCTTCGTGTTGAACTCTTGAAAGATGACTTACTTAAACCTGAATATGATAATCATCCTTTTCTTTTCTTTCTTTTTTCTTTGGTTTTAAGTTTAGCTACGCGCGCGCGCACACACGAGGACACTTTTTCTTAAAAAGCTTTTCTTTTCGGTTCAGGGGACCATGTCGAATTCTCGATATAAAATTTTTGGGTGTAATATATCACTTCCTCTATCACAGATAAGTGGTATAGGAATAAATAATAATTTCATATTGCTCACAAATATTACTTTTATGGAAGTTTATAGATACAATGGGCATCGGCTCTTCTCTTCAAGCTTTTCTCGAATTTTTCACAATTTAATGCATTACCATTGTTATATCCCAGTATGCTATTCCCCTAATGGGTTAAATGCACAAAAATCTGAATATCCTTCTTATTGTGGTCATTTGTTAACACATTTGTGCAACAGAAGTTTGAGAAGGTGAATTGTCTTTACGTTGTTTGCACCACGCTTTGGGTGCAATTTGAAGTAAGTTGTTGCTTCACGTATGGAAAACCAATTTGAGAAGGTTGTTTATTTTAGGAGTTGTATTTCGACTGTTAGGAAGCCGAACTTGAAGTAGTTGCAACCGCACGTATGGTACCCGGTAGCCTTCGCCCCAAGTTTAAAAGTATTAAATTTGTATTTTTACTGTTTCTTTATATATTATATATTTATGTTTACCTCGGCTGCGTCAGTATTAATTTGTAGAGACATGAATATCTTAACAAGGCGTGGTGCGGCTGAAGAATGTAGGCTTACACAGATTATAATTTTTACCTAACTCCATTTATTAATCCTTGACAGGAATTAAATAACACTTCACTGATATAGAGAGCTGTGAGATTATGTATTAATTACTTGCACTTTTTAACACGTAGACTATTTTTGTCTCACACTGAATAATTATTAAACTCCTCGAGGACGCGCCTCGCGTCCGGTTAGGAACGCTGTCTGCTAGCGACTGAACTCTGAATTTGTACAATTTGCCCTATTTCAGTTTCTGATTGGCTATGCCTACTCCAATAGTATACTTTTATTTAGCTTAAGATTTTTTTCTGGTTGTTGATTGGCTATTTCATAAACCGTCTCAAAAATTACATTATTGTTGCTCCAAGAATTATCAGTAGCATTATTAAACTTCTAATTCATTATTGCCTCAAGGTTACCTCATTGTTAGCAACTTTTGACCTATTATGCTCACAGCCCCTACATTATTAAATTACGTAATACATTCACATAACATTATTGAACATGCACATAATAATATAAACATTAATAAAATGACGGTTAATACATTTGTATGTTATATTATACACATATTGTTAAGGCTGGCTGTTATTGAATTTATATATTATATAATTTGACTGAAATAATTTAAGTGTTAAAAATACTGCCTCAAGTTTGGAAGGTAGGTTAAGAGTGCGCACTTAACAGTTTTTCCATTGAAAGTTATTTTATTTATGATTTAAAATTATGACATATCCTATAGCGTATCCCATTTAATCTACTACAAAATAGCACAAACACAAATAAAATGATTGAATGTTTGAAGCTGGTATCAAAGATTTAAACACATTGTTGCAAAATTGTATTCTTGTGCACATGGGAGTTAAACGTACCACATACGAGTAATACATGCAAGAGTATGCATTAGCAGTTGTCACAAATGTATGGCTTATTGCCCTCATATTCTGAACATTCTTCGTGCCACCACTCCTCCCACTTGCACCCAGTTGTCAAAAGTGTCTCCACAGCCTGGGAAGCGTGTTTCATATTTTTTTCAACTGATGTGCTCAGAACAAATCGAGATTTTCTAGGAGGCTGCTTTGGTTTACTCTTGTCTTCTATTGTACTTCCCATCCACATTTGAATTCAGCTTAGGTCCTTTGTTTCACTGCTTTGCTCTTCTTCAAAAGAGAAACAAATTCAGATTGTTTCTTTTGATTTGCTCTACAAGGAATATAAGGAATTCACCAAACTGAAGAAAAACTTTCTTTCTGACTGGGAATCGAACCAGAGACTGCAACGGTCACTATACGATTATACAGTTTTCTTAGTTATCTGGGCGCGCTGTTGTAAGCTGAATGTGGAGCACATAATTACTGATATCGTAAATTTTTAATTACTTACGTTACATCTACGTTCTTGTAGATGTTGTTTCTCTTGCCTCGGCTTAGCTTTGGTAAGTATCACGGTCGAACAAGTGTCGCTTCATCAGGACGTAGTAGTGGAAGGAACTTGCATGAATATGTGGTACACAGGTCAAAATAATAACACAAGTGGGTGGAATTGCAGTTGGCATAGATTTAATTCTAATGAATGTTTAAAGCTAACACTCTCGCTGATAACACATGAACTATCTTTTGTTGAAACTTATACTCTGATGGGCATGTAGTGCTGTTAACACTTAAAATTTCTAAGTTCCCCTGTAGCTGTTGTAATAAAAATCTCCTGCTTACACAATTTACCTCGACGAACTAAGATATTATTACTTAATCTGAGTATACTGTATTTGTTGTGAAGTTCACATTATTAATGCAGAAGTATAACAATATATACTCAACACATCACATAACACGTCTTTACTTCCTGACGGTAAACTCGCAACTCGTACCCATGGGTAAGCTATTCTCAACTACCACCTTACGAAAATATTTTAAATCTGTTTGTTTAAGTTTCATTGGTTGCCTCTTGTTCGCGTTAAACATTTCAAACTCTACCATTCGCTGCCAGAAATCACATGACATACCTTATAATGTCGTCTATTATGCTATTAACCGTCTAAAGGAAATTTCCAAATCACCCTCGGCATGCTATACATAATAGACGAGGCCAAGCTGTTGTATATTTCTCTACCTAACAGCTCTCTCTGCACCGAAATAACAACTCTCTTCACATTTTAAGGCACCATTAGTTTCCACCAAAAATACATTTACTTATACACTATCCTTAAAATAATATTAACAGACATATACATACATAGGGAACTGTATTCAGACCTTAATTAATATTATTGATATCCATATATTTTTAGAGTTGATTAATTATTATTTTAATTATTAAATTAATTGACATTAATTGATGAGGTTCCAATACTACTGTCTCAAGACCTCTGTGTTTCAAAGCAACACGCTGGCCACACTATTTCTGGTGCAGTAAATTATTATTTTTTATACGGATAGGTGAACATCGCTGTTTTATGAATACCATGAAACTAATACTTACAACCTTTAATGTCTTCCTTAACGAGCATTCATTGATACCAGGGAACGGACTATTCTCTTTTATATTTTTATTCTTCTAACAAAGTTTAACACGCTGGATATTCTGTGAAAATAAAATAACCATATTAGAAGAAAATCACACAATATAAATATAATAAAGGATGATAATAATAAAATACACCACTGACTAAGAGTACGCAGTCCAATTAGGAGCCAAGAATTCGCGCGTACTCTTAAACATCCAATGGTCATCTATGATAAGCGACAATAGATGTCAGCTTGCACTAAGCAATTTAAATTGAATATCATAGTTTCGTTATAAAAATCGTCCTGTTTAATACTATATGTAGTATTTCTATGTTATAAGCGGAATCCATCAGAAAATCCTTAAATTAGTGGTTTCATTTTTACTTTCTCTACTGCGTATAGTAAGTAGGGGAAGCATTGCATTCCACTCAAAAATTCGATACCGAGATTTCACCGGAAGTACATCTTTTGAGGCCTCCTGAATCCAAAAAAAGTATTTTTGGAAACATGTCCGTGGGTCTGAACAGAATAGCTCAGAAACGAACAGTCCTCGTTCCGACTTTTGCATAACTGGTAAACCGTAAGAGATAGACAAAATTGTTCTACATAGAAAATATGGAGCTCGTTAAATTACACAGTTTATTGATACATTTCTTTGTGGAGTGAACCACTTCCGAGGTATTCCTTGTTATTTGTTTGAATTTTCCAATACTTACAGTTTTTCTCAAATGGTAATTCGTTATTCGTGTTTTATGTACTGGACACGCAAAGAGATTGGAATGCTCCACATAGCAACCAGCTCTTAAAAGATTTGACTATCGTTTAAAGCCTACCATATTCCCCTTGCATCTGCAAGAAAATTAGGAATAAGTTTCTGCAAATGTTTATTTCGATTAACATGAAGTAGATGGAGAATAAGCGTTAGTAAAATAGGTTGTACAAGAGTAGAGAAAGTCATGTGAGTGCAACACATCAGATTTTTTTCTTTCCTGCTCTCCATCCAGAGTTCTGTGAAAGGAAGTTTCTATCCAGTTGGTAATGCTGCGTATCTCTTGGTTAAATCTCCGGGATTTTATACTTCGGATAACCATTTGAGACTTGTAGTTTGCATAATTTGGTAAGTGTTCCTCAGAGGTTCGTGCAGTGGAATTGATACTTTGCTTTGTTTATCGTGACAATGTTGCTATTATTATTACTATTTCCTTGTATGTAAACAAAATATTGAGGCCCTTTTATCGACCATAAGCGCTGTATGCGTAATTTTCCGCCATGTGCTGCCAACCTTGAAAACAAAACATGAAGCAAGTAATGGGTTTCTTTATAGTCGTTATCAAATAAAGTGCTCTTTGCCGACGTCGCCATCAGGGCAGGTAGTTCCGTGGCTGGGTGGAATGTTCACTCTCCCACTGTGTGCTTTGCTTATCCTTGAAGGGGAGAAGAACGAGTTAAGACGTTTTCCAAGGCAGTCCCTTCTCAAATGTTTTAAAAGCTGAATGAAAGCGGGGTACTATAAAGAGTAAATATGGAAATATATTATATACGTGGGTAAATTCTTACCTCTATACCACTTACCATTACAATTAGTTCCAAACCTTTAAAATCGCTATTTAATTCGACATTAGTTTTGGAGGCTCAACGAATACATAAAATCTTTGTTACATTCAAATGACTTTCTCTATCCACTATCGCGTATGTTTATACATCTTCTACAAGCAATTTTTAAGAAAGCATATTTTTCTATCTCAGTCGGGATATTTGTAGAATTAGTCTTATCACGCATTTCGTTGAAGGCAAAACGGGAATAGAGAAAGGCAAAACAGTAGCCAGGTGTTTTTG
This sequence comes from Deroplatys truncata, assembly GCA_030765065.1. NCBI lineage: Eukaryota > Metazoa > Arthropoda > Insecta > Mantodea > Mantidae > Deroplatys > Deroplatys truncata. Next base: position 155,936,631 of record CM060984.1, read on the forward strand.
TTTTTTTTAAGTTCCCTTGTTTTACACAGTTTATGACTACTGTGTTTACTGTTTTCTTTAACGCTATCACCACAATTACACACACAAACACCCATGCCCATGGTGGAACTCGAACCCGCGACCCTCAGTTTGGGGGAGCGCCGAAGCTATACACTCTAACGACCACGGCTATGAGGGCCGGCTAAGGGTATTTAAAAACCAGGTCGCTATATCCCGACCTTAATAGTCCATACTCTTTCCATGACATCGCGAGAAAGTGAAAAGCGACAGCGCTTTAAAAAAGACACAGTATTGAAACATTCGAACAAATAATAATCCATATCTTAGAAATAGCTGGTGCAACAAGAAAACTTATTTGAAATAATTTCTGGTTTTAAAGAGATCTGCGTTTCTTGTGAGGTAAGTTTATGAGTATCTCTTATGTATGGTTTACCCGTTATACAAAAATATACAAAACTCCTTCCGAATGAAGAGGACTTTGGAGGCTGTTCCCAGAAAATTCAAGATGTACAATTTCCCATATAAACGTCTAAAAGATATGGTATTTGGATAAAAATCGTTAGATCCATTTTTTGAGAAAATCTTACTGTGGAATTGGTTAAAAGAAGCTTTTATTTGAATGATTTATGGAATAGCTTTGAAAGTGTGATAACTGTCAGAGAAAACCATGATGCTATTACGTATAGGGAAATTTTGAGAAAATTTCAATGAAAATATTTATAAATATCAAATTTGTATTTAGTTCAGATTAATTACGAGGATACTAAATGAACAATTTCGTAGGATTCCTCCAAAACCAACAATGCTTTACTTGCTAAAAGTTTTATTACTCATTTTTACTATCTCTACCGTTAGTAGATATCTCAAGATCTCGAGAAGTAATTTCACCCACTGTATACTAAGATTTTACCGTCTGTAAACTAACGACCGGTTTTGGGAGGAGTTAACCGTCACATTGATCGGTAAAATATAAAGTATGATTAAAATAATTTAAGAAGCCGTTGGGACAAAACAAAAATCCTGAAATCTGTCATTACACCTATTTCAGTAACTTCGAGGGTCAAGGACATGTAATGAGGGATTCTTCCTAATCCTAACTGACTCACTATGTGTCTTACAAACCCTTCAGGTCAGGAACACACATCTCATACTGGCTCAAGATATTCTTAGCACAAATATGATTTGCAACTCCAAGGTAAAGAAGTGGTATTTTGCTGGTAATCATCTCATGTGTGCATCACTGGTAATGGAACGGCAGATGCCACTGCCAAAGAATCCACCAAACACCCAGGGCGGTAATCGTAGTCGATTTTGGTCCGGACCAACTTGCTACTTCCGGTGGATTTACAGCGGACCATCGATTTTCTTATTCATAGACCGGGATTTGCGTTGGTCCGGGGATCAAACGCCTTGGTCGGGACCAAATTTTGGTCTACCTCGGAGGGGTAGATTAAGGCAGACCATCTTTACAAAATGGATGACTTTGGAGTGATGGGCGTGGCTGCTTGCATAGAATTCGCGAAATGAGACGGTGGAGTAAAACTATCTACCAAAATTAGACATAATTGGAAAGTAATGCGACCTAACCTTCAAAACAAATACAGGTTAAGTAAGCAAAGGTTAGAAAGCTGATAAAACGGATTCATACTAACCTATATGATAGAGAGGATAACCGAGGCTTGAGTATCTCAAGTGATACGATGCTAATAGCACTTCCATATTATGCAAGAGAAGGATATCAAGAAAGCACTACTGACCTTAGTAAGGTGTCAGTAAGCCGCATTATAACTAATGTCTCATGTGCCATTGCTAGATTTACCTTCGTTAAACCGAGATTACGATGCACTTTACGTAACATGACGGGATGTAACGCGAAGTTAAGAAATTATGCTAAGGTAAAGGTCTAATTAGGATGCACTTAACGTAACCGGAATGAAGCTTGATTGATTGTTCTTTTATTACTTCGTGCTACTACTTCACGCCGATTGGTTCTAATTGCCATGCCACATTAAATTTGACGTAACGGGAAGGAAAAGTTTGACATTGCCAAATTCTTTAAGTTATGTCGCTAAAGTAAGCCACGTTAAGACAACCCGAAATAGCTACGTTTAATATGTACAATGTATAAGACCTTCACGTTATGTCGCGTTGAGTTAAGTCACTTGGATTACGTTCGAAGTAATTTAGGCTTTATTTACGTTTTCCGGGCGAGGAGAGGAGAATTACAACTCCCGGAAGGTTTATGATGTATTAGAATTTCCTCAGGTAATTTATTTCTGTATAATTACTATCACACAATATTTATTTGGTTAAGATCCAGGGTGAGATTTTAATTACAGCAAATGTTCCTTCCTATTTAAATACGATTTGATTCTGAAATTTTAAGGTTAAAAGTTAATATTCCAGCAAGTTAAATTCTTATTGACATGATTAACAATGTCATGAAACTGTATCTGGTGGGTAAGAACGTTTACAAAAAGGGAGGGGTGGCAATAGTTTAGGATCATGCACAAAACTCCTATATATGTACTATCTCCCTTCATATCTCCCCTTTTTTGCGTTTGCATTTGTCGAAACCGATTTTTTTTCAATAATACCCATCGTTTTTTGTATTAAGGGAAACGGACATTTTCCTCCTCCGGCCGTTTTAATGCACGCTTCTTGGTTATCTGCAATTTTTTGGCTGAGGGTGAGGAGTGAGCACTGAACCGATGCAAAAACAGCTGTGAAACGACCATAGAAAGTTAAAAGTTAGGGAGTAACTGGTTAGTTTACTACTCTATGGAAGTCGCGCATGCGCAGAACTGCCTTTCTTCGTGGTGTAACATTTTCTCCTTGCTGATCCACGGCCTTTCTTGGTCCGAGACTTTTTATCGTCTATGAATATCAAAAACTTGGTCTGCCTTTGGTCCGGACCAAATGAGTCTGGAGATGGTCCAGACCAATATGAAATCTATGAATACGGCCCCTAGTGAGCAACAGCTCAATCCCAGTGCCTTACTGCGACGTATTCAGCCATATAAAACGACGCCTAAAATACCACTGGAAACAACAACGGTGAAACAACCTGCCACCAAACTCCACGAGATCAGATCTTATCCTGAAGTCACACCATCTCTTACGTTCGCTGCAAGAAGGCAACAAGTTGCCCTAACACGGTTACGATTGCCCTCCTCTCTGACACACGCAAATCTGCTACGTAAAGATGCCCCTCCTATGTGCTATAACAGCAACACCCTCCTTACAATCAAACATATCGTTACCGAATGCTCCAGATTCAAAGGAAAAAGACATCTGCACCACGTCTCTACAGATTTGGCTAAGGCAACCAACCTCTGAAGTTCCTCACTTCTTAAAGATATAAATTTATAACAAAGTTTAAATTTTTGTTGTTCGTTATGTACTGTGTTAATATTGTAAATGAAAATTGTGTTAATTAATGTCTGAATTGATGGAATTAATTGTTCTTAGTCACAAGCCATGTGTTAGACAAGATTGGAAAGGTAGAATCAGATTACTGAAAAATTCAATGCCATAGCCGGGATTTGAACCACGGATCTCCCGGTCTCCTTCCGATTGCTCTAACCACTGAGCTACCATGACAACATACTGGTACGACATTAAATTCTCCAACTGATTCTCATTTTTCCCGGTAAACCACAAGGAGATCTCAAATTGTATTGAGATGACATACCCCAATGGCGACTTACATTGTTGTAAGTACTTTAAGTCCCGAGTTTCATAGTTTCGACCACCATTAGGTCAATTAATGGAGTTAATTGTTCATCCACACAAGCCGTGTGTTGGACAAGGTTGGAAAGGTGGAATCAGACGACTGAAAAATTCAACGCCATAGCCGGGATTTGAACCACGGTTCTCATTAAATGACCTAATAGAGGTCGAAAATATGAAGGCCGGGACTTAAAGTACTTACGACATTGTAAGTCGTCATTGGAGTATGTCATCTCAATGCAATTTAAGATCTCCTTGTGGTTTACCGGGAAAAATGCGAATTGGAGAATTTAATGTCGTGTCGAAATGTTGCCATGGTAGCTCCGTGGTTAGAGCAACCGGACGGAGACACGGAGATCCGTGGTTCAAATTCCGGCTATAGCATTGAATTTCTCAGTCGTCTGATTTTACCTTTCCAATATGTGAATTGTTCATTATGACGATGTTAATAGTCGCGTTATGAGTTTAGTGTTTAAGCGACTTTAAAAAAAATAAATTTAAAAAAAAGGTGCAGGGCATTAGAAGAGAAGGATCTGACATTTCTGTACCACTGAAGCTACAGTGTATTGGCAAGATCTGTTGCATGTAACTGTACACACCTCTTGCACAATAAATAATAAACTTGCTCTATATATCGTAGTAATAATCGCTTGCTTTCTTCTTTGTGCTTACTAGGCATTAAACTGTATAGTTGAGGAACGATACCGGGAACACAGGGTTAATTACTAATTTTTTAAATAACTCGACAGATTTGGTGCAAATGAGCGAGAGAGAAGCATTTCGGCAGATAATGGATGATGCAAACGGAGCTACGGGTTAGTTGTAGTTCGAATCTAGGACATTTTGATGTTGAATAGGCAGTACATTTCACTCATTTGTCGTGCTTTTCACCTGATATCACGAGCATTTGAAACCCCTCCCCCTCTACATCTTGTCTGCCAACGCTACTGCACTTGGCACGTTCATTTGTTCCAGCGGAGCAGGATTAGTGGGAATTAACACAATATCTCGTTTTCCGAGCACGCTGGCTCAATCGATAGTTGCAAACCAAACCCCTACTTCATTACCGAGCGGAACAACGTGATGAAAATATTCAGAGATGATTTATCTAACCACATTATCTAGAACTAGGGATACCACATTAATAACCAATGGCCCACATCTTTCATTAAAAGGAGCCTGGAATTTAAGATAAAACATGTGCCGTCTATTTAAATGGATTATGTTTTCACGAACGATTCGCGATAGGTTTTTACGTGAAAATCATTCTTTTGGAATCCGCTGGAATCATATTACGCATTTGGGAACTGACACCGAAGAGATTCATTTATGTGCGAGCTGCAAAAATATCCAATTGGCTAATAGTGCTGTTTAAACATGCTTTAATATTCTTTGATGTAGTGTATGGAAACATATAATTCTGTTTTGATATGCTAATTGCTTTTTATATCGATGTACAATCAGTATCAGTGAACTAAAACCAATTTTTAGGATACAGCACGTTTAGGAAATTTGTTCCCTACAGCAGAAGAACGTTTATCGACATTACACACAAACTATTGACAGTAGTGTAGATGAACTACGATGTTATTTTGGTTTTCAGTTATAGGTCTTGTAAAACATACAGATAAAATGTCCTAATTATTCGCTACAGAATATTAACTATAGATTGTATTAAAATTCATGTCCGGTAAATTAAGCAGTCTGAGAAAATATCAAGTAAAATAAGGTCTCCTTTCAGTGTTTCCATGGTGGCCACATAAACATACAAGCTTCACTAAAAGCACTTTTCTTCCAGCATTAAAGCGATAAGAAACACGTGAAAGACGAAAGACTTTGCCTTGTGCTTATACGAGGGCAGTCCCAGAAGTACCCGACCTGACGTATATACAGCGGTTGTTGTTTCAAACAAATGACTAGGAAGAAAGTAACACGCTTATAAAGCTTAAGTTTGAAGTTTGACGATGCTACGTTGTTTAGTAATTGTTTGGCAGCCATTAATAGTGAACTCTCTCAGCGAATTTGTAAACATGGATAAACTGGCCATCGTTAATTGATACAATACTTTCATTTGAAAGGTCGTAGTCCAACTAATATTAAAGCTGAGCTAGATTCTACACTTCTTCGTTTACAACAGTAAAATATTGGATGGCAGAGTTTAAGCGAGGCCATATCAGCTGCCAAGACGAACATCGCAGTGATCGACCAAATGAGGTGACCACACCAGAAATTGTGAAGAAAATCCACAAAATGATATTGGATGACCGTCGACTGAAAAAGTGCGAGCTAGCAGACATCGTAGGATTTTCAAAAAGTGCTGTACATCGCATACTAACTGAAAATTTAGATATGAGAGAGCTTTGCGCAAGATGGGTGCCACATTTACTCACAATGGAACAAAAGCAGCGTCGTGAGGATGTTTCAGTCGAGTGTTTGGCGATGTACCGCTGCAATAAAGTCGAGTTTTTGTGTCGATTCATAATCATGGATGAAACATGGGTCCATCACTTCACACCTGAGACGAAGGAACAGTCAAAAACGTGGCTTGAAAGGGGAGAATCGGCTCCAAAGAAGGCGAAGACAGTTCCATCTGCAGGCAAGGTCATGGCATAAGTTTTTTGGAATACGCGTGGGATAATTTTATTGATTATCTTCAAAAGAAAAAGCAATCAAGGGGAGTATTATGTAAACTTATTGCAGCGTTTGAATGATGAAATCAAGCAAAAAACGGCCGCATTTAGCGAAAAAGAAGGTTCTATTTCATCAAGACAATGCACCAGTTTACACATTCATTATCGCCATGGCCAAAATCAATGAATTAAAGTTCGAATTGCTTCCTCATGCAGCCTATTCGCCAGACTTAGCCCCCACTGATTATTTTCTGTTTCCAAAGCTGAAGAAATGGCTTGGTGGTAAAAGATTTGCCAACAATGAAGAGATGGAGTTTGCAGTTGATGACAACTTTGTAGAACTCGACGGTTCTCACTATAAACAGGGTATCGAAGGTATTGAACATCGCTGGGAAAAGTGTATCGAGCTAAAAGGAGACTTTCTAGAGAAATAAAGATGTTTTCCCCAGAATTTTTGTGTTTTCGTTGTTAGGTCGGGTACTTCTGGGACGCTCTCGTAAACTGGCCTTTAGTAAAATTATTTTTCCTGTACCGTAATACATCAGCATCTTATGGGAATATGCATGTGTCTTTTATGGAAGGCATCAGTTTCCCAATATAAGCATTGTTTTTGTACCTTCTTATATGCAAACAAGTCTACAAGAAGGAGCTGAATGTATAAGTTTTCACTTGGTATATAAAAACACATAAGACATCAATATATATGTCATGTAAATCAGTTGCTCATAATTAATTTTATGGAATCTTAGCATTATGAACAGGTAGTTACTATATTCAATATCGTGCATAATTTTCTCATTATGACATGGTTGTGAATAATAGCAATGCCATACTTCTTATAGCAATGACGTAGGTAATACCGGTATTCGAAGTTGCCGTGCCTTATAGAGAGAAGATGAAACCGTTTGCGAAATTTTCTCTCAGCAACGAAGATGCAAAAACTCTATACATGATTATATATAGAATAATTAAGACCTGAACTTATAATCACTTACCATGTTGTGCTAATTCTCCTCAGGAAGGAAATACATGCAAGTGGTTGTCTTATTTATCGATTCAACACGCTAGGCAATAACAAACGAAATGCAGGGAGAGAAGGAAACGTCTAATTTAAGAATATATTAAGACTTATGTCACCTATGGATGTCGAATTATTTCGTTCTTTATTTCCTACAATTTATAATGATAAGATTGCATAAAATATTGTATCCAGCTGTTGGATAATCTTAATATGACACACTACCATAATCATAAAGATTATTCACTTGTTACATAACTTACTATTATGGCGCACTGGTTTGTTATAGAATATTTATTGTTTAGATGCGAGATAAGTTGTAGAATTGCTAATATTCTCCCCGGCCTTCAGGATTATTTAAGACCGCGCAAGCATAAAGGGTTTACCATGCTAACACAACATAAGCAAAATGTAGTGAATATATTTAATTTTGCGAAAACATTATGTTAATTAGTCTCGAACATTAATGGCATAGTAATCTTCATTAAGCTCTTGACACACAATTATAATTAATTAGAGGTGAGATAGAAATTACGATGATTAAACGAACCCCTGATGTTGCTTGTATAAAATTCTGATTTATGTTCTTCGTTTACACAGATGGTATATCATTAACAGAAGTAGATGTAGAAAGAATTCCAGCTAACATTCCAAAAATACCATTTTTTGATGGAAGTTGTCTTCTATGCATCCTTCAGATACAGATGTACTCTTTCGGCCTCTATGACACTTTAAATCTTTCATAATTGCTCCTACGTTCACTAGCTGAGTTGCTAAGTTCATTGTATTACTTAGCCTGCACTGACTTATGAGAAAATGTTTGAGTCAGATCCCGAGGTAATTCAAAAAAAAATATTTCATTGCTTTCAAAGCTAGTATCCTGCTTGTTATACAAACCCTTGAGGCAGTATTTTTAACACTAAAATGATTTCAGTCTAATTATATAATATATAAATTCAATAACAGACCGCCTTGAAGCAATATGTATGTAATAATTTGTAAAATGTATGTGACAGTCATTGCGTATGCTCATATTATTGTATCCATGTGTAATAATGTTATGTGAATATATTACGTAATTTAATAATGTAGGAGCTGTGAGAATAGTAAGTTAAAAGTTGCTAACAATGAGGTAACAATGAGGTAACCTTGAGTCAATAATGAGTAAGAAAGTTTAACAGTACTACTTGTGATTCTTGGAGTAACAATAATGTAAATTTTGAGACTGTTTAAAAATAGCCAATGTAACAACCAGAAAAAAACTTTAGTTAAATGAAGGTATTCTATTGGAGTAGGATTAGCCAATCAGAGACTTGAAATACAGAAATTTACAAGTTTAGACGGTTGAAATCAATTCAGTTGCCTGCAGACAGTGCTCATAACTGGATGCGTTGCTAGTGCGTCCTCGTATTCCTGTGAGACGAAAATAGTTTACGCATTAAAAAGTGCAAGTATTTAATAAAAACATCTCACAGCTCTCTCTCTCTCTATATATATATATGTATATTAGTGAAGTGTTATTTAAATCGTATCAAGTGTTAATAAAAGGAGTGAAGTAAAATTATAATCTGTGTAAGCCTACATTCTTGTTGCATAAAACTCTGCCAAGATATCCATGTCTCTAAAATAAATACTGACGCAGCCGAGGCAAACATAACATATAATATTTAAAGAAACAGTCAAAATACATTTGGGGCGAAGGCTATCGGAAACTGTTTACTATACGTGCGGTTGCAACTACTACAAGTTATGTTCCCCAACAGTTGAAATATAATAGAACTCCTAAAATACTTTCTCACCCTAGATTTCACAGGCTTATCTGTAGCTTATTTAGCTTTAGTTAAAATTTCTCCAGATTTTGTTTGAAATGAATGAACTTTGTTTATTATATACGAGTCTCTACATACCATTTCACAGGAGAATGAAACTCACAAATCGAATATTTAATTTACAGCTTTGCTCTAAATTATTCATATATTCAATAACAAACTAACGCACCATCAATTATTGCATCCACTACCAGAATGATTAATGATTGTACCATCTGACAACTTGCAGGCCATAGGGTTTGTAATACCGTCCTCCTCAAGGCGCAGTTATTAATATAATACCCTTCGATAATAAATAAATATTACATATAAGTAACCTGTAAAGCGGTAAAGCCCTATGCCAGTTCCCTCTGTTCATGACCGCTCATTTACTTATTTTGATACAGGAAGGGCCGACACTGAGTCAATAAGAGATTTAAAATACTCCAGCTACTCTGGGTTGAAGTCAGTCTGAAAAACAAATAAGCTGCGCCAGTTTACTAGTAGATTTTATAAACTTTTATTATACAGTATACGTTGCTATAGAGCTCCGATACCTCTTAAGGAGTCAGATCACTATAAAATGGCGGATTTATATAATTAGAGAAGCGATAGCTTATGGCCAATAGGGATGTCCTATGCAAAGTTATGTCGCTAGATGGCAGGATTGTTTCATAAGATGGGTCTGCTTTACCTTCTCCTTTGTGTTTAAATGAACATTAAAGTTAAGGCTGGTTCACAACCAACGAGAACGGTAACCAGAACGAGAACGAGAAAGTTGAAATACATGTATTCAATTGGGAGCGTTCACAATCGATGGGAGGCCTTCTCGGGTGCAGGAACGGGAAAGAAGACGCCCAAGTTTTAACGTTCACATTCCCGGGCACGGCATACTAGATCTGTATTGTGGATATTAGACTCTTCTTTGTAGAGGTTACTCTAGATGGCCGTGACATGAAACAGCCGCTAGTGCTCTCTATAGTCGCAAGCTGGAAACATGAAATATGAAGAAATTAGTAATAAATAAATAAATTAATTAATTGAGTTTTATTTATGGACGCTCTTTAACAGCTGTGGTCCTTAGCGTCCCATTCTATACTGAGCGTGAAAGATCGGTAATTATCAGGCTTGAGATTCTTTTAAGTGCCGTAAATCTACGACACCGGACCACCGGCTTTACTTCCCTTCCGAACGAAGCCATACTAAGGATTTGTATGCTCAAAAAAATCCATCGCCCTACGCCGGGTTTGAACCCGCGACCTCGGGAAGTAGCATGGTAACCACTACACCACGGAGGACGACAGAGATTAGTAGTGGTGCTTCCTAACCTCAGATCCTGACACCCGCAGATCCATTGAGGTTGGTTTTTCTTGTGAGAGAGGCATCTGTAGTTTGTTATATGCAACTAGAAACTGGATATTGTCCCAAAAACAACGGCAAAGCTACAAAGAACAGCAAAAAAAAAAAACCCGGTATAAATTGACAAAGAACAATAAACAACTTTAATATATGCCATTAAATAAAGGATTGAAAGCTTGGTACAACTAAAGGAATCAGAAATGTAATAAATATGCATTTAAATAATGTTTGCGCTATTGAATTTTGACTTTGGCTAACCCGCATTATGTTGGCTGGATTGAAAGCAAGTGAAAAAATATCATTGGTCAGTTATAAGCAAATGAAATCCCAATTCACAAAATCGACTTTCCACTTTGTGATCGATATGATCATGGATATGCATTCCCGTTCTGCTTACCGGGCTGTTGTGAACCAAAATCTTGTATGCTGCATTGCTTCCAGCAAGTGAAAAAATATCATTGGTCAGTTAAAAGCAAATGAAATCCCAATTCGCAAAATCGACTTTCCACTTTGTGATCGTTCTGATTACCGGGCTGTTGTGAACCAAAATCTTGTGCACTGCATTGCTTCCCGTTTTCGTTTCTGTTTTCGTTATCGTTCTCGGGCAATTTGAACCAGCCCTTACGGTTTTGAATCTTTAAATGCATTTAGTTGGTCCTGTAGTGCAGTCGATAGAACACCTGATTACTTTGGGAGGGGTGCGAGGTTCGATTCCACTCCGGAATCAATACATTTTCCTTTAACAAGACGGTTTCTTAGTATGCCCGAGAATGCGTGTGAATGCGAATGTGTCTGAATGTGTATTACAGTTTACTGAATAATAATAATAATGATACATTCGCCATTATAACCTGATTTCAGAATTAACACAGGTCAAATATCTGAGGACACGTGCAAAGTCATATGCGTATGAAATAGCAATCTAGAATCAGTACAACTGTATGGCACAAACAGATATTGCAGAGGGGAATAAAGAATTAAACGATGCTTTTAATCGTTTCTCTGTGAACAATTTATCTTTAGAAATAGATGAGAAAAACTGAATTATGCGGAAAATAGATTACCTGGTTGTTTTAATACACCAATAATAACGAATATTACTATTATCACAACAAACAACAACAACAACAATAATAATAATAATAATAATAATAATAATAATAAATATATATCTTGAACATTTGTGTTTAAAATCCACAATATTGATGACTAATACTGGTTTAATATTATTTCATTAAAGACTTGTTTAGCGAAATTCTTGTTGGGAATTATGTCTTTCTTTTGTCACGTGTACAGTCAGAATGCTTAATAAGTTAAAATCGGCCATTATAAAAATAAAATGAGTTAAAAATATAAGGTGGTAATTTCTAGATTCCCTATCCATTTAACCTGTATAAATACAGGCATAACTTTACCTAGGCACAATGTATTTTGATAATCATCGTGTTAAAACGTGCAGAAAAAAATCCGGTGTTGTTATTAACACTGCCCGTAGTGTTAGCTTTTAATGGCATGCAACCATTTATTTTTAAGTACGATTCTGAAACTGTAGAAATTCAAACAGCTTTCTCTGCTTTTTTGCAGAGTGGAAGCGAGTAAGAATTCTCAATTTTCAAAAGCTTTTACACGCATATGTACTGCGAATATACGTATAATGCTATATTAACCTCGAGGTAAGCAGGGTGTGGCAAGATTAATCGAAAACGCGGTTTCAAAGCGCATCGCTCATCCCCCGCAAACTACACGTGCGCTATCTGTTGGTGCAAGTTCAGGATATCTCTATTAGAGAAACACACATCCAAAAATAAAGCTATACAGAGGCTTCGTCTGGATGCGTGGCCGGCCTAACGGGAACTTTCTTGGCACAGGGAAACACGTTGTTTGCCGCCTGAGTAGGATATTCATAGCAATTCAATCGCATAGATTTCTCATGTAATTATAACTACAATAACCAAATACCTTCGTCATAGAAGGTGTTGGAAATGTCATACTTGTGCCACCATACACATCTCTCATACCTTTAAAGAAAAGTTCCATGAACACTCATTGATTCTTCATGGCATGTTAATAAAACCATGCTTCGTCGTAAAAAACAAATTAAACGCAGATCAATAGAGCGATGTTAACATTATCCAACACCAAATTGCATAAATTAATTCTACTTACATTATCGCGAGATTGCAATTCCTGGACTATAGTTATCTTATACGGTTTTAATATTTAAAGTTCAGTGACTTTCAAAGCCGAGGTTTACAAAATTTCTGATTCCTTTGCAATCTTTCTATGATCTCTTTGGACTTTATTCCAACATTTCTCTGATTTCATTGAGTTTTCCTATGTAAAATCACGGCGATTAAATGACGTGATCTGTTCTTGATAAGGAACCGTTTCTCTAAATGTATTAACAAAATTACAAACCATACACGGAATGTATCTACAAATCGCAGTGTAACTTCTCTGCAAGAGTATGTTGTCACTAAGGAATTATACACGAAGATTCTATGTGCTAAAGTATATGGATGTTTTGGCATTATAAAGTAGTACACATTATATCACCGAAAAATATGGTCTCATAACGTATCAACCTCTGCATAAACAGACTTCAACTGATTAGCCGAAACACGAAGAGGAGAGAAAATGGAGGGAAGACAGAACCGGCGAAAACAGCGCAGTGCAGGGCAAGTAATTCCCTGTAATACGGCCACGCGACGAAACGAAAGCTCTGTAGAATAGGTTAAATTATAGTTCATTTCTGGTGGCCATTTCATCACTAACTCTAATAATCTGAAACAGGTTGAATGATGATCATAGGTGACGTTTTGTCCATCTTAAAGCAAATTGTTATTTTATAATAATTCATAACTTTAGCTTTATACTTACATTGGCCAAGTTTACAGCCCTACAATACTTGAAAATATCCCTAATTGCCTAACGTTAAACATCTGCACATTTTATTTGCCTCTGTAAACTACTTTTAAAGTAATTTTTCTCGACTTCTATTTATTATGTTTACTTACGAGGCCTGTTTTACAGTAACTACCGTTTTAATATTTTTTTTTGCTGCAGCGCTGCAGTCGCGATTTCGAGCAAGCCCAATCTCTCCTTCCATTCATTAGAAAGCCAGGCACTGTTATCGTCACTTTGTGTTTTCCTGTTGTCAGTGTGTTTCGAAATGTTCAAAATAGTCGAACGACCCGCCGACGAACGGATCAGTGATTCGTTTTTGAATGTGAGAAATGTTACGTCAGCAAACATTCATCCCTAATTGTGTGAGGTTTATGGGGAAACAATGAGTGATCACATTATTTGGTTGGGAATAATTCGAACGCCCTCCCTACGGTCCGGATTTAGCACCAATCGAATTTCATCTGTTTCTTCATCTGAATAATTTCCTTGGGGAAAACATTTCAACGACGATGATGTGAAACAAAAAGTGCAGGCTTGCCTTTCATGACATGCGGTATCATTCTTTGACGAAGGAATACAAAAACTGGTTTCCTGTTACGACAAGTGCCTGAATAACGGCGGTGACTATGTGGAGAAGTAGGTAAGGTGTAAGGTAATGAATGAGAAAAAGTATTTGAAAAATAATTTTTTGTTATTTTTTAAAAAATTATCGGTGCTTTAAAAAACACGCTTCGTATATTCAGATGCCATAGGGTAGTACAAGGTTCATCGTAAGAAACAAACTTTTCCATGTTATGAAGGCTATAGAGCAGTATTTTGGATAAAGTACCATATGAGTCAGCTGGACCTATTCGTATGTATGCAACCCGCAGTTTATAGACTAGTGTGAAAACATTGGCCCTTTTATCAAACAAACTGTTATTGCAGCTCTGTCCTTCTGTTCAATTTGTACATGTGCTAAGTTCAGAATGGTAAACAGAATAATAAATTGTTAAAGAGCTGGATTTCTTCAACGAAGTAAGTGTTCAAACTGACGACCCCCTTCATCAATGCAAATTTATGTACGTTGCCGGAAAGACCTTCTTGCATGTTGTAACATGCCCGGTGTAATCTGTCTGCATTCTTCACGTATGAGTGTCCGGAAATGATTTGGGCGTTGCGGTTCTTCTTTACGGTAGAAAAAACATGGTGATTATTCTGTTTTGTACACACTTATAATGTTATCAAAAATGTTCTTTGTATCATAATATCAAATTATAGGCCAAAAGAGATAAAACAAAAGGTATTACAATTTTTGAACCCGCACTGAAGCAGCACAATGGTAAAGCAACTATGATAATACCATTCGGCCAATGTTACGTTGCGAGTTGTGGTTCCTATACAAATTAATAATAGCAAAACTCAACCCCACCTCAAATGTTTACATGCTTTTTGCAATTTCATACAGCGTTTGGAGGTCATTTTGGTAGCTTTAACTCAAATAAACAAACTGCATCAGCCATTTCAATTACTGTATGAACTGAAATATGCCATAGTTCGTGACAGAAGGGAAATTATCTACCTAATGCTTAGCATTTTTTGACAAGGCTGTACAACGAATCTTTGCTAGATCTTCCAGTTTGTTTTCAAATAGTTTTGTCAACCGATGCATGTGATAAGTTGTTCCTTCAGGGGTGTTTTCAAAGGCGTGTATCAATGTATGCTAAAGAATTAAAGTTTGTAAAATCACCTTAAAGTGCCACTGAAGCTCCAAGTGTCAGGGTGGGATGTTTTTTGGCATCTCATACATGAGGATAGCATTCTGTCCCATAAAACACTTATACACTGAGTTATCTATCCCTCCTCTATAAAGTGTTATGCAAATCAGCCTTTAGAAGGAATTCAAGAAAGGCGTAAATCACATATGTTGCTTAGCACGTTGCATAAATTAAAAAATAAATAAGGGCAGCTGACTCCCTGGTATACATTTCCAGAATTCAAAAATAAAATATACCAACTAGGTGTAAAAACTTCAAGTTTTTCAATAATATATTCTTAGATGTTTATAATTAAAAATAAGATTCTGGCTGTAATTTAATTATATGTACGTAAAGTACGTATAATACTGTAGCTTAGTATATTTTATGAGAGTAGATACATTTTGAAAAAAAATAAACTTTTGTTTTTAAAAAAATTTTCAACAGTTAAAAAACCTTTGAACTGGTACCAGTGAAACTTGAGAATGTTGCTATCAATAAGAGGAGGTTAGTGTACACAAGGAATAAGCCTCTAGCCTAAATAAATCGAAAAGGCAGTAATTTAAACCAGGAGTCCCTTTAACCCAGCTTTGACTTCAACATACGAGCAAAGTTTCGAGGTGATGATAAAGTTGGTCTTGTACATGCACAAAGCACGTTTGAAAACTTTCTGAGCGTGAGGCTTCAAGTTTACGAAGTGACAACACAGATTCGAATCTTACATGCTTTATTTTCCCTTTTTTTTGGTCTGGACTTCGAGTTGGATGTTTGTACATAAAATACCGCAGTATGGAAATAAAAATAAAATGCAGGAAGTATACCAGGGAATGAATAAGAAAAAGTGGACTTGATAAGAATGTGTTGGTGACACTGCATAAAGAAAGAATGCCGATCCTGAATGGAGTGGCTGGAGGCTACCACAAGAATAGAGGTGGCCCTTCAAAAGCCTTCAGTATATTGGATTCTTGGCGAGCATGGCAAGGTTGGTACGCATGATATGAGGAGAGCTTTATTGCGGATAAAATACCTCGCGGCTAGGCTTGCCTTATCAGCCCCCCCTCCTTACCTTTATTTCTTTCCACAACTCTCATTTTCTTTTGTTTTTCCTCTTTCTTTTGTTTATTATTTTTAGTTCTCCACTTCCTTTCCTTTTTTTCTCTGCTTTCTTTTAATTTCCTCTGCTACACCTTAAATACACAGGTCATTTTGTTTTGACAAAGTCGCTGATGTTAAAGTGCAATGGTAAAGCCCTTTATACTCTTGAGTCAAATTAATGTGAAATTAAGTATACAGGGTTATTAAAAACAGGAACAGAATTTAAATATTCATTTTTAATGAGTGGCAATAGATAGCAACACATACGACACATCATTGAATATAGGAAAGTTCAAAGTTTTAAACCCCTACCTATTAGCTCCATTCAGTGCCTACAGCGTCGCTGGGTTTGTTTACAAGAAAATGGCGACGCCACAGGAATAGTCTTGTGTGCTGCAGTATGCAAAGAGTGAATCCATTGTTTCATTGCAGCGTGCGTTCCATTGCAAGTTCAACAAAGAGCCACCTCTTCATAAAAAATTTACAATTGATACAGTAAATTCGTAGAAGATGGTTGCGTATGCAAACGGAAAAGCACTGGTCGTCCTAGCATAACAAATGGTGCTCATTTTGAACACACAAAATAAATTCTTGAACTTTCCTCTGTTCAGTGATGTATGACATGTGACAGAATTTAATATTCACTAGAAATAAATAATTTAAAGTCCGTTCCTTATTTTTGAATAGGCTTGTACTAAACACTTATCTTCACTGCTATTGAGATACTCGTAGAGCTGAAAATATTTTGAGTTCTCTGTATCAGTTGAGAAGAGAAAAAGAAAAGGAGAGAAGAAAACCGCAATCACATCTGTGTCTCTCTGTCTGTAAACAACTTAAAAGAATTCGTATACGAACACAAAGTTTGATTAATAAGAAGAGATCTTTCCAGCATATAATATGAACATAATCCTGCCTACAACTTAAAAACATTTTCAGTCATTGGTTTTTTCAGAATGGTTCTAACGGTTTTGAATTAAGAGTATGTTGTACTAAAATTATTAATTTTTACAGATTTCAATCGACTTAGTTGACATTATCACTTATCTATTCCATTTAATTATGAAAGAAAATTAATTTTCAAGATACTATATACCTAAATTTCCAAGAGAATGATTTTCAAAGAATGAAAATCGAGTCATACGTAATGCTCCATGTAATTAAGATCTGAAAATTTGTAGTGTTATTTCTCGAACACAGTTGTTTGAAACCCAGAATTATTTGAATGTAAAGTAAGAAAGGAAAGTAATTTTATCAATATTTCTGTTAATTTCGGACCAGTATTTTCCACAGAAACTGAATTTGCACACTTATAGCCTTTATTTATCGAATTAACTTTAAATCTAAACTGATTTATGAGTCTGGTCAAGCAAAGATTAACTTTTCTGCAACATTTAAGGTTTTCCTGAAGAACAAAGAATCGAACAAAGAATCGAACATATAACACTTGAAATGTTCTCAAATCGATTATGTATCACATTATCCTAATTCCAAAACTATACTTGATATAAAGAAAAGGCTCTTTAGATCTCTTAATCCCATTACAAAGGAAATGTGAAAGGAAGTAAATAACAATTTCATTATAAGAAAATTTTAAAGTGGCAGAAATATAAGAAAATAATAAGAGAAAGTCAAGTTTGAAATTTTACATGCCATTTGCACACACCTGCTCGTTATACGTCGCATTTAGGCATTTAAGGGCAAAAGCGCAATTGGATCCCGATTATAACATGTTTGAGACTTTTTTCTATGGTAAATTTTAAAAAGTATATTTTTATCCGAGTTTTGTTGAAACTTCAGCATCGAGGAGTCCTAAATTACGACTTTGAGATAATGGGAAGACAAACAAGCATGATATGTGAAATTTCCTCTAAAAACTCTCTTTTAAGTAACTTATTTTGTGGAATCTAACTACTCACCCACCCACTCATACACTCACCTACCTAAACGGGTAGCCGAGGTCATCAAGGCACAGACTTGTAAACGGAAGTCCGCGATTCAAATTCCGCCAGGACCGTCGTCCCTGACTGACGGGTTTTCCAGGATTTCCTGTCTTTATAATTGACAACTTCCGTGGCAGTATCTTAAATTTAGGCCTGGAGCATTTCCCTCCTAAATTTCCTTTCCCAATTATAAATAAAATTCATTTCATGTATTATCAGTATCCACCGAATGTGGTGTCTCGTGCAGTAAAAATGGGTGTTAAACACTACAAGACAATTCTTATGCGTTACATTCACATGAGTTTCTCTCCCCTCTATAGTTTGTTAGTGGGTAAAAAAACTATTCTTGCGAAAGCATATTTTCTATCTACTTCATTTTAATCGAGATAAATCTTTGTAGAAATAACAACATTACACATTTCGTTATAGATAAAAAGAAAACAGCGATATCAAATGTTTAAGAACTGGGCGCTATATCTTGGCCTTAAAATTTCCATTACTCTTTTCTGCAATTGCGAGAAATATCTGACTATCGACAGGACTTTAAAATGAAAGTTTTGAACAATTTGAACCATTAATAACGGATGTTCCAAAAATAGCAAAACGTTATTTGAAATAAAATGTACTTTAAAGAGATGCACATTTTTACTTTCTCTGCTACGTATAGTAAGTACGGGAAGTATTGCATTCCACCCAAGAATTCGATAGCGATATTTCACAGCAAATACATGTTTTGAGGTGCACTGAATGCATATAAAGCATTTTTGGAAACATGTCTGTGGGTGTGTGTGTGTGTGTGTGTCTGTGAACAGAAACGAACAGTAGGATAAACACCAAACTTGGTAATTAGGTTCAGTATCTTCCAGAGATGCGACACGAAGGTTTTCAAGAAATTCCCCCACCCCAGATTACCCTTTACATGGAACATTTTTCGAACATTTTAATTTTCTCAAAAATGGTTCTAACGATTTTGATTAAAGTATCATATATTTAAGATACTTTCATGACAAATAAAATGTATATCTTGAATTTTCTGGGAATGTCTCCAAAAGTATTCTTCATTGTGAATGACTTTTGCATAACTGGTATGGCATAAACCATAAGAAATAGATAAAATTTTACTACACAAAAAATGTAGACCGTGTTAAAATACACAATTTATTTCATACACATTTTTGTTGTTGAGTGAACCATTTTAGAGATATTGCTTGTTATTCCTTTAAATTTTCCAATAATTATACTGTTTCTGAAATTCGTTATTGATTTTGTTTGTCCTGGTAATGCAGAGAGAATGGCATACTCCACATAGCAATCAGCTCTTAAAATATTTGACTATCGCTTAAAGCCTACCAATTCCCTTTGCACCTACAAGAAAATTAGCAATAAGATTAACATCTCGATATCTCGATTAACATGAAGCATATGGAGTATAAGCGTTTGTAAGAATAGTTTGTACGAGAGTAGAGAAAGTCATGTGAGTGTAACACTTCAGATTTTTTATGTAGTACGTTTTCGTTTATCGCTTAACGCTTACAATTTATACAAAATTCCTTCACAATGAAGTGGAATTCACTGGATATTCCCAAAAAATTCAGTATATCCATTTTATTTGTCGTGTAAGTGTCTCAAATATATGATATATTAATCAAAATCTTCAGTCACTTTTGAGAAAATAAAAATAATTCGACACATCATCTACTTAAAGGGTAGTTTGGGGTGAGGAAGTTTCATGAAAATCTTCGTGTCGTATTAATGGAAGATACTGGCCTTAAATACCAAGTTTGTATTTATCCGAATTTTAATTTTTGAGTTGTGCTGTTCGCAGTCAGACCTTTTTCTATAAAAATGTTTTTTTTATTCCGGAAGTATTTTTATTCAGGAATTGTATTTCCGGTAAAATATCGATATGGAACTTTTGGGTGGAATAAAAATACCTTCCATACCCACTAGTACGTATAGAGAAAGTAAAAAAGACCTACGTGTATATGAACGTGGATGTTTATATCGTGTCTGTGCACATCAAATCTACAAACTGAACCTTATTTTTGACCCTTGACATTTCATATTCACCGAGCGGGATGGCTCAGGTGGTATCGTCTGTGCCTCGCATTCGGGAGGTCCCGCGTTCAAAACTCCGGTGCCGACCAATTTGACCTAGGGTTCTTTCGCGGTTTTCCTCGATCCTAAGGCGAATGCTGGGTTGGATAATTTGATCCGCAAATATTCCTATCATCCCTTTCACCACTACGTTTCATTTCCTTCTCCTTCATCGCCATACCAGGCATTGGGCTGATCACCCATCCTGGAAATGCTATGATTCAGAGTATACTTACTCCTCGACAGGCTACTGACCCAAGGCATTGTCCTGTAAGTCCTTGGGTGTGTAAGTCCTATAGAGAGGAGGGTAACCCGTTAAAGATGAAGATATTGTTACATGCTGGGGTGAAGGTCAAAAGGTTCCCAGCAAATTATTAAATTTTAATAAATCACGCACAGAAACTGTGAGAGAACCAGGACCTTGGTGGCTACATTTCGATGAAGGCGTGTTTTTTTTAATAAATTATACACAAATTTCACATCACCTGTGATTTATTAATAACATAATTAGTGGCCCTACATTACACCCAGGGGAATAAAGGATTGAGGGGAGATGCCTCACACACGCGACCTACTCCTTACACACTTACTCAACAAGTGACGCTCAAACACACAAAGAAGTAATGCTAACATCTATCTCCCCTTTCCAACCCTGGATAGGCACGCCGACCAAAGCTGGCGAGTTTCATACCAAACGGAACTTCCAAGCCGAAAGAAATAACAAATCATCCCCAATAATACCGTCGACAATGCGACGCAACAATGTATGGTATGACGATACCTACTAATACGCCACAATATTTCATGTTTTCTGATTCACACTAGTATCCGTAGAGAACATCAACAATTCATATGTTTACTTTCTCTACCACTTACCTGTATTAGGTAAGAGGAAGTATTGTATTACATCACACAATTTCATTTCATCAGAAATACACGTTTTGGGATCCCTAAACCCAAAGAAGATTTTTTACTTTCTCTGCTATATGTATCATGGCACCTCGTGTGGGCTTCGTTTCTCGTTGGATCTTTCCTAGGGCAGTTTTCTTGGTAATTATACGGTTTTCTTACTTTCGCCAGTCGGTAGGCTTTTGTTTTTTGAGCCAGTCTACCGATCTTTTGCCTTGAGTATTTTTTCCCTCTCGTGGGGAACGCATGAGAGCGAAGTTCGATCTCTCTTGCATGTCAGGCAGCCAGCAGCAAAGTCTTTTCTTTGTGTTATGTTCCTGATTATGATATCGCGGTGAGTGAACATGCTTGGGTTTGCAAAGAACATTTTGGAAATAAAAGAGGCCAATTACCCTCATCGCCTTGAATTTTTGTGTCTTAGTCGGTGTTTTATGCTATTTATTATTGCGTTATATTTAATGTTTTAATGTCCATGTTCTTCTCATGTGTTGAGTTTCTTTCGGAATTTGAAATTTGTTATACAGCACAGGGTTGCCTATAATTGATGTGGTTAGGATAAAATAGTTTTACTCTTGAATTGTGAATTAATTTAGAAGGGTCTTATAATTGTTTAATAACTTGGTCATGCACACTTGCTTATAATGTAACCTGCTTTAGTAACTATCTTTTCACATAATTGCTTATTAAGCTTTGCCATTTTTCAAGCCTTAAGCTCATTCAGTACACTAGCAGAACCTACTTGCTTTGTGTGTTTAACTGAGAGAAGTGATATTAAACTAGTAATTCTGCAATGAGCACATGCTTGCTTGATATTTAACATGCTTTTGCTACATCAATCCATTCGCATGACTTAATTATCGAGAGCCAGGTGCATCAAAGTCTGTTAATGCCTACGAGGACAGTCCCAAAAGTACCCCGCCTGATGTATAGATAGTGGTTGTTGTTTCAAATAAATGACTATGCTGGAAATAACCACCCTTAATAAAGCTTAAGTTTGAAGTTTGACGATGCTACGTTGTTTAGTAATTGTTTGGCAGCCAGTAATAGTGAACTATATCAGCGAATTTGAAAACATGGATAAAACCGGCCATCGTTATGTAATACAATACTTTCATTTGAAAGGTTGTAGTCCAACTAATGTTAAAGATGAGCTAGATTCTACACTGGGGGGTCTACCACTTCGTTTACAACAGTAAAATATTGGATGACAGAGTTTAAGCGAGGACATACGAGCTGCCAAGATGAACATTGCAGTGGTTGACCAAATGAAGTGACCACACCAGAAATTGTGAAGAAAATCCACAAAATGGTATTGGATGACCGTCGACTGAAAAAGCGCGAGCTAGCAGACATCGTAGGAATTTCAAAAAGTGCTGTACATCGCACACTAACTGAAAATTTAGACATGAGAAAGCTGTACGCAAGATGTGTACCGCGTTTACTCACAATGGAACAAAAGCAGCATCGTGAGGATGTTTCAGTCGAGTGTTTGGCGATGTTTCGCTGCAATAAAGCCGAGGGTTTGCGTCCATTCATAACTATGGATGAAACATGGGTCCATCGCTTCACAACTGAGACGAAGGAACAGTCAAAACAGTGGATTTAAAAGGAGAGTAGGCTCCAAAGAAGGTGAAGACAGTTCCATCTGCAGGCAAGGTTATGGCGTGAGTTTTTTTGTAATGCGTGTGGGATAATTTTCATTGATTATCTTAGAAAATGAACAACAATCAATGGCGAGTATTATTCAAACTTATCGCAGCATTTGAATGATGAAATCAAGCAGAAAGGACCGCATTTAGCGAAAAAGAAAGTTTTGTTTCATCAAGACCATGCACCACTTCACACAACCATTATCGTCATGGCCAAAATCAATGAGTTAAAGTTCGAATTGCTTCTTCATGCAACCTATTCGCCACATTTAGCCCCCTCTGATTATTTTCTATTTCCAAAGTTGAAGAAATACCTTGGTGCTAAAAGATTTGCCAGAAATGAGGAGCTGGAGTCTGCAGTTGGTGGCTATTTGGCAGAACTCGATGGTTCTCAGCATAAACATGGTATCGAAGCTATTGAATACCGCTGGGAAAAGTGTATGGAGCTGAAAGGAGACTATGTAGAGAAATAAAGATTTTTTCCCCAAAATTTGTGTGCTTTCTTTGTTAGATCGGATACTTCTGGGACAGCCCTCATACGTCAGCAAATGGCTGTAAAATGTTTACGCTTGTTAATTCAAAATACTGGTGCACCAAAGTTTAAAACCGTTCACTGATTTTGTTTAGCTAACATGCGCTCACTATGGTGCAAACCCTCTCAGGAGCTGAAAGAAATGCACTTTGATCTAGTTTCGATAGTCGATTTATTTTCTAATTATGTGGACTGTTGACTGCCTAACCTGAAAATACATAATTGTGGTTATGGAATTATAAATGGGTCAAAAAGGCAAAGAACCCCAAATTTTACGTCATTCGAACAAGCATTTCTTATTGAACTTGTTTTAAACTACAAGAACATTATAAAATAACAAAATCGATAGCATTTCCATTAAAAATAAAGGATTGGTCACAAATGACTAGAGATTTCAACTCATTAACTAGACTGAATCCTTCCATCACTTTCCATTGGTTCAGCTTGGGTCATTGGAAATTTTGAGTATGTATCACTCAAGATGCTATTGCAGCAGAAACACTGAATAATTCTCAATGCATTTGTTCTTTACACTTTTTCAGCAACACCTATTACAATATCAAATGCTCCTGTAACATAATGTAATATTGTAAGTACTGATTCGTTGGAGATTTGAGTAGGGTACTCTAATCTCTAATTTAATTGTGACAACACTAGTGACAACATGTTGGTTTAGATAAATCTGTACCTTTCATAGAATTTCTATCATCCATGTCGTTAAAAGGGTCACTTCTTTCAAATTCAAGAAGTTGAATTCGATCTTCGTTACACTGATTTAAATAATCGATGTACAATAGCTCATCTTGAAAATAATTGCTGTAAACCACTCCGGAATTTTATTTAAATTTCACTCTTGTAAAGTTCTTAATTGGCAGAATATCTCCGTTTAAAGTTTACGGACGTTAGGCATTTATTCGAGTCTTGTTAGCGCTCATGCACCAAAGAAATGTATTTGGAGGCATTAACTAGCAACATTACGATCATTAATTACCAACGACAATTGGTGCACCTGTCCTAAGCTTTGTTCTTCACCAAGCTTAGATCATTTAGAGCTACTAGGAGAATATACTTATGTAATTTATTGAGAGAAGTTCTATCACTGATTAGTAATTTTACACTTAGCACAACTTTTCTTGGAATGTACCTCACTTGCTTTCAATAGATCAGTCTGGTTACATTATTCATTATTAAGCTTTGCTCTTTACAAAGCTTGGGTCATTTAGAATTGCTAAAAGAATATACTTGTACTATGTATTTAACTAAGACAAGTCGTATCACTTTGAATATGTCAATTTGTCCCAGCGTGGGCGTATATTTATGGTTACTTGCCTATATTGACGTCAGGCCATGGATTCAAAGCTACTGCACTGTGAAAGGAAAGGGCAGGACAACCTGCTTGTGCTGCATCGGAGAATGAGCTGTCAACGGGCTGCTCTTATCTTCTAGTAAACACAGGTACTCTATTCTCCAGTATCAGTGAACCTCGCGGCGAACTGGGACATAGTGCCGTCCCTAGTAATTAGCAATTTTGTCATGGACACAAGCTTGCTTGGGATGTAACTTACTGTCAGCAAGTTGATCTGTTCACATTACTGATTATTTAACGCTGATTTTGCCAAGCTGGATCCAATTAAAGATGCTAGCTCTAGGTGAACTTATATTCACACTGTTAATTAAATGAGAAAAACTAGTCACAATAGTACTATAAAATTTCGTAAAGGATGCACAGCTGGCTGCAGTGTAACTTATGTCAGTAAATTAATATATTTATTTTACTGATTTAGTTCAGCACTTTATCAAGTTTGAACCATTGGAACACACTGTCCAGTTGAACCATTGTCATTAGTTATATGGATGTGTTCTGAAACTTCAACTGTTTGCTTGAAATGCTCTTGTGTTATTCGCTGTATGAATATTAGATGTGAGCGATATTGAATTAGCCTGGTTACTTTTCTTGTTTATCAAGTTTAATTACCGGTGTGTTCTTGGCTTGTGTTTCTAGATGGTTTAGTTTTATAGCTTTATTTATTGTTGCTTTGCTTCACTGGGTTTTATTGCATTATTATACTCTCGTTAATAAATTAATATAAGTAGCGTTCGTTTTATGTTCATCTGCGTCCTATTATCCTAAGAGTTAAGGTAGACCTCTGGGCGTACACTGTTGAGTGTGCTTAAAGCCAGTGTTTCATATACACCTTGTAGGAAGAGGAAGTATTGCATTCCACCCAAAGATTAGTGTCAATACTTCAACAAGAATACATTTTTTGTGGTTATCTGAATATTTATTTATTATTTACTGTGGCAGAGCTAAGGCCATTTGGTCTTCTCTTCCGCTCAGCCACCTAGAACAACCTGAATACAACATTATGACTACATTGATGGTACACAGATAATATCTAAAGGAATACAAAACAGAAATTTAACAAATATTAGAGAGTTAATTGAAAATATAGAGAAACTAAGTAAATAGTAATGAATATCTTAAGAATATGGCATACATACAGTATATATACTATGGAAAAGATATTTATTCTAAGTAAATAATTGTTTAAAGCATGACAGCTCTTGACATATTGAGGAAGTGAATTCCACAGTCTAGCAGCCTTCACAGTAAAAGATGATGAGTATAGAGGTGTTCGATGAAGTGGTATTGAAGTATGTGACAATTTTCCGAGCGTGTGTGAAGGTTGTGAGACGAGGACAAACTTTTAAAAAGAAGCTAGTATGTAGAGGAAGAAGTGTGAATAAGTTTAAAGAGAATTAAAAGACATGGATGTTTCTATGGTTAACTAGATGGAACCATGACAGTTTGTGGAGAGATGGTATTATATGATCGTAACGATGTACATCACAGATGTAACGTACACATATATTGTGAGCTAGCTGTAATTTACGTGACAGATCAGATCTTAAGTCTGGGAAGAGGGAATCACAATAAAAACAATTAGAGAAAGGTCCGCACGCGCGCACGTATGTCTCTCTCTCTCTCTCTGTCAGACAGACAAAACAGAAAGACGTGTGAATGTAACACATCACGTATGTTTTTAAAATTTTGATTCCTGCTTCTTGAAAATGGTTGCAAACGTAAACATTTCCCATATTTAGGCACGCGAAAATTACTTAAATCGGGAACCCTTCATAGCGAATAGTTGTTAGTGAACTGGTTTTAAAGTACTTTTAATGCCTTTTAATCATGTACTCGTGTTATGAAGCAGTAATTTCATGAATTCTCAACATTTTAATGTTCCTATTATAAACCCTTTCAACGACTTTTCAAAACTTATGTTCAGCTGAGGCTCTTTATAAACTTGGTTCCAAATTTTCATCTTGGAATGAGAATAAATCATATTAAAACTAAACAAAAAAACTCCTCATCTTATATTCACATGTCTTTCACTATCCACAATAATTATTTTATTTCTTCTACAAACTATACCTATAAAGTTTATTTTTCTAGCTACTTCATGTTAATCGAGATAAATCGTTTCATTATATATTTCGATATAGGAACGGGCATACAGCGATACTCGAGATACTCAAATCTTTACAAAGCGGATCGCTGTATGCGGCTCCTTTAATTCCTAATCTTTGTTTGACATCATGAGAAACAAATGAATGGTGACTTAATGCTTCAAAACTGTAGGATAAAGTATTGGGAAGTTCAAAACCATTAGCAACATTAATCCACAAAATATTTGACATACATAACTCGTGTGTTTTAATGTGATCCATATTTTTCGGTTTAAGTTATTGTTTATATTTTATGTTTCACCAGTTATACAAAATTTTTAATATGAAGAGCACTTCAGAGTTTGTTTGTACAAAATTCGAGATATGCATTTTACTAATCACGAACATATCTTAACACATGATTTTTAGTTAAAAGCTTTACCATTTTTGAAGATGCCAAAAAGTAACGAAACATTTTTCATCTAAAGTGTAGTATGGGATTCGGATATTTTCTTGAAAGTCTTTGTGTTGCCTCCTTGAAAAATGTATAATAACTTCAATAATTTTAAACTAATAGATACACTACCTATCTGCTTAGCTTGGTTTTCATCAGACATTTAGTTTTTTAATTATATCATTTATAAGCACTCGCCAATTTTTAATTTTTGGGTGGAATTCAATACTTCCTCTATTTACTATAGGTAATTGGTAGTGTATGACTCAGCGGGATGGCTCGGTATCTGTGGCCCGCGTTCGGGAGGTTCCGGGCTCAAACCTCCGGTGCCGTCCGATGTGGCGGAAGGTTTTTCGCTGTTTTACTCGGTCGCTAGGCGAATGCTGAGTTAGATAATTTAATCCGCGGATTTTATCATCCCTTTCATCACTCCCAGGCCGTTTTATTATTTGCTCCGACTCTCTGAGCGCCATCCAGGGCCTGCAACAGTTTATTGGCTCCTCCACCTTTATTTTAATAATACCAACCCTTTTATCTCAGCTGCTCTGTCGCGGATACCAGTTCGTTTTTAAATGGGCTCCAGGCCATGTGGGAAATCCTGCAATGAGGAGGTGGATGCGGCTGCTAAGGCCGCATGCCGTTTGCTGGAGTTTTCCACCGAAACTGTACCTTCTACGGATGTTAAGCAGTACTTCCGTCGTCCTCTGTTTTCAGCTTGGCAGCAATCATGGGAGGCACTGGCTGGCACTCAACTGCGGACACTCAAAGACACCGTACAACCCTGGTCCACTACCTGCAGGGAATCGCGGCTGTCAGAAGTAGTTCTGACCCGCCTAAGAATCGGGCATACGCGCACCACACACGGTCATCTTCTACGTGGTGCCCCGACCCCTGTCTGTTCGGCGTGTGACGTGCCGCTTACCGCGTCACATGTTCTCTTTGTTTGTCCGAGATAGGCCCGTGATCGTCAGTTTTTTGGCCTGGGTTTTACACTCCCCTCAGTTTTATGCGATGACCCAGGGACTGTAAGGCAGACGCTGCGGTTCGTTGCCAAAATCGTGTGCTTTTACACAAGTATAACTTGTCTGTTAGTTTTGGAGATTTTTAGTCTTTTTAGCCTAGATTTTATTCCATTTTACCGTCACGTTTTAGTCCTGGAGTTTATTCTACTTTAACCTCATTTGTGGTCTTAAGGCTATTTTGTTTTTAACTTATTCTTCTGTGTTTTTAGCTCGACCGTTTTAAGTTTTAACTGGTATTTATGTTTTTATTCGAGGTCTAAATGACCTAGTTGTCGACGGGCCCTTAAACACTTCTTCACCTCCACTGATTGTTCATCTGGATATGCTATGATCCAGAATTTGCTTGCTCCTCAACAGACTACTGTTCCAAGGCATTGGTTTGTAAGTCCTTGGGGGGGTTGTAGGTCCTACAAAAAGGAGGGTAATCCATTAAAGAAGAGGAAGGTAGTGAAAGTAACAGACCTGGCTACAAGTGTATATCGAAAGCACTGGAAACGCCTGCTAGTACTCTACCAAATATCATACAGTACTGCATGATATTTGACACTACTGTTCTCATACATCTATGTTGGTTTCCTGATTTCACGAATAGTTGGAGCGCTTAATGACCTTAAGAATAATTCATGTATCGGAAGGGCGTTGGCTCAGGGGATAGGTTACAAATCCAATACAAATCCAGCCTGTAGCATTTCTTGAACTGCTTGGTTATGTCAGTGTTATAAACATGGATGTTACTAACAAAATATCTCTAAATACAGATTTTATGTTTATTTATTATTTATTCATTTATCCAATTTATTTATATGGAAACACATCTTATATAGAATTAATTGTTCTTTCACACAAGCGTGTGTTGGACAGGGTTGGAAAGGTAGAATCAGATGACTGAAAAATTCAATGCCATAGCCGGGATTTGAACCACGGATCTCACGGTCTCCGTCCGGTTGCTCTAACCGGCTATGGCATTGAATTTTTCAGTCATCTGATTCTACCTTTGCAACATCTTATATAGACTATGAAATAAGCAGGGTAAAGGAATAAATAATGAAACAAATATGTAATATTTTATACAGTATAAATGCGATGTATTTATTTAAAGCATAATTTAAAAATATCTCATAGTCTGTTATTCTTAGGAGATTAGAACAGGTCATTCAGATATTACAAGTCTTTAATTAGGTTTTGTTATTAACGTGTGTTCTTATGGTATAATCCAACTTCAAGTAAAGTTATTCTACACTGGGAAAAACAAAAGACAAAGACATTGTTACAAAAGACATCTTATAACAAACAATATTTTATTGTTTGCAGCATTAACAATAAATTATATTTATAAAGTTTGTCAACTAATTACTCCCAAAGCGTCTTTTAGATGGCTTTCCCGTCACTGAACCGGAAAACAAATGTTGATATATACATAGTACACAGTACACTAGCGTGCAAACAGTATAGTCCATGCAAGAATGATACAATTTAGGTTGTTGGTAATGCAATGTTTAATTCCGCCCTCTACAAAAGTCATTATTCTAGTCACTTGATTGGCAAGTTCCTTACCTATCCCCAAAATTGAAGTAGTTTGTTGCTTCACGTATGGAAAGCCAATTTGAAGTAGGAGTTGTATTGTAATTCAACTGTTGGGGAGCCGAACTTGAAGTAGTTGCAACCGCACGTATGATAAAAAGTTTCGGTAGCCTTCGCCCCAAATGTACTTTCCGGTGGCCTTTGCCCCAAATGTTTAAAAATATTAACTTTGTAATTTTTTACTGTTTCTTTAAATATTATATATTTATGTTTGCCTCGGGCTCGTCAGTGTTATTGTTAGAGACATGACTTTCTTTGCAGGGAGTAGTGCGATTAAGAATGTAGGCTTACACACATTATAATTTTGCTTCACTCCTATTTAAATAACACTTCACTGATATAGAGAGCAGTAAGATTCTTTTATTAAATACTTGCACTTTTTAAACACGTAAACTATTTTCGTCTCGCACTTAATACATATGAAAACTTCTCGAGGACACATCTCGCGTCCCGTTAGAAATACTGTTTACAACCAACGCGTCCAATTATGAGCGCTGTCTATAAGCAACTGAACTCTGAATTTATAAATTTTGCTATATTTCAGTTTCTAATTGGCTAATCCAAGTCCAATAGAATACCTTCATTTAACTAAAGCTTTTTCTGGTTGTTGATTGGCTATTTTATAAACTGTCACAAAAATTACATTATTGCATCGAATCACCAGTAGTATTATTGCTTTTTAATTCATTATTGCCTCTAGGTTACCTCATTGTTACCTCATTGTTAGCAAACATTATTAAATTAGTAATAAATTCATATAACGTTATTACACATCTATACAATAATATAAACATATACAATGACTGTAATATACACTTTTTATATCTTGTTACATACACATATTGCTTTAAGGCGGGTTATTGAATTTATATATTATATAATTAGACTGAAATCATTTAAGTATTAAAAATACTGCCTCAAAATATGGGCGGAAGGTAAGACTTTACAATGAGCTGTCTAAGTTCTTGCTAGGTGTGTATATTAAGCTAAAACTAAGTCATATTAACAAGGCTGGCGATAAAGGTCCATTTATTTAACGACGCTTTTTAATTACTATGATTATCTCAGTGATTTAATTATGAAATGATTATTGTTATTATTATATTGTTGACATCTTCAAGATTATGTAGCAGAGTATTGTTTACATTATTAAATATATCGAAATAATATCCTGTTTCTTGCTAATGTTTCCAGTAATGAGAGGTCATACATTTCAGCAGTCCTCTCAGCGTGTATCCCTATTCAGTGGCAACAGTAATGACATACGTTGACTCCGTATCTACTTCAGAAGAAAATCTTACATACATACTGTGACCGTTGTGTATTTTAGCGGCACAGCCCTTCTACGACAGGTTTGGGCGAGCGCGTTTCACATCCAGGAGAGAGGGGTACTGTGACGTAACGTAGCTACCGCTTTATCCGAGCAGGCATAATATGACTCTTCATTTTGAAAAGCTACAAATGCGTATTTATTAAAATTAATATAAATGAGAAAACAAAAGCAAGTGCTCTATTCATTATTATTTAAACAATAAAGGTTTGAAACTGAAAATATCCCCTATTTGTTATCAAACTGAAGAATTAAATATTATATCGCTTATAAATGAACAAAAAATACTCAATACTTAGTTTTTACAGTACATACATATCTTGCTTAAATTGAAGTTTACTTACTAATGAGAACCAGGGGTACCATCCCATTGCTTTTTACTTTCTCTAACTAGGTACCTAGCAGTTAGAGAAGGTATTGCATTCCACCAAAAAATTCGATACCGAGATTTCACCTAAAATACAAGTTTTGAAGCCCCCTGAATAAAAAAAGAAGCATTTTTAGAAAAATGACCTTGTGTGTGTGTGTGTGTCTGTGAACAGTATAGCTCAAAATCGAAATCTCGGATAATTAGTGAACTTGGTATTTAAATTCAGTACCTTCCAAAGATGCGACACGAAGATTTTCAAGAAAATCCGCACCCCAAATTTCCCTTTCTATGGAATATTTTTCGAAGTTTTTTATTTTCTAAAACGTGGTTTTAACGATTTTGAATAAAATACTATATATTTAAATATATTTAGATGACAAATAAAATGTGTATCTTGAATTTTCTGGGAATAACCTGTGAAGTCCTCTTCATTCGGATAGAATTTTGTATAATCTTATGTAACTGGTAAACGTTAAACGATAGACGAAAACGTACCGCACAAAAAAGTGTAGATCCCTTTAAAACACATACGAGTACATACAAACATACACACATAGTATGTATATTGCAGCATATTTGTATGCTACAAAATATGAAAGAGCCCATTCTTCTGTAAATATCCTACCAATTGTTGTGTGAAACGGCAACTCTAGGCCGAGCCCAAGAACTGTAATTACAGATAATTTATTAATTAACTTTTATTGATGTTAAATCGTACTATGTAAATATCTTTTTCTCATACTGCTTGTATATTTTAAGGAGGGTGATTTAACGTTATGTATCTATCTAGGTTACTAATATTAGTAGAGTTATAAATGGTTTAATGTAAATAATTTAAGCGCTATGTTAAAATACTGTCCACGAGGGAATGTTTTAGCTTCAGGAATAGTGCTTTCGAAGGCAGAAAACTAGTTTTATTACCTCTCTTCGGTCGCAGTGCTATTATTCCTACAGCGAGGGTGTAGAGCCTTTGTCCCATTATTTGATAATTCGCCGTGACCAAGTGAGCGAGAAAGACAACCTAACGGTAAATGTAGGAAAAGCCGCGATTTATATTAAACTTGGACCAATGATATCCCTGGAAGTTTATTCGAAATAGTTAGAGGCGTCGAGTCGCGCTAAAAATGGACCAATAGGAAAGGAAGCAGCCTCAGAAGCCTGAGACTATAAATGGATCTGTTAGGGGAAAATTCGGGACAGTTTTGGTAATGTGTAGTCAGGGAGAGATGCTGCAGGATGTGTGAGACATCGCGCCAAAAAGGGAATAAAGACAGTTTTATCATGGATTTTTAGCGGGACAGTTTATGTCATGTGTGGTCAGGGAGAGATGCTGCAGGATGTGTGAGATATCGCGCCAAAAAGGGAATCAAGTCAATTTTGTCATGTCAGCTTAGTATTGCATTTTATTCGAGAGTTTTCGTAATGTGTGGTCAGGGAGAGATGCTGCAGGATGTGTGAGATATCGCGCCAAAACAGGGAATCAAGATAGTTCTAGCAACACACCTAAGATCTGCTACTCTTAAAGCGACAACAAGAATATTTAAACTTCGTGTCTTATCCGCGCCATAGTTTAACAGCGGTGGACAGTATTTTACAGCGGCAATACTAGTTTTGTATACTACGAGTGTTAATTAAATAAAAAGAAACGGCAGTGTCATCTTTTCATAAACAAAGCAAGTCTATGTCTTCCTATATCACCACCCGAGATCTACGTTTTCCTTTACCGAGGATAAGTCCATGCTCCCATATAGTTTAAGAAAAATTACTGCAGCTAGCCGAGGATAAATTGAAGAGAACCAACCCACTGAGAACTTCTGGAAGCAACGGGAGAAGCATCAAGGTAAGCCTAACAGCAACGGATGAGGAGGTGATCGCCGCATGTGGAATGCATCCTGTATATGCGTTAAGCAATGTTCTACTACTCAATTAGAAGACTGCTTTTGTTGCAAACAGCAAATGAGAAGGGGAGTGGCGGAGGTTGCTTGACACGCATTGTTAAGAATGCCGATACCTGTTCTACGACGTCGTGGCTAATTGGGCTAGCCCGCCTCTAGTATTTACGCCAATAACAACTGAATTCATTAGGATAGGCTATTTATTCCACTACCTTCGTTTCAGACTGTATAACATCGCTCATTATTCATTTTTGTGTATAGGAATTTGCTTGAAGCCAGACGTGATAAGGGCTGGGTGAAATTAGTTATTAGGTGATTGTGGAAACCTTAGGGAAGAAAAACAGTATTTACTCTAGGGAAATGTTTGCTCATATGTGTGCTACGTACAAATCTGTTGTAGATTGTGTAAAATCTCTCGCCTTGGATAGAAAATTTTGGAAAAACGTTATAACACCACTTATTAAGGTCTTCATGTCACCTTTTGTACAGTTTTGAGAGAAAACTGATACTTCGCCTCGCAAAGTTTTACTGTCATTCAGCCCCACTACAGAGAAATGGATGTGAGTTTTCATTTCCCAACAGACTGGGTCATTCTATACGGTTGGAACTGTCACAGATGTAGACTTGCTCTTCGCATTGCACAGCTTTTAACTGTAATCTATAAAGCGTGTTGTTGGTCTGTTCCCTGGGGCAAGATATTGACACCCTCTGTACAGTCCAAACGTGGTTCACGCTCTGTGAGCGCACACATTTCCCACGAGTACAATTTTTATTCATGTTGGCAACGTTCCCAGTAGCGCACATTGTATAAATACCTAACTGAAAATATATAAATAACCTTCATGCAATGGAATATGTGGGAAACCGCTGGTCTGACAGAAACATAAAAGACTTTTAAACAAAAGGCGAGTGAGTAGTGTAGTTTCGATGCTAAATGCACCTCGTTGATTACAATAATTTACTGTGCCTGAGACGCTAAGAA
Organism: Deroplatys truncata; assembly: GCA_030765065.1. Classification (NCBI taxonomy): domain Eukaryota; kingdom Metazoa; phylum Arthropoda; class Insecta; order Mantodea; family Mantidae; genus Deroplatys; species Deroplatys truncata. The sequence goes on from CM060984.1 coordinate 155,971,127, forward strand.
TAAATGAAGACAAGTTACTTTCTATCAACTGCGAAAACGTTGACAGGAATATATCCAAATGTTTCTCCTATTAGTAACAGAAAAGCAAGCAGACGCCATGAATAGTTTGGTTGTTATTTATGAAACACCACAACTTAGCTCTGACTTTAGTTTCCGAACTCTGTAAAATTTTGTGTTACAAAATGTATTCTCCCTCAACTAAACACGCACTAAAGTAGTAAACATATTCCGATTGGCACGATTTGGTTAGAGGACTTCAGAGGCTATTTGAAAAATAAAAAATATCTGATGTTACCTTTACATGAATTTCTCTCTCCACTCATCGTATACTTTTGTATAGCTTCTACAAATTACTATTACGCAAGTGTATTATTTTGTTTTCTCCTTAATTAAGATAAACATTTGCAGATATAGTATCATTACATATTTCGTTTTAGGTAAAAGAGCGATAGAGAAAACTAAATCGATAATCAGGTGTTTATAAGCGGCTCGTGGTGGCTTTAAGTTCTATACGCTATCCATTATATCCCGAGAAACATGTAAATAGTGACAGGCTTTCAAAAATTACACAGTATTGAACAATTGAAAACAACATTAACGAATATCTCGGAAATGGCTGTTGCTATAAAAATGTTGTTTGAAATAAATTGTGTTTCAAAGGGGTCTATATTTTTGTGAAGTTCGTTTTTGTCCATATATTAACATTTACCAGTTATACAAAGTAATACACAATTTCTTTCAAATAAAGTGAACTTCACAGGCTATACCCAGAAAATTCAAGATATACTTGCATTTTATTTGTCATGTAAATATCTTAAAGTATATCGTATTTTTACCAAGATCTTTAAGAGCCATTCTTGAGTCAATACGAGTAAAATATTTTAAAAAATCTGATGTGTTACACTCACGTGACTTTCTCTACTCTTGTACAAATTGTTTTTACAAACGCTTATACTCCATATGCTTCATGTTAATCGAGATGTTAATCTTATTGCTAATTTTTTTGAAGGTGCAAGGGGAATATGGTAGACTTTAAGCGATAGTCAAATCTTTTAAGAGTTGGTTGCTATGTGGCGCATTCCATGCTCTTTGCAAGTCAAGTACGTAAAAAAAATGAATAACCAATTCCCATTTGAGAAAAAGTATTGGAAATTTTCAGGGAATAACAAACAATATCTCCAAAATGGTTCACTCAACAAAAAAATGTATATGACATAAATTGTGTATTTTAACGCGATCTACAATTTTTGTGTAGTAAAATTTTGTGTATCTCTTATGGTTTACCAGTTATGCAAAAGTCGTTCACAATGAAGAATACTTTTGGAGACATTCCCAGAAAATTCGAGATATACATTTCGTTTGTCATGAAAATATCTTAAATATATGATATTTTAATTAAAATCGTTAGAGCCAATTTTGAGGAAATTAAAATTTTCGAAAAATGTTCCATGTAAAGGGTAATCTGGGGTGGGAGGATTTCCTTGAAAACCTTCGCGTCGCATCTCTGGAAGATACTGAACTTAAATAACAAGTTTGGTGTTTATCCGAGTGTTCGTTTCTGAGTTATGCTCTTCACACACACACACACACACACACTCGCGCGCGGACATGTTTCCAAAAATGCTTTTTTTGGATTCAGGAGGTCTCAAAACATATATTTCCGGTGAAATCTCGGTATCGAATTTTTGGGTGGAATACAATACTTTCCCTACTTACTATACGTAGTAGAGAAAGTAAAAATGTTCCATGTAAAGGGTAGTTTGGGGTGGGGGATTTTCTCGAAAATTTTCCTGTCGCATTTTTGGAAGATAATGAAACTTAAATACCAAACGCACGCAGGCGGACATTTTTCTAAGACTGCCTTGTTTAGGATTCAGAAAATATATTTCCGGTGAAATTATGAAATAGAATTTTTGGATGAAATCCAATACTTCCTCTTAAAGTAGGAGGCAGAGAACGTAACAATTTAAAACGTGCATTTTATTGAACATACAAATATCTTAAATATTGGATATTTTAATCAAAATCATTACAACTATTTTTGAGAAAATAAAAGACAAGAATTTTCCATATAAAGCATACTTTCGGTAGGGGGATTTTCTTCAACACATTCATGTGGGATGTTTGAAAGCAGCTGGCTTAACTTTTGAGTTATGGTATTCAAAGGGCAGACATACGGATATTTATCTAGAAAAGCTTTTTATTGGTTTCAGTGGTCCTCAAAGCGTGTATTTATGGTGAAATATCGAGTAAAACACAATAATTCCTTTACCTACCATAGGTATGTGATAGAGGTTGTAAAAATAGCACCAGGAAGTCATTTCGGTACCATTATTCATATTTTATTGTCTGTTCATGCATATCGGACTAAATGCGCACCTTGGGCTAACTCCTCATCACAGGCTTAAAACTTTAACCCAATGTAGGTATACATTTAGGACTTTTTGATATAAATAATGAGCATTGACAATATTCATTATTATAGATATTTTGAGGCATACGTCTTAAAGCAGTAAATATTAAGATGGCTATATGGAACGTAAAACTAAGAACGTAGGAAAATGTTTAGAAAAAAGGTGAAAAATAAAAATAAATGGACTGTTAAAAGGAAAGGAACAGTTTATGAGTATATTGTGGCGTATTAATAATTTGCGGGTTTCATTGTCATTACCAGACATATTGTTGTTTTCGTGACGTCACTCCTGACTGGGAGTTTTTGCTAGCCACGAGTGGTGGGGATATAGCGTCTTCTTACTTAGGATTCCGAGAGAAGCGATCGCGCGTGCAAGCCGACTTTTGGATCGGTGGACATCTCCCCTCACCTTTCATATTTAATAATGTAGGAACCCCAAACGGTTGGGAAATAAATCTAGGAAGTGTAAGTAGATTTGTGTTATGGATTTTGTACAGTGAAACCCACGCCTTCCTCTTAACCTCCGCACCACGTTTTGGTCCTACGCGGCAAAGTGAGTACTAAAAATAATTTAGTTTTTTATGTGAACTTTTAGCCCAGAATGTAACAATATAAATACGAACTAAAGCACTACTAATGTATAACATAGTTCCTAACATAAGATAGGTTGCGTACCTGAACATTAGTCAGGACCAGTTTCAGTGAGCATTTCAATACATGTACTGTATTAGTACTTTAATAAATTATTATTACTATTATTATCAGAAAAATTATACTTAATGATAGTGTATAGATAAAAGTTGACTATATAAATATATATTAAATCTTTAATTATATATAGATGTGAACCAAATTTTAAATTATGGATAGATATACCCTAAACTCTTATATAAAATTTAACTTTGTGTAGGTCTAAAGAGGTGATTAGGTGACTGGACCATAAGGCAAATAGGAGACTTACAACACCGTTATTTTAAGGATAGAAACTCTAATGGGGCAAATAAACTTAAACTTACCGGAATGGTTCCCCATGTAGCAACCGAGGATAATTTTATGAGTTTATTGTATTTATGTACAGCGTGGCATATAAATTATACATTTCTTGGAGGTTTCACTATACATGTCTTAAACCTCGTTTCGGCCAAGTTGTGTTATACAGTGCACTAAACCAAGATGGGGTTAAAAGACGTCCATCACTAAAAATTACACTATGATTTTTTTGGATACACATTTTATTTCTATAGAGAATGATATTTTTTAAAATGAATAAATAGTGTTGCATATAAAATGAAATAATAGTAATTTTTGCAATAAGTGGACAATCTTGATGATTACGGCACGAGTGAATGTTTGTCGCACGAACGAGTGAGTGGAACAATTTTCAGAAGTGTTATGATCAGATTATCCAGAGTTGGTTACAACATTTTATGTGGTATTAGCGGTATAAATTTTAACAAATTATTGGTGAAATAATTCGGCATAAGTGGAGAGTGTCTTCATATGTTTGATATGTTCGCTTCACTCCCTGCATTTCATTTGTTACTTACCTGGCGTGTTGAAGCGATAAACAAGTCAGCCACTTGAAGTGATAAGGTGTTACGAACTGTGGTGTAGCCTACTATCAGCACAGCATGGTAAGTAATTATTAGTTCAGATCTAAATTATTCCATATTTAATAATGTACAGAGGTTTTTGCATCTTGTTGCTCAGAGAAAACAATATCACAAAATGGCTTCATCTTCTCTCTATAAATCACGGCAACTTGGAACACCAGTATTACGTCATTGGTATGGGAAATACATCATTGCTATTATTGGCACCCGTGCCATAATGAGCCAATTATGCACGATATTGAATGCAATATCAACCTCTTTATAATGGTAGGATTGCATAAATTAAGTTAGTTATTCTGAGGTATTCTTGAACCTTTAAAACTACAATTCATTTAAATTTCTCTGTCCGACTCAAACACTTGCGCCATACATTTGTCTTTTCACTATGGGCCACTTTTTCTGCTCCCAAATTTACCTTCTCATAGATATGGAGAAGGGACAACGCGATGGGAGCCGTGGCGGATTAAGTTAGAATAACGATATTTTGAAGAGATTTGCCCTAGGGTAGGACCTGGTACTGATGTACTGGCCAGCATGTAGATTCAATTAGATGCGGGTCGGTGTTGTTCAGTGCGTGTGTTGAATGTAATAGATTGCCCTCGGCAAGAGACAACCAGTCTCAAATCGATGAACTGCACAATATTTTCAACAGTCAGATAAGTTACTAAGTGTCAAGAACACTGACGTTGCTGGAGTCCCCACCGCTTCTCGGACAAAATATTTATAATGTGAACTAGAGCAGAAAATCGCAGCCTCTGGCCTCACTGATAATCGCATTTTAATGGCTTCAGAACTTTCTCGTTTAAAAGATATTTACATTTTTCAGTTTATCTAACCTCACACTCTTTATATGAATATTTGTTTTTAGTAACCAAAAGCTGTAAACTACACACATTATGTCTATATTTTTCTGTCAACTTTCTTCCTTCCGCTTTTATCTGTCTTTCACTAACTCATCCATCTGCCCATGGTGGGATAATCGTTTATTTCCATTGTGCATTTAAGTTTACCAGCGGTTCTGACTGTTGCGCAGCGCTGTTTAATATATAGGGTTATTAAAAAAAGGAACAGATTTTAAATATTTATTTCTAATTAACGACAATAGATAACGACACATACAACACATCATTGAATAGAGGAAATTTCCAAGTTTTAATCGCCCGCCTATTATTTCCATTCAGTGGCTATGGGTTTGCTTACGAGAAAATGGCGACGCCACAGGAAAAGTCGTTTTTGTGCTGCAGTAGCAAAGAGTGAATTGCAGCGTGCATTTCGTTTTAAGTTCAACAAAGAGCCGCCTCATCATAAAAATAATTTACAATTGATACAATAAAATCGTTGAAGATGGTTGTGCATGCAAAAGGAAAAACCTGGTCGTCCTCGCATAACAAATGGTACTAATTTTGAATGCGTAAAATAAAATTTTGAACTTTCTTCTATCTAGTCATGTATCACATGTGTAGCCATCTATAGTCGTTCATTAGGAATAAATATTTAAAGTGTGTCCCTTCTTTTTGAATAACCCTGTATAACGTTTCCAAAGAGAAATACCAATGTTAAACCGTGTATAGCTTCCGAATTTGAAATGTGTGCTTAATATCTTCCATGTGTTTTAGTAATCCGCTATAAAATTATTTTTTCCACAATAGTGTTTTTATCCACTTCCTGCTCATGCTATTGTGGGTGGAAAGTTGAAATTTCTGCACTCCGTGTATTTTGCATTTTTGCCGCAGACCTAAATAAAATGTATTTAATCTCCCATCTACAGATGCGTATACTTATTGTTACAGACCTTACTTGATAACTGAATTTTACCATTTAAATCTTACCGCCTTTACTTCCGTTTATTTGCTTACATTTACTTACGATTTAATTCATGCAGCATTTAATATAACCCTTTCGGCTCAAGCGGCCGTCTCAATTTCAGTTGTTGACTGGCATACTCAACACTATCAGACTGATTAATCGATAACCAGTTTTCAGAGGCTAGCGTAGTTGACCTTGATACTGTTTTTGAACAGCTGGCAATGATTAATCTTGTTTTCACGTAAATATTTCTATTATTATCTATCGTCGAAAAAATAGTATGCAATACACACGCGTGAAGACTTTTTCAGAAAGTCGGAAATGAAAATACGAGACTTCGATAATGTTTTTGTGTCACTTCCCATTCATACTGTCATGGTAGAAAGTTAAATTTCAAACTTTCATTCTGGTAGTTACCTACCTGCAGGGTTTTCCTACTTTACTGCACATACCTGTGTGTATGAACTGTATAAATAATCTTAAGTTTTAATATATTTATTATTGCAGACATGGATTAAGATCACATTTCGCAGCTAAATTTCACCATTTATATACCACTTGGATCTTTTTATTTGTTAATATTTACTTACGGTTTAATTAATGCAGCAGCTGAGTACGAGATACAAGTTACTACTGTTTCTAATGTCAACAACCAGGCATGGATAATCGATAATCGATTGCCATCAAAGTAAACGCTGATAACCTTGGTATTGGAACCATCATGTACAACAGCTGTTAGTAAACTATTAATTTTATTTTCGCGTAAGTACTATTTCTATCATTTACTATTGTCAAGAAAATGGTGTGCAATGCACATTATTGATGCTTTGGAAGATCTCGAAAGTAGAAAATGCGAGACAGTCGACTTTTCAAACTCTTCCTTGTTTTCCAATGATGCATTTACCGCACTTGCATCGGAATATACTCTTTCGTCTGTGCAACATAACTGACTTTTAAAAGGAAACAAAAGTTTGTAATTTGGCTTTGTATTTTATATGCCAAGGTAGGTACGTAATGATGTTGAAAAGAAATAACTTTTTTCCTTCCTTATCTTCAATGATTGTGATGTTTTGATATTCCAGATTCAAAAGTTGTGTAATGTCGCAATAAAATTGAGTTTAATTTAGTGTTCTATGCAACAGCTATTTGCAACAGAGTATTAAAACTCATTTTCCTCTTTTCGTAAATTTAAAATGATTTGCATTTTCATTTTTCCAGCTGGCTACAGCACGCTTAAAATTAAATTAAATACTTATTCATACGCTGTTTTAAAACTTGTTAAGTAGGCATGATTTGAAACAGTAACATTTTTGAAATAACAAAAATTTCGAAAAAATTTGGATGTAAAGGGTAATTTTGGGGTGTCGAATCTTTGGAAAATGCTAAACTTAAATACCAAGTTTGGTATTCATCCAAAATTTAGATTGAGTTATACTGTTATTTTGACACACACACACACACACACGAACCTTTTTATAAAAATGCCTTTTTTGTATCAGGGGCCCCAAAACATGCATTTCGATGAAATCTTAAAATAACATTTTTGGGTGTAATACAATACTTTCCCTTTACTACTATAGGTGGGAGAGAGTTTAAATATTCAGGCAGTCAGATTAACGGAGAGAAAATTCTCAGCTTTTGTACGCATAAAGAATAAACTCTATTATTTTAAACATTCTGACACTTTTACGGATTTTAATTTTATTGGTTTTATGTTTTTTTTGAAAATTTCACATTTTAAATTATTGTATATTATATCATATTAATATATTATATTATATCAAAAACTTGCTACAGTAAACACATGTAAGATAATTTTGTAAATATCACACACAAAAAGTGGAAAATCAATTAATTTTTCTAAAAACTACAAAACTAATAAATGGTAAAAAAAAATTAAAAACGCCGAACACACAAACTCCAACACAGTGAACTGCTGGTAGGTGTCATGCAGACATTCAACAGAGCTAGCATGCTTATCGACAGACTTAAACGATACTATTATTACTCCTATAGGTTGTAAATAAACGCAGACACTTCTCTGTGTAAATATCGTAATCCAAAATCGTACACGTATCCAAAAATGAAGGGAAATAAAGGCCAAAACTAATATACGTATAGATTCATAGATAATCACCACGAAAGCAGTAAGAGAGTTATTAAAAGAGAAAATTCTGATGTGTTACACTCACATGACTTTCTCTACTCTTGTACAAACTATTTGTACAAACGCTTACTCTCCATATACTTCAAGTTAATCGAGATAAACATTTGCAGACTCTATCTTATTGCTAATTTTCTTGTAGATGTAAGAGGAATATATATTTACAAGGGCAGTATCGAAATACAGTAGCCTTTAAGCACATACATATCTCTTAATAGCTGGTTGCTAGGTGCAGCACCATTCCCTTTCCCACAGATTAATACTCTTTGCATATCCAAGACAAAAAAATGAATAACGAATTCCCATTTGAGAAAATAAGTATTGAAAAATTTAAGGGAATAACAAGTAATATCTCGAAAATGGTTCACTCAACAAAAAAAATGTATATGACATAAATTGTGTATTTTAACGCGATCTACATTTTTGTGTAGTAAACGTTTGTCCATCTCTTATGGTTTACGAGTTATGCAAAAGTCTTTCACAATAAAGAATACTTTTGGAGACATTCCCAGTAAATTCATGATATACATTTTATTTGTCATAGAAATATCTTAACCATATAATATTTTAATCAAAATCGTTAGAGCCATTTTTGAGAAAATTAAAATTTTTGAAAAATCTTCCATGTAAAGGGTACTCTGGGGTGGGGGGATTTTGTTGAAAACCTTCGTATCGCATCTCTGGAAGATACTGAACCTAAATACCAAGTTTGGTGTTTATCCGACTGCTCGTTTCTGAGTTATGCTGTTCACAGACACACACACGGACATGTTTCCAAAAATGCTTTTTTTGGATTCAGGGGGTCTCAAAGCATGTATTTCCGGTGAAATCTTGGTATCGAATTTTTGGGTGGAATACAATACTTCCCCTACTTACTATACATAGTAGAGAAAGTAAAAATTTAAGGGAATAATAAGCAATATCTCGAAAATGGTTCACTCAACAAAAAAAATCTGATGTGTTACACTCACATGACTTTCTCTACTCTTGTACAATATATTTTTACAAACGCCTATTCTCCATATGCTTCATGTTAATCGAGATATCGAGATGTCAATCTTATTGGTAATTTTCTTGTAGATGCAAGGGAAATATGGTAGCTTTTAAGCGATAGTCAAATATTTTAACGCTGGTTGCTATGTGGCGCATTCCATTCTCTTTGCATGTCCAGGATATAAAAAAATCTGATGTGTTACACTCACATAACTTTCTCTACTCTTGTACAATCTAATTTTACAAACGCCTATTCTCCATATGCTTCATGTTAATCGAGATATCGAGATGTCAATCTTATTGGTAATTTTCTTGTAGATGCAAGGGGAATATGGTAGCTTTTAAGCGATAGTCAAATATTTTTACGCTGGTTGCTATGTGGCGAATTCCATTCTCTTTGCATGTTCAGGACATAAAAAAATGAATAACGAATTTGAGAAAAAGTATAAGTATTGGAAAATTTAAGGAAATAACAAGCAATATCTCGAAAACGGTTCACTCAACAAAAGAAACGTATATGACATAAGTTGTGTATTTTAACGCGATCTACATTTTTTGTGTAGTAAAATTTTGTCTATCTCTTATGGTTTACCAGTTATGCAAAAGTCGTTCACAATGAAGAATATTTTTGGAGACATTCCCAGAAAATTCGAGATATACATTTTATTTGTCATGACAATATCTTAAACATATGATATTTTAATCAAAATCGTTAGAGCCGTTTTTGAGAAAATTAAAATTTTCGAAAAATGTTCCATGTAAAGGGTAGTCTGGGGTGGGGGGATTTTCTTGAAAACCTTCGTATCGCATCTCTGGAAGATACTGAACCTAAATACCAAGTTTGGTGTTTATCCGACTGTTCGTTTTTGAGTTATGCTGTTCACAGACACACAGACACACAGACACACAGACACACAGACAGACACACAGACACACAGACAGACACACACACGGACATGTTTCCAAAAATGCTTTTTTTGGATTCAGTGATTCTCAAAACATGTATTTCCGGTGAAATCTCGGTATCGAATTTTTGGGTGGAATGCAATACTTCCCCTACTTACTATACGTAGTAGAGAAAGTAAAAATGAATAACGAATTTGAGAAAAAGTATAAGTATTGGAAAATTTAAGGAAATAACAAGCAATATCTCGAAAACGGTTCACTCAACAAAAGAAATGTATATGACATAAGTTGTGTATTTTAACGCAATCTACATTTTTTGTGTAGTAAAATTTTGTCCATCTCTTATGGTTTACCACTTATGCAAAAGTCGTTCACAATGAAGAATACTTTTGGAGACATTCTCAGAAAATTCGAGATATACATTTCATTTCTCATGACATTATCTTAAACATATGATATTTTCATCAAAATCGTTAGAGCCATTTTTGAGAAAATTAAAATTTTCGAAAAATGTTCCATGTAAAGGGTAGTCTGGGGTGGGGGGATTTTCTTGAAAACCTTCGTGTCGCATCTCTGAAAGATACTGAACCTAAATACCAAGTTTGGTGTTTATCCGACTGTTCGTTTTTGAGTTATGCTGTTCACAGACACACACACACACACACACACACACACACACACACACACACACACATACACACACACAGACACACACACGGACATGTTTCCAAAAATGCTTTTTTTGGATTCAGGAGGTCTCAAAACATGCATTTCCGGTGAAATCTCGGTATCGAATTTTTGGGTGGAATGCAATACTTCCCCTACTTACTATACGTAGTAGAGAAAGTAAAAATATAATAATTTTCGTTAGTTCAAACAAAATTCCTGCCTCTGGTCTTATTGGCGTGTTTCCTCAAGGATGTTATCGCACTGGAATCCACACAAGAACGCCACGTTAGGACGGCATCTGCCATGTTTTAGACGGAATGACGTATAAACAGACTCTACCCTCTGTGTTAACGGCACACCAGGAAGGTAACTTTATGTATACGGTGCTATATGACAGGGTTTTATTTTTGTTATCGCCATGCGACCTTTTTAACTCTACTCATTTGGAAATTTCAGCGAGGGAGGTAGCTTCCGACTGTCGCATTTTTCTGCTTACACTCGGAGCGAATAACACTCCCAAAGGAAAGTGCATTTAGCAAGGTTCGCGTTAAGATATTCTTTGTAAATGATAACGCTACTCTATTCTTCCTTTAACACCAGGTCTCGTACCTTCTTAAAATGACAATGCACTTGAAAATAAAGGAAAAACATTTCACGGGAACTGTCACACAGCTTTCTATCTGTTTTTTCATGGATTCTACAAATATTATAAGGAGAGAAAATTTGTTTATATGTATGTGGGGGGGGGGGAGAGAGAGCACAGCACAATTAAGAAAATCTAATGTTTCAGATTCACCTGGCTTTCCCTGCTTACAAACTATTTTTTACTTTCTCTACTACGTATAGTAAGTAGGGAAAGTATTGTATTCCACCCAAAAATTCGATACCGAGATTTCATCGGAAATATATTTTTTGAGACCCCTGAATCCAAAAAAAGCATTTTTGGAAACAAGTCCGTGTGTGTGTCTGTCTGTGTGTCTGTGAACAGCATAACTCAGAAACGAACAGTCGGATAAACACCAAACTTGGTATTTAGGTTCAGTATCTTCCAGAGATGCGACACGAAGGTTTTCAAGGAAATCCTCCCACCCCAGATTACCCTTTACATGGAATATTTTTCGAAAGTTTTAATTTTCTCAAAAATGGCTAACGATTTTGATTAAAAATCATATGTTTAAGATATTTTCATGACAAATTAAATGTATATCTCGAATTTTCTGGGAATATCTCCAAAAGTATTCTTCATTGTGAACGACTTTTACATAACTGGTAAACCATAAGAGATAGACAAAAATTTACTACACAAAAAATGTAGATCGCGTTAAAATACACAATTTGTCATTTTTTTTGAGTGAATCATTTTAGAGATATTGCTTGTTATTCCCTTAAATTTGTCAATACTTTTTTTCAAATGGGAATTCGTTATTCATTTTTTTTTGTCCTGAACATGCAAAGAGAATGGAATGCGCCACATAGTAACCAGCTCTTAAGAGATTTGACTACCCCTTAAATACTACCATATGCCCCTTGTACCTACAAGAAAATTAGCAATAAGATTAACGTCTCGATTAACATGAAGCATTTGGAGAATAAGCGTTTGTAAAAATAGTTTGTACAAGAGTAGAGAAAGTCATGTGAGTGTAACACATCAGAATTTTTTAATATAGCTTCTACAAAATATTCTTACGAAAGCCTATTAACTTTATCTACTATGTACTTACAGTAAGCAGAGGTAGTATTGCATTCCACCCAAAAATTCGATATCGAGATTTCAGGGAAATACATGTTTTGAGGCCGCCTGAATATAAAAAATTTTAGAAAAAGGTCCGCACGTGCGTGGGTATGAGAATAACATAACTCAAAAACGAAATTTCCGATAAATATCAGACGTGGTACATATTTAGGTTCAGCATATTCCAAATATTGAAATTTGAGTTTTTATTTGTGGACATTCTTTAACTGCTGTGTCCCTTAGCGTTCCATTCTATATTGGGCGTGAAAGACCGGAAATTTTTCTCTGATTCCTCTTTATCAGGCTTGAGGTTCTTTTGCGTGTCGTAAATCTACGACACCGGACCACGGACTTTACTGGAAACCATGCTAAGGGTTTTTACGCTCGAAAAAATCCTTCGCCCTCCGTCGGGTTTGAACCCGCGAACTCGGAAACTAGAGGCTATCATGGTAACAAATACATCACGGAGGATGACTCATATTTCAAAGATGAGACTTGAAGACTTTTAAGAAAATTCCCTATCCCAAACTGCTGTTTACGTGGAAGATTTTTCGAAGCTTTCGATTTTATCTAAAACGGTTCAAATACTTTCGATTAAAATGCAATATGCTTAAGATACTTAAAAATAGAATGTATATCTTAACTTTTCTGGGAATAGTCTGTGAAATTTCTTCATTCGGAAGGAACTTTGTATTAGTCAGCCACGATAATAGTGCGTGTGATGGGAAGAGGAACTAAACAGTTAGGGAACAATTGGGCAGGACAGTCAGGTAAAGAAACCATCCACAGTTCCGACTTGCATATACTGGCGAGGCTGAGGTCTGCAAACATACTGTCTTCATTGTGCAACTGTATATTCACTTATCGCCTTGCCACTCACGCTCCTCTGATCTCCAGCCTTGATGACGTTTCCATTGAAATCACAAGCACACTCATATCGTGGCGACTAGTATAATTTTGTTAAACTGGTAATCATAAAAGATAAATAAAAACTTACTACACAAAACTATAGATCTGTTTAAAACAACAATTTATTTAAATAACGCTTTTGTGGCATCAGCCATTTTCAAGGTATCCGTTGTTATCGGTCTGAATTTTCAGTGCTTTCGTTGTACTTTCTCTACCACGTACATAGCAGGCAGAAAATGTATTGCATTTCACCCAAAACTTCAATTTATGGATTTAATCGGAAATACACGTTTTGAGGCCCCTGAATAAAAACAAAGCATTTTTAGAAAAAGGTCCGCGTATGCGTACCTGTCTATCGACTGTGAAGAACATAACTCAAAAAACCAAAAGTCGGTTAAACATCAAGCTTAGTATTTAAGCTCAGTATTTTCGAAGGATGCGACACGAAGTTTTTCAGGAAACTCCCCCTATCGCAAACCACACTTTTTCTCAAAAAAGGCTCTAAGGATTTTGATTGAAATACCATAGGCTCAAGATATTTTCATGACTATTAAAATGTAAATTCTGAATTTTCTGCGAATAGACTATGAAGTCCTCTTAATTCTGAATGACTTTTGTATGATTGGTAAACCGTAAGAGACAGTCAAAATCCTATAGCATAAAAAATGTAGATCTCGTTAAAGCACACAATTTATATCAAATAACATTTTTCAGGAGTTAACCGTTTCCAAAATATACCTTGTTATTGGTCTCAATTTTCAAATATTTATACTGTTCTCAACTGGTACGTCTTGATTCACTTTATTCTATTTTCTTGCTATGCAAAGAGAATACTTAGGATTTCAAACTCATCACAAAGCGAGACGCTCTAAAATCAGATACGTTACATTCATATAATTTTTTCTACCCTCTACGTTTATTGGTGGGTATACAAATTATTCTTAGGAAAATTAATTTTCCTATCTACTTCATTTTAATCGAGATAAAACTTTCCGGTAATAGCAGCACAACACATTTCGTTATAGATGCAACGGGAATAGCGATAGTCAAATGCTTTAGAACTGGACGTTATATGTTAGCCTTAAAATTCCTTACTCTTTTCCATACAGCGAGAAACAATTGAAATTCGACAGAACTTTAAAAGAATGGGTAAGTATTGAATAATTCTACCATTAAATATAGATATCTCGGAAATGGGCGATGCTTCAAAAAGGTTATTGAAATAATTGTGTGTTTTAAAGAAATCTGCAGTTGTGCAGTACGTTTTCGTCCATTGCTTAACGTTTACCAGTTATACAAATTATACAAAATTTCTTCCGAATTTCCCAGGGAATAAAAGATATATACTTTATTTGTCATGTAAATATCTTTAACATGTGGTATTTTAATCAAAATCGTTTTGAAAAGTGTTCCATCTTCATGTCGCATCTTTGAAGGCACTGAACTTAAACAAGTTGGGTGCTTATACAACTTTTCATTTTAGACTTACGCTGTTCAGAAACAGACACGCACGGCCCTATATCTAAAATTTTTTTGGGGGGTTTAGGAGGCCACAAAAAATGTATTTCCAATGAAATCTCAGTATCAAATTTTTGGGTAGAATGCAATCCTTATCTACCTAATAAGTACCTATGTGGTAGAGAAAGTAAAAATCTGATTATCGGTTTTCCTAATGCATCCTACAACATGTGTAAATATATATTGAAAATTTATCTGGATTAACAATAAACAGAGAGAATAATATAATGTTGTAAGTGTGAGCAGAGAAAGCTATATGAATGCAACATTTCAGAAGTTTTTTATAACTGCTTAATGATGATTTAACTTCTTGGTCTTATTACGACGGTTACTGCCAGAAAGATGACCTTAGTTGCTTAGTTACCTTCTTATACCACCTACTTGAGAACTTGCAGGTAGTTGGCGTTATTTGCATCTTAATGGTCAGAGCACTGTATATATTTGATGCTACGTTTGGAATTGTAATTCTTGTTTATTATTTTTTACTTCTTTTCTTTTTTTCTATCATTATGTTAGTATGAAGTTACCAAAAGTATATGCTTAGTATTATACACTTATTGTAAGATTCTAGGGAATCACTGCAATTCTTCTATTATCCTTACCCGTTCTTGCTGGAGCAATCACCATACTTTTAGGGTAGGAAAAGCATGTACGGCAACGAGGCCCACGCGCTTGGTCTAGCGTAGACTGAAACTTTTCGCAATAAACATCCTTCTCTACTACTACTACTACTACTACTACTACTACTACTACCACCACCACCACCACCACCACCACCACCACCACCACCACCACCACCACCACCACCACCACCACCACCACCACCACCACCACCACCACCACCACCACCACCACCACCACCACCACCACCACCACCACCACCACCACCACCACCACCACCACCACCACCACCACCACCACCACCACCACCACCACCACCACCACCACCACCACCACCACCACCACCACCACCACCACCACCACCACTACTACTACTACTACTACAACTACTACTACTACCACCATCACCAACACTACTACTACCACCACGACCACCAGCACCACTACTACTACCATCACCAACACTACTACTACTACTACCAACATCACCACTACTACCACCATCACCACTACTACTACCACCAACACTACTACTACCATCACCAACACTACTACTACCACCACGACCACCAGCACCACTACTACTACCATCACCAACACTACTACTACTACTACCAACATCACCACTACTACCACCATCACCACTACTACTACCATCACCAACACTACTACTACCATCACCAACACTACTACTACTACTACCAACATCACCACTACTACCACCAGCACCACTACTACTACCATCACCAACACTACTACTACCATCACCAACACTACTACTACCACCACGACCACCAGCACCACTACTACTACCATCACCAACACTACTACTACTACCAACATCACCACTACTACCACCATCACCACTACTACTACCACCAACACTACTACTACCATCACCAACACTACTACTACCACCACGACCACCAGCACCACTACTACTACCATCACCAACACTACTACTACTACTACCAACATCACCACTACTACCAACATCACCACTACTACCACCATCACCACTACTACTACCACCAACACTACTACTACCACCATCACCACCACTACTACTACTACCACCACCACTACTACTACCACCATCACCACCACTATTACTACCACCACCACTACTACTACCATCACCACCACTACTACCATCACCACCACCACTACTACCATCACCACCACTACTACTACTACTACCACCATCACCACCACTACTATCACCACCACTACTACTACCACCACCACCACTACTAATATCACCACCATTACTACTACTACTACCACCACTACTAATACCACCACCATCAATACTACTATCACCACCACTACTACTACCACCACCACCACCAATACTACCACCACCACCACCAATACTACCACCACCACCACCACTACTACTACCACCACCATCACTACTACTACCACCACCACTACTACTATTACCATTACCACTACTACTACCACCACCACTACTACTACCACCACCACCACCACCACTACTACTACCATCACCACCACCACTACTACTACCATCACCACCACCACCACTACTACTACCATCACCACCACTACTACTACTACTACCATCGCCACCTTTACTACTACTACCGTGACCACCACTACTACTACCATCACCACCACTACTACCACCACCACCACTACTACTACTACCATCGCCACCACTACTACTACTACCGTGACCACCACTACTACTACCATCACCACCATTACTACTTCTACCATCACCACATCTACTACCATGACCACCACCTCTACTACTACTACTACCACCACCACTACTACTACCACCACCACCACCACTACTACCACCACCATCACTACTACTACCACCACCACTACTACTATTACCATTACCACTACTACCACCACTACTACTACTACCACCACCACCACTGCTACTACCATCACCAACACTACTACTACTACCATCGCCACCACTACTACTACTACCGTGACCACCACTACTACTACCATCACCACTACTACTTCTTCTACCATCACCACATCTACTACCATCACCACCTCTACTACTACTACCACCACCACTACTACTACCATCACCACCACCACTACTACTACCATCACCACCACCTCTACTACTACCATCACCACCACCTCTACTACTACTACTACCACCACTACTACTACCATCACCACATCTACTACCATCACCACCACCATTACTACTACTACCACCACCACTACTACTACCATCACCACCACTACTACTACCATCACCAATACTACTACCATCACCAACACTACTACTACCATCACCACCACTACTACTACCATCAGCACCACTACTACTTCTTCTACCATCACCACATTTACTACCATGACCACCAATTCTACTACTACTACTACCATCACCACTACTACTACCATTAGCACCACTACTACTACCATCACCACTACTACTACCACCACCACCACTACTACTACTACTACTACTACTACTACTACCACTACCACTTCTACTAATACCACTACCATTCTACTAATACCACCACTACCACCACTACTACTTCCACCACTACTACTAATACCACTACCATTCTACTACTACCACCACCACCACTACTACTACTACTACTACTACTACTACTAGCGTAAAGGATTAAAATATGAGTGCCACATACGCGAAGTAATACCGAAAGATAGTCCCACGATGTGTGCATTACTCCCATTTTTTTAAAAAAAAAACTACTACTAGCACCACTTCTACTACTACTACCACTTCTACTACCACCACTACTACCACTAACACTACCACTACTATTATCACTACTACCATCACTATTATCACCACTACTACTACTACTGCTACTACATACCATCACAGCTACTAATAGTCAGCTTTTATAAAATATATTTTTTTACTACTGAGTGGACCGTGGGTTCGCGGAACTGTTGACTGTCCTTTGAGTGTACACGAAGTTATTGTGATGAGAAGTCCCTTCTACTTAGGCAACTTACCAAATGGCTTTAGTTGCACAGTCCCCTTCCTGTTCCAGCTATTTGTATTTGTTTTTATATGTAGGTGGAACTTTCGGTGGTGTTAAAAGTATCCATCCGGTATTTGCTAGCGACTGAAGAAAGGGGAATTAATCAGATTGACGATAGGCGGAATTTGAACCTATAACCTCCCGAATTCGTGCCATAGACACCACTGCCTGAGCCATATCACTACATAGTTGCATTTTGTGTAAGTGGGAAACAACAAGAAAGACAGGAAAATGTAGTGGTAGTACACCAGTTTCACAACGGTTTACATCGTCTTCCACTTGCCCGACACCATTGTTCTTTATCTCTATATTATTCCTCTTTCAACCCACTGGTTTCCATTGTCTGCTGTATTGCACTTCTCCAGGTAATTCTGGAACGGCTTCTTTTTCTTCTTTTGGTGTAGTCTACTCAAATATTTGTCTAGGAATTCTTGGAAAGTGTGCATACCGTTTAAATTATTTATTTTGGTTATCTTCTAATATAGTTGCATGTGTATTCATGATTTCTCTAATTCTTGCATTCCTTACTTTAGCTAAACTAGAAGTCTTAGCAGAGCGGTCTTACAGGCCATTTCTAATGCCATCGTGACTCTTCTCCTCTACTGTTAATGCTCATACTTCTGTTGCGTACAGTACAACACTTTTAATTAAGATATTATATATTTGTAACTTAGTCTCTTTCAAATGTGCCTACTCCAGAAAATCGTGATTTTTAGTGTTAAAAACATGTACATCGTTAACATATCACTTTGTCAAACCTTTTTGTGGCATTAACCATTTACAAGATATTCTCTATTAGTCTGAATTTTCGTTATTCTGAATGTTGTCAAAACTTTTTTAAGCACTAAGTTTCCATTCTTTTGTTTCTCGTGAAATCATGCAAAAGAGTATGGAATAAGAAAGCCAGTGGCTAATTTTTAAACATTTCACTGTCATCTTAGCCTCCTGCACCTACAACACTACAAAATGCGCATTGAAACCGTTTGGGCAACATTTATTGTGAAGTAGACGGGAAAATGAAGAGTTTTCAATCAATTGCAGAATCACTATGAATATAAATTATAGTCGCTAGGGAATGTGCCGAATGAGATCATTTTTTATTGCGAGAGATTTTATTTTAGCGCAGTATCTCTAAAGTTTAAAATTTAAGACAAATCTTTGGTTATTAAAATTGTCCATAGACATTTATTTCTTGCTTAAGAAAACTAATGCTTCATATAGATAAGCATAAATCTGAAAGGAAGAACTATTATAACGTTTGCAACTATTAATTCGCTTTGTCCATATGTCAGTTTATCTGTGTGCATGGAACAGCTTGCGAACTACGGCATATATGGAGCAGAAATGATATATGCAAGAGTTTGAAACAATATTTTCATGTTATTTAAAGTGTACTGCGATCAATTAAGGTTACTTCATACGAAGAGCAATCCACAAATGTAAGGTTATCGCATTATTTTGCTAAATATCCACAGTAATAAATGTTACTGCTTTTACCGTAGCATTTTCACCATAAAACGAAGCCACCTGAAATTGTACCCTGTTTACATTTAATGCATTGATAATTTCCAATTATCTTCGTTTACTTTGCTACAATCCACCACTGAAGTCGTCAGAGATGAGCGTGGGGTAGTCCATAACAACTACCTAGAAGTTTGCCACTGATAGTTTGGAACTCCAACTAAAGGTCCTGTCTTAGGTCGTCAGAGATCAGTCCGGTGTAAAACGGAAAGAACGGTTTTACACCGGATCCGACAATGCTGCTGATTGAAACCTTCTAGTGATATTCTAAAATTCTAGGTGCATATTTCGTCACCCTCTCAAGACGTCAAAGGACAGTGCGGTGCAGGACAGCAAGAAGAGCCGTTAAGGAAGAGATCCGCCACTGGAATCTTGCTGAAATCCACCACTGATACCCTAAAACTCTAGCTGCAGATCACGTCACCCTCTCAAGTCGTCAGAGGAGAGTGCGGTGCAGGACAGAAAGAACAAATGAGAAGCGACAGCGGTTATGGAGGGAGTCAGAGGTGATCTTTGTGAACGACTCCATTATTCCCCCTCCCCCTCTAGTCAAGGCACGTGTCGTTACCTAGAAAATCCTGGCGGTGAATGTACTATCTTGTCCTGTCCGTGCCCATTGTTATTCATTCCCAGTGCTGCTAGGATATCGTTTCACAAAGACGTTCTCAACTCACTTGTAATTAGCGACCATGCTAGACTCTTGAAGGCTGCTCACGTGAATTGGGCGTTAGGAATATTTTCGGCTAATGAACTCCTCCGCTATAAGGGGGGATATGTCACATTCCCAGTGTAAAACAAATGTAACTAAAACTGTCCTTTTTTTTGGTGCGTTCGCTGCCAGGGAAACGTTCAACATCTTTTGTTCACGCAACTGTTTACGTTGATATTGAGAAATCTAGCCCCACTCTCTACCAGCATGGCTTCTTCTGCTTCTTCAGCATAACTCTAGCCACGGGATTAGCAAGTTACTTTATCTCCCCCAAAATTTGACCGAACTGCCGAAGAGTGATATTACAAGCTAGTTGGAGCAGTTCCTATCAGCAGATTACAGTTAAGGCAATGCTTAATTTAATTTTGATGCACAAGTAAAATACGAGGTGAGCCCAGAAAGTAAGTTTCCTGATTTTCTTTCCATTAAAGTTAACGTATTTAGCAGCCTGCGTAACAGATCTATGACGTATCAATCACATGCCGGCCGGACCGGTCCGCCTGGTGCCAGTAGCGCGGCAGCAGTGACCCGAAATGGCGGCTCTTATTCGTTCTCCCGCCGCTTGCGAGTTTCGGTCAGTGATAAAGTTTCTTACTGCACAAAACATAGCGCCGATCGAAATTCATCGTCATCTCTGTCAGGTCTACGGACCAAACATCATGAGCAAACTGATGGTGCTTCGCTGATGTAGCCAGTTTTCCGAAGGTTGTCAAAATGTCCTTGATGAAGAGCGCAGCGGGCGACCGTCCCTCATCAATGATCTTGTTGAGCTGCGCGGCAGCACATCGTGGGGAAGAACCGTCGCTTCACGATTACGGAGCTCGGCAGCCCTTTTCCACAGATATCGCAAAACTTGTTGCACGAAATTATCACTAAGTACCTGCTGTTCAGGAAATTGTGTGCCAGGTGGGTGCCGAAAAACCTGACACGAAAGCACAAAACGAAATGCTTAGGAACAGCACTGACATTTCTTCAGCGGTATCATGATACCGCGACGAGTTCCTCGACAGAATCTCATGGGTGATGAGAGGTGGATTTCGCACTACCCCGGAAACCAAGCAGCAGTCAATGCATTGGCGTCACAATGGATCTCCGGTCAAAAAGAAATTCAAACTGGCTGTGTCGGTGTAGAACGTGATGTGCATCGTGTCCTGGGACAGGAAGTGCATTCTGCTCATTGACTTCCTGCCCAAATGTGAAACAGTGGACGCTGAGTGTTACTGTGAAACACTGGGGAAATTGCGACGTGCCATTCAAAACAAGAGGCGTGGAATGCTTACTGCAGGTGTTGTGCTGCTCCAGACAATGTTCGTATCCACACACGGCTCGGCGCACAGCAACGGTTCTGTAGGAGTTCGACTAGGAGCGGTTTGATCATCCACCATCCCGCCCTGATCTTGTTCCCAGCGATTTCCATCTTTTCTGACACCTCAAGAAATTCCTGTCCTCCGGCCAGTGTTCTGACAACGATGAAGAGCTGAAGACGACTGTCACACGCTGGTTCCATTCACAGGCGGCAGATTTCTACGACACAGGAATACAAAAGTTGATCCCACGATATGACAAGTGTCTCAAGTGTGAAGACTATGTCGAAAAATAACTCCAACATTGCTGTACCTGCTATCAATAAAGTTTAGTAGCTTTGTTTTCTTTGTTTTAAAAAAATAGGGTAACTTACTTTTCGGATGCGCCTGGTATAATGTAATAAAAATAAGGGGAAAATAAAGAGGAAAGTTATGAATTTTTTGTATTTTTTTTCTTAAATCTTTTGTTTTCATGCCAAACAGCCTTTCTCTAAATGTTTGTTTTCTTATTGCCGTTCGATGGCGTGAATAACCTAAGCCTTTTGTCCATGTTGTTGATGAAAGCTCTCATATATTTAATGTCGTAGCTTCGTCCAATTTAACGACACATGCAAATAATTGTTCACACACTCCTCTAGAAGGCTGAATTATTGTAGTACTGGTTAAGTCTTTCCTTGTGTACTAATCGTAAAGAAACTCTTTCATAGAGGCGGTATCCAAAACACCCCTTTATTTTACATCGAATATAACATCGTTTTTGTCCCTGAATTGTTTTCCAGGGCAGTCACATAGGGAGCTAATGATGGTTGTATGGAATCAATGGTTTGTTATCTTAAGGTGGGAACCTAATGGGAGTGTGCCATTTTCATACACGCCATTGTGCACTAACAAAGTGCATTATTTATCCATTGTGAAGTGGTATAGGGTATTTCAACAAGAGTGTCCTATCTTTGAACCTAAATAAAACACGTTCTATAAATGATAGAGGTTTATTTATTTTTTTATTTTGGAACATAATTAATGTCATTACGTGTGGAGGAGAACATCTGTTAAGTGACCGCCGCGACTTCGTTGGGTTGCGCGTATACGGTTGACCCAATTTTTAATGACAGAAGAACGTAAATTAGGTCCAACTTCACGAATAACACGCGTGATGCTATTCATAAGATCATTTACTGTTTCTGACTTGTTGACATAAACTCTAGGTTTAGCATAACCCCACAAGAAGTAATCCAACGGCGTTAAATCACATGACCTCGGGGGCCAGTTAACATCACGTTAACATCAGTTTTAAAAATGTTGTATGACTTCATCCGCGCCTCTCCATGATAGCGGCAGACGGCAATGAGCGCCAAGGACGCGGACAGGAAAAACACCGCGCAGCCGTTTCGTAGTCTTTTGGCCCTCTCTGTAGAATATCATGGAGTCAAAGTTTGCTTCGCTGAAAGATGTTCTTTCGAACTTTGGCCCTTGTTTTTGTACGCTTTCTTCACTTGTTCAGATGCGGACAGTCACCACAGGTGGAGATCACTCTCCTTGTCCTCTGGCATTCTAGTTTCATTATCTTAGGGCTGAAGTTCACCACTTAGCTACCCCAGAATGTATTCCTCTGCCACTTTAAAATGCTAGCACCCAAATTAGTGGAGAGAGAGTTTTGATTTGTAACACGTAGAAAGGTCAATTGAGAGGGCACTACATTTTGTGGTATTTTCCAAGCTATTTCATTTTATTAGTTTTATAATGGTTAACATTTGAACCAGTTTTTCAGTATTTTAACAGAGGTATTTCGAAAATTAAGTTTTATGCATTTCATAGAACATTAGTTATGATTTTGTATGGTATATGAACGTTTTATCAACATTAATTTTGATTTGACAGAATTCATGGCATGAATAATTGAGGATTTGCGGAATTTCCTCCACAAAATCTCGATTTTTCGAATTCACAAATGTATTTCTTTGTCCGTTTAAGTTAAATTTGAATGAAATGTTCAGGTATTACACAAAACATTTGCTGTATTAAAAGCATATAAGTTAATTTTATAAATACCGGACTTAATACATTAGAAAATCAGTGGAATTGCAAATAAGGCCGTTCACTTCAAAGGAACTTCGTTTCGAACATGCCCTTCCATGCGAATATTAGTCAACGTCGAAGATTTTAGATTCCACGCTTAACGTTGATTCACTGCTAATGGCATATAGCGTAAGGCGCATGTGGTTCTACCTGGAATTCCAGTCTCATGTTCTAGCATTGCTTGACAATAGTGTCCAGTTGCGAGTCACGATCCGATCACTTCCTCACTGTTATGGACTCTGTCCTGTTGGCTAGAGCAGTGCAGTCTCCGTGAAATGGATAGTTCACTGCCCCCACATACTGTGAACGCGAGTGCCGAGTTAAAGTCGGTTTCTGCTATTTCCTGCACCTGGATCAGTTAAAATGTACCACAGCACCAGCCGCCACTGAATTGTCTCTTCTCTGTTGCTGATATCGACCCGGCAAAGGGCAAAGTCATTAACCTAGATATTCTTTTTATTAGCGCATCCATTGTGTACCTTTAATATGGGGGTGAAAATAGTAAGAAATGAAATGTAAATCCACCTTTTCATTCTGCTTTCTCAAGACTGGAGGTACTTTAATGATTTACAGAAAAAAAGAATATACCAACCGTTCAGCAAGATTTCCATTTAATTGGAGACTCGCACTTTCACAGCACGTTTAAAAATGAACGTGCTCCGAGGCAAAAAAAGAAAACAAAAATCGCAGAGGTTAAATTTTATCCTGACCGCAGTTACGAGGTTATTCTTCCTCTACAATCGCAGACAGGGAGGAAGCGAAAGTAAAAAGGAACGTAAATAAACTAGCAAAGAAGAGGTAAGCCATTGCTTCTGCTAGCATAAGCATACCACATCTCTTAGGAGCATAAAAAGTAAAACTCGCAAGTTGTTAGAACATTTAAATTATTTCGTGCTTGAGGTAAGATAAAAAGCTGAAATATGAAAACAAATATATGTTTAACTTTTCAATCATTAAATAAGACTAATGAAACACGACTAGAGCAGTAACAGAAAATTTCCTTCCTCCAATCACAATTTTTCCATAATTAAGCATAATTTCAAATTATATAGCGATTAAACTACACATAACACCAATATTGTTGAGTTCGTTGCTTTATTTTAATAACATCTATCTTACCTTCAAACTCCTGGAACCGTCACAAGCTAAACAACGTCCAAAATTCATGCTATAGGATGTTAGGACTTGCTTAGTTAGAAGGTGCACGTTGCCTAGATTCACAGCTTTGCCATAACTGTATTTCTCCTCCTATTACTTAATGCAGCTTCAAATTTGAATGTTTTGACCATTCAACAATTTTCTTCCACTCCTTGCTCTCCTTCACTAAAATCTCATTCTCCATATGTCGCCAATGACGTCGCTCTCTCAGCGAGCTTTTAGACGTCCCATTGCTGTTCCTCCTACCCGCTTCCATCTATATCGTTTCTAAATCTATCTTTACCCATTCATCCTTTGTGTAGGCCCAAGCCAACACAGTTTACTTCATCACACAAAATTAATTATGGTTTTGTTTTTAATTAATTTACTTCCGTATTCTTTTAAGTTCTCCAAAAATCCCCTTCAGAATTTTCTTTTCGAAAATTAAACGTTTGTGTTTCTAAGTATGGCTTTTTAAATACACCAGTTTGCTTTTAAATAACTTTTGGTTTGCATTGTAGGCCTCGTTTCGTTGACAATTCTTTAATTTCTTCTTCTAATGAACTGTTTCGGTTTACCTCTGTTCCGAGGTATTTAAAATCAGTTACTCATTCTAACCCACCTTACTAATGATCAAATTATAAATTCTGTCATTTTGCTTACTGAATTTCAAATATTTGGTTTTACTCCCATTTATCCGTAAAGAAACAATTTCAGTTTCATAAATGTTTCATTTAGAACTTATCTTATTCTTGCTGTAATAATTATGTCATCAGCATATGCGATGTATTGATTCATTTTGGTAGATATTTTCCCTCATAATTCCATTTTATTAAATATATAGTCATTATTATACTAAATAGTGGCCAAGAATGGCATCTTATTTGCCTCCGGTTAGTACTGGAAAGTAGTCACTTACACAGTTATTAATTTGGATTCTTGCTGTGGTACCCATTAAAGTTAGGTATAGTAATTTAAATAGTTTCATTGAAATCTCATAATAATAAGACAATTTTCTTATTTTTATTTACACAGTCAAACGCTTGCCACATAACTGAATATTATTTCCATCTTGGCAGACACAATCACACGCATTTCTTTTACCTACACTATTCTGAAGTTTTTAGTATTTATACTGTTGTAATGATGTAGCGATCCTACACCGATAACCAAACCAGCGATCAGGAAGTTGTGCAACACATCATAAAGTGTTTAAATCAGAGTAGATAGGGACTCGGTTACAGTAGAACCTGATGTGTCTTCAGTCAGCATAGAAAAATCACGTGAAAATCTCGTAAAATTAGTAGAAGTGATAATTTTTAAATTCCATCGGGAAGCGAAACCTTAGATGCGTTCAAATAGTAAACTCTTTGTGAAAAGAACCATGTTAAGCCACAAAAATATTTAATTATTTTTCCAAAGATATTTAAATATCTCGCGCTCTAAACTCCAACAAATGAGAGAAATTTTAAAAAATAAACTTTAACTTCAGTTCACAAAAAAGATCTTATGATTTCGAAGTTAACTATCACCACCACCACGCCTACGAGAAATTCCAGACCACCAGAGATTACACATTCATGCTAATCGATTAGAGAATATAGACAGCTCAATGGTAGTGTCATCTTTTGGGATGACTTACGTAACTTGTCGATCAATTAAGTCGAATTATGCAAGACTGGTGATAGAAAGTAGAGGGCGGAGGTGCACATTTCAATACCAACTTAAATTTCGCATTACTATATGGGTCACGGCTTTTGCTCCCAACTGTAGGTTGGCTTTTATTTTCTCTACCACGTACATAGTAGATAGAGAAGGTATTGTATTCCACCCAAAAATTCGTTACCGAGATTTCACTGCATATACATGTTTTGAGGTCCCTTGAATAAACAACAATTTTTAGAAAAAGGTCCATGTGTATGTGTGTGTATGTGCCGACTGTGAACAACATAACTCAAAAACGAAGAGTCGGATAAATACCAAACTTAGTGTTTAGGTTCAGTACCTTCCAAAAATGCGACAGGAAGATTTTCAAGAAAATCCCCCCATCCAAACTGCCCTTTACACGCAACATTTTCTAAAAAGTGGCTCTAATATTTTATTAAAATAGCATTTATTAAAGATATTTACATGAAAAAGAAAATACATATCTTGAATTCTCGGGCAATAACCTGTGAAGTCCTCTTCATTCGGAAGAAATTTTGTATAATCTTGTAAAAATAGTAAACGTTAAGTGATACACAAACAAGTACTAAAAAAATGTAGATCTCCTTAAAACACACAATTTATTTTGATTAACTTTTTGTGGCATCAGCCATTTCCGAGATATCCGTTATTAATGGTTAAAATTGTTCAACATTTAGCCATTCTTTTAAACTCGTGTCAACTTTCAGTTGTTTCCCGCGATATTATGGAAAGAGTATGGACTTTTAAGGCCAGCGTAGTTCTAAAACATTTAAACATCTCTGTTCCTTTTGTATCTATAACGAAAAGTGTAATGGAACTATTTTCGGAAAGGTTTATCTCGATTAAAATGAAGTGGATAGGAAAATTAACTTTCGTAAGAATATTTTGTATACCCACTAATAAGCGATAGAGGATAAAGAAAGTAATGTGAATGAAACACAGAAGATTTTGTATTCAGTATTAATATATTTTTTAAATCGTATCCTAAATAAAGAAAAGCATTGCTGTTAACAATGTTCTGAACAAAAAGAAGGGGGACACACCACGGTCTTCTCCATCAAAGCTAGCATAAGTGCATGGATAAAGATGACATATTCACGACTCAAGCATGTGTGGGGATGCTAATGTGAATAAAGAAACAAAAGCGAAACCTCGACTGCTGTGTAACGATAAGGTGGTTGGGTACACACAGGCGAGCAACCCAAGTGGAGCGTGAACAAAAGGCGGCGCTTCAAATGGGAAGGGGAACTATGCGTATGAACAGATCGTTTCATCCTATGACCTGAAACTGCAAGCATGTACCTAAAACTGACTCGTCAGTCTGCAACGCTGATTCGAGATGAGCGTCAAACGGACATTCTGAGCACATTCAAGATAAAACCGTAATATTTACTGCAATATCCAGTGCATTTGGTACAAGAGAAACTGTATATGTACTATCAGCACAGAAAATTCTAATTTATAAAAACCGACACTCACATATACATAATATTATGGCATTAACTCTTACCTTTTCTCACCCAGCATATTTAGTTGCTCAGAATTGCTCTAAGCGCTTTCACTACCCCTAAACAATCAGTACCTCTCTGTCCTGTATGCACGAAACATCTCGCGAACTGCAGCACCTATGAAGTTCAAAGTACCTTATGCAATTGACGCTGACCTTTGCCGCATCTGTGTTGTTTCTTGTTGCTACTTCGAGGAGACACGGGGTCCCGGGTTCGATTGTTGGATGGCAGGGATTAGGAATTTGTCTGGTTTCCAGGGGTGGTTACACTGGCTTGATAATAGTGATAATGCTGTCGGCGAAGATTGTGTTATTATTTTTTTATTTTGTTAAGAAGATTCCTATCTGGTCGACCGGCCACCTTCATTGTCGAAACCACTGTTACTATTGTCATGGCTTTCGCGAAGTCGCTACTGATATGTTCCTCCGACTAGCCCTCGAATTGCCTAGATTTCGACACTTCATTGCCATACTTCAAATGTC
Organism: Deroplatys truncata; assembly: GCA_030765065.1. Taxonomy (NCBI): domain Eukaryota; kingdom Metazoa; phylum Arthropoda; class Insecta; order Mantodea; family Mantidae; genus Deroplatys; species Deroplatys truncata. The sequence continues at coordinate 155,999,926 of CM060984.1, forward strand.
CTGATTATTTTCTCTTTTTTTGTTTTATCAACCGTCCTCGTGGTTAGTTTTTACCCGACTTTTCGCTCGGCGTTTTAGTTTTTTCTTTCTCGCCATTCGCCAAACTTAGAATTTCCCCCCACATCATGTGATATATACGCGATCTTTTATTGGCTATCATTTTCGTTTCATGATTTTATTATGGTTATCCCCACTTCGACAACTTTCACGTTCTGCTTCTTACAACTTATTTTGAGTTTAAAATCTTCCCACGAATATTATTAGATTGGAGATAAAACACGTAGCTTTTTGACCCTGCTAAGCTTAGAAGCCATTGTTAGCTTCACGTCCGAGCCAAAGTACAAAAGGCGGTAGACTTCACGGCGCCGATAGCAAGTATGTGTGCCATCTGCCTTTCTTTTGAGGGAAACAAAAATTGTTTTTTTGCCTTTTCAACAAAACCCATTCCTATTATAAATTTACGGAGCGGGCATCTTTTTTTTATAACTGATTCTCTTTATACCATTTATCTCGTTGTTCAGCATTATTTGTCGTTATGTTTGATTTTTTTTCTTTATTTATAATAATATTGTCTTCTTGTTTAGTTATCTATTCACGGTTTTGATCGTATATCATTATTATTATTATTATTATTATTATTATTATTATCGCTTTCTCTTTCTCTCCTGGGTCTCGATAACCGGCTTTACAATCTTAGCATTATAAACAGGTTGGTTTTTTATCGTGCATAATTGGCTCGTTATGGCATAGGTACCAAAATAACAATGCTGTATCTCCTATGGAGTTCAAAGTAGCTTATGCAATCTTAGAATTATAAACAGGTTGTTTTTATACCGTGCATAATTGGCTCGTTATGGTATGGATACCAAAAATAGCAATGATGTATCTCCTATAGCAATGAGTAATACCGATATTCAAAGATACTGTGTCTTATAGAGAGAAGATAAAACCATTTTGACATATTCTTTCCTCTGAGTAACAGGATGAAAAAACCTCTGTGCATTTTTAAATATAGAATAATTAGGATCTGAATTTATAATTACGCTGATAGCATGCTACATCACAGTCCACAATACCTGCTCACTTGTCACCCAGGAATACATGCAAGTGCAGTTTCTTATCGGTTCACCACGCCAGGTAATTTAAAATGAAAGAGAAGTTAACGTCACCTTTACGAACGTACAAATACGCTCACTTATGTCATCTATGGATGCCGTATTATTTAATGATTTATTTGCTATAATTTATAATGCTAATATTGCATAAAATATTGTATCCAACTCGTGGATAATGACACTCATGAAATAGAAAATTGACCCGCTGCCGTTCATGCGACAAACATTCACTTGTACCGTAATCATAAAGACTACCATTTGTTGCATAAATTACCATAATGTTATTGTGATTGAAAGCGAAGCTTTACGTAAAACACTACCAGTTTATAACGTACCCTATTTTATGTCATACCACGTCCAATTTAATTATGTTTAATAAACACATATTAATGTATGCAATGCTGAAGTTTATAAAAGCACTACGCTCATTGTGGGACCATTTATGCAGAAACAGTTGATAAACGAAATATATCAACTTTCTAAGCGTGACAAAGTTATCTGGAAGTAAGTAAAGTGAATTTACCCATATACTTTCTATTGGTTCTGTCCCTTGTTTACGTTTAAATTTTCTAATTTAGTTTGCTGTGATTTATTCATATGTTTATGAAAGTGGTGTCCATGCAATACTGTTTATAAGACCACAAAGTGCTGAAATGAGACACAGTATGAAATAAGATTTTAATATTCACGAATATGAGTATGGGGAATACTTATTGAACTGTTTCAAATTTTTAGAATTGCAAAAGGTGAAGTAGTTATATGTATAGATATTCCATGATTTTTACGATTTTTATAATTATTTCTCCAGACGACCATAACATATTTTATTAATGTGAAGTGGTTAAGTTCTTGTTTCTAATCTAGAGACCCCGGGTCCGATTCCTGACTGTGGACGGGAATTTTTCTTTGATTATAATAATTCTCCATCTTTTATAAAGTCTGAGAAATGTGGGAGTGATTGTGTATATATTTCGTAGCGAAAATAATAAAAATACACATTAAAAATTCAGTCAACGAGATATAAAAGCATCATCGTTTCTAAAGCCAAAGCCATCCTTATAACCATAGAAGTTAAAGGGGGCTATAAAAATGAAAAAGTAAGGGAAAAAAGAAAAGAAAAAGACGCTAGTGCACTATTTCCGCCACAAAAGAACTCGCCTGGAATTTAACGCCATGGTGTTTACCATATTTTTTAGTTTTATCTGCATTAAAACATGTAATATGACAGGTAAAATATGGGTACCTGTCCTGTTTTCCTCTATTGTGAGTGTAGGTTATCAAGTCGGTAGCATGCTGTTTTCTGTTAGGCACAGAATATAATGCATTAACAAACACCAGGCATATTTAAAATATTATAAAAATGAAGTAAAATAACAATTAACCTTTAAGACTGCCTCTATCGTCTAGGGTCAATGTACTAGCTACACACCCAGAGGTTTGGGTTCAAATTCAGATTTAGACGGTGGAAAGTTGCTTTAACTAGAATAATCCCCTTCCCTCTGCAGAGTCGAAAATAAGATTGAGGGAGTAAATGTGAATGACTGAAATCATTTAAAGCTACAGACATAAAGTTACCGGCGCCTACAGTAATATTGTAGCCTGGGTGTTATAAACACGCATACACACACACACACGCACGTACGCACACACACGCAATATGGTATTAAAGGTATTAAAGAGTATGTATATATACCTGTGCATTTAATCAATGTTACATAGATTTAAAGTATCGTATTAACCATGCAGTTCAATAATTTACTGCATATAATCCTTGCATACATAATAATGCAAATTAAGGGTAGCGTTCCTAAAATGAAGTACAATATACCATCGCAGGACAATTTTCAAGGAGGAAAATATAAATTTGTCATAATTAGTAGCAAATAACACGTATTTGTGCTCAAATAAAAGCCAAAATCTGTCTGCCGACTAACCTTTCACTGCTAATGACGTATATATTCTTCGGAGCATTGTCTTCTTTCGCAGTCGTTTCATGCAGTTGGTTTTGGTTTTTTGTATATTTGAATGATCTTAGTTTAAATTTGCCTCTTTTGAACTTTTATTGTGTTTATGATACGATTTTGGATTTAGCTATTTGCACAGAAATGTGTCTGTATTAACGAACTTTTTACAAGTACGAAGATTGATGTGTAATTTGACTCATAGTGCTTCTTACAACTATCTTCAACAATTTTGTACGAAAGACAAAAACTGATATTTATTGCACAGGTACTTTGAAAAGCAAAGCTGATCAGCATCCAAAATGAAGTAAATTTGTAAAGATCTGTGGACCATACCTACTTCTAGCTCTAAATGCCAATCAAATGGACCCCTATCTTGAATTTTAAAAGTAGGCATACAGTTGGATTCACGAATTCTTTGGTACCACATTACATCTTTTGAAGTAATTTTTTTCATTTTCTAAACTCTAAATGTAGAAAATGTGCAAATAAAATTTGATGGTCGCCCGTCAATAAATGTTGGGAAGAGAGGTTTTGTATTTCTCACGGGCGTTTACCCGGAGCACTATAGTAGTCCATTTAGTTCACCAATCCATTTTTACTTTCTCTACTACGTATACTAAGTAGGGGAAGTATTGTATTTCACCCAAAAATTCGGTACCGAGATTTCACCGGAAATACATGTTTTGAGACCCTCTAAATACAAAAAAAGCATTTTTGGAAACATGTCCGTTTATGTGTCTGTGTGTCTGTGAACAGCATAACTCAGAAACGAACAGTCTGATAAACACCAAACTTGGTATTTGGGTTCAGTATCTTCCAGAGATGCGACACGAAGGTTTTCAAGAAAATCTCCTCACCCCAGATTACCCTTTACATGGAACATTTTTCGAAAATCTTAATTTTCTCAAAAATGGCTCTAACGATTTTGATTAAAATATCATATGTTTAAGATATCTTTATGAAAAACGTATATCTCGAATTTTCTGGGAATGTCACCAAAAGTATTCTTCATTGTGAACGACTTTTGCATGACTGGTAAACCATAAGAGATAGACAAAATTTTACTACACAAAAAATGTAGATCGCGTTAAAATACACAATTTATGTCATATACATTTTTTTTTGAGTGAACCATTTTCGAGACATTGCTTGTTATTCCCTTAAATTTTTCAATACTTATTTTCTCAAATGGGAATTCGTTATTCCTTTTTTTGCCTTGGATATGCAAAGAGAAAGAGAATGGTGGCAAAGAGAATGGTGCTGCACATTGAAACCAGCTATTAAGAGAGATGTATATGCTTATATTGGCCTTGCAAATACAAAAAAAGGGGAACATAGTACGCCTTAAGCGATAGTCAAATATTTTTAGAACTGGTCGCTATGTGTAAAATGTAATTCTCTTTGCATGTCAAAAGATCGTTTCTGCAAATGTTTATCTCGATTAATATGAATTAGATGAAGAATAAGAGTTTGTAAAAATAGTTTGTAGAAGAGTAGAGAAAGTCATGTGAGTGTAACACATCAGCCTTTTTTGTATTACATTTTTAACGGAGCTTATTTATAGAACGGATTTGACTGGTGTAATGTATATCTGGACGATAATGCAAGGCTGACCTGCTGCTACGAATTGGACTCCTCTACCTCTGTTTATTGCTGAGTCTTGCAAGTCGTGTTTATGATTCTGTTCAGAAGCCAGTCCAGTTGAGCTAGCTTCCTCAGATAAATTTGCCGTCGGAATATTTCCCAATTTAAATTGATCATCACCATCGTCGTCATCTCTTCATGGTTTAGGAGATACCTCCTGTTCCGGCTTCATATTTCTTTCAATCTTCTCATCAATCTTCCAATATCTTTTTTTCCCGTATTGCTTTATTTTGTCATTTGTAGGACCAATACCAAATTCCTCTCTGATTTCTTCATTTTTTATTTTTTCCATTATTGTACACCCTTTATTAGCTCTGAGGTATATCATTTCTACCGCATTTATTTTATCCCAGTCTTGTTTCCTTACAGTTCATGTCTCACAACTATACATTACGGTTTGAATAGCCACTGGCTTATAGAAGTTTAAGAAGTTTCTTTTCTTGTTCCTTTTACTGTCCTTACTAATAGTCCACAATTATTTTGGAATTTACTTACTTTATGATTTAAACTAATTAAAGTTCCTTTAATATAATTAACGGAACTATTTCGAGGAATAAATTAAAGTAAACGTTTCATATTATAGATCGACCTCGTTTGTCTATCTACTTTTATCATGGTTAAAATTGAGGCAATATTTTATATCGCAACACTGTGAATGCCAGAGTGATTGTAGTGTAAATTAATATTATTGTATGTACAGGATTTTAGATGTTTGTTAGCCATAAGTATTGTTAGGAAATAAGTTTACACGGCCTCACTGAAACTGACAATGGAAGCGGGTAACAATAAACCGAGGGGGTGAGTTGTTTATCGCTAAGAAGAGACAAACAAATGACGTCAGGGTAGCGTGCCTTTTTTTATAAATGGAGGAAATATCTTCCCTAGAGTATATATGTTAGTAGCAGTGATTGGCTGACAAAACAGACGCTAAAGTGGGCGTGATTTGGTAACCAATAGCAGCTTTATTATAATGTTTAGGCAATTCGGGGTGAAGGAGTATTTATTCTCGAGCCATAAGCAAGTATCGCGCAGTTCGGAAGAATCTCTCACGAGGTGCACGTCACGTAGTCCTGAAGAATCTCTCGCGAAGTACACGTCGCAAAGTTAGTTATAAAATATGAAGTACGCGAAGTAATTGGTACGCGGCAACTAAAACGATTGTAGTTACATTCGGAAATATAGCAGTTTCAGTCAGGCGTGTATAAAGATTAAATATGTGAATTATTAATTAAGTGTGACGGCAATAAAAGTTTAGAAACAAATTATTTTATCAGTGTTATCTTTTAGCAACAACTCCCTTCCGTTTATACGCCCTGCATAGAGACACTTACTCGACTGAGTTGTAATAGCTAGCCGGAGGACAAAGAACCCAAATTTAAAATAATAAAACAAGAGGCACTCAACAAATAAGATAACACTAGCCATTGAGAACTGCGACAAAGTAGCCAACCTAACCAAACCACCACTGCATTAAAGAACTGGGGAAGATCAAAACGTAGTGGAATGTGATCAGAATTGTATATAGATGGTCGTGCCTGTAATGCATCTTTTTAATATTGATTTTAATTTTTAAATAATATGACATTTTACAAAGCAATAGCCTATGCCAAACATAACTATTGAAGAAATGTTCAAATCTTATGAGTAGTTTCCTAGCACCTTCGAATAAAAAATTCTATTACGTGTCGTATATATACAACATAGATTACCTGTCTTAAATTAGCAAATAATGTTGCTAGTTCCGATTGTTGACATGACTCCTGATCCCTTTTTGTGAATAAAGGTGGGACAAACAGAGCATGCAAGATATCTATTACCTTCGCGCTATCCTCGGCGACAGTTGGATTCGAAGAAAGTGCTGAAAGTAGGCCATAGTAAAACTTAATTTTGCTTTTTTAGGTCACTTATTAAATAGTTCTGTATTGAACACAAACCTTGAAAATGAAGAGAACACAATACTGTCGCATGTGTCATTGGCGAGAGTTTAACTTATACTGTTTTGGTAATATTTTATTAATTAAGAATTAATTAATCTGAATTTATTGGGATTTGATTCTTACATATTCTTGAAAAAACGCAAGCTTTGTTATTAGCTGATTAAGTAACAGGATGGAAGTGACTAGTCTCTTCCGATGGTACTCCCAGTGGACTTTTTGATGCCACTAACTTCCGTTGGTCTACGTGCACATTCGCACTTTGACGTCACACCGGATATTCTAGAACATTTAAACATTCGGTGCTGATTGGCTAAGTCTACCCACTATCAGGGCGTTGGTTCTCCATGTTGGGAGAACGGCCACCATGTTGGAATGCCCTTCCGGGACGCCGCTAAATCTATTTAAGTGACTGTAGACCCGATCGTCTTGTCTTTGACCGTCGGGGGAACCTCTACATTGTTGTGTTGAGGCGTCGCTCCGGGCTCAACCGGCTACCAATTCGACCACTTCATCTCTTACCTCGCCTAGACACACCATGACACATTTCTTAAGGTAAGACTTTGTATTAGTAACCCCATAATCAGAATAACATTGGCCAGGATTAATGGAATATATTGCAAACCCCACCTTTGTAAACCAAACATGCGCAACCAACAAATTACTTAATCTTTCTTAATATATTAGCTTAATTTAAGTCCCGTTGTTATCATTGCTCTACCATCTGCCTTCCTTTTACCACCCTCAAATAGCTATCCTCCACGTCGCCGAATCATGTTCGCGACAATACATACGTTTATTGAGAGGCAGTGTCATTTATGATTTGGGTTTTACCTCGTAATTGTTAACGAATTAAGCCCTATTGTGCAGAAAGAAACCTAAGAAGGGAGTGCTGCCATAAATCTGGAAACAAAGGAGACCGCCTTCGCCAAGGATAACGCATCAGTAATTTAAGTGACAGGTTGAAGGAATATTAGTGGAGCAAAAAGCTAAGGAAGAGACCGGTATTCAGATAGCTGTGCTTATGCTCCGTAACAACACGTATGTTTCGTTGTCAGGAGCAACTCGTCATTCAACAGCTGTATGTAACCAAACGTGTTATTTATGTTCTTGATGGACTTAGGATTATTTCTCTAAGCAGATCATGAACATCAGCCATACAATTGTTTAAGGTTCATGCAACCTCTTTCCCTGGTAATTAAATGCAAAATTTGGACTGGCTGAAGACTGATCCACTCTATAACTCTAAAAAGTTATCTCACGGGAGAAAAAAGGGTTTACTAAAGGGGAATAGAATTTTGCATAATATGACAACAACAATAACTCTATTTTCAGAAAAAAAATATTGAGTTATAGGCTTCCTCTGGAAACGCTCACGTCTCTGCATTACAACGAGAAAGAAGTAATTTTTCATACCCAAATGACCTTTCACATTTTACTTCGGATACGTAGGGTTTAGTTTTGTTGGAAACAAAATGATGAATAGCACATGTACGGTGTCAATAAATATCCCGTCTTTTCAAGACCTTAAACTCTGCTTAGAGAACAAGACAATAATTCATTCTGTGAAGAGGAGGGGATATCGGTAATCTAAGGAACGCAAAACTTCCCTCTCTCTGGAAACTTTTTCGTCTACTTAAACTCCGCCTGTTAGCCAGGCGAGGAAACTTTGCCGCTCTTCTTTTTTTCTTCGCTTCGTTCGCTCTCGATGCCGATCCAAAGCCCCCTGCTAATATCATGCAGACCTCCTCTGTTTATTATGGAGAGGGTGAGGTAAAGGAAAACTGTTTCGTGTGCGGAGGGTAATTTTGCGCCAGAAACTTGGCACCTCCTATAATTTGCTCCATATCGCAGGCGAGTAGTACAAACTACCACCGCCAGATAGCGAAGGTAATGTATCCCCTTGTCAGTGTACGTGCCTTGGTTAGAAGTTGCTTGCAAGTAAATGATGGTGTGTTGTATACCAGTCCATGAACTAATTTCAGATAAACGTGTTACAGATTGGAAACAAACTACTTTATGGCATTAAGATTTCCTTTTCTTTGCATAGAAGCGCAAAGAGTATTCCCCTAAATATTAACGTTTCCTACATGCTATTTATTTATCCATTCATTTTAAGCCATTTTGACTTGAGCAAGTTCAATCTCCATGGATCTGCTCTAGTAGAGTCAAATAATAGTGTCTTCATATTCTCCTCCTTTCTTTCAATCGGAAAATGTCCCTGATTCACCTTCCATCTAGATTCAAGAATCTAGAATACTCATGATTTCTAGCGTATGGAGCATATCTGAGTCATTTTAAATTTAGTGGAAAATTCATGTCCTCGTAATTCAGTCCTGCCATGAATAATCAATTATTATAACTTTTAATTATGTAACTGCACATCATAATTATACATAATCCAAAAAAAAAAAAACAAATCATAGTGTTAGCTACTTGGAAATATAGAATCTTGTAATATCAATGATATTACCATGACTTGTCTTCAAATCATTAGTGTTTGGTTTAATAAACTTAATATTTGTAATTGTTCTTTCAAATCCCGGCTGTAGCACTGAATTTTTCAGTCTGATTCTACCTTTTCAACATTATCCTTGTGTGAAAGAACAATTAGTTGTAATGGTTGGTTAAACTATGAAGCCCAGGCCTTAAATTACTTACGACATTGTAAGTCGCCATTGGGATATGTCATCTAGATGTGAATTTGAGATCTCCTTGTGGTTTACCGGAAAAAATTCGAGTCAGTTCGACATATTGCCATGATGATTGAGTTGGTTAGAGTAACCGGACGGAAACTGAAAGATCACTGTTTCAAATCCTGGCTATGGCACTGAATTTTTCAGTCTGGTCTACCTTTCCAATCTTAATATTATTGTTGCATATGGAAACCAGGATGAATTATTATTTTATAATGCATACACATTTGCGTGTTGAGTCATGAAACGCTATTTTGAAAGACATTTAATTTTGCAAAATTATGTCATAGAATCTTGTATAAGTAGAGTTGTTTCAATAGATCTAGTTGGTCGTAGTGGCGAGCTGTGAATCCGAAAATTCCAACCTGCATTAATTTTTTTAATAATTTTCAATTTTATAAAAATGGCTGTAACGATTTTGATTAAAATACCACATGTTAAACATGTTTACATGGCAAATAAAATGTATATCTTTAATTTTCTGGAAATAGTCTGCGAAAATCACTTCATTGAGAAGGAATTTTATATAATCTTGTATAACTGGCAAACGTAAAGCGATAGACAAAAACGCACTGCACAAAGAAGATCTCTTTAAAGCACAAAGTTTATTTCAAATAACTGTTTTGTGCCATCAACCATTTCCGAGATATCCGTTATTAATGGTTCAAATTGTTGAATGCTTAACCATTCTTTTAAAGTTCTGTCGCTATTCTGTTGTTTTTCGCAATGTTGTAGAAAGAGATTGGAATTTTAAGACCAACGTATAGCGTCCAGTTCTAAAAAATTGACTATCGCTATTCCCTTTGTATCCAAAACGATATGTGTAACACAGCTATTTCCGGAAATGTTTATCTCGATTAAAATAAAGTAGATAGGAAAATAAACTTTCATAAGAATAATTTATATACGCATTATTAAGCGATACAAGGTTAGAAAGAGTCATGTGAACGTAACACCAGATTTTTTCTTAACATACTTGTGGCTCGTTATGTTCTCACAACACTGACTCGCAGAATTTAAACAAGACTAATGCTGAATATCTTAATGAGGGTATGACGTATAGCAGTTGTCATTAGAATACACCAATGCCACCTGCAATACCGTGTGTCCGAAAACTCATGGTGCATTTTTGACAAGTCAATGAAAAGCAAAGAAACAAGATATAAATATGAAACCTTCACCAAGTAAAAGGAAAACTCTCCAAGTTTGCGTAGTATGATGTGCAAGTGTGTGCATACGCAGGTGATGAAGCAACACCACGAAATGCGCAGCAGCGAATCAGTGCGTTTGCTACACATTTTATGTCTGTGTATATGCTGATCGCCATAACGTTCCCATATGGACTGCTGAAAATCCTCGTGCCTACGTTGAGTACGAACGTAACACCCCTAAAGTAAACGTATGGAGTGCCTGATGCAGTGCCAGTGATAGGCCCATTTTTCTTTGCGGAGCAGACGGTGGTGGCAAACACTACCTTGACATGTTGGAATTGTATGCAGTCACAATTTCCAGAAGGTGTCATCTATCAACAAGACGGCGCTTCTCCACACTACGGCAGCATTGTTCGTGAGTTTATGGATACATTTCCCCAGCGGTAGATAAGCAGGGGTTTTGTCAAGCCATGGCCACCACGATCGTCGGATCTAACGGCCTTAGAGCTTTACTTGTGGGGTTATGTGAAGCAGCATGTGTACAGTAACACAGGGGCAGAACTTGAATATCGTTTGGATGTGTGTAGGGCACCAAATGGAAGTCATATCAAACTGCACTGAATAGGTAGAAAACTTGGAGAGTTTTCGTTTAAATTGGTGCAGATTTCACATTTCTATCTTGTTTCGTTGATTTTCTGTGACCGGTCAAAAGTGCACCATGACTTTACGGACGCACTGTATATAATTGTATATCGTTTTCAGTTTCCTCATCCATAGGTTAAGTTAAAGCAAACAAGGCATAGCATTCGGTATCTGCAAATCAGCAACTTTGTTATTTTCAAGATGTTTTCTTCTCACGGTTGTACCAGACATACATAATATCTGTAAATGTATATGTTATGACCTACTCTTCTTCTACTACTACTACTACTACTACTACTACTACTACTACTACTACTACTACTACTACTACTACTACTACTACTACTTCTACTTCTTCTTCTTCTTCTTATCCTCCTCGTTACAGGACTTACATTCAAAGAACTTATAAGCCAATCCCTTGGGTCAGTACCTCGTCGAAGAGCAAGTAAACTGGATCATAGGATATTGTAGCGTATGTGTGTGCATTGTCGCATCGGATAATTATTGCTGTGTAACATGACATTGTTGTGTATAATCATTTTGATTGGGAGTTTGAATTCTTGTCCAGCGCGGCATTTCCCTCTCCCGTCCTAGTCAGAGGGGTGAGGGCAAGTAGAGGGACGAGCCCTTTTGTTCTAGTGGCATCACTAGTAGAGTGAGTCGTGTGTGTGTCTTCAGGGCGAGTGGTTGTGTGTAGAGTGTGTGGAACATCTCCCTCCAATGTTTGCCTGTAATCTGTTGTGAACGATGTAGTGGCACCATATCAGTTTTAATAAACCACAGATAATGTGTTAAATGCGTATTTTGTTATGAATATCCCGCGCCTGCTTTAAATTTGTTCAGCTATGTTCCTGGTCTTCTCGCTGCCTTAAAGTCTATGCTCCCCAATGTTTATGCCGGGGTAACTAAATTTAATATCTAGCTGCAAAATCTTTTGGTCTCACCCCGGTATATAATATGATCAACCCCAATGCCTATAATGGCGGTGAAGAAGAAGGAAATAAAATATAATAATGAAAGGGATAAGAAGAAAATTCGTGAATCAAATTGTACAGCCCAGCATTCGCTTAGCGACCAAGGAAAACTGTGAAGAAACTTTGTCAGATTGGTCGGCCCCAGGGGCTTGAACCCGGGATCTCCCGGATGCGGGTCACAGACTTTACCTCCTGAACCATCCCGTTTGGTCTATTCTCTACTTTAACGGTATAAATGCAATGAGTGAAGATACACACCGCTTCTATTTGGCTCGACTAGGGTAACAGAATAGTTCGATTTTTGCTGTTTAATACCAAAGTGTTGTTTTAACCACCAGAAACAGTCATGTCTGCATTAAAGGCATCTGGTGACTAGAAGAGTAGAACATTTTGAAGTGTTCTGTACTACCTAGGAGCACGTTATTGATGTTTACACTGCCAGAGTTGTGGAAATCAGTGGAAAAGTTAAACAGGCAACCAGCAACTCCATCGGCTCACCTGAGGCAAGTTGTTTCACGTCGTCCTTGCCCTACAGAAACTCGCTTTGTATCTAATTAAGGTGGCGGGCCTCGTTTCGAGCACCGGCTCTTCAAAGAACTAGATACGTCCTCGGGGAAATTGTAGGAGTACGTTGTCGGCTTCTAAATGAGATTAATTAAAAATAAGATGTATTAATCTTGTAACTGTTAAAACATCTGCCAATTTCTTTGATAAGTCTGGCGTTGAATTAGCTTACAGCTAAAAATCAAGATTTATCTTACAATAAAATGGAACTGAAATAAAACGGGAATGTAATTTCATACGCAAAATCTTTAAATTTCATATTTTTCCACTATAATATAAAAGGAAAACACATCAAGCCATAAAAGCGAAAAGAAAGAAGGAAAAAAATGAACTACAATCTCTATCCATGTTACATTATTCACACTATCTGTTTATCTACAAATTATTTCAAATTAAGCAATGTATATTAAGTTACATACACGTGGAAGCAACATTTGTAATGTTATGTTCACTGGAAGTACGGAGGAATAAATTCAGATATCATAGTGCATAACGACATTTTGCAATAGGGAAGAATGAAAAACTGCTTCTGTGGTTAGCCTCCAAACTCGGAGGCGCCGGGTTCGATTCCCGGTTGGGAGATAGGACATTTTGTTTCGTCAAGATTATCCTTGAAATACCAATGAGATTGTGAATAATGTTTTAACGTATATCAGAAAATGAAAATTAACTTAAAGAAACCTAAAGATTAAAAATAAGAGTAAATGACTGAATATTATTGCCGATGAGTAATTGTTTCAGAGCCAAAGCAGTCTAGCTATACATCTTTTGATATTAAAACCGTCATATAAATGGGTGGAAAAGTTGGGGGAAAACATTCTGTCAGTGGACTCACTTATATCTAAAAGATAGAGCATGAAGTATTTCGGAAATGTATAACGCTATCAGAAAAATTGACACAAATTGTATATTTTAATGAACTCTACACTTTTCTGGAGCTTACTTAGGGCTTAGAAGTTATACAAAGTTAATGTAAAATTTATTCAGAATATTAAGTATTCTATTTAGTTAAACAGTGAAGTAGTTCCTTCAGAGACATTTTTGGATGTAATTACTTTTGACGGATTTACTACTTTGTGAAACAATTGCGTAATTTTTATGTATTGCGAAAGAAAAAAGCTGAGTAAAATATTAACATTAGCTTCTTTTGGATTGAAGAGTACCAAATAACGTCGAGCAAACTTCCTATTTTCTGCTAACTTTGTGAAATAATTTCTTAATCCGTTTTTATTACAAAACGAAAATATTTGTAACGGAATAAAAGATTTTTACAAAACTTTTATGTGTTGCATTCACATTGATTCCCTGATACAGTTTATTTTTATATAACTCCCACAAACTATTCCCAAGAAAGTTTATTTTTCTATCTAATTCACGTTAATGAAGATAAACCTTTGCAGAAATGGTTTCATTACTTATTTCGTTGAAGGTACAAGGGGAGTAGAGAAAACCAAATCGATAATCAAATGCTTAAGAATCAGTCTCTATTAGCTGGCCTAGATTCGATGCTCTTTCCATGGTACTACGAGAAACAACAAAATAGCGTGTGCTTTAAAGAATGACAAAGTATTGAACAATTCAGACCAATAACAATGGATGTGTCGGAAATGTTTATGATTTGATATTCAAAAGGATATTTGAAATAAATTGTGTATTTTAGACAGATCTGCACTTTTCGTATAGTATGTTTTTGTTTAACTATCTCTTATGGCTTACCAGTTGTACAAAATTCCTACCGTATGAAGAGGACTTCACAGGCTATTCCCAGAAAATTCAAGATCTACATTTTATTTGGCATGTACATGTCTTAAACGTATGGTATTTAAATAAAACTTAGTAATGGGTAGTTTGGGAAGGGGATATTCTAGAAAATCTTCGTGTTTCATCTTTAGAGAATGCTGAACCTAAATACCAAGTTTGGTATTTATTGGACTTTTCGTTTTGGACTTATGCAGATCTCTCTCTTTAATCCATAGTCAAATATTTTAAGAGCTGGTTGCTATGTGGAGCATTCCATTCTGTTTACGTGTCCAGGACACAAAAAACAATAACGAACAATGAATTCCCATTTGAGAAAAAGTATAAGTATTGGAAAATTCAAAAAAATAACAAGGGATACCTCGGAAATGGTTCACTCAACAAAAAAAATGTAGCTATATGACATGAATTGTGTGTTTTAACGAGACTACAGTTTTTTATTAGTAAAATTTTGTCTATCTCTTACGGTTTACCAGTTATGCAAAACTCATTCAGAATAAAATTCAAGATATACATTTCATTTGCCATGAAAATATTTTGAACATATGATATTTTAATAAAAATCATTAGTCATTTTTGAGAAAATAAAAAATTTCGAGAAATGTTCCATGTAAAGGATAGTCTGGGGTGGGAGAATTTCTTGAAAATCTTCGTGTCTCATCCTTGGAAGATGCTGAACTCAAATACGAAGTTTGGTATTTATCTGACCTTTCATTTTTGAGTTATGCTGTTACAGACATACACATGGACATGTTTCCAAAAATGCCTTATTTCGATTAAGGCCACCTCAAAACGTGTATTTCCGTGAAATCTCGATATCAAATTTTTAGTTGGAATGCAATACTTCCCCAACTTACTATACGTAGTAGGGAAAGTAAAAGGCTTTTGGGGAGGAGGAGATCCTATTCTCATATCAACACTTACTTTGATTTTTTGGTCATCCTGAAGTTTACATTTTAATTCTACCAGGATTTGGTGTAATTTCACATATTATCTCTCACGAAAGAGGAAAAAAGTAAGCTTTTGGAAATTATGGGATTAAATTATCTTAAGTTATGATTTGTTTATCATTTGTTTTATTAGATTTTTTATTAATATTATTTTCTTTGTTGATATTTATATTTGGAATTTATTATATTATAAATGAGTATTCAGGGAGCCTCAAAATAGTTATTTCCGGTGAAATCTCGGAATGGGTGGAATGCAATACCTTCTCTATCTACTATGTGCGCGGTAGAGAAAGTAAAAGTTATTTGTACTGAAGAACCTCAAGTAAAGTCAAATATCCTCTTTTCTAATTGCATCAACGCTAATCCATATTAATGCGATAATATGTCAGCACACTAAGAAAAGCATTGGGCAAACAAGCCATGATTCTCATACTTTCATGTTGTGTTGTGCCCGACTGAAGCAGCCTGCCCAAACTGAGTTAGTGTACAACTGGTTCACCTGTCTGTGATCCGAAGGTTGTATAAGCATTTGGCATGTTTGGAAAGGATTTTTTTTAGTTCTATTCATACCCCGCCTTTAACTACATTGGTCTTATCGGCGGCCTTTCCTTTGGAACTTGGGTAGCTGATTTGGAAAGGGGTTTGAGGAGAATAGGCATGGGGTCAGTATTGCAAAGAGCTGAAACAAATGACAAAAACATATGGAAAGCAGTCAAAAGAAGACTAAGAGACATCAACCAACAGGAAATAGAATCGGATTGTAAAATTAAACCTTCTCTAAGTCTAGCAAATGAAATAAAATTTAGTTGGGGTAAAGAGGCATATATACTTAACTTAGGAAGAAAGGAAAGATCAGGAATGGCATGGTTTAGACTGGGGCCTGGAGGGCACAGAAAATGACTGACCATTCTGGCAGGAGAATCTGCCCATTCTGTGATTTGGAAGAGGATAGGTGCGGATTTTGGCGGAATGTGCACAGTGGGAGAACCAGCGAACAATCAAACTCAAAGAAAAATTCTTAAATCCCTCAAGAAAGAGGTTGGGAGCTACCGGTTGACCGAGGAACTGGCGAAACATGGGCAATTTCATGGCTAAAGTGCGCAAAGCTAGGTCAAATTTGTTCAGTTATACAAAGGTAATTTATCTCCATTTTCCTTTTTCTTGTTCCTTTTATTTTGTTTTCTTTTTTTGTTGTTTATTTGTCACCATATTTGTATCTTAAATATGCATATACGGTCAATTACTTGTGTAATAACTTCAATAATTTGAAACCAACAAAGATACCTTATCCATCTATTGCCTATTGGCAATGGTCTGAACTCGTGTAAGTCTTGTCGTTGAGTTTATTGTGCTTTGGTTTTTAATCATTAGATCACACACACATTCACACTTCCAGACTCTGGGGAGGACAAGGAATAATCTTGGCTAGAGAAAAATTCCCACCACCCAGCCGGAAATCGAACCCGGGACCCCTAGCTCAACAGGCAGGTGCTCTATTGAATGAACTACGGGGCCAGCCTGAAAGTAAATTGAATGCCATAGCTGGGATTTGAACCACGGATCTTCCGATTTCCGTTCAGTTGCTCTAACCAACTGAGCTGCCATGGCAATATGCGGTCGCGACATTAGAATGCGAGTCAATTGGAGAACTTAATGTAATGTTGACACAGTAGCTCAGTTAGAGCAACCGAACGAAGTGATTCAAATCCTTTCCAAACTTGTCCTACTACATGGCTTATGTGAAAGTACACTTATTTATCATTGATTGACCTAATCTGGCATGTATTCCCGTTCGAATTTTGGGATCTAATATCACGCTTTCTATGCCCTCTCTATCGGTGACACGTCTGCTGGAGGTGTCATCAAAAATAGCGTGCATCTCTTAGTAACCCTCTGAACGTTTGTCTCGTGGATACTATCAATTGCCACGGTGATGTCTATAATTTCGCAACAATTCGCCCTTTTTACAACATCCCAGTATATGATAGAGTTTGTCTTGTTGCAGCGGCAACGAGCTGTGCTGAAGCATCTTCTGAGCTGAACGAACTTTAGATTTAACTTGCTTAAATAAAGCATGAAGTAGGTTTATTTTAGGTGTTATATTGTAGTTCTTATGTTGGGGAGCCGAACTTGAAGTAGTTGCAACCGCACGTATGGTAAAAAGTTTCCGGCAGCCTTCGCCCTAAATGTACTTTCCGGTGGCCTTTGCCCCCAAAAAATGTTTAAAAAAATATCAACTTCGTAATTTTGACGGCTTCTTTAAATATTATATATTTATGCTTGCCTCGGCTGCGTCAGTATTTTTAGAGACATGATGTCTTAGCAGGGAGTGTGCGACTGAAGAATGTAGGCTTACACAGATTATAATTGTACTTCACTCCATTTATTAATGCTTGACACGATTTAAATACTACTTCACTGATATATATATATATATATATATATATATATATATAGAGATAGAGAGAGAGAGAGAGAGAGAGAGAGAGAGCTGTAAGATTTTTTTGATTAATTACTTGCACTTTTTAACACTTAAACTATTTTTCATCTCACACTGAATACGTATTAAATTTCTCGAGGACACATCTCGCGTCCGGTTAGGAACACTGTCTACAACCGACTTCTAAGTTTGTAAATGTTTGCTATATTTCAGTTTCTGATTGGCTAATCCTACTCCAATAGAATACCTTTATTTAACTAAACCTTTTTCTGGTTGTTGATTGGCTATTTATAAACTTTCTCAAAATTTACGTTATTGTTGCTCCAATAATGACTAGTAGCTTTCTTACTCATTACTGCCTCAAGGTTACCTAATTGTTACCTCATTGTTAGCAACTTTTAACCTATTATTCTCACAGGTCCTACATTATTAAATTATGTAATACATTCACATAACATTATTACACATGTATACAATAATATAAACATTTACAATGACTGTAATATACACTTTTTATATCTTGTTGCACACATATATTGCTTTAAGGCGTACTGTTATTGAATTTATATATTATATAATTAGATTGAAATCATTTAAGTGTTAAAAATACTGCCTCAAGCAAAATAGATTATTTTGAACAAACTTGCTCCAATGTACCGTTCTCTCTTCCTTTTCTCCTGGCTGCGTGGGGCATATTATGTTCATTTAGTGATATGCCTCACTTGATGTCAAGTAGCTGGTTGTCTTGCTTGACCTGCCATGAGTCGTAGGAAAGAAGGCGAACATGCCTCGATAGCAGTAAATTTTTATTTTCTGTACCACGCTCCTAGGAAAAGAAAATATTGCATTCCACCCGACATTTCGATATAGAAATTTAACCAGAAAGACAGTTTTAGGCCTCCTGAATAAAAAAAACGTTTTTGAAAAAGATTGGTGTATCTGTGAACAACATAATCCCAAAACGAAATGTCAGATAAATCTAAACTCAATATTTAGCTTCACTATCTTCCAGAGTATAATACGAAGGTTCTCAAGAAAATCCCTACCTCAAAGTTTCCTTTACATGGATCATTTTTCGAAATTTTCGTTTTTCTCAAAAATAGCTCTAACGATATTGTTTAAATAGCCTGTAAAGATCTCTTCGTTCGGAAGCAATTTTTTACAATTTTGTTTGTCTGGTATACCATAAGAGATAGACAAAAATGCAGTACAAAAAAAAAAGAAAAAAATAACAAAAAAGAAAAGAAAAAGAACAGTTCTCTTTAAAACACAAATTATTTTAAATAACTGTTTTTGGCATTACTCATTTCTGAGATGTCTGTTATTATTCGTTTGAATTTTTCAGTACTTTGTAAGTTCTGCTCCTATTTAGCTTTTTCACGTGGTGTTAAGGGAAGAGCATGAAATTAGAAAAAGAGTGAAGTTTTATTTATGGACGCTCTTTTAACTACTACGGGTGGGTAGTGGTTACCATGCTAGCTTCTAGTTACCGAGGTTGCGGGTTCAAACCGGCGAAGGCGATGGATTTTTTCGGGCGTAAAAATCCTTAGCATGGCTTCCTTCGAAAGGGAAGTAAATTCGGTGGTGCCGTGTCGTAGATTTACGGCACGTAAAAGTACCTCAAGCCGGATACAGAGACCTCTGAGAAAAATTACTGGTCTTTCACGCCCAATGTATGTAGAGTGGGACGCTAAGGACTACAGCAGTTAAAGAGCGTCCATAAATAAAACTAAATTTAATTTCCATTCTATATTGGGCGTGAAAGACCGGAACTGTTGCTCAGAGGCCTCTTTATCAGGTTTGAGGTTCTTTTACGTACCGTAAATCTACGACACGGGACCACCGAATTTACTTCCCTTCCAAAGGAAGCCATACTAATGATTTTTACGCCCGAAATCGTCCATCACCCTCCCCTGGATTTGAGCCGGCGACCTCGGGAACTAGAGGCTAGATATACCACTAGAATAGTGGTGAGAATATCATGCAAATGTAACACATCCCATTAAAAAATGTCGAACATTCAGTACTGAGTTTTCTTAATCATGGGGAGTTGCGGGGAGGGCATGTTGAAATTTTAAAATGCCTGCTCGTAGTCGCGCTTTCCTGCCTTGAGTTGCATACGTTTGCACGAGTTTGCACAAATTAAGGAATGGAATGGAAAGTTTATTGACTTTAGAGATTAATATTCCTCCATTGTTTGCTCAAAGAGCAAGTGCTAAATTTGCCTCTTATGCCTTATGACAGATGTTTTTATAAGTTGAGAAAGGAAGTGACGACAGACGGAATTTTCAAGAAGGTTTCCTCTGCGTGAAGAAAATAAAGCGTGCTTCTTTATAATGTATTATTCCCTTTGTAAAAGGCGAGGCAAGGGCAGAAAGAAGAGTAAAACTTTTAACGGGTAGGGATGGGGGATTATCCGATGGGAAAGTTTTGTGGTTAACTTTTCTCCCATCAAGTTTAACTCGGTTAAATCCTCTGCTGTGCATTGTCTCATGAATATGTTAACATGCCAATGCCACATTCGATCATTCAACTAACTAGTGCAATTCATTTTGTATTTATCAGGAGGGAAAAGGATTAGAAATCTCGGAATGAGAAGGGGAAATAATGAAGGCTGTGTTAGAAATACAATGTGCTAAATATGTATGACTTACAGAAGCCAAACTCTACTTGTCTTATTTGCTTTAATAGAAAATAATTCTCTCTCACTCACATTCTCACACTCTCTTTGCTCGCCCTACAACTATGTTTTTACCTCTTCCTTTCTTTTCCCTCTCCAACTCTTCCTCATTCTCCCCCTCTCTCAATTTCACTCTCTCTCCCACGCACTCTCCCTTTTCTTCTCTCTTATGTTATGGTGTTTTAAGAACAGGTAATAAAATTGATTTTTCTAGGGTGCTGATAAATATTAAAATTAAAGGAGGATGACTGTATTCATATGGCTTGTTTTCACATATCCTTAACGACAGAAAAAGAAGAAGAAGACTGTCGTGTTCTTAAATAAAATTACATAAAGGATTCAACATAAACGTATACATCATACTATAAGAAGAAGCAGCAATATCCGAACATCAAAATATAATCATTAAACGTCGATGTTAATTTTGAATTATTTGGTTTTTTCGTTGGTAATGTTTGAGCACCCAGATAGACTGTTAATACTTATAGTAAATAAAGTATACGATTATGTAAAATCGTTGCTGTTATTTTTTTCAAAACACAAACAACAAGAAGAAAAAGATAAAAGGAGCAGAAGAAGAAAAAAATGGAGGAGGAGTAGTGGTACTTCGTTATCAGCTGTTTGTTTAGCTCTTACCTCATTTAGGTAAATGACTTTGCTTTTGCTTTAGAGAAGAAGAGGAAGAATAAGAATGCTGCGAAGCAGAATATCAAATTCCAATATTAGATAAAATTCTTCCACTTGTGTTAAAAATTACTTGTGTAAATTTTACTCTGAATGGATACAACGGTGTAGCATTTTACGTAGTGCAAAACACAAATAAACAATCCTCAGACTTCGTGTCATATGTACATATTTATTTTGACAGTACTTGCAAGTTCACAGAATTATATGGAATGACTTAACAATCTCCTCCAGTTGAGTTTACAATAAACAGAATTTAGGTTAGAAGTTATTAAATAATTAATATGTTACAATCATATTACTTTCTCTACCCAGCATAACTTATTTTCAGATATATTACAAATTATTCATTAAAATGCTTGTTATTCCCTTTGCTTCCTCTAAACATCATAAATGTTGATCGAAATGGTTTCAATATACATTTTGTTTTCGCTACACGGAGTACGGAGGAGACTAGAATACTCAAATGTTTACAAAGCAGGTAGATATGCGCTGTCCTTAATATTGCTTGTATTACGTTGCGAATAAAAACAGAGGATATTTCAGAAGTGTACTGCTTAAACTATTCTAAAAGTAAAACAGACAATAACAAATCTCTAAGGATATAAAGACTTATTTGCCTCATGGTGTGTATTTAAATGAGCTCTATGTTGTTTCTGTAATAAGATTTTGTCTCTTTGGTTTTCAATTATATGAGGTTATGCAATATTCCATCGGAATTAATGTAACCCTACGGCTTGAGGCAGTATTTTTAACACTTAAATAATTTCAGTCGAATTATATAACATATAAATATAATAAAAGCCCGTCTTAAACCAATATGTGTATGCAACTATATATAAAAAGTGTATATTACAGTCATTGTATATATTTATATTATTGTAAATATGTGTAATAATGTTATGTGAATGTATTGCGTAATTTAATAATGTAGGAACGGTGAGAATAATAAGTTAAAAGTTGCTAACAATGAGGTAACCTTGAGGCAATAATGAATTTGAAAGTTTAACAATACTACTTGTGATTCTGGAAAGCAATACTGTAATTTTAGTGACAGTTTATAAACTAGCCAATCAACAACCAGAAAAAGCTTTAGTTAAATGAAGGTATTTTATTGAAGTAGGAATAGCCAATCAGAGACTTGAAATACAGAAAATTACAAGTTTAGGCGGTTGAAATTAGTCCAGTTGGTTGCAGACAGTGTTACTAACCAAACGCAAAAAGTGTTCTCAAGAAATTTAATACGTATTCGTGTGAGACGAAAATAGTTTACGTGTTAAAAAGTGCAAGTAATTTATAAAAGAATCCCACAGCTCTCTATCAGTGAAGTGTTATTTAAATCGTGTCAAGCATTAATAAAAGGATTGAAGTAAAATTATAATCTTTGTAAGCCTACATCCAAGACATCCATGTCTCTAAAATAATTACTGACGCAGCCGAGGCAAACATAAATATGTAATACTTAAAGAAACAGTCAAATTACAAAGTTAATATTTTAAAAAATTGGAGCAAAGGCTACTGGGTACCATACGTGTGGTTGCAACTACTTCAAGTGTTCGGCTCCCCAATAGTTGAGCTACAACACAACTCATACTTCAAATTGGCTTTCCATACGTGAAGCAAAACATAACCTTCTTCAAGATTTTTACAGAAAATTAAAAATATATGTTTTGTTGGTTACATCAGTAACTCAAAGTATTATATTATAATAAAATATTGTCAGTCTTTTCAGAAAATAAAAATATATAAATAAAAAGTATACATGTAAAACGTACTTTGGGGTGGGGCTTTTTTGACTGCCTGAACACGCAAAACGTCGAATTTTGGGTGGAATGCATAATCACAGGCAAGTCGTTGAGGAAATAAACAATAAATATTGGTTTCCTGTTTATGCTACTGGAGAATATTGGCAGTAAAGGGACCTCTTGTTTGATCAGCTGTCCATGATTTTATTACCTAGGATTGCATACCAAAATAATGGACAGAGAAGAAAATATAGAAAAATAATGAGGATTAATTGACATGGAATAAATTATTACAAAGGCCGTGCCAACTTTGATATATGGAAGTAAAGCTTGAGTGAATAAAATAAGCTACAGGAACATCCTGAAATGAGGTTCCGTAGATCGGTGAAAGAATGCTCCCTAAAGGAAAGAAGGTGTAATGAAAAAGTAAGGCAGCAATTAAATATATTTTCATTAAATTGTGAAATTTCCCAAAATAGGGTAAATTGGAGGAACCACGTTCAAAAAATGGTCACCAGAGTCCCAAAGCTTGCTTTCGAATACCATCCTAAAGCAAAAATACATGTTGATTGACCTTTGAAAAGATAGTGTGAGGTCGAAACAGACTAATGGTATAATCCATGAACATAAGTAAATTATTACAAACGTAGGCATCAAATATATATACAGTTTTCTGACCTTTAAGAACAACAGAACCCTCCTCTTATGTGCTCTCCTTCCTCTTCCGTTTTTATTTGCCGAAGTTTAGATAAAAATGACCCCAGCGTCCAACATTACATCCAAGAAGGCCTTAATTCCTCAGAATGCAGAAACTGTTATGGTAAATATTGCTTTCTTAATATTTACCACCACAGTTTCTGGATTCCAGTAGGAGAATGAACGCCTGCTTGGATATAAAGTACGACACTGGGTGTCACAAAATGGGGTCATTAGCCTGAAATGACCTATATGCAGGGTCTTATAAATTAGTTATACGAAAATAAACTTAAATTGTGAAGAAAGTATAAACCATATTTAATTGAATAATGAAACAAAAGCATCAGTACAATTTCAAGTTTTATGTGCAAGTATTACAATTAATTTTTAATATGACTTCTTTTTCTAATACCGCATATATTTAATTCTTGGCAAGTTCGCCCCAAATTATATTGATCACATCATGGCCTGCTGCTGCTTCTCTTATTCAGACTCGCAATTCGTTTAGATTTGGTTCTAAATTTCCTTTGATGAGACGTGGCTGATCGCGATTCATGAAACGCGGACAAAAATGAGCGCGCTCCGCATCTGGATACGCCTCTATGCTGACTGATGATGACGAGATTGTTATTACAACGCAGCGTGCTTTACCGCACTCTAGTGGATGTGTAGTATAAACTTGAGGATATGGCGGAGCTTTTTAAATGCATTTGACCTTGCTACTATATTCGGTTCAACAGCAGTGGTCACATAACATTGTATAGGAATTAATTTATAACGACCCTCTATATATTTGTAACTCTAGTTTGCTAACAAAATTCTCACTTGGAAGATTGTCTTTGATTTGTGCACGGTGAAGTAGACAGAGGGGGTTGATAGAGGTACACTGGTGTATACTAAATAAGAACAAGTCTTATTCAGCTGGCCTTTATCTTGAAACACGTGTTTTGCTTGTCTTATTTCATGACAATTTATTTCCTTAGTCTAGTACAAGTAGAGCGTCTCAAATGGAAAACGCTCCAGGCTGGTGCAGCTTCTTCAGTGCCAAGTAGAAGACCCCCTCATATCCTGGGGCTCTAACGACGTCGTGGTCATCCACTGCATCCGAAATGAGGACCAGCCCTTTCAGGGGTGCAACAAACGTGCCGCATCCGTATGGAGAACTTGGCAAACTGAAGAAAATGATGATCGAAATACTAAAGGCCTATTGCACATATTTAAGAGGCAGTTTATGATAAACTGAAATTGGGTAAAATATGTTTCCTTTTGACCACATGTTTATGAAAATTCATTTTCATTCTGAAAATATTCCAGACACTTTTCAGAAATTTCTGTATCTAGCAGAAATAAAATTGGTTGATTTAAAAAAATCAGTTATACATACTTCATAGGACGGGCGTAGTTATACGCAAGCTTCTCTAATGGATTTTTTGTTACAGAGGCAAGTGTGTTCTTATTTATTTGTCAACAATTATCCCGACAGAGTTGGCTATTTCGTCAACTTGCTGTATGGAATACTTACTTCCAGTTTGTATCTGAGATGTCGTGTCTTCACTTGTTCCATTTATTCTTTGACCAGGGATAGCTGCACACTTGCCTACTTCACATAACAAAACAGTATCAGGGTACTTGTTAAACATTCTCTCATAAAGGTAGCATTGTTCGCATACACTGACACAGTAAACGCATGTTCTTGTAAGCTTATGTTTGAATTTCTTCAAAACCTGTATAGCCGAGTGCTTGTAGCACTATTCTGAAGATTGTGGATTCATATTCGGTGTAGTAACCGGCTGAGAGTAATGTTTATTTAGCACCGACCTGGTTAGCGGAAAGGGAGGGAGAAGGTAAACTCAAATTGCGTCTAAACTCTATTCCATATTCTATTCGGACACGATATGAATGCATGCGATGGAAAGAGGAACTAAGCAGTTACGGAACAAGTGGATGCGGCATCGAAGGACGACAGTTAAAGAGAACATCCACAATTTTGAGTTGCATTTACTAGCAGAGCTGAGACCTGCAAAATGTAGTATTGTTTTCATTGTGTAACTGTATATTTCCCTACCGCCTTCCCCTCCTCCCTTACGGTCTCTAGTCTTGATGACGTTAGGCAGTGTCATAAACACTGACGCCCTCCTCCAAGCGCATTCATAACGTAGCCGACTGGTACCTTTGTTCCGTATCTCTTAACTGTAACGTGCACTAGTCACCTCTCATTGGCTGATGTGAAATACGTTGTTGTTAGACACAAAATAGTTCCTTTTTTAACATGTTAAATTCATATTTATGTTAATATATTCAAAGAGAATTGTCAAATTTACAATTTCATAATCATATGAATCAATATATTATATAAGAGAGTTAATTCATCTGGAATGTATGTAAATTCTTGTCGACAAATAGGCAGATGATACTTCGGTTTAAATCTGTCTGTCAAGATGACGAAAGCATGTGAATCTATCATGATGGAGTGCTTATATACATTTTATAACTTGACCTTGCATTGCATAGGCCTTGTACATCGCCATTCAAAAGTGTACTTTAGCAAATCAGAGGCAAGGGGTAAGGAAAGCGTGGATCGGAGGGGCAAGGTTATAAGAAACAGGATTTAAAAGTGTGCAGCTAAGCTTGTTTTCGGAGAGTGCTACGCTTTGTGGTCAAGCTTGAAGGCTCGACCATCAGGAACATGCCAATCTAGCCATTTTTACCTTTATCACTTACTTATAGTAGGTATAATATTCCACATAAAAGTTCCAAATAGAGATTTTACGGGAAATACACCATTAAGGGAACAAGGTACTCTGAAATGGTAAAAAAATCACATTTTCTGTTTTAAGCAATAATAAAATCTCTAGCATTTACAGTTTCAGAAAATATATACTTTTTGGGGGTTAAGAGGTTTCTAAGACATTTAAATACCATTTAAATGCTAGTCCTTTAAAGCTGTCATGCAACGCCCCTTTTGTATCTTTCAACAACAAACGACTATGTCATGCCCAGCGAGCAGTTCAGCAATTAACAAGAGAGGCTAGGACCAAGAGAAGGCAATCAGTAGAGCTGAAGCAATCCAGATGATTATGATCCTGGAATGTACTGAAGTGTGTCAAAATTTTTATGTTCAAACGTTAAATTCAGTTTTATCAAAACAACATTCTTGGATACTTATGTACCTTCTCAGAAAGTATGAGAGGTATTGAACTGAAATTTTCAGTACATGTATACAACACATAGTTAAACTTTCCACACTTTTACTTTTTTGACTCTGCAAATAATGTTTTAAATTTATAGTGAACTAACATACATAACTAAATAATTGATGTTCAGAAGATAGCTAATTATACTTAGAACAAGCATGCAAAATTGTGATTCTGTATTGAAAGTAGTATCAGAGAAAAAGATACATGAATTTACATGCTTTAAGAGTAAAGTTTATTATTTTTCTGCTGAATAAAATAATTTTTACGGACTCAACTATACAAGCTATCATTGGAAACAACCACTTTAAATAATGTTTATTAATTATAGAATAATTAATAAAAATTTCAGTTAAAACCATTGAGAACTTTAAGAGCAGTGGTAATTTAACACATTTAAGGTATAGTTTGCATGTGTTCAGACTACCTTGTCTCCTTAAAGTACTCTGAATAATAAAATGAGAAAGATGTATGTATACAGCATAACTCAATAAAATGAAGTAAAC
Source organism: Deroplatys truncata (assembly GCA_030765065.1). Lineage (NCBI taxonomy): Eukaryota > Metazoa > Arthropoda > Insecta > Mantodea > Mantidae > Deroplatys > Deroplatys truncata. Next base: position 156,027,263 of record CM060984.1, read on the forward strand.
AGTCAAACATATTAACCTTTTTCGCATAACCCTAACAATCCGCATGGATATGTCTTACATTCACAGAAGGGATCCAAAACACGCTCTGTTGACGAATTCTTGTTGTTGCCTTACGCTAGCAATGATAATACAAGTACCAAGTTTGCAGCTTTCATCAATCTTCAATGTCGATCAAACAAAACAGTGCTAAACAGGTTTTGGTGGGATACACATCATATAGACCATCAACTGTTGCTACTACATTGGACGGTCCTTATGCTCAGATGAACGCCTGCTTATTAGGCAACTTCTCCGACACATGGGTCATACGCTTCTGCGGAAGTTGTAGGCGAATTGCACTCTAGTCTCAACGGCCAGACAAGTGACGTCATGCAGTATTTCCGGCATCTTTGAAATGAACACTCAATATAGTCTACACGTGTTTCACCGATGTTTTGTTAGGTTCTGTAGTTTTGTTTGAATACGGATGAAGCGTTCTAGAAGCGGAACTTTAAAAGCTTTTAGAACTGAAAACCTGGGTCGTAAAGAGCGACAATACAAACGAAAAACAACAGCAATACCAAAATTTTGGGTTAAAACCGGGGTATTTTTCCCTGTGTTAAAACGAAAAATATTATTAGGATATAATTGGCACGCGGTAGGAGACGAGGTTTAAATAGAGGGAGGACTGCACTCCAGATACACCATGTTTTGTTTGTTTTTTAGAGGTGGTATTTTTGCACAGAGTGGATGCAATAGAGCCCGTAATTGCTTCAGCAGGAGAGAGGTTACGTTTTGACCTTATCTAATATCACGGTAGCAAATTAAACGTGCACTTATTTTGTGCAGCTGCGATGTCCAGGTTTTATGAAGATATGTCTCTATGCAGTTAATTGCTATGGAAATTAAAACGCGGGAGAGGGTTACTGGGCCGTGGGAAGGGGGGAGTTAATTGAGTCGCAAAAATCATTATTTCCATCATCAAACATCCAGCCATTAATTGCGTAACAAAACGTTACATTGTAATGTTTATCAACGCTGCTTTATGCATTGATAGAGAACTAATTTTAAAACGCAAACAGAAGGGATCATGTAGGTAACGTTCTACACCTGCTAGGCCTTACATCTAGTTTGATATTGCCTTTCGTCACTAAGCACTGCGATTTATACATACATAGGATGTATTCCCCATTATTAGTACTTTTCTATTACTTGCTTATGGTACGAGGGCGTCCCAGAAGTACCCGACCTGACGTATATATAGCGGTTGTTTCAAATAAATGACTATAGTAGAAAGTACCACCCTTATAAAGCTTAAGTTTGAAGTTTGACGATGCTACGTTGTTTAGTAATTGTTTGGAAGCCATTAATAGTGAAACTCTATCAGCGAATTTGTAAACATGGATAAAACTAGGCATCGTTATGTGATACAATACTTTCATTTGAAAGATCTTAGTCCAACTAATATTAAAGCTGAGCTATATTATACTCTGGGGGAGTCTGCTCATGCGTTTACAACAGTAAAATATTGGGTGACAGAGTTTAAGCGAGGCCGTAAGAGCTGCCAAGACGAACATCGCAGTGGTAGACCAAATGAGGTGACCAAGCCAGAAATTGTGAAGAAAATTCACAAAATGGTATTGGACGACCGTCAACTGAAAGTGCGCGAGCTAGCAGACATCGTAGGCATTTCAAAAAGTGCTGCACATCGCATAATAACTGAAAATTTAGACATGATGAAGCTGTGCGCAAGATGGGTGCTGCGTTTACTCACAATGGAACAAACGCAGCATCGTGAGGATGTTTCAGTCAAGTGTTTGACGATGTTTCGCTGCAATAAAGCAGAATTTTTGTGTCGATTCGTAATCATGGATGAAACATGGGTCCATCACTTTAAACCTGAGACGAAGGAACAGTCAAAACAGTGGATTGAAAGGGGATAATCGGCTCCAAAGAAGGCGAAGGCAGTTCCATCTGCAGACAAGGTCATGCGCGTGGGATAAGTTTCATTGATTATCTTTAAAAAGGAAAAAAGTCAATGACGAGTATTATGCAAACTTATTACAGCGTTTGAATGATGAAATCAAGCAAAAACGGCCGCATTCAGCGAAAAAGACGGCTGTGTTTCATCAAGACAATACACTAGTTCACACATCAATTATTGCAATGGCCAAAATCAATAAGTTAAAGTTCGAATTGCTTCCTCATGCACCCTATTCGCCAGATTTAGGTCCCTCTGATTATTTTCTGTTTCCATAGTTGAAGAAATGGCTTGGTGGTACAAGATTTGGCAACAATGAAGCGGTGGAGTTTGTAGTTGATGGCTATTTTGCAGAACTCGACGGTTCTCACTATAAACAGGGTATCGAAGGTATTGAACATCGTTGGGAAAAGTGTATCGAGCTGAAAGGAGACTATGTAGAGAAATAAAGATGTTTTTTCCAAAACTTTTGTGTTTCCTTTGTTAGGTCGGGTACTTTTGGGGCAGCGCTCGTAAGTAGTAGTGTTACATTCCGTCCAAAAGTTCTATACCGAGATTTCACTGCAAATACACCTTTTGGTGTTCGCTGAATAAAAAGAAGCATTTTTAGAAAAAAGTTTGTGAGCACATATGAGTGGGGATGGGGCGGTGTATAAGTTCAGCTTCTTCCAAGCATGCGCCAAGAAAATTTTCAAGAACATTCTTTCACCTCAAACTACTCTTTACATAGAAAATGTTTTCTCAAAAGTGGTTCCACTGATTTTCATTAAAATACCAAATGTTTTAAAATATTTGCATGATAAATAAGCACATCTTGAATTTTCTACAAATGTCCTGTAATGTCCTCTTCATTCTGATGATTCCTGTATAATTGTTAAACCGCAAGATATAGACAAAATCTTACTACAAAAATCTGATGTGTTACACTCACATGACTTTCTCTACTCCTGTACACACTATTTTTACAAACACCTATTCTCCATATGCTTCATGTTAATCGAGATATCGAGATGTCAATCTTATTGGTAATTTTCTTGTAGATGCAAGGGGAATATGGTAGGTTTTAAGCGATAGTCAAATATTTTATCGCTGGTTGCTATGTGGCGCATTCCATTCTCTTTGCATGTCCAGGACATAAAAAAATCTGATGTGTTACACTCACATGACTTTCTCTACTCTTGTACAATCTAATTTTACAAACGCCTATTCTCCATATGTTTCATGTTAATCGAGATATCGAGATGTCAATCTTATTGGTAATTTTCTTGTAGATGCAAGGGGAATATGGTAGCTTTTAAGCGATAGTCAAATATTTTAACGCTGGTTGCTATGTGGCGAATTCCATTCTCTTTGCATGTTCAGGACATAAAAAAAATGAATAACGAATTTGAGAAAAAGTATAAGTATTGGAAAATTTAAGGAAATAACAAGCAATATCTCGAAAACGGTTCACTCAACAAAAGAAACGTATATGACATAAGTTGTGTATTTTAACGCGATCTACATTTTTTGTGTAGTAAAATTTTGTCTATCTCTTATGGTTTACCAGTTATGCAAAAGTCGTTCACAATGAAGAATATTTTGGAGACATTCCCAGAAAATTCGAGATATACATTTTATTTGTCATGACAATATCTTAAACATATGATATTTTAATCAAAATCGTTAGAGCCGTTTTTGAGAAAATTAAAATTTTCGAAAAATGTTCCATGTAAAGGGTAGTCTGGGGTGGGGGGATTTTCTTGAAAACCTTCGTGTCGCATCTCTGGAAGATACTGAACCTAAATACCAAGTTTGGTGTTTATCCGACTGTTCGTTTTTGAGTTATGCTGTTCACAGACACACAGACACACAGACACACAGACAGACAGACACACAGACACACAGACAGACACACACACGGACATGTTTCCAAAAATGCTTTTTTTGGATTCAGTGATTCTCAAAACATGTATTTCCGGTGAAATCTCGGTATCGAATTTTTGGGTGGAATGCAATACTTCCCCTACTTACTATACGTAGTAGAGAAAGTAAAAAATGAATAACGAATTTGAGAAAAAGTATAAGTATTGGAAAATTTAAGGAAATAACAAGCAATATCTCGAAAACGGTTCACTCAACAAAAGAAATGTATATGACATAAGTTTTGTATTTTAACGCGATCTACATTTTTTGTGTAGTAAAATTTTGTCTATCTCTTATGGTTTACCAGTTATGCAAAAGTCGTTCACAATGAAGAACACTTTTGGAGACATTCCCAGAAAATTCGAGATATACATTTTATTTCTCATGACATTATCTTAAACATATGATATTTTCATCAAAATCGTTAGAGCCATTTTTGAGAAAATTAAAATTTTCGAAAAATGTTCCATGTAAAGGGTAGTCTGGGGTGGGGGGATTTTCTTGAAAACCTTCGTGTCGCATCGCTGGAAGATACTGAACCTAAATACCAAGTTTGGTGCTTATCCGACTGTTCGTTTTTGAGTTATGCTGTTCACAGACACACACACACACAGACACACAGACAGACAGACACACAGACACACAGACAGACACACACACGGACATGTTTCCAAAAATGCTTTTTTTGGATTCAGTGATTCTCAAAACATGTATTTCCGGTGAAATCTCGGTATCGAATTTTTGGGTGGAATGCAATACTTCCCCTACTTACTATACGTAGTAGAGAAAGTAAAAAATGAATAACGAATTTGAGAAAAAGTATAAGTATTGGAAAATTTAAGGAAATAACAAGCAATATCTCGAAAACGGTTCACTCAACAAAAGAAATGTATATGACATAAGTTTTGTATTTTAACGCGATCTACATTTTTTGTGTAGTAAAATTTTGTCTATCTCTTATGGTTTACCAGTTATGCAAAAGTCGTTCACAATGAAGAACACTTTTGGAGACATTCCCAGAAAATTCGAGATATACATTTTATTTCTCATGACATTATCTTAAACATATGATATTTTCATCAAAATCGTTAGAGCCATTTTTGAGAAAATTAACATTTTCGAAAAATCTTCCATGTAAAGGGTAGTCTGGGGTGGGGGGATTTTCTTGAAAACCTTCGTGTCGCATCGCTGGAAGATACTGAACCTAAATACCAAGTTTGGTGCTTATCCGACTGTTCGTTTTTGAGTTATGCTGTTCACAGACACACACACACACAGACACACACACACACAGACACACACACACACACACAGACACACACACGGACATGTTTCCAAAAATGCTTTTTTTGGATTCAGTGATTCTCAAAACATGTATTTCCGGTGAAATCTCGGTATCGAATTTTTGGGTGGAATGCAATACTTCCCCTACTTACTATACGTTGTAGAGAAAGTAAAAATGTAGCAATAAAATTTGTTGCGGTGTTAACCACTTCAGAGATATTCTTTGTTATTGGTTTAAATTTTCAAATACTTCTACCTCTTTCAAATGGTAAGTCTATATGTTTTCCACGTATCTTGCGAAGATCAGCTTTTTAGCAAAGTCTATCGCTTTAGTATACTGTGTCTGCAATATATATAAAAAGAAATGTATAAGTGTGTAATGAAAGCTTATCTCGATTAACAAGGAATACATGAAAGAATGCGATTTTGTAAGAATAGTTTGTAGAAGAGTGAGTAGAGAAAGTCACGTGAATGTAGCACATCAACATTTATTGTGTACTGAACAAAGAAAGGACGTACAAATGAGGGAATACACATACTTTTTCTACCACTTATCTTCACCAGAAATACACGCTTTATGTCAATGAGGGCTAAATACATAAATTCGATAACGGGACTTCCACAGAAAGTTTTTTAGATCTTCTGAACGCTAAAAATACAAGTTTTCTTTCCCTACCACTTATATATAGTAGGTAGAGGGAGTATTGTTTTCCAGCCATAAATTTGATACAGAGATTTCACCAAAAATATAGTTTGTGGTTCCCTGAACGCTAGACATATATGTACATTTACTTTCCTTACCACCTATCTATAATAGGTAGGGACATTTCATTAAAATCAATAAATTCGACACCGAGATTTTCTAGAAATAAAAGTCTAAAGTATTTGAACGCTAACAATGCAACTTTACTCTCTATACCTCCTACTTAATAATAGGTAGAGGTTCCATTAAAGGTTCGATATTAGATTTTACCGGAAATACACATTTTCAGGTCCACCGAATTAAAAAATAAGTATTTTTAGAAAAGGTTCGCTGGCGTGTTTTTGTGTGTTTGTCTTTCTGTGGACTGCATAATAAAAATCCTTGGAATAACATCCACATTTCATATTTCAATCAGTTACCTCACCCTAAACTACCCTTTGTATGGGAGAAAGTGTTTGTTGTAAAGATGTTTTATTAAACCATATTTTTCAAAACCAATAAAGCATATTTATATGATAAGGATGTGATAATTTCTTTAATTGTTCCATTTAAATCTCAACTTTAACTACGGTGGTTATATCGGCGACCACCTTGGGAACATATTGTCTATCAGGAATAGTGTTAACTGGAATACACTTTGTCTTTGGATTTCTGGCTTTTCTTTGGGTTTTATACATTAGATCACACAACATTCACACCCCCTTCATACTTCTATACTCTGGGGAGGATAGGGAATGATCTTGGCTAGAGAAAAATTCCCACCCCAGCCGGGAATCGAACTCGGGTCCTATCCACAGCAGGCAGATGCTCTACCGATTCAGCTATGTGGCCACCTTTGTGTAACTTTATTTAGCTAGGCAGCCATAAAAGGTAAACAAATTTACTTGAAGAAAAATTTAGAGCTAATTAAAATATATACAAATATATACGTTATCAGTTTTCGAAATATTTGCTGTAGGTTTCGAATTTAATCACGCCATATTATGGAAGATGCTTGGAAGTTTCCATTATTCTTGTTTCTTTGCACGGGGTCGTTAAGACTTCCGTTTCAGTAACGTAAGGTTAGAATAGAAAAATTGCTTTTAATGATTGCTGTAATATACAAGGTATGCCTGCGAATTTGAAATGGGGATAACGTTGGTGATTGTACCACATCAGATTTTTATAGAGAAAGGTCGACGTTTGTGCGGTTGATGAGTGATTAAGAGAGAGGGGGAGAGAGAGATAAATGCTAAATTTTATATTTAAGGATAAAATACAAAGATTTTCACGAAATTCCCTCCCCCAAAACAACCCTTTTGGCGAATAATTCTTCGGAATACTCTATTTTATCAAAAATATCTCAATGTTGATTAAAATACCATATTTTGGGATGACAGGTAAGGTATACATATGAATCTGCCCTGCGCAGCGCATTGTCATCTTATGGCTTCTGTTTGTTCCGACCTGAATCCACGGATTAGTCAATAGGAGCCGCGTGACTATTCAGCAGAGCTATCAGTTGTCGGCAGATGTAAACGAGGCAAATAATATTAATGTGTGGTCATAACTCGCACGGAAAGCACTCAGCAAAGTGAACACTATTGGAATAGCAGAAGTTGCTTGTTGTATGATGGATATAGCCACGGAATAGTTAAAAATGGCTGATGACATTAGATTCAATGGTGTATTAGAGAAATATATGCACACTCGGATGAAAAAATAAAAGCATGCCGATATAATGAACTGTGTTTTAAATTGGTAAGAGATTAGTAAAGCAGCTCCGTCCCCAATTCATAGCTCCACCCCACCTCTTACCTAGTTCTAACAACCTACACTACGTGATCAAAAGTATCCGGACACCTGGCTGAAAATGACGTGCAAGTTCGTGCCGCCCTCCATCGGTAATGCTGGAAGTCAATATGGTGTTGGCCCACCCTTAGCCTTTATGACAGCGTTCACTCTCGCAGGCATACTTTCAATCAAGTGCTGGAAGGTTTCTTGGGGAATGGCAGCCCATTATTCACGGAGTGCGGAATTGAGGAGAGGTATCCATGTAGGTCGGTGAGGCCTGGCACGAAGTTGGCGTTCCAAAACACCCCAAAGGTGTTCTATAGGTTTCAAGTCAGGGCTCTGTGCAGGCCAGTGCATTACAGGGATGTTATTGCCATGTAAACACTCCGCCACAGCCCGTGCAGTATTAACAGGTGCTCGATCGTGTTGAAAGATGCAATCGCCTTAACAGTGGGAAGCAAGAAGGTGCTTAAAATATCAATGTAGGTCTGCGCTGTGATCGTGCCACGCAAAACAACAAGGGGTGCAAGCCTCCTCCAGGAAAAACATGACCATACCTAACACCACCACCTCTGAATTTCACTGTTGGCACTACACACGCTGTCAGATGACGTTCACCGGGTATTCGCCATACCCATACCCTGCCAGCGGATCGCCACATTGTGTACCGTGATTCGTCACTCCACACAACGTTTTTCCACTGTTCAATCGTGTAATGTTGACGCTTCTTACACCAAGCGAGGCGTCGTTTGGCATTTTCCTGCATGATGTGTGGCTTATGAGCAGCCGCTCGACCATGGAATCCAAGGTTTCTCACCTCACGCCTAACTGTCATAGTACTTGGAGTGGATCCTGATGCAGTTTGGAATTCCTGTGTGATGGTCTGGATAGATGTCTACCTATTACTCTTTACGACCCTCTTCAAATGTCGGCGATCTCTGTCAGTCAACAGGCGAGGTCGGCCTGTACGCTTTTGTGCTGTACATGTCCCTTCACGTTTCCACTTTACTATCACAACAGAAACATTGGATCTAGGGATGTTTAAGAGTGTGGAAATCTCGCATACAGACTTCTGGCACAAGTGACACCCAATAACCTGACCACGTTCGAAGTCTGTGAGTTCCACGGAGCGTCCCATTCTACTGTTTCACGATGTTTAATGACTACTGAGGTCGCGGATAATGAGTACCAGGCAGTAGGTGGCAGCACAATGCACCTACGATGAAAAACGTATGTTTGTGGGGGTGTCCAGATACTTTTGATCACATAGTGTGAGTAGACTGTGGGCTTTAGCATGGCCTTTTTTCGCGATGGTGGATGTGCACCATAGCCTAGATCCAAGGCAGTTTTAGATTCGTTGGGAAAACATAAAGAATTCGTTTCATTAATTTTTCTGTCGTAGCCTGGAGAGGTAGAAGCATAATGATAGTGTAAGTTGACATTGGAGTATGTTTTCTCAAGAAAAGTTGAGGATGCCTTATTTTTTACCGGGAAAATTGGAATCACATAGAGAATTTCATGAGGTATTCCATATCGACGTCGTAGCTCAGACGGCGGAGCAGCGATACGTGAAGCTGAATGCCGGTATTTCGAACATCCACTAAGGCATTGAATTTTTTTTCTGTTTGCGCCTTTCCATACTTAATTCTAAGTTAGTATTATCTTAAATAAACTTTATTATCAGAGTTCTGCAAGAAAAGGAATATAAAGAAGGTAATGCGGAAAGCTAAGTTTGGCGAAGTTTTTGTAATGCCTTTTTGTATTAAGTGGTTAATTTCGTATAACTTAGTTACTTAGCATGCTTGTTTGTGACGTACTATAATTAAAAATCAATATTGCTTTGCTGCTTTGCAAACAATTATCAGAAGAAAATAAGAACAAGTAAGGAGAAGAATAACTACCCTAACCTATTAAATGAGTTATTCAAAGAAAAATACCTTTTATCTCTCCTGAAAATTGTATTTATTAAACCACTTTTTTACATGTCTTTAATTTTGCTTTGTATCCCGTAGTGATATCTTTTTTATGGTTTTGGTTCCATGCAGGCTGCATTATGGATTTATAATTAAATACGCCTCCTGATTTGCATGTCCAGTAACCCTGTTCATAGTATTTCTTCCACTAGTTTCATCCGACCACTCCGGATAATGTTTTTCTTACTTCCTCCCTAGGCTCCCTTCGTTCCTGAGCCGGAAATCTAACTCTGTCATTGATTAGGGTTTGAGTGCCAGACTTTTGACATCAAACTAATAAGAAACGGACAGATCTGGTGAGTGTCTGACGATTGCCTTCTAGCCACTTAACCTTCCGTTTCCCATCCCTTTCACCATTTCCTTTGTTCAAACCAATAAGAGATTAGCACAACCACGTAGGTGTGGAACACAACAGACAAGGGGATTCTACCAACATTAAATAAAGAAAAACACTATAGGAAACCAAAAGCATCTGCAAGGTGTTTTGTATTGGGCTGTACATAACCATTAAAATATGTTTTGGTTTTTGTGAAATTTTTGGATACGAGTTGTCTTAAAATTATATGCATGTATGAGTTGTAAATTTATTATTTATGCTTGTTTCAGGAGTCGGCTGGCCGTGAGCAGCGTCGCATCCTTGGTGAGTCTTATTTTTTTGTATTGTCAATGCTACATGTATTACCAAAGAGGCCCGCGCCATCTCATACTACGTAGAGATGTTTTTGAGGGTGAAGCTTTCTTATCTATACTATTTCTATAGGGAGAGAAAATGTTTGTCTGTGTAAGGTAATTTTCGGAAACTACTCAGCTAAATTTGATAATTCATTCACATACTGGAATACGAGCACTTGGGAGTCAAAAGAACATACTTACGAAGAAGGCTTTGACTTCCTCTCGTGAATGCTTTGGGATAGTAAATAGTGATTGTTACTACACAGAAAGTGCAAGTAAAATAAGGGAGAAGTCGGTGGTATTTATTTTCAAGCAGTGTATAGGTAGATATACCTATATTTGAAACTGAGAAAATAGAAGATATAGCAAAACAAAAGACAACCGAATATGCTTATAACGGTTAGATATGAACTATACTTCTGAAAAAACCCTAATATAAGAAACTATTACTGAATTTCCTCTTTGTTTTAATCGAATTCATTACCAGCGTGTGCTACGTAATTTTTATTAAAATACATTTGTGTCCAGTATAATATTAGAAATTAGTCAACCGATACTTTACAATTAATAACTGAGAGGATAACTTTTCTTGATGACAAGCCAAGGGGTGGCCTGGGAATAGGAAATCTTCATATCCACCGGTTTCACTCCTAGTTGGTTGAATATTGATGTCGGCGGTTTCTGTATTAAGTGAAAAGTGTGCACTGTCTATTCAGCGGTTTTAGCTGGTGGGTGGGGGAGCCCTTCCAAGCAAGTGGGAGTTTATCTACTGGGAGGAGATAGTGTTTACTTGGTCTGAGGCAAGTGAGGGATAAAGACGCGCGAAGTGAAAGACTGTTGGCTGTTTTCCACTTTATGTGCCACGCGCGGCACGAGTGCAACATACTGTATACCCCTCCCACCAGCTATGGTTTTATATAAGAGAAAAGCCACGCCACTTCACTAGCTAAAATTTCGTTGAATAGACAGTACTGAACAGACAGTAGCTTTTAGGTTAAATGATTAACTACTGGGCCAGAGAGAGAGCTTTAAAATTTTTAAATTACATCTAATGTTATTATATAATGAATAAAAAGAACATTCCGGTAATTATTTCACCATTAAAAATCACTTAAACTCTATACATAACTTCAACTTGGAACACTGCTCGTTAAGGTTAAAGGAAATCAGAAGTACCATTCACCAATATTTCATAACTACTTCTTTGACTTTCAGTAGGTTTTTACAGTTTTTATAAATAACACGGGCATGTACGAGATTACAATTATAAGGGATAAAGGAGATATTTCATGAAAAAGGTTCCAAATCATTTCATAATAAATTCATAAAGACCACTAGGAGAGATAAATTAAATTAAATTGTTATTCAGGTCTAAAAACCACGCTATAATGTGTGTTAAGCCAGCTAGAATTGAATAATGATAAACTTGCATTCAGCACGTAATACATATTAACTCTATTGTTTAAAATCATTAGCTGACATTTAATAAACACATGCTAGTCACGTAAATATCGTGTTTTAGATTCAACTCCTCGTTATGTTAATCAATTGTTGACGCATACACTGAAGTTTTAGCGCGTCCCCACAGGAAATCACGTCTAGTGACATTGCATGACCACCTATAATACGCGTACAAATTAATTATCGATTGCAGTTTTATTGTTATTACGTCATTAAGTTCCGCTGTGTCAATATTAACGCTGTAAGTACTCTAGAAATACTTTGTGGTTATTTAAACGCACCACTTTCCCTTGCACAACTGATTAAGTTATCAAATGCTTAGTATCTGTAGTAGTTAAGAGATGTTTGTGAATATTCCTCCAGTGATATTTACAGGGAGGATATTCGTGTAGCGGGCTGTCGGAAAGCAACTTGGGGAACCGAGGCGGCAGCGGCAGTAAAGAGAAAAATTAAATTAAATTGAGTTTTGTTTATGGACGCTCTTTAATTGCTGTGGTCCTGTGTCTATATTGGGCGTGAAATTTTCCTCAGACCTCTTTATCAGGCTTGAGGTTCTTTTACGTGCTGTAAATCCATGCTAAGGATTTTTACGCCCGAAAAAATCCATCGCCCTCCCTCGGGTTTGAACCCGCGACCTCGGGAACTAGTAACCACCATACCAAGGACGACGACTGCGGTAAAGAGAGAGATCGCATTTCCGCGCATAAAATAATGGGTTTTACTCAAAGTATACAACTATATTTAAAAGGCATAAAATTTAATGATCCTCTTGTTTACTTCAATGACTGAGTAAAGGTATTTTTTCGCTAAAATTTTACATGGAAAATCCTTACAATGTTATATACTCTCCAACAAAAGAAGTTTGTCAATGTATAGATGTCGACGTTAGCTGGTTCTGAATCTTCATTTCATGCTTATTGAAACTAATATAATTAATAATAATAATAATATAATAATAATAACCATTAGTCTGTGTTACATCAGATGTTGAAAATTATCCCCTATAACAGCAATACATATGCAGATACCAATCTACGTATGAAATTCACGAGAGCATCCATAAGCTCCGTAGGTGATTCTGGCAATTTATCCTGTGATAATTTGTTTTAGATATTCTGTTGTATACGAGTTATTCTTATACACTTTGTTTTTTAGGTTTCCCCATAATAAGAATCAAAGGACCTCAGATTGACCTTCTCGTAGCCCCATCCTAGTACTGATAATTCTTTCCAGTAAGCACCAGTGCCGTATTTAGAGGGGGAGGGGGTCTGAACCCTAAATTCTGACAGGTTTATTTATTTTAATTCATATTAAACCAATATGGGAAAACGACGTTAGATAATAGAAGGTCTACTGCTAGTAGCACATTTACAAGAACAAGTGAAACTTAATATTTTGACCTTACATAGGTGAGGTAATTATACGTACCGCTTTTCGAAACACTCGATGTTTTGTGCTTTAAGGTAGAATATCTTATTCTGGTGAGCCCGTCCTGTCTATATAATGTCTCCAAGTAATTTTCTTATCTGCATAACGTCTATATATCACAGAGTAGGTACATGGTAACTGTGTAGGGTGCTTGCTAAGTTTAGATCTAGTTATGGTAAAACCCTCCCTGAAATTTTTTTCTGCGTACGGGCATGGTAAGCACTGTAAGCAGCAGTGTTTTGCTAAAACAGTGATTACTGGCACTCCATTTCAATTAACTGTTCGAAAAATTGTTTTAATGCATCATTTCGATATCTTTAACCACTTAAAAACAGCTGGGCCTGTGTGAGTTTAGAACATACCAACGGCACTGAACTTCATACACAAGGTCAAATATTGTTTTGTAAACTAATTCAGTTCAAACCGAGTTTCGTCTGAAAATATGATGAATGCTGGATTTATTCCACCAGCAACAATACTATCAAGCAACCGAGCCGGATGGCTCAGGAGCAACGTCTGTGGCCCACATTCGGGAGGTTATGGATTCGTTCCTCGGTGACTGCCCACTCTGACAATGGGGTTTTTCGTGGTTTTCCCCTGGGCGCCAGGAGAAATGCTGGGGTGGTGTATTCTACCACGATTTCTCTTTTCCCCATTTCCTCTCATTTCACATCTCCCTTTCGTGTTTCAGGTCGGGCAGGTTTCGGTGTCGGGCAGATGACGTAAATGTTTGCGCATTGTAAATATGTCCCGCCAGTTAGGGTCGCTTTGTAGCCATCTCTGGAGATTCTGCACCTCTACTGGTGTGCAAGTGTTCAAACTGGAAATATTAGAGGGTTCTGTGCCTCTCTATGGACCTGTTCACCTGCGGACCTGAGACCTCCTAGGCTCCTTCTCCTCCCTGCCTCCCGTGGATCAGTAGACCAAGTTGGTCGCAGTGGCCTGTTGTCCCTCTCCAATAAACACATCTTACATCCTATTATCAAGCATTCAGTTACAGAATCGAGCTCGGTTACAATTCATGGACTACTGTAATTTTATAACGGCTTAATCTTAGTAATTTAGTGGCATTTCGTGCTGCTGAAGATTTGGAAGCCCCTGTTTCCTGAGCAAGTGGATGGATTTTTTAGGCTTCTGCTCACACTGTGAGTCGATTAGATTCATTGAGGAGAGAATTATCGGAACTGGATTGTGGGCCTGTGATCCGATATAACGCCCTGTGATTTTTATTTGTTTACTTGTGAATCACTGACGGTCGCCTCAATGTCTTCATGATCACAATTGCTTTAAGAATCACTAGGGCTATGGTTATAGGATATTCCTTTTATAAGTTTTATAAAATGAAACGAAGAAAGCAGAAGCAGCTATGAATAGCAGCGCCGAATGGCGTTAAAACTGAAGGAGTTTAAAATTTTTCCTGTTGGAGCCACCTCATTATTCTCTACCCCTCAGGACTTTCCTAAATTATGACAATGCTTAAAATATTTCCAACTAGTGTGTATAATGCTAGTGCTATAAAAGTTAACTTGTGATGATAATTGATCCCGAGATTAATCTTTATATTATTCTCTCTTCGTATGTGCATTCACTGTTTATTTCGGCCATAATCCCAAAGATTATATAGGGTATTTCAACAAGAGTGTCCTATCTTTGAACTTAAATAAAACACATTCTATAAATGATAGAGGTTTATTTCTTTTTTATTTTGGAACATAATTAACGTCATTACGTGTGGAAGAGACAATCAGTTAAGTGACCGCCGCGACTTCGTTGGGTTGCGCGTATACGGTTGACCCAATTTTCAATGACAGAAGAACGTAAATTAGGTCCAACTTCACGAATAAACGCTTGATGTTATTCATATAATCATTTAATGTTTCTGGTTTGTTGGCATAAACTGTAAATTTAACAAAACCCCACAATAAGTAATCCAACGGCGTTAAATCACATGACCTCGGGGGGCAGTTAACATTACTACCACGGGAAACGATGAATCCTCTGAACTTATCCTTCAAAAAATCGATTTTTTTCGAGAGTAGTATTCCAGGTGGCACCATCTTGCTGGAACCAGATGTTCTGAAATCCATACCATCCAATTGAGGCCAAAAATAGTCCCTTATAAGAGCCCGGTATCTTTCTCCATTGACAGAGCTTCTCCATTTTCATCTTGGAAAAATATATGGACCAATGATTCTACCAGACCAAAATCCACACTACACAGTAACCTTTTGATGATGAAGTGGTCGTTCTTGAACCTGCATTGGATTGTAATTGCTCCAATAGCGGCAATTTTGTTTGTTAATACAAACATCCATCCAAAAGTGGGCTTCGTCGCTGAAGATGATTTTTCGACAAAAATGTGGTTCAGCTGCTTCCAATTGTTCCATAGCCCATAGCCCAGTCAGCCCTATGGTCGTTAGGCTTTAGTTATTGAGTTAACGCCACTTTGTAAGCGTGGAACTTCCAAGTCCAGATGCAGAATTCGCAAGTTGTGGTCGGCGAAAGCCCCAATTCTTGCGCTCGACAAGCAATTGATTCGTTTCCATTCTCGTGTACACTCTCGCAAACGGCGCCTATGTTTTCGTTGGAGCGCTTACCTGCATTACAAACAGGCATTCTTTGATTGCTGACAGAACCACTTCTTTCAAATTTATCGATCAAACGCCGAGTTTTTCTCTCGCAGGGACGGTTATGCATACCGTAAGCTTTACGCAATACACGGATTTGGCGAACAAATGATCCATTTTGATAATATATTTTCACAATTTTTACGCGTTGCTGAATGCTGTAACGTTCCATGGCTATTTGTCAATAACAACTGTAACCACATGAAAAAAATGACTGCTGTAACTCAATAAAAATGGCAGCTATCACATGTTAAAGATAGGACACTCTTGTTGAAAGACCCTTTACATGTGTTGCATAATAGCTATTTATTTGTTGCAGTATAAAATTGTGAAGTACGTGTACTTACGACATCAAAAACAACTAGAGCTATGTTCATCGTCATTATGGCAATGACATTACCTTAAAATCGATATTGTTTTCGTAACTGTAAATGCTATGCTTATTCTTCAAAACGCTCAAAGTTGGACACTTATTACAATAGGTATATAAAATGAAGTAGTGGTAATTTATGCAACAAGTGTATAATCTTGATAATCGCTGAATGTATGTCACACGAACGAGACTGAGCACGAAACGGTTTTCAGGAGTGTATATTAAAATTATCCACGAGTTGGATACAGTTTATGCAATCTTAGAATTATAAATTGTAGGAAATAAATAAAAAAGATCATTCGGCAACCATGGATCACATAATTGAGATCGTCTTCATATGTTCATAAATGAGACGTTAGTTTCTCTCTCTGCATTTAATTTATTATTACCTGGCATGTTGGACCGATAAACAAGACAGTCACTTGCGTGCATTCCCTTCCTGGGAGAGGGTCGTTCTCCATGGTGTAGTGGTTACCATGCTAGCCTCTAGTACCCGAGGTCGCGGGTTCAAACCCGGCGGAGTGCGATGGATTTTTTTCGGGCGTAAAAATCCTTAGCATGGCTTCCTTCGGAAGGGAAGTAAAGCCGGTGGTCCCGTGACGTAGATTTACGGCAAGTAAAAGAACCTCAAGCCTAATAAAGAGCCTCTGAGAAAAATTACCAGTCTTTCACGCCCAATATAGAATGGGGCGTTAAGGACCACAACAGTTAAAGAGCGTCCATAAATAAAAACTCAGTTTAACTATTTTCCTGGGAGAGAAGTGAGCAGGTGTTACGGACTGTGATTTAGCTTATTAGCAGCACAATATGGAATGTAATTATAAATTCAGACCTTAATTATTCTATATTTAATAAAATACAGAGCTTTTTGCACCTTCTTTGCTCAGAGGACTGAATATCACAAATTGGTTTCCAAGCTAGGGCAACTTGGAATACCATATTACGTCATTGCTACAGGAAACTCATAATTGCTATTATTGGCACGTGTGCTATAATGAGCCAATTATGCACGATGTTGAATACAGTAACAACCTGTTTTATAATGCTAAGATTGCATAAATATCATTAAGATACCGCCTGGTTGTCATGCTTAGCCGTGAATGTGTATATGAAAGCACGCACAGATAACATTCGCTACACTCATTATTCCTTAATATTATTTCTCGCAGTAAAAGAAGTACAGAAATGTCCCCTTGTGGTCTAATAAAGAAGTTGGATACTGGCCATGGAGATAAGAGAAGGTTGCGCGCGCAGTGGGGACCGGAAACCATTATTTCTACTCGCTTTAGCGCACTCTGCCGAGAACAGCTATTAGCTTCCGTTACTTCCGGACTGTACGGTATTATACTACAACTTGGTGCAACTTGGGTATTCTGCATCAACGACCTAAACGGATATCTAGTCCTAACAATGCTTTTGGAAATATCTATAAGTGGAAATATAGCGATGAAGTACAAGGGTGACAACAATTTAGCTGGTGATATTCAGTATTGCGGTAGATAAACAATGCTGCACCTTAAGGCAATGTATCTATGAAAATATAAAAATCCTGTTCTTTCTCTGATTGGTTTGATCTTTTTACCGTATACTCAGAATAATATAAAAAATAAGCTGAACACAACGTTTTAAGAGCTAAGTCAAATCTAAGGATATTAATTATTTATTTGTGATTAATCACGGAACGGTGTATCCTATCGCTCCCAAATGTTTAATTTGCGCTTATTATACAAACACAAAAGAGTTGTTGTGCAGGCATTTCTTAATTATAATTATTTTAAGAAAAACACTGTATGTATTATTTAATTTTTGAACCTTTTCAATGTGAGTTATAGAAAATAATTTCAACTGAACTATTTAATATTACTTTAACTAGTGCACAACAATTTTAAATCCGCTATTCCTTAAGCACTCCTGAAAATGTTTCGCTAAGGAGTTATAAAATGTGGTCCAAGGATCATTCTGAACAGTGAAAAATGTTGAAAAAGAGAAATTGAGAAAAATGAAGTTTAAGGTTGAATGCGGTAACGGACCGATTAAATAGGCATTTGTGGATTTAAAATTGTTGATATGCAAAAATCAGTTCTGTGGCATGAACTTACAAGTTATAAGTATAATAAAAATGCAACAAAAGAATTAAAATTTTTACCAAATTTCAGAGACTCATTGCCGTAAGACCTTCATATGTCAGAACGTTGCCTTCTTATGTTGCCGTTAATACGATTTGGTTGTTTCTTTTTCGTTGCACAGTTGTCCCGAGTTTCGGAGTCGGCAAATCGTGGGCGATAAAACTGAAGTTCACACAAAAGATAATATAAAACACACATAGGCTGCCTCTGTGGTCTTGTAGTTGGTATGCTAGCCTCCTAATCCAGAGGTCCAGGATTCTATTGCCGGCTAGAGGGTGGGAATTTGCCTTTGGCCTGGATTATTTCTTATCCTTCATACAGTCTGGAAGTATGGAAAAGAGAGGGAGGGAGAGAGAGAGAGAGAGTGTGTGTGTGTGTGTGTGTGTGTGTGTGTGTGTGTGTGGTACTTCTGCGGTACTAGAAGTACTTCTGACCAAACATCCGAGCCCCACCCGAAGAGATGTCGTTTGGATTGGGTTGGACTCGGCGGGACAGTGACTCCCGAGAGCCGTGGGAGATTGGGTACGTCTGTACGGGTTTCCATGCAGGCGGGGTTGTGAGACGCTTCAATGTCCTTCGGTACCGCCCTGGATAGCCGGTAGACGGCATGCTAGATTGCTGTCGGCCCTACCGAGGTTTTCGGTAGTCGCGTAAGTGGCGTGTCCACTTCCATCCTCACGTGAGCGGGGGGGGGGGAGGGCTTTTTAGACTCTAGTTATTGGCCCCATGGAAAACCCCCACGGTTTGGAGAGTCTCTCGGATGGCGCCGATTCTGAATTTAGGAGGGGGGCTTAGGCTTAGGCACTTGCTCTGGTAGACCTTCGCATCACCTTGTGTGTGTGCATTTAAAGACAACACAAAGACAAACGCAACACAAACAGTAAACGACAGAACATCACTGCCATGAGCAAATTTCTCCAAAGGCAAAAGCCACTGATATAACCTAGATATTAAGAATGAAGAAACAAAGAAAACGACAAAAAGTACACACATATACATACTTCGCTTGTGTGCATTATAACGGTGTTGAAAAAGGTTGCCTTGATTGCGCATGTTCCAACCTAGACCCTGTTGCCTTCAAGTTTTTTTTTCAGTTATTCTTCAGTTAACACACCCAGTTGTTGAACTAGTCTGTTTTTTGTTTGTTCAAAAACACCTGCTGTGGATCACTGTTCATGGTATTATGGATGGTTCTTTGCTATAAATTGTAGCGCCTGGAAACTAACGCTGGAGATTTTCCTTGTAGAAGAGAATTTCGTACGCATGTTATACAGAAAAACAATTGATGCGTTGTTACATTCACATAACTTTATGTACCCACTATTGTTTATTTTTCTCCCTCCTGTAAACTATTCCTACGAAGTTTAGCTTCCTGTCTACTTCAATCGAGATAAACGTTACATAAGTAGTTTCATTACACATTTCCTTGTAGGTACACTCGCTTCCATTTATGCCGTCCCCACAGCTTTGGGAGGCATTCTTCTGGTCTTCACAGGTGAGTATGTATAGTAAGGAGGAGGTGCATGTATCTGTTTATTTTTTCGCGTATGCAGTGGTCTCCTGTTTCACATACACAGTGCTAGATTATTCACACATGAATATACAACTGAGTAATAACTTAACACATCACTTACGTAGAATAACCATGTTTAAATATATAACTAAATAGAACCATTTAATGCAAAATTTCTACATGAAAAGGTATTTTTAATGGCAACAAAATGTAGAACTGAAATACATTATACGTTTTACTCTCAAATAGGACACATTTACTACACATTATTTTAATAATCTGTCTAGGCGTTGAACCACTCGTCTCCCTCTGAGAACACTGTCATGAATGTGAGAACATATGCGTTTAGAGTCAGAGTTCTCCCAGCACCTAAGCGATTGGATTCCTAGACGGCTAAATAAGGTACTGGACAAGAATGGTGATTGGACAGATTAGTAAAATAATATATAGTAAATGTGTCTTCTTTGAGAATAAAAAGTATAATTTAATTCAATTTTATACTATACCGCCATAGAAATACCCTTTCATGGAGAAGTTGTGTGAAACAATGTTTTATTTAGTTGCATATTTAGCTTGGGCAGATGATTCCAATAATGTCTAGTTAGTGTGTCCTCTTTCGAGAGTAAAACGTATAATATACTTCAGCTATACATTATATTGCCATTCAAAATATTTTTTGTGGAAATATTATGAGAAAAAAATGTTTTTATTTAGTTGCATACCCATTATTTTAACATGGTTATCATAAATGATGAAGAGTAACGCTATTGCTCAAAGTTATATGTTCATATGCAAATACTCTAGAACTGTGCATGTAAAACTGCACGCCACTGCATGCGCGAAAAGTTAAACAGATACAGACACCTCCTCCCTGTTATACATTCTCACTTGTGAAGGCTAATACAATGGCTCCCAAAGCTCGAGGAAAGCATAAATGGAAGCGAGTGTACAAAAGGGATACAGGAGGCTGAACAGATAGTCAAATGTTTAAAAACCGGCTCGCTATGTAATGACCTTGATATTCTATGGTAACGCACTTAAAATGTATTTAAACATTTAAACCAATTGCAAGGTGCATCTCCAAAATGATTGATGTCCCCCAAACATTTGGCATAAGTTATGCATTTTAACGAGGTCTAGATTTTTTACTTTCTCTACCTCAAGCATTTTTGGAAACATGTCAGTGTGTGTGTCTTTGTGTGTCTGTCTTAACTGTGAACAGAAACGAACAGTCTGATAAACACCAAACTTGGTATTTAGGTTCAGTATCTTCCAGAGATGCGACACGAAGGTTTTCAAGAAAATCCCCCACCCCAGATTATCCTTTAAATGGAACATTTTTCGAAAATTTTAATTTTCTCAAAAATGGCTCTAACGATTTTGATTAAAATATCATACGTTAAAGATATTTTTATGACAAATAAAATATATATCTCGAATTTTCTGGGAATGTCTCCAAAAGTATTCTTCATTGTGAACGGCTTTTGCATAACTGGTAAACCATAAGAGATAGACAAAATTTTACTACAAAAAATGTAGATACACAATGTAGATACACAATTTATGTCATATACATTTGTGTTGTTGAGTGAACCATTTTCGAGATATTGCTTGTTATTCCCTTAAATTTTCCAATACTTTAACTGAATTGGGAATTCGTTATTCATTTTTTATATGTCCTGGACATACAAAGAGAATGGAATGCTTCACATAGCAACCAGCTCTTAAAAGATTTGACTATCGCTTAAATACTACCACATTCCCCTTGCACCTACAAGAAAATTAACATGATTAACATGAAGCATATGGAGAATAAGTGTTTGTAAAAATAGTTTGTACAAGAGTAGAGAAAGTCATGCGAGTGTAACACATAAGATTTTTTTTGTGAAGTAATCTTTTGTCATGGTTTACCAGTTATACAAATTTATCCAAAATTCATTCAAAATGAAGTGAAATTCACACGCGCTCCTTAAAACATTAAAAGTATACGCTTTATTGCGCGTTCGGATATCTTAAACCCAGATATTTTAATTAAAACGGTTAGAGGCATTTGTGAGACAATCATTTATAACGAAAAATATTTCACCAAGATTTTTTTTGAAACATTTTGTCGCGCACGCACGTTTTCCTAAAAATGCTTTTTCTGGGGGGGTTCATTAAAATGTAATTGGACTTTATTCTAAAAATTCTTTTTTTTGGGCACATTGGACTCAAAACGCCATTTTCAGTGACATTTGAGTACTGAATTTTTTTGCTGGAACACAATACGTCTACGTACTATAGGTAGGGGCAGAAGGAAGTAATATACTTGCTCAGAATTCCCTCAGTGTGGTATTACTTGAAAGTACACACTCAAACGACTTTAGATGTTACTTGTTATAAGCTGTGAATATCTCTCAGAATAGATGTGAAAAGTTTATAAAGTGGCAGACGGAAATTTGACTCTCTTAAAATTCTATGCATTATTCAGCACAAACGCTTTTGTGTGGTTTAAAACTTTTCACATTAAGAAAAATCGGGAATCGGAAAAGCTCGGATTGAGTTTGAATATAGCTGGTGGAAGTAACAAATTAGCAAAAGAAAATCGGGTTAAATTATTCAAGATTAGAAAAGATTAAAATTGAAGTAGCGATTTCCTAATCCTAGTAATATATTAGCAGGATCCATAGTTTCTTATGAGTTACATTATTGGATGATGAGTACCTTGCTCTCAATGCAAGATATCCGTCCAATGGCTCACTTGACCCAGTTTCATGAGTGGTTGTTTAGTTTCTCTGTAAGAGAAACAGAGGGAAATTTGTATTCTACCCAAAATTCAATATAGAGGTTTCACTGAGAATTAATGGCTTTTAGGTCTGCCGAATCCAAAAGAAACTGTATTTTTAGAAAAGGGTATGAATGTGTGTGTGTGTGTGTGTGTGAGAGAGAGAGAGAGAGAGAGAGATTGAGATTGAGGGAGTGAACAGTATAGTTTAAAAACGAAATGTCGGATAAATACAGAATACAGTATTTAAGTTCAACATCTTCCAATCACACGACACTAGGATTTTTAACAAAATTCCCCATTCCAAACTACCCTTTATATGGAACACTTTTCATTGATGTGTATTTTCCTAAAACTGGCTGTAACGATTTCAATTAAATCACCACAAATTTAAGCTATTTATAAGACAAATAAAATGTGTTCATTGAATTTTCTGTGAATAGCCTATGAAGTTCTCTTCATTCTGAATGACTTTTTGTATTTTTTTGTAATTTTTACATAACTGGTAAACTTGTTCGTTAATGAATTACCCTCCCCGTTGTAATAATTAAGCCCAGAAGTACTTACAAGTCAATTCCTTGGGCGTAGCCTGTCGAGGAGCAAGCAAACTCTGGATCACAGCATATCCAGACGGGTGATCAGCCCAATGCTGAAGAATGAAATGTAGTGATGAAAGGGATAATAGGAAAATTCCGGATCAAATTATCCAACACAGCATTCGCTTAGCGACCGAGAAAAACCGTGAAAAATCTTTGGTCAGATTGTTTGACACAGGGGTTTGAATCCTGGGTCTCCCGAATGTAGGTCACAGACTTTACCGCCTGAGCCATCCTGCTCTATTAACTGGTAAGCTTACCACACCAACAAAAATGTAAATCTCGTTACAACACACAATTTGTCATATTTTTGTAATAACGATTTCCGGATTATTTGTTATTGGTTAGAATTTTCAAACATTTTATACGTTTATTAGGCTCTAAGACGCCATTCGTTTATTTTAGTGGGCATGCAGAAAGTTGATACGGTAATTTGTATCACAAATTACTTTAATGTAAATAAGGATTCTAATATGAATATGTATTTTTATGTGACATTGATTTCAGAGGTTTAATAATTGTAATTATTATTGGTAAATAATAATATACGGCTCTACTGAAACTGTCAACAATAACGCAATAATGCAGCGAGGGGATGAGTTGTTTATCGTTACCGGGAACCAGGAAGTTACGTAATATTTCGCGCCTTTTCGGTAAAAGCTTCCAGAATGTTCCTTAAAAGTAATATGTATTAGTGGTTTTCATTGGATATTAAAATAGACGCTAATGTTGGCGCGTTTTATTAGCCAATGGCAGTTCATTTATAATCTTTAGGCGTATCTTAAGGCAAGCGTATAAATAAGCCAGGCCGAGGTAGCGTGTCCCCCAGTGCAACAAGATTCTCAACACATTACACATCGTTCCCAGTTCTACAAAATTCTCCGTACTTTCCACGTCGGTATCGCAGTTCATTTATTTCGCCAAGTTACGTGCAGCAGAATTAAGAGAATCTAAATTATTATAAAGTTAATTCTACACAAAGTTGAAGTATGCGAGTTAAAAGTGATAAAAAGTTATTACAAACAGTTTCAGTATGGCGAGTATCCAGATAAATATGTGAAAGTGTTCGTGAACGTGTTCTGCAATAAAGATTATAAAACCAATTTCTTCGTCAATATCATTTCTAGATAAAAGATTCCTTTCCGATTCACACACTGCAAGAGATACAAGTTCTACCAAGATAAGATGATAGCTAGCCGGAGGACATTTTTTCAAAAACTGATATAAATTGCTACGCCAGAGGGAACTATGGACCAGACCAACGAATGACGTCACACAAGATGGCAACGCAGAAGTCAACATAACATTAATACCACATTAACATTTGCTCCACAACGTGGTGCTATAAACACAAAACATTATATGTAAAACTCTTACAAAGTAAAGTTCCAAAGCCACCACATAGCAATCAGATTTTTAGAGATTTGACTATCGCTGCGACGGCCTCCTGTATCCCTATTGTATCTGTAGAGAAATTAGCAATTAAACGTTTTCTGTGAAAGTTAATCTCAGTTAACATGAATTAGATGGTAGAATACGTTTTAGTAATATGTAGAGGAGAAGGTAGACACATTGATACAAATATAACATCTCAGTAAGCTTCCCGATTTTGTTTGCTTTAAAGTAAACGTTTTTAGCCAGGAAAATTGCGCATGCAATGATCTATAACGTATCAATCATATGCCGGCCGGACAGGTGCCAGTAGCGCGGCAGCAGTGGCCGAAATGGCGGCTCTTATTCGTTCTCCCGCCGCTTACGAGTTTCGGTCAGTGATAATGTTCCTTACTGCACAAAACATAGCGCCGATCGAAATTCATCGTCAGATCTGTCAGGTGTACGGACCGAACATCATGAGCAAACATATTGTGCGTCGCTGCTGTAACCAGTTTTCCGAAGGTCGTCAAAGTGTCCATGATGAAGAGCTCAGTGGGTGACCGTCTCTCATCAATGATGATCTTGTTGAGCTGTGTGGCAACGTTGAGAACTGTCGCTTCACGATTACGGAGCTCAGCTGCCATTTTCCGCAGATATCGCGTTCCTTGTTGCATGAAATTGTTACTAAGCACCCGCTGTTCAGGAAATTGTGTGCCAGGTGGGTGCCGAAATACCTGAAACCCGAGCACAAAACGAAACGCTTAGGAGCAGCACTGACTATTCTGCAGCGGTATCATGATGACGGCGACGAATTCTTCGACAGGATCGGGCGATGAGAGGTGCATTTCACACTTTACCCCGGAAACCATGCAGCAGTCAATGCATTGGCGTCACGATGTATCTCCGATCAAGACGAAATTCAAATAGACTGTATCGGTACAGAAAGTGATGTGCACGGTATTCTGGGACAGGAAGGACATTCTGCTCATTGACTCCTGCCCAGAGGTGAAACAGTGAACGCTGACCTTTACTGTGAAACTGCGATGTGTCATTCCAAAAAGAGGCGTGGAATGCTTACTGCAGGTGTTGTGCTACACCATTACAATGCTCATCCACATACGGCTCAGCGCACAGCAACTGTTATGCAGGAGTTCGGCTGGGAGCTGTTTGATCATCCACCATGCATACTGATCTTGCTCCCAGCGATTTCCATCTTTTCTTGCACCTCAAGAAATTCCTGTTCTCCGGTCAGCGTTTTGACAACGACGAAGAGCTGAGACGATTGTCACACGCTGGTTTCCATTCACAGGTGGCAGATTTCTACGACACAGGAATACAAAACTTGATCCCACTTTATGACAAGTGTTTCAATTTTTGTGGTGACTATGTCGAAAAAGAGCTCAAATAATGCTGCATCTGTTGCCAATAAAGTTTTTCATGTAATTATGTTTTCTTTGTTTTAAAAAAACTAGGGAAGCTTACTTTCTGGATGCGCCTCATATATAATTAATTTCACTTATCTCCCATTTCCGTATTCTTAATGAAATTATTATACACTGATATAGACTTTTTCTATACTTTATCCTAACCATTACTCCTTAGAGATGCTATTTTAAATCATTCTATCATTAACAATATTGGGCAGAAATTTTGCTGATATTCACGGAAATACCAGCGAATATTACATTTCCGATTGCCTTAACCTTACCTCGTCCTTGACATATTCCCAGTTTCTTGAAAGGTAATATACTTTTTGCTTTTAAAGAATTTTCAAATACTGGAGTAATTTCTAGATGGGCACACTAGATGAATTTTAAACTTTTATCTTCGGTCCCATAGTAATTTAATAACATAAAGACTCCAAAATTTTCACTTAGAAATACATAATCCTCTGTCATAAAAGTTATGAGAGAAACTATATTTTTATTTTCTCATTACATCAGATAAATAACTTGCTATTGTATATAATTCATCACAAAATATAATCTATTGAAGTAATATTCCATATCTCCTTAAGTATCTCTTCTCTGAAGATGCTTTGCCTGCACTTATTTGACCCAACAACTGCAGGTTATTAGTATTTTAGTGGTCATTATAATTTTTACTTCCTTATTTATACTTATCTAGCCTATTACTTTTCCAAGATTGCTTCGCCTTCTACCTTCCTCTTGACCATTTTTATCCATTTCTATCTAACTTTTTCCAAATAGTCCCCTGCAATTATAAACTAAACTATGGTATTGAACATTTCTCATCCCAAGATATTCTTTCCATTGAAATTATAGGTGTCGATGAAATATTCTGTGATGTTATAGTGGACATAAGTGGCTTTCTTGCCTGCTCAGACTTTAAGATGTTAAATTTGTCCTGCCATTTGGATAAAGTTCTTGCTTTATATTATTATCATTATTAATATTACTAATAATATTATTGTTATATAATGACTCTGATGTGGTCCTGGTGGTCAAAAATCCTAGTTTAATAAATTCACAATTATCGCCAGCTTTATTAATATTATAATGATTATTGTTAACTGTACGGTAGTCAGCTAGCAAGAATATAAGACAGCTCATTGGCACTGCTAGGCTCCGCCTATCTTTTGGGATGACGTAAGCAACTTTTCAATTAATAAAATTTATGGAATTATGCAGAGAGGAGATAGAAAGGTTTGGGAGGGCGGAGCTACACACACCGGCCTAAATCCTCTAAGCTTTCACTCTCAAGGTAGTTTAGAATATTATTTGGAAGGCAGTATTTTCTTGAAACTATTCTAATCGGAACTATTACTGATAAATACACATTTGTCCACCTCTATTATATGTACCAATTGAAGTGGTTTAATGCTTACGTAATATGTTTTTACGTAAATTATTAGAACTTGAAGATCTTATATTGTGCTGCTTTTGTTTTGTTTGGTTACATAATTTTAACTGCCCCACGTATGGGCGCCAATTTGCGGCGGTATTTATATTATATTTATTTATTTATTGAGCCCCACGTTTGGGAGCCAATTTGCGCTGGTAAATTTATAATGTTATTTGTGTATGAGTTTACTCAACGTGGTGAAGTCATTTTGTGACGTGATTCTTTGTTAGGTTTGTAGCTCCATCTGGTGTTAGCAATTTGCGGTAGTATTAGTGTTTGTTTGAAAGAATGCTACTTTTATTTTATTTAATTTTTTTTACTGTCCTCCGGCTAGCTATGATCTTTTTGGGTCGAGCACTTCTCTTTATACAGGTTGTGTAAACGGAAAGTAATCTTTTATCCAAAGATAACACTGATGAAAGAATTTGTTTTACACTTTTATTGTCCAACACAGTCACTATCACATTTACACATTGATCTAGACACTCGCCAAACTGAAACTGTTATAACAACTTCTTACTGATCACTTTTAATTCACGTACTTCAACCTTTTGTATAATTAACATTACCATACTTGAGATTTTTCATAACTCTTATACGCGTAACTTGCGAATCGATAGCCGACGTGTATCATACAAATATTTTCGACGAACTGACGGAAATGCGACGTGTAGTGTACAAGGAATTTTGATGAACTGACGGGCTCTACCTCTAACCTAGCTCTTTTATACTCATACACCCTGATATGCCTAAAGATTATAACTGAGCTGCAATTGGCTAATAAAACGCGCCAACATTAGCGTCTATTTTTATATCCAATAAAAATTATGAATACATATGCTCTAGGTATAATGTTCCAGCAATTTCTACAGAATAACGCGCCAACATTACGTAACTTCCTCGTCTCTAATAATGATAAACAGCTCACCCCCTCGCTGCATTATTGCACGCTATTATTGTCAGTTTCAGTAAGGCAGTATAAACCTACTTCCCAACAATAATTACAATCAACAAACATTTCAAATCAATGTCACATAATAATGCATATTCATAATATAATCGCTCTTTACATTTAAATAATTTGTGATACAAATTACTGCATCACAATAGCCAGATACCCAGCCTCCACAGTGCCTCTGATGGAGTTAGTGGACTGACCTACTTAGAGTTCCTATCTGAATTCTGCAGAACATCTAAGACGTTTTGGAAACTCAATTGGCCGCAGAACACAAATACTCATATCAATATCTGTGAAAAAATGGGCAGCCATTCTCCATATTCTCCTCAACTACAACGTACTTTCGAGATTTGGGGCCGTCATGGAGCCAAATCTAGGTCAAACTTACATTAAATGTCCTTCTTATGGAAGAACTTATGGTATACTTCAACTACAGCTTCACGTGGTGATCGGACAGTTTGTCACATGCCCATGAAAAAATCTTCTGAGATCTCTCAAAAGCCTGAGGAGGTCTTGTCTTGTCTCATCGATACAGATTGTTGTTATTACTCGGACGCACTTAGCACACATTGTGCTACCTGTACCGTTTTAAAGCCAATTCATTATGCCTGCACCCTTTACCAAGGAAGCCAGTCTCATAACAGATATGGTTTCGACTTCTTCTGGTTCTACAATATTTTCCCCGAAAGAAATACATCTCCTGTGAGCCTCACAGGGACATACACTACGTGATCAAAAGTATCCGGACACCTGGCTGAAAAGGACGTACAAGTTCGTGGCGCCCTCCATCGGTAATCCTGGAAGTCAATATGGTGTTGGCCCACCCTTAGCCTTGATGACAGCGTTCACTCTCGCAGGTATACTTTCAGTCAGGTGCTGGAAGGTTTCTTAGGGATGGCAGCCCATTCTTCACGGTGTGCGGAACTGAGGAGAGGTATCGATGTAGGTCGGCGAGGCCTGGCACGAAGTCGACGTTCCAAAACATCCCAAAGGTGTTCTATAGGATTCAAGTCAGGACTCTGTGCAGGCCAGTCCATTACAGAGATGTTATTGTCGTGTAACCATTCCGCCACAGCCCGTGCAGTATGAACACTTGTTCGATCGTGTTGAAAGATGCAATCGCCATCCCCGAATTGCTCTTCAACAGTGGGAAGCAAGAAGGTGCTTAAAATATCAAAGTAGGCCTGCACTGTGATCGTGCCACGCAAAACAACAAGGGGTGCAAGCCCCCTCCAGGAAAAACACGACCACACCATAACACCACCACCTCCGAATTTCACTGTTGGCACTACACATGCTGGCAGATGACGTTCACCGGGCATTCGCCATATCCACACCCTGCCATCGGATCGCCACATTCTTCACGGTGTACCGTGATCTGTCACTCCACACAACGTTTTGCCACTGTTCAATCGTGTAATGTTGACACTCCTTACACCAAGCGAGGCGTCGTTTGGCATTTTCCTGCGTAATGTGTGGCTATGAGCAGCCGCTCGACCATGGAATCCAAGGTTTCTCACCTCACACCTAACTGTCATAGTACTTGGAGTGGATACTGAGGCAGTTTAGAATTCCTGTGCGATGGTCTGGGTAGATGTCCAACTATTACTCCTTACGACCCACTTCAAATGTCGGCGGTCTCTGTCAGTCAACAGACGAGGTCGGCTTGTACGCTTTTGTGCTATACATGTCCCGCACGTTTCCACTTCACTATCACATCAGAAACAGTGGACGTACGGATGTTTAGGAGTGTGGAAATCTCGCGTACAGACTTCTGACACAAGTGACACCCAATCACCTGACCACGTTCGAAGTCCATGAGTTCCACGAAGCGTCTCATTCTGCTGTTTCACGATGTCTAATGACTACTGAGGTCGCGGATAATGAGTACCAGGCAGTAGGTGGCAGCACAATGCACCTAAGATGAAAAACGTATGTTTGTGGGGGTGTCCGAATACTTTTGATCACATAGTGTATAATATGCTGGGCTGTTTCAGTATCTTTATTACACAATCTGAAATCTACGTTTCCCTGAAACACTCGATCGTGTTAAGATGCTTTCTTGCGTGAGAATATCCTGTGAGAAATGCATAATTGTTCTCAGCTGAGGTCTATTACATTTAAGCAAGCTTCCAGACCTTATCTTACTTGGTTTGCTAATAAATAGTTTACCACATTTGATTCCTGGAGTTTTAAGCCAAGTTTTATGATGTTCTACCAGTTCTTAATAGTCTCTCTTACTAAAACATCGAAGCGTTCCTTGAGCCGGCTCTGGCCGAATAAAGTGTGAAGCTGCTGCTTGTCTTGCAAGTTCATCAGCTTTTGCATTTCCCTCAATGCCACTATGACCCGGCACTCAGATGAGTTGAACTTCATTCTATTCTGCCAAGCTTGTGAACAAGTTTAGGCAGTTTAAAACCAGTCCTGACATAACCTCATGACAAATTACAGCTTTAAGTAACGCTCGGCTATCGCAAAAGGTAAGGGTATGTTTATCAGTGTAAGCTCTTATTATGTTTTCCTACTTACATTGAATAATAGCATAAATTCGTGTTTCAAAAATAATAACATATTCACCCAAAGGAAAAACTTTTTGTACCTTGGTCTTAAGCCATATACTCCGGATCCTGTTCCCAGCCACCTTTCAGCTGACTGTAAAATACATACAAGCTTTCTTGGGAGTTTCCAGAATTTTATTCGTCCAACGTTCAGGATCAATAATGACCCTGAAGTTCTTTATAGTGTGTTTAGGTAGAATTATAATTATAATCTGATGGCATTTCTACGTATTTCCTAATTCTTAGAAAATCTGCACATATTTTTTTATTGAATTCTCATTTGCTTAGTGTGTTGCAGTCTATAGTGTGCCACTCATGCCTCCTTCATTACAACTAAATGCAATTAAGCCAGGTTCAAGAATGCCTGCATTGCTGCATTTGGAGTTGTTTTCATAACTCCTGTAACAGCCATAAATGCTGTTCTTTAAACTTTATTTAGTTGATTTTTAAAGCCTTTTTTGAAAGACCTATGGCCACCAAACCAGTGCTCCGTAGGTTAATTATCCTATATGATAATATGGACAATCATACTAGAATGGTATGATTGTCCTGGTATACATCCAGTGGATCATAGCAGGTGTTAGTCCCCTGATTTTACCATGTGTGCATCTAACTACTTCAAAGATTGTTTTCGCAGGTTTTATTGCTTTCTTGAAATTCTGATTCCAGTCCATATTGGAATCAAGACATTTTAGGTTTCTATCTTGAAGATATACAGGTCCTAAACTCTTTATGTAAATGCTACTATGAGGACAAATAATTAAGCCCACATTCACAGCCCAATTTATTACAGTATTCAGAGCTGACTGCATGAGTTCCCTGATTGTTCCTGTGTATTTACCACGAACTATGATGATGATCTCATTAGCATAGCCCGTGATATCAAAGCCTAGGCTATATGCTTGAACAAGTACCCCAACAACCACAGGTTCCACAGTAGGGCTGATAACGTCCCACTGGACAATCTCTCATGACCTTTATAGCTAGGCTGCTTTCCATGAGACGTGTATGAACTATTCTGCCTCTCAGCATGGATTGAATCCACCGACAAGTTGCATCAATTCCAACTTTCCTTGCAGAAGTAGTTATTGCATTAAAGGAGGTGTTATCAAAGATACCCCCAATATAATAAAGGCGTCAAGTGCCAGATCCTTTTCCTGGATTGTTTTCCAGTTTATAAGCAACCTGGAAAAGGGCAGTTTCAGTTGATCTGCCTGTACGATGAAAATTAAATTGAGTTTTATTTACGGACGCTCTGTAACTACTATGGTTCTTAACGTCCAATTCCATGCTGGGCGTGAAAGACAGGAAATTTTGCTCAGGCTTTGCTTTATCAGGCTTGAGCAAGGATTTTTACGCCTGAAGAATTCCATCGCCCTCCGCCGGGTTTGAGCCCGCGACCTCGAGATCTAGAAGCTATCATGCTATCTCTAGGCATGCTGATTCCGCATATACCTCCAAAGTACCTCCTTTTATATGCCTATCAATTAATTTCTCAAGAGTTTTGAGATTTATTGTCATTAAACTTATGGGTTTTAGGGACTTAGCTAGGGTCAAGTGTTTCCCTGGCTTAGGTGTAAATATCACCCTAAGCTACCTTCAGTTCATTGTTCTAATGCCAAACTTGCTCTTAGGATTAGTATCAAATTTTTTGATAATTCATCAAAACCTAGCTGAAGCATAATGGGCATTGTTCCATCGCTTTCTGGGGATTTATAGGGTTAAAACGAGAACGTTGCCCATTTTAATTTTTCATGCTTGATGACTTCCTTGGCGATTTCCCAGTCTGCCCTGGAAGTTAGTTCTCTTGCCAGAGAGCCTCTGTACCAGACTATCCCATCCTCCCTCAGATTCATCAAGTATAATCGATTCGGGAAAATGTACTCGAACATTGTTCCCTTCTCTTTTAGTGTATTCTCCAATTTCCAATTGGAGACTGCTAATAAACCTTTGTGGATTTTTCTAAGAAGCTTCTGAACTCTAGCACATTCTGGTGCCGTTTCTATCTCCTCACAGTCCTCCAGGAGTCCTCCTGGAGTCCTCCTTAGCCTTCCTCAAGGCTTCAGTGTATTCTATTAACGATATGCTATAAGCAGTCCATTTTGGTTCTTTTCGCAAAGTTAAGCAATCTGCGAATTTTTTTCCTTTTACTTGCAAGACTTGATTCCACCAAGACGGTGGAATAAAGACCTATTGGTTTGCCTTGTTATCGGAGGACAGTTATCTTTAAATGCGGAGATTTTTGCATCCTTCAAATGCTCTGCAAAAATTTCTAAATCTTCACAATCATGAATCTTATCGTCCGTCTTACTCAGATTGACTAGGTCTTGCCTGTAGGAATCCCAGAAAGTTCTTTTTGGATCCCGATAAGCTTTGACTTATTTAGAAATACATCTTACTTCAAATTGGACATATCTGAGGTCTGAACAACTTTCATCCTCAGACACATAGCAATTTTTAATGAAGTTCCCCACATAATTGATTGCTAAAGTTAATGTCGATAACTCCTTGACTTCTTATAGTAACGAAGGTAGGGCTGTTACCCACATAATCAGTATCTAAAGATTACTCAATATAATAAAATTATAAAGAGACTCATCTGTTTCATTTGTATCCGTACTCCTCCACGTAATCTGATGGGAGTTAGCGTCACAGGCAATTACCAATTTTGTTAGTCCCTTGGAACAACAGATGGCTAAGCGCTGTTCTAATTCCCTTGTAGGAAGTAAAATAACGTCATATGGGCGGTAGACCGATCCGAGTATAAACTCCCTCGGTCCATCTTCCTGTATTGATTTTCCTCTGACTGCCGTAAGGTCTATGGAACAAAGATTCATTAACGGCAGTATATTTAAGTCATTTTAAACTAAGATGCAGGTTCTTGGAGTCCTAACGGCTCTATTATAAACTGATTTCCCGCCAGCCTCCTTAAGACCCTTAATTTCCTCTTTGTTACACCAGGGTTCCTGGATGAGTGCTACATCACAGGTCATCTTCCCACAGAGGACTGCTGATGCTCCCTACTGTGTTGAAGATTTACCTGCAGTATCCCCATCACTCCTCTGGGTCCTGACAGTTTCTTGGCCCGTAGTCTCGTTTTTGCAATGCTACAGCCAGATCCTCTACAAATGGTTCAGAATTGTTTTCTACTGTTAAGTCTTCTTCTAGAGATCCTTGAACACTTTCAGGATTCTGTTTTACCGTGTCCATTTCTATCCCACGAGTATGGAGGAAAGACAGTCGACCTCGACAGATCCTCCTATACTGGGGTAAGGCCAAATACTCCAGGAGGTCACCTTGTATCCCAGAGGCTCCGTTAGCGACACATGTCCCACGTGCTATACACCTCTTCGGCACGAAAACGCATAATACCTTGGGGAGTTGGTTCACGGTCTCCTGTTGGTTATTCGGAGACAGAGTTTCCAGCGTATCGGTAGTCAGCCGACAACGCGATTATGTCCCGCCTATCCACCACCTGCCGTCGCGTCCGGTGCTCGCTCAAGGTTCAACTTTAAGAGCTTACGAACCGTCAGGCCGCTCAAGAAGCCCACCACTGCGGTTGAGGAGGCGGTAATTACTAGATTCAGCGCTGTATGGTTACTTTGTGTTAACTATAAGCGTCATTACGTCAATAAAGTGATCCTCAAAAAGTCATCAATTACCTCACATATCTCACTGTAATTTAGCTGTAATACGTAAACTATCACAAAGGAGCAACGTATTGAATATATAAATTAAAGCAAAAGACCTTTCCGTAAAACGAGAGAGAGAGAACCAAATGATATGGCCCAAATAAAGCAAATAAACAAACTAAAATGCTTTCTCAAGCTGAAGAGGAATATTGCAGTGTAGGAAGCCAGACTGAAGTATTATTTTACAGTTTATTCGTTCCGATGGAAAACAATGTTCAGAAAGATTTTAGTTTTATAAAATTGTCCTAGAAATCTTGCTTAAGTAGAATTGTTTATTTCATGACATTGTTAAAGACTTGATGATCATTGTTTGTATGCAGTCAGTATGAAATTGTGAAATGGCCAAAGAGGTAATACACAGCTATTCTGTTCTACAGTGATCTGTCAATGAGGAAGTTTGGTAAACAAATGCAAGTTCGGAATTATTCGAAAAGTTTCGACCTTCTTGTATGGCTCCAATGAAACCGATGTCCATTGGTTGCGCGTCATTATTGTGGTGCTTACAAATTAGTATGTGATGCACGCGTTATTATGTTTCGGGCTGGAACTTAGAAAGTGTTGTCAAACCTGGCTCCTAGCATACATCAGCAAAACAGTTGAGTAACTCTAACGCAACACAGGATTGAAATCTTCTGGGTTCACTTCATAATTAACAGTAAGTGGATTTTGAAATTTTGCCATGTATTGGTCGCTCTACCATGTGTCCCCTCAATATCCTTTTGAGCTGTGCCCCGGATAACATTTAAACTGTTATATTTGGGCTAGAACCTAACTCAGTAATTACGTACTACTGCCCTCTCTCTATTTATAGCGTCACAATATAACCTTAAACAGCCGTAGGGTGAAATAATCCCTAAAAGTCACTATTTTGTGTAGTTAGCAATAAAATACCTTTACGCTAACAACATTTCAAAAACCTAGTTACAAGAAAACAGTTTCATATATTCTCAGAATGCACCTTATTTTGCTTCCGTATTTCTCGTTAAAATATGCAACCCTGCATCCTTTATACGAGTCATTCATTACCAAGTGAGGACAGCCGCTCTGTCGGAGGCCAAAATATCCTTTAAGTGAGTGAGGCGTTTTCAAAGTTAATGATGCCGTTGCTGTGTAAGGAATTTTAAGGCTTCATTTATAACACACGGGCTTGTAAAGCTGTCAACTTTCTTAACCTTCCAACTTAGTTTAGCAAACAGTTTTCCTTTACTTTCAGTATTAAAATCAGTCAAAGTTTTAAAACTAATCCTGAAAAACAGCTACTTAATTATCGTAAACATTTTAGGTCTTAGAAATTTAAATTCTTAGCTTGTTTAACAACTTCATAAGGGTACCAATACATGAATAGATGGACGCAGAAAATTAAATATACTCCTAATTTACACCGCAGATACACAAGTTTTAATTAATTAGAATCATTCCCTCCCCTCCGCAGAGTCTGGAGGTATGAGAATGGGAGTGAATGCGTGTGTGTTTCCTAATGAAAATAAATAAAATAAAAATTTAAATACACACACTCAACGAGTTAGTAAACACCCACAGTGGTTTCTAAAGTTAAAGTCCTATATGGTTATAGGGGTTTAAAGGGGGCTATGCAAATTAAACAAAACGAAAAAAAGTTTGAAATCTACCAGGCGTGGTTTCTAAAGTAAGTTTTAACATTTAATTAAACATTGTTAATATTTAGCCGCTGCAGCGCTACAGTCAGATTTTGAACATGCGCGATCACTTCCTTCCTTCATTAGGAAGCCAGACGCAATTGTAAGCGATCGTCACTTTGTGTTTTCATGTTGTTAGAGCGTTTAGAAATATTCAAAACAATCGAACAAGCCGCCGACTGTGACGTCAGATCGCGATTCGTTTTTTGAATGCGAGAAATGTTACGCCATCAAACATCCATCGCCAATTCTGTGCGGTTTATGGGGAAACAATAATGAGTGACAATGCCCGGCCACACAGCCAAACAAACTCAAAATTTATTCGCATCGTTGGGAACAATTCGACCACCATCTCTACATTCCGGATTTGGCACCGAATGATTTTCATCCGCTTCTTCATCTGAAGAAATTCCTTGATGGAAAACGTTTTATCGACGATGATGTTGTGAAACAAGAAGTGCAGATGGCTTTCATCACAGTAGATATTATTATTTGACGAAGACATACAAAAACTGGCTTCCCGTTACGACAAGTGTCTGAATAATGACGGTAACTATGTTGGAAAGTAGTGTAACGTGTAAGGTAATGAATGATAGTAAAGTATTGGAAAACAATTCTGTGTATATTTAAAAAAAATATCGGCACATACTTTAAAAACATGCCTAGTACAATATTTATACAGCCTTATACAGGCTCTTTTGGAATATTGTTACATGCTGCGTTGAGGGCCTAAAGGTTGCCAGCAAATTATTAAACTTTGATCACCCCAACACGCACATGGGGGAGGCGTAGCTCAGTAACTGCAAGAGGACCGGTACCTTGGTGTCTACATTCAGCTGAAGGCGTGAGGTTTTTTGACAAATTACACAAATTCCCATTACCTGTAATTTATTTATAAAACAATTGACGAATCTACATTACACTCAGGGAAACAAAGGAATGAGGGGAGATGCCTCGTACACGCGACCTACTACTTAAACACTCGCTCAACAAGTGACGCTCACTCGCAAAGAAACGCTAACTATATATCCCCCCCTCTCCAACCGTGGCTAGGCAAGCTAGCTAACCAGGGCAGGCGTCATACCAGGCGAAGCTTCAACAAAGCCTTCTCTCTCTGGCGTGGTCGGTCCAAAGGAGAAAGCTCGTTCAGCCGAAAGAAATTATCAGTCACTCAATAATGCTGTCGACAATGCGACACAATAATGCGTCTGGTATAACAATACTTACTAATACGCCACAATATTTTAAACTGTGGAACATAACATTTTAATTCCATTTAAGTACACTAATGCAAACTAAATTTTTCAATACAAGTCGCCATTGGGGTATAACATCTCAAAATGAAGTTAAGATCTCCTTGTGCTTTACCGAGAAAAGTGCTGCGATTCAGTCGGGGAATTTAATGTCGTGTCGGCACGCTGCCATGGTAGCTCTGTTGGCTAGAGCAATCGGACGGAAACCGAAGATCTGTGGTTCAAATCCGGGCTTTGGCATTGAATTTTTCAGTCTGATTCCACCTTTCCAATGTATATAGAATTTTATTGCTAAACGTACTAAGCTCCTTATTCTTTGAAGATTTCCTTCAGCTCAATTAAGTAGACAGACAACGTATTTTTTTGGTTTCAAATTATTAAATTTTTACACAAGTAATTCGTGCATGGGTCCTTGACCGTACATGCATATTTAAGATACAAGGTATGGTGACAAAATAAACAACAAAAAAAGAAACAAAAGTTGCCCATTTTTGCCAGTTCCTCTGGTCAGCCAGTAGTTCCCAACATACCAATCTTTCTTGACGGACTTAAGAATTTTTCTTTGAGTTTAATTGTTCACTGGTTCTCCCATTGAGCACATTCCACCAAAATATGTACCCAGTGCTTATCCAAATCACAGAATGGGCGGATTTACTGCCAGAATCGTCAGTCATTTTCTGTGCCCTCCAGCCCCCCAGTTTAAACCATGCCATTCCTGATCTTTCCTTTCATTCCTAAGTATATATGCCTCTTTACCTCAATTCAATTTTATTTCATTTGCTAGACTTAGAGAAGGTTTAATTTTACAATCCGATTCTAATAGTCATTTGGCCTAGGCGAGGTCATGAATACGTAATAACGACTTTGCTATTTGAAGGATAGATAGGAGTTTTGCTATATAAATACATCCTGTATCAGGTATTCTTTAGAAATATTACATCCTTTGGGGGGGAATTTCATAAAAAAATCCACTTTTTACATTCCAGCTTCATTCCTGTTCCAGAAGACGCTTTTAAATTCAATTTAGCGCCCGTCGAGAAGTTATACAGAGGTATATATCTGCATATAATGTATTCTCCCTACGAAAGCTTTCTATTCAGAAATTGCCTAAAATAAACGCAATAACTTGTTAATACTGTGCCTGAAGACAAAGAATATTTTGTTAGGGGCTCGACGAGCGCACCTTTGTGAGCCTTGTATATTTCGTTTCGTTTCGCAGGAGCTCTGGTAATTAAATTGCTTGGTAATGAAATTTTCACAAAAATATATCACGAAACATAGTCAATGATCTCATTTATATGCAAACAAGGTTGGAATAAAATGAGAGATACATGGAGCGGTTATTCAGTTTTCGTTATTATTATTACTGTAGCAGAAATAGGCGTGTGCGACTCGGGAGAGAAATTCGAACAGCACTAAGGGAGCGAAAAAAGGGTTTCCGTTGTTTATTTATTTCATCACATTCTTATGTATGCATCGCCATAGTTACCGTTACAGAATAACGGAGCATTCAACTAAACTTGGAAACTGCAACGTTGTGACATGGTAGGTTTGTTTATTATCAAAGTTCATTTGTTTTCTACACATATACCATACACACAGTACCACTAAATGTGTTGTTTTTTACTTTCTCTACTACGTATAGTAAGTAGGGGAAGTATTGTATTCCACCCAAGAATTCGATACCGAGATTTCACCGGAAATAATGTTTTCAGATCCCCTGAATCCAAAAAAAAGCATTTTTGGAAACATGTTCCGTGTGTTTCTGTGTGTGCGTCTGTGAACAGCATAACTCAGAAACGAACAGTCGGATAAACACCAAAATTGGTATTTAGGTTCAGTATTTTCCAGAGATGCGACACGAAGGTTTTCAAGAAAATCCCCCACCCCAGATTACCCTTTACATTGAACATTTTTCGAAAATTTTAATTTTCTCAAAAATGGCTCTAACGATTTTGATTAATATATCATATGTTTAAGATATTTTCATGGCAAATGAAATGTATATCTCGAATTTTCTGGGAATGTCTCCAAAAGTGTTCATTGTGGCATAAGAGATAGACAAAGGTTTACTACACAAGAAATTAGATCGCGTTAAAATACACAATTTGTCATATACATTTTTTTTTGTTGGGTGAACCATTTTCAAGATATTGCTTGTTATTCCCTTATATTTTCCATGCTTATACCTTTTCTCAAATTCGTTATTCATTTTTTTGTCCTGGTAATGCAAAGAGAATGGAATACTCCACATAGCAACCAGCTCTTAAAATATTTGACTATCGCTTAAAGCCTACCAATTCCCCTTGCATCTACAAGAAAATTAGCAATAAGATTAACATCTTGATATCTCAATTAACATGAGCATATGGAGAATAAGCGTTTGTAAAAATAGTTGGTACAAGAGTAGAGAATGTCATGTGAGTGTAACACAACAGAATTTTTTTTTAATTTCTCTACTGCTTACCTAAAGCAGTAGAGGCTAGCCTATTAGGAGGCTGGGCTAGAAAAAAAACAGTTTTAGTAAACGTTTGGTGTGTGTGTATGTGAAAAGTCGGTTAAATACCAAACTTGATATTTAAGTTAAGCGTCTTCCAAGGGTGCGATACGAGGATTTTCAAGAAAAACCCCCAAATCCCCACCCCAAAGTAAACATTTCTCAAAAACGACTCCTAAGTATTTTAATTAAAATATCATATGTTTAAGATACTTGTGTGGCAAACAAAATTTATATCTTAAATTTCCTGGGTATAGCCCATGACTTCCTCTTAATTCTGAAGTGTCTTTTTGTATAACTGGTAAACCGTAAG
This sequence comes from Deroplatys truncata, assembly GCA_030765065.1. NCBI lineage: Eukaryota > Metazoa > Arthropoda > Insecta > Mantodea > Mantidae > Deroplatys > Deroplatys truncata. Next base: position 156,067,586 of record CM060984.1, read on the forward strand.
AGATAAACATTTATTACACAAAAATGTAGATCTTAGATCTCGTTAATGCGTAAGTTATGTCAAATAAAGCTTGTGGCGTTAACCATTTCTGAAATATTCTGCGTTGTGTATTTAAATTACAACTAGCTATACTTTTTACAGCGAGATGTCACTGTTCGCTTTTTTTTCATGGTGATGCAAAAGATTGGAACTTCAAAGTTGTGACTTAGTGACACGACTTTTATAAGTCGCACGTACTGTATTCTACAAAGAAATGTGAAAATGTATTGAAGGTTTATTCGGATTAACAAGAAGTAGATAGAATAATAAGATTTTGAAAGAATATAGAAGAGTGAGTAGAGAAAGTAATGTGAATGCAGCAATGATATTTTTATTTATTTTATGTTATTCAGCGAATTATTACATGCAAGTTTTGGTTCGAATGCAATGCTCCTTCCCTCTTAGTAAGCGTGAGATAAGTTAAAGGAAGCCTAAAAGACATTTTCAGACATGTGGCTCATTTCAAATCGAGGCACTAGATAACAAGTTAATGTATTTTAAAACTTCTGATGTGGTACGCTTGCACAACGTTCACTAACGCATTAACATTTCCCTTTCATACATTCCTTCTCGTGTATATTGCGACTGTAGCCCGCTTCTCCCACGGCACTGATGAACGGATCCATTCATGCAGTAGTGGCGGACCAAATCGGCGTTTCTCTCCTAGACAATGCTAACGATGCGTAACATATGATCCCCTTTGCGTCGTAAGTCTGGCACTGGTTGAACACATTATTGAACACTCGATGAATTTCTGCAGCCGGCATATTGAAAACGGAAGGCGGATACTGTCTTTTAATTCATCAAGCGTATGGAAATTTGTTACATAAACTTTATCTTTAATTATTCCCCATGGATAATGAGAAGCCAGTAAGCTTCTTGAAATGCGAAGCAGTGATTTTCTTGAACATAATTCCTCGTTAGCCCCAATCACATCTAATACTTCCTGTTGGCTATCTATGTTTCTTTTTGTCTAACACGGACCCACTCTATTTAAATATTTCTAATGACCTATACATTGTGGATTTGTTAAGAACGGTCACACCCGGAATTTCTGTAAAACTACTTTGTCGCGGTATTGTGCGTGTTATCTCATTTGCTGAGCGCCTGTTATTGTTTTACTATTTTGAATTTTGGGTTCTTTGTCCTCCGGCTAGCTATTATTACTCAGTCAAACAAATCTCTTGAACAGGGTGTGTAAACGGAAAGGAGTTGTTACTAAAAGAAACACTGATAAAAGAATTTGTTTGTACACTTTTATTGCCGTCACACTGAATTAATTTCATATATTTAATCTTGAGATACGCCTGACTGAAACTGTTATATTTTCGAATGTAACTATAATCACTTATTTGCCGCGCATTTCACATTTTGTAACTAACTACGACGCGAGAGATTCTGTAGAATTGCGTAACGTGTACTTCGTGAATGCTTCTGTTGAACTGCGTGACGTGTAACCCGTGAATGATTCTGTTGAACAGCGCGTTACCTGTCTTTGGCTCGGAATTTATACTCCCTCACCCCGATATGCCTAAACATTATAACAGAGCTGCTATTGGTTAATAAAGCGCGCCAACATTAGCGTCTATTTTTATATCGAATCAAAATTACGAACACATGTGCTCTAGGGAAGATATTCCCTCCATTTCTAAAGAAAGGCACGCTACTCTGACGTCATTTGTTTGTCTCTTCTAATTGATAAACAACTCACCCCCTCGTTTCATTGTTATCCGCTCCTATTTTCAGTTTCAGTGAGGCCGTGTAAACTTATTTCCTAACAATGCTTATAATTAACAAACATCTCAAATCATTTTCATACAATAATGCTAATTTACACTACAATCACTCTGGCATTTAGTGTTGTGATATAAAATACTGCCTCAACTTTTAAAGGTTTTACTTACCAACTTTATGAAAGGAAATGCTGAAACTGGCCACCGTCGTTGTCCATACATTTTTGGCACCTCTTTAGGAAATATCCATTACTCGCCGTAGTTCACATTGAGAAATACTGGCAATTTCCTGGCGGATATTTTGTTTTAATTCTTCCAGGTGTGTGGGTTTGTCTTGTATACTTTGTTTTAAGATACCCCAGAGATAAAAATCGCAGGAGGTAAGGTCGGGGGACCGAGGGGGCCACAAATCTGTAGTAATAATTCTGTCCTCAAACACACTTTCAATTTTTCTCATCAAAATATTGGCCGTATAAGCTGTTGCAGAGTCTTGTTGAAAAAAGCCAAAATAACGCTTCCTGGCTGTTAATTCTGTTAAAAAAGGGGGCTAAATTGTATTCACATATGTACGGACTGTTGACTCGAAAAAAAAATTGGCGAGTGGTGGATAGTTTCCTAAAGAGGTGCCAAAAATGTATGGACAACGACGGTGGCTAGTTTCAGCATCTCCTTTCATAAATTTGGTAAGTAAAGCCTTTAAACGTAGTTTTAAAAATGTTGTATGTTTTTATCCGCGCCTTTCTATGATAGCGGCAGACGGCAACCTTGTAGAATGATTCCACTGCCTATATAAGAGAACGCTCTCGTGACAGTGCAGTCATTCCAAATGCAAGTAGAGAGTTGTTGAGTCAATGAGCGAGCGAGTAAGCGACATCAAGAGCGATTCTCCGAGCGAGCTGCTGACGACTGTTGTGACGTGTAGCGAGTGCTATTGCGGAGCGTCGGTTTGTGGAGATCTTTGTTCGACTCCCGAGTGAAGTGAATTGTCCAGCGTGAAGAGGCTACGTCACGAAGGAAGTGAATTAGTTCACCTTAGTGAAGTGAGCCCCCAGTGAAAGTGAAATACATAAAAAGGAAAAGTGGCAGTGAGAACTGAGAAAAGTGACAGTAAAAAACTGGACAAGTCACAATATCGCTTGAGTAGCTTTTTATGTTTCTTCTTCCTCTTCAACGGATTACCCTCCCCTATGCAGGACTTGAATCCCCAAGAACTTACAAGCCAATGCCTTGGGTCAGTAGCCTACCGAGGGACAAGCAAACTCTGGATCATAGCATATCCAGGGCGGATGACCAGCCCAATTTCTGGTATGGCGATTAAGAAGAAGGCAAGAAATGTAGTGATGAAAGGGGTGATAGGAAAATTTTCGGTTCAAATTGTCCATGCCATCGTTCGCCTAGCAACCGAAGAAAACTGTGAAAAAACCTCCGGTCAGGTTGGTCGGCCCCCGGAGTTTAAACCCGGTATCTCCAGAATGCGAGATACCACAGCACATCGTCTTTTTGTGTTTCGCTAGACATAATTTTTTCTGTTTATTAATCACTAGCTGGCTGCCCGACCTTGCACGTGCAGCTTTTTAAACTCGAATGACGATTTAATTAATTTTATTTGCCTCCCCTCGTGCTTTATAAAGTAATTGTAGAATGATCAAGAGGATTTTTATGGCGAATCCTCCCCATTGTAATTTCCTAATAACGGATGGAAAATCCCATGATAATCACGCAAAGTGATGTGAAACATAGGCAGAACGTCTTAACTGCTTTAAACTCCCCCGACGATCTTCCAAGTCCTGGAAACGCTGTACCCTTTGGCGATAAAACAATCATCGGTTTGAATGCTTGGGTTTTTCTTAATCACGGTATATAATCCTATTTTAAACCCTTGTTTTTTTCTCTTTGGTCCTATAGTTATTTATTTACATAAAAACTACATGGTTTTCAATTAATACACAGACTCTTAACATGTGCAACGAAATGCAGGTGAAGTTGGCGAGTATGAAGATTTTCCCTCTCAGGCCACCAAGTTAACCTCTTAGAAAAGGACGCATACACCACCTACACCACCAGAAAAATAGTATTGTGAGTTGTAAATTATGAAATATTGGTTGATGATATCTTATGTTAGCTCTCTTTATACAATCATTTAACATGCTACATACATGCTAACAGGATACATACAAAGAAAATACTTTCTTTCTTGACGGATATTAAAATATGTTGGCATTTCTATCGGATGCGCATCGTACCATTATAAGCAGATTGGATTCTGCGATTTTTTTTGTATTACCTTATTTGCCAAATTGTGACCATCTAATTTATATTGTTTAGAATAAAATATCAACGGAATTTGTCTTAATTTATATGAATATTGTGCGAAGTAACAGCTGTTTTATACTCCATTAGATTTTCAATCAAAAGTCAAAGCCTTCTTCAAAGCATGTTGTTTTATAACTACAAAGTACAAGGACTTTGTAAATCCTTTTTAATCTTTTAGTGATTGATTAAATTAAATTAGTTGTTTTATAAAAGGTGTTCGTCGGAAAGAATTGGCGTTTTTAATGGAAAAAAATATCAAAATCCGTTGAGTGATTTTAGAGATTAGCTACATACAAACATACATACAATTTTCTCTTTTTATACCATCATACAGGGTTATTAAAAAGAGGGAACAGATTTTACATATTTATTTCTAATAAGTGACAATAGATAGCGACACATACGACACATCATTGAACAAAGGAAAGTTCAAAGTTTTAATCCCCCACCTATTAGCTCCATTCTGTACCTACAGAAGCGCTGTGTTTGTTTACGAGAAAATGGCGACGACACATGAAAAGTCGCTTTGTGTGCTGCATTATGCAAAAAGTGAATACATGGTTTCATTGTAGCGTGCATTTCGTTGGAAGTTCAACAACGAGCAGCTCGTCATAAAGAATTTACAATTGATACAATAAATTCGTAGAAGATGGTTGCGTGTGCAAACGGAAAAGCACTGGTCGTCCTCGATAACAAATGGTGCTCATTTTGAACACAAAATAAAACTGAACTTTTCTCTGTTCAGTGATGTAAGGCATGTGTCCCCATCGGTTGTCGTTCATTAGAAATAAATATGTAAGAATGTTCCGTCTGTTTGAATAACCCTATACATATATTTAGCCTGATTTTAATTACAACAACTAGAGGAAATACACATAAAAAGTCTTACATAAGGGTATTGGGCTTTAGTATCAAGAAACTTTACTACGTATGCATATCTATGGAAGTAAAACAAACTTAATCAAATGTTTTATGATAAACCCTGTATACATATGCACTATTTGAATAAAATGTCAATTAAAGTAGATATCGGATATGAACACCATACCGTTATAAGTAGGTTCCGATTGTTTTCTTTCTGCTGTGTTACATATTCTGTTTTCTCAGTAACTAAATAGTGGCCATCTATGTATATTGCTTGGAATGAAATTTGTCTTATTTTGCTCCACACATTTTCTGTGGAGTAATGACGACTTTTTTCCACTGATGGTGTTCTCAAAGAAAAGTCAAAGCCTTCTTAGAAATTGTGTATTTTTACGATACTAACATGTTCATATTCTGGTATACGGATCCTATAATAATACAGAGAGAGCCAACAAACATGGAACCGGCAGCGCGTGTTTATGCTGTCGGCGTCCTAGGCGTCTGCCGCTATCATAGAAAGGTGCGGATGAAACCATACAACATTTTTAAAACTACTTATAAAAGCTTTACTTACCAACTTTATGAAAGGAGATGCTGAAACTGGCCACTGTTATTGTCCTTGCGTTTTTAGCCCCTCTTTAGGAAACTATCCATTACTCACCGTGGTTCACATTGAGAAATGCCGGCAATTTCCTGGCGGATATTTTGTTTTAATTCTTCCAGGGTGTATGGGTTTTTCTTGTGCACACTTTCAATTGTTCTCATCGAAATATTGGCCGTATGAGCTATTGCAGAGTCTTGTTGAAAAAAAGGCAAAATCACACCCCCTCTCCGTTAATTCCCTAAGCAAATGGGGCAAAACTGTTGACTCGAAAGAAATTGACCTTATAATCTTTCTCCGCTCATGGCGCAACATACACCAATTTTTTCGTCATGAAGGGGTACTTCATGAACAATGTTGGGTTTGTCAGAGCTCCAGATTATTTTGTGTACATACATATCCAAGAAGGTGGAGTCAGGCCTCGTCCGTGAAAAATATTAAATATGGACCTAATTGCAGGATCACCTGGCTGAAGAGCATGTGCCACAGTTGTTTTATATGTGTTAATTCCAGTAATTTGGTAGCTCCTCGCGCAGTGCCATAAGAAATGCCTGCGTGTTTGAAAGATACCTAAGTCATTTTTAGGGGGAATTCTCCAAACGATGACCGATGTCGTCTAATGTTTCTTCTGTAAAGTTCATGCTGATCGGATGGCAGCACGGATGGCAGCACCTTGAGTGTGCTTGCGAGTAGTGCCACAGCTGGTAGTACTATTACGTCCACGCTGTATTTATTTATTTTTTTCAGGTAATGTGAAAGCAACGTTTTAAGGTAATGAACTAATTTATTGGAATATTAAAATTATAATTTATTTGATTTTAAATACTCATATTTCATTGTTTATATGGGACTGCTGCTTTGAACGTTGCTTTGAGCTCGTTATAGTGTAGTCCACCAAAAATATTTTTAAGTACTATTTATTCTTTTAGGAATTAAATTAAAGGATGTCTTATAAGCTATGCCCACAGAGAAGAACATTGTTTTTCAATAGTAAAATAATTATTAGTTCAGTGATTTCCAAGAAATTTAGCTTTTAATAATATTAATATAGATATATCTGCAACGAAGAGCTGCAGGGTATGTTATTCTAACGGTGTTTGTTTATGAATAATTTGTATCGCACTGGAGCACACAGACGAGAAAAAATTTTTGTTTGCTTATTTAAGAACCGGAGTCGTTGTAAATACTGAATCAGCAGTTTGTCCGTGCTAGACTTCGGAAGGAAATAAAATACGGTTTCTCGATATATTGCTGGTGAGTTTGCAAACGTCCGGAATATATCGCCATGGAAACGCAAAGACAGTGGCACGTGGGGAAAAACAAAGAAGCAGCGTATGAATTCGAAATTTAGTAGGTCTGCTACAGAAGCGGCGATATACACGGGTGTTCTTTGGTTTTCTGGTTAGTAAGCAAATCCGGGAAGGGGAATGGTCTTGGGGGTTTTCTGCCTACAAATGCTCATTGCATATAAATGTGAGTCTCGGGTCTTGGAAATCTTCATGTGTTTATTTACTAAATTTTGATTTGTTTGAACTTGTGAGCCGTAAGAAAATGGGTAACTTAAGTTAAATGGATTTTGAACATTGTTGCAAGAATCTTTTCTTTTCGATATATATACCAGGTGATTCAGCTGCCCAGGTATTCGTGTCTATGCAACCTGCAGTTTATAGTCTAATGTGAAAACATTGACCCTCTAAGGAATAAAGCTTTTATTGTAGCTCTGCCCTTCTATTCGGTACTATACGCAACCACCATTAATGATTAAAGGCCTGAATGAGAATCAAAGAGCTGCGAGAATCTTAAAACAAACGCATTTCATAGATATAATGCTTGCAAGGAGATAGAGGAATGTTTTCCCGAAGAGTGGAATAGACTACGTGGGTTCAGGCCGAGTGGGTTAGCTGCCGGAATGTGGTGAAGCAAAGGTTAGTTTCGGAGGTTGGAATCTGATAAAAACCTCAAATTGTTTTGGTTCTTTTTTATATTCTCCTTGTGTTTATTTTCTGTATTTTAGTGTACTAATTTATTTATTTTTGTTATTGGCTCCCCTGTGAGCCAAAGACACAAGAATTACAATCAGATAATTGTGTATCGTGTTTACCCTAAACATCTGTACCGTATCTGCTGTTGTAAAGCGTGTTACATAGTGAGCTTTCATTCTTTTGGGCGCATATCAAAGATATTAAATCTAACAGTGTTTGTTTCATGTTTAAACCTTATGTTTCACTTCTATTGACAAAGGATTGTAAATGTGTTACGCTCACGTGTAAACAGAATAATAAATTGTTAAAGAGCGTGGATTTCATCAGCGAAGTAAATGTTCAAAAGGACGACTCCCTTCATCAATGCACATTTGTGTACGTTGCCGGAGAGACCTTCTTGAATGCTGTAACATGCGCGGTGTAATCTTCTTCACGTATGAGTGCCCATACATAATTTGGGCTTTGCGTTGGAAAACATGGTGATTATTCTATTTTGTACACACTTATAATGTTATCAAAAACGTTAATTATATCATAATTTCAAATTATAGACCCAAAGAGATGAAACAAAAAGTAATTAAATGTTTGAACTTAACCCGAAGGATTTGAACCAGAACTCAAGTGGCATAGTGTTAAAGCAACCATGATAATACCATTCACCAATGCTACCTTGCGAGCTGAGATTCCTATACGAATAAGTAATCGCCGAACTAGACCGCACCTCGAATTTTTACACGCTTTTTGCAGCGTCATACAGTGTTTTGAGTTCGGTTTGGTAGTTTTAATTCAAACAAATAAAGTGCATCAGTCACTATAATTACTGTATGATCTGAAATGCGCCATAGTTTGTGACATACGAGGAATTATCTAATACTTAGCATTACAACGTTGACTGACGGCTTAAATCCAATTGGTCGCGCTGCGTTGATATATCATTTTGTTTTCAAATGGTTTTTTCAACCGATGCATATGATAGGTTGTTCCCTCAGGGGCGTTTTCAAAGGGGTGCATGGATGTATGCTAAAGAATAAAAGTTTGTAACATTGGCTAAAAGTGCTACTGCAGCTCCCAGTGTCAGGAAGGATGTTTTTTGTATAGACATACATAGCGATTGCATTCTGTCCTGTAAAACTCTTATTCACTAAGTTATCTGTCCCTCCTCTATAAAGTGTTATGCAAATCAGCCATTAGAAGACATTCAAGAAAGGCCTATGTGACATTATATATATATAATTATGTTTACTTTCTCCACAACATATTTACCTATAACAGGCAAAGGAAGTGTATTCCATCCAAAAATCTTATATCCAGATTTTGCTTGAAATACTTGGTTTAAGGTTCTGTGAAGCCCCTTAAAATTGCATATTAAGATCAGCATATGTGTGTGTGTGTGTGAACAGCAAAAATGCCGGATAAATACCAAATTTGATATTTAAATCCTGTATCTTAGAAATAATTTTAATTAATTTTATTTTCTAAAAATGACTAACAACTTGCTTAAAATACCATACCTTTTAAGATATCTGCATGAAGAGTTACAAGTATATCTGAATTTTCTGTGAATTTACTTTGAAATTATCACTTCCAATGAATTTTGTATAATGCGTGTTTCAAAGCCATCACATAGCGACCATCTTTTTAAAACTTTATATTGTGGCCTCATCCATATTTCTCTTGTACCTATAACGAAGTGGGTAATAAAACTATTTCTGCAATAATGTAATGTGAAGATATAGAAATAAATATAGTGACACACACACAAGGCTCTACAGAAATTCTATGTTTGTATTCCGGGGACCTGAAAACATTTATTTGCGGTGAAATTTCGATATACAATTGTTTGTGGAATACTTACTCTACTTACTATAGTTAAGTGGTATAGGGGATAGAAAGCAGTCTTTCTCTGTTCTTTCCTCCTCCTCCTCCTCCTCCTCCTCCTCCTCCTCTTTGTTAAGTTATTCCCTTTCTTCGTTGGCCTCCTTGATCTTTAGTGCTGAGAGGTGTGGAAGAGAGATGAGAGTAATGTATTAAAAAGGCCAAGTATTAATAAACAAGCAGGACTGTTATCACCCTGTCTTAAACAAGGCAGCCTCTAGCTTGGGTAGTGCCGCTTTAAATTCTCGCATCCATTCTTTCACAAATAAGAAAACGGGACTTGGTTTAAACCCGTCACGTGTTTTGTGAGATGGGATTCAGGGACAACATATCCTGGTTAAGGAGATGAGACTTGAGAAGGGACAGGCTTATTCTCTTCTCCAGGAAAATTACATTCCCTATACAGGCCGTGTATTACAATGTTCAGTGTGGCGTGATACTGCGGGTAATGTTCTGTAAATAACGAAGAAAACTTCTTGAAAAAAGCACAAGATAATTAAAAATAGGGAGATATTATCTCTTTCTTACTACTTCTTTTTTCAATAGCTGGAGAGGTGAAACATATTCGGACTAAAGACAGTTTTATGCTAAGAAAAGCATTCCACTCGCGTTAATTGTTGGGTTTAGTTTTAATTTCTCTACCATATAACCTATGAACGGTAGAGGAAACACTGTTCTTCATCCAAACATTCCATATTGACATTTCAACAGAAATAAATAACTTAAGGTCTACGCACGCGCCTATATGATTCTGAAAATCTAAACTCGAAATATGGGAGAAATTCGAAATGTGGTTCAGCATTTTCCAAATTAGCAACTGAAGACTTAGTTAAAAGAAAATCCCTCCCACGCCAAACAACTCTTTACAGGGTTTGTTTCTGGGTTTTGTGGCTGTAACATATTGTTTAAAATACTATATGTTTAAGATATGTGATAATAACATGCAGGTATATCTTGAATTTTCTGAAAATATTCTTTGAAATTACACTATATATAGGCTCAACAAAATTTACCATAGTGCACTCACAGTGGAATCAGATTCAAATCTCAATAAAAAGAAAAGGAAAGGCTTCATTTCAGCACTCTTTAAATTAAATCAGACTGTGTGTATGTATGCATGCAAGAGAGAGGGAGAGGGAGAGAGTGTGTGAGCAGGCTTGTGTGTACTTAGGATTGTGAACTTTGTTGATTATATAAGCTTCAAGTTTTAGAATAATTACAATATACTCAAAAGCTTTGTATACGATTATATTATATTGTATACTACTGTCATTTATTCAAGTCTGGTGTTTAAACACGAGGAAATAATATTTCAATTTGCATACTTGGATGGCTCATATATGAACGGTGTGATTTAAGTTGGTACGCATTATGTATACGTGTAGCTCCGTCCTTTCCAAACGTCACTCTTCTACCTTCCTCTTGCACAATTCTAGTAGCTTGATAGACAAGTTGCTTATGCTATCCCGAAAGGTAGACGGAGCGTACACATGTCTCAGATGTTCTTACTAGTTAAGTGCTGTGAAGTTAATTATCATGATAATGACTGTGACCATAATAATTCATTTTAATGATTCTTTTTGGTTACAAGGATATTAATGTCATTTTCGTTATACAACAATAATAAAAATACATGCAATAAGCGTATTATCTATTACTTATTGTACTAAAATGTCTATGGACCAAAGTAGTTATTGAAATTGAAAAATACCTCGAAATAAAAATACCTTTGTTGATAATTTTTCCACCAAGGGATTAGAGTACGCCACACTTCAGCAGTTTTTGCAGTGCTACAACCTATCCACTGGCGACTATTATTTTAAACTTAGTTTCCATGTCTACCTCATAAGAAACGTTTGACATAAATATTGTGGCTGTTGTGAATTTTGACGCTACAGATATCTCATTTCTCACCCACCCGTCCCTCTACAAGATCTAGTCAAGATCTAGTCGCTAATAATGTTGCATTAGGTAAGCCCAACTCTAGTTGTTTACACCAATAAGAGCAGAATGCATCAAGAGAGGTTATTTCCGACCCTTCTTCGTTTCGCAACGAATATCGCTCATTGCTTCATGTTTGTTTCTTGGAATTCATTTCAAATGGGCTCGAGGTTAGGTAAATGTGAAGTCTTATGGAAGAAAGAGCATACAATCCAGAACAATGGGCCATTTTGTGCACCCGAGTGTACTAACTTGTCATGCAAATAATTTTTTACGTAGTGATAAGATCGTATGTTTTAAAAGTACGAACACCACATATTTCGGTGATCATTATTAGAGAATCTTTGAGACAAACTAAAGACCTAGATCACTTTCGTATATCAGCTTTATAATCGCATGTAATGACGGTACATGTTTAAAAAGGAGGTTTTACAGAATCGAGGAAAACTTTTACAACGAGTGAGTTCCACTAAGTATAAGATGACATACTTTTATGGACAGTACTGAACCCGGGACCAAAGATAAAGTCATCCTTTTGTTTCGAATGGAGAAACCTTCGTTAGAATAGTGTACCGCATCAAGCGGAGGAAAAGTTCATTATCTGGCAGAACAAAGCGCGGCAGTGGAGCAGATAACACTCCCAGGTGAAACAAGTGTGACGTCAGCTCTCTCATTATAAACTGAGATATTAAAATGTCTTATTCTTTGTCTACGTCTAGGGTAAACCTACCCAATTTAATGATGTACCTTATTTCACGATCAAGCATTTCTAGCTCGCTTCTATGTCTCAACTCTTTCAGCTGAATGCTGAAAATTCTTCTCAGATTACGACTACAGACGACATAAGATACTGATTATAAATCATGTCATAGCAGCCAGGTTTTTAAAAAAGTGACTATTGCTTTACTTCTTCTGTATCCCTTTTTTATAACATGAGTAATGAAACCTTATCTCTATTAAAAGAAATAGTCAGAAGAGTTAGTTTTTGCAGGAATAATTTATAGAAAAGTGCATAGAGAAAGTGAAGTGAATTCAACACATCAGTTCAACTACTTTAGACAAAAGATATCGTTAGCAGAACAAAAGTACTTTATATGTAATCCTTAATGTGAAAAAGGTGGGCATGATGGCTCTGCAACTTTATTTTCTAAGCTTTTAACCATAAATTCCTGTTAATACGCTTTATGAATTTTTTCCAACATGTTTGGAGCACCTAACGATTTAATATTACTTGTACAGTTAATCCTCTTTGTACAGAAGAAGATGATGAAAGCCAATGTTTTCAGGACGTGATCATATAATTTTAAGCGTTATTAAAGAACTGAAGACCTACAAAGCTTATGCCTATTAGCTAATGCTATGATAAAATTAAAAAAAGTCTATCTGCTTTAACAGTAACGGAAACAACCTGCTGTCCAAATTAGGTGAGAAAAATTGTTCAGCAAATTGGCGATGAATACCAATATTTTCGGTAATTAGAAGATTAAAGAAAATCTATTAGATAAACGTCTTCGAAGATTTATAAATCTTTCCACTCAGCAACGAGATTTTATGTCTCTCCCCGTTTGTCCTATAAATTCTTCAGTAAATTAATGGATACATACAGACTGCTAAGGGGTTGTGCAATAGCATTTCTTCGTATAAGTAATGGATATGATAACACTTGGATGAACATTTTAAACGATCTTTGTTTAAAAATGACATACCAAAGAGCTTAATCGATTTAATCATTAATCTCATGGAAGATAAACTCATTAAAATTAAATTTGGAATAAACAAAAGCAGTTATAATACTTCCATAAAGGAGTGGCTCAGGGTTCTCTCTTATCACAAGTATTATTTAATTTACCTAAGATAACACTATGAACTTGAAATAACCCAAGAGTACGGATGCTAGTCGTCTTCTGATATCAGTAATGCACCAACTTTTCTGAATTGACACTTATAGGAAAAAGTCTCGAATCAGCGAACGTATTAACTAATGTAGTATAACAAAACATATTAAGAATTGTACTAAATGTTATTCCCAAGAAATGTCAATTAATAAGCATAAAAAGGGATATTTAATTCTAGACTCTCTACCATTTATATGTGGAAATACAACGAATTCCATTCTCCACAAGAAACTGTCAAATAACTTGAGAATAACTTTTTTCTGATAAAGTGGTATTTAACCAACAAAAAATTGTCAGATCTTTCACTAAAGATATTGAGAATTTAGTCATGTAACTTACTCAAATCAGACCAAAACATTAATGTTACGCAACAACACGTGATCTATTACAAAGCATGCCGTTAAAAAAATTTAAAATAATTCTTGAATGGCATTCACTGAATTATTCGATCAAGCGTCAAGAAAGCTATAGGCTCACCTCATTTTTGTCCAATAGATACGCTATATGCTCTGAAAATCTTCGTGGCCTTTGAATAATAAATGCCAAATGGAAAGTATATACACATTACAATATTGCAAGTCGACTTCTTAATTTTATGATGAACAGCTTCACAATTGTAGACATTTTGAGAAAGCAAAAGAAGAGGCGCTTCGTAGCTTAAACATTTCCTGTAGCAATGAAACACTTTCCTACCTAACTTGCCACACAGAGCATTCGAACAATAGTGTCAGCTCTCTCAGAAAGGAAAAGGAGTAGTAACTTAACAATGAAGATTCTGCAACTAATTATTGGATTAGCAGCAGAACAGGATTATACACTTTCAAATGGACCAACGCAATTAAGATATTTAGTAGCATCTCAGCAGTACGATCCGTTTCTGATCGCTCCATGACAGACCAATTATACTACCATCCAGAATGTAACGAAACTGAATCCTTGGAAATGTTTGGAGTTATTGTTCTAAAGGAGAGCTACTAAGGAACACCCGTTATCACAAGGTTAGAAGTTTCATTGCTACCAGTTTTGACAAACTTAAATGGAAAGTTTGAAGAGATCCGATGTCTAGCAGAAGAGGGCTCAACAAGAAGAGCAGATATAAGTGCTGTCAATCGACGGATCAATCCAGGCTTAATGCTGGATTCTCTTATCCGGTTTGAAAAGGAAGGATAACAGGTCATAAACACCAGTAATGAAAAGGAGTCCACTTTCAGCCCACGCATTCCTCACTTAAACGAGAGATACAGTATTGAAAAGAATGCACGGGAAGTAGATGCTCTTCTTTTCGGTGCAAGAGGAACATTATTTAAATTAATCAAATCCATGGTTCTTGTCCTAAAATTTATAAACGAGGATATAAACAAGTGTGTGTATTTATATACTTCAATATAATTACAATTAAATATTCGCTATAAGTTATAATTAATAATTTTTCAATTAAAGTTTGTGAACTAATATTATTCTTAAACTTTTGTGATTATATTTATTCTTATGGAGTTATCTTAAAGACATCGTTACCAGGAGCGGCCAATGATCCCTCAACAGTTTAGGAAACGCATTATCTTAGCTTGCCATTACATCACACCGGCCAGATTGTCTCGGGTTAGACTGGCGATGATGTTAGACTGAGATCTTACATCCGCCGACATGCTGGCCAGTTTGAACACCTATTACAACCATATGGAGGAAACGGGTAAGTTGTACGAGGGCTGATCAACAAAGACTGAGATTGATTTTTTCCTGTAGCTTCCGCGATAGGTTCGTATCTGTAACATAAATATTTGAAAAGAGCGGGTTTTTATGTATAATGTTGATAGGCGGCAGCACTCTCGTATTGGTAGGTTGGTAGTAATGCTCTATTTTGTAGACCCTACGTGCATTTCGCATACCAGACAATGGAGGTGACGCGAGAGGAGCAGTACAGCGCAATCAAATTCTGTTTTCGTTTAAACCATACAGCCACCGAAACTTATGAAAAGCTGAAGCAAGCGTACAGTGAAGATGCACTGCCTCGTGCAACAGTGTTTAGGTGGTTCAAGGGCTTCAAAGAAGGCCGACTTGTCAGTGTTAAGCAAGGTGGGCCTGGTGTTTCGGCTTCTGCTGTGACTGAAGTCAACATCAACACAGCTGCTGTGATTGTCCGAGAGGATCGGCGTATAACATTACGTAACCTCAGTGAAATGTTGAGAATTTAATATGGCAGTGTATTTACAATTATGCACGACCATCTCCATATGACCCGAGTTTATGCTCGTTGGGTGCCACGTCTGTTGACTCCCGAACAAAAGGCTGTGCGAATGGAGACAATCCGTGAGATGCTGCGTCTCTTTGCTGATAGAGGGGATGCATTTTTTAAATCGATTATCACCGGTGATGAGTCATGGCTGCATCATTATAATCCGGAAGGAAAACAAGCCAGCACAGTGTGGAAATCCCCAGGTTCTCCAACACCAAAAAGGGCAAAAGTTGTTCCATCTGCAGGGAAAGTGATGGTGATCACATTTTTTGACTGTAATGGAGTGATTTACCAGCATGCAGTTCCCCCTCACACTACTGTTATAGCAGCATACTACACGTCAGTATTGGCTACACTGAGGAAGCACATTGCAAAGAAACGACCAGAGCTTTCTCGGACTGGGTGGCGACTTCATCATGACAATGCACGGCCTCACGTCGCAAATCAAGTCATGCACTTTCTGGCTCGATTCAACATTACCTGTGTACCACATCCACCTTATAGCCCCGATTTTGCACCCTGTGACATTTTTTATTCCCATCACTAAAGGCAAAGCTTAGGGATATTCGATTTGAGAACTCTGAAGTAGTGCTCAAGAAAAGTGAGGCGATTCTCAAGGACCTGACAAAGAATGGTCTGAAGCACGTGTTCAAGGACTGGCAGAGACGGTATAAAAAGTGCATTGAAGTAGGAGGGGACTACTTTGAAAAATGTAAACATTGAATTGGAGTAATAAACATCTGTGAAAAAAAATTAGTCTCAGTCTTTGTTGATCAGCCCTCGTAAAAGTTTATCTGTGTGATGTCCGGCATGATGTCAAAGTCACTGTTAAATGCACTACATTGGGAACCAGAGAGGTTCACAACGATCATAATATGGGGTTGCAAATGTTATCTAGTTTGTATGTAAGTGCTCCATTTTGTAAACTCTCAGAACAATTTATTGGCTTTCTTTTGTATGAAAGAATAGCTTTAAATAGCAAAATATTATTTAATGATGCCTTATGCTTTTAAGTTATAATTACAATCTTATATGCATTTATTTATGAAGTTCATTAAAGCATATTCTAAGAAGTAACAATTTGTTTTTTAATACAATTCACTCAATTAAACTGATTAAGTGAAAGGACACTTCGATGCCAAACTATCAGTTCTCGTTATGTTCACTAAACATAAAAAGTACTTTCAAGTAGCAATATTTGAACCTGGGACCTTTACCACTGAAGGTCAACGCGCACACTATTGCAAGTCACTGCACGCACAGCGGTGCAAAGCAGTCATTTCGGCCCAAATTGATACGACGCAATGCAGTGGACAGAGTTTACGGCATAGCTTGTAAAACGCCGGGACTGTATAACTTCTCAATCCGCAGGCTGAGAAGACTCACCCGGTATATATACATCCTAAAACAGAAGAAGGTAATTACTGTGTCGCAGCCAGATCAGTATGGTCTCCTGAGAAGTTAGTTACACTTCTACGTTGCAGATATATTTTGGGAGAAAGGTAAAAGCATAAAAATATTCGTATACTCGTTTTAAGCTTATCGGAAGTAGAAAGTACCTATGAATATTAATTCATTACACCCGTTCAGGAAGGAGTTTTGTAACTTGATCCGCAATGATTTCAACCTCTATGTGAGGCCTCGAATGAGGCATCGGGTGGGACACTATGAATAACACGCTGCCTTCGCGTTCATGAATAAAGGAAGTGAGGAACATTTCTATACAGTAACTCGCAATGAGGCTGCTTAGCATGTTAAAAAAAAGCTCAACACTGGACACTGGGAAGTAAACCTTATGAGTAATTAAAACATTTCAACTTAAAATGAGACGCAAACTGTTACTACCAGGCCCCTGAGAATTGAAGCAACACACTTTGAACTCTGAGGTCGAAGACCTGTTAACCTGGCTTGGACCGAAGCATTACCAACAAACAGTACGTCGATATTCGATCACGACTAATAAAATATTAATACATATGGGCAATTCCAGGTTTCAAAATGATATGACTAAGGTAGTGTTGGTATCTTTGGAGGATTAAATTTACCTATTTTATAAACAAGTTTTACTACTTGTAGTAGTAGTGGTGGTGGTGGTGGTGGTGGTGGTGGTGGTGGTGGTGGTGGTGGTGGTGGCGGTGGTATACTTACTACTACGTATAGTGAGTAGGGGAAGTATTGTATTCCACCCAAAAATTCGATATCGAAAAATAAATGCTTTGAAGCCCCTCAATCCAAAAAAGAGCATTTTTAGAAAAGGATCCTTGTGTGTGTCTGTGAACAGCGTAGCTCAAAAACAAAAAGACGTACCAACACCTATCTTGGTATTTAAGTTCACTATCTTCCAATAATGGAACACGAAGATTTTCAAGAAACTTCTTCCATCCTAGACTACCCTTTACATGGAAGCTTTATAGAACACTTGACTTTGTATAAAATGTCTAACGATTTTCATTAAGATGCCACATTAAAGATATTTATATGACAAATTGTATATCTTGCATTTTCTGGGAATAACCTGTGAAATACACTTCATTTTGAAGAAATTATGTGTAATCGTATATAACTGGTAAACGTTAAGCGATAGACGAAAATTTGCTGCACAAAATGTGCAGATCTCTTTAAGACACACAACTTATTTCAAATAAGTTTTTTTGTGGTATAAGCGTTTCTGAAATATCCCTTTTTGAAGATTTGAACTGTTCATTTCTTGGCCATGCTCTTAAAGTCCATTTAACATTCAGTTGTTTCTCTCGATTGCATGGAGAGAGTATGCAATATGTTTGACTATCGCTGTTCTCTTTGTATCTGTAACGGAATGTGTAATGTAGCTGTTTCTGTAAAGGTTTATTTGGATTAAAATGTAGTATACAGAACAATAAACTTGTGTAAGAATAGTTTGTATACACAGCAATAAACGATAGAGGGTAGAGAAAGTCATGTGAATGTACCACATCAGATTTTTTCCCTTTAAACCGGGCGATCAACATTCCTAAAGACTGAATATAAATAAAATATATTTATGGGAGCTACATATAAAATTAAGGTTAGCAAAGACAATGAAAGCTGCCTATTATTGTAAGAGACACATTTTGAGAGTTAATTTGACATCATTAACATTTTTCGAATCTACAGAGATATCTGTTCATTTCCTTGATACTCACATGAATAGGTAGAGGAAGTATTGCATTCCGCCCAAACATTAAGTATAGAGGTTTCATCTGAAATGTATAGTTTGAGATATTCTGGTCCAATCATTCATTGCGCTCTTCGTACACAGCCATTCAGATTTTTAATTGTTATTTACGTTGGTGTAAGCACAATTGCAAAGTGCTATACAGAAATGTTGTTTAGATTTTTATGAGGAGTGAGAAAACAATATAAAAAAGGTAGGTTCCCATTTAAAAAATAAAATTGACCCTAAAATGACAATCGCAACACCCTCCAAATAAAACACGACTAATGGCCTTTACTTTCCCCAATAATAACAAGCAACTTTTATTCAAGACATGTCCTTTTACAACGCTTAGTTCAATTTAAATGCCCACCCTATATACTATATTTTTATATATTAATAAACGTAAGTTTAACACTTTGTTATTTGAAATATTTCATTCTAAAACATATACTGACGTGCATAAAACGTGGCCCATAATGGAACGCAGCTGTTCATGTTGGTACTGAAAAATGTAGCCCAACCATTGTCACATAATCTCCTCTGTTCCTTCACCGTAATTCTAGCCACTGCATTGACAAGTCATTTTATCTCCCCCAAAATGTAGTCGATCTGCCAAAGGATAACATTGCAAGGTAGTTATCCATGTTTCCACATGTTTCCGTTTAGGCAGTGCTTCGTTGAATTTAGACGCAAAATTAAAATATAATAAAATTGTAGAAATAAAGACGAAAAGTTAAAAGCTTTCTGTCTTTTGTTAACATTAAACCTTGCATTTTGTACATTATCGTC
Organism: Deroplatys truncata; assembly: GCA_030765065.1. Taxonomy (NCBI): domain Eukaryota; kingdom Metazoa; phylum Arthropoda; class Insecta; order Mantodea; family Mantidae; genus Deroplatys; species Deroplatys truncata. The sequence goes on from CM060984.1 coordinate 156,087,026, forward strand.
TCTTAATGTCAGTTTTCTTATGGTCATTCGATGGCGCCAGACAATAACTTCAATCTTCGTCTCCATGTCGTTGATTAAAGATTTCATACACTGCCGTTTGTGAAAATTGCAACACCAAGAAAAAAATTTCCGAATAACTCCAAACGTGGTGGAACTGCAGAAGATTGCGCAAACAATAAGTGATTATGTTTGCAGAGATATGGAGTACACGTAGGCTGAGCAGAACCCTCTCATGTCGGTCCGACAAGGTCAGTGTTGCGTCCAGTGTAGTCAGAGCAGAGCTGTGAAACAAGGTGGAAACAATAAATTGATGTCAGTATGCCTCGTCGACGTCAAAGGAAGCTACATCGGTGTGCGAGCGAGTTCGAACGGGGCAGAATGATCGGTCTCCGAGAAGCGTGTTTGTCACACCGAGACATTTCGGCTCGTACAGGGCATGCTGCTACGACAGTGATGCGTGTATGGAAGCAGTGGATAGATGAAGGTCAAACGCAGCGAAGAGCGGGTACTGGACCACGGAATATGACCACAGCACGGAATGACCGTCATCTTGTCCGCATGCCCATAACGGACCGTACAGCTTCATCCACAATGTTGGCTTGTTGCTGGAGCACTGCAACAGGTGTGAACTTGTATGCGTCAACGGTTCGTAGCCATCTGCTGCAGGTTGAACTGGTTGCATTCATGCCATTACGTCGGCTTCCATTGTCCAGAAACCACAAGCTCCTCCGACTGCAATCGGCACGTAAACACCGTCACTGGGGTGCTGAGTGGCAAAATGTAGTCTTTTCGAACGAGTACCTCTTCAACGTGCCCTACATTGATGGCCGCAAACGTGTCCGGCGGTACCGTGGTGAGCGCAACCTGGAGGGCTGCGTTGTTGAGCTGCATAGTGGACAAACACCAGGTGTGATGGTATGGGGCGCCATTGGATACATAAACGGATCTCGCCTCCTACGAATTGAGGGCACTTGAACAGCAACCAGTACCTAATGGTGGTTGTAGAGCCTGAGGTACTTCCTCTGCTTCAGGCATCTTCACAGGCCACATTTCAACAGGACAATGCCCGACCACATATTGCGAGGAATGTACAAGCCTTCTTCGAAGAGCGATGGGTACCATTACTTCCTTGGCCCTCACGTTCGCCTTGCATGTCGCCGTCGAACATGTCTGGGTTATGGTTGGTCGGCACCTGGTGCGTCACGGCCCTCCAGTAACCAGTGTCATGAATTTGTGGGCGTGGAGGGAAATCCCGCAGGAACTTATTCAGAACCTTTTTGATTCAATGCCACGGCGTATAGCAGCTCTAATTGCAGCGAATTGAGGCCACACCAAATCTGAATATTATGGCTCAAGGTCATGTATAGATTTGAAAAGTTTATCATTTATTACTTGTCATGTACCTAGCCTATGGTATTAAATTCATTGAATTCACGCGTTTCCTTCTTGGTGCTGCAATTTTCACAAACCCCAGTGAATACATGTCTTGGCTATTATTCATTTTAACGATACTTGCAAATAATTCTTAACCCTTCCTCTAGAAGGTGGAAATATATACCTTTCCTTGTGTACCAATCGTAGCGAAACTCTTTTCATAGATACGATATCCGAACCACACCCTCATTTCACATCGATTGAAATATTGTGGCAACCCTTGGTGTAGTTAGCTCCCGGGGATGCTTACAACCAGGAGGGCAGCAGTCTCAAATGCGGAAGAGAGCGAGTTGGTATCGTACTAGGTAGCAGGTTGCAAGAAATAATAATCCGGGTGTTGTATAAAAATCTAGCTGCTGTATTTGCGATTATTTTACACGCTTGCTGGATGGATGAGGATAGCACGAGCAACAACTTACGTCTAGTTCATCTTAACTAAGGTATACCTTGAGGTTACCACTAATTAAATGTTTAATTGAGTTATGTCGGGTGACGTACCCCTGCTGCTCGGAACTTCACCGAAGAGTCGGTTGTCAGCGAGTGAGCGTCTACCGCCGTGACCTAAATTCATGACCGTCCAGTACTTTCTGACCCGTTTACAGTGCGCCCCCGTGAGCTTCAAAGCCAGTCTACGTAGATTTCACCATCTTACCACATATTGGTAAATCTAAAGCAATCTTTGACTCCATGCTTGAACCTCAATTTATGGCTCGTAATATTACGTCCGAAGGGAGCCTACTTCCGACCTCAGAATTAAAATAAAAAGAGGAGGAAGCCTTTACTCTTAGGGGATACCTGAGATGTCTGATTGGACGCTGCTTATAAAAGTAAAAAACAAATAACATAAACAATTAAGGGTCAGCAGCCTAGTCGACTGACTGACCATTACAACTTTGGCTTGCTAGCCTGATTCTCTCATCGCTATACAAGATTCGGGAATAATGGGTATCATAAGAGTGAGTTTGGTTGCGATGTTCTGTGCTGTTGTATATATCTTCATTCTTTACTGTTTCACATTGCGTGTAAGGAGCTGTACTGCCCACTGTTTGAGTGACCGTGAGAGTTTCCGTCGAGTTGTGAATTTCCATGGTTGTTGCTTCCGTTGTGCTACATGATATTTTATGCATTTCGGTGGTGGTTATTTACTCTTCGTTTTTACCTCCTAGTTTAGACAGTCACCGCAGGAATGAGTATTATCACCCATTGTTGGTATATGGGGTATTTTTGTACCTTGGTTTCTTTATGGGCTGTTCTTGCCCTTTAAACGCGGTGTATGTTGACTCGAATACGGCTGTTGATGTGCAGCGGTAGGATTTATTCTTTTTGATGGATCTGTTTTTGGGAAGAGGGAATTACAAGACGGGAGGGATTAGGAGATTTTGACTTTTCCAGGGTGAGTCCAGTAAATGCGGAGAGGGACTAAAGTCAGAAAAATAAGTAAGTACCCCTGCATATTCTCTGGCTATCTGCAAATTATGACAATGAAGAGAAAAAATAAAGGAAGAGAGAGACAGAGAAACGTTTTCACCGCTCTTTCCAAATACACTATTACTATTAATAATAATAATAATAATTATTATTATTATTATTATTATTATTATTGCTATTAAGTACTGCTCGTACTATTCTATGTCTCCCTCCTGAGAGGGGGACAGATTTACAATGTGCAATGCGCAACTAATTGAATGTCTGTATCTGTACAATTATATTCTTTGGTGTCAAATTGTGTTGCTTTGTGAGTTCGTTCTTCCTTTTTCTTTTTCTTTCTTTTGTCCTTGGCCCGGACGACCTCTTTCGTCTCGAGATTTACCTTTTTTCTCTTGCCAATCCCCGTTCCTGCTTCTGTCTGGAGCGGCACATCCTCTGTCAGATTCTGTAACACAATCGCTACATTACCTACTTATTCGTGGTACGTGATCCTCGTAACTATTTTGTTCTTTTTATGAATGCTGACTTGAATGATAAAAATAAAATGACATTATCGTAAAAGCAAAGAGCTGTTAAAATTTCCTATAATATTTTTGTGTCCCCTCTTACGTGATTACTCTTGCGGAGTGTTCCGTTTGCTCCTTCTTCCCTTTTCGGGAGAAAAGATGCTTACTCTACAATTATATGTATTCATCTATCATTTTATCCGAAGACCCTATCAATTATCCTTTTCAAGTGAACCCATGTGACCTAAACTATTTTCACCATCCTCGTTATCTGACCGGTTACTATTAACTCAGTCGTTACCTTTTCGTCCTTCCGTTTCCTGGATTCTCCTGCCGCAGCGATTGCACCCTGGACCACTCAACCTGTATGCAGACTGGGATATACTATTAGCAACCATAAGACAAAAAAGAATAGTCTTATTCGCTAGGATAATTTACATGCTATAACTACTGAATGTAAATAATGGGGTATATTTATCTTATCACGGAGGGGGCCTCTATGTAGCCTCTGTTTTGTCCCTTTCTCATCTTACTTTAATTGTTTATACCGGTATCTACATATTTACACATATCCATGCATCCATGGTCAGTATAGACTTCATCTTGTCGTGATCCTGAGCAATGTGATGTCAGCACATCGTTCGTCTGCGTGCTGGCTGCCAATTCCCGTGCTTCATTTACTTCTGCAGCGACTCCGTTAAGTTTTTGGTTTCCACGGCAAAACCTTTCCATGTGTTTATACCCTACGGCGGCCGTTACTATTAAAGAACAGCACTAAGAAAAGAATTTCGACAATTTCTATAGCTTCGTTTCGCATAATGGAGCTTGTATTCGCTTTCGGAATGTTTGCTGCTATAATCGGTTCGTTACCTGCGCTGTTCAAAATTTATCTCCGCCATTCTTGTTCTTCCGTATTCTTTCATATTTCCTTTTTCATTTTGTAGGCATTTGCTATGACTTGAGGTTGTTGCTTATATCTTGTCTGCCACACTACATTTAATACCCATTTTCTTGAAGATTTACTTATTTAGCATCTATCACTTTAAACTACTTGTAACTCAGCGTCCCTGCTGTCAAGATATTTATTTTATTTATTTATTTATTTATTTATTTATGGTTCTGCCTGCAAAATTTAACTTTTGGAGAAATCAGCTCCAACTCGCTTAACGTTTGTCATGAATCATTTTCGAAATAACTTAACTTCACAAAAAATGCTATCATTAAACGTAGACATTCGATAAATCTTAGACATTCATAAGATACTTCAGCTGTAATGTTCAGTCTTTATCCTACTGTAGAAGGTATGGTAAACTCGTAAAACTATCATAACACATGTATGCTTATTCCTTGAGGCGTACACCATAAACATAATCAAAATTGTGTTCCCGAACTTAGCTTCCGGGACAAAAATATACTCGGTTCAAATCTTTAAATCTGAACATTTGATGTCTTAACAGTCTGAAGAAGTACCAAGGTCGCATACCAGATTACCTTTTGCACCTTACTCGCCTATAAAACAACGGTTGAGCTGCGTGGATTACCATCTGCTCTTCAAAAACACTTAAATTATGCTGGAGGTACAAAACATATAATGCATTGTATTACAAAAGTTACCTATCTTCAAGATTCGATAACCATTACAATTCAAAGGTGGACATCTTTCTATTTTCCTCATTTTCATTCATTATCCCTCTTTTTCCTTACCATCACATATTTGTGCGTGGTTGCGGAGGGCAACGCATTTCGAAGTGCGTCTATGAAAATACTTTCGCTAGTGTGCCTATGTCGAAAAGTGAAACGTTAGCGGTCTTCGTTTCCTTTGTGTGTGGCGGCCTCATGGCATTTTTCGCACGTTCTGCGCTTCAATATGTGTCTTGCAATATTTACCAACTTTCACTTTATTACGCGTAATACCACGAAATCCTGCTAATGTGGACGTTTTGCTCTGTTGCGGAATTTTTGGCTTTGATCACGTAATTCAGTGGGCTTAGTTTCTGCACTATCTTGTGTGGACCTATGTAATTCATTAACAGCTTCGTCGATCTGCCTACTTTTCTCTTGGGAGTGTAAAGCTTCACCCAGGTCGCCAACCTTATTTTCATGTGCCTACTCTTTAATTCATATAGCCGTTTCTTCTTCCTCTGGCTCTTCCCTATCTTTTCTGACGCCAGTGCCTTCGTCTTCTTCAGTGCGTCCCTCGTTTTCTGCACGAATACATTTTGAATTATGCTCTGTAGTGGTACGTTATGGGGCAACACCGGCTTTCGTGCATATATAAGTTCGAGCGGCGTGAATTTGGTGCCCTCCCTGCTTGCTCGTTCTAATCGCAACCGCATTTGGTGTTTGCTATCCCAATCAGTGTGTTGCCAATTTTTATAGCGACTGATTACTTGCACAATGGTTCTATTTGCTCTTTTTATAAGACCGTTTGTCTGTGCCTGTAGGTGTTGTGCAATTTGGGATTGCTTCATTAAATTGAGTAACTCCTCGTTACCTCGCTTAGGCGTCTTCCACGGTGTAGTGGTTGCCATGTTAGCCTCTGGTTCCCGAGGTCGCGAGTTCAAATCCGGCAGAGGACGATGGATTTTTCCGGGCGTAAAAATCTTATGTATGTCTTCCTTCGGTAGGGAAGTACAGCCGGTGGTCCCGTGTCGTAGCTTTACGGCACATAAAAGAACCTCAGGCCTGAAAAAGAGGCCTCTAAGCAACATTTTCGGTCTTTCGTGCTCAATATAGAATGGGATGCTAAGGACGACATCAGTTGAAGAGTGTCCACAAATAAAACTAAAAAACGTTACCTCACTCATAAATATGAACCTCTGTCGGATAGCATCTACTTGGGCGCACCATGACGGCAGATGACGTCATCCTGTTTAAATTCGGCCAGGTGTTCTATCAAAGCTTTTGGGATTGCGCGCATCTCTAAGTATCTCGACAAAAATTCTTTGGCCACTACTATATAAAGATTGCCCTTTTTGACTTTGGGAAGGGTCCCAAAATGTCTATCGAAAACCTCTCTCACAGATAGTTGACCTTAATGTGCTGCATTAGTCCTCGACTGACTGGCTGACCGGCTCTTTCCGCTGTTGTCAGGAGACACACCTTTTCAGATAATTTTCATATCCTTTTTCATTCCGATCCAATACTAATATGAACTAATTTTGTGGAAGGTTATAGCAAATCAAAAATGGCCACCTAGTGCTTCGTCATGATATTATAAAGTATCTCTTGTTTCAAAATATCAGGTACAACTAATAAGTGCAGGTCATCTGTATTGCCTGCATTTTTTCTATGTAGCACATTTGACTTTAATAAGCATGTCGCGGCTTATCCTGTTAACTTGGCATTTGCCTTGTATAGGAATTTCGGTTGGGGGGTCGCTTCCTGCTTTTGCTCTACTACTATGGGCTCTAAACTACGGGTTATTTTATCTTCATTTTCCTGTGCTGTTTCGGGTTCCAGGGGATCTACAGACATACTCGTTAAGCAGTCCGCGTCTTTGTTTCACTCCTGATTTGTGTTGGATTGTGTAGTCAAATTCTTGCAGCATTAAACTATAGCGTGCCTATCTTCCTGAGATATCCCTGAGCTCAGTTAAGTGGCACAGGCATGCACGATCTGACACTATCTTTACGAAATAGCCTGGCGGAATATTGAAAACACATACGTAACTGCTAATAGTCCTTGTCCTGATGTGACGCACCGTAATTTTTCTCAGGACAAACCCTACTAGCTACATTTTTCTATTCTGCTCGTGTAAAAGCCAGGCGCCTATGCCGTGCATGTTGGTCTCGCAGTGTATTTAGTTTTGGCCCCTGGTATGGAATGTGCCAAGATCGAAGCTTTTATCATTGTGTCTTCTAATTTCTGGAACGTTTTCTGATGTTTCTGGCCCCACACGCGTTTTTGGTCGGTTTTGTCAGATCATTTAGTGACCTCGCGACCGCTGCAAAGTTACTAATGAACCTTCTAAGAAAGGAAAACGATCCCAACACTTGTCCTATTTCTTTGACATTCCTTGGGGTTCTTAGCTGCGTGATTGCCTGAATTTTATTGGTGTTGGGTTCCATGCCTTCTGCTGGCACTTCATATCCCAGCAGTTTTATTTTACTCATCAAAATCCATTTTTGCGGCTTGAGTTTAAATCTGTGTTCTTCCAAAATTTTAAATACTGCCTCCAGATTAGACAATAATTCCTGAAATGTGTGCACAAAGGCTATTATGTCGTCCAGGTATACTAATCCTTTCTTATACCTCAGGTCTCCTAATAATTTATTTCCAATCTCTGTGAATGCTCTAGGCGCGTTCGCTAGGCCAAAGCTCAAAAGTATCGATTTCGAAATGTCCATCGGACGTAATGAAAGAAGAATATTTCTTACTTTCCTGTGCCTATGGTACTTCAAAATTTGCGCTGAGTAAATCAAGTGTAGAATAAAATTTTGAACCTCCTAGGTGGCTAAGTAGTTCGTCTATCAATGGTAGCGGGCACAACCTACTACAGTGGGCTGTGGTACCGGGTACGACGATGCAGCTATTTGCGCGTTTAGCTTTCTGTAGTCTACACAAAAGCGATATTATCCTGGCTTCTTCTTAACTACGATCACTGTGAGCTCCAGCTGCTCTGAGAATTCTTAATTATTTCTGCGACTTTCATTTCTTTAATTTTGTTTGATAATTATTTCCGTCGTTTATGGTACCCCTGTATGGCTTTAGTTTTATAGGAGTGGTATTTGTCAATTCTGTTTTGAATTGTGCTACGTCCGTGGTTCCTATCTCCAAGTTGGTCGCAATGGTTCCGCAATGTTCTTGTTGTTCGTCTCTCAGTTGAATCTTAATCTTAAATTTGGCACACTTAATATCTATTTGCTTGGCGATCTTGCGTGTGAAGGCATCCGCTTGCACTAATACAATTTCGTATACTAGCGTCAATGAGGTATCTTTAAATATTCTTTGGGGAGCGGCTGTTTTGAACTTGGATCTTCTCGTTTTGGGCATCACTGCATAGTACTGGCAAAATGCTTATAGGTTTCTTTTGCATTATATAATGCATGATTCTAGCAATAATGTATTCGCGAGGAGTAGTGGCAGTTTAATGGTTACTTGTAAATGGGGTAGTTCTGTGTCCTGTTCGCATGTTGCCTTAATTTGCGATTCTCGCGTGTCCTTCTCAAGAGTAATTTGTGCCGTTGGGCACTCTTGCTTTTCATTGCATGCTATGCTGACCTCCTTAGAGTCTTGAAGCGTCAGCGTTATTACACCATTGCCCAAATTAATGACCGCTTTGTACTTCAGTAAATCCATTCCTATTAGCGTGAAAATGTTTCGTCACCAAGAGCTGTTCTTTAAGTTCTATGCCATCCATTTGGAAATTGGTGTTAGACTGATACTGCTCTGCAAGTTGATTGTTGTTAGCTGCTCGCAGAATTATACCTTGGGGTGTTGCATGTTTATTTATCCCTACCAAATTATTAACAATGCTCTCCGAGTTGTCTGTACCTGTTGTAATGTCAATTCTTGTTCCTTCGTTGACTATTCCTTTTGTCTGTAGTGGTTTGCCGGATTTATGGTTTACGATATACTAGCCACTACGGCTGTTACGGAGGATGGTTGTTTCGAGACTGGGAGAGAAGATTTACATCTCCCCTCTACGTTTGACAATTTGCTATGACGTGGCCTATTCGTTTACAGTAGACACATATAGGTCTAGTGGAGTCCGTTCTCCCCCGACATTACACGTTCTTATTGAAGCTAGGAGGAGGTCGTAGCTCCTAGCCGGTCGACGTTGTATGTTGATGCTGGGGGATGGAGGTTGGGGATTTTCTTTGAGTTGCTGCACTTGCTTTGTTAACTCCTCCATTTTTGACATCTATGACATCCGTTTGTGTAGGCTCTCTTCTTCATAGCGCTAGGGAGGTGACCTGTGCACTACTCAGGTTAATTCTGTTCCCTGCTAGGTAGCGAGCTTCCTGTGTTCTGCGCACAAATTGAATTAGTTTGTCTATGGATTTGGGATTATAGGGCAATAATTGCCCTATTAGCGACGGTTTTAATCCCCTTATAATGGGATTAACTAGTTCTTTTTCCGACATTTCGGGGTTAATAGGTCACACAGAGCTATCAAATCGTATGCATACTGCTCCATTGTTTCACTGAGATCCTGTACGCTCTGTCTTAATTCAAATTCCAGCATCTCATCTTCCACCACGTGCATGAAAGCATCCAGTAGCCCCTGCTTTAAAATTTTGCTTGAGGCATATGGATTCCTGAACGCGGAACGTCTTATACCAATTTAACGCCGTATTGCTCAGATAAGGCAAGTGCTGGATTTTGTGTTTTTCAGCCAAATTGTTAGCACATGCTATTATCTCGAATCCATGTAAGTATTCTTTTACGCTCTCTCCTGGTTTCCCTGCAAAAGCACCTTGGTCTAACGGAGGACGGCTAACCTGAATGTGCTAAGCTACACGTGATCCAGCACTGCCTCCTGCAAAAGGTGAGTCCATTTTTGTATTTATGTTACTAATGTGATCGTCTACTTACCTTCTTGTTACTTGTTTACCCATTCTACTCTTACACGTACTCGGCGTGTGAATATGTTTACCGGTACGTAGGCGGATTTGGTTCGCGGTCTGTGCGTGTGCTGCTATTTCATTAGAAATTTCTCTCAAATCCATATTGATAAAGTCCTGAAATTTGAGTGGTTCATCCTTCCCTGCTGCTAATTGTGTGCACCAATTTCTAATCGCTTGTGACACGTGACTGATGATGTTTGTAGCCGAACCTGGTATGCACGACAGCTTATAACTATTTTTATAGTAATATATGTATCTGAGATATAAGACTATTCAAAAGCTGTACATATTTTATACTATCTATTCAGTTTAGAGAATGCCTAAAAATAATGAAGCAAGGGGTTGGTGTATGGGCTCTAATTAGCGTGTACATAATCATGGCACGCGTATTAACAGCTGATGTGCCCCTGGTAAGGAGATTAAGTGTGGGCGTGGAAGGGTAAGGAATGAGGAGAGATAAGAACGGAAGAAAAAAATTGTACTTTCGCCATAGGAAGGTGCTATACTTAACTACCGATATTTACTATGCCCGCGCACCCTATCAATAATTATATCCGGTGCCTCCACCAATGAGTGTGGCAACCCTTGGGATAGTTAGCCCCGGGGATGCTTACAACCAGGTGGGCGGTAGTATCAGATAGGAAGAGAGCGAGTTGGTACCGGACTGGGTAGACAGGGTACATGAGGGTGAGCCGGGAAAAAGGCATCGAATAATAACCCGGGGGTTGTAAACAAAACTAGCTATTGGAAAGGTAGAATCAGATGACTGAAAAATTCAATGCCATAGCCGGGATTTGAACCACGGATCTCCCGGTCTCCGTCCGGAGATCCGTGGTTCAAATCCCGGCTATGGCATTGAATTTTTCAGTCATCTGATTCTACCTTTCCAACCCTGTCCAACACACGGCTTGTGTGAAAGAACAATTAATTCCAAAACTAGCTATTATTTGCGATTAATTTACATGGTTGCTGGGTAGGGTGAGTATAGCGCGATCAGGAACGTATGTCTAGTTCATCTTACCTGAGGTGTGGTGCTATATCTTGAGGTGATCGCCTATTAAATGTTTAACCGAGTTATGTCGGGGATGTCGCTAGGAGCTTCTCCGTCTGCAGCCGTGGCCTAAATTCGTGACAGTTCAGTACTTTTTGACCCCCCTGACAGTGCGCCCCCGTGAGCTACAAAGCCAGCCTACGTAGATTTCACCATTCTTACCACATATTGGTAAATCTATTGCAATCTTCGATTCCACGTTCGAACCTCAACTTATGTTTCGCTACAATATCATTCATCGTTTCGTTTTTGTGTCCCTGAAATTTTTTGCATATACAACTGATACAGGCTGTATGTAGTCGAAGTTCGATTACCTGAAGGTCGAAATCTTACGGAGAAAAAAATACTATGCGATGCTTTATGTATACCAATACACGTACGCGTATAGCTATTGTGTATATATGTATATAATTTTTTTTCAAATTTCGCACTTCTTACCTACTAAAATGCACATTTGCTTTATATTCTCAGTTAATTGCTTTATAACTACAAAATATTCAATTCAGTTTATTTCGGAGGGCAGGCTCCATAGCTCTTTCAGTATAGAACCTGCCTGCTGTGCAAGGGGACCCAGATTAGATTTCCGGCTAGTGGTGGAAATTTTTCTTTAGCCAACCTCATTCCCTATCCTCCTAAGAGTCTGGAGGTATAAGTGAGTGTGTGAATGTGCGTGTGATCTAATGTATAAAATTCAAAGAAAAATCAGAAATCCAATGAAAACTGCATACGAGTTAACACCATTGCCAATAAGCAATATTTTCCAAAGGTGTAAGGCGTCGGTATGACATTGCGGTTAAGAACGGTGTATAAATGGAACAATTATAAAGTGTATTAAGACGGATGCTTAAATACTACTTTATTCGCAATATCCTAGGTATCGTATATGTCTTCTGTCCTCTATATTCCGACACTTAAATGGGCGTGGCTTCCTTTCCGAGCACACATTATGTACAAAAAAGCTTATTGCAATGAGTAGTGTTTTCGTGGTTCGCTCGGAGCATTACAGACTTTCTCTTATAATATCTTTAATTGGTTTTACAGCTTCAGTAATTTGAGTAATGACTGATTAGGATATTATGATATTTCATCTCATAAGTATAGTTTAGCCGTCTTTATTGGCTTCGTTTACATTTATTTCTCGTTCAGGCTTTGTTGTCACGATAACACCGTTTTGAAAAACTTGCCAATTTGCTGAATGTGAAACTTCAACTTCACATTAAGAAACAACTCTTATTTACAAATTTGTTATTTTTGGACGGATTTAATGATTTGGTATTAAAAATAATATTTTTATAACTATTCGCCTCTTTTGATTTTCGTTTACTTAATCCAACAATAAAATGTATGAATGAATGTAAAGAGTGTCAAGTATAAACTAAATCATATATTCTTTTCCAAGTATTCGTTCATGCTTTAGTGCAACTGATTCATTACTTAATCATATCTTCAGAACATCGTAGTCTACCTAGTACCTACATGTTGGGGGAGATGAGTATGCCAACGTCTCGCGACGTGTGCTTCAATGCGTATAATTATAACGTCAGTTTTGTAGAGTCAAGTCTTATACCTCACATGATGGAAAATTAACATCCAACTCATGACTGCTTCTAAGTAAATATACACGGTTAATAAGAGGGTACAATCCGCAGTTGAACTTTGATTTCTTCTTTTCAACAAGTTCTTGAGGATCACCATGTCAAATATCGGGCTTAACCAGTATTGCATGGGTGGAATTTTAAAACTCGAATGAGAATTTAAATGTATCTCCTTCCTTATTATTTCTAAAATTATTGTAACATAATTTAAATATTTTAAGGGAGAATCCTCTCATTTAACCCTCAGAACCTTAATTCTATAAAACCCTGTAATATTGCTAACGTATGAAAACTCTCCTGATATATAAATAGTTATAAAATATCAATGAATGTTCATTTATAATTTTCTTAAGCTCCCTCCCCTGCCCTAGACACACTTCCAAGTTCTGGATGTCCTGTATAGCCTTTAAGAATGTTTTAGTGTTGAAACAACTATGGGAATTGTCGCACAAGTTTTATATAATCACAGCAGATGGCATTTTAAATCTTTGTTACCCTGTTTTCACACAATAAAAGAAAAAGCATTACATAATATAAAACGAAATAGGGTTGAAGCTGGTGAATGTTGTGGCGTATTAGTAGGTATTGTCACGCCAGACACATTATTGCGTCGCATTGGTGACAGCATGGTTGGGGTATTTAGTATTTCTTTCGGTTTGTGTTTGAATTTCCGTCTAGTATGACACTCTCCACCTCTGGCGAGCCTAGCCAGAGTTGGAGAGAGGGGAATAGATGTTAGCATTACTTTCTTTGAGTGTGAGCGTCAGTCTAATTCTGAGAGTTGTGTGTAACGAGTAGGTCGTGTGTGTGTGTGTGTGTGTGTGTGTGTGTGTGTGTGTGAGGCATCTCCCCATAATCCTTTTTTCCACTGTGTAAGTAATGCAGATTCGCTAAACTAGTTTATTAATAAAACACAGGTAATGTGAACTACGCCTGCAACGGAATGTGAACATAAAGGTCCTGGTCTTCTCGCTGTTTGTAGCTGCGCTCCCCCAATGTGCATGTTGGGGTGATCCATATTTAATATTTTGCTGGGAATCTTTAGGCCCTCACCCCAGCATGTAACAATATGAAGATACCCCACTCCCAGTCCAGCAACTTAAATGCATTATGGAAATGGCACATAGTCTGTAATCATCGAGGAAAACAATCTATTAAGTTTGTGATTATAAATATCGATTACAAGTTAGTGATGTTAACTAATATATTTCTTTCTTTATATAATTATTTACTATACGCCAGATACATAGAAGAAATACAAAAACCCTTTCCTACATACGGATTATTAAATGGTTTTGGCATAAGTATCGCATACATATGGTACATGCAAGCAGATCAAATTGTCTTTTGTTTTGCTGAGTCTTCTGTTTTCTCAATTACTAAATCTCGTTTCTGTCTAGGTATGCATATTACTCGGATAGGAATGTCCACGGCTTTTGTCTTATTTTACATAGATTTTGTGTGTTTTATCTACAACTATTTCTTATTCCATGACATACTCAAGGAAAAGTCAGTCATCATCACAAGACTTTACCAAAATGGTTGAATGATTCTCAAGATTATCTATATAAACATACTACACGCAAAATTTATCTGTGTGTAATACTAGTATATATACATACATACATAATGTTTGAGATCCCAATGGAAACCTCTGGATCGTTGAGTTTCATTTTAATGAATCGCCTCATTTTTCTCCAGCAAAGCCGTGAAGTTTTTAGTTTGGCTTGGGATAGACGTGCACACGACAAAGTTAAGCAGCAGGGTATGGGCGCCAGAAAGTCTCTACTGTGCGTGTTTGAGCTACTCCACCTTAGTGCACGAAATCTCCTACAGAAATCTTTAACTACGGCATTGCTTCACAACTGGGAGTGTTTGTCTGAAACTGAACTGAGTTTGATGGATGTTATTTAACTGAAGATAGTTGGGAGTTGGTAATAATCAAGAGTTTAATAGCTAAATAATAATAACAATACCGAGGAAACTAATTAACGCTGTCTATCTTATCAGAAACAATTGCTTTAATATTAAGGACAATAATACAAAATCAAGAAATTCGAGAGGCACTAAGGTTAAATGATCAGTTAGAAGTAATGTGTATTGATCAGAGTGGTTTTAAATATTTACTGCAATCACAAACATTCCAGGAGTTTCAGATATTCCTTTGAAAACTTGTATGCTTTTTCACTTATATATACCACTTTTAACATCTAAGTTCATTTCGGCGTCTTTGCCTTTGGTAGAATTGTCCACTAGCAATCATTTTCACTCGTTAACTATTGTGTTAATTTTTGAATTTTTACTTTTGAGTTTTCTTAACAAACATTAATTAATGTACACATACGTTTACACTCTCACTCACACTTCCAGTATGAGAAATAATCCTGGCTAAAAAAGATGTCCCACCCTTCAGCCGGAAATTGAACTTGGAACCTCCGGATTTGAAAGCTAACATAGTAACTTATATCTTGTGAGAAACTTTAAACTGCTTTATTGTACATATAAGGTGCTTCTTGAAATATGAACTAGTGCCAAGCAATTGAGCCAGGTAGCCGGCCTCGACGATCCTGATACACCGTACAGTACTATAAAAACAAGCAATAGTACTGGGTTTCTCTTGAATGTTACCCGCCGCTCCCACGGCACTACTATACGAATCCGTTCGTGCAATACCGGTGGGTTCACTCGTCGTTTCTCCCCTAGATAATGCTAAAGCACGAAAAATATAAATATGTTGCACTTATTCGTTGTAGGTGTTTAAAATGACACTCCTCTACGTCTATACAAGCCTGGCAGTTATTGGACACATTAATGAAAGCTCTACGTATTTATGCAGCTAAGATATTAAAAAATGCCGGATACTGTCATCTAATTATGGGCTTTGTTGCATAAAGTTTATTTTTAAACTCCCCACAGATAATAATTACATGAACTGGAGAGGGAGCAGCCCAGTCAATTATTCTGTCAAAAATCACGTAATGTGAAGCAACAGTAATTGGACTTCTTTCCACGACGTCCCTTTTTCGTTCAATTTTTGTCGGAACGGAACCGTTGGCTATTTATTTTTGTTTAACACGAACCTAGTATATTTAAATGCTTCTAACAATCTATAAATTGTGGTGTGGTGACATCAGGGATTCTCTGCATAGATTTAAGCTGACGTCTGCATGTGATTCCGTTCGAGCAAAACTAACACATATGCTGTTCTCTAGTGTATAACATGATACCCAAACGTCATACAACGTTATTCCCATATTATTACAGTATGCCAAATAACATTAGACTGAACAGTAAATGACTTTCATCTCCATAGGCGCGAAAGGTTAGCTGCCGCAGAGTGAGATCGTTCAACCCAATACCTGCTATAAGTCAGATTCGGTGTTTGCAAACCACGTCATTTACGATAAACCCGGTATTATCCTTTACGGCGAGAAATCGGTATGTTTGCAGTTGATGCAATGGGCAGGAAGAGCGTAAGAATAAATACTTATCTGAAACTGAGAAAGTGATTTTGTTGCATTCAGTTGCAGAAAATAAATCAGTGGATGTGTTTATCGTGGTTTTAACGCTTAATGTAATTCTGAAACCCTTTTTATTTTATCTGCGAGGGTAATCCAGGAAGTAGTGACAGTTTGCGCAACCCCGCTGGGCAGATTGCTATCAGAATTCTATCCAAGTTCGAACGTTTCCTCTAAATCTTTTCTCAATGTTGTATGCAGTCGAAAGAAGTTATTGTGCATTCTGTGATTGCTCAAAATGAACTGTGTGATACAAAGTCCCGCCGAGCGCGAGGTAAGAGGTGTTATTCGATTTTTCAATACTCAGAAGTTAAAACCTGCATAAATCTATCGTCAACTAAAGGGAGTATATGGTGTTATAGCAATGAAAGAAAGAAATGTGAGGAACTGGTGTGAAATGTTTCAAATGGGCGAACAAATGCGCATGACTACCTCGACTCCGTCACACATCATAGATGATTTGAAGAATCAAGTGACCAGCAGAATCGTACAGCACAGAGTGACAACCCATGCTGAGCTATGCACTTCCTTCCAAACCATTTCTCGTTCTTTGCTTGGAAATATTGTGTCCGACTATCCTGGGTTGATGGACTGGTGGCAACCGACTACAACACGTGAATTTTAAAGCTTGTGGTCAGATACGAAACAGGTTTAAATTACGAAGGTGATTATGTGGCGAAATATAGTAAGCTTGATCTTTCTAAGTGACATGATTTTTTAATAATTTTTTAATTCATCAAAGACAAGCTCGTTATTTCTTGGGTTACCTTCGTAATGCTAAAGTGAAACTTCGAAACATATCAGTGCCATGCAGTTGTGTTCGTTACGATATATTATTCAAGGGAAGTACACCTGCCTGAGATATGCTACATGGATAATATAATAATCAATGACACTCGCATGATAACATATTATGAACACAAAAATAACTTCTTTAACAGTAAAGTAAAACTTGGATATATTCGGGAAGCGATTGGAGGTTTTTTTAATTATACTGTAAACACACAATCTCAAAACGTACATTTCCGGTGAAATTCTGGTCTTGAATTGTTGTTCTTTCCTTACAACATGATAGGTGGAGAAACAATAAAAGTAAAACTGCAATGGATAATCATCAAAAGCTTGTTTTTTTACTTTCTCTACTACGTATAGTAAGTAGGGGAAGTATTGCATTCCACCCAAAAATTCGATACCGAGATTTCACCGGAAATACACGTTTTGAGACCTCCTGAATCCAAAAAAAGCATTTTTGGAAACATGTCCGTGTGTGTGTCTGTGTGTGTGTGTGTCTGTGTGTGTGTCTGTGTGTCTGTGAACAGCATAACTCAAAAACGAACAATCGGATAAGCACCAAACTTGGTATTTAGGTTCAGTATCTTCCAGAGATGCGACACGAAGGTTTACAATAAAATCCCCCCACCCCAGACTACCCTTTACATGGAAGATTTTTCGAAAATTTTATTTTTCTCAAAAATGGCTAACGATTTTGATGAAAATATCATATGTTTAGGGTAATGTCATGACAAATAAAATGTATATCTCGAATTTTCTGGGAATGTCTCCAAAAGTATTCTTCATTGTGAACGACTTTTGCATAACTGGTAAACCATAAGAGATAGACAAAATTTTACTACACAAAAAATGTAGATCGCGTTAAAATACACAACTTATGTCATATACATTTCTTTTGTTGAGTGAACCGTTTTCGAGATATTGCTTGTTATTTCCTTAAATTTTCCAATACTTATACTTTTTCTCAAATTCGTTATTCATTTTTTATGTCCTGGACATGCAAAGAGAATGGAATGCGTCACATAATAACCAGCGTTAAAATATTTGACTATCGCTTAAAAGCTACCATATTTTCCTTGCATCTACAAGAAAATTACCAATAAGATTGACATCTCGATATCTCGATTAACATGAAGCATATGGAGAATAGACGTTTGTAAAATTAGGTTGTACAAGAGTAGAGAAAGTTATGTGAGTGTAACACATCAGATTTTTCTATAAATACTGAATCCCGTCAACCATTTGAGAGTAATTTTACAATAATGCATTTCAGAGTTAATGCTTCGCAAGGAAGTAGAAAAGCTAACTTTTATAAAACAAATGTACATAGATAATCTTTTTAACTACCATTTTAGTTTCTTTTGCTCGTACCTATGTTGGGTAGAGGAAGTATTGTAAAAATCTGATGTATTACACTCACATGAATTTCTCTACTCTTGTACAATCTAATTTTACAAACGCCTATTCTCCATTAGCTTCATGTTAATCGAGATATCGAGATGTAATCTTATTGGTAATTTTCTTGTAGATGCAAGGGAAATATGGTAGCTTTTAAGCGATAGTCAAATATTTTAACGCTGGTTGCTATGTGGCGCATTCCATTCTCTTTGCATGTCCAGGACATAAAAAAAATGAATAACGAATTTGAGAAAAAGTATAAGTATTGGAAAATTTAAGGGAATAACAAGCAATATCTCGCAAACGGTTCACTCAACAAAAGAAATGTATATGACATAAATTGTGTATTTTAACTCGATCTACATTTTTCGTGTAGTAAAATTTTGTCTATCTCTTATGGTTTACCAGTTATGAAAAAGTCGTTCATAATGAAGAATACTTTTGGAGACATTCCCAGAAAATTCGAGATATACATTTTATTTGTCATGACAATATCTTAAACATATGATATTTTAATCAAAATCGTTAGAGCCGTTTTTGAGAAAATTAAAATTTCCGAAAAATGTTCCATGTAAAGGGTAGTCTGGGGTAGGAGGATTTTCTTGAAAACCTTCGTGTCGCATCTCTGAAAGATACTGAACCTAAATACCAAGTGTGGTGTTTATCCGACTGTTCGTTTTTGAGTTATGCTGTTCACAGGTACACAGACAGACACACAGACACACAGACACACAGACAGACACACACACGGACA
Source organism: Deroplatys truncata (assembly GCA_030765065.1). NCBI lineage: Eukaryota > Metazoa > Arthropoda > Insecta > Mantodea > Mantidae > Deroplatys > Deroplatys truncata. Next base: position 156,106,074 of record CM060984.1, read on the forward strand.
TGTTTCCAAAAATGCTTTTTTTGGATTCAGTGAGTCTCAAAACATGTATTTCCGGTGAAATCTCGGTATCGATTTTTTGGGTGGAATGCAATACTTCCCCTACTTACTATACGTAGTAGAGAAAGTAAAAAAATTCGATAACCAGATTTCACTAAAAATGCTTGTTCTGAGGACTAATGAAGAAAATAATTTTTAGAAAAATATACACGAGATACATAAATAGATAATATTAAATTTGATACATGTATAATTTCAGCATCTTCTAGGATAACACGAAAGTTTTCCTCCCAAACTAACCTTTACACAAAAGATTTGTTACTATTTCTCATTTTCTCACAAATGATGACTATGGATTTTGATTAAAATAACACGTGTTTTAAATAATTGCACAAGTAATAAAATGTATATCTTAAATTTTCTGTAAATAGCTGTAAAATCCTCTTTAATTTGAATAAATTCTGCATACCTTTGTATAAGTAGTAAACAGTAAAAGCTAGATAAAAATTCACCATGTAAAAATGTAGATTTCTTTAAAGCAATTAATGTCAAATAATTTTTGTAGTATTAATTATTTCTGAGATACTCATTATTGGTTCTCTTTTCGTGGTCATGCAAAGAGTATAACTTCACAGTCAGATAGGGTACCGCTTTTAAAAGATTTGTTATTGCTACAGCCTCTGTATCCCTATTGCACCTACGATAAAATGTGTAATGCCAAAATGTATGCCAATATTTCCATCCATATGAAGTAGAAATTAAAATAAGATCTTGTAAAATAATTTGTAGAACAGGTCTTGTGAAAAGTAATAAATCAGATTTACATATTATTTTTATTTAAAGCGTTTAGTCATCATTTTCTCGTGATGTCATACAAAGAGAATTTCACAGCCAGGATATAGCGATCCGCTTTTAAAGATTTGACTTTTACTTCAGTCTCCTGTATATCCATCATCATTCTTGCAAGGTTTAGGCACTCTTGCTTGTTCCAAATTCACAGTGCTACGACCATCTCTTCTCTTCTGGTACTTTGAGGCGATAGCCACTTACCAAGGCTGGGATTCTTTCACTGTTCACTCGTGATAGGTGGCTTTCGATGCTAGCTTCTAGTTCCCGAGGTCTCGGGTTCAAACCCGGCGGAGGGCGGTAAATTTCTCTGGGCACAAAAATCCTTAGCATGGTTTCCTTCGGAAGTGAAGTAAAGCCGATGGTCCCGCGTCATAGATTTACGGCACGTAAAAGAACCTCAAGCCTGATAAAGAGGCTTCTGAGTAAAATTACCGGTCTTTTGCGCCCAATACAAAATGGGACACTAAGGACCACAGCAGTTGAGGAGCGTCCATAAATAAAACTCAATTTTTTATACGTAATTCTACTCCACCTCTTCAAGTGTTAAGCCCGTATTTCCATTTTGCTTGAAGTAGGTGTTGTAATCGATTCTGCAAACGTTTATCTGGATTAATTAGAAGTAGACAGATTAATAAATACTATTTTATAAGAGTAGTTAGTAGAAAAGATAAAATAATAAACTATACTGGGTAGATAAACACATGTGAATTGTATGCATAGAGTTTTTCATATATCTACTGTTTTTTTTTTTTATTTTCTAAAGAATAGCTCTAACGATTTTGATTAAAATACCATATGTTTATGCTATGTTTTACTCAATTTTGTGCGGAGAGTTTAAAATGAAGACCTGGTCGCAGGATGAAATTCAGCTTAATAAAAGGAGTCTATTTAGTTTTGAAAGTCACTTCTATGTATCACATCTTACAGAAAGGGTGTTTCGCGTACCACAGGCTGAGAACTACGCTTTGAATGCAGTCTGTTCCCTAGGGCAGAACAAATTTGTACACATGTTTGTTTTTGAACCAACAAACAAAAGACTACACCTAGCGCAGTTATAAACCAAAAGGACGTTGCCTAGGTGAACATGCGCAGTGAAACACCAGCATTAAGCCATCTTGCAGCGAACCAACTCATGGGGCAGTTATCTTGAAGGTAGGGCCATGTTTTAAAAACGTAATGAAGCCCTCCAGTATTGCCAACATTAAACTAATCCTCCTGAAATTGTCTGGTTGGTGTGGGAGGAGGTTAGGTCCTGTTAATGGGCGATAACATCCCCTATACAGTCTTGTCCTGGTCCCGGGATAAATAATGTATATAGCCGTCCTCTGTAAAACCACGCTTAGCGTAGTCGTGTCGGATAAGATAGTACTCTTTCAACTTACTTGCCTCTTATATGTGAATGTATTGTACCGCGGTGTTTCAGTAAGGCGTTTAAATACTGGTAAAACAGATCCGATTAAGATATAGTTCTAGCATTACACTTGGGTGCAAAAAGGTAGCCAATTCCTTTGGATCACATTTAAACAAATATGAAATTCGAACTTTTCCAATTTTTTGTTTTTAAGTTATGGTGTTTCATACGTACAAGAGGGATTTTAAGGTCGAATACATTATATCTTATACCAACCATAAATAGATACCAGAGAAATAAAAGAAATCAGATGTTTACTTAGGATTTAGGAGTAATAGGATAGAGGTAGCACCAGTAACTGGAACACAGTACCGCACTTAGGCCATAGTGGAGCCCTTTGTGCTTCCAACGTGACCCCTGGCAGGAAGGGATGGAGGAGCGACCCAAAGGGCGACCAGATCCGAACGACGATATGTAATAGCAAAGACGGGGTCCCTAACGATTTCAATATGACAACAATTCTGACACCGGCTAGATCTACCTTAACCACCCGCAACCTGAGAGTTCCTGGAATAGATCAGATAGCTCCCAGGAAGAAAGGAGGTCACAGCAGTCCCGCTAGATGCCAGAGAAAAAATACTTTCCAGAGCGCAAATTCCACGTCCTACCGCAACACGCCAACCACCGTCGCCTGGTCCTACAACCATGAAACAGACGAAAGGAAATTATGGAGACAAGAAATGACGGACAGGAAATTTGTGGTAGAAGGAGAACCACCCCAACATTCGCCTACCGAAACGGAAAAACCACGAAAAAAGCCATGGTCAGAATGGCCGGCCAGACGGGAGTCAAACCCGCAACCACCCGAATGCAAGCCACACACTTGGCCGCGAAACAATCTCGCTCGGTATTTATGATATTCTTTACCCACTCTTATACGAACTATTCTAAGAAATGCTTATTTCTATTATACTTAATGTTAATCGAGATAAACGTTTGAAGAAATAGTTTCATTACACATTACGTTGTAGGTACAAAAGGGGTTACAAACAGCTGAAGCGATAGTCAAATCTTTAAACTAGTGGCTACATTCTGGCTTTGCAACTCCATTCTTCGCGCTGCCACGAGAATAAAACAAACGATTTGGCATTTCAACAACTTATAACGTACTTGAAATAAATATAGGGAAAGCTATATTTATGTTTTAACTAACTTTATGTTTAACAAAATCTAAACTTTTATGCAAAAATCATTGGGATAGATATTATAGTTTACCAACTATTCCAAAGTATACAGAATGCATCCAGATTAAAAAAGACTTTACTGGTTAATCACACAGAATTAAAGAATTGAATTTTATTGACCATGCACATATATTAAACATACGGTATTTTAACAGGAATCGTTACAGCAAATTTTTAGAAAATAAAATAGAACAAAACATTTCCAAGTAAAGCGTAGTTTGTCTTGTGGGTTCCTTGGTAATATTTGTGCCATACCCTTGGCAGAAGCTAAACATACCGAACGGGATGGCTCAGGCGGTAAAGTCTGTGGCCCGCATTCGGGAGGTCCCTGGTTCAAATCCCGTAGGCCGACCAATCTAAGGTTTTTTCGTGGTTTTTCTCAGTCGCCGAGGTAAATACCGGATTGGATATTTAATACCACGACCCAAAGTTTCACCTTAAGTCTAAAACAATAGTAAAATGAAAAATATGTGGTAATAGCGAATGCTATGGCATCTACCTACAGACAATGTAAGCAGTTAGACTGGACGGCATCCTAATGCCATCTGCACGGCACGAAGTAGAAGATCCGGTTGCCATACGCGGGGGTCCCTGTGGGCACGTGGCAAATGACATTTCCAGGGATGAGACCTAGAGGGCTAACTGTTCGCCTTTCTGTGTGAGGGCGGCGGTTGGACTGGACGGCACCCTGATGCCATCTGCAGGGCATGAAGCAGGTGGTTATAGGGATGAGACCTAGAAGTCTAACTGTCCGCACGTCACGAAGCAGAAGATTCGGTAGCTATGCGCTAGGGTCTCTGTGACACGTGACGGAGAGGGTGGTTGCAGGGATAGGACCTAGAAGGCTAACTGTCCATCACATATCGTTCTAAGAGTTATCCACCAAGAGATTCGTCGCGATATGACCAAGGAGTTAAAGGGACGTAAAATAAAATAGAATAGAAAAAAGGTAAACATTTATTTTGGGTGACATACAACACCTCCTCTACTTAGTATAAATAGGCGTCAGAGAAAAGGGATCTTAAAAAATAAGTTTTGTACTCAAAATGGTTGAATTTAAATTTTAGTGTTCTTTTATATATATAATGTACACCTTTTTATAAAATTTCACAGTTAATTTTTACTTTCTCTACTACGTATAGTAAGTAGGGGAAGTATTGTATTCCACCCAAAAATTCGATACCGAGATTTCACAGGAAATATATGTTTTTGAGGTCCCGTGAATCCAAAAAAAATGGATTTTTGGAAACATGTCCGTGTGTGTGTCTGTGTGTGTGCCTGTCAGTGAACAGTATAACTCAGAAATGAACAATCGGATAAACACCAAACTTGGTATTTAGGTTCAGTATCTTCCAGAGATGCGACACGGAGGTTTTCAGGAAAATCCCTCCACCCCAGATTACCCTTTACATGGAAGATTTTTCGAAAATTTTAATTTTCTCAAAAATGACTAACGATTTTGATTAAAATATAATATATATTTAAGATACTTTTATGACAACTAAAATGTATATCTTGAATTTTCTGGGAATGTCTCCAAAAGTATTCTTCGTTGTGAACGACTTTTTCATAACTGGTAAACCATAAGAGATAGACAATCTTTTACTACACAAAAAATTTAGATCGCGTTAAAGTACACAATTTATGTCGTATACATTTTCATTGTTGAGTGAACCATTTTCGAGATATTGCTTGTTATTCCCTTAAATTTTCCAATACTTATACGTTTTCTCAAATGGGAATTCGTTATTTATTTTTTTTGTCCTGGTAATGCAAAGAGAATGGAATACTCCACATAGCAACCAGCTCTTAAAATATTTGACTATCGCTTAAAGCCTACCAATTCTCCTTGCATCTACAAGAAAATTAGCAATAAGATTAACATATCGATATCTCGATTAACATGAAGCATATGGAGAATAAGCGTTTGTAAAAATAGTTTGTACAAGAGTAGGGAAACTCATGTGAGTGTAACACATCAGATTTGTTTAGGAATGTTAACCGAGTAAAACTTTTCTGTAAAAAAGTATGGTGACTAACATTTTGCTGTTTTAATATTTATTGCCCATGGTATTGATTTGAGAAAGTGATGGATTGTTACAGTTAGCTTTGACGGCATTTAATTAATTTAAGTATAACACGTGTGTTGAATTAAAGAATCACTAAACATGAGGCTATCACCGCAGCGCACATTTTCCACAAGAGTTAAATGCGGGTACCATATGCTCTTTTTCCCTCATTTCTTTTCCACCCTCACACAGTTTCTTTCTCGTTGGTTCTCGCCGGGCACTAAGACCAGCTCCTCCCATACAGAGGTAATCCATTTAGAGCAACATCTGTGTTTCCTTCCAACAATTGCATCAGCTGGCCGTCCCCCCACCACCTAATTAATCGTAAAAATTGGGTGGAGCGTTTCACATGTGATTGGACAGCGAACGTTCCAGGGGTCACGTAACCGAACACAAGCGTTTATGGACTTGACGGCTGTTGAAAGGTATTCTCCTTTAACCAGTAAATTGCATTTCTTTAGCTGGTTGTCCACTCAACTATAAGGGCTCAATCTCATAGTTTGTTACTGCTAGTAGGATTTCACAGGCAAGTTCATTGATTACAGGTCGGTGTAAACAAACACGAGGCTACTCGGAGCGAGGTTAGCATAGTAGAACCAGCCTTAGAACCGATGTACCAAACATTTGCATAACTTCGTAACTGTTCATTCTATTGAATTTTATAAATAATAAAACTATTTAGAAACTGTTTATGAACTTTTGTTATGTATCATTAAAAAACATAGAAATAAGTAAAATGTTAGAAGTTTTAAAATTTTGCACTCCATTAAAATCTCCCCCTTTTTGCTTTGGAAAATGTAATGGACATGGTATCTAGCTTATTTTCTAAATGAGAGCTAAGGTATGCTGCATACTAAGTTTCGTAACAATTATATGAGCCATTCTTACATGAAAGTCACACACTTGCATACATAACAGACTGAATTAAAATATCATCATTATCAAATAATTGTTCTTTCATACAAGCCATGTGTAGTCTAAGGTTGGAAAGTAGATTCGGACTGAAAAATTAACCAGGTTTTGAATCACGGATCTATAGCTTTCCCTGCTGTTGCTCTAACCAATTGAGATACCGCAGTAAAATGCCGGTACGACATTAAATTCATACACACAATGGTTATCAAATTCCGGCTATGACATCCAATTTTTCAGTCTGATTCTACCTTTCAAACCTGCGCCTACAGACGACATGAGTGATAGAGCAATTTATTATCATTAAATGGACTAATATTTGGTTGACTATGATGGTTCTTAAAGTATTTAAGGGATTATAAGTGACCAATGAGGCATGTTATCTCAAAATGAATTTCAGAACTCCTTGTGGTTTACTGAAAAAAAATCTGACATGTTACACTCGCATGACTTTCTCTACTCTTGTACAAACTATTTTTACAAATGCTTATTCTCCATATACTTCATGTTAATCGAGATGTTAATCTTATTGCTAAGTTTCTTGTAGATGCAAGGGGACTTGATAGGCTTTAAGCGTTTAAGAGCTGGTTGCTATGTGGAGTATTCCATTTTCTTTATTACCAGGACAAAAATAAATTATTATGTGCTACACTCACATGACTTTCTCTACTCTTGTGCAAACTATTTTTACAAACGCTTATTCTACATATGCTTCATGTTAATTAAGATATCGAGATGTTAATCTTATTGCTAATTTTATTGATGCAAGGGGAATTGGTAAGTTTTAAGCGATAGTCAAATATTTTAAGAGCTGGTTGCTATGTGGAGTATTCCATTCTCTTTGCATTACCAGGAAAAAAAATGAATAACGAATTCCCATTTGAGAAAAAGTATAAGTATTGGAAATTTTAAGGGAATAACAAGCAATATCTCGAAAATGATTCACTCAACAAAAAAAATGTATATGACATAAATTGTGTATTTTAACGCGAACTACATTTTTGGTGTAGTACAATTTTGTCTATCTCTTTTGGTTTACCAGTTATGCAAAGTCGTTCACAATGAAGAATACTTTTGGAGACATTCCCAGAAAATTCAAGATATACATTTCATTTGTCATGAAAATATCTTAAACATATGATACTTTAATCTAAATCATTAGAGCCATTTTTGAGAAAATTAAATTTTCGGAAAATGTTCCATGTAAAGGGTAATCTGGGGTGGGGGGATTTTCTTGAAAACGTTCGTGTCGCATTTGTGGAAGATACTGAACCTAAATACCAAGTTTGGTGTTTATCCGACTGTTCATTTCTGAGTTATGCTGTTCACAGACAGACAGACAGACAGACAGACACACACACGGACATGTTTCCAAAAATACAGTTTTTGGATTCAAGGAACCTAAAAACATATTTCCGGTGAAATCTCGGTATCGAATTTACGTAGTAGAGAAAGTAAAATGCAAGTTAGTTAGGAAATTATATGCCATACTGGTGTGTTACTATGGTAACTCAGAGCAATAACACGGAAAGCTGTCGATCCGTAATTCAAATCCCAGCTATGGAATGATTCTACCTCTCCATCATCAGCATTACTTAGACCTGGAACATTTTCTTCTCAATTTCCTTTCCCAATAATAATTTCATTTCATGTATCATCAGTGTCTATCGCCTGTGGTATACAGTATGTAGTAAGAACGAGTATAAGAAAATCATCATGCCAGCATCTCGTGTTCCCCTTGCATTAAACGACAAGACAGCAAATTTGCGGCGTATTGGAAAATAAAACTGTGCAGCCAGTCTGTTGAAGATGGAAGGAAAGATACGTTTTTGCAACTTAAATAAAATCTATGTCGTATCTTGTGTAAAGCACTCGCTTGGAAAATGTATAAAGCAGTTTTATTTCCCAAGTTTATAATCCTTATAAATGTACCAAAGAAAGAAACAAACAAAAAACGCCTTAGTGGAAATAAACGAGGTTAGACAAGGAAGATTCAAGGAGGCCAAGACAAAAATATTTATTGCTCCCTCGAAGAGAAGAAGAAACAGAGTAAGAAATTATATTAGATGTACGAGATGTTGGGCAAGAGCGGATAAAATGGCTTAATTAGAGACGAGGGGAAACATTTCGAGGTGAAGCAGAGATAATCTGATTCCAAAAACCAACGGAGAGTCGGCAGAAACATGAAGCCTGAGGTTATTTATGAAAACTCCCACGAGTTCACTTCTACTTGACATGTATAAATCTTTTATCAGAGTAAGATGTAAACATCCCTAGCTGAGTCAGTTTTATTCACTTAATTAGGGCTTTGCGTTCAAAGAGAAAATAACATCCTAAATCAGCCATATTAAACCAACATACTTTACAACTTATGTTATTACTTTCATATGCACATCAAGCAATAAAGCATGTTTTTGGTCTTTAGGACATAACGCCATCTTTTCCATTGCCACCCAAAATAGAATAACCCAAAACGGTGCTCGAAAGGCAGAATCAGACTGAGAAGATTTTAAAATTTTACATTTCAAGAGGAAACTATTTCCATTAGATTCATTGGGTAAGATTTTGTCTTAATGACTTGCATGCCATAACGAATCATTTATGCACAGTTTTGAACAATCATAACAGTTGTTTATACAACCCTACCATTATAAACAGGTTCTTACTGATTCATTATCGTGCATAATTATGGCACGCCTGCCAATAATAACAATGACGTATATCCTATAGCAATGATGTAATACCAGCATTCCAAGTTGCTGTGGTTTACAGAAAGAAGATGAAACCATTTTATGATATTATTTTCTTTGAGCAACGAAGATGCAAAATCCTCTGTGCATTATTAAACATAGAGTAATTAAGATCTGAATTTATACTTACTTATCATGCTATGCTGATAGTAGGCTACATCACATTCCGTAACCCTTGCTCATTTTTCTCCCAGGAAGGGAATGCATGCAAGTGCCTGTTTTTTCTATTGCTTCAATACGCCAGGTAATAAAAATGAAACGCAGAGAAAGAGAGAGAGAGAGAGAGAGAATGAAACATTTTCAAACATATGAAAATTCTCTCGCTCATCTCGGCTTTACATGCCGAATTATTTCATGATTTATTTCGTACCATTTATAATGCTAAGATTCATAAAATGTTGTATCCCACTCTTGGATAAAGTACTATTGCACCTAATGTTAGGATTGAGTAGATAATATTGTATACCATCTTCAGCTCCTTACTGGTAGAAAACTACCTAACTTTTAACGGAAGTAATGCGCCACTTAAACGTGGATGTTGTTGATATTCTATTTATGAAGTATGTAAGAAAGTATTTCTTCCAGCAATGAGAATACACCGCGCGATTGATGCGTGACTGTTCGTCGTAAATCGTACAGCTAAGATTTTGCCTATAAAGGTAGTTAAAGAGATTAGTGAATAGAGCTTCAAGCTCTCTAGTTTTTATTACAACGAAAAACAAATTTAGTATAGTGCTATATATACTGACATACATTCCGTGGCCTTTAGTTCCCGAGGTCGCTGGTTCAAATCCGGTGGAGAGCGATTTTTTCGGGCGCAAAAATCCTTAGCGTGGTTTCCTTTGGAAGGGAAGTAAGGCTGGAGGTCCCGTGTCGTAGATTTACGGCACGTAAAAGAACATCAAGCCTGATAAACAGGCCTCTGAGCAAAACTCCAGTCTTTCACGCCCAATATGGAATGGAACGTCAAGGATCATAGTAGTTAAAGAGCGTCCATAAATAAAACTCGATTTAATTTAATTCCAGAAGTATTCGTCTCCACTTCAAAAGAATTCTAACATCCAAATTGACGTAGAGAAATTCTCAGTTTAAATATTCAAAGAGAGCAAACGATATTTCGGTGTACGTCTTCTGGTGTTTTTCAAGAATTTTCATTCTATATATTTTTTCAAAAATTTTAAAATTATTTTGCATGCATTTAATAGAGAAATGTTTTGTGTAATACCTGAAGTTGCAGTTCCTCTGTATTTATGACTACACAGATATGTTCCTTCATTAGTTTAAATCATACCTCGGTAATACTTAAAGGTAGACGCTGGTTTTTAAAAATTTATAAAACTAACAAAATGAAAAATCTTAAACGCTAGAAAATGTAAACTGTGATATTGTTCTTTCTGAATATTTAGAATGGGAATCTTCTCCCCATTCATTTTCTCTAGCATTTTATAAAATTAATAATACTTACTAGGGTGTTGCATTTGTAGGGACTTTAAAACTAATGCAAGTGTAATCCATTGTTTCCATAGCAACGCTCAGGGATAATCGTATTCCTGGCGTAAGGATAATGTTATCGTACTCCTTGAGAACGTTGACAAAAAAGGTAGAGCGAGGAGGGTGTTGAAAGATTTTGAGAGGCAACACACACACGTGGAAAGACAGGAAATGGGGCGACGCTTTCAGAGCAAAACACCCCCAGCGTAACATTACGTCGGAGAAAATATGACTCTGCTGCTCTCTTGTCGACTGCTTCCCTCTCTGGGTTAACTTTGAACATGGCTTACTCTGTTTTATTTGCTTAACCAACAACTGCCATGTCATTCATAGTATTTAAGTATACCAGTAAAACAAAGTTGCAAACTTCTCAGGCACGTGTATTAGTTCTGACTGTAGTCACATGTGGCGCTGAACAGACTGCAGAAACTAAGCTCGCCATGTTTAGCAACGAATGAACAAACTACACTCGGCCCAAAAAGTTGGTATAATAATTTCATTAGATATTAATATTTGCGATCCGATGATTAGAAGATGGATAATTGAAAATGTTTTCTGTTTCCTTTCTTTACTAGGTTCGATTCTGGAGTATATATTTCGGCATAAAATATTGTGTGCAAGTTAAAAGCCGTTACACCTACTTAGATTTTTAAGTCAGATCGGAAAGAATTATTAAAACTAATACTTGTAGTGCCCTCTTGGGCACATTTGAGAAATAATTAACATTATATAAATAAATAAGTATATATACAACCCTATATCATTAAATACAGTACACTTAATTAAGAATTAGATTAGAATAATCAGTATTTGAGCCAAATTCTTCGGCTTAGGTGCTGAAAAATAAAAACTAGATAAAATAATTTAATGCTACTAGGTTATATTCTCAACTACCAAATCTACTATAGTAAGTATGGAGCACTAATACACTTGAACATAAAGCATCTTACTTTTATAACGAAATATTTCTGTATCGCCCTGTTTTCGAATCAACACCATATTTTGTTTATTAAGCTTCTGTGCATTGGTGAAAAAATTAACAAATAGATTAGACACAAGGACAAATTTCCGAGTGGGAAGGCTCAGGCGGTAAAGCCTCGCTCGTATTCAGGAGGTCCCGGGTTTAAATCTCGGGGGCCGACCAACTTGACTGTTTTTTTTCCTGGTTTCCCTCAGTCGCCAAGGTAAATAACGGATTGGATATTCAATATCACGACCCAAAGTTCCACTTTAGTCTAAAAGCAACAGTAAACATGAAAATAGATGGTAACAGCGAATTCTCTGCCATCTATCCAGAGATAATGACAGCAGGTAGGTTGGACGGCAACCCCATATCATCTGCTCGCCACGTGTAGAGATATAGTTGTTTTGTACAAAGGTATCTATGGATACGTGTCGAAGCAGCCATCTGACATCACGTATAAAAGAAGAGGTACTGTTGCCTAGCACTAAGGCCTCTGCGGACGAAGTAAGAGGTATAGTACATGGATGAGACCTAGAATGCTAATTGTCTACCACACACTGAACCACGAGGTATCTCCTAACAGATCTGTCGCGTTATTGATACGTATTTAAAGCGATGTAAAATAAATAGAGAGGAGGAAATGAAAGGTAGAGAAAATAAGACCAAATAAATACATCACAGGAGTGTAATTGGAGAACGTTTTATATATAATGCAAGAGAGCGGGTGTTTTCAAATAAGAAAGTTTAAATCCGCTGGCTGCATAGTTACAGAAACCTAGGAGCGACTGATTTGCCTGGTATATAAAGCAATAAATGTTTAAATTAGATACACTATACTTATTTCTTTATACCGAACATTGCCTCTTCTTTATAACAGTTAGTAAACGTCGAGTCGATTAGGAGGCCATGGAATCAGCTGCCATATACAGCACTATTTTTGGAGTGTTTGCCAGCCTGTACAGAACAGCAAGAGTTGGCTATAAGTTTTGTCACGTACTCGAGCTAAACAATCAGTCTTAATTTTGTTCCTGTTGGTGCATGGCAGAGTGAAACAAATTCCGCACGTTCGTTTCGAATGAAACAAAGATAACGAAGCAAAGTTAATTAGTATAAGATGTTTGTGAAAAGTGTTAACTACGGTTTGGCCTTTAGAAACTTTGTAGAGTATTAAATTTACGAAATGAGCAAACTTCTTGAGGCAGTAAGTAGAACTTCAAAATTGGAATAGCGAAAGGTTTGCAACAAAAACATCACAAGAGATTGATTTGTTCTGTTTTACTTAAATTTTCACCCGTTTGTATTGAACAATGGAAATTCCAAGAAAACGACGTCATCACAATTTTTTTAGTCGTCCTCGTGGTGTAGCGGTTACCATGCTAGCCTCTAGTTCCCGAGGTCGCGGGTTGAAACCCAGCGGAGGGCGATGGAATTTTTTCGGGCGTAAAAATCCTTAGCATGGCTTTCTTCGGAAGGGAAGTAAAAGCCGATGGTCCCGTGTCGTAGATTTACGACACGTAAAAGAACCTCAAGCCTGATAAAGAGGCTCTGAGAAAAATTGCCGGTCTTTCACGCCCAATATATAATGAGATGCTAAGGACCACAGTAGTTAAACAGCATCCATAACTAGAACTCAATTTCAATGTTACTTGTTTAGTTGAGCAGCAAAAACGCCAATAGCTTTTCGACATCATTTCGAGATCTACTTAAATGCTCTACGCATCATTGGGATATGAGAAGTATTGTAATTCACCCAAAAATTTGACATCGAAGTTTTAGCACAAATCGATGTCCTGAAGCTTCCTTAAGGGGAGTTTAACAGGCGTATACCTAGACCTTGTTATTCGCGTGGCACTGTGGGCTAGAGCATGGATTTTTGGTCTCGGCTACGGAATGCGCCCGGGTTCGAGCCCACCCATAAGGGTCGGATTTTAAGCCTCGGGTATGGCACCGGTGGCCACTCGGCATCGCGAGGAAAGTGAGGAGCTGCGATAGCAGCGGTACTGGCCTCGTGAGCCACCTTTCCTTTTGGGGATGTGTGACATTGACCACATTACCTCCACGTATCGGTTGCATATTCGCCCACTTCTGGCGGGCGTAAGTGGGCGTGAGGCCGGCAGTCGAGTTGGTAGACCAAGGCGTTTTACGGGTTGTAGCGCCACATGGTTTATTTATACCACCAATGTTAAGTCTGTTAAATTCATGACATCTGAAAAACTAGAATACCTGACTGATATTTTTTCAGGATGTAGATACATACCTTCTAAATTCACTGGTATATTTTTATATAATAATTTTATTTCTTAAGGATCATTAGATTATTTTCTTAATTATACCGTATTTTTATTGCAGAATATTACCAATTATATAAAGATAATCAAACATATTATTAACACCAAAACGGATCCACAACAACATTTAGAGGTTGGTTTTTATCATTTTAAAATTTGGATATCTTCATTAGGTTCTGAGAAACGGGCTATTTAAACCAGAAAATGTTTATAGGAGAAGCTGTTCAAAGAAAAAATTGAGCAAAATAAACTCGTATATATTTTCAAAAGAAGAATCGCACGGCTTGAGCACAGAGAGACTGCCATACTTGACAATTGATACTACCAAAAGATGGGGTAGTATCTCCCCAGCATGTGGGAGATATGATTATTTTGTATGAAGTGATTCAGAATTCACTGTACAAAATCTGATGTGTTACACTCACATGACTTTCTCTACTCTTGTACAAACTATTTTTACAAACGTTATTCCCCATATGCTTCATGTTAATCGAGATATCGAGATGTTATTCTTATTGCTAATCTTCTTGTAGATGCAAGGGGAATTGCTAGGCTTTAAGCGATAGTCAAATCTTTTAAGAGCTGGTTGCTATGTGGCGCATTGCATTCTCTTTGCATGCGCAGGACAAAAAAAAATGAATGACGAATTTGAGAAAAAGTATAAGTATTGGAAAATTTAAGGGAATAACTAGCAATATCTCGAAAATGGGTCACCCAACAAAAAAATGTATGACATAAAATTTGTGTTTTAACGCGATCTACATTTTTGTGTAGTAAAATCTTGTCTATCTCCTAGGTTGACCAGTTATGCAAAAGTCGTTCACAATGAAGAATACTTTTGAAGACATTCCCGGAAAATTCGAGATATACATTTCATTTGTCATGAAAATATCTTAAACATATGATATTTTAATCAAAATCGTTAGAGCCATTTTTGAGAGAATTAAAATTTTTGGAAAATGTTCCATGAAAAGGGTAATCTGGGGTGGGGTGATTTTCTTGAAAACCTTCGTGTTGCATTTCTGGAAGATACTGAACCAAAATACCAAGTTTGGTGTTTATCCGACTGTTGGTTTCTGAGTTATGCTGTTCACAGACAGACACACAGACACACACACGGACATGTTTCCAAAAATGCTTTTTTTGGGTTCAGGGGGTCTCAAAATATGTGTTTCCGGTGAAATATCGGTATCGAATTTTTGGGTGAAATACAATACTTCCCCTACTTATTATACGTAGTAGAGAAAGTAAAAATGTCCATTGAAGTACAATTTATAAGAATTCGAGTTAAAACATAATGTTGTGTCTAAATGTTACAATATATATCAAATAAAAGAGAAAATTCTAATTAATAAGACTGCACAAAAACTGATTGCCATTTAGTTTACCCTTAATATTATGTGTTTGTGCGTGTATTTGTATGTGTGTGTGTAAGCGAGAGAGAGAGAAATAAAGAGAAGCCTAGTTTCTAGTGAAATAAAATACGCAGGAACACCAAATTCGAAAACTGGTATACTCCGAAAATGCAATATCAGGATTTTCAGAAACATTTTCGCCTCAACTCAACTAATGTGTTACTTCTTGTTTAATAATCCATCCCTAAAAATCTGCTCAAACTATTTTGATCAGAAAATTACGTACCTGGTTTAATGAAATCACGTGTTTTCAAAGGTGACCGAATCTTGATTACACTACCCATATAAGTAGGCAACATTTGTCACATTAACGTCAACGTTAGCCTGTAAATAGGTGCTCCTGTTTACTTTATATCTGAAATTTGAAGTTTCAAGCTTATTATTTTGTGCCAAAAACACATTTTGAATTTTACACGACATCCCCGTCTAGTCCATTCTATTATAAAGTAACTATTTCCGAAATTTTTACTTTCGCTTATACTAGTTTTCAAGAATCTCCTTTTGAAATGACAAGCTCTCATAAGCTAACTGCATCAGCTTCTTTTTTAATCAATTAACTAGATTCCCTGCAAACAACGAACAACAGGGTGTTCATAAATAGGTAATTAATCTTTATACTCAGATTTTTAAATGGGTTTGCTACCGCGGAACACCTATTTTACTCATTCTGTTTGCATGAGACAACCAATAAACTTTTTTATGTATGGAGCTGAAGTTTTACACACACAAAGGTTTGAAAAAAATGTTTTATATGTCCAACATAGAATGCACCTAAGTGAAAATTAAAGCTATGCATATGTTTGGAATCGTATTTTGCTACTGGTCGTTATAAAACCTAAATTGTTTCCATTCAAATTTTATTTGTTGTTTGAATTTATTTATTATTCAAAGTTGTTTATTAACAAACAATTTCAGGATGTTGTTTGATCAATTACCACAAAAGAAGCTGCAATAATTCTATAGTTTACCACGTTTGTTGCTGCACTATTTGTTTCATTTGGATGATGTCCTAGATATGCCTGTAAAGAGCATTATTTAATTAGTACAAACTGGAAGAAAAGGAATAAGTATAAAAAGAATCTTGAAATATTGTTACAAGTGCCTTTAAAGTGAAGATCAAGATACATCAAAATTTGTGTGAGATCAAGAGATATTAAAAATCTGTGTGAGATCAAGAGATATTAAAAATCTGTGTGAATCAACAGAAAATAACTTCAAATAAAAATGGCTGGTGGGCAGGGATAGGAGGTTAGGAATGAAGGATATTTGCTAACTAGAGGGAAAAATGATAAAATATTTTCGAAAGTATTTAGAAGTAGGAGGTTCCAGGATCGATCCTCGGTGGGTTGTGGTTGGGCGGCGGCTTGCGCTTGGTTTCTTTTCTGGCGTCGCTGCGGTGCCGCTTAGTTAGATCTCTTGTTAGACGTTGGGTTCTGCTCCGGGGGACCCTGGAGGTTAGCGACTTGCGGGCAGGGACCGTGCGATGTCGGGTGTTCTATCTGGAAACATTAGAGACTCCGTCCAGTTTGTGCTCGTCAGCATTCGGATCTGGTCACCTTTCGGTCTCCCCTCATCCCTCCCTCCCAGGGGTCACGTTGGAAGCACAAGGGACCGACTGGCCTGCGTGTGGTGCTCTGCCCCGTTCCGGGGCACCTCCGTGATATATACCTTTACGTTTCTCCCTCCCTTTCTCCTTCACACTCTCCCCTTGATTTCTCTCTTGCCTGTCGACAATTAAGATGACTCGTCAGAATCTCTCTTGAAGGTAATGGCAGCTCTTCTAAAATGACGATTGTAATAACAATAATACAGATAAATAAATAAAAAGCTACTGTTACTATGGATTTCTTAAGCTTAATTTCATAATGCCCCTGAGCAAACCATTGACACGTGAGAATCCATTTTTCTGTTTTTACTTCTAAAGTCCCTTGGAGGTCCTCATGACATTCAGGGTTTCTCACCTCTTTTGACATATTCTAGCTCATTTCTCAAGTTGGCCCACCCGCAAGGTACAGCAGCATCAGCTGGGCGGAGATGAGGATATAATACGGACATATGTCACGGGGATAAACGTAAATGGACCTAAGTAGCCAGGACCATGTCCTAATCAAGAACATATTCCCATGTTAATATCAGGAATCTAACCCGATGGGAGTGTGATCCATACAAGCTAACTAGCCAATTACATGCTGTGAATGTTAATAGAGTACTTCAACAAACGCCGGTATGAAATTCCTTGGTGTACAAATAGATAACTGTAAACCTTACATTGATCTTATCATACCTAAATCTGGCTCTGCATGCTATGCAATTTGTACCTAAAAGTTACTGAGTGCCTAACATAACTCAATAGTACAATATGGTCGCTTTTAAGAGGAGGGGGAGGCTCAGTAAGTACTGTGTCTGTTATTAACAAACACACATATTTGCACTCTGCAAATTATTTGAATTTTCCACTTTTGTTAATTATGAGATATATTTACCGAAATGGTTTCGATACACCCTTTGTTGATATACATAGAAACATACAGACGTTAGTTCGCTATGTGTATGCTAGAACTTCAATTTTGAATACTCCTTGAATGGCCTGAGTAAACGGACATGACCTAATATTTCAGATTGTGTAGCTTGAAATACTGGAAATTCCGAACAATAGGGAATATTTTATTCACGGATAAGACTACAAAAAGCGATTGGAAAGGTAGAATCAGTTGGAGAATTTAATGGCGTGTCGGCATGTTGCCATGGTAGCTCAGTGGTTAGAGCAACCGGACGGAGACCGGGAGATCCGTGGTTCAAATCCTGATTCTACCTTTCCAACCCTGTCCAATACACGGCTTGTGTGAAAGAACAATTAATTCTACAAAAGCGAATTAACAAGTTCTATATTTTAAAATGCTTTAAAAGTTTCTGAAGTAAGATTTTACCTATGACCTGTGGTGATATGGTTACATGTAATCCACTCAAAATTAAGGGCTATTCTTGCGTATTAAATAAACT
Source organism: Deroplatys truncata (assembly GCA_030765065.1). NCBI lineage: Eukaryota > Metazoa > Arthropoda > Insecta > Mantodea > Mantidae > Deroplatys > Deroplatys truncata. The sequence continues at coordinate 156,124,404 of CM060984.1, forward strand.
TACTGGATAAAAGTAGATTGTGAGCTAAGAATGTATGATATACATAATGGAACAAATTTCAGACTGATATCTTGCATAGTTTCCGAGATAATGGATCATGTTGTGTTCGCTGTATGGTTAGCAATAAAATACCAAATAAATGAAATAAAGACATTCACATGACTTTGTCTACCCTCTGTCACTTATTAGTGGTTATACAAAGTATGCTTACGAAAGTTTATATTCCTATCTACTTAATTTTAATTAGAGAAACCTTTCCGGAAATATCTGAATTATTACACATTTTGTTTCTAGATACCTAGATATCATGGGAATAATCAGATGTTTTAGAAATGTACGCTATATGCTGGCCTTAAAATTTCAACGGGAGTAACAGCTGAAAATCGACAGACTTTGAAAAAACGGCTAAGTATTAAACAATTCGAATCATTAACAACGGAAATCGCGGAAATTGCTAATGCCACAACAAATTATTTGAAATAAATTGTGTTTTGAAGAGATCTACATATTTTGTGAAGTACGTTTTTGTCTATCGCTTAAAGTTTACCAGTTATACAAGATTTCACCAAATTTATTCCAAAAGAAGAGGGCTTAACAGGTTATTCCCATTAAATTTAAGATGTATATTTTATTTGTAATGTAAATATCTTCAATGATATATGATATTTTAATCAAAATCGTTAACCAATTTTTTAGAGAATAAAACTTTTTTGAAAATTTCCAAGTAATTGGGAAGAGGAATTTTCTTGAAAATCCTCGTAGCGCATCTCTGGAAGATACTGAACTTCAGTACCAAGTTTAGTACTTATCCGATTTTTCGTTTTTGAGTTATGCTGTTCATAGACACACACACACACACCACACAGTTGGGATCATAAGAGATCAATGAAGATTCTTAATCAATTAATTGATAAATTTATTATGCTAGAAACACGATGAACTATTTACCATCCTCTTTCAGTTAGAATTACTCATGCAGGACCCGCTGTTAATCTAACATTTTGCTCTTTAGATCTTGCTGGTATATCTAGAATTAAGGGTTTCTGGTGGAATCTCGACATCGAATTCTTGGATGGAATAAAATACTTCTTCTACTTACTATAAGTGGTAGAAAAGTAAAAACAGAATGAGTCGTGAACTTCGCAGATTTAACATTGGCAGATAGGACTTTTACGAGATCTCTCCTTAAAAGGACTAAAGCTGCTTATTCTAAAGAAGGATATGTGAACAACAAAACATAGTGGTGATGTGTAATCTTAGTATTAAATAATTTATGCTAGGTGTTCATTTCAAAGTGTTACGACATGCTTTATGACGTCACTTGACTAGCAGCTGAGGTTAGAATTCAATCCACACCTAGTATACAGGCTGTTCCAGCTTGGGTTCGCGCCAGAGAGCAGTGGAGTACTCACGACTCGCAAGTCTGCCTGTCACAGCTCGGCATTGGGGCAGGCTGTCGTCATTGCTGAATGGTGTTGTACAGTGAGCCAAAAGACTCCGAACCGGCTGCGCGGTGTTTCTCCTGTCCGCGTCCTCGACGCTCGTTGCCGTCTGACGCTATCATAGAAAGGCCGGATGAAACCATACAACATTTTTAAAATTACTTTTAAAGGCTTTACTTACCAGCTTTACGAAAGGAGATGCTGAAACTGGCCACCGTCGTTGTCCATACATTTTTGGCACCTCTATAGGAACCTATCCATCACTCGCCGTAGTTCACGTTGAGAAATTTCCTGGCGGATATTTTGTTTTAATTCTTCCAGGGTGTGTGGGCTTGTCTTGTACACTTTATGTTTTAAGTTATCCCGGAGGGGTATTTTATGAACAATATTACCGACCGCGCGGTGTTTTTCCACTGCGAGTGTGGAAATATGATAAAAACTTGATAACGCACTGCTGTTATAAACAAAGTCACGCTGTCGTAGTTTTGCTCTGCATTGTGAAGTGCAGTATTGACTTGATGGTGATGTGATGTAGTTCAGTTATTACGAGTTATTTATTATTTTGTCCTTTACTTAGTCACAATGTATATTATGACTCAGTATATGTTTTCTACTGCACAGCGTGTATTTATTTATGATTCTCATGTGTTAAATCAGTCAGCTCGCCAAGCGAAAGACGATTTGCAGAAAGATTTCCAGGTGTAAAAGTTCCAGGCCGTAAAACAATCCATGAACTTTACAGTAAATTTCAGGCCACAGGAAGTGTTCAAGCTAAGAAATCTAAAACACGGCATTCGGTTCTTACCAAAGAAACATTAAACGACATCGGTCATCGTTTGTGAAATTCCCCCCAAAAATTCCATGATGGATAGTTTCTTAAAGAGGTGCCTAAAATGTATGGACAACGACGGTGGCCAGTTTCAGCATTTCCTTTCATAAAACTGGTAAGTAAAGGTTTTAAAAGTAGTATTAAAAATGTATTGTTTCATCCGCGCCTTTCTATGTTAGCTGCAGACGGCAACGAGCGCCGAGAACGCGGACAGGAAAAACACCGCGCAGGCGGTTCCGAGTCTTTTGGCTCATTCTGTATAATTACTCTATACGTTCTATTTCTTGTGCTATGACCTTCACCCAATGATGTATTGGCTATCACGTCCCCCCTCCAGCTGGACTGCGAGGACTGTTGCTGCTTACGCACGAGTACTCTGACTCAGCCGAGCAGAGTTGGCTTTGTTCTTCCGCGGAGGCGTACAACTCGTAAATCGGAAAAACTATCTGTACGGTCGCATTGTGTTTTGTTTGGTCGATATCAAAGGTCCTTGAAAGCTGTAAGAGTGGTATTGCAAGAGTGTGTGTGTTGCGGTTCCCTTCCGCAAATGTAACAAACACATTGTCTGTGTGAAATGAATGGACGTTCTGCAAGAAAGATTAACATGTTTATGGTTTATTTTATTTTATGCTTTTATGTGTGACAATGCGATGCACGTTATTTTGCCAACGATTACTGATTAAGGTTGTTACCCTATTAGCACTGTTCGGACTTACGCCGTGCTTGCTGGGCAACTTTACCAGCACACGTGTATTACATTATGTCCTCCTTAGAGCTAATAGTGGTTTAAAAAAATCGACTCAAAACAACGTCATGACATACTTGATGCAGAATTAATTACCTTACAAACATGAATGTTTCCTTATATGTATAAAATCAAAATAACCATTGTAACTAACAAATACAATGTTCGTAGTCCTTATGACTATTACACCAATTAAATACTACTACTACTACTAGTACTACTACTACTACTACTACTACCATCACACTAAACTGAATTAAACAAGCCACGATACTAGCCTCAATAAAGGTTAACGCATTAATGCTATTACAAACAAGATGCGGTACAATTCAAACATTAATTTACAAGCCGAAACTCAAACCTGACTATGCTGGTTCATTCGTTTGTTGCTGGTTTGCAAATATATTCCAAAGGTGTAATTTGGAGCAGATATTAATTTCCGTTACCGTTCTCTGGTATTTCTTTGTAGCCGCATGAAATTAATTTCCCGCAAGCGCGTGGTATATAAAGAAAAAAACTTGTATGAGATTTGATTGCATCGGTTTGACTGAAAGGGTTCGGATTGAGTAGTAATTCGGGTTCTATTTCACCAAATTAATATTGGATATTGGGTTGGAGATTGAAATTATTCAGCAGTGGTTGCACTGAGATGTATTTTCTTGATGATCCGATTAATATTGATCATGGTTACGGGGCGCAAAACTTAGTCGATTTGCTACTGTTATAAGGTAGATTCCACGGAAAATTGAAAAATCTGATGTGTTACACTCACATGACTTTCTCTACTCTTGTACAAACTATTTTTAGAAACGCTTATTCCCCATATGCTTCATGTTAATCGAGATATCAAGATGTTAACCTTATTGCTAATTTTCTTGTAGATGCAAGGAGAATAGGTAGGCTTTAAGCGATAGTCAAATATTTTAAGAGCTGGTTGCTATGTGGAATATTCCATACTCTTTGCATTACCAGGACAAAAAAAATGAATAAAGAATTTGAGAAAAAGTATAAGTATTGAAAAATTTAAGGGAATAACAAGCAATATCTCGAAAATGGTTCACTCAACAAAAAAAAATCTATATGACATAAATTGTGTAATTTAACGCGATCTACATTTTTTGTGTAGTAAAATCTTGTCTGTCTATTATGGTTTACCTGTTATGCAAAAGTAGTTGACAATGAAGAATACTTTTGGAGACATTCCCAGAAAATTCAAGATATACATTTCATTTGTCATGAAAATATCTTAAACATATGATATTTTAATCAAAATCGTTAGAGCCGTTTTTGAGAAAATTAAAACTTTCGAAAAATGTTCCATGTAAAGGGTAATCTGGGGTGGGGGGATTTTCTTGAAAACCTTCGTATCACAATTCTGGAAGATACTGAACCTAAATACCAAGTTTGGTGTTTATCCGACTGTTCGTTTCTGAGTTATGCTGTTCACAGACACACAGACACACACACGGACATATTTCCAAAAATGCTTTTTTTGGATTCAGGAGGCCTAAAACACGTATTTCCGGTGAAATCTCGGTATCGAATTTTTGGGTGGAATACAATACTTCCCCTACTTACTATACGTAGCAGAGAAAGTAAAAAAGTATGCTCAAAGTAGATTTTATTTTCACAATTAATATATGTCTACCTCAGTGAGCATGTCTGCCTCATTTTCCGGAAGTTCTGCTTTCGAATCTCGATTGAGATGTTACTTTGATAAATTTTCTGGGATTTTCTTATCCTGAGAACACGGATGTTGGGTAACTAGGCTTCATGGACCCTGGGCTCAATTCAGCATCACCACTCCATTTACGTCCAATATGACGTATCCTGTTAAAACTTAAGAGTAAAAAGTCTGATGTGCTACAATCACATGACTTTTTCTATCCACTTTCCTCAAACAATTCTTATTAAAATTTACTCTTATCTCTACTTCAGTTGGTAGAGATGAACGTTTGTAGAAACAGTTTCATTACACGTTTCGCTGTTATAGGTACAAGAGAGATAAGCTGAAGCGATAGTCAAATGTTTAAAATGTGGTCGGTATGTGATGGCTTTAAAATTCCATACTCTTTCCATGATACTTGAGAATCAACTGAATGGTCACAGCAGTTAAAGAAAACGCAAGTATTGAAAAAGTCAAACTGATAATAACAAATATCTCCGGAATAGCTAATGCCACAAAAATCTTTTTGAAATAAGTAAGTTTTATGTTTTACAGAGAATACATTTTTGGTGGAGTAAGCTTTTATCTATCAACTATGGTTTAACAGTTACACAAAATTATACAAAATTCGTTCTTATAAAGATGACTTCGCTGGCTATTTGTAGAAAATTCAAGATTACGTTTTATGTATCATGCAAGCATCTTGAACATTGGTATATTAATAAAAAGTGTTAGCCATGCTTCAGCAATTCAAAACTAACGCATACATTTTTATGTAAAGGGTAGTTAGAGAGGACTTTTCTTTAAAATGTTCGTGTTACATCCTTGAAACATGTTGAACTTAATACGGCGTTCGGCATTTGTTCGAATTTTCATTTTTTGAGTTATGCTGTTCACAGAAATACGCAAACATACACGTCAAGATGTTAGGTTTATGAGATCTTAAAAGTATAATCTCGATATCGATTTTTTGGGTGGAATATAATACTTGCTCTGCTTACTGGAGAACATCAAAATCCAAAGGTTCATAAACAAACAGACCAAAAGGTTTAAAGCCGAGCCCCTGCTCCACGGGGGTTTGAATGGAACACTATTTCTCCTTTCGTTTTAGGTTATGTTCGCTCTGGGGACAATTAAAGAAACATGTCGCGTACCTTTTAAACCCTTGAAAAGAAATCCATTAGCCTCTCGAAATGTATAGAGCACTTGGCTCTTTGGAAGAAAATGGCTCCATTAAGGAAGTGAGTTGGGGAACTTCACCTGTCGCGGCCAATTGTAAAGAGCGCATTATGTGTTTCTCTGCATAATGAACTGAAAACACGAGCGGGAGAAAACCTTTTGTCTCTATATCCCTCTTCTGTCTACCTTCTTCCAATTCTGACTAATGATCCTGGTTACACATTGGTTATGCTACGCTTTCTTATTTATGTATCATTGTTTTATAATTCCTACTTATGTAGGAGTGTTCGTTTGGAAAGACTTAAATAAGATTACTCTTATTGATTTATTAATTTCTCTACTATCTGCCTTCAGTGGATATCCTGCATTCTACTAAACATTTCGATGACATTTCATTTGAAATACACCTGCGGATGTGTAATAACAGGTTAATGCAAAAGCAAAATATCGAATAAAGAAAGCTTGATATTTTATGGATGTAGACTAGAAACGGACGGGGACTTCAGCATCGCGGCCAAGGCTGGTCGCCTGTCGCGACTACTAAACCTCCCAGAGGAAGGGATGAGGTGAGAAAGTACAAAGAGTAGCCAGCCCAGATAGTGACAGACGCAACGCAGCGGTGTCCCTAACGTTTGCAGATTGATGATCCACGCCTCTTCTATTTCTCTCTATCCTCATAGACGGTAAAGGAGGTTATATGCTAGGGAAGAAACAGTTCTATTCTCAAAGCACACCCAAGGCATACGCTGCACGTCACCGTCCACCGCACCTAATCCTCAAGAGAAAGAAAGTGAAATGAGATGAACTGAGGTACAGGAAAATTCTTGGTGATATATAATCCATTGTATATCCACCTGGGAAAATCACGAAAAAACCTAAATTCAGCATGGCAGGTCCAACGGGAATCGAACTCCATATATCTCGAATGCGGGCCTAAGATGCTACCGCCTGAGCCATCCCGCTCTTAAACTTGGCATTTTAGCTACTTTTCCTAAAAAATCAACGACAGCAAATAGCAATACGTTTTTTTTAAAGATTTGGCTACTGCTTCAGCCTCCTGTGTCTCATTTTGTGATTACAACGAAATGTAAATTAAACCATTTCTGTAGGCTTTCATCATGATTAGCATGAAATAGTTAGAAAATAAGCATTTGCAAGAATAGTTTGTAGAACATACCTATATAGGTATAAACATAAGTGATAATGGGTAGAGAAAGTCGTGTGAATAATACAAATAAGATTTCTTTAAATATACTTTTTTATTTCTTTCTTCTGTTTTTACATTAGCTCTTCTTATTTCATGTATCATTTTATCCTTTATTACTAAGCAAGTTTTGAAACTCCAGTTGTTTGTGCCAAAGACAATGAAAAAACAACTGAGGAAAGTTTCAGATCCGTTTTTAAGGTACGCTAGTATGGATTACTTATTAGCTTTGCTTTGTCCGTCCATATGGTCTTCTCTCTAACCGCTCCAAGTACGAGGTGAGATTTTATATATATCTTTCTTTTCCTGATTTAAAAAAGTATATATTTGAAAGTTAAATTTCTCAGGAGTTTTTTCATTGTCTTTGGCACAAAGAACTGAGAAATGCAGGAGTTTCAAAACATACTTAGTAATGAAGGATAAAATGATGATTCATGAAATAAGAAGAGCTAATGTAAAAACAGAATAATAAATCAGAAACGGAAGAAGGGAATAGAAAAAGTATATTTAAAAAAATCTTATTTGTTTCATTCACACAACTTTCTCTACTCATTTTATATATGAGTTATAAGAAAGGAGTTTGAAGAAAACGTTTTGTCAAATTTACAATTAAGGGTAATTAACATAAGGATCCCGATTCGAGGTCACAGTTGAATATTTTTGACCGAGGCTAAAGGTATTGAAACTTTGGTAGCTAAAGGAAGTACTGAAATATATATATATATATATATATATATATATATATATATATATATATATATATATATACATATAAAACTAACTGCAAATCGGTTGGAGAAAATAATTCACTTTTTTATTTAATTTAGTTTTATAGCCAATAGTATCAAGGGCATGCGTCGAAAACTTATTAATGTGTTTATTGGCTCGAAGTCCAAATGTTTTCTATGTGGTGTAAAGGTTTGTGTACACGTTTGTCATGTGAGAGAGTAGGTTTCAATTCCCCACCCGAAATTAACATTTTAATCTCTTCATTAATGTCCTAAATTAATTAATTGCATCTGAAAATCGAGTGAAGGACAATTGCCACAAATTGAGACTTAAACGATCTCAGATCGTTGAAATGCAGCCAGAAATCCAGATTTGCCTTGGTTCCCTTAAACTATGTTTACCTTTTTTATTTACTTTTGAATAGTGTTTAACATCAGCACCGAGCGAGGTGGCGCTGCTGTGTGACTCGCCTTTTGGAGGAGCTGGGTTCAAACCCCCGGGGCCGGCCAACCTGACCGAAGGATTTTTCGAGGTTTTCCTCGGTCGCTGGCTGATTGCTAGTTGGATGTGACTGCGTATTTTCCTATCGTCCTTTTCATTATTACATTTCATTTTCTTCTTCTTCACCACCAGCACAACAGGCATTGGGCTATCACCCATCCTGGATATGATGTGATCCAAAGTTCATTTGCTCTTCAACAGGCTACTGACCCAAAGCATTAGGGGTGTAAGTCCTACAAAGAGGAGGGTAATCCTTTGAAGAAAAAGAAGAAGTTTAACACCCCCCTCTTATTCATGCACTATAGCTAGAGCATGGACAATGTGTGCCCGGCCTCCCCTTAACCTATACTTTCTTTTTTATTTATTTTTGAATAGTTTTAACACCCCTCTTATTCATACCCTATAGTTAGAATAAATCTTCTAGAATTGGTCAGTAACTATAGGATCCAGAGATTGAAATGACATGACATGGCATGTTACGGCGTTACTCGGTGTAACTAACTCGAAACAGGTGCCTTAGCACAGACTTGCTATGGGGTGTGTAGTGTATATGGTAAACTGCACCCCCCATCGCAACTCTTATTTTATTGGTTTCGATTCGTGCCCTGAAGGAGGCAGCACGGGTAATTCTGCTCCGCCTTCCGTCACTCGTAAGGGTAGGGGAGAAATAAAGAAAAAAAACGTAAAACATGCCAGCGGGAGTAGATCAATACGCCTGTATAGAGTAGGCCATGTCTATGTGCATGTTCTAATAATTAATGAGTGCTGCTCACGATTTTATTATTTCCCTCAAGAAGATATTTATTTGTATAACAGACTTAAAGGATTGAAATAAATGTTACAGAAGATGGTTTTATTTCCCGAAGAGCCATTTAAGCAGCTGGCAGGGAGCTTTTGTGTTTCACAATAATGGTATTACTGGAGTTCGTGCCTTGAACGGCAATTGGTCTAAGGGGAGCTGGTATGTACGTCTAAAGAAAGCATGATGTTTCTAAAGGATGTTTGGTATGTATTGTGATGTAGGGATTTAACAAACACTACCGGCATCTTTCGTTATAAAACTGAAAAATAGTTCTCAAAATATGAGTTTCTTTCTTTTTACTTTCTCTACTTCATACTTAAAGCAGAGGAAGTATTGCACTCCACCTAAACATTCGATACCGAGATTTTACTGGAAATATTTGTTTTGTGCCTCCTAAAACCTCCCCCTCCTAAAGTATTTAAAAAAAACGGTGTGTGTCTGTGTCTGTGAACAGTATTACTAAAAAACGAAGTATGTAATAAATAAAAAATAGCATTTATGTCCAGTATCTTCAAAGATGCGACGCGATGATTTTCAAGAAAAATCCCCCCAGCACCACTTACCTTTTACATGGAAACTTTTTTGCCATTTTTGACTTTATCAAAAGTGTCTCAAACTATTTCGATTAAAATACCATGCATTTAAGATTTTACATGGAAAATAGTGTACATCTTGAATTTTGTGGGAATAGCCTGTCAAGTCCTCTACATTCTGAAAGACTTTTATGTAGTTGGTAAATTGTAAGAGATAGATAAGTCTTGCTGCATAAAATGAAGCTCTCCTTAAACCACATAATCTATGCCAAATGAAGCTTTTGTGACATTAGCGATTTCCGAGATATTCTTTGTTATTGGTTTGAATTTTCTGTTGGAAAATCTATTCGTTTTTTCTTGTGGTCGTGTAAAGAGCATGGGATTTCAAAGCCATCACATAGCGATGGATTTGGCCAAAGCCTACTAAATTACTCTTTTATCCGTAACAAATTTGAATTGTATAATAAAACAATTTCTGCAAATTTATATCTTATTAAACACATATTTATTCCAACATATACTACCATATGGAAATCCAAAAGTAATATAAGCTTATGTTTCCCGTTACTTAGATACACTTTTCTGGCATAATTATGCTTCTAGGTTCTCCATTTTCTCACAATTGATAGAGTACAATTTACAAAATTAATCCATTATTTTTATATTCATTGTAAAACATGTTACAGCATTTCAAAATGTGCAGGGAGAATTGGTACCAATTTTATGTAATTCTTATTTACTAAATTAGAATGTATTAATTCAGGAGAAAATCACTCATTAATTTTTATTTGTATAGGCACAGAAATTTTAAAGATTTTATTTTACATTCAATTAGATAAGAATGCCTAAGATGCAAAATTCGAGGTTGTAAAAGAAACGAAAGAACTAAAGGCGTTCTTCATTTACTCGCTATAAAATGTCGGTTAACGTGGAGAAAATAATTAAGAGGCTTATGGACCATACCATTCACTGTACACACCATTTCCATTCAACTTTGCATTTAATTTTCGATTTTATCTGATAATCAGAAACATCATTATATACTTAAAGGTAACTAGATAGTTGATTTGCAGACTAACCAGCTGATATTTAGGAAAGGAGATTTACGAGGGACATCCAGAAAGTAAAGAACCATTTAACATAACTAAATAATAACTAAAGATATCAACACAAATCTTCTTTTTAAAAAGTTGCAGTACCTTATTCTATTCCTCAATGTAATCGCTATTGCTGTCAAGGCATTTGTTGTAACGTAGTGCCAGTTTTTTAATGCCGATGTTATACTCTTCTACCGCCAAAGACTGTCACTGCCTCTTTGAGGTCTTCATCGATTGGAAACTTCACCCAAAAAGTCCTTTAGTTTCGGAAACAAGTGAATATCGTGAATTCTTTCATCAACACTTGCTTTCAACTCATCCCTAATGGTGATGTCCTCCCACACCGGTCTTGGTCGTGCACACTGGTTCTTCATGGGTTAAACATTATGCACCATTTCCTCATTGAAGAATCGTTCATTGTATTATCACCATATACTTGAATTATTTGTCTATAAATTTCTATTGGCCGAACATTTTGTGCATTCAAAAAATGAATCCCACTACGCACTTCACATTTGGGGGGATTTTCAATTGGCGCCGCCAATTGGATATGTTGTAGAACAGACAGGCTAATCTCACAGTAACGAAACTCGACTAACGCTGAGGTGGAGTAAGAAGCTAACTAGCGTGCATGCAATTGTAATAGTTGGAGACCGACACCGAGCGTGATGTGCAATAGTTCCTTACTTTCTGGATGTACCTCGTATTTTTAGATGCACATCAGATGAAACGGCCATGTCAGTGCTGCCAAGCCAAATTTGCTCCCTGTACAGAATTCTCCATTGTATTTGCTATTTACCCAGCTGTTGTGCATTTCAATGGAAAATAAATTAAGATGGAAAGAGAAACTAGGGGCAAATAATGAGTAGCAAAGAGTGGAACACTGCGCAGTTAGTGTTGCAAAAGATGTCTAAAAACAATGAATGCTCCTGCCACGCACCTCTCGACATATTGTAACGCTGTTGCCATAAGACCTATACTGTTTTATACTTTACCGTGTACATAGTAGGTGCATATTTTGAGGTCCTCGAATCCAAAAAATATTTTTAGAAAAAGATACATGTATGCGTGTGTGTTTCTATGAACAGCATAACTCAAAAACGAATAGCCGGATCAACACCAAACTTGGTATTTAAGTTAAGTATCTTCCAAAGATGCAATACGAAGATTTTCAAGAAAATCACCCACCCCATACTAACTACCCTTTACATGGAATATTTTTATTTTCTAAAAAATGGTCCTAACGATTTTGATTAAAATATAATATACAAAAGATATGTACATTACAAATAGAATTTACATTTTGAGTCTTCTGGGAATAGCCTACGAAAATATACTACAAAAAATGTAGATCTTTAAAAAACACAATTTATTTCAAATAAATGTTTTGTATCATCAGCCATTTCCGAGATATCAGTTATTAATAGTTCGATTTGTTCGGTATTTTGTCATTCATTTTAAGTGCCATCGATATTTATTTGTTTCTCGCAATCGCATGGAAACAGTATGGAATTTTTATTGTCACCGGTTCTAAAACATTTGACTATCGCTGTTCTCTTTGCATCTATAACGAAATGTGTATTGTTGCTATTTTTGCAAAGGTTTATTTGGAGTAAAACGTGGTAGACTGAAAAATAAGCTTTATTAAGAATAGATTGTATACAAACTAATAAACTATATAGGGAAAAAGTCATGTGAATGTCTCGCATCAGATTTTTTACTTACTCCAACATGTACATAGTAGGTAGGAAAGGTTCCACCCAAAAACTCGATACGGACATCTCACTGAAAATACATGTTTCGAGGCCCCATGAATAAAAAGAAGCATGTATTGTAAACAGCACAACACAAAAACGCATAGTCAGATCCACACTAAATTTGGTATTTAAGTTCAGTATCTTCCAAAGATGCGACATAAGATTTTATAGAAAATTCCGCACCCGAGACTACTCTTTACATGGAGGATTTTTCGAAATTTTTGATTTTCTAAAAATAGTCTAACGGTTTTGTTTAAAATACTATATATTAAATATATTTTCGTGATAAATAAAATGTATATCTTGAATTTTATGCGAATAACCTTTGAAGTTCACTTCATTTGGAAGACATTATAAATAATTTTATATAACTGCTAAACGTTAAGCAGTGGACGAAAATATTCTGCACAAAAAGTGTGGATCTCTCTAAAATACACAATTTATTTCAAATAAATGTTTTGTAGCAGCAGCCATTTGCGAGATATTGGTTATAAATGTTTCGATTTGTTCAGTACTTTGTCATTCTTTTTAAGTGCCACCGATTTTCAGTTGTTTCTCGGAAACAACTTTGGAAACAGTGTGGAATTTTAAGACCAGCATATTGCGTCCAGTTCTAAAACATTTGACTATCTCTATTCTCTTTGTATTTATAACAAAATGTGTAATGTAGCTTTTTCTGCAAATTTTTATTTGAATTAAAACGTGGTAGATAGAAAAATAAGCTTATTAAGAATAGCTTGTATACTCACTAATAAACGATAGAGGGTAGAGAAAGTAATGCTAATGTATCACATCAGATTTTTCTACCTTGGGTCATACATAGGAATTGCAATTTTCGGAATCGTGCAATTATGGTAGGGCAAGTTGTAGAAATATCTGGTGAATTTAAAACTAATGAAAACCAAAACTCTATATTGAGGATTTTTCCCAAGTGACTTATACTACTTACTTCATTCTAATCACGATAAATAATTGTCTAGAGACATTTTCAAATGCAGAAGACGCACTTGATCACAGATTTCGTAATGCGCGTTTAGAGGAATCGACTGCACTCAAATGTGGTGGAGGAAAATAAGGAATATTCAATGTTTAATACAAGCGTTGATCCCTAAATATATTGAAGCATTAACACATTATTACTAAAGAATAAAGCTATCCTTTAGACAGGCCGATGTGCAGGAGGTTGTGGCTATTTTGGTATAATTTGTTGAACAGAACTCTCCATCTAGTTTTCAAACAGCGCCTAATTTAACATGTAGTGACTTCAGAATATGTATATATATATATATATATATATATACTCCAGCAGATAAATTAAGGGATACATAATTCTTCTTTGAGGCAGTATTTTTAACATTTAAATGATTACAGTCTAATTATATAATATAAATTCAATAACAGCTCGCTTTAAAGCAATATGTGTATGTAACAGGATATAAAAAGTGTATATTATAGTCATTGTATATGTTTATATTATTGTATACATGTGTAATAATGTTATGTGAATGTATTACGTAATGTAGTAATGTAGGAGCTATGAGAATAATAGATTAAAAGTTGCTAACAATAAGGTAACCTTGAGGCAATAATGAATTTGAAAGTTTAATAATGCTACTTGTGATTCTTGGAAGCAATAATGTAATTTTTGTGACAGTTTATAAAACAGCCAATCAACAACCAGAAAAAGCTTTAGTTAAATGAAGGTATTCTATTGGACTAGGATTAGCCAATTAGAAACTAAAATGGAGCAAAATTTACAAATTCAGAAGTCAGTTCTTGTAGACAGTGTTCCTAACCGGACGTGAGATGCGTCCTCGAGAAATTTAATACATATTCAGTGTGAGATAAATATAGTTCACGTGTTAAAAAGTGCAAGTAATTAATAATAAAATCTCACAGCTGTCTATATATCAGTGAAGTGTTATTTAAATCGTGTCAAGCATTAATAAAAGGAGTGAAGTAAAATTATAATCTGTGTAAGCCTACATTCTTCACTCGCACCACTCCCTGGTAAGACATTCATGTCTCTAAAAAAATATAAATACTGACGCAGCCGATGTAAACGTAAATATATAATATTTAAAAGAAACAGTTCAAATTACAAAGTTAATATTTTTAAACTTGGGGCGAAGGCTACCGAAAACTTATTACCATACGTGCGGTTGTAACTACTTCAAGTTCGGCTCCCCAACAGTTGAAATATAATACATCTTCTTCAAACTGGCTTTCCATACGTAGCAGCAACAAACCTTCAAATTGGCTCCCAAATCGTGGGGCAAATAACAAGGCAAAAATAACTTGTATATGCAGAAAGAAGAAACCATAGGACAGGCTATGCACACTGGCATTTAGCCAGTGTTTCATTTTATTAGTTCTATAACTTTTGGAAAATTACAGTTTTGTGTCAACTTTTTGTGTGTGGTGTTTACAAAATTATTTTGTATGCATTTAGTAGAGAAACACTTTTCATAATAGCTACCCTGTAAATAACTTCTGATCTGACGGAGGTAAAATAATCAAAGTCAAGAATTATCAACGCTTTTGCCGAACTTTTTCGTTAATGCCTCAATTTTTACGGCATTACAATTTTATTTCTCCATCAGTTTAAATCAAATGTCGGCGATATTGTCAACTTATACATAAAACTGTGCTGTATACATGTAAACTATTTCTGTAAACACCGTTCATGAAAAAGTTGAAACATGGGTGCAATTTTAAAACTACTATAATGGCAATAAAATGTAAACTTCTAAAAAAAGACTCCAGAACACACAAATTGGAATACTGTTTACTCTTGCAGCATATTCGGAATAATAATTTTATCTCCGTTAATTTGGCTACTAGCATTTTTCAAGCGGCGTCACTGTAAATTGACTATTAAAGAGTTTTTTTATGAGGTAGTGCTGGAAATTTGTTAACAACCATGATAGTAATGGTTAGAAATATTTTTTTACAACCCTCTGAATGAATTATGAAATATGGTTGCGTTGCAGGGAAGTAGTCTGATGCGAAAACCATTTTCATTATTTCAAAAATCCCTTTTGGTGTTTAACGCCCGTTCTTACTGCACTACGGGGAGTGTTTACATATGATACATGAAATGAAATGATTATTGAGAAAGAAAAATTGGGAGGGAAATGTTACAGGCCTAAGTTTAGGGTATCTCCTTGGCATTTGCCAGTTAGGAGGACTGAGGAAAACCTGGAAAAAACCTCAGTAAGGGAGAATGGTCCTGACTGGATCTCTACCGCGGACCTCCTGCCCACGAATCTATACTTAAGCATTTTTATATGTGTGTATGCACTCCACATATTTAAACCGCGCTTTTGACAAATTTAAGTGATGAAATTCAATTTATTTTACATAAGAACTCTAATCAGGAATTTAAAAATTGTCAAATTGGAATTGTTCTTATGTTATTATCCAGATATCCAATTTTAACTTAATTATTAATTAGCTTTTTTAAAATAGTTGTAAAATTATTCAGTAGCACGACTCACAGTTCTACCCAAAGAATAAAACAAACACACAAAACACTGATTTTATAGAAAGGTGTCTGCCAATAAAGGCCAACTGCCTGGACAATGGCTACGATCTGGTCAACAATTGCAATACGACAAAAAATTACGCATTTGGATTAATTAAACTGCAATAAACCAGGTGGTATAGGAAATAGACTAAGAAAATTAGACCATCTCGCAGCAAGTTACTTAAGTAGATGGCATTATTTAAGTATGGTACCTCCTGGTATGGGAAGGTGACTATGTAACTATGGCCATCTTCAGACACTCCATGAATAGTGTGTATCAAAGTTGCGAATCACGATGTTGAAGAGAGGTTACAAAATAGAAAAGTGAAATTAAATACATTCTGCTGTGTTCTTTAATGAATATATACGCCTAAATTCTTTTGAAACACAACAACATTTTGCTTGAGTAACAAATATTATATTAAAATTGTCCTAGCATTAAATACGAAAATATCTTATCGGTTTGGGAAATGCTGATAACCGTATGCTGACTCTGTGCTTTCACATGAGAGTTTTATATTGCCCCACAATATTTCCATTAAAGATATGTGAATAAAAATCTCCTGCAGATAAAATAATTCAAGAAGGCTCCCAAAGAGAGAAATCGAATGACTTGGCATTTCGGTTGGAAAATTCCTCACGTAAATCTCTCGGAGAAACCAGAGTTCCCTTCGCATCTGCTGATAAAATTTAAATTGGATGAGGTTGGAGCCTGTGAACAGCTCACATGCTTTGGGATGCTATTGGGAGTTAATCCCTTAGCACTGTTCGGTTTTGCTGATATACATGAAGTACTTCTCTTTGGATTGCATACCTCAAGGTTTTTGAAACACAAATGGTTCGCTCCAATGAGAAACTTCACGCATTGGCTTTTGGAATAATGTTAACATACTTAGGCACAATTTTATTTTCAACGAAAGTGTGGAATGATAGGTTTGCTGGCTACAGAGCTTATATTATAACTGTGATTTCTTGTACTTTCCTCATGAAAACGCCAGGTATCATGAGGCGGTATTTTCAACACTTAAAAGATTTCAGTCAAATTATATAATATAAAATATAATAACAGCCCGCCTTAAAGCAATATGTGTATTTAACAATATATAAAAATGCAGATAAGTCATTGTATTAATGTTTATATTATTGTATACATGTGTAATAATGTTATGTGAATGTATTATGTAATTTAATAATGTAGGAGCTGTGAGAAATAGGCCAAAAGTTGCTAACAATGAGGTAACAAAGAGGTAACCTTGAGGCAATAATGAATTTGAGAGTTTAACAATGCTACTTGTGATTCTTGTACGCAATAATGTAATTTTTGTCACAGTTTATAAAATACCCAATCAACAACCAGAAAAAGCTTAAGTTAAATGAAAGTATTCTATTGGAGTAGGATTAGCCAATCATAAACTGAAATAGGGCAAATTGTACAAATTCAGAAGTAGTTGCTTGTAGACAGCGCTCCTAACCCGAGGCGTTGCTTGTAGACAGTGTTCCTGCCCGGACGCGAGATGCGTCCTAGAGAAATTTAATATGTATTTTGTGTGAGACAAAACATAGTTAAAAGTTGCAAGTAATTAATAAAAAAATCTCACAGCTCTCTCTGTATATCAGTGAAGTGTTATTTAAATCGTGTCAAGAATTAATAAAAAGGAGTGAAGTAAAAATTATAATCTGTGTAAGTCTACATTCTTAGCCGCAATACTCCCTGAAAAAAATCCACGTCTGTAACAATAATACTGATGCAGCCGAGGTAAACATAAATATATCATATTTAAAGAAACAGTCAAATTACAAAGTTAATATTTTTAAACTTGGGGCGAAGGCTACCGGAAACTTTTTACCATACGTGCGGTTTCAACTACTTCAAGTGTTCGGCTCTCCAACAGTCAAAATACAACACAACTCCTAAAGTAAGAACTGCCTCAAATTGACGCCCAAAGCGTGGTGCAAACAACGTAAAAAATTAAAAGTACCTCAATCCTAAATGAAATATGAAATACTTCATATATATATATATGATATATATATGATATATATAAATGACTAGGAATTACAACAAATTATTTACCAATTTAAATAAAATGAGAAAACATATTTTAATTTCAACCCTTCACACAATTTTATAGAAATTAAAGTAAACAATTTAAATTAATAGGTTAAACTAATGAAATATCTCAAACAATTTATATTAAAATTAATACGCTAATACAATTAGTGAAAATTTGTTTTTGGTCAGCGGTGATATTTATGATGCAGGATATGCAATTACCTTTATGAATACCTGGTTGCAATTATTTTGAAATTGAAGTAGACACAGAATATGGCATGCAAGGATTACTTCGCTCATATTCACCACCTCTTAACTTTCTGCTTGCTTATCGACAATGGATTCATACCAGCATTAAGGCAACAAACCTGATGACTTAGATGGAAACGCGTTTTAACATATTTTCAATTTCCATAATTTGTGATGCAGCTGCTGTGGACCGGGCGTTGTCGCGCGGGCCAGCTGTTGGTTGCCTGGGGAGGGAAATGGGGAGGCGCTCTTGCCCGAAGTAAATCGTAGAACCGCTATCGAAATAGGAGACGTTTCTGGATGTTTCTTATCCCGCTCCCGTGGATTTTTCACAAAGCTCTGCAGCTATGTATGCATAAGCGAGCATACTCGCGTGAGAGTGAGCGAGCGAGTTTTTGTTGCTGATGTGACGTATTTCTTTGTGATTTGCGTGTGATAGGAGGGGAGTCCTGTGTTCGACAGATAGCGAGAGACTGGAAGAGAGAAAGATGAGTCCTGTGTTCGACACGAGAGAGAGAGAAGGGTTCTTCGCTTGTTTTATTACAATGTTACACGTAAGAAAAGAAAAGTGACAGTGAAATTGAACTAAGTCACAAGATTTATTTATAATGTTTTCGTGACAAAATAGCATGTAACACAATTTTGGTAAAAACCATTATTAGATACATTGTTTTTGGTTGAATCTTTCATTACTTTTGTCATTTCTGAATTGCTGCCTCGATTAAGATGTTTCTTGTGATGTTATGGAAAGAATATGGAATTTTAAACCCAACGTACTGGTACCCGATTTTTAAATATTTCACTTCAGGCTCTTATGCAACAAAATATGTAATGAAACAATTTCTGAAATTTACCTCAATTAACATGAATTAGATAGAGACATAAGCTTTCGTAGGATAGAAACATAAGAGTTTTTAGTTTGTAGAAGCTAGTGGCTAGAGAAAGTCATGTGAATCTAATACAACACACCTTTTTTATTTTCTCAAAAATGGCTTTAAACATTGTGATTAAAACACCACAGTTGAGTTTTATTTATGGAACGCTCTTTAACTGCCATGATCCTTATCGTCCCATTTTATATTGGACGTAAAGGTCCATAAATGTTGCTCAGAGGCCTCTTTATCAGACTTGAGGTTCTTTTAGGTGCTGTAAGTCTACAACATGGGACCACTGGATTTACTTCACTCCCGAAGAAGGAAGCCGTGCTAAAGCGATTGAAATATCGCATGTTTAAGATGCTTGTATGACAAATAAAATAAATGTTGAATTTTCTGGGAATTGCCCATCAAGTATTCTGCATTATAAATGAATTTTATATACTTTTGTGTAACTGGTAAACGTAAGAGATTGTAGACAAAAGCTTACTACAGCAAAAAATGGAAATCTCCTTGAAACACGTGATATATCTGAAATAATTTTTTTGCAACATTAACATTTCCTAGATACATTTGTTATTGGTTTTAATTTTAAAATACTTTATACCTTCTTGAATGGTTATTCATTGATATTCATTTGTTTGTCGTGATTATGTAAAAATTTGCATTGCAAAGCGAATTAGCCACCCACTTTTTAAACATTTGGCTATCCCTTCAACTATTCTGTATTCCGCTCATACGTACAACTAAATGTTTAATGAATTTGTTTGTCTAGTAGATGAAGCAGATAGAAGAGTAAGATTTTGTGAGAATAGTTTGCATAGGAGTGCACAGAGAATTTAATGAAAATATAACACACAGATTTTTAAATTAGGTTGCATCTCAATTTATACAATTCATCCTTTATTAATATTTACTTATTGTTAAAAGATCGTTGTTACTCCGTTACATAGATTTTCACAAATCTATGAGATTCCTTAATGTTTAAGCTACTTTCAATACTATCTTTCTTGGAGTATAATCTGAAAAAACGCCGTAAGAGTTACACAGGCACGCTTGGCATCTTCAGGTGTGTGTTCTAAGATTTAAAAATTACTTAAAGGCATTAAACGCAACATAAAACAACACTTATTATCATCACCCAAGTTGCAGACGATTAGGAACATGTTGCACATATTTATGATGGATAAAAGTTTTACCTCGCGGGTAGTAAATCGATCGTGGCAGTTGGTCATGCAAACCTCTATACCACAGAGAACCACCAATCTGTCATCTTCTACTAGCACTCTATAAATAAATTACAAAGCATTGTAGTACTCCAATCTCTGAATAATGACTTTAATGTAATATTAATAATGATGAATAATAACGCATTTAGTTCCTCCTGCCGAAGTGTAATCAATTCCTTTTGGAATATGTACTAATATTAGAGAGTTTAGTAAGGAAGTTTGATATTTTTAGGAGACTGGAAACATCTGAGCATACGCAATGTCTTAACTTAAATGATCATTGCTTATTTCCTAAAGAGTACATTTTCAATATGCATTCCAGTATTTAAACAAAATAATGTAGACTTCTTCTGTGATCGAGTGGCCAGCGTGCTGAATTCCCAACTCAGAGGTTCTGGGTTCGAATCCCGCCTGGAGCGGGAATTTTTGTTTAGCCAGACTACCCTTTACATGGAACATTTTTCTAAAATTTTAATTTTCTCAAAAAATAGCTCTTAATGATTTTTGTTAAAATTTCATATGTTTAAGATATTTTCATGGCAATTGAAATGTATATCTTGAATTTTATGAGAATGTCCTCAATGGTCCTCTTCATTCTGAATGACTTTTGCATAACTGGTAAACTGTAAGAGATAGACAAAGTTTTACTACACAAAAATGTAGATCTCGTTAAAACACACAATTTATGCCACGTACACTTTTTTTCGAGTGTACCATCTCCGAGATATTCCTTGTTATTTGTACGAATTTTCCAATACTTATACTTTTTCTCAAATGGGAATTCGTTATTCGCGTTTTTATGTCCTGGACATGCAAAGAGAATGGAATGTTCCACATAGCAACCAGCGCTTAAAAGATTTGACTATCGTTTAAAGCCTACCATATTCCCCTTGCACGTGCAAGAAAATTAGCAATAACATTAGCAATGTTTATATCGATTAACATACAGTATATGGAGAATAATGTTTGTAAAAATAGTTTGTGCAAGAGTATAGAAAGTCATGCGAGTGCAACACAATATTTTTTTTTTCATTTATATGGCCCTCTTTAACTTCTTTGGTCATACAGAGGGCTTTGACTTCAGAAACAACTGATGGTGTTATTGCTCGCTGGACTGTAGACTTGATCATTGGTTTTACTGTTTTAACATTAAACACTTTTGCATTTACTGCCACATTCATACTTCAAGAGTCTGTGAGGGATAGGTATAAGTATTGGAAAATTCATACAAATAACAAGGAATATCTCGGAGATGGTACACTCGAAAAAAAGTGTACGTGGCATAAATTGTGTGTTTTAACGAGATCTATATTTTTGTGTAGTAAAACTTTGTCTATCTCTTACGGTTTACCAGTTATGCAAAAGTCATTCAGAATGAAGATGACTTTTGAGGACATTCTCATAAAATTCAAGATATACATTTCAATTGCCATGAAAATATCTTAAACATATGAAATATTAACAAAAATCATTAAGAGCTATTTTTTGAGAAAATTAAAATTTTAGAAAAATGTTCCATGTAAAGGGTAGTCTGGATTTTCTTAAAAATCTTCGTGTCGCATCTTTGTAAGATAATAAACTCAAATACCAAGTTGGTATTTATCTACGTTTCTTTTTTGAGTTATGTTGTTCAAAGGCACGCAGACAGGCACAGAGACACACACGGACATGTTTAAAAAAATGCTTTATTTTGATTCAGGGTGCCTCGAAACATGTATTTCCGGTGAAATCTCAGTATCGAATTTTTGGATGGAATGCAATACTTCTCCTACTTATTATACGCAGTAGAGAGAGAGAGAAAATGTCCCACTTGGTGCTTAAAAACTACATGTGTTAGGCAACTACTACGAAAGTGTACTGTTTACTCGTATGACCGTTGTAACTTCCGTACATTCACACGAGTAAATACCGTGAAAATTAAATTTTTGTTTGCTAGATATAGTCTATTTTTACTTTCTCTACCACGTAAATAGTATTTTTTTTCCACCCAAAATTAGATGCCGGGATTTCATCGAAAAAAAATCTGATGTGTTACACTCACATGACTTTCTCTACTCTTGTACAAACTATTTTTACAAACGCTTATTCTCCATATGCTTCATGTTAATGGAGATATCGAGATGTCAATCTTATTGATAATTTTCTTGTAGATGCAAGGGGAATATGGTAGGTTTTAAGCGATAGTCAAATATTTTAACGCTGGTTGCTATGTGGCGCATTCCATTCTCTTTGCATGTCCAGGACATAAAAAAATGAATAACGAATTGGAGAAAAAGTATAAGTATTGGAAAATTTAAGGGAATAACAAGCAATATCTCGCAAACGGTTCACTCAACAAAAGAAATGTATATGACATAAATTGTGTATTTTAACGCGATCTACATTTTTTGTGTAGTAAAATTTTGTCTATCTCTTATGGTTTACCAGTTATGAAAAAGTCGTTCATAATGAAGAATACTTTTGGAGACATTCCCAGAAAATTCGAGATATACATTTTAATTACCATTACAATATCTTAAACATATGATATTTTAATCAAAATCGTTAGAGCCGTTTTTGAGAAAATTAAAATTTTCGAAAAATGTTCCATGTAAAGGGTAGTCTGGCGTGGGGGGATTTTCTTGAAAACCTTCGTGTCGCATCTCTGGAAGATACTGAACCTAAATACCAAGTTTGGTGTTTATCCGACTCTTCGTTTTTGAGTTATGCTGTTCACAGACACACAGACAGACACACAGACAGACACACACACGGACATGTTTCCAAAAATGCTTATTTTGGATTCAGTGAGTCTCAAAACATGTATTTCCGGTGAAATCTCGGTATCGAAATTTTGGGTGGAATACAATACTTCCCCTACTTACTATACGTAGTAGAGAAAGTAAAAATATGAATAACGAATTTGAGAAAAAGTATAAGTATTGGAAAATTTAAGGAAATAACAAGCAATATCTCGAAAACGGTTCACTCAACAAACGAAATGTATATGACATAAGTTGTATATTTTAACGCGATCTACATTTTTTGTGTAGTAAAATTTTGTCTATCTCTTATGGTTTACCAGTTATGCAAAAGTCGTTCACAATGAAGAATACTTTTGGAGACATTCCCAGAAAATTCAAGATATACATTTCATTTCTCATGACATTATCTTAAACATATGATATTTTCATCAAAATCGTTAGAGCCATTTTTGAGAAAATTAAAAGTTTCGAAAAATCTTCCATGTAAAGGGTAGTCTGGCGTGGGGGGATTTTCTTGAAAACCTTCGTGTCGCATCTCTGGAAGATACTGAACCTAAATACCAAGTTTGGTGTTTATCCGACTCTTCGTTTTTGAGTTATGCTGTTCACAGACACACACACACACAGACACACACACACAGACACACACACGGACATGTTTCCAAAAATGCTTTTTTTGGATTCAGGAGGTCTCAAAACATGTATTTCCGGTGAAATCTCGGTATCGAATTTTTGGGTGGAATGCAATACTTCCCCTACTTACTATACGTAGTAGAGAAAGTAAAAATCATTTTAGAAAAAGTTCCATGTGTGTGGTAGTCTGTGAACAGTATAACTCAAAAACGAAACGTCGGATGAATACCAACCATGGAATTTAAGTTCAGTATCTTCCAAGGATGCGAAACGAGTAGTGTAAAGGAAATATTCCCAACTCCAATTACCGTATATACTTGTATGGAACATTTTTCGATAATTTTGATTTTATAAATAAAGCCCTAACGATTTTGATTAAAATATCATATATTAAAAATATTTACGTGACAAATAAAATGTATGCCTTGAATTTTCTGGGAAAATCCTGTGAGGTCCTTTTCATTCGGAAGGAATTATGTATAATCTTGTATAACTGGTAAACGTTAACCGATAGACAAAAAATGCAGATCTCTTTAAAACACACAATTTATTTCAAATATTTTTGTGGATCATAAGCCATTTTGGAGATATCCGTTATTATGTCGAATTGTTCAGTACTTAGTTATTCTATTAAAGTCCTGTCAGCATTCAGTTGTTTCCCACGATTGCATGGAAACAGTATGGAATTTTAAGGCCAGCGTACGACGCCCAATTCTTAAAATGTCACTATCGCTTTTCTCTTTGTATCTATAACGATATGTAACGTAGCTATTTCTGCAAAGCTTTATTTGGAGTAAAATGTAGTAGATGAAAAAATAAGATACGAGAGGGGGTAGAGATTCATGTGAAAGTATCACATCAGAATTTTATTTAAGGATCTTCCATAAAAAGTAGAATAACAATAACATTACAAAAATTCTTATGCTATGTTAAAATATGTAAGTACGTCAAGAAGAATATAAAAATTGTAGACAGTTGTCTATATTGAAATAAGTTATAAATTGAATATAATTTAAATAAGAAAATAGATGTAATAATAAGAGCAGAGTTGAGAACTTCTAATACCATATAAATGGTTTCGAAGAATGGCACATGAGTGCTTTATAATGCAGATTACAATGTTAGTCTGCAATCGCTTATCAACTTTGTAGGAATCTCTTTGGTATCCTTTTGTCGTTTACCATTCCTATCAGCGTATCTCTTAGCAAGCGGTTTTCTTCTCGTGCAATGTCGCATCTAATTTTCCTTCCTCTTCCCAATCTGTTTCGGCAGTATTCCTCCTTTGCTAACAATTGTTTACCGATTATTTATTTTTGTTTATTAATTTTTCCCTATTTTAAAAGTGTTCTTTTCCATATCCATATTTCAAATGTTACCTCACTAGTGTGGAGGACTTTTCAAGGCACCTTCTAACCACTCAGATAACGTTTCTTCTTTCATCTCTCGTCTAGAACTACCATTTGTTCATATATTAGTGTTTACAATTTGGAATTGATTTCAAACATAATAGAGTAATTCATCACGGTGCATTTTGGACCCCAAATGATGAGTTGTGGTGGCAACAATATATAAGCGAAAACATTTTAAGAACTATTTACATTGACACAATTTCTTCCTCCTCCTCTCCCACACACAGTTGCTTTATCCATTACAACTTCACATATTTATCTTATACACAAATATATAAAACTGATTCCTTTACCCATTTCTACCTACTTCTACGCAGAAATGATTTCGAATTAAGCTACAAGTGCTTGGTTACACATTGCATGTCGAAACAGCATTCATATGTTTAATTAGAAGTATGAAGTAACAAATTCTAAAGTCATAACAAACTCTTGCGAAAGAAAAGAAAAAAGAAGAAACCCAAACTTCTAAGCATATTCCCTCGGATGACTGGTTTACATTTGAAATATATGGAATATATAGAAAACGGCTAACACTACGCAAACATTTATATAAATTGCATATTTTAATAAGTTCCATATTTCTCCTCAAATAGAATTTTTTCTCTCCTACAATTTCCTAGTTATGCAAAGTAAATAAAATCAAGAGAACTTAAAAAATTATTCACAGAAAATAAATTCAAATTATACACTGCTTCTCGTGTCAATATATCAAATAATTTGGCTTTTAAATCAACATTTTTGAAGTTGTTGATAAAGTAAATAACGAAGCGGACTAAAATATCTGCTTGAAGATGCATATAAATTTTTTCTAAAATTGTGTTTTTAATCAGGGAAATTCAAAACAGGTAGAAATTTCTGATAAAATATCATTAAGAACTTTGGGCGTAATTCAACGCTTTCTTTGCCTATCAAAGAGAAGGAGTAGAAAAAGTAAAAATAGAACGAACTCTTACAAGTAACACATTTTTCATCACCACACTTACATCTACAAATGACTTCAAACTGGGCCAACCCCTCTATCTTTTTTACCCAATCACAACATACTTCTACGTTCTTTCTCTTTGCATTGATATACGCTTATGCATTCAATTTTGTTTTCCGATGTTTATCTCTAAACGCACGATGAAGCATGAGAATAGAAGTAAAATATTAGCGACAGTTTTGATAATCTTAGAAAGAAGAGTCGACAATTCTTTTTGCACGTAACGGTACAGAGCAAGCGAAGTTGCGGGAACCACAGAGGTTGTGTTGGCCGATAAGTTGGACATCAGTTGAATATCGATTACGAAGTCGATATAAACATAAAGCTTTACGGCTCTATCCGTTTCGACAACCTAGCTACTCTATGAAACTGTTTTATATATTGTGATTGGTTCTTTTCCCGATGGCATAACATGTCACGCCCCCTTCAAATTTTCCCGGGTAGATTAGAGGTTGAATGGCATTGAAATGTTAAATGGCTGCACGAGTAGGGTAGTTTCGGGGTAAAATGGACTACAAAATATTATTATAATGAACACTAGAGTCATAAACCATAAATTACAGTGAAAAGTCAAAGATTAATTCCATTTAACGTGAAATACTTTTTTTGTGAAGGTAACATGTACAGGGTGATTTACGAAGAACTGACGCATTTATTTCTTTAATGGTTTAAAAACGAGTTATGCTAGCGACAACTTATTATATCTGAAATGCAGAGGAATTTTGAGAGATTATTTACCTCTATAGAACATGTTAAAAATGTCCTCCATCCTGCATAAGGCACAACTCAACACTTCGTTCCATGTTACTGGCCACTCGTTGGAGAACTGTTGAATCTCCTGTGTAATGTTGTGCTTTAGATCATCCAGTGTCTGGGGACGTGTAGCATAAACCTTGTCTTTTAAGTAACCCCTATATAAAGAAGTCCGGCGATGTTAAATCCGGAGATCTCGGTTGCCACAGGTTCTTAGAAATTATCCGGTCGTCAAAGAAACTTGCAATTAGTGCCATGGAGTCATTTGATGTATAGCATGTAGCCCCGTTCTGCTGAAAATATCCTTGACTCAGCTCCACATCGTCTAGTTGTTCAGCAAACTCAGTCGATACTCTGCAGTTTCACATTGTTTTAAAAAAAATTGATCCCACTACTCTCTGTGCGGATATTGCGCACCAACTCCGATTTTAACCGGGTGCATAGGTGCATAGCCGGATAAGTGGAACCATGCTTCATCTGTATGTGATGGACAATATGATAGGATTTTGCACAATGAACGCCTGAAACCGACAATATTTCAGTCGTCTATCCTCATCTGGTTCCTGTAACTGCTGGACAACCGTAATCCTATACGGCTTTAGGCCTGCACTTTTCACAGCTCTCTGACACATTGAGTAGCTGTACCCTGTCTCCTACGACAAACGTCTTAATGATTTTTTGGTGACTGATCCAGTCATGCTCTTACGTCAACAACAACCGTGCGATGCCTAGATGAACGAGTTTTGCCTTTTTCACTCACCAGAGATACAGTTGTTTCCAATTTGTTTACCAGTCCCAGTACTGTGTTTCTTTGTGGAGGATTTCGAACACCAAATTCTCTCTGGTATGTTCTTTGAGTAGCTGTAATTGAATTCGTAATCCAGTATTGCTTTACAAGGAAGAGTCATTCATCTAATGAGTACTCCATTTTCACGTTGACCAGACCAAAATCTCCAAAACCGTTGCCGACAATAAAACTAACAATTACGAATAAAACATGAACATCTGCGCATCTAGTCACAGCCAATCGAAACTCCAGAACATTCCGCTTAATTTGTTGCTATAATGGAGCATTGAGTGAATTTCGAACAGAATAATTAAAGAAATAAATGTGTCAGTGCTTCATAAATCATCCTGTAGTTCATGTGATCGTGTAAAATGCGATTTATTATCTAAAATTTCTGGTTTTATCGACATTACGAAGGTCGAACAATTAAAATCTCGAGTGAGAGTTAAATATTTCACCACTTGAATAAAGAAAGTAAGAATTAGAAATTATTGCAATATAATAAGTAAGGGGAGGATCAGAATGACCGTTTTCATAAGGTTAACTTACTTTGTACTGTAGTCTGTTTATGTTGAAGGAGAGAGTTGAGTCCAGATGTAAACAGCGGGTGCATGCTATAGTGTTTGTACTGGTTGTATCATAAGAATGCGTCTACTATGCTGTACATGACGACTATTAATAATTTTATTCCGTTAC
The DNA here is from genome assembly GCA_030765065.1 of Deroplatys truncata. Taxonomy (NCBI): domain Eukaryota; kingdom Metazoa; phylum Arthropoda; class Insecta; order Mantodea; family Mantidae; genus Deroplatys; species Deroplatys truncata. Next base: position 156,152,827 of record CM060984.1, read on the forward strand.
AGAACACTATAATTTACATATAACATGTAAAGTGAATACTACACAGTCTTTAAATTGCAAAGGAAAATATGTACATGTGGAGTTTGTCGAAACTGAACGTTCTCCGTCTCTCACTTAAACAAAAGCTATATCGTGAGAAACTGCTTTCATCATCGCAAGAGGCAATATATACATATGAATAATACACTTATGTCACTGTCTGATATATTTCTTTCTCTGTTTGCGAGGTGGAACTTATGCCTACTACGATATATTTCTTTACCCACCGTTCTGTACTCAGAGGACACTGCCAAGACATTGTGCTCTCGGCATTGATAACTTGAAATCACGAACCAGGTCACCCTAATCCGCCTTCTAATAATACACATTCATTAAAATCTAACCTTTTAGCGGACTTATGACCAGCTACTGTCACATACTCACTTTGTCTCCTTTTGGAAAATGTATAAAACAAGGGGAGAGATGACAGTTTGTTGAATTCAGTATAACTGGCTTGGGAGCAAGAACATTATACTAATTTCCATGGAATTTGTATGATTAAATAATTACAAATGCCAAAATTGTATAGCTAGATATTGATTTTTTACACAAAATAAACACAACTACAAAACACAAAATATTAAGTCTTAACCAAGACAGCCATTATCATTAAAAAATTTCCTTCGTTTTGTCGGTGAAAGAAGATGTAAAACAGTCGAATAGACAACAATATTGTTGAAGGTATCTAAACTTTCTCCACTCGTCGTCTACTGAAATAACATATTTCACTTTAAAAACAGAAAATTTTATGTAAAAAGCATATGAGTTTCTCTACCATTAACAAATTCGCATATGTGCGCTATTTATTATAGTATCTATATAAAATTATTATTCTTTCCGCGTTGTTGTTCATAATAAGTACATATATCTTTACTTGCGAATGATTTAAAACTTAGTAATGAGTGTTTAGTTACATACAACATTTGGAAACAGCGTTTAGATGTTTAGCCATGATAAATAATTCTTGCGAAGGAAAGCAAATGGATAATTAGCATATCCGAAAGATGGGGCACTGGGAAGTGCAAGCATACAACACAGAGTATTTCGAAAATGTCTAACGGTAAGTAAGAAATTGACATTGTGTTTTGCAATTACATATTCATATTTTTCCTTAATTAAGGCTTTGTCTTTGTCTTATAGTTTCATATTTATATAAAATTACACAAAATTCAATCAGTGGAAGGAACTCATAATGTATATAAAAATATCTGTTACATATAGATGACTTTCTCTACTCTTTATCGTTTATTAGTAGGTATACAAGTTATTCTTATAAAAGCTTTTTATCTATCTCTTTTAATCGAGATAAACATTTACAGAAATAGCTAAATTGTACATTTCGTTGCAGATTCAACGGGAACAGCGACAGTAAAATGCCTTAAGAATAGGACGTCTATGCAGATCTTACGAGGGCTGATCAACAAAGACTGCGACTGATTTTTTTCACAGATGTTTATTACTCCAATTCAATGTTTACATGATCTTTTTCAAAGTAGTGCCCTCCTACTTCAATGCACTTTTTATAGTGTCTCTGCCAGTCCTTGAACACGTGCTGCAGACCATTCTTTGTCAGGTCCTTGAGAATCGCCTCAATTTTCTTGAGCACTGCTTCAGAGTTCTCAAATCGAATACCCCTAAGCTTTACCTTTAGTGATGGGAATGAAAAAAGTTACAGGGTGCAAGATCGGGGCTATAAGGTGGATGTGGTACACAGGTAATGTTGAATCGAGCCAGAAACTGCATGACTTGATTTGCGACGTGAGGCCGTGCATTGTCATGATGAAGTCGCCACCCAGTCCGAGAAAGCTCTGGTCGTTTCTTTGCAATGTGCTTCCTCAGTGTAGCCTATACTGACGTGTAGTATGCTGCTATAACAGTAGTGTGAGGGGGAACTGCATGCTGGTAAATCACTCCATTACAGTCAAAAAATGTGATCACCATCACTTTCCCTGCATATGGAACAACTTTTGACCTTTTTGGTGTTGGAGAACCTGGGGATTTCCACACTGTGCCGGCTTGTTTTCCTTCAGGATCATAATGATGCAGCCATGACTCATCACACCAAAAGGGTAATTTGGGGAGTATATTTTCTTGAAAACCTTGGTGTCGCATCTTTTGAAGATACCGAAATTAAATACCAAGTTAGACATTTATCCGACTTTTAATTTTCTGGTTATGCTGTTCAGACACACAGAGACATACGCGGGTCTTTTTCTAAAAATGCTTTCTTTGTTTTAGGGGCCTCAAAACACATATTCTCGGGGAAATTTGTATATCAAATTTTTGGGGGAATGCTATACCTTCTATCTACTGGGTAGATAGGTATGTGGTAGAGAAAGTAAAAATCAAGGTGTACATGAATTATATTAATATCTCAAATATATTTTCATCAAAATCATTCGAGTCATTTTTGAGAAAATGAAAAATAATAAAATATTTTCCAAGGGAGAAGTACAGGATAGTGGAATTTTGCGGAAAATCTTCGCTTGGTGTGCTTAATTAATATCTGATGCAAGTATGAACTTCAATAGTTATCCGACTTTTCGTTGTTGAGTTGTTCTGTTTACAGACAGACAACGCACGCACATATAATTTTATGGATTAAAGGGCCTCTTTTAGGCGAAATACTGATATCGAATTTTTGGATGTAACAAGTTACTTCGTGTGCCTACTAGGCAGGTTAGAGAAATATGAAATATGAGATACAGCTATTATGTTTCTTTTTTAGTTCCGTTTGTATCCCGCCTTCAACTATAATGGTCTCATTGGCGGCATTTCCTTTGGAACATAGTACTGACTGTAGGCAGTTTTGTTTAGCTCGTTTTCGCTTATAATTGGGTTTATGGTAAACTTTGGGTTTCATTAATTAGATCACACACACACATTCACACTCTCATTTATACTTTCAGACTTTGAGAAGAATAATTTTGGCTAGAGATAAATTCCCACCCCTAGCCGGGAATCGAACTCGGGACCTCTCGCAGGGCAGGCAGATGCTCTATCGGCTGTGCTACAGGGCCAGCCCTATTATGGTTTTGTTAAGTTATCTGTTGGTAAAATAAATAATGAGGCTACAGAGGCTTATCCTGGTAGAATGCTTAAATAACAAATTAGTAGAAACGTGAATTAAGGTATGAAGGATCGGATTAAAAGTATCTGATTCATAAATATTTAGTAGTTTCTTTATTTAGCTGCAAAACGAATCTCTTAAATACAGGTTGTAAATACCACAAGTGATGTAAACTGCAGTAGACGGTAATCTTCTGCTTACGCTAGCATTAAGCCATAGTGGGGTCAAATCGATTGCGAAAGTGTTACAAAGGTAGTTCAGAAGAAAAGAAAGGATCTATAAAAGAACCGAAGCAGGATTGCGATATCTGCCCACGTCACCCCTGCGCAAGGAAAGAAGAATAAAAGAGTGATAATTTCACAAGGGGAAAGTTTTTATCGTGATAAATGGCCCAGACATGAGCAGCGGGCCCGTCCGGTTGGAAATGAGATGTCATTCCAGACGTGCAGTAACAAAAACCCCCAACGTTATGGACCAGCAGTGTTGTAGTAAACCAACTGCCGAGGTAGTTTATTGAAGGAAACAGAGTAAGTCTTTATGATCTGCTGACGTCTGCTGCAGACGCTCATGTAAATACACCTGGATGGGAACATTCTGTTTTTATAGGCGTAGAAGTTAAGAAGATGCCTCGGTAGTAAATGAAGCGTATTTGTTCTTCCTTTTCCTGCATCCATACTAGGCAAAAAACAGCTGCAATCCACTCAACAGTGGAATGCAACACCCTCTTTGAGTAAACTATTGTTACAAAGCTATTTTTTCTATACACTTCATATTAATTAAATAAAAAATTGCAGAAAAACTTCGATTGCGCATTTCATTGTAGGAACAAGAGGGATAATGTAGGCTTAAGCGATAGTCTTAATTTTAAATAGCGGTTCACTACATGCTAGCTTTGAAATTCTACACTCTATACATGACAACACGAGAAACAAACGAATGCTGACTTAGGATTTCATAAAGTACAAGGTATTTGAACATTCAATAAGAATATCTTAGAAATGGCAAATGATACACATATTTTCGACATAAATTGTGGGTTTTAATTATATCTACACGTTTTATGCAGTAAGGCAAGTCCTTATTTCTTATGTTATCAGTAATAATAATTGCATAAAGTTCATTCAGAATGAAGTGCAATACACAAATTAGTTGCAGAAATTTTGCAGATATACGTATTATATGCTACGGAAATAACTTGAGCACATGAACATAATTTTTCAGTTAACCATGGGTATTTTATTGTTTACTATGCTATAAGTATAGGTTATCAAACAATTTATTTTGTGCAATCTATATTCAGAAAACTGGACACATTTGAAAGACCATGACGTGAATAAGTGTATTAAATACCATTAATATATTTAATAACGTACCTTATAACTGAGGCAGTATTTTATATCACAACACTGTGAATGCCAGAGTGATTGTAGTGAAAATTAGCATTATTGTATGACAATGATTTGAGATGTTTGTTAACTATAAGCATTGTTAGGAAATAAGTTTACGCGGCCTCACTGAAACTGACAATAGGAGCGGGTAACAATGAAGCGAGGGGGTGAGTTGTTTATCAATTAGAAGAGACAAGCAAATGACATCAGAGTAGCGCGCCTTTCTTTAGAAATGGAGGGAATATCTTCCCTAGAGCATATGTGTTTGTAGTTTTGATTAGATGACGAAATAGACGCTAATGTTGGCGCGATTTATTAACCAATAGCAGCTCTATTATAATGTTTAGGCATATCGGAGTGAGGGAGTATAAATTCTTAAGCCGGGGGCAGGTATTGCGCAGTTCTACAGAATCATTCACAAGGCAAACGTCACGCAGTTATAAGAAATCTCTCTCGCGAGTTACGCGTCATGCAGTTATAAGAAAGCATTCACGAAGTACACATTACGCAATTCTACAGAATCTCTCGCGTCGTAAAATTAGTTACGAAATGTGAAATACGCGAATTAATAGTGTGCGGCAAATAAGTGATTGTAGTTACATTCGAAAATATAACAGTTTCAGTCAGGCGTGTCTCAAGATTAAATATGTGAAATTAATTAAGTGTGACGGCAATAAAAGTGTAAAAACAAATTCTTTTATCAGTGTTATCTTTTAGTAACAAGTTCTTTCCGTTTACACGCCCTGTTCAAGAGATATTTGCTCGACTGAGTAATAATAGCTAGCCGGAGGACAAAGAACCCAAAATTCAAAATAGTAATACAATAACAGGCGCTCAGCAAATGAGATAACACGAACAGACACCGCGACAAATATGGTATAATTTTAAACACCACAGCAATATGCTGTGCATTTAATGACGGTGTATAATACATGCAATATATGAAATACACATTGAAAGCAGTACTACTGAAAACGGAGTTCAATACGCCATCGCAGGACCTTTTCTAAGGCTGTTCAAGCGAATTTAATTTTATTAACTCTCGGCCTACATTGGCCGACCTTAGTCGCGGTCTTAAAATCTGGATACCTCAAAGAAAAGGTTAAACCTACAGAAAGAAAGTTCCTAACAAATATAACCTATGTATTAATACAGCTAAAGTGTTCGTAGATTTTGGTCTCCCTCTTATGATTTCCCCACTTCTAGTTAACAATCAGTGAGATGCTCAAGCGACAGCGTCCGTAGCCATCATTCGGAAGATATCGGGTTCAAATCCCATACACCGGTTAATCTGACTGGAATTTTTCGTAGTTTATCGTAGTTGCCAGGTAATACCATGATCCAAAGTTAGAAATAAAAATCTGATGTGTTACTCACATGACTTTCTCTACTCTTGTAAAAATATTTTTACAAACGCTAATTCTTCATTTACTTCATGCTAATTGATATAAAAATTTGCAGAAACTATCGTGTTGTTAATTTTCTTATAGATGCAAGGAGAATACAGTAGGCTTTAAGCGATACTCAATCTTTTAAGAGCTGGTTGCTATGTGGAGCATTCCATTCTCTTTGCATTAAAAAAAACAATAATGAATTCCCATTTGAGAAAAAGTATAAGCATTAGAAAATTCAAACAAATAAGGAGTATCATGCAAATGGTTCACTGGACATAAAAGAATTATATGGCATAAATTGTGTGTTTTTAACGAGATCTATATTTTTTGTGTAGTAAACGTTTGTCTATCTCTTACGGTTTACAGTTATGCAGAATGTATTCAGAATGAAGACGACTTTTGGAAACATTCCAAGAAAATGCAAGATATACGTTTCATTTGCCATGAAAGTATCTTAAACATATGATATTTTAATCAAAAACGTTACAGCCATTTTTGAGAAAATCACAATTTTTGAAAAATGTTCCATTTAAAGGAGTGGGGGATAATCTTGAAAATCTTTGTGTCGCTTCTTTGAAAGTTACTAACCTAAATACCAAGTTTGGTATTTATCCGACTTTTCATTTTTGAGTTATGCTGTTCACAGACACACACACACATACACACACATCCACACAGGACGACCTTTTCGAAAAATTCTTGTTTTTTGGATTCAGGAGGCCTCAAAACACGTATTTCCGGTGAATATTGATATCGAATTTTTGGGTAGAATGCAATACTTCCCCTACTTATACGTAGTAGAGAAAGTAAAAAAGGATGGTACGGACGAAAGGAGGGGGGGCCCTGCAGCCGGGGCAGAGCACCTCAAGTAGGCTGCAGTGGCTTTTTTGTTTCTATCGTGACCCCTGGGAGCAAGGGCTGAGGATAGAGATCCAAAGATATACCAGATCCGGATGACGAAGGGCGCAAGCATGGACGGGTCCCTAACGTTTCCAGATCGAATGCATCCGCCGGCACTCGGGTCCACCAACTAGCCTCCGACCTCCGGCGCCCCCCATGGTGGGTCCCACTCGGAGGCGGGACCTGAGTAGTCCGGCAGCGTGGCCAGGGTAAAAAAACTTATGTAGCGTACTCCACTGCCCAACCGCAACCCGCCGAACACTGTCGGCTGGTCCTACAACCCTGAAACTGATCACAAGATGATGGGTACAGGAAATGAGGCAAGAAAGTCGCGGTATAACATGAAACATCTCCGTATTCGCCTGCCTACCCGGGGAAACCACGAAAAACCCATGGGTCAGAGTGGGCGATTGCCGGGGATCGAACACAGGACCTTTGGAAAGCAAGCTGCACACCCACGGCATCACAACTCGGTATAAACGAGTAGATGGTGCAATAAATAACTATATAAATAAATAAGCCCACATATATAAAATGTTACCTAAGAGACGGTACAGGAATAAGACTCCGCATATAAGACCATCTGTCTGGCCAGCGAACCTGCAGTAATCGTCGCGATATGACCAGGATGTTAAAGTCACATTAAACAATCAAAAACATTAAAACAAGTTTAATAATAAGGAAGAAGACTTTTGTTTACTATTCAAATAAACAGTCCTGTCATGACAACGTCTCAGTCTTTTGTATTAATCAAAATCTTTACAACAACGTTTGAGAAAACAAATGACAGCAATGCTTTAAATGTTATTTTATTGGAGGAAAGGCAAATAAGCCCTCGCCTCTTATCCTCGAATGATACTGAACAAATGTTTATATTTAATTTTATTCGAGTTTTCGTTTTATGTTCTCTCTCTATCTGTGCTTCTCTCTCTCTCTCTCTCTCTCTCTCTCTCTCTCTCTCTCTCTCACACACACACACACACACACACACGAGACATTTTTCTACATTTTCATTCAAGTATCAGATTAGATTAGATTGGATTGCATTCTGCAAGTTCACTAGCAGCCATAAGGGCTTGTGAACATAGAACATGTCAAGGAAATGTACAAAAATTACATATAAACATAGATATTACACAGAATATAGAACATTTGAAATAAAATAAAGACATATTATATACAAACTGAAACAAAGCAGGTGTAATTTTGTGCAAACTCGAATATCTTCCTAGCGTTATAAGGTTAACGTTATATTTATAGACAAGAGCAGTTATTTTAACTTTCCCTAGGCTTGTACCTTTTGTTCGTCTCATCATTTCGTTCTATTTGATTTATAATGCATAGCATTTACTGTCAGTTCTTAATATATATATATATATACATTTAAATAGCTTCATTAATTCTAGATCAGGCATCAAATGTAATTGGTAATTGTCGTTAATATTTACTAATACTACTTACAGAGCTATATTTGTATTATCATCAGAATAGTTTGTCATTCAGATAATCTTGTACAGAATAATATGCTTTTGAGCATAGGTACTCTTTAACAGCAGTTTTAAAGATATTGAAATTGTCAACTTTTCACTTAAGATCATTAGGAAGAGCATTAAATATTTTTATGGACTCATAATATATACCTTTCTGAAAGCAAGAAAGCTTTGCACTGGGATGATGGATGTTACCCTTTTGTCTAGTGTTTATCTCATGAATTTCCGTGTTTGTTATAAATGTGGTTCGATTGCATACAAAGAATTTCAAGACTGAAAATATGTACACGCAAAGTAGGGTTAATTATTTCAAAAAGTGTACGCCCATGAAATTACGAATAAGAAATTAATTGCTTAACCTGCGTAAGGTGATCCCTTTTACCATGCGACAGGCACATTTATTTAACTTTTTCTTTCGCAGAGTGATTTAAATTCGCTTAGGTTTGCTGTGCGTTTGTGAACTGTGTTCAATACGGTTGTTACAGTTCAGTCAACTCGCTCTGAGTTTCCAAAGAAACACGCGTTTAACATTTGGTATTCTGCTTCCGTGCGCTGAATATGTTCCCACCTTAAAAATGAATTGGCGACGTTGGAGGCGCAGAAGAAGAAAGAAAGGAGACAAAAGTGACGGATCCCTTCACAGTTATCGCATTTCGAGGTAGGCCCCAACATGCTGCAATCGAATAACAATGAGTCTGGGCTGGCATCTCTTAAAATATCATAAGCTCATGTCGGTTAAAAAAATGCCAAGCATGTTTAACTGTAGAGCTCAAAGGTGGAAGAAAAAAACTGCGGGAAAACGTAAATAGGCACCCCTCCCCTGAACCATTATAATTCAATACAATCGGGTGTGCTTCAACTTTTACCTGTGTCCCGAAGAAAGCATTCATTCTATTTCCTTCTCATCTTTAAGTGTACTTCTAGGTTTCGCGGCGTATGGAAATGGCGGACAAATGGCGCGGATGCTTGTCCAAAGAAAGGAATACTCCCTCTGGACACAGAAACCTACTTGGTTGACGGGCCATTCATTGGCAGCTCCAGCACTGGGGCCGTCTTCAAGCCTATAACTCCTAGGAAATTCCGCGTGTCTCTGTGACCTGTAGTCTCCTGTGCTTCTTTCACTTCACCCCTTCCCCCTGGGGGTGGTAGCCACAATATATCTATGTAGGTCTCAGTGTGCGAGGTGTCCCCCTCCGTTGCATAACCTATGCCTACACGGGGTTGAAAATAAGCATGGGGTGATTTTTGAATGTTGTAAGTAGGTTGTAATTTGTAAGCGTGTCAAAAGCTTTGTTCAGATTGATCAAATGGTGACAATTGTACATAAGGGGTTGAAAAGTATGAGTATAGGTAGCCTTTTGAAGTTATATGGTATCCTATAGCCCAAGGGCACAAATTTGTACCCTGTTTGACCAAGCAGTATAGTTGAGGTTGAAAATAGAGTACGGGTAGCTTTAAAAATTTCGAGCACTACATTGTGCTTTTTGGAAGATGTAACGTAAATTATGATTTTTACCAACTCCTATTGTATAAGTCTGCACTATTTGATCATATGGTTTAAACTGCAGATTTCTACACAAGAGGTTGGAAAATATGGTAGGGTTAGTTTTTTAAAGTTGAAAGGTAGCTTATATTATCTTTGGCTCCTATGTAATATAAGTTTACAAAGTTTGTAGGCCAAAGAATGCTTGATTTGTATGTTAGGGGTTGAAAATATTGATTGAATGTAAGCCTAGCGTATCATTTTTGTCAGTTTCCAGACTCCATATGTACCTGGTTGTGTTAAAATCATACCAAAAGTATTAGTTGATGAAACTTCAGTGAACTATGAGGGAAATGTGCTGATATAAACGATATAAAACCTCCCAAACGCCCATAAGGTAAATCATTTTTAAAATGCTTTAAACTTCCGCAACCACCCTTTTGGGCTGGAAATCGATAAATACGACATATTTTAATAAAGTGCCAAAATTAGTCGCTGATATCCATATTCAAAGAAACTAGTTTGAAAGTGACATGAGTATCAAAAACAAACCCACCAGTTTTCATATTTTTGAAGACATTATATCTTCATGAGACCATCTAGACAGTGGTGAAAGCATTAAAAATCGGTTGAGTGGTTCCTGAAATTACTCTAAATGCACGTGCGTGCACACATACACCTATAAAAATGTTCTTACTTTATAACATTAATATAAATTTTCTAAAGAATACACGATCAAATAAATTGCAAGAAGATGATGGGGCATGTATAATCATCTAGTGAATCTGTAGGATAGTTCGGATGAATTCCTATAGTTGTTAATATTATCAAAATGTTTACGACAAGTTTATGATGGAACAATAACGTAAAAAAATATTGCTTACGTGGTCCAATGTTAAGCGTTATGTCTCCTCAACCCAGAGTCCCCGGTTTGATTTCCGGCTGGAGCCGAGTACATTTTATTTAACGACAATAATTCCCTATCCTACGCTGAATTTCGAATTATTAATGTAGGAGTGAAAGTGAATGAAATGTGTTTCATGGTAAAAATGAATAAACTAAAGTTAAAAATCTATGGTTTTCAATGAGTAATAAACTTTCACAGTTGTTTTCCAAGTCAAAGAAACGACATGGAAGTGTTAATTTTAGGTCATTATAGTCACATTGTTCCTAACGCTTCAGTTGCAGATTCTTAGCACTCATGGTTCTTCTGACGTTATTAGGGGCGCGTAAGGAGCAAAATTCAAGGGAACTGTGCCGATTAGGTTGGACTCGGCAAGGTAATGATTCCAAACACTTGGTTTTGCTGTTCAACTATGATTAATATTATCTCTGATGTACGTTCTACCTAACATTCAAGGTAACTATTCGGAGTGGGATGGTCTCGGCAAGGATTATTTTTAACAATCATTGGATATGGAGTACTACATAGGGAATAACTATGGCGAATTGATTGTGAAGACTTCCATTCTGTTCTGCTATCTCCTCGGCGAGTTCTTTCAGTGTGCGGGCAAATAGCAGTTGAGGTGAGGAGGGGAGTACTGAGCTTGACACGTTAAGGAGCGGCAGTTAACAAAGAGAGAAGAGGTTGGAGTCCTATATGCAAGAAAAACCAAATAATGACTAGAGAAATAGCGGAATACGTCGCAGCGTTATAAATTCATATAAGTGGTCCACTTGATTATTACAATACACAAATAGAAAGTATTTTAAATTAGGCTATAGGTTGCAAGAAACGAAAACAACTCTTAACCTTTTTTTTTGAAAACATATAATCAACCCATCAACACAATTACAATTTTAATTGCATCACCCTCATTCCTACCAAAAGCAAACAAATAAAAATAAAAATATAAAGTAGGAATTACACTACCTTCAAACAAAAAAATAAAACGTAGTTTAATTCAAAGATGCTGGATTACATATGAAGTTTGGTATTCATCCTAGTTTTCGTTTTTGAGTTAATTTTCTTTATACACACACACACACACGCGCGAACATTTTTGCTTTCTCAATCGCATAAGTAGTAGGCAGAGAAGGTATCGCATTCTACCACCCAGAAATTCTATATCGATACTTCACCGGAAATACACGTTTGGAGGCTCCACGAATCCAAAAAGAGCATTTTTAGTAAAAGGTCCGCACGCGCGTGATTGAATGTGTATCGGCGAAAATCATAATTCAAAAACGAAATGTTCGATAAATACGAAACATGGCATTAAGTTCGGTATCTTTCAAAGATGCAACACGAAGATTTTCAACAAATTCCACGGCCCTAACTACGTAGAAATTCTGCCCAATTCGATTCGATTTAAAGTTTTTCTCAAAGCATTGGTTTCACTAAAGTAATTTTTCTTACAAGTAGACAGATTCCATTTTTTTTCTTACTTTACGTGAATGTTTTTCGAAACTTTTTGCTGTCTTACAAATGGCTTTAACGAGTTTGATTAAAATGTCATGTATTTAAGATATATAGATAGTAAATAAAATTTACACACTGAATTTTCTTGGAATATTCTGTGAAGTCCTCTTCATCCGGAGGGAATTATGTTTGTATAACTGGTAAGCGTAAAGAGATACAGAAAAGCGCACTACACAAAACATGTAGATCTTTTTAAAACACGCGATTTATTTCCAATACCTAACTCTTTTGTGTTATAAGCCATTTCAGAGATATCCGTTATTATTGGTTTAAAATTTTCAATACTTAGCCATTATTTTAAAGTGCTGTCGCGATGTCATGGAAACAATATGGAATTTCAGGGCCAGCATATAGCCACTCCCTTTAAACCTCTTGAGTATCGATTCAATTTCCTCTATTCACCCTTGCACCTACGACAAAATGTGTAATGTAACTATTTCTATAAAGCTTTATCTCAATTAACATGAAGTAGAGAGAAAAATAACCTTTCATAAGAATTATTTTCTAGAAGCTATATATAAAGATAAACGATAGTGGATAGAGTGAATGTAGTACATAAGATTTTTCCCCGAAATGTACTTTTTGAATCAGGGAGCTTAAAGTATGTATTTCTGGGGAAACCATACGGAATGATTGAGTGGAATTCAGTGCACACTCTATCGCCACGTGTAGGTGGTAGAGAAAGTACCATTTCTAAATAAATTGAGCAGTTTATTAGGGTAAGAAAGATATTATTTTTCAACATTCATATTAAAGACAACGAAATGGTATATAAACCCTAATAGAATAGTATACAACAACACTGTAATGGTAATAATTAGATGCGAGTATGTTTCTGAAACAAGCGTTAACCAGTTTCATAATTTTCATTTTAATTGCCAATTCAGTTAAGCTGCATGCGACTGTTTTTGATTGACCACACAATAGCTTCAAAACTTTGAGGTTTTACAAAAAATATCTTACCTTGTTAATTGTGCGTAATAAAACGCTGATTGCATGGCAGCACGGATTACAGAACCTTCAGCGTGTCTGCGAGCAGTGCAGCAAATGGCAGCACTTAAGCCCACGCCGTATTTGTTGATTTTTTTTGCAGGTAACGTGAAAGCAACACATATTGAAGCAAAGGAAATGAACTCAATTTATTAGAGCATTAAAATTATAATGCACAGAATTTATTTTAAATACACATATTTCATTGCTTATTTGGGGAATGGATCCCAGTGGAATGTTGGAGTTGGACTGCTGCTTTGAAGGTGTTAAAAGGTATGGGCGATAGGGGAGCTACGCGTGCTGCCGAGTAAGATCATAATGAGTCGTTGAAGTACAGGGCTATTCAAAATTAAGGAACAGACTTTAAATATTTATTTCTAATGAATTACAATAGATGGTGACACTAGAGAAAATTTCAAAATTTTATTTTATGTGTTCAAAATGAACGCCATTTTTTATGCGATGACGACCAGTTTGCATAAGCAACCATCTTCTATGAATTTATTGTATCAATTGTAAATTTTTTACGACGAGGCGGCTCGTTCTTGAACTTAAAACGAACTGCACGCTGCAATGAAACAATGGATTCACTCTTTGGATAATGCAGTACACAAAACAACTTCTCGTGTAGCGTCGCCATTTTCTCGTAAACAAACACAGCGCCGCTGTAGGCACTGAATGGAACTAATAGGTGGAGCTTAAAATTTGATATTTCCTCTATTCAATGATGTTTCGTATGTATGGTTATCTACCGTCTTTCATTAAAAATGAATATTTAAAATACGTTCCTACTTTTTGAATAACCCTGCATTATGAATGCTATAACGCTTCAGCTATGTGACATGTAATCGACGTATTATATTGTGGACGACCAAAAATATACTTATAAGGCAGTAATTACGTTACTGCTAGTTTTAGCGCAATTATATAGCAGGCGAAAAAGGCCAGAGCTCCAGATGCTCTTAAAACATTCATAGCCCGCGTTTGGTTGCAGTGCAGTATAGGACCTAAATATTAAATATGCATATTCATTCGTAAACAGTGTGTTTAAGACCGTTGTCTATGTTATGTACGAATTTCCACAAACTTTGTGCCACAATCTACACTTGCCCATCTGGTAGTCTTACACAAGTCACGACCACGAATTCGGCGATACATAAACCTGTCTTAGCCCGATAACATGTCGTCATCCCATTTCCTGAGTGCAAGGATCAATTCGCTGGCTCTGACATTTCCTTGCTGGACGCTGACAAAGGAAAGTGTCTAGCCAATCGGAAAGAAGAGCGTTACGCATTGTTAAATCAAAAGGGGGAGGAAAACAAAAATAGTAGTCGACTTCTCTTTGTAGTAAATCTTATTTTCTCTGTGGCCCTTGTGTCAAACGTTTACCACGCTCCACTTGGATTCAGTCCCATCATAACCATGTATCTACATTTAGTGAGACGATATACAATATTTCCGACCGAAAGACAACGCACTCCCTCCATAAAGGATGGATAAAACTGTTGGTAGGTATACCTGCCTTGAATATCCCGCTGTTAACATTTAGGGGCGATTTCACCAACAGATGCTAAATTTTAACACATTGTTAAACTGATTTAACACTGAAGTTAACACAAGTTCTGTTTCATCAAACAATGTTAACTTTAACAATGTATTAAAGGTGGTGTTAAGTTAACATCGCGATACCCATGTGTTAAGGCGTTTAACATATGTTAGAAGTTGGAAAATGGCTGCCGCAAACCAAGCTGTTGATGCGAGTTTGCTACAATTGACATTTTTAATGCCGTTCCTAATAGAAGAGTAGTCGTACGTCATAATAAATTTGAAACCCTGCAAAAGAAGAAATTTTTAAAGTAATATAGACTGTTTAAGGAGTCATGAGCATGGGTTTATGGAAAATACGAGAGGTTAGAATGCTACCAACAGAAGCATGCCTCTTTCTCCTAAGCTACGAGTGTTAATTAGATACTTAGATTTTATGCTACTAACATTTTTAATTTACTTGGTGGGGGATAATGTAGGTATTTCCAAAGCTCCCGTTTGTGGTTTATCCGGAAGGTTTCCAAAGGAATTGCTTCAAGAATCAAACACAATTTTTTTAGGTATGCTTAATTAATCAGTGATAGCACACTTTCGTCATTTTAGTTTCTATGCAATGTCCACCACCAGTTTTAAACCGTCTTACACGCTCTTTGTACCTAACGTTTCTGGTGCTGCACTTTATGTTAGCATAAAATTGCCGTAGTTGCTTACTGATCTTAAGAGAAACGTGTTCATTCCAATTAAATTGCTCGCGAATTTTGTTCCTGGCTGCAATTTTATCCTTTAATTTAAATCGTCAGGTTTTTCGCATTTGATAATACGTCTATGCTTATTAACCAGATGTTAATTAACGCGTTTTAAACGATGAAACATTTATTTCAGTGACATCGCGATTCTAACCTCAAACAATCGCGAATATCACATGGAAATTGCCATGAATGTAAATAGTTGTATGCTGCTGATACAGAGAGCGCAGCGAAACGTAGACAAAAGTGCATCGGAGCATCTCGAAAGCTAGCGTTTGCAGTTGTCTTTGACGTTAACAATCTGTTAGCTAACAATTTGCTGTAAAAGCTTGATGAAAGGCAAAAGTTTTAACATTATGTTAAATTTTGAACACCGTGTTAACAAACACGATGTTAGAGCATTTTTAACATTGGTTGGTGAAACCAGTCCTTAGTATAGATATTTACATTTTGGTGCTAATTGAGCCATTCCCCTAAATCGTAGTAGGTGTTTCTTCCCGCACTTATTTAACACTCGACTCCCTTTATCACGTCTCTGTTAGTGACTTGAAATAAACTCTAAGAAATAAACAGGACAAATGAGCGACATTATTGTCAGTGTGTAAAGGATGACAAGGGATTAAAAATAACCTCTCTTGGTGAATTCTGCTCTGATTATTATAGACAATAAGCTACTACACCTTGTAGAGGAAGTGGTGGATGAGAAATGAGATGAAGTTCGGTTAGAGCGGGATTTTAGCACGTGACTGAGACTATGTCTATTGAGCCGGTAGGAAGCGCTGGTGCGAGAGGGTACGAAAGGCGGCCAGTTCTGATGGCAGCAGACGCAGCGGAAACCCTGTCGTTTCCAGAGTAAGCATCTCAGACTGTCCCTACTATTCCCCTAACGTAAATGACAGGTTAGGGGAGAAGCTTCCATCTCAGGGAAGAAACACTTCTCTCTTCAAAACACAAACGCTACACATCACCATGAGGAAAAGCAAAATTTAAGTTAGTGTATAACCTAATCCAGTATTTACATAACGACCTGGCAGTCCATTATGATTCAAACCCGGAACCTTCCGAATGTGATATTCAGATAGAAAAGTGAGTTACCTATAGCATTAAAATTCCCATGATTTCCGAAAAAATCGAAGCTATTCCTAGAAAATTCCGTTTTATCGGGAAGATATAAAATAACTAAATCTGTTCCATGTAAGGGATAGCTCGAGGTGAGGGAGAGATTTTCTTGAAAATCTTCGTGTCTTATATTTTGAAGACACTGAACATAAAGAAGAATAATATGACTTATGAACAATAAGGATATTCGATCTAGTAATGTCATAACCAGGCATAGGAGTTTCTAAGCTTTAAAGCCAGGAGAAAAGAAATGAGGTTGAACTGTTACTTGACTTTACACAGTGACGTCGCGGATTACAAACACCCCATCCCTTGTACAGTCTGTTGTCGTTTACAAGCAGCATTCACCAGACTGTGCTTACCTGTCCATCAGCGATCCTTGCCGTTGTTGTTTACATATTTTGTATTGGCGCAATGGTTTGAATGTGGATAACTTGAAGCCAACTGTTTAAGAATTCCTATGCGTATTCATAATAATAAAAGAAGAATTTAATCAAAATACTAACTTTATATTTATCCGACATTTAATTTTTGGGTTATGCTGTTCACACATACATACTCAAATACAGTTACATACAAGCACGGACATTTTTCTGAAAATGCTATTTCTAATTCAGGGATTTCAAAATATGTACTTCCGATGAAACCTTGGATCAAATTTTAGGGTGGAATGCAATACTTCCTCTGTCTTCTAGGTACGTGGCAGTGAGTCAAATAGGAAGATCGGAAACTTTAAAATATGTTCCGTCTTTCAAAAGTCACTTCAAAATTGAAAGTACTGCAAATATTATTTTATTTAAGATTGGAAAAAACAGACTCTGGGAATAATGTCCACCATTTTCTTTTTTAAGACACACTATTCTTTCAGCGACTCCATGCACAGCATTTTGCGCATAATGTTTTGGAATATTGGCGATTACTTTCAGATAATGACTTTAGTCCAGTGGGTTGCTGAAAGTCGCAGTGAAACTGTTATTTAGGTAACCTTGCAACCAAAAGTCCGCCGGATTGAGATCAGGACGACATATTGTTGCGATGTGTCCACTGATGACATGATCACTAAACTTACTGATTAAATTATCACACTCATAAAATAATAATTATGCTCCTAAGTTGTTAAAAGTCTAACTTTTTCCAGACCTTGAAAGGAGGTTCTATTGATTCATAGTGACATTTCACCAACTTTATCCAATATTTTTAGTGATAGAATCAGGGCTTGCAAATTAAAAATCATAAATATTTTATTTAACAAAATTTTAATTATAATAGGGTAAAATCCTTGTAGAAACAAGTGAATACAAGACCCCATTGCTTGCCCAAAACAGTAATGTTTTATTGCTTTCCTAATTCAAATATTAAAACATTTATAATATATTAAACTTTTAAGACTCTTTTGAAATAAACAATACTTGAGAAAATCTAATATACAACATAGGTTACTTCAAAAAAGGCTAATGCTGCTGGGGTGGGGACTCAGACTGTATATGTTAAGAGCTCGACATGCTTCCTGTAGCGAGTTTTCTTGATTATTCATATATAGACGTTATACAAAATTCAGTTGAAATGAAGGCTATTTATGGAAAATTGTATATATACAGTTTTATTCTTTATGTCAAATCCCTGGAGACGTTTTGTTTTCATCCGACTTGGCACCCTCCGCAGACAATACATATATTTTGAAAACATACTTTTAAAGGGTTCAGGGGTCCTCAAATCTTTTATTTCTGATTGAATCCCTGTATTGAAATTTCGGCTGGGATATAATCCTTCTCCACCTTCCATATTTACGCGGTAGTGAAAGTAAAATGAGGTAGATATTTTTTTTCTTCCGGGGGTTCATTTCTATAGCCTCCTTTAACTGCTATGATCATATCGGGGGCTTAGGACTAAAACATTTGATAGCGTTTTTACTCTTTGAACTTTGTTGCGTTAGGTTACTGTAGGTTTTTCGTTGTCTTTAACTTATTTTCATACACATTCACTCTCACAACCACACTTCCATACTTTATGGAGGGTAGCGGAATAACCCTAATTAAAGAAAAATTCTCGCTCCCGGCCAGCAATCGAACCCGGGACCTCCGGGTGAGAAGTCAGCTCGCTGCTCACTCGACCACAGCCAGTCTAGATGTGTTTTCTTAACGCGGGTATACGGTCCGAATGGTTAATGTAATCTTTCTTTTTCTGTCATTCAGTGGTCCTATAAACCTCCTCCTCCCCGCATACCGTCTAGGTAAACAAAGTCCTCAGCCTCAATGGCCATGCATCTTGCAGAAGTTTCAGAGAAAGTCAATATCCAGGACCACGAGATTGTCAGTCAGCAATGAGGACATTCGTTTCCACAAGATTTGCATACAGAGGAGTTGAAGTGACGATTTTGAACGGGAGGTTGTTCCTAAGGATAAATGCCGGCCGTTCGAAAGTTATTTTTCTTTCTTATCGTCTTTCAACGGAAAACGCTATCATTGCAAACTTCAGGTCTGCCAACTTTTCCTCAACAGTCACTTTTATTTCAGTCCTGATACCACACCCACGTAATGGGTCATGAATGTTAGCAATTTTACTTTCTCTACTTGCCTATAATAAGTAGAGAAAGTATTGTATTCATCGGAAAATTCACTGGAAATAAGCGTTTAAGGCTACTGTGCGTCCGTCCACACGCGCGCTTGAGGACATAACCCAAAAATGAAAAATGGATTAATACCAAACTTCTATATTTTAAGTTCGTTTGCAAGAATACGACACGAAGATTTTCAAGAAAATCCGCCATCCCAAAGTACATGGAAACCCCCTTTTCCTCATGAAAAAATTCGTTATTGTTTATTTTTTCAAAATGGCAGTATCAATGTTAATTAAAATATCATATATTAAAGATATTTTATTGTCAAATAAAATGTATAGCTTGAGTTTTCTGGAAATAGCCTGTGAAGACCTCTACTTCTGAATGCCTCTTGTATAATTTAAAGCTTACTACTCAAACAATGTAGATCTCGTTAAGGAATACAGTTTATGTAAAATACAATGTTTTGCACGTTAACCATTTTCGAGGTTGTTCTTTTCCCACATGGATTGGGCTATTCTATTCTGCTCTCTCCAACGCTTCTTTGACCTTCCAATCAAACTGTGTCCCCTAGATGTATAGTTTAAAATTACTTGGAATTGATGTAGGTTCTTATTCATACGTCAGGTCATTGCCTATATATTGGAAGTGCGTTGTTTGTTCATTGGAGCGTAAGCTATCATTACTTTTGTTCTTTTCTGGTATCTACCTTTCAACTCGATTATCTTTGTTTAAGTTTTGGAAACCATAATATTATTTACTTTACAAATGAGTTTTGATACACAGCCCTCATCGTTTGACTCTTTGTCAAAAATCAAGATTACGTTGTCCACAATTACCCAATAATTTAAAGTTTCCTTTGTCCTATTTTTTTATCCTTTATTAACTAAAGTTGTCCGTTAGTGGAGAATATCGTCAAATAAATATTAAAAGGCATGGGGATATACTACATCCTTGTTTTAAGCCTTGATTTGCTTTGTTAATCTAAGGTCATTTTCAATTACCATTCTTGTGTTTATATAAGCTCTGAATGACTCTCTGCAAATGTAATGGATACCCTCTGTTATCTAGTATCTTCCACAGTATTTGATGATATACTCTCTCTTTTTCAAAATAGATGAATACTATGTGGGTTTCTAAGTAGGAATGAAAAGGAATTTTATCAATGATACTATTTATCTGTAAAGATTATTTCACTGTTTGATGGAGGAAAAGTAAATGAATTATCAGGATAATCCTCTTAAATCAGGCATTTTGCTTTTTTATTTTTTTCATTTAAAGAAATTTTGAATTCATTGTATTAATTAAAAGTTTTATTAAATTAATTAGTTAAATTGTGTTGATATAAATAATTTTTGTATTCTCTCCTTTTTTCTCTTATTTTTATAGATAATACATTATGTATTCTGTTCTTCTCTTAACTACACATCACTCAATATTTTGCTTCTACTCGTCATTATTCGTGCATTTTGTACATTACATTCAGCAAGCATATTTCTCTATAGCTTGTACATAGATTTCTCTGATCTTTTAAAAATAGAAATTGCCTTAAGTATTTTCCACTTTTCTGGTATTCAGCTGGTATCTGGTATCTCCAGCACATATTCAGCAGATGTAATAATGTTAGTAGTAAAATCACTCCTCCATATTTAAACTCTACCGGGATATTATTTACTCCAGTTGTTTTCCTATTTTAAATGCATTTTATTTCATTGAGCACTTCATATAATGTAATTAAATATACTGTCCTTTCTTCGTTATCTTCATTGCACAATGGTTCTGCTGTTTCATTACGTAATAAATCTTTGTAATATTTTTCCTATGCATGAAAATCTGACTGTATCTCGCTCTTCCTTTTTTAGATGTCTCATTACTTTCCATGCTATGCTATTCTGTCTCCCGAGAATATCATGTTCTAGCGTTGCTAGGAAAGTATTCCTTGACTTTAAGTTAGCTTCTCTTATTTTGCTTTTCGCTGTTTCTTTTAGACTTATACTCGTCTCTGTTTTCATTACATGGCACATCTTAGAGAAGCTTGCCTTTTGTCGCTTACTACTTGCCAAAGTTATTCATTTCAGTACTTAAGACGTTTATTATTTTCGTATCGTTGTTTGGTGCCTAGTATTTCCCTCATTGTTTTACTATAATGCTTTTAATATTTTCATATTCCTTCTCCAGCTCATACTGTGTTAGAGTCTCTGCTCTGTAATCTTTTTCCTTGCTTCTGTAGTAATTAAACTTGATACACTTCCTTGTTGTCCCTGTATACAGGGTGGACCATTTAAGTTGAGAACTGTACAATATCTCCAAAACTAAGCGTTGTAGAAAGAAATACCTTGAATAAAAGTTGCTTGATATTATGGAGGGATGTAAATGCCATTAATCGTGTTTTGTTTGGAGAACATTATGATAGTTCATTTTAGGGGTCAATTTAATTTTTTTAAATGGGAGCCTACAATTAGGGTCAAATTAAATTGACTCCAAAATGACCAACACAACGTCCTCCAAATAAAACACGACTAATGGCTTTTACTTTCCTCCATAACATGAAGCAACTTTTATTCAAGACATTTCTTTCTACAATGTTTAATGTTGGAGATACTGTACAGTCTCAACTTAAAAGGTCCACCCTGTATATAGGTCCTATTTATGTTTTTGTTTCCCCATCTTACTAAAAGGAAAATTTCATACAATACTAAAAAGTGGCATGTATATAATTCAGCTCCTCGACATACTTTTGTATCTTTAACCACTTCTGCTATGTTGTCATCAACTATTATATAATAATCGATCAATGATCTTGTACTCTTAGCTTTCCAGATATATTTTGAATATTCTTCTTTTTAAGGAAGGTGTTTATAATCTTTAATCCATTAAACGTTGCAGAAAGTCTCAAGGCTGATCATTTTCATCAATGATTTCTTCTCCATATACACTACGTGATCAAAGGTATCCGGACGCCTGGCTGAAAATGACGTAAACGTTCGTGGCGCCCTCCATCGGTAATGCTGGAAGTCAATATGATGTTGACCCACCCTTAGCCTTGATGACAGCGTTCACTCTCGCAGGCATAATTAATCAGATGCTGAAGGTTTCTTGGAATCAGGAGAGGTATCGACGCTCCTTACACCAAGCGAGGCGCCGTTTGGCATTTTCCTGCGTGATGTGTGACTTATGAGCAGCCGCTCGACCATGGAATCCAAGGTTTCTCACCTCACGCCTAACTGTCATAGTACTTGGAGTGGATCCTGATGCAGTTTGGAATTCCTGTGTGATGGTCTGTATAGATGTCTGCCTATTACTCTTTACGACCCTCTTCAAATGTCGGTAGTCTCTTGTCAGTCAACAGACAAGGTCGGCCTGTACGCTTTTGTGCTGTACATGTCCCTTCACGTTTCCACTTCTCTATCACATCAGAAACAGTGGACCTAGGGATGTTTAGGAGTGTGGAAATCTCGCGTACAGACTTCTGACACAAGTGATACCCAATCATCTGACCACGTTCGAAGTCCGTGAGTTCCACGGAGCGTCCCATTCTGCTGTTTCACGATGTCTAATGACTACTGAGGTCGCGGATAATGAGTACCAGGCAGTAGGTGGCAGCCCAGTGTACCTAAGATGAAAAACGTATGTTTGTGGTGTGTCCGGATACTTTTGATCACATAGTGTATACCATAAATCTTTGGGATAAATGACTTTCCCACTCTCGCATTCAAGTGTCCTAAACTATTATGTTGTCTGTTTTATTACGTTTATATATAAATTTCTGCAGGATATTATAAAATTCATAGTTTCCTCTTTTTGCCCATCTTCTAGATCATAATCTCCTGTTACTGTTAGTTTGCCTCTTTATATTTTAAATCTTACTACTACAGTTTTCTCATTTTCAAATTCATAACCTAAAATCTTCTTTTTTCATCTTTGGTCTACCCATACGGCCACTCATTTAACTGCGGTTTTTAGTTTCTTCTATTCCTGAAAGTAGATCGTCACACAATCTTCAACCTCTTTAGTAACCTTCAATTTCTATCCAGAGGTCACCATTACATTTATATTTGTTGTAATTCCTCTATAAGTTCTTATTCTTTATTTTGTATTTCTCTGACGTTCCAAGTAACACAGTTACGTAGTGTGTCTTTCCTTGCTAATCGCATATCCTTTTTACTTAGCCTACGTCTTTTCCAGATAGACCACCCAGCTTATTCTTATGAGACTTTTGAGAAATGGTGCTTTCATGTGTCGGGTTTGCAGTCCAGCGAACAACTCCCAAACTGGAGGACCAGACTATTGCCTCATTCGCCGATTTTTAGGATTCCTGAGGAGCCTTCGCGACTACCTAAGCGGCTTGGGTACCGAAGTCCCCACCGTACCTCACCTCCTCAGGTCATCCCCTTCTTCTCGTTGCCCAACTCCCTGGCGAGGTCTACTGAGATTGGATATATTTTTAAGTGATAAGTAATCATTCCTTTCCTTTGGAGTCATGAAAGGAGCACAAAATTTCAAAATCATCACACAGCGACCCGTTTTTAAAATTCTGACTATTGCATTAACGTGCTGTATCCTTATTATATCTATAAATGTGTAATGAAAGTTTATCTCGATTAACAAGAAATAGATAGAAGAATAAGATTTTGTAAGAATAGTTCGTAGAAGAACGAGCAGAGAAAGTCATATGAATGAAACACAGATTTTGGTGAACGCTCGTTTTTAATATAGATGATGAACACTGATGATACTTGAAACGAAATTATATTTAGGAAAGGAACATTTCCAAGTCTAAGTTTAAGGTACCGACCCAGCATTTGCCAGTTATGAAAATTAAGGAAAACCTGAAATAATCTCAGTCGGTCACTAGTCCGAGCTTTAACGACTTCGGCCATCCATATCTGTATAAAAGTTAATAGTTTTATTTTGTAGGGCTAGTATAAGGCATTAATTGATTACTAACCACCGTGTTTACAACTTTTTTACTTTCTCTACTACGTATAGTAAGTAGGCGAAGTATTGCATTCCACCCAAAAATTCGATATCGAGATTTCACCGGAAATATATGTTTTGAGGCCCCCTGAATCCAAAAAAATCGTTTTTGGAAACATGTCCGTGTGTTTGTCTGTATGTGTGTGTCTGTGAACAGCATAACTCAGAAACGAACAGTCGGATAAACACCAAACTTGGTATTTAGGTTCAGTATCTTCCAGAGATGCGACACGAAGGTTTTCAAGAAACCCCCCCATCTCAGGTTACCCTTTACATGGAACATTTATCGAAAATTTTGATTAAAATATCATATTTAAGATATTTTCATGACAAATGAAATGTATATCTCGAATTTTCTGGAAATGTCTCCAAAAGTATTCTTCATTGTGAACAACGTTTGCATAACTAGTAAACCATAAGAGATAGACAAAGGTTTACTACACAAAAAATGTAGATCGCGTTAAAATACACAATTTCTGTCATATACTTTGAGCCATTTTCGAGATATTGCTTGTTATTCCCTTAAATTTTCCAATACTTATACTTTTTCTCAAATGGAAATTCGTTATTAATTTTTTTTGACCTGGTAATGCAAAGAGAATGGAATACTTCACATAGCAACCAGATCTTAAAATATTTGACTATCGCTTAAAGCCTACCATTTCTCCTTGCATCTACAAGAAAATTAGCAATAGGATTAACATCTCGATTAACATAAAGCATATGGAGAATAAGCGTTTGTAAAAATAGTTAGTACAAGAGTAGAGAAAGTCATGTGAGTGTAACACGTCAGATTTTTTTCATTATTGGTCCAATGCATGGCATATAGTACTGAAAATCAAGTGGGAGGTGTTCTTTTCGAGAAAACCGTATAGGTCAACTACATTCGCAATGAGGCAAAGAAGGTAACCATATGCTTATCAAGTTAACAAATATACTTAAAGAACATAAATGTAATATTCGCTCACAATAATGTAAAACTAATATGCTGAAAATATATTTGAATAATTGTGGAAGGGATGTAATGTGATCTTAAGGAGGAAACTTATAATACTCTTTTAGTCTTTGAATATTTATTTCGGAAGAAAAAATAAACTTCCTGTACTATTCTCGTACAAAATTCGAATTAATAGCAGTTCAGTATCCATGGATGCGACACGAAGAGTTCAAAGAACCCCCCCCAGTCCAAACTGCGTTTAAATGGAACACTTAACGTTATTCTTGATTTTCCGCAAAGAGGCTTATGATGATTTCGATTAAAACACATGTGGTTAAGATATCATCATCATCATCATCAATAGCATCATCTTTTCATGGATTAGGCTACACATATATTTTATTTCGACCTCAGATCTCTTTCCATCTGCTCATCGGTCTTCCAGTATCTATTTTCAATTTGGTAGGTATTCAGTGTCATTTTGGGATATCGGTTTTTTTCCATTCAAACCTCTGCAAACCTAATTCCTCTCGGAATTCTGATTTACGATTTCTTCTTTTTTTTTCCTGAGGCTTACCAGCAACTGCAATGTCTTCTAATCTCACTGCGTAGAGTTAGACCAATGGTAGGGCTGCCACTTCGGCTTGGTCAAGCAGGATTTTCTGTCGGGGTGTCCTTCCCTTAGATGATTGTCGTCTCTTTGACTGACGAGAGTCTTTTTCCCGGTTTGTTTTTTGGAACTTTCTATCCGAGATGTGTTGTCTTTCTAGACTTTTGAACCTCATCTGCTCGTACCCGTCTTTCTAATTCCCCAAGGTAGAGGGATAACTTATGTGCTTCATCTTTTGCCCTCGTAGAGACCATTGTTGTAGCATTTGGGATTGCTATTAGCATAAAAAGATGTACATCTTGAATAGCGAATAGCTGTGAAGTTTTCTTTATTATGATTGAATGTTCTTTAATGTTATTTAATTGGTAAATCATACTACTTAAGATACGTACACTTTAAAACACACAATTTTTGCCACATACATGTTTGTTGTATTACTCATGTCCAGAAATACCCGCTTCTATTGGTTTGACTTTCCCAAAACTTTATCACATTGTTTTGGTGTGCTAATTCATCATTATTTTGTATCTTGTACTGTCCTACAAAGAGTGTAATTTCAAAGTCAGCATACAGCAACCTCTTTTTTTTTAAATATTTTACTATTGTTTCAGCCTCTTATATTCCTATTTTTCCTACAACAAATGTATAATGAAATCATTTCTGGTAGCATTTAGCTCCATTAACATGAACTAGACAGAAAAATAAGCTGTTGTAAGAATACAGTGTAAGATTTGTATAAAAATAAACGATGCTGCGTAGATAAAGTCAATTGAATATAACTCGTCAGATGTTTATCTCTGTATCCTTCAAGTGTATTTTTTTCTCCAGGATTTAGCATTCTGTTTTTTATAAATGTACTTTTGGTTGAAATTGCGACGTCATAACAGCGGCTGTATAAGCGATCATGCTCATACCTCACATGTCTATGGTATCAATTCTCCCTCGGTGTCGAGCGTCAATATCTTTGTATAAACTTAATTTTATTTTATTGGATATTTGCATAAACATAAGGTGGTTTAGTTGTAAGCCTCGTTTACTAAAATTTTACATAAACGCATTTAATTTGTTTTATTGCATTTCCTTAAAGTGTTAAACAATTACCACCTTTATCTCATTTGTTTTCACTGAATGATTCGATACACCCTTAGTTTCTTTTGTATCTGATAGTCATAAAGCGCTGCACCTATTTGATTTTTACGTTAAGTGCATTATAAATAAAAAGTCTGACTTAAAACTCTTATTTGTGTTATTCAAACTTAAATAACTGTGTTTCGGTTTTAATTGCTTTCATTAAAAATTTCCGTGATGAGGATTAAGTACCACTTGAAAAGTTAATATCCTTTCCGTAAGTCAGCTACAACTGCGCAGAAGCATTGGAAAAAAGCGCGGATTCTACTCGACGAAAGACTGAATGCACCATTTAAGTGTGATAATTATCACCCATCAGCAAGGGAATCTCACTGTAACCTATGTTTCCGTGTTTCAGAGAAACGTTACTACAATATTATTTCTTCATACTACAATTTCTTCATCCAGATATATCTCTAGTTTAAATAATGACATTTATACTCCATCAATCCAATATATAGCTGGCAAAATTCGACGAAATATCTCGCTTGCCAAGGAATATTTAAAAAAAAGATGCAGTATACCAAACTTTAACGAGCATAATTTTTTGAAGTAAACAATATTAGTAACAAAATTCATTTAGGGAGATATATGAATTTTTCTACTTTTATTTGTGTACATAAAACAGTTTGACATATTCTGTGTCATTTACTGTGGTGCTTGGTCGCCACGGGAAACGGTATAGTTACGATCGCATTAGAAAGGTATCATAAATTCATGCAATGTTAAACCTATTACCTTTCAATGTTTTATAAAACTCTGAAGAATCCGTGCTTTTCAATTTTTAAAACATTCCATGATTATGCGCACATGAGAGAGAGAGAGAGGGAGGGAGAGGGAGAGGGAAGGTAGGGAGGGCGAGAGATAAAATTTACAGCTAATGCAGTATACTGGTAATTAACATTAGGTAAACTCATCGAAATAATTTCATGAAGTATAAAGGTGATGTTTTAGTGACAAGTCCCCTTCCGTTGTAAGGGGAATGTGGCTCACCTTCAGGAGATCATATTTTGAATCCCGCCGGATCAAGCATCTGGTTAAGGTGCATCCGGAATCTTCCCTTAACCACGGAAGATTAATGTCGGTTAACTTCAAGTTTGTCGAACCCGAGCCCATTTGAGCATTGTTTCACCTTTTTCATTCACCATTTAATATGACGTACCTACTTAAGACATTAAACTCAAAAGAAGATGAAAGAAAGGGAAAAAAGAGACGAGTAACGACTTACTTGTAATTAGCATATTTTAAAACACGTATTTAGTGCACTTTTTGAGAATAGTAATTTTTTTTCTTTGTGAGCAATTCCAATGTTGTAAGGTGTTTTTTTCTGTAAGGTTTCCCTCTTAAAATTAAAAGTGTTGGTCAACATTGCAATGGTAGGCAGGGAAAATGATAAGAGTTTATTTTCCAGTTTCTCTCTTCCTTTTCTCTGCAAAAAATTGCACGCGACTTAGTGTCGGTGTTAGCTAATGGGTACGTTGAAGGTTTGTGAAGGGAGCATTCACTGCAGTTTTACGATTTATGTATGACAGTTGAATACTCGGCACTACCACTGCAAGCCTCTAGTTTTCGAGGTCACGGGTTCAAACCCGGCGGAGGGCGATGGATTTTTTCGAGCGTAAAAATCCTTGGTATGTCTTCCTTCGGAAGGGAAGTAAAGCCGGTGGTTCCGTGTCGTAGATTCACGGCACGTAAAAGAACCTCAAGCCTGATAAAGAGACCTCTGAGCAAAATTACCGGTCTTGCACGTCCGGTATAGACACTAAGAACTACAGCAGTTAAAGAGCCTCCATAAATAAAACTCAGTTTCAATTTACTGGCACTGCAGACCGCCACCTTCCAATTTTGGACTCCAGACTGAATAAAGAGTGAGGAGTGGCAGTGGAAAGAAGTACAGTTTTCACACCTGGATCTTTGAATGTCACGCACCGTTATGGACCTTGTTAAAGTCATGTATGATGCAATGAATCTTAGAGGAGCTGGGCTTCTCTCTAGAATTTTATGAATGCCATCGCTTCCATTACCTGCACAGTCTTACTTTACTCGATTCCCAAATAGGAACACTAAATCCACAATTATCGCTAGGCTCTCCTCCTGTTTCTTAAACACATGCACACGCACAGGCACGCAAAGTTTTCATTTCAGGATAATGCTTACTTCGGTTCTTTGACGAAATTCGAACATTTATAAAAAACTATGACAAATTCTACCGTTAGTTTAGGTTAATTTGATTACGTCTCACTACGTCATAAACTTAATTTTGAAGTAAGGGAAATATTTATGTACTAATGACTTTTAGACTGAGACCAAAAGCTTGAGCCAAGTTCGTCAGTTTGGCACGATGCCCTGGTGACACAGATACACCTCCCTCTCCCTCTACCGACCTTTCGACACCAGTCATTAAGTGCAATCAATGGCCTGGCAGAATCCTTGGCATTTTGCACCCTTGCTGCAGCATTAACTGTGCTCTCAGCAAACAGCTGAAACACGTACATATTCACTGCCTTTTGTTTCATTTGGGAATCACATCTGTTTCCACTGTGATGCATTTCGGAACATCAGGATAATCTGTGTTTATGAACCTGTGAAGATACCTACCATATGTTTGAATAAAACATTCAGTGGGCGCAACCATTTTTCATAACTGAGTTTGGAGTTAGCTTCTAACTAACTTGTGTTAACTTTATGTCGTCTCCACTAGGTTGCTCTGCCCGTCATTATTTAGTACTGGCGGAAACGCAAGATTGTAACAACTAAAAAAACGAATATATTGTAATCTTTTATTTTAAATGTAACAGTTCACGTTAGTCGTTTTTTTAGTTCGTGAACATATTTGCAATAATTTTGGTACATAATCGAAAATAATCGCTTAGCGCCCATTTTTACCTTTTCTAATACTTGAAGGGAATAAGGAGAGTATTGTATTCCACCAAAAAATTCTACATACACATATTACCGCAAATACATGATTTGAGTTCCCTAAGTAAAACAAAAAGCGCGTGCGGGTGTGTATGGGTGTGTGTGTGTGTGTGAACAGCATAACTTATGAAATAAAATTTAAATTCAGTATTTTTCAAGGATACGACATGAAGATTATCAGAAACCCTCCCCCATCTCAAACTACCATGTTATTACATTTTATTTTTCCAAAACTGGCTCCAGTAACTGTTATTGAAACACCAGATGTGCAAGATATTTACATGGCAAATACATTGTATAAAATAAAATTTAATTTAGTATTTTTCAAGGATACGACATGAAGATTATCAGAAACACCCACCTCTCAAACTACCATGTCTTTAATTGTTTTTTAAAAAAACTGGCCACAATAACTTTCATTGAAACACCAGATGTTTAAGATATTTACATGGCAAATAAAAGGTATAATTTTAGTTTTATGCAAATAGCCTGTGCTTCGTTCTGAATTAATTTTGTATACTTTTGTGTAACTGATAAGAGCGATAAGAGATAACCAAAACCTTGCTGCACAAAAACTGAAGATATACGAGGCGTATTCTAAAACTAAGGTCCGTTGAACAATATTTAACGAATGGTAGGCCTGAATGACATTTCACGCCTGCAGCGCTGTCTACCGACTCCTGAGGAACGTACCGCAGTGTTAGTGTGACGCAGTAGGCGTTTGCCAGTCGGTGAGAGCAGATCGCAATGGCCGCGACAATCGTAGATCCCGCCAGTTGTGAAGAGTGCGGGGTGATTAGATTTTTGCTGGAAAAAGCATCAACTGCGGACATCCATCGTGAGTTATGCCTCGTGTATCGACCGGACATGAGTGACATAACAGATTCGACACTGGTGTCGAGACTTTAGAAATAGCCTCACAAATGTGCACGATGAACAGCGGAGTGGTAGGTTTAGTATTCGGACCGACGACATCCTTGAGCAAGTGAACCAAAAACTTCGAAGTTATTGGCCTTTTACGATTAGTAGTCTGGCTAATGAATTCCCAAATGTTGCTCGAACCTCACTTTGCAGCATTGTCATTGAGCAGCTTGGATATCGGAAACTTTGTTCGAGGTGGGTGCCAAAACTGCTCACCGGTCAGCACAAAGAGCAACGAATACGTAGTGCACGAGAGTTTATGGAGCGCTATAGACAAGATGGAGATGGTTTGTTTTCCACATTGTTACGGGCGACGAGACATGGATAGCGTACACCATCGCAGAATCGAAACAACAGTCAATGAAGTGGCGTCGTTCCGGTTCAACCAAACCAAAAAGGTGTATTATCGCCATATACGAATCGCAAAATGATGGCTGCCGTGTTTTGGAACGAAAAAGCATCTTTTGATTGATTTCATGAACCGTGGATCAACAATTACAGCTGACGTGTACTGTGCAACGCTTACCAAAATCGACGCCGCGGGAAACTGTCGTCTGGCATTATCCTCCTGGACGACAACGTTACCAAAACCAATTTAAGAGTTTCATTGACCACCCTCCGTACAGTCCGGAAGTCTTCTTGCATCTGAAATGGTGGCTGGGTGAACAACGATTTCAGACTGATGAACTCAAGACGAGTGTTACCAACTGGTTCAAGTTCCAGGCGGCAGACTTCTATGCCGAGGGGTTAAAGAAGCTGGTGCAGCGTTACAGCAAGTGTATAGATGTGAACGGCGATTATGTGGAAAAGTAAAGTACATATGTAGGCACATATTACTGTCAATAAAAACCTTGTCTCGTGAGCGACGTTGTTATTATGACCAAACGGACCTTACTTTTGGAATACGCCTCGTATTTAAAACGCACAACTGATGTGAAATGAATTGTCCATGGCATTAAACATTTCCAATCTATTTGTTTTTATTGGTTTAGGTTTTCAAACAATTTGCTTCTCGTGGTCATACAAAGAGTATGAATTCCAAAGCCATTGCATAGCGATCCTCGTTTTAGAATTTGACTCTCGCACCAGCCTCCTTTTTTCTACAACGAAATGCGTGGTGAAATCATTTCTACAAACGTTTATCTCGATGAACATGCAGTAGATAGAAGAATAAGTTTTTATAAGAGTAGTTTGGTTAAGTGTGGGTAGAGAAAGTCATGTGAATATAAAACATCGGATTTCTAAATAAAAATATTCATCTTCTACATGGGTATATTAGGCAAAACATGGAAAGAAAATTAAAGAATATGAAATAAACATTTTGCTAAGAACAAACGTTACCTAGAAAATAAAATATACCTATATAATGAACCCGGTATAGGTAGCTCAACATAACCTATGAGATTATCTTCTTTTATTATGATTACTTATTTATTTCACAGAATGCGATCCAGAGACAAAACATGTGGTATGCAACACTGATGCCTTTCTCTACCTTTTACAGTATCTCATATATATTATTCGTATAAAAAGCGATAATTTTATCCACGTTACGTCATTCAAGCTAATTGTTTGCCTAGAAATTATTCAACATTAAGCAACATGGACTTGCTACATACCACGCTTAGCTGCCTTATCATATCGTAATAGCGAGCTCGTATGAATCGGAAATAATAAAATATTGTCTGTCAGAAGAATAATTGGAAAAATGCAAAAGTACAATAAGGAATAATTCTGAATCTGTATGGTTAGGTAAAAAATAGTATAAAGTGTGTAATTTAGTAAACTCTAAATTTTTCTACAGCACATAGACTTCTGACAGCTAAACTCACAGCAGTTCAATACATATTCACCTGAACTATCTTACTCCTTGGCTATTCATAAGATGTTCAGCTATCTAGAACTTTTTGACAATCGGAAAGCTCTGAAAGTCCTGGGATAACTTCTTGCTCTAAAACTTTCTATACATGATGTCATACTTCGCGGCATTCTTAGACCCAACAATAGGTCGACATTGTAATGCGGTTGAAAGGCATCTGACTTCAGTATAAGAACTTTTTACCAGTCCTACGTAGTGCTAACTTCCAGCGATGACCATTCAGGAAGACATATCGACAATGCCAGGTTTGATATTTACCATGTTACGCGTCAATATATCACCACCATAATAAGAAGGCCACTTGATCATTGCTGTTACCTGCAACATCTTCATCGTATATGTACATTCGTTTTTCAAGTTTGCTGTGATACTCCACAAATGCTGACCTTAACCATATATTGTTTTTGTTCACAGTATACCTACGTTTTAACGTTCCACCATCTTCAACGCCTTTCATTCCTTATTGGTTCCTTTTTCTTTAATGTCAGGCTTTATTAGCTCTTCGGAAACCAGTTTATCATGATTTTATTCAATTCCTTCCAGATACCCAGTTACAACTATTACCTCTCCTGGTTCGTTTGCGCTCTTCCTCAGTACTTCCTTTGATCACCGATGTTAGGAGGAGTAGGACTAGCTGCGGAGGGGTACCTCGACCTACATATTTTGTGGCTGAAGCCCCTGACGGTGTGTCCCTGGGGTGAGGTAAGAGGAGATAGAGGGCGGCCGGAGCAGGAGGCACGGCAGGACAGGACAGTGGACATGGTCCCTACCTTTTACAGATTGAAACTTCCCGGATGACAGCTGGTGCTCTTTACCCCCCTGTAGGCTTGCACATCCCACTGCGGGGCCCGGCACTCGGAGATCGCCCCATTTCGGGGGACGAAGGGTTGCATAGAATATCCAACATTTTTAACCCTGAAACAGACCAAGTTAGTGAAAGGTGAAGTAAAATGAGAATGTAGGTGAACTGGAGCGACAAGAAATCCAGGGGATGTAATGAACTTTCCCCGTATTCGCCTAGGCCCCGGGGAAACCCATAGGTCAGGATGGTCAACCGTGGGAATCGAACTCACGATCTCCCGAATGCGCGTCACATCACTGCTGTTATGTCTGGCTTATTGCTACTTGACCGAAGTCGAAAAAGTAGGTAATTTTCTTTTCACTGCAAAGATAAACTCCCCCCTATTTCTAGGACTAGAAAATTTAAGGACAAACACGTCCATAGAGTAGACTCTGGTACACAGAAGCCCCGAATAGTCCAACACAGGATTATGGTTAAGAAAGAGATTTATCTAGTTATCAAAAAAAGCTACTAGAAGATTGGAAACCCGACCTTACCGATTGCGAGCTGAAAGCGTTAATGCCTGAGACATTTCGTTTGCTTATTAGAAACCTCCTCCCTATGTCGTATTATAATATATCATGCAGAATGTGTAGTAAAGTATAAATATCCATTTAATTAAGATGAAAAGAAGAATGTTTTGAATATCATTAAGACTTTTGCCACATATAACACGTACAAGACAAAACTCCCCGTAGCTCAGTTGGTAGAGCACTGCCTGCTGTGCGAGTGGTCTCTGGTTCGATTCCCGACTGGGCGATGGGAATTTTTGTTTTGCCCTATCCTCCCCAGATTCTGGAAGTATGAATGCGAGTGTGAATGTTTGTATGATCTAATGATTAAAAACCAAATGTTCAAGAAACCTAACGATAAGTGTTACTGGAGTTAAACCATTGCCAATAGACAATAAGTTCCAAAGGAATGGCCGCCGATAAGATCCGTGTAGTTAAAGGCGGGGTATAAAGGGAACTAAAAAGAGATAAAGTCCGATGTGAACATTCACACGACTTTCTCTACCAACGCTAAATTCCACATGCCCGTGATATAGTATACATAAAGTATTTCTTCTATGATACGTTACTCACCATGTGTTTTTGCGTAGGGGATTACAAATTAAGAGCGTGAGGAAACCTAATTCGAATTTAGTCGTTGTAACGTAAGGTCTATAGCCATGACTTTGAGAGTGTCCTTCGGATGAGATACATAAACATGCATGATTGACTAACGCTACGGAAAAAAAGGCAGCAAATCAAAATGAACCCTACATTTTTATCGTAGTATGCTTGTGTCTATCTTTTGCAATTTCGAGTTTTTTAAACAAAACTTGATGAGAATTTCACAGGCTATTCGTAAAAACTTCAAGATATTGTAGCGTCCCAAGGCTGGCAACGAACCCCAGGTGAAGAACACAACAGTCTCAGAAATGTTGAAATAACAGAACGCTGACGCCTCACAGCGTAAGATGTTTAAGTTGACCGAATTAAGGCCACAGGGGCAGACCACCTCGAAACCCTATCTGCACGAGTATTTTTATAATCTGTGCACAAAAAACCTCACCTTCAGCTAGTATGTAACAAGTTGAAGTACTTACAGTCTGGACTATAGACCTATAGGCTAGAATAGAGAGAGACCCAAAGCACGAACAGAGCGTTACCCAGAGTATTCTTTTCCACCGCAACCCCAGCCCCTTCCTGAGAGCTAGACGTCCCGCCCCCTACTGGGGTATTCTCTCCCCGATTTACGTAACTCTTGTAGCCCCCGGTATTTTCCGGGTTGTTACAACATAGTTTTATTAGTAATGTAAATATTTAGTAGAATTTTTAAAAATCGACAGTCATTTTGAGAAAACCAATAAAAAAGAATGATGTTCCACGTAAAGGGTTGTTTGGGGTTGGGGATTTGATTGAAAATCTTTGTGTTTTTTAAAAATGTTGAGCTTAAATATCAAGTAGACCATCCATACTATCAACTACAAATTATTTAATTTAAACATTACTTCATTCTTGCTTTAAAAGCTGTACTTAATTATATGGTCAACATCATCCGCAAATCAACCCTTCCTTTCCTCAGACAATTTATGCATTATTTATTACTATTATTACTACTATTATCACTGGGAGCGGCTGCAATTCTATTAATTTGTTCAAAATCATAACTATTATGTAGCAGAAGCGATTTCACGTTTTCAGAGCTATCTGACTCCAAAATTTTGTAAACACCCAAAATGTATATTCAATGCCGCTACTAGAAACTTCACATAAGCAATTAAACTAACAAGGCGAGAAACAAGCATAGTTGGTAGTGGTGAGCATGAAGAAGTCTTTAATGTCTTTTGTCTTAAGACATTTCGAAAGAGATTTCGCCGAGATAATATAGTATTCTTACGACAATAGCAAAGTCGTGAAGCTGACGTGTTTTTGCCGCAGTTGGAGCAATCGATCCGGAGAGTAAAATCAGCACATCCTCGGTGGGGTTGTTCCAGAATAAACTTTAGTCAGAATCATCTTGTACTTAAATCACTTCCCCATCCGTTCCCAGCGGGAACGTTTGATTTATTGCACTGTTGTACTGCACACTCATATCCACGTAACATGTTCAGCTCTCTAATGTCGAGTGTACAGGAAATTCTGTCGGGAAATAGCTTCATTCAACTTGCTGTTTAAACGCCTGTACGCCAAAATCCTTCCTTGTTACATGGCATCTCGTATATACTGGGTGAAAGCGTGCTGATGTTATACTTTAAGGATACCCACATCTGAATTCTGATTAAAAATATTGTAAAATTAGATTTTATATCTAAAATAATTTGTTTAACTTCAGTTATCTTTTTTTGGCCTTTAACCTCCAAACCAATGACGCAATTAAACCCTGAAATTATTTAAAATGTTTTTTTTTCGAATTTGATTTTTCTTACACTTTTACATATTAAAACGTTTTCACACATTGCATTTTGTGCAAAGTTTCATCAGAAACTTGCAGAGAACAACAAAAGAAAACGACATATCTTATACTTATTACTCTTTTAAACTCAAAATATAACAAAATTAACTTGACCACTGAGGATAGTTAAACAATTATATTTAAAAGTTTACCCTTTTTTAAATGAAATATCCAAAAGTGAAAAAATTCTATATGCCGGTTTTGTGTACTGATATTTAAATAATGTGTTATAATTTAATTTGTTTTCAAAGTTACGCTTAATGCATCATGTAGTATATCGGATTAAATAGTATAATCAAAATGTTTTATCTCAAAAAACTATTAAAAGCATTTTCATGGAATTTAATACACTATGGTAGAGCAGTATGTGGCAAATGAAAACATTTAGAAAGATCACCTAGGAGTGGCCTTAAAAACCATACAGAAATCTCCATGAGCCCATTGGAGAGGTTATAAGAGCTTTTACTGTCTTTCACAGATTTGTATAAAAATACTTTTCAACCGCGCGCTTTCTCTACAAGTGGGTAAGAAACCTCGCACTGCAGGTGTAAGGTTACGGTAGCATCACAGTGGTAGACGAAAATTATGAAATATCAACTTTCGCAAGCGATATTTAAATTGTCAAGATAGGTCCTTCAAGTGTTTGCAACGAACTTTTTAATGTCGACTAAAAGCAACTAAAACTAATACGTACTTGTTTTACATCTAAATATAAGAATTAAATTAAAATAAAGTACACGTTTTATACGAACTGAAAATAGCACCAGAAAAGCAAGTGGCTTCTTTATTATCAGATCGAATACATAAAAGCTTGAGCAATAAGAGAAAAAGTCTGTTACATTCACATGACTTTCTCTACCCTCTATCGCTTATTTAGTGGTATACAAATTATTCTTACGAAACTTTTTCTTTTTATCTACTTCATTTTAATCGAGATAAAGCTTTCGGAAATAGTTGCATTACACATTTCATTAGAGACACAAAGAGAACAGCGATAGTCAAATGTTTAAGAACTGGACGCCTATATGCTGGCTTTAAAATTCTATGCTGTTTCCTTGACATCGCGAGAAACAATTAAAAATCGACAGGTCTTGATAAGAATGGCTAATTATTGAACAAACATTGTTAAGTATTATGCTTTATTAAGGGATAATTAACATTATTAAGGGGTATCTTGGAAATGGCTTGAAATAAATTGTGTTTTGAAAAGATCTACGTTTTTTGTCGTACGTTTTCGTCTATCGTCTATCGTTTACCAGTTAATAAAGATTATACAAAATTCCTTCCGAATGAGGTGGACTTCATGGACTATTCCCAAAAAATTCAGGATATACGTTTTATTTGTGAATGTAATATCTTTATATATGATATTTTAATCAAAATCGTTACAGAAATTTTTAGAAAATTATATATTTGGAAAAATATTCCACGTAAAGACTAGTTTGAGGAGATTTTCTTGAAAATCTTCATTTCGAATCTTTGGAAGATGCTGAACCTAAATACTAAGTTTGCATTTACCCTATTTTTCGTTTTTGAGTTATGCTATTCAAAGGCCCACATAAATACACGGACATTTTTCTTAAAATTGTGTATTTGGATTCAGGGAATCTCAAAACACGTGTTTCCTGTGAAATCTCGGTATCGAATTTTTGGGCGGAGAATGCAATACCTTCTTTACCTACTATTTATAGGTAGAGAAAATAAAAATAATAAATTAGCGAATGTAAGCATTCAGTAAGTCACTAAGAACTAACTCACTTTTTTATTATGAATTGGATGAAACAAAACAAACCCACGTACAGTATTAATAACGCGTCTCGAAACTTGCGTAAATTATTATATATACAAAAATAATAATTTGTGGTAAAATAAGGCACTGGAGGAATAAATCTAAGATAAAAGCTCTGATCTGTTAATATTCACATGAATTTCTGCAGCCACTGTTGTTTATCTTTTCTCTCTTCTACAACCATTTCTCACAAAACCTTATTTTTCTATCTACTTCGTGTTATTGAGATAAGCCTACACAATAATTTCATTATGCATTACAAAGGTAATACAGGAGGCTGAAGCAAAAGTTAGATCTATGTATACTGGCCTAGAAATTCCATACTCTTTGCATTACATCGAAGAAAAAACCGAACAGTGACCACTTAAAATAACAAATGATTTAAAAATTTAAATCCATAAAAATGAATATCTCGAAAATGGCTGCTGCAACAAAAAAATCATGAAGGCATATACATTTTTTGTATTGTAATCTTTTGGTATCTCTTATGGTTTAGCGTTATAAAAATGATTCTGAATGTAGAGGATTTCATAGGCATGTGGCATATGAAAATACTTAGGGTCATTGTTTAAAAACTAAATAATTGCGAAATAATTTCCATGTAAAAGTGGTTTAGAGTGGGAGTATTTTTTTGAAAAATCTTCGTGTTTCATCTTTTGAAGATTATATACTTCGCATTTATCAAATTTTTCGTTTTTGATTTACACTGTTCACACACACACACATTCACACTCCCCTTTTTCTAAAAAGGGCACCTAAACCATATGTTTCCTACGAAATATTCTTATTAATTTTTTGTGAAATGCAATACTTTCTCTACCTTCTAAAATATGTAGGTGCTAGAGAAGGTAAACATGTAGATCAGCTGGTGTTCTGTCATAGAATTTGCCTTCATCGCTTCTATTTTAGTTGTGGTGCCAGGAAATGTGTTCAGAGCTTATCTTTTCTGTTGCAGTAAGCGTTTTAAGATTAAAATATATACTCTCTTAATATTATAGAAGGAAAACTTGGGAGTGCGTGCGCAGTAATCACTCGAACGATTTTGATAATTCTTTAATTATAAATCCTTGTTTTCTTCCCGACAGACATAGGTGCCAGATATTCCCAAAACGTTTTAAATTTTGATAAAATGTTATACACTTGGTTTTTGGAATCTGGAAAAAGTAAGGTATCCTACAACTTTCTGAAGCAATTGCAACTCTATTTTCAAGCTTTTGGATATAAACCAACACTCTTTGATCTATCTAAACAACAGGTTTACAATAAGACTACGAGACGTTGAGAACATTACAGTGTAGCTGTTTCACTACGTTGATGATGACCGATGCTGTGTTACGTACCTGTTGCGGCGATCACCTCCTTCGTCCGTTGCTTTAGGCTTACCTTGATGCTTCTCCCGTTGGTTCCAGAAGTTCACAATGTGTTGGTTCTCTTCAATTTTATCCTCGGCTAGCTGCAGTAGTTTTCTTTAACCTATATAGGAGCATGGACTTATCCTCGGTAAAGGAAGCGTAGATCTCGGGTGGTGATATAGGAAGACATAGACGTGCTTTGTTTATGAAAAGATGACACTGCCGTTTCTCTTTATTTAATTAACACTCGTAGTATACAACACTGGTATTGTCGCCGTAAAATACTGTCCACCGCTATTAAACTACGGCGCGGATATGACACGAAATCTGTTACTACATGAAAATTAAATTATTATGGAATGCATTTTATGCATGACTCATTGTGATGTTTCTTAAGCTTTGATTTGATTCTGTTATAAAATGTTTGTTCTGTTATCAGAAATGTTACGTACAAATAGCATGCAGCATGCCCTCTTACCATCACTTATTTTCAGTCATCTAGTGATTCAATATAATTTAAGATTCAACTAAGAAAATTGTTAATCAAAGTTCTTTCAATTACAATAATTGTTTCAATACAAACTATAAGAGGTATTAATATATTTGGAGTTCCTTGAGGAACTAAATGAATAAATTTAAATATGCTTATTATCTCTTTACGGGTAGCGGATCTTAGGTGTGTTTCTAAAACTATCTTGATTCCCTGTTTTGGCGCGATATCTCACACATCCTGCAGCATCTCTCCCTGACCATACATGACAAAAACTGTCGAACAAACTGCAATGCTAAACGGACATGACAAAACTCTCTTGCTTAAACTGCCTTGACAAAACTGACGACAAAAACTGTCCCACTGCAATGCTAAAATTCCATGACCAACTGCCTTGACAAAACTGCCCCGAATTTGCTCCAAACAGATCCATTTATAGTCTCAGGCTACTGAGGCTGCTTCCTTTCCTATTGGTCCATTTTTAGCGCCACTCGACGCGTCTAACTATTTCGAATAAACTTCCAGAGATCTCATTGGTCCAAGTTTAATATAAATCGCGGCTTTTCCTACATTTACCGTTAGGCTATCTGTCTCGCTCACTTGGTCACGGCGAATTATCAAATAAAGGGACAAAGGCGTTACACCCTCGCTGTAGGAATAATGGCACTGCGACCGAAGAGATGTCATAAACCTAGGTTTTCTGCCTTCGAAAGCACTATTCCTGTAGCTAAAACATTTCGTCGTGGACAGTATTTTAACATAGCGCTTAAATTATTTATATTAAACCATTTATAACTCTACTAATATTAGTAACCTAGATAGATACATAACGTTAAATCACCCTTCTTAAAATATACAAGCAGTATGAGAAAATATATTTACATAGTACGATTTAACATCAATAAAAGTTATTTAATAAATTATCTATAATTACAGTTCTCGGGCCCGGCCTAGAGTTGCCGTTTCACTGTAAGTCGTCTTGATGCCCGTACTGTGTGCTGTATCTTGAGGTTCTCGTAGACTGTAATCTGATGATCGTTTATCTGTATTCTTGTATGTGTTAGTATGTTGTAATTATTATTTTATAATTGTGCCACGGCTGCTGTATTTGAGCAACTGTGTCTTGTCAGGGTTAGGTATGGAGAAGGTTAAAATATTTTGCACACACGTATTCTGTTAATGATTTCACTTGTATTTTAGATAAATCACATATTCTATTTACAATTCACTAGCACCTTTGTCGTGTTAAAATATGTATAACCGGTTGACTTTAAATACGTATTTAGGCGTCTATTTAGAGACGAGCGTATACATTACCTTCCTGCTCGAACACTGAGAAGCTTCTGTTAGCGTTCCCTCCAACCGTTTCCTTAACCTACGTATTTGAATTATAAGCATGTATGAATGTACCTGATTGTTGCTACTATCCAGTAACATCTAATAACAGCTTGTTACATATATATATATATATATATATGTTTACAGACTTCCATCAACTTAATTATGAATCCTAGGTTTGTTACATGCTTACGTAGATACTATTGCATTTCTGTTAATTTTATATTACTGGTTATATAGCTAACGTTATATACTTGTTCTCTACAATGTGTACATTATGAATATATGTGTTTTTAACATCCTCTTAATTATTATACGTACAATATTAGCAAAGATACATAACACTAAAACTTAGAACAAAAATATTAAAGCAAGAAATTATTAATGTGTTGATGCTGAGAAGCTCTGAAATAGATATTTTATTACATGAATGAGTTATCGTATTAGTTTGTCCGTGGCTAGTACTGCATGTTGCTTCAACAGGCTACATTACGAGTATTACTTTCGGAAACTAAAAAGAAACCCTTACTTGGAAAACTACACCATTTAACCCACTGGACCTTCCAGGAAAATTTGTGGCTGATTAATCACCCCTTAATGGTTATTAAACACGAAAAGGGAGACACAAACTCCACCAAGTATTCTTGAAGTTTTGATACTTAAATCGCACTGGAGAACTGTTGTTCGGAACCGGGGAAACACGAATCCGTTCCTCAATTCTCGAGATTAACGCATTCATGGATTTACAGCGGGTCAGGCTTCGCTTAAAGCAGCGCTGTGTGAAGCATGTATCTACTTGTATTGAGGCAGAATGTGGAAGTATCTAACTGTTGCAGCCACTCCATCAAACTGTGACGTATCTTTGTACCCAAAAAGTTTTAAGAGAGCTTTCCTGTTTCCGAGAGAGACAAAAGCTTCCTAGACTATCGATTCACGTGAATCGATATTTCTCATCTTCCGCGGAAAGCATGGCGGTAAAAGGCTCTCGTCGGGGGAGGGAGAGAGAGAGAAACTGGAGTACTTCCTGGAATATGTATCAGAAAATTGTATTTTGTGTACAATTATAACAGAAGCTTCGATCACTTTCATTCCACTTATTAACAGACGCTTAAGTATTTATACATTTAAATTTCCAAAGCTAATTAATTCAAAA
The DNA here is from genome assembly GCA_030765065.1 of Deroplatys truncata. Classification (NCBI taxonomy): domain Eukaryota; kingdom Metazoa; phylum Arthropoda; class Insecta; order Mantodea; family Mantidae; genus Deroplatys; species Deroplatys truncata. Next base: position 156,195,244 of record CM060984.1, read on the forward strand.
TTTTCAAAATGAAACAGTGTATTATTAAAACCTTAATATTCATAGGAGTTTATCTTTTTAAGACTATTTCTTAGAAATTTTCAACGGAATGTCAGTGCAAAAATTTGATGTAAATGCCCGACATTCTCCATCCATTACAAATTCACTCCAGGAAGTATTCCTCTCATATTTAAAAACTAGCAACCAAACTAACGCAGGGAAAATCTCAGTTTAATATGCAGAGAATAAAACGACAAAGTTTTTTGTTTTTCAAGATTTTTTAAAATTCTTACTAATATTTCAGTTTCTTCATGAGTGGCGTATACAAAACTATCTTGCATGCGTGTTTTTTATAATTTATTGCTAAATGCATTACACACATACTACAACTAAGTAAAAATATTATAGTTTCATTGTCACAAGACACTCTTTGGCAGGAAATTATTCCAGTGAATAATTGTACTAAGTATTTGCATTTTTCTTGTGGGGACACACATCACTGCACTACGGGTTTTGTGTTTTTTGAGCCTTCTTGGTACACTACTGTTGTCCAATAGCTGAAGCACAGTTTAGTTGGTTGTGAAGTTGCTTTTCATGCTTCACTGCATGGTTCTTATTTCTTCACTGACAGTGTCCATTTTCAAGTCTCTGTGGATGATGTCATTCCTGACATACCATAGAACATTAACAGTAACGTGTAGCACTTTATTTTGAAAGTTTTGTATAATTTTAATATTAGATTTCTTGGTGCAGCCCCAGATATATGCAACCTATACATCCAAACAGGTTTTAATAACTGCTTATACAAAAGCAATTCGTTGTGTATATTGAGTTGGGGATATTTTCCTAATAACCGATACATTTTCTGTACTTTATAACAACTTACTCTTTTTTCTTTTTAACATGAGCCTTCCACTTTAGGGTAGTGTCAATGTCATGCCCAAGCACTTGGCCTCATTTTCATGCAATTATTTGTTTGTTAATAAATACAGGTAGTTTTTATACTTTTCTGTTTGTAAAATTTACGTGAGTTCATTTTGTCCCATTGAGTTTGATATGCCACCTTTTGGTCCAAGCACTAACTTCATTTACTGCATTTCGAAGCTTACAGGTTGCTGCTTCTTCAGTTTTTCCAAAGGTCAGACTCGCAGTAACGCCAGCAAAAGTGCCCATTGTTGTTTCTTGATTTTTTGGTATCCATTGATATACAGGAAGTACAATATTGGTCCAAGGATACTTCCTTGTGCGACTCCTGCACATATTTCCTTGAATTCTGAGCACTCACTTCCATTTTTATCCAAAATAATCTTTCTGAGAGATACGATTGTAGAATTTTACAGCATTGTTTTGATAGATCACGTTGTAACTTATAGTTTAATCCAGAATGTCACCTTATCAAAGGTTTGGGTCACTTCAAGAAAAATACCGCTGCATATTTTCATTTCTTCTAGGGATTTTTCAATTATTGGGGTTATTCTAATTACCTGATCGATAGTTGAATGTTTGCTCCTGAAGCCGAATTGATATTTGGGATTACATTTCTATCTTTTCATGTTGGCTTTAAGCGGTTGAGAAACAATCTTTCAAACACTTTAGATAATATTGGTAACTGCGACATAGGTCGATATGACTTTTTATTATTAGAGTCTTTCTCTGGTTTTGGGATCATAATAACCTCTGCCACTTTTCACTCTCTGGGTACATATTTCAGTCTGATAACGGCGTTTATAATGTGTAAAAGTTTCACTTGGGGTTTATTAAGTTACTCTTTAAACATCTGACCTGTAATTAGGTCTTATCCTAAAGCTTTTTTATATTCACATTCTTAATTTCCTGTTTGAGCTATTTTAGTATTACTAAATTAAGTTCAGAGGATCATCTGAATGATTTGTGGCAACGTTTTTGTCAGTTTTTTGTCTAGAAATGGTTTGAATGTTTCGTCTAGATGTTCTGTAAACATATCTGCTTGTTATTACTATCTCTACTGCGTATAGTAAGAAGGGGACGTTACTGCATTCCACATAAAAATTCGATACTGAGATTTCACCGAAAATACATGTTTTCAGGTGACCTGAATCCAAATAAAGTATTTTTGGAAACATGTCCGTGTGTGTCTGTATGTGAGCAGCATTATTTAAAAAACAAAAGTCGTATAAATATCAAAATTGGTATTACAGTTTAGTATCTTCCAAGGATGAGACACGAAGATTTTGAAGAGAATTCCCCACCGCAGACATGGAACATTTTTCTAAAATTTTGAATTTCTCAAAACTGGCTCTAACAATTTTGATTAAAAATCATATGTTTAAGATATTTTCATAGAAAATGAAATGTATATCTTGAATTTTCTGGGAATGTCCCCAAAAGTTCTCTTCATTTTGAATGACTTTCCCATAACTGGTAAACCATGAGAAATAGACAAAAGTTTACTATATAAAAATGTATATCACATTAAAACACACAACTATGTCATAAACATTTTTTTTTGGTAAGTATACCATTTCCGAGTTCTTCCTCGTTATTTGTTTGAATTTTCTTATACTTTTTCTCGAATGGATATTCGTTATTTTTTTTAACGTCCTGGACATGAAAATAGAGCGGAATGCTCCACATAGCAACCAGCTCTTAAAAGATTTGACTATCGTTTAATGCCTGCCATATTCCCCTTGCACCAAAAAGAAAATTAGTAATGTTTATGCAAAATGTTTATATCGATTAACATGAAGAAGATGGAGAATAACTTTATTAAAAATAGTTTGTACAAGAATAGAAACCATATTTTACCCAATAATTATTTCTTTTCTAATGGGTGGTGTTTCTGTTATTGGCCTTTTAAAATCCTTAGTAGTCCATATCTTATCTGCAGTCAACTCCTGAATGTAATTTCTTGTGATTTAAAGTTTATTTCTTTGATCATTGTTTTGAATTTATTGCTTTATCGCTTAACTATCGTTTTATATGAAGGAGATCGATTGTGTTACCATGTTTTGCGAGCTTTTTTCTCTTTTAATTAACTAACTCTCGTACATCAAGGGGGTGATTTATATTATTTTTGTCACATACACTATATTTTACTGATGTGTTCTTCCAGTGTGTTGAGTGTTGGTTGTTGGCAATTAACAGGTCAAATTCTTTTTCTATATGTTCAGGAATTTCAAGTGGCATTAGGATTTCAACAAGGCTCTCATGTTCAGCTCTAAAACCTTTAAAGTTTGTTTGTTAACTATTTAATTTAGGTGTTACTTCCTTCTGTATCAATTCTTATTTAATGGTCAAAATCATAGGTGTATGATCAGATAAGAGATCATCACAATAATCCACATGCATAACATTTTTCGATAAATATTAATGGCAAAGAAGCGAATGCCATATGGCACCTTTTTCTGTTGTCAGATGTTGGTAAATCTGGAGTAAAATTCACAATTTGCATGCATATAGTAGAGGAAATGCATTTCAGTGAAAAAAGGTTTTGATAAACGGGGAAAAAATTGTCAAAACTAGGAACCATTAACTATTAACGTTTTTTAATGAATTTCCTCGTTAACGACTAGTTTTTACTTCACAAACTGGATGCATGTAAAACAATTTTGAATCACTTGAAAAATATATGCAACTAAAAAATAATTATCACACTAATAAAACGGAAATACGACAGGGCATTTAAACTATAATATAGTTTCCCCATATAAAAATTAGTATTTTTCCCCTGTTAATTTGGCTGCTAGGAAAGTTTAAACTAGAGGAAAATACATTTTGAAGACAATATATACTTTGCTAGTCATATAGAAGGGATTTTTTATCTGTGTTACGTTACTTGAAAAATATGTGTATTACAAATAATTTTAAAGTAAGCACTAAGTACTTAGTTACATACAACATAGAAACAGCAACAAACGTTTAGTTGCAGCAACATGCTCTACGATGAAATGAAAAAAAAACAGAATCTCAAAATTACAAGCATGAAGGTATGATGTGCTTGCGAAAAGTGTAAATATGCAAGATGGAATATTTAAAAAATTGCTAACATTTCGAAAAAATGGATACAAATTGTGATTATTTAAAGTCTACCTTTTTCCTATATACAGTTTTATGTATATCTCATGCCTTCCTAGTTATATAAAATTATATCACACTAGCTGGCTTACCTGTCGTTGCCCATGTAGCTTTTTAAACCAATGACAATTTAATCAATTTAATTTACCTCCCATTATTCCCTGATAATCATGCAAAAGCCCCTTCCCCCGTTATACTTTCAAGTTCTGGAAATACTGTAGCTTTCATGTTATTAAATATCTATGGGGCTAAAGGGAAGGTACGGAGGTTTACAAGCTTGCCTACTGTAAATATCTAAAAACGTATTACTCGACCATTCTGACCAATGATTGTTCCACCGTCAAAGGTATGCAGGTTCAGTTTTATAAAATAATATTTTTATTCAATGGACCTCAAAATATGTATTTCGGTTGAAATTATATTAACTCTATAAATTCAATACAATACTTCTTCTACACACTCTAGGAGATATTTAAAGTAAAATGATTTATCTAACAATTATTATCTATAGCAGTTTTGTTTCTCTAAAATTTGGAGTGATTTTTGATAGAGGCTATATCAATTCATAATAGTTTATAACGCGCATTTAAGAAAAGATTAAAAGTCATTTACCACCAATGTTAAATCTGCTAAATTCATGATCTATTTTCTCAAACTATGTAAAATATCAGAAATATTTAAAAGATGTAGCTTAATGCCTTCTTACCTTACTGATATACCTTTATGCAATAAGGTTGCTTATTAAGGAAGATGTGATATTTTCTCAATTATAACATTTTTGTTTAAAATTTATCAGCAATTATTTTTTTAAAAACAACCAACCATATTATTGACACCAAAGTAGATCCACAGCAGCACTTAAGCGGTTTTTCTGCTATCTTAAAATTTAATTTAGCCACTTGCAATAATTCCTGAGAAAACCGGGTCATTTATACCAGAAAGCGTCATACGCAAACAACACTTTCCAAAGTAAAAACGATGAAAACAAACTCCATGTATACATATTTATTTATGAATAAAGAAAGAAACATATAACTTGAGCACACAGAAACTGCGATACTTAACAGTAGTATCAATTTATAGAGCAAAACTTCCCTAAAAGATGAGCTAAACTTTACCTCTGTACTCAAAGTGAGTAAGAGATTCATTTTTACTTTCCTTGGGTAAAATATTGCATTCCACCCAAAAATTCGATTACGAGATTTCATTTTAAATTCATGTTTTAAGGACTCCTGAATTAAAAATAAATTAAAAAAAGCTCCGCGCGCGTGCGTGTGTATGTGTGTGAGTGTGCATGTGTGTTTGTGTGAGTAGCATAATTTAAAAACTAAAACTCAGATGAATACAAAACGTGCTATTTAAGTTCAGTATCTTACAAAGATGCAACACGAAGATTTTCAAGAAAATCCCGCATCCCCAAATATTCTTTACATGGAAAATTTTTCGAAATGTTTGATTTTCTCAAAAATGGCTTAATGATTTGTATTAAAAATACTATATATTAAATATATTTACATAACAAATAAAATTTATATCTCGATGACCTGAGAAGTCCTTTATTCGAAAGGAATTTTGCATATTCTTGTATAACTGGTATAGTTAACCGATAGAAGAAGACGCACTGCGCAAGAAATGGTACATTCTTTAAAACCAGCAATTTATTTCGAATAACCTCTTTAGTGCCATAAGCCATTTCCGAGATACCAGCTATTAATGGTTCGATTTTATCAATTCTTTTGCCATTATTTTTAAGTCTCTTGACATTCATTTGTTTCTCGCGACTGCATAGAAAGAGTAAGGCCAGCATATAGCGTCCAGTTCTAAAACATTTGACTGTCGCTATTCGTTTTGTATGCATAACAAAATGTGTAATGAAGCTATTTCTTCAAATGATTCTCTAGATTAAAATGAAGAAGATAGAAAAATAAAATTTCGTAAGAATAATTTTTACAGCCACTAATAAACGATAGAGGTTAGAGAAAGTCATATGAATGTAACACATAATATGTCTCTTTTTGTGAAGAGCTAAAGAATTACAGTATAAAATGATAATTTAGTGCCGTTTTTATAAAAAATGTATCTGAAATATAAGAATTGTATCTATACTGATAGCATTTGTATTAAATTATAGAGAAAATTCCAATTTATAAGACTATACAATAAAAACTGAAGATGTCCTTTTTTGGCAGTTCTTGCCTTTTTAGTCTCCTCTTGAGGACATTTGTGCTATTTTGAGTTACAGTTAGACAAATCGCACCATAATTAATTCTTTAACATTGTGAAGCAGACACTATAATCATCTCGGACACTTCCCAAGCAAATTTTTACTTAAAATCTGTTATTTCTTCATAAACACACACGTATTCATAAAACAGACACCGATATTTGATCGCTCCCATTGGATCTCTAATTCCCAGAACTGACGTGTAGGTTACAAAAGGACTATGTGAGTTTTTTCCCGGCACACAGTGGCTATATTCACCTCCACACATTCCCACATGACATATAAACTTTGCTATCTGTTTGAAAAAAGGAGAGCCAACTACAACAATGGACTGTATAACAATGGACCACCTTGGCATTTCACAACCGCGTCTCTCTTCACCTATCTCGCCGCAACAATCTCTGACGTCACACGTGCGTGTTTATGTACCTGGTAGAGTTACAACGGTCCATTTTTTTTAGAACTGGAATTCAGAATATAATCAGGTTTGTACAAATTTCTGTAACTGTATGAATTTGGTTGTTTTTACTCTCTACACCTCTTGCCTCCCTATAGTAAGCAGAGGAAGAATTGTATTCCACACAAAAATTCGACATCGAGATTTCATAGGAGAAGCATCTTTTGAGCGCCCCTGAACCAAAAAATGTATTTTTAGAAAAAAACCCATTTGTGTGTGTGAAGCGAAATGCGGGATAAATATCGAATTTGGTATTTCAGTTTACCAACTTCCGAATATGTGACACGATTTTCCAGAAAATACCACCATCCCAAACTACCCTTTAGGTTGAAAATTTTTCATTTTTGATCTGCTCAAAAAGTTCTATAACAAATTGAACTTAATTCCAGAGTTTAAGTTGTTTGCCTGATCAATAAAATGTAGCTTCATCCTGATGTTTTTAAGTTCAACCTGTTGGGTCACATCGAACGATGAATGAATAAAATGATGATCAAATGACCCTAGGGTCCATAGATCTTAAATTTTTCCGACATTCATCTTCTTAGGGTAAGAGAAAACGCCGGAAGAAATCTTATACGTGTAACTCCCCTAAACGAGATTCCAACTCAGGACATTTAGAATGTGGAGCAGGCATGCTACTCCCCATACCACAGAGGCGCGCAGAGAATAGCTTGTGAATCTTCTTTATTCTGCATGACTTTTGTTAATTGTTTCTGATATATTTTTGTGGCATTAATCATTTCCGAGATATTTGACTCTCTTGAAGTCATGGAAAGAGTATGGAATTTCAAAGACAGTAGATATTCAGCAGCTTTTTAAACATTTACCTATCGTTTCAGTTTCCTGTATGCGGCTTCTACTTAAAACGAAATGTGTAATGTAACTATTACTGCAAACATTTTTCTGGATTAACATGAAATAGAAAAATAAGCTTTAGCAAGAGTAGATTATGGAAGATTTATTAAAATAAACGATAGAGGGTAGGTAAAGTGCTGTGAATATAATAAATCAGATTTCCTAAAAATTGCATTTTGTAAGCAAACTGGCGTTTGTAGGTTGGAGAGAGGGAGGGAAAAGTGCTCTCAGCTTATGGAACTATCCGGATTTCCTATCGGGACGCGTGTAGAAATCTCCAGAATTATCCTCCTTTCTGGGCTTGTCTGAATCTTGGAATACATCGCTCGGGTATAAAAACAGCATTGAACGCTGTCTGAGAGTTCGATTCATTTCTGATCTGCTGTTTCCTAAGAGAGTTCTTTCAGCGTGCGGGCAAGTAGCAGTTGTCTACTCGAGGAGAGAAGAGAAGACACGTTAGGGAGCGACCTGAAGAGAGAAGCAGTTGTGTTGCGAGACCGCGAATTGAAGTGCTGGTGCAGGTAAAACCAAATAGTGACTAGACAAAGAGCAGACTAAGTCACAGTATTAAGAGCTTTTTCTTAAAAGATATACTGCTACTGTAGAGAGAAGTGGAACATTTAAATTTGGAAATCTGAATTTCTAACCTGAAAATGAAAGAAAAATAATTTCTGGATACCCCTAATCAGAGAAAAAAAATTCTTCCTCCAAAATAAAGCACCACTCCTTACACTTCTTTAAGCAACATTTTCGGAATGACAAACACCATATGCAGCACTGGTGTTGCCGACCATTGATATCGTATTGTATAGGACGCTACCTGCTCAGGATAAGAAAACATTAATTAAGTAAGTTTTGTTGGTAGGAAGTAACAAAGCGATCGTGATACAAGCCGGAAACCATTCTGTTCCCTCATCTCCCACATAAAGGCTGGTCGCTTCGGGGCACGTTGAAAATTGGTACGGGACTTGCAAAAGGAAACGTGCTTGCCTTGCATCCTGTAGGACGTGACTGCTATCCCCAGGGAAAATATCTTCTGCTGCTGTTTCTGCTGCATGTTTTCTTACACATGTGCCCGCATAATTACGTGGCGAAAAAATTCCAAAATGGAACAGTTAACATATCTTAAGGTTTCTACAGAATATTATTTTCACCTTCTTTACTACAAAATATGGTAGATAGAAGAAGTATTATATCCCACCCGAAAATTTAATATCATATTTCTCGGTAATACATGTTTTGAGGTTCCAGAACAAAAACAGTTTAGAAAAAGTTTCGTGTGTGTGTGAAAGCATAACCCAAGTTTATGTTCGGCATCTTCCAAAGTTGCGACACAAAGACTTTCAAGAAAATAATCCTATCCTTTGCATGGACAGTTTCGATGTTTCTGATTTGTTCAAAAAGTAGCCCAATTTTATTAAAATACCACATATTTAAGATGTATATTTGCGTGACTAATACAACGTATATCTGGAAGTCCTCTCTATTCTGAACGAGTTCAGTGTAATTCTGTATAACTGGTAAACCTAATTTACTACACGGGAAATGTACAGTCTGGTGAAAAAAACTTGCCGATAATTTTGGTTTCCTACAGTATTTTCTTTACTTAATGTTGGCAGAATCCTCTTATCAGTTATGTCTCACACCTATACGATTGTGCTAATTGCTTATTGGTTTGAACAATGTGAGCGGTGAAAGTGGTGGGAAAGGAAGCTTTTACCTGAGTAGTCAGAAGGCACTCTCTTTAGATCTGTCCGTTTCTCAAAAGTCTGGCACTCAAACTCTAACCAATGAACAGAGGTCGATTTCCAGCTCAGAAGCAAAGGAAGCAGAGGGACAGAAGTAAGACTAACATGTAGAGTGGTTGGATGAAATTTCTTTGTAAACAATGTCTTCTTTATTATCATTTCATTTGAAAGAAACAAGGATATGGATAATAAACCGAAAATTAATGCCCCTAAAGAGGAAGGTTATAGCGTGGCGAGGGCTACGGAGCTATGGAGTGTGTCCAAGAACAGCATCAAACTGATAGTAGAAATACCACAAACAGGGTTAGTGGACTCTCATACAGGTAGCTTATTCAATTATAAATGCATAATGCAGTCCGCATGGGACCAAAAGCATCACAAACATATCACAACCGGATACAAAGCAAAATTAAACGACTGTGAAATAAACAGTTTAATAAGTAAAGTTTTCAGGAGAGGTAAAGGTATTTTACTTTAAATATCGCATTTAATAGTTTAGGGCATTACGGGGTAGTTATTCTTTTCTTATTCTTATTATTCCCTTTTGATAATAACTACTTGAAAAGCAGTAAGAGCAATGGGCATATTGATTTTGAAGGATAATGTATCAAAAAGAAGCTGCGTTAAGGAGCTCAGTTATAGGAACCACCTAAAACGAAAGTAAAATTACAAAAAAGTTTCAAAACAGCATTTTTGCATTACTTGAAAAGGGTTAGCAACCATTTGTGTTCCTTTTCTTGCAAACATCTCGCAATAAAATTTATTTAAGATAATACTAACTCCAAATTAACTATGGAAAGCTAGAACCAGAATCAAAAAACGAAATGCCATAGTGGGGAACCACCGCTGCTCCACCGTCTGAGCTACGATGTCCATATGACAACACCCCATGAAATTCTCCATGTGACTTCAATTTTCCCGGTGAAAAACAAGGCATGCTCAACTTCTCTGGAGATAACATACCCCAATGTCGACTTACATACTTTTTCATTTTGCCTCTACCTTTCCAGCTTACGGAACAACAATTAATAAAATAGAATTGGTTATGTTTTCTCAATGAATCTAAAACTGCCTTGGATCCTAGACTTAGGTGCATATCCGCCATCGCGAAAAAAGTCTATGCGAAAGCCCACAATAATCTTGGGCTGCTAGAATAAGTAAAGGTGGGAATGGAGCCATAAATAGCAAGCATCTGTTTTACTTATCTCTGGCCAACTTAAAACACCGCTCATTATCACCGCACGTTTTTGCACGCGAATGTACATCGCTTTAAACACACAATATATTCCAAGGAAAACAATTGTGGCATTAACGTTTCAGAGATATTAGTTTTTTGATATGAAGTTTCCAATACGTTATAATACATTTTAGCACTAAATCGCTGTTCTTTTGTTTCCTGTTATATCATGCAAACTTATTTTCAACGCTCCACTATTTTAGAAAAACTCAATCCACCCATTTGTTAACTGGATGCTCTTAGCGTGCGGTGGGATGATAGGTTTGGGGATGGAACGACCGGACCTACAGCTTTATCGAGAATTGATAAATTTGGACCTTGGGGAATTTTTATATGAGCTAGTTAGAAGTGAGCGCCTTGATAAGTACGAGCCAATAGCCGAATCGAACCCCGGGCCCACACTACGACAGCGGCGAGCGAAACCACTAAATCTACCGCGCAAGTATCTCTTCCCCTGTATCCTCCTTGTACCTACAACGAAAAGTAAATGAAACTATTTCTGAAAACATTTATCACCATTAATATGAACTGGATAGAGAAATAAAGCTTTTGTGAAACAAAACGTTTGCAGAAGCTATGGAAAATGAACGTCTGGGGTAAAAAAAAACCTCATGTAAATGTAACACAAGGTTTTTTTTTCTATCAACCTCATGTATAATGATGATAATTACCTGCACAGATGTGTACGAATATGCAATAACGTTAGAAACATGTCGATCTCCTCATACGTAACAGATATTTTTCCCCATGAAATATCTAATACTTGACTCTTACGAATGTTATGCTTCCTCATCTTATGATCTCAGTTGAATTTTAGGAAACTGGTTAACGAATAAAAACGTTTGAGGTGTTACATACACATGACTTTCTCTATTCACTATTATTTATGTTAATATAGCTTATACAAACTCTTCTTATGCAAGCAAGTAGGGTAAGTATTTCTTCCACCCAAAAATTCGATGTCGAGATTTCACATGAAATATCTGTTTTAGGCCCCCAAATAAAAAAAGAATTTTAGAAAAATATCCGTGTATGTCCTCTGTGAGTCTGTGAGCAGATAACTCAAACACGAAAAGTCGGATAAATACCAAAACCCAAGGGACTACTCTTTATATGGAAGAGTTTCGAAATTTTTTATTTTCTGAAAAATGGCTATAACGATTTTGATTAAAATACTATATATTAAAGATATTTACGTTATAAATAAAGGATATATTTGCAATATTTTGCCATTATTTTTAAGTTCCATCGATTTTCAATTATTTCTCGCGGTTGCATGGCACAGTATGAAATTTTAAGGCCCGCATATAGCGTCCAGTTCTTAAACATTTGACAATCGCTGTTCCATTTGTATCTATAACGAAATGTGTAATGTAGCTATTTCTACAAAGGTGTATTTAGATTAAAATGAAGTAGATAGAAACATAATCTTTAGTAAGAATAGATTGTATATCCAGTCGTAAACGACAGAGGGTAGAGAAACTGATGTGAATGTATCACATCAGATAGCTCTGTTTCTTCATGTTGATCGAGATAACATTTGCAGATATAGTTTTAGTATACATTTTGCTGAAGATACAAGAGGGATAGAGGAAACCGAATCGATAGTTAGGTGTTTAAAAGCGACCCGCTATAGCTTTAAAATTCAATGTTCTTTCGCTGGTATTGCCAGAAAGAAGTGGCTAGCGACTGGAATTTTAAAAAATATTGAACTATTGAAACCAATATTAACCGATATCTTGGAGATGTCTGAGGTCACGAAAGGTATTTGAAATAAAGTGTTTTAAAGGGAAAAATATTTTCTGTGTAGTACACGTTTGTGTATCCCTTAACGTTTACCAGTTATACAAAATTGTACAAGATTCCTCAGAATGACGTGGACTCACAGGCTTTTCCCATAATATTAAACATATACACTTAATTTTTCATGCAAATATATCAAACATATGATATTTTAATCAAAATCGTTAGAACCATTTTTTGAGCAAATACATTATGAAAAGTGTTCCATGTAAAGGGAATTTTGGGGTGGAGTATTTTTTAAAAAAGCTCCTTGTTATATCCTTGGAAGATATTGAAATTAAATACTAAGTTTGGTATTTATTCTACTTTTTGTTTTTAAGTTATGGTGTTCAGACCTGCAATGGTGCAATACCTTCTCTAACTACTCAATACGTGGTAGAGAAAGTAGATATTATGACCGCGAGCGCGAAGCTATCTGCAGGCCGCTGGTAAGCTCCCCCTGGGTGGGGACCCTTTACTAGTCGTCGGAACAATAGCCAGTGCGGAACAATTGCGCATTGTGTGGAACTTCTCTGTTCCAGAACATGCATTTCCGCATGTTTTAGTAGTCTCCCTTTCTAGAACATTCCGCTTTATGTGCGAGGCCTATATAAGGAGCTGCTCTTGCCCGGGAGTTCTGTACAGTGCACTTAGTTAAGAAATCACGAAGTCAAGAAATAGAAGAATTTGGACAGTTAAAAGTTGACATTGCAGAGTGCAGTTCAGTTGAGAGTTGTGACTCTACAGTTCAGCTGTGTTCTGTTCTGAGTGTATAGTAAAAGTGTCTCAAGTGTAAGTTTGTGCTACGCTGAGCACTAAGTGACGAAGTGTTTTTAGCCAGCGACTGCTATTCTCATTTGTTACAGCATCTAGGAGTATAAAGGAGCATAGCGAGTAAGGTTTGTGTGGACTGGCCGAATTCCATTCAAATATTGTTGTACGTTTGAGGCTGAAATGTGGCGTAATTGTCTAACTATATACCGTTGTTTCTAGTTTAGTAGATTTCTGCGCGTATCAATCTGAATTGCCACGCTTGTTCATCGGCAATATTTTTCCACATGGCAGTGCAATAGCTAATATCTCGGAAATGCACATCAAGAGAAGGGTTATTTGACATAAGCTGCGCATTTTAAGAATATATACATTACTCCTACGTTAGTTTTATTGCATATCTTAGGATTTCTGAGTTACGTAAAATGTTATAAAAGCGAAGAGGAATTAAAAGAAATTTTAGAGAGAATTCATACATTTTATGAATGACACATACGAAAAATTGGCAAGGAAATTGCTGTAGAGAAACTTTCCGTTTGAGAGGCACAGGCCTTTTCTTAAAAATGCTTTTAGTAGCTTCAAAACTTGTATTTCTAGTGAAACTTCGATAACAAATATTTATTCGGAGTACAAACTTACTTAAATAATCATAGGTTAGTAAAAATATATTAAAAGTTATTGGCTTAGTGTTTGACTGCTGTTAAGAATTTGAGATCAGACTTAAGATGTTCATCAGATGAAATGAAGCGTGCACTTCCTTTAGAGAAGCGGACGTCATATCATAAAGAGGTTCATTTCCAGTAGGATGAGAGCATGTGCTCTGTACACCCGGGGGCTAGGGGAGGGGGATGTAGCGCAATATTACTAATAACTCTGTCCTGGAACACTTCATGGACTGCTGTTAATGAAATACGAGCTGAGAGTTGTGGGCTGTGCTTGTAAAAGGCGAGGTTACATATCTACAGATGTGTCCAAAATGAAGATGCGTTATTTGTTTCTTTTAGAATGAAAAGGACATACATAATGATTATACTAAGTTATTACGAGTATAGACTTTGGAAGTTCGAATGACTGTGCCGTTAATTATTTCATTTACCTTCCTAGTATCCATGTGAAGCTACTGTGTCCATAAAATTATGGCAAAATCACTCCTCTTTGCTTCAAAACTGAAATTTCGTAATGTTCTTATGGTAACCTGATAAAAACTCGTAATATGTATGGAAATAAGTTTAAAATATCGGTAAATGTATTTCTCAATTCCGGAACCTCTTCCTTTTAAAAACCAAAAATAATCGGAAAGTTTGAGTTGTTTTAGATAACCGCAGTAGTTGCCATTTAAACTGTTTTACCTTCTCCCTTGTCCTTTGTTATTTAATAACAAGGCATAGGAATTCTTAAGCACTTGGCTTCAAGTTGTCTACACTCAAATCATTATCACTACAACGACTGTAGAACAGAGGCCGAAGATCACTGTCAGTCTAGTAAAACCGCTCCGAGCACTGTCTTCATAAGCCAAAAACACTGTACAGGGATGGAGGTGGTTTGTTACCTGCGACGTCCCTGCCTATAGTCCAGTGACAGTTCAATCTGATTTCCTACTGTCCTGGCTTTAGAAATTCCTATGCATTTTGGGATGGATTGGATTGTGAAGCCGGGGATTCGGCATCGATCCAGGAATAAGGATATTGTACCTGACCCGGGGGCGCCCTTGCAGAGGCAGGGATGAGGCGAAGGCAGATACCAGGAGGCCGGAACCAGGAGTGACGCCGCAGCAATGACAGGGTACCTACAGTTTCCATTTTGAGACTCCCTGGCACTGGGACAGGCAGATCGGGGACCCCGCCCCACATAGGGTCCAATGCCTCCACCAAGGGCGGTGCTTATACCCCGGCAACCAGCAACCGAAGGCTGAGGGACGGAGAAATTTGAAATTTCACACACAGCATGGTTTTTACCTGCCACGCTGCACCGGAGCACCATCGCCAAAAGTTCTAACCTTGAAACAGACCAAACGAATGAAATGATTAATGGAACGAAATGGAGGGATAGGAAATTCGGATGACGAAAGAAACCACTCCAGCATTCGCCTGGCGACACGGAAAAGCCTTGAAAAAACCCATGGGTCAGAGTGGGCGGTCACTGGGGATCGAACCTTGGACCTCCCGAATGTGGACCACCACGTTACCGCCTGATCCATCGCGCTCGGTAATACGCCTTTTAAGGTTCCACAGTTCTTACATCATACAAAAAACCTTGATAACGAAATTAAGTAGAAGGAACAGAGATCAGCATAAAGATCTCCCCGCCAAGGGTGCCAATTTGAAATGTTGGAGTAATACACACACTATAAACATCCAGTAAATACTCTTCTCAGTTTGCTAATTATAAATATCAGTTCAGTGGTGTCTGATATTACGCTGAACACAGCGTTTTCTTTTTATATAATTATTTCACATACACTGGTAATTAACTTGATTGCAATATAGTGAGGAAATGTACCAAAATTTCTTACGAGCTATTAAACGTTTTTGTCATAAACGTCATTAAATAATCTGTAGAAATGGTATAAACGTTACCGGATAATACTAAGTCTTTTACGTATTTGAATAAAACACCAATTATAGAAATAAATATAAATATAGCATAAAACGGATTACTATGTAATGGATTTGAAATTCCATGTTCTTTAAGAATATCTCGGAAATGGTTAACATCACAATACATTACTTGAGATAAATTCTGCGCTTTACCAACATCTACATTTTTTTACCTAGTACGATTTGTCTGTCTGTTATGGTTTATCAACGAAACAAAACTTAAACAGAATGAACACTAGTTCACAAGCTATTTGTTGAAAATTCAATATACACATATTTATTGGCCATACAAATATTTTAAAACGTATAATATTTAAACAAAGTCGCTATTTTTAAGAAAGTAAAAAATAATAAAAAAAATTTCCATGCAGATGGTAGTTGAAAATCTTGAAAGTCTTCGTATCTCATCCTTGGAACACGCTGAACTTAAATACCAAGTTTAAAACTTAACCCAACTTTTCGTTTTTGAGTTATGCTTTTCACACACACACACTCACACACAGACCATTCTCTAAAAATGCTTTCTTTATTCACGGGACCTCAAAATATTTATTTTTGGGCGGAAGGCACTCTTCCTCTACTTACTATAGGTAATTGGTAGTGAAGTTAAAAACTAAGAACAGCTGCACTTAAGCGAATAATAACGCTATCAATTCTTCCAGAACTCAAAGCCCCTGATATGATCATAGAAGTTAAATCGGACTGTATAAATTAAACAATTAAAAGAACGATGTAATCTTAAAAACGATATTTTAAAATTATGCTATTAGAAATGAAGAAGATTGAACCCGTTTACCACTATATATAAACGACAAAAAACAAATGTGTGTATATATGAACAAATAAATATATATGCAAATAAATAAAAATGAAATGGCACAAACCTATACTAAATGTTACCCTAATTACAAGAGGCTTTAGGAATTATTTTTGCCAAATTTTAATGGGCTACATACATGATTCGTAACTGCGATGCCGTACTTATTCAATGGACTTTCATCTCTAGAGGTACAAAAGCTTACCATGCGCCTTCGCCATTGCTTCTCCATCTTTATCCCTCATTCTCTTCGTTTCGCTTGCTACGGCACTCTCATACATGAAGGCATATTCTGCACAGCTATTGTATTCGTCTCAGACTATTGTCCACCTATTTCTCATTCGTTAATACCATAAATTCCTCCTTAATATCCTTTCCTCTGTCACGAAACACAACCCTTTTCAGCTCCCATGCGTCTGGAAGGGCCGGAAGGCTTTCGTGTACTTGCACTTTAGGGAGAGACGCTTATATGACGCAGGCTGACCCAGATTTTTTTTTTCAATTGTTTCTCCTTAAACCGAGTGAGGTGAAGCCGTGGTAACGTGGGCGCTTTACATTGAAAAATCCCGGGTTTAAAACTTCGGGCCGACCAACCTGACAGAAAGTTTTTTCACGGTTTTCTTCGTCGCTAGGCGTATTCTGCGTTAAATACTTTGATCCGCGAATTTTCCTATCATCTTATCAGTGCATTTCATTTTCTCCTTCTCCAAGGCGATACAAAATTTATATTTAATGTACGTTACTCTCTGGGTTCCTAAAAATGTATAATTTGATATTAAGCCTCGGTTGCGTCAGTTGTGATCAGTAGAGCAAGTTGCGGCAGTCACCTCCTCCGTCCGTTGCTGTTGGCTTACCTTGATGCTTCTCCCGTTGGTTCCAGAAGTTCGCAGTGTGTTGGTTCTCTTCAATTTTATCCTCGGCTAACTGCAGTAATTTTCCTTAAACTATATGGGAGCATGGACTTATCCTCGGTAAAGGAATCGTAGATCTCGGGTGGTGATATAGGAAGACATAGACGTGCTTTGTTTATGAAAAGATGACACTGCCGTTTCTTTTTATTTGACTAACACACGTAGGATACAAAACTGGTATTGCCGCTGTAAAATACTATCCACCGCTGTTAAAATGCGGCGCGGATGTGGCACGAAGTTTAAGTATGCTTGTTATCTCTTTACGGGTAGCGGATCTTAGGTGTGTTTCTAAACCTATCTTTATTCTCTTTTTGGCGCGATATCACACACATCCTGCAGCATCTCTCCCTGACCACACATACCAAACTGCCAAACTGAAATGCTAAACTGCCATGACAACTGTCTTGCTAAAACTGCCTTGACAAAACTGCCATGCTAAAACTCCCTGACAAACTGCCTTGACAAAACTGTCCCGAATTTGCTCCAAACAGATCCATTTATAGTCTCAGGCTTCTGGGGCTGCTTCCTTTCCTATTGGTCCATTTTTAGCTCCACTCGACGCGTCTAACTATTTCGAATAAACTTCCAGGGATCTCATTGGTCCAAGTTTAATATAAATCGCGGCTTTGCCCACATTTACCGTTAGGCTATCTGTCTCGCTCACTTGGTCACGGCGAATTATCAAATAAAGGGACAAAGGCGTTACACCCTCGCTGTAGGAATAATGGCACAACGACCGAAGAGATGTCATAAACCTAGGTTTTCTGCCTTCGAAAGCACTATTCCTGTAGCTAAAACATTTCGTCGTGGACAGTATTTTAACATAGCGCTTAAATTATTTACATTAAACCATTTATAACTCTACTAATATTAGTAACCTAGATAGATACATAACGTTAAATCACCCTTCTTAAAATATACAAGCAGCATGAGAAAAAGATATTTACATAGTACGATTTAACATCAATAAAAGTTAATTAATAAATTATCTATAATTACAGTTCTCGGGCCCGGCCTAGAGTTGCCGTTTCAAAGTATCTTGTCAGGGAGTGATGAGGCTATAGGAAAATGGTAACATACAATGCACACCACTTTGTTTAGCAATATATATATAATTATATATATTGCTTTTTATAATTAGAGAGACAATTTGGAGCTGTAAGATAGTTAAAATTTTCTTGTTCGTTAATGATCTGCAGTCAACAGCGAATTTTCTAAGTTCCTTTATCTGAGTTGCTAAATAAAATTAAATATCATACAAATTTATCTCAGCGATTATGTTAAAAACATATTTGAATTTCGATTTGGTTATCTGCTGGTAACTACAATCTTTTAAATATAAAGTTAAACATTTTTCTTTCTCACTTCATTAGCACAACATTTTTACGTCTATACACCTCGAACCTTCCATAGCGACTGACTTAGCTTGGGCACTCCACTTCTTAGCGTCCTCAACTTAAAATTTTAAATCTACTATTTTTATATTCTGATTGGCTTAAGTTTTGCTAGCAGAACACTGTTGGTTTGCCTTCCATTGGTTTTATGTTCATACGTGATTATTTAAAAAAATCTGGACGTTATTAAAGTACTTTTTCACTGGCTTGAAAACTTTCACCAAGCTTCAAAGTTATTGTTTGGCTACACCAAGGTTATACCTATTGTCTGTCACCGTAGGGTTCTTGAGTTTATGACTCTTATTTTCTTGCACAAACTTTTCACTTACAGTTCCAGTGTTACTAAAACTAAAAATACACTTAAGCACAATGTCTTATACATATTTACAATAAATATATATTACATATATAATTTATATAACTTATTAATTACTTATAGGCGGATACTATTTGATTATATTGTAAAAATTTGATAATTTTGGGTCAGAAATACTGTCTCAGGGCTGATCACCCATCCTGGTTCTGTGATACAAGGTTTTCCTGCTCCTCGACAGCATACTGATCTAAGGCAAAAAGGAGTGTAACCTGAAAAAGTAGTTTCTCCCTAAACTTGTAATGGAACGTATGCAGTTTAAATGTAGTATATTTTCCTATTTCTGTGACTACTGTATTAAAAATCAAATTTAATATCGGAAACCTTCACTTAAAAAGTATTATCAGCTGTTCAAAGGTGTAGGGGGTTTGGGAATGGAGATGGGTGTAATGGTTCGGTTCTTGGTGTTTGGATTGTTAATTCGGGAGGGTCGTTGTTGCTGCCAACTACTCAGGTAGAGGAATTTGTGTTCTGGAGTCTCTTACCTCAGGGAGTGTGGATGGGAGATAAATGAAGTTCACTTTCTCCTCTCAGATGGCCCGTTTATTGATGATCCACACTGGAGTCCTCGTCCGAATTCCCTTTCCATACAAGACGCATTGTTCCTATCACCCCTGCTACTGTTTCCGTGCTTTTACCCTTTCTTAATTGCTTTAAGAAGTTGAAGTATGTTAAAGTGTTGTGTAATGACTTTACCTTTTGTCACTTCCTAGCTACCCTATTACTCACGTTTACTTTAAACTAGTTTTCAATACCTAAATATTTACTCGAAGACGTTTGCATTGTTTTCCTCTTTAATATAAAATACTTTGATTTTCTATATCTAGCTTATTCTCCTTCACGTTTCAACACAAAATCTACTTCTTTCCCCAGCTCATCTTCTCTCCCCCACGTTTCTACACGGATACTTCTTCTCTCCCCGACGTTTCGACACAGAGTATCCATCTTACACACGTCTGAAGGTTGCTCTCTGTCATAGATAATTTTCTATTTCACGCCTCTTTTCTAGTTTCGATCTATCTTTTTGCTATGCACGTGACTTTTATTAACTCTTATTGGTTACATATTTGAATTTTTTTCCATCTTCCATTGGCTCTCGATTTCATCGTCAGAGCATTGCTCGCGTCTAAGATTAACACATTATGTTCGCTTTACTGTATTTTCTGTGCGTTTGACTGACTTCGGTTTCCTACCCGTTGTCTTGACATCCTGTGTGCACAACTCGGTTTCTATTGTCACTAAAGCGATTCCTAATGTTTCTTTTCCTGTCCTTTCCTACGTCTGCTATCTTTATGTGATTTTCGCCAGGTTTCTTCGTTCTCAAATACACGTTTTCTACATTTTATTTCATGTTCTTATTATTAATTAATATCTACTCTTTACTTCATTTCTCTCGTTATGATTTTACTCCCCTCTTTTCTAATTCTTAATGTTCTCTTTTATTCTTCCCTCATACTGGTTTTCCTTCTTGTTATTTTAATTATATGCTTATTAATTATTCTTATTATTCGTTATTATTTGTTATTCATATTATTCGGGCGGATCTTATCACTTCAAAAGGCTTTTCTTGTAGAAGCAAGAGCTCTGCGAGACCGAGTAAGCGAGCATAGAAGAGGAGACAATACTGCCATATTCTTGCAGTTTAGAATACACACATGATTGAATGCGTCCAAGTACAAATACCATGACCGAATCCCAGCACTCAATTTAGGGTGCAAAACATAAATGATTGCATTTAATTCAACTGCCCTCACTTTACTTCACAAGTGAAATCCTTTCTGCGTTTGGAACATAAGCATAAATTTGTTTCTCTTAGCTAATGCATAAAGATTCTGTGCTTTTTTATTTCATCGACTTATGCTTAATATTAATCTAATATTAAAGTATAATCATGGTAATCTTTTAAATCCAAGAATAACACTTTTAGGTGAACATTTTTCTAACTAATTTTACTAAAGGGGTTATGTGTTGTTTTTATATTGCTTAAAGCCCGCTCTTACAGCACGGATTATACATGAACTGATAATTAAAAACGGAAATGCCCCAGGCCTAATTTTAGGGTACCTACAGGTATACGCAAATTATGAGGACTGCGGAAAGCGTGGAATAAACTACAGTCTGAGAGGATGTTCCCAACGGGATTTGAAACGCGGACCTTTCGTTCACGAGTCCATTCCTCAAGGTCCTGGGCCAGCCGTGTCGGTTTTGTTTGCTATCAGGGTTATTATGCTGTAAGATGTGGAACATAAACATATACTCGTCTTAAGAGTTTATTCTACATGCGGAAATGTATGAAAAATAATTGCAATATTGTTTAAGTCTTTGAACCTGGCATCGTATTTCAAATACGGAGCGATTTAGTCAAGGCTTATTGAAATATATGGCAGACCAGCAAATAATCTACATTTTTGTTATTTTGAGTTTCACTCGGCGCCGTGGCCGAGTGGTTAGACCGCTCGCCTCTCACCGAGGCGGCTCGGGTTCAATCCCAGGGATGCGCATGTGTGATTTGTGGTGGACGAAGCGGCGTCTGGGCGGATTTTCGAAGGGTTCTCCGGTTTCCCCCGCCATTCATTCCACTAACTGCTCCATCATCACCTTTCCTTTCATCCATTTCGCCTTCATTTCGTTTCATCTGCTTTCTTCATCCCATACCAGGCATCGGGCTGATCACCCATCCTCGACGGGCTTCTGACCCCAGACACCCGCCTGTAAGTCCTGGGGGTGTAAGTCCTAAATAAGATGAGGATAAACAGAGAATGAATGGTTTCTTCTGTAAATGTTGTTTCGCTACAATTTCCGATTTGGGTTTTGTATACATAGTAATTTTTGCAAGATTCAATAGCCTACAACCATGCGCTTCCACAAATTAGCACTGGATCTGGACATTTGCGGTAACACTCTCTGTGAAAGGCACGACTAGTACTTCACGTCGCGTGGTTGTTTTCTCTTATTGTGGGTGCAAAATTAGGATAGGTTTTAGTCTCTCTTAGTGCTTAATAAAATAAATAATCAGGGATGGGGCCTCGATACCTCAGTACTATCAATACTCGGTGGTATCGAAGTATATCTAATACTATGAGATAATCTTTCGATACTTTTCCGATAATTTTAAACTTTTAACTTGTGCATTACTGAAGGTTGCTTAACTTTATATTAGATAACCAACGAAAGGAGTCGAGACTTCACGTTATTGTCTCGCACGTGTCGCAAAAGAATTTCTGGACTATAGTGCTTCACAGACCTTAACTGCGTTTACTGTGGGTGAATCAATGCAACATTCCATAGACCCTTGTATCTAAATGAAAGCATGCAAAACAAAGGAAGGAGAAGAGGTACTAATGTAACATGCAGTGCTAACTGGGATGTGAATTAAGCTGATTCACTGACGCACTAAATTACGTTTCTGCAATAGCCTGACTCACTCTTAGCCATTACATTTGTCTACTCCGGTTATCAAAATCTGTGAATTTAGCAGAAACGAATCAGAACAGTATATGGGAATGTTTATTCTTTGCTTCCATCTGTTAGTTTGTGCTTATAGAAGTGAAACTCGGGTCACGAGGGTAACTTATAGGTATACCGTACGATTAATATCCATAGTATGGATAGGAAATCCTTTAAAAAAAGGGTTTGAGCGCACAATATAGTGATATAAAAAGAGAAGCAAAGGAATTATTATTATTATTATTATTATTATTATTATTATTATTATTATTATTATTGGCAATTAACAATATGGAATTATAACCTGTGGCGAGATAAAAAAAATTCTGCAAACTGGAAGTCAAACAGGGACAATTTCGGAATTACCATACAATACAAAATTTGTTACATGCGTTTATACACAGTAAACTACTAATAACATAATCCAGTGAACAGGCTATCGCCTTTACGGTTCTTTATAAAGTGAGTATCGGTATAGAGTAATGAGAATCGGGAAATAGTGGCATTATCCCATCACTATAAATAATTTAAAAGCATAAATTGCGAAATAAACCACCCATTTTGTTTTTGTATTCGTTGAATGCTTAGGAACACTTTTTTTTATCTGGCAGCTAAAAACTACTTAACTATGCATAAGTAGATATATTTAAAACATTGATTTGCTTTAGAACCTTCATTCAAATATAACACCAGTATTTTGGCTTCAATTCCTTTCGTTAATTTGCTTTAAAACACCCAAAATAACTGCTTTAAGAACTAAATACCGTCGACAAAAATTAGTATCATTCCTGAAATGCAGAACCAGCCGCTTTCGAAATTCCAGCGCACTATTGTGGAGCAACATACCCTATTCTTTCAACTAGAATTCTCACTACAATAGGGCGAACTGTGCATTTGCTACCGTCTCTTATACAAAGAGCTTTTCTAAAAATCTATGCAAGGTAGAAATAAAGTACTCATAAACGCTTTGAGTGCATTCAGCGAAATATTTCCATGATTTAAAGGGTGACATCCATACCACTTCCACCTATTATATGTTATAATCCCTGTCAAATATAACATTTTAGACAGCTGACACTAAAAGCAGAGCTTTTAACACTAGCCTCTTATACTAGAAATGGAAGATTATAACTCTCAATGGAATACATTTTTACCAACGTTGTTTCTTGTGATGGAAATTATATGTATATTAAGCGGTAGCCTCGTATCAATAAATGTAATGATGGATTATTTGAATGGCTCGGAAATGAATCAATTTTTTCCAATACAAACAATGTAATGAATGATGTTATCAA
Organism: Deroplatys truncata; assembly: GCA_030765065.1. Lineage (NCBI taxonomy): Eukaryota > Metazoa > Arthropoda > Insecta > Mantodea > Mantidae > Deroplatys > Deroplatys truncata. The sequence goes on from CM060984.1 coordinate 156,219,184, forward strand.
TACCAATGTTACTTACCCTGTTCCAGGAATTAGTATTACAAATGGTAACTATTGCACAACTAACATCACAATTACATCAAAGGAATAATAATTATAATATTATTATTGTTATTGTTACAATTATTTGTTCATTTTGCCACAGTTTTTTGTATATTATAGAATATTAATAATGGTGTAAGTGATCATATTGTCAACACTGTGCAAAGAAGGTCCAACAACAACGAAGACCAAACAAAAACAGACTAGAGCTCATCATAGCGTATGTCCGAGTGTATACTGTTATTTCCACACACATTTCAGCACATTTATAATTTACTGTTCTGGGCCGCATACGAACAATATATGTTAAAACTTTCAGCCTCGTTCTGTATACATCCCTACTCGAAAAATAAAATTCAATTTTAGCACTTGTATCGTACGTAACTATTATTGCATTCTGAAGACCTTCATGGAATAACAGCATTTCGAATTCTAAGAGAGCTATTTTAATGTGATCAGACAGGATTACCATAGAGACAGAACCGGGCAAGACTGTTTACTGAATATCTGCACATTAGATATCGACGAGTACGTGGCTGAACACCGGCGAAAGGAACCAATAGGTAACTGCCCTTCGATCTTTCCTTCAGCAGGACATTAATGATGGTTAAATCAAAGTGTGAGACAACACCTTAATAATTCTCTTGATATCAAACGTAAATTAATAAAACCTCAAGAAGACCTACAGTACAAAGGAATTAGTATTCATAGTTACAAGTAGTCGATTAAGCTTTTTAGAGAGAGAGCACAGTACTATCTGCAAATTTTGACAGTGCAGCTCACAATTTTGATACTCGTGGAAATCATAAACTGTACTAGTTTTCCTTTGAATGCATCAGATAAAGAAGGTGTGCGTCATGTTTATTAATAGTTCCCTCGTTGAAGTTGGAGCAATGTTTTATGCTTATCTCCGTGTTATGCGGCAACTACTCCGACAGCGTGATGTGGCGGATAGCCTACAAGCGTTCCTTAAGGCGCTGTGAAGATTTGTTCCAGGTTGCCCCTTGAATAAGCGCTGTTATACTGTATGGTAACACATACGTCAGAGTAGTTGCAGCATAGGTGTGGCGCACAATTTAATGTTTTAGAGGAGAGTAGAATAGTGGGTATTTGCATTTTTTTGGTATATAAATTTGTCATAATGCATTCGGATACGGAATCATTCTGTTATTCATTTAAATTATTCATATTTACATAGGGCATCAATTTTAGATAATTAATAAAACAAATGGAGTAAATAATTTCTGGTGACCATTATAAAATATATAATACTTATTTATATTATAGACTTTATTTATAATTACCAAACTGCATTCAGAAATTCATGCCTTTATTTTCAAAATACAGTTGAGCTTGTAATTTGCTATCAAGTATAAAACGCTATGCAGAGAAAAGGCATTGCACTCAAACCATTTATTTATAAAATTATATATTTAATAATTCTAAATATATAATTATATATATTAACCTAGACTCCACTGCATTGATTTCTTTCCTTTACTTTTACGAACTGTTAAATCAGAATGTCTAGAAGAGTAATTAGATCTCGTGAAAACCATTTCACTTTTCTAATATTTGATTTAAATGAATCAAAAGCCTATACCCAGAAAAATATAGTTAAAGATATATATATATATATAATGTTACATTCACATGACGTTTCCACCCCTATCGTTTATTTTTAAATATCTTCAACAAACTATTCTTATAAAAGCTTATTTTTCTATCTACTTCATGTTAATTGAAATAAATATTTACAGAAAGTTTTAATTTACATTTCGTTGTAGGTACAAAGGATATACAGGAGGCTGACGCCATAGACAACTCTTCATAAAGTTGGTTGCTGTATCCGATAGTACGAATCTTTATACTTCTGACAAATTCAAACCAAGGGGAACGAATATCTCGCGAATAGTTGACGCCGAAAAATATTTACATAAATAAAAACTAAACTTTGAAATAATTTTGTTTTGACGAGATCTACATTTTTTGTGTGATAGTTTTGTTTGTCTTTTATAACATACAACTAATACAAAATGATAGAAAATGAATTCTAAATAAAGAGAACCTCACAAGTTGCTCACACAAAATTCAGCATATAGGTGCTATTAATCATGAAAATATATAAATAATATACAATATTATAATAAAAATCGTTATAGCCATTTTTGAGAAGACAGAAGTTTCATACAAAGTTTACTATTTATTCGATATTTCGTGTTTGTGATAACTCTGTTCACAGACCACTTATGAATCGTTTTCTAAAAATGCTGTTTTTTTATTTAGGTCACCTCAAAATATGTATTTATAAGTGGTAGAGAAAGCACAGAGCCTAATGCACAGACAATTGCTAAGGTTCGTTGATTGCACTCTGGGTACGCTTTTATATTGTTGTAAAATGAGGGACAAAGGTCACTTCGATTTTCATTTACCTGTGTAACACCATATCCACAGTGTTTCCGCCACAAGAATACACCTGTTTAGAATTCCGCCTCTGAAAGGGCTCTCGAGTTGGGCAAGCGTGCCAAACACAGATATTATTTCAAAAGGGTCAAGGCACTCTTTACTATTCTGTGGAAAAACTGTTCAATGTCCTTGCTGTCATATCTCGTATCTTCCGCTTGAAGAACCCAAAGAGACCTGTTTTAAAGTTCATGTCGTGAAGTTTGTATTATGAAACAGAAATGTAACATGTTCATCACCACACTGGAAATTGTTCCGACTGACAAGTCCAGTTCGACTCTCGGGTAGAGCCTTTATTGACCATACTTTTCATTTCATTAATAAATGCTTATCAAGTAGAACTGTTCCATTTTCATTTTTAATACTTTAAGGATGTAGCAACGAAAATGTTGAAAACGGATAATGCTACAGAGAAGGTTTATTGGCATAAGCTTTTATTTTAATGAGCTATAAATTTTCTGTGCAGTTAAGATTATTTCTCTCTCGTATTATTTATTAGTTATACAAAATTAACTTCTGAGTACTTTAACAGGATATTAATAGAAAATAAAACATACGCTTTTATTAGTCAAATAAATATCTAAACTATATAGCATTTTAATCAAATTCGTTACAGCCAGGTTTTAGAAAATAAACATTAAAGCAAATTGTCTAAAAAAGGATATTAAGGGGGGAGGTGGTTTTCTTAAATAATCTTCGAGAGGGTTTTGGAAGATACTGAACTTAAATACCAAATTTGGTATTTAATCTACTTTTAATTTTTGAGTTATTTCTATATTATTTCTATATTCTATTATTTGTATATATTTCTAAAATACTTTTGTTGGATTCAATGGACCTCAAATTGAAATCTCAATATAGGTATAATCTTTTGGTGGAACGCCATGCTTTCAATACCTGCTAAAGGTAAATAAATGAGAAAGTAAACAGCGAGGGGGCGCTAGAAGCAGTATATTAAATTCAGCGAAACAAACTTGCATTCGTTAGCAGACAATACAATCAAATTCAATGCTAAAATGCTGATAAAATATTTTCTTTTGTAAAGAAGACATTAGAATGCTCATTCTTAGTCTCTTAACTATCTATTACATTAATTACAAACAAATTATTCTCAAAGATAATTTCTGTTGCGGCTTGCATACTTTCTGCAGTAGCTGAGTATTTTTTGAGCCGACAGTTCTTAATTGTTTCTAGTAATAAACAATTGATAAATAATTGAATTGTTAAACTATAATAAACAAACGAAACTGATAAAAGTTTGTCTTTTGTAGAATTAACACGTTAATTAATATGAGTCTTCGTAAAGGATAACTTATTAAACGAATTGAGGAAAGCCTGAAATAAAGTAAGGAGCGACAATTGTAAATACAAGACTCTTTTCACTTCTTAAACGCATTTATTTTTTCTCTTAACCCGGTTTGTTTGCTTTTATTTCATTCTGTCTGAGAGTCATTTTTTCTTATTCCTTTACGACTCCCGTTTTAAGCTTCTAATAAAAGAAAGACAAATTATGGATGGAACCACTCTCATTAAAATTTAATGCGCGTAATTTAGAAAGATGGTAGGTGCTTAGTTATACGTTTTCTCCTGTCCTTATTTAACTTCTTCCATTCCTTTTGTGCGCATCTAGGCATATTACATTAACATGTTCGAAGTTTAAACATCCAAACTTTCGAGATATTTTCCCTTGTTTTTATAACAAATGAAAAGAATATGTTTGATGATTTAAGTATTCAAATAAAAACCCCGACCTTATCATTCCTGGCTATTTTAGAAAATACATAATTCTAACCTGTATAATGAATCATCGATACATACAAAGTCTTTTCTCTTTTGCTACCTTCTCTGTTTTCTTCAGTACGTAGATGAAGTACTGTAATCTCTGCAAAAATACAATACTGAGCTACCTGAATATAAAAAGGGCACTCACGCCCCGCGCGCGCGTGTGGATGTACTATATGAACAGCATAACTCAAAAACGGATAGACAAGAATGCGACACGAAGACCTAAAAGACCTAAACCAATCTTTTGCTGGAAAAGTGCTTGTTAGTTTTTTATTTCTCAAACACAGCCTTAACGATTTTTAATAATGTATCCTATGTTTAAAATATTTGCAAGATTAATAAACCGCATTCTTAAATTTTCTGTCAATAACAAGCGATGTTCTTTTACGAGAATGTATTTTGTATGGGTTTATAAATTGCAAATTATAAGAACTGAATTAGACCTTCTGCACAAAAATGTAGATCTCGCTAAAACAGTTTATATTAAATATTTTTTGTGGTATTAACAGATTTTCATATATTCATAGTTATTGGTTTGAATTTTGCAATATTTTCTTTATCAACCCTTGGATGTTAAGCATTGATTGTGGAATTTCAAAAGCCAGCTTATAGTGACACGCTGTTTAAACATTTGACTGTGCTTCAGCTTCCTCCTCTTTACCTGAGACGGCATCTGCAATGAAACATTTTTGTAAACGATTATCTATATTTTCATGAAATACTTAGACAATAAGGCTTTAAAGTATTGATCTTTAGAACAGAGCAAAATTAACGATACTGGGTGGAAAAATTATGTGAATTTAAGTGTTTTATTTCTATTTTTTCACGCCTGCCTATGTAGATGAATTATTGTATTGCACGCAAAAAAAAAGTATTAAAACTTTTACCTTAAATACTTGTTTCGAGCTTCCCGAACAAAAATTGGATAACCTTTTTAGAAAATGGTTCACAAACGCATATGTCTGTATGAATAGCATAACAAAAATTCGAATGAATAATAAACGTTGTTTTTAAGTCCAGCATTCTTGAAAGATGGCAAAATGAATTTTTTTTTTTACAATTTTAACCCAGAAAAAGATTTACATAGATAGAAGTCGTTTTTGTTTATTTTATCTAAACGATTTTAAAAAGTTGGATTAAGTATTATATGTCAGAAATATTGGCATGACTTGAAAGACAATTCTTAAATTTTTTGTAAATAGCTTTTGAAATTATTTTTATTGTCATTGACTTTTATGTAATGGGGAACCTGTAAGGTACAGACAAAACGTTTGAGAAAGCATTATGTTTTTATCAAAATGTGTAATCTGGGTCACATACCTAACTTCTTTGGTAGCATTAACAGTTTCCAAGGTATTACTTGTTGAAAAATTGTTTTCTCCGATTGAATCCTAGTTTGTCGACATATATACATTTTTAAAACGAACGAATCTCCTAGTTTTCTTATTGTCTAACGACAAACGGGAATCTATTTGTGATTCAGATAGTTGACTATTTTTCCACATCTTTCATGTAACTAAGACTGTTTTGCTTATTTGAAATCAAATATATTATTGCTATTAAGGCATATACGCATATAAGAAACTTTGTTATATTAATAGTGTAACGAGGGGGAAAAATCTGATGTGTTGAATTCACATGACTTTCCTTACTCTTGTACAGGATACTTTTACAAACGATTATTCTCCATATATTTCCTGTTAATTGAGATATCGAGATGTTAACCGTATTGCTAATTTTCTTGTAGGTGCAAGGGGAATATCGTAGGCCTTCAGCGATAATGAAACCTTTTAAGAGCTGGTTGATATATGGAGAATTCCGTTCTCTTTGCATGTCCAGGACCTGAATAACTAATTCCCATTTGAGAAAAGTATAATGTATTGGAAAATTCAAACAAATAAGGAATATCTCAGAAATAGTTCACTGGTCAAAAAATGTATATGACATAAATTGTGTGCTTTAACGAGATCTACATTTTTGTGTAGTAAAATTTTGTCTAGCTCTAATGGTTTACTAGTTATGCAAAATTCATTCAGAATGAAGACGACTTTTGGGGACATTCCCAGAAAATTCAAGATATAAATTTAGTTTGCCATGAATGTATCTTAAACATATGATATTTTTATCAAAATCATTGGAGCCATTTTTGATAAAATCAAAAGTTTGGAATAATATTTCATGTAAAAGGTAGGATGGGGGATTTTCTTGAAAATCTTCGTGTTGCATCTTTGAAAGATAATAAATCTAAATACCAAGTTTGATATTTATCTGACTTTTCGTTTTTGAGTTATGCTGTTCAGACACATGACGGAACTTTTTCTAAAAAATCTTTTTTTGGAATCAGGGCGCCTCAAAACATTATTTCCGGTGAAATCTCGATATCGAATTTTTCGGTGGAATGCAATGCTTTCTCTTCTTACTATACGCAGTAGAGAAAGTAAAAAAGAAGAAACTGCTCAAAATTGTGCAGTGTGCTAAAATGCCAATTTAGCGTTTGTAATAATGATGAAACCTGTGGCATACAGCCGTTTCTAACTGCCAATTATATTAGCTAGCTTTTAACTTGACTATTCCATTTATACACCGGTATTTGATTATGTTTAGCAATGTCTCGGATAATGATCAATAACGATCGTTTGTCTTATAATGAGCTGGCAGGGATTAAATTTTATTGGATAGGGCGTCAGTTTGTTATTGAACCACAATAGTATCGACAAGCATTTCAGTCCAATCCGCTTCAGTTTCTATTAGCCGAAAACCCGCAGATTCTTTCAAATTTGAAAATTGTGTTTTTAATCTGTGAATATTCAAGTAGTGTAAATTTCCAAATAAATTATTTTCTTGAAAAACTCTCTTTATTGTGTTGCGATTTTAGCTTATCTCACTTTTCAAGTTAATTATTTTCCGATTACCATATTGGTTTGTATTCCGTAAAACATTCGATGGTTCATTAATTAGTAGGTATGCTGTTACCTGACAGCTGACTCAATAGTTATATGATTTCAAACAACACAAGAAAGTGATTTTTATTTAATATGTTACATTTAATTCATGGAATAGCCTTAATAAATACTATTCAAAGTTACGAGTTTCATAAGACAATTTCGTAATCTCTCGAGAGCTGAATTTTGAAGTCATGAACTTATTGAATATTACATAAAAACAAAGCACCACAGTAAATAATAAATAAATACTATTGTGATAGTGTTTAAATACAAAGTTTAGAGGAAGTTGCTTTAATGCGTATTATGTAGGTACAAGAAAATAACTTTGCTATGCCACCTGATTTGAGCAACGTTGGTGTCATGTGAAGATGATAATTATGCAAGAAAAGCATGGCCTACACTGCAGAGGAGAGTGTGAGACGCAAGGGGCCGTGAATTAACATATATATTAACCTCTAGTTCCAAACTGCCGCTCTTCGCTTGTTCTCACAAGTTCGTTCTGTTCTTCCCACCTCTCATTTTTAGATTCCTTTAAAATGAAGGAATTCTAGTTAAAAGTGGAATTGCATTACCTCAGGGATGTGGCAATTCTATTCTGAGCGAAATATCTTGCTTTATTCCTCAAGAAGGATATTAAAACTCTTACACAGCTATGTAGAAAAAGTACCCAAAATATTCCTTGGCCATTAATTTTACAGACACAGTTCGCTCAAAATCTTGCATAACGGGTGCAAAATGTTGCTGCCTCGCTTTCTCTTTTCTAATTTCAAAGTTACCAGATGTGCTTCATTCAAAGTTTATTATTTCTGTAAAAATGCCTTTCTGCATTCATAAATGCATATGAAAATGCGAATTAAGAGATTGAAAACATTTCGGGAAATACGATTTCCTTAACATTCTCACTGCCCCTTCAGGGGACATAGAAACATATCAGTATATAGAGATTCCTACAGTGTTTCCCATATCTAATGTTTTACAGAATCGCATTATCATTTGCTGTCGAAATCTTTCCTTGAAAAAACATTATCTAATTGGTTTGAACTAAATTACAACACACTAACCATTAGTGAATGAAAAAAGGCCGGTTCTAGATAAATGGAAAGAGTAATGATAAAAAAGTCTGGAAAGCGCTGACTTATAAACTATGTAATTTACTGAGTGAACATACACCCCGCGTTATTGTGTTTAATAAAAAAAGTTATAGTTCGGCAAGTACTATTAGGCATTTATGCTCTCATAATCTTAATTTTATAAGCTATTATTGAAGGAGCCTGTGAAGCTTTTCAAGAGAACATGTAGCGTAATTAAACGCTGCTGATTCTAATCTAAAGAGTTGAAACATTAAAATTATTATTATCATCGTTGCTTTGTTGCGGTTGGAAACTTAATTCAGATCTGAAAAACTCTATGGTATGGATAGGACTGGAACTGCTGCTCTTTGACTTTCCGTTCCGATGATCTTATCATTTGAGTTATCTGGCAAGATTCCATACGCACATTAAACCTTCTCGTCGAATTCAAGTATCCCGATAAACTTTCAGGGCGATCTTAAATACTTGAGATATTATATCTCAAAGATGATTTACAATGTTTCAAGTGCTTGTAACCTTCCGGCTTTGGCCTTCATTAGGCTATTTTATAGAGTTTAATTATGAAGATAAATTAAAATATCTGAATAACAGTACATCCATTCACGCAGAATTGCTTAAGTATTTAGTAGAGCATTAATATTCTCATGTGAGAAATCTTAAGTTCCCACAAGAAGTCGGAAAGTCACAAGAAATATATTATACAGCATTCACGAAAAAACAACATATAGAAATATTCGAAGGCCATACTAAGAAATACGTAGAATATCGCGAATACGTGAAAAGTAATACTAGCAAACTCAGATACAGCTATCAGTCCTCTTTTATCCCGAGCGGTGTCTAAAGTTCACACGAATCCAGAAGGCGAGGGGGGGATTCTGGAAATTTATTCCCGCGTCCTGGTAGGTGCTCCGAGTAGCTAAATAAGCTCTCCCCATCCCTCTCTCCAACCAATCATACGCCAGCCGGGCCAAAACTGCGTTCTGCCCAAGTGGGGGCGAGCAGCCAGAGACGCACACCACAACAATTACACTAGGTGATCTAAAGTATCCGGACACCTGGCTGAAACTGGCGTACAAGTTCGTGGCGCCCTCGTGGTGCGAGAAGTCAATATGGAGTTGCCCCACTTAGCCTTGATGACAGCATTCACTCTCGCAGGCACACTTTCAATCAGATGCTGGAAGGTTTCTTGGGGAATGGCAGCCCATTCTTCACGGAGTGCGGAACTGAGGAGAGGTATCGATGTAGGTCGGTGAGGTCTGGCACGAAGTCGGCGTTCCAAAACATCCCGAAGGTGTTCTGTAGGATTCAAGTCAGGACTCTGTGCAGGCCAGTCCATTACAGGGATTCATTGTCATGTAACCACTCCGCCACAGCCGGTGCAGTATGAATAGGTGCTCGATCGTGTTGAAAGATGCAGTCGCCATCCCCGAATTACTCTTCAAGAGTGGAAAGCAATAAGGTGCTTAAAATATCAATGTAGGTCTGCGCTGTGATCGTGCCACGCAAAACAACAAGCGATGCAAGCCCCCTCCAGGAAAAACACGACCACACCATAACACCACCACCTCGGAATTTCACTGTTGACACCACACACGCTGGCAGATGATGTTGACCGGGCATTGGCCATACTCACACCCCGCCATCGGATCGCCACATTGTGTACCATGATTCGTCACTCCACACAACGCTTTGCCACTGTTCAATCGTGTAATGTTGACTCTCCTTACACCAAGCAAGGCGTCGTTTGGCATTTTCCTGCGTGATGTGTGGCTTATGAGCAGCCGCTCGACCATGGAATCCAAAGTTTCTCACCTCACGCCTAACTGTTATAGTACTTGGAGTAGATCCTGATGTAGTTTGGTATTCCTGTGTGATGGTCTGATAGATGTATGCCTATTACTCTTTACGACCCTCTTCAAATGTCGGCGGTCTCTGTCAGTCAACAGACAAAGTCGTCCTGTACGCTTTTGTGCTGTACATGTCGCTTCACGTTTCCACTTCACTATCACATAGAGACAGTGGACCTAGGGATGTTTAGGAGTGTAGAAATCTCGCTTATAGACTTCTGACACAAGTGACACCCAATCACCTGACCACGTTCGAAGTCCGTGAGTTCCACGGAGCGTCCCATTCTGCTGTTTCACGATGTCTAATGACTACTGAGGTCGCCGATAATGAGTACTAGGCAGTAGGTGGCAGCACAGTGCAGCTAAGATGAAAAAAGTATGTTTGTGGGGTGTCCGGATACCTTTGATCAATAGTGTATATCGAGAATAAAGGAAGAAATAATTTGTAAATATTAAAACGGAAGCAGTATTAACCGTGAAGTTATTTTCATTTTAGAAATATGAATGAGTTCTATATGCACTCTTAAACTTCACTTAGGTCAGTTATTAAAATTGTAAAACGTTTTCGGATATGCTCGTCTCGATCATCAGGATCCAATGGTTGTTATCTTTTCCTCCTTTTTCCTTAGTCTGTTCATCCAACAGCTGTCGTCTGGTGATAACTTAATAACGTTACTAACTGGCGGGATATCAAAAGTTAAAATTTTTAAAAAAAATAAAGAGGCGTTCGCACGTGGTAAGTGCATGCGTGGTGGTTAGAGGTTTTAGTAACTCAATGTTATGCCCCATATAGTGATTGTCTATTAAAATGGCTTGCTACTGCTGATTGTCACTTAATTAGATTTTATGTTTCTTTGATGTTCTTTCAATCTGACATTTAAACTCCTCTTAGTCATTTCTGTGTAAGTTCTGTCACAATCTTCACATTTAGTTTAATATTTGATTGACTTCATTTTATATGGTATGGTGTTCTTAAGTGATTTATTTAATGTTATAGAAAAATATTCTGCATTAAAGGTAGTTTAGTATAAATCAGATTTTCTTGAAAATCTTCGTTTCGCATGTTTGTAATATGCTGAACTGAAGTACCAAATTTTGGATCTATGCTACACTTAAATCGCAGCACCACTTATAATTATTTTTGTATTCTGGGGACCAGTTTTTATGTCAAATTTTGCACAGAATGCCGTACTCCTTCTACTTACTATAGATAGATTGTAGAGAAAGTAAAAAGTCACTATTTTAAGAATAGTTGAATAATTGTGAACATGGAGGACAGAGAAGTTCATGTAGGTTATTACGCTGTAGATTTTTAAATAAGATGACACCGATTATCGTAGCTTAGAACATGTTCTAGCTGATGCGCTTGATATATATGCGGAGAGTTTCCGACGCCTGATGTAGATAATGCCGGGCCTCATACCGCCAAAAGGAACTGACAAACTTTATTACTGCCTCATCCATCCATCACCTTGTACTGTGTGTGAGAATTTATTTAAATTAGATATCGCCACGAGTACCATAAAGACCCTCTGGTTCGTTAGCGGTGGAGTGGAGTTCCACTGCAGGGCAGACAAAAGAGCACAAAGTGTACAAAGGGTCGTGACGAGCACCCCTAACGATCGAAGCTTCACCTGCTACATTTTAATGAATGGCTCTTCATTCGATTTGCTCAAGTACTACCATGCAATTGTCGGGATGTCAGGTGCGCAAATGGATGAAGTCTATAGGACCTCAAGATCGAACAAAATGTTTAAATACATAGGTACCAACATGCATTCTTATATATCATATAGGTTTCATGAGCATATGTTACTTTGTAGCAGTTTTGTTTTAGATTACTATATCCCGCGGCTAGGCTCGCGTTGTCTTTGTTTATTTTCTTTCAATTTATTTCTTTATTTTGAATTTTAAGGCCTTTAACCCGACACTTCATATAGGGGGGAGAGGACGAATGAGCCGAACGAAATGGCCCCACGTTAACGTGTGAGGTTCGCATTCGAGAGGTCCGGTTTCGATTACCGTCGGCCCTGCCAATCTGACCACGAGCTTTTTTGTGGTTCGCCAGGTCTGTAGGCGAAAACTGAGGTGATTTTCCTTCTATCACGAATTTTTGTCATCTCTTTCATCTCATGTTTCAGAGTTGAGGACGAGGCGACGGCGACTGGTGCATTGCAGCGGAACGGTGGAATTTGTGCAACGTAAAAATTTCTCCCTGGCGCATGCTGACCGCCTGGGGCCTCTTCATGGTACTGGCTTCTTTCATTTCGGTACCTCCAAGTTGAAAGTGGCAATCGCCGGTGTCTTTCTGGAATTGTTAGGGACCCCGACCTTGCTAGCGCGATTCGTCGTCCAGGGGTCACGTTAGAGGCATAAAGGGTCTATTATGGTCTACGTGCTATGTTGTGATCCAGTGACTTAAGGCTCCTTAGTCGGATTACCCCGAATCCTAAACCGGGTTCATAAAACTTAATTATCCGACATTCTTCTCGAAATAAACCTTATCTAGGTAACTCTTTCACCGATGTTTGAGCTCGGGATATCTTCATTGTGAGGCAGAGAACCTACCCTCACATCACGCATGTCGGGAGTGCTTGCGTTGTGTGGAGATTCTTCTCTTTTCTCACACTTTCTCCAGCACTCTCCTCCATCTCCCTCTCTCCTCCTTTTCTATCTCACGTACTTATCGTCATTTTCCCGTTTCATTTGCTCTCTCCTATACTCTACTCTCCTCTTTCATGGCCCATGCTCTTTTTCTTCCTCCTCCTCCCCCCTCCTCCTCCTTTCTGTGCAACTTATTTGTAATACGATGTTTGTAAACCGGCAATAAAACGGCATTTTTCTGCGATTTTCCTAAATCAAAGGATCAGTAAACTGTTTAACTATGCATTGGCTTATGTCTCTTACTTACAATGTTTATAATGCAATCGAAAGTATCCTATTTCTTGTGGTAACTGATTTACGCACAAGAATAATACAAACAAAGAATAGTTATAATATCCTAAGTGTTCGTCCTATCGAAATTCTGTGTACATAATCAAACTTTCCAGAAAAAGTATGCTTATAAACTTTTCTAAATATAACTTTAAAAAATAATAATGAGGTTTATTTCGATTTTTTGATTTTGTGCTCTATTACAATCTTCCTCCCTTATGGGGGCAAGTAATTAAGGTGGCATATGTTTGATAAGAATCCGTTTAACCATTCTTGGTGAAAAGGTAACACACACATTCTAAAAATGCGATATTTAGTGTTGTGTTATCCCATAGTACACGTTAATATCAATTATTCATGCATTATCCTAAAATTACCAGGCAATTTTTATTACAGATTTAATGTGTAATTCAATGTTCAAACATGAGAGTGGAATTCCATATAGAACCACGTGCGATTACACTAGTCGACCACGATACGAGTGCGCTTGGAGGAGGGCGCCACTGTTTTTGTTGACAATGCAAGGCTTGGGATCCGAGGGGAGTAAGGGGCAAGGCGATAAGGGAATGTGCAGTTGCATATGAAAACAGTACTACATTTGCAGACCTCATCCTCGCTAGTAATTGCAACTTGGAACTGTAGATCTTTTCTTTACCTGCCTGACCTTTCCATGCTCCACCCACTTGTTCCCTGTTTATTTCCTCTTCCTACCGAACGCACTAATTACATGGTGGACTAATACATAATTAGCAGCACATGAACGTTGATTATGGAATCTAAAATCTTCGATATTGGCTGACATTCGTATGAAAAGGCATGTTCGAGGCAAAATAGCTGTAATGAATCGGTTGTTTGTAATTATACTTATTTTCTAAGAATTTTATGTGGAGTGTTTATGAAATTAACTTAAATTTAATACGAAACATTCTGCTGTATAATACCTAAAATTTTCATCCAAACTTTTTTTTTAAATCCTGGAAAAATACATTAATGAAACTGTAAAATGGAAACATTCTGCAATGGGTTATTCATGACAAACCACTTTTTTGTCCATGATGAAATGTTATGCAAAACCAGAACAAATGCATACATGCTAATTCTAGAAATGCCGCACATTAAATGTTTACAGAGTGGTTCACTTTACAAAAGATTATAAGCCGAAAACAACACGAAAATCCTTGAAAAACTCCCGAACTTATAAACTTTATTACCCTTACTTCTTTCTACAAAGTTCGAACGAAAGTCCGGCTTATCTTCGCCTGCAGTCATTTTCGACAAATATCTACAAACTTGTATATACGCCACTAATTATTATTGTATCTCAATAATAGTAATAATAATAAAATAATGACAATAAAAACAATGTGTACCAACATATTACAGCCATATATCCATTAATAATTCATCGATGAAAAAATCGTGAATAAAAGATCGTGAAATAGGATGTAAGTATAAATTTTAAATCCAAGAGCTATATTACTGTTGTGCTAACGACTGGCTGAGGAGTACGGCGCAAGCATGATGTGCTCATTTACAATCGAGAGTAAGTTATGCGCAATTACTTCGATATGCTCCTTACCTAGGACACGTGTATCTATGCTTGTAATTAGTAAACAGAAATTTATCATGCCTAGTGATGGTATATATTGCGATAACTTTCTTCCTAGTCATATAAAATAACAACTCTCGCAAATGCCAGATGCACACATTTCCCATTCTGCCTCACTCCACCCTAATTTATACATCCCTCCAAAAAGTCTCTCCTGCAGTTTAATACATTTCCATTTGGAGAATGGCTTTCCATTATACATTCAGATTCGATCGAAATGAAAGGTACGCCAAAATAATGGAACCTACAATTTATTTGCATACCCTCTGAAAAAGGACGCGCTTCACTGCATCTCAGGCTGTCACCTCCGTCAGATATTGGCACAGTCTCCACTATTGTAACGTTTAATGTTACAATAAATATGGTGTGTAACAGTAACAGACTTTTCCTGCTCAGTGCCATTTCTAAGTATTGCATAGAATTTCCAAATTAGAGCGTATTTTTCCAAAATTATGTTAATTGTGATAATCTGCACACAAATGGCCTCAGATTACATCAGAAACTTTTCCAAACAAAACTTCTAGGTGGCCTAGATCTGCGACTAACATTCTGGAGGTCACGGGTTCAAATCCGGTGTACCAATCTATTTGATAGATTTTTCTTTTCGTTGTTTCCTTCAGCTACCAGGTAAGTATTGCATTGGATGTTAAAACCACAACCCAAGGTTCCACTTGCAGAACTAAACAAATAGAAAAAAATAGAATATACAGAAAGATAACTGCACAATGAAGGCCATTTATCAAGTTATATGTAGAAACAGGAATTAGAGGTGGAGGCGTATTTCAGTACTGGGGCCAGCACTAGGCCTATTGCGCCTACTGAATTTTCGAGAGGAAGAGATGAAACGAGGAAGTACGGAGAGTAGCGAGATTTAATGGCAACAGGCACAGCGCAACGAGGTCCCTAACGTTTCCTAATTGAATATCCCCGATTGCGTTATCCCTGACACATGCCAGGAAAAAAATGATTACATCTTCAAAGCGAATCCACCACATACATTGCAAACCACCGTCTACAATGCTCAATGCGACCTGCCCTGCAAGACGAAGAAAATTAGATGAAATGAAGGACAGGAAAGTTCGTGGTGATATATATATATAGTCACTATAAATTAGTTACACAAAACTATCCACGTCAGCTTTTGAATGAAGGGTAATCGCAATATTTAATGCATTTAAAAATGCCTATAATAGCTTCACTATGATGATAACTGAGTGACCTCTTAAAGAGGCTATACATGTGAGCTCCATTGTGCCTCATATTTTGGCATTACTCTAGTCCAATAATCCTATGAAGCGGACCTCGTCCTTGGTATCTGCCCTTCTTATCTCCTCGGGTTCCACTAAAAAGGACCCTAAGGTACTTACATATGCACAGCAAATCCTTCGCATTTACATAGTATATGCTATAAGGTCTCACATTCCCTCGCACATTTCCCTCATAAAGTATCTTGTTGACGCAGTAATTTGTATCACAAATTATGTAAATGTCAGAGTGATTGCAGTATGAATATGCATTGTTGTGTGACATTGATTTGATATGTTTGTTGATTGTAATTATTGTTGAGAAGTAAGTTTATACGGCCTTACTGAAACTGACAATAATAGCGTGCAATAATGTAGCGAGGGGGTGAGCTGTTTATCATTATTAGAGACGAGCAAATGACGTAATATTGGCGTGTTTTTCTTAGAATTTGCTGGAACATTTTTTCCTAGAGCATATGTGTTCATAATTTTCATTGGATATAAATATAGACGCTAATGTTGGCACGTTTTATTAACCAATAACAGCTCGGTTATAATCTTTAGGCATATCGGGGTGTAGGAGTATAAAAAGAGCTAAGTCAGAGGTATATCCCTCCCAGTCCATCGGAAACATTTGTACATTACACGTCGGCTCCAGTTCATCGGAAACATTTGTACATTACACGTCGTCGAGTTTAACAAAAACAGTCATAGTGAATACCTAGCATAGTTTATCGATTCGCAGGTTACGCGTAGCAATGTTATGAAAAATCTCGAGTGTCGTAAAGTTAATTACACAAAAAGTTGAAGTTCGCGAATTAATAATGTGCAGTAAAGAAGTTATTATAACAGTTTCAGTTTGGCGAGTGTCAAGATTAATATGTGAAGGCGCATAATGTGTTACGACAATAAAAGTATAAAACAAATTCTTTTATCAGTGTTATCTTTGGATAAAAACTCCTTTCCGTTTACACACCTTGATTAAGAGATTTGCTTGACCGAGAGATCGTAGCTAGCCGGAGAACAGTGAACCCAAAAATTAAATACAATAATAGGCGCTCAGTAAAAGATAACACGAAGTGACCGCGACAAATTGTCTTTTATACGTGCGGCAAATAAACAGTAGCATTCTTTCAAACAAACACTAATACCATCCCAAATTGGCTACCCAAACGTGGGGCTCGACAAACAAATAAATAACATTAAAACCGTGACATTGTATAAGACCCATTATGCATAGATATCTGCGCAGAGGATTGTGACCCGTAAGATAGCTCACAACCTTCTGAGCTTAACTCTAGTCAAATTCAGAGAAACTCATTCACTTTCCAATCAGACCCTTATATTAGATCATGAGCCTACCTGGCAATGGTTTGCTTACTCCAGACCTGTAGATGAGCCCTTGCCTTAAGCTGGGTTATCTCATACTTGACATTACTAGTAGACACTCCACAAAATGGCTCAGGCCCAATAAAACCGAGAGGCTCCGATCCCTTCTTCGCCAGAGATATAACTGGGCATCCTCTGGCATTGCCACACAAGCCTGAATATGGTTCTAACCGCCCTAAGGGCTTTCAAAGCTGCCATATTATCCGAGAAGATGTAGACATCTGCTCGTCCGAATAGTAAAGTGTAAATATGCATAGCATAGGATAAGACCGCATAGATCTCAGCCTGGAAAATCGTGGCAAATCGCCCAAAGGGAATGATAAATCTGGTTCTAGGGGCGTAGGACGCAGTCCCCATCCTGCCCCCGAGGCGGGAGCAGTCATAAATTCGTCCTGCCCCCTGCCTTCAGTTTCTGGGTCCCTGGAAGGCATTAAAATGGTATATGATAGTAATCGTATATGATGGATTTAGATTATACCTGGTTCACATCAAATCCCCGATCACCTGAGTTGTAGGACTCTTTTACCTAAACCAGAAAGGATCAGTGAGTGCCATTTGTGGAGTAGCTTAAAACACCACCCCTACAGATCAGAGGTGGTGGGTACCTCCTCCACAACAAGTGCGGAGGAGGATATCCACCAAATTCTCTAAGGCAGACTAAGCAGTTGACCGCATCGCCCCTCTTATTATTAATACCTGCCATTTTTGCAGCGAATCCAGCCCGGCAGCCACTACCTTCACTTGAAAGACAGGCCACCAAACCAGTGCCCCATAAATTATTGACGGTCTTATAACCGAGGTGTACAACCATATAACTACCTCAGTCCTATATATATCTTCGACAGACTCACAAAGCATTGTAGGCCTTCTTAACTTTGTAATCAGCATGCTTTTTCCAGCTCTGCCCAGTATTTAGAATAACTCCTAGATACTTGATCGCTCTAGAAAGCTTCAACTTCTTCCCAAGTAGCTGGTACTCTATGATGCAGTAATTTGTATCACAAATTACTTAAATGTAAATAATGATTGTAATATGAATATGCATTTTTATGTGACATTGATTTGAGATATTTGTTTATTGTAATTATTGTTGAGAAGTAAGTTTTTAATGCCTTAGTGAAACTGTCAATAATAGCGCGCAATAATCCAGAGGGGGGGTGAGCTGTTTATCATTATTGGAAACGAGGAAGTTGCGTAATATTGGCGCGTTTTTCCGTTGAGAACCTTCTGGAATGTTTCCCTAGAGCATATGTATTCATAATTTTAATTGGATATTAAAATAGACGCTAATGTTGGCGTGTTTTATTAGCCAATTGCAGTTCAGTTATAATCTTTTGGCGTATCTGGATGCAGGCGTATAAATAAGGTAGGTTGGAGGTAAAGTCAGTCAGTCCTTCAGTTCGCCGAAAGTATTCATATATTACACGTCGTATTTAGCGTCAGTTCATCAAATATCTGTGTACACTACACGTCGTCTTCAGTCAGTCAGTTCGTCATACATCGGATATAGATTCACAAGTTACGCGCAGCAGAATTATGAAAGATCTAAAATATGGTAAAGTTAATTATACAAAAATTGAAGTACGTGGATTAAAAGAATTATCAGTAAGAAGTTATTATAACAGTTTCAGTTTGGCGAGTGTTAAGATCAATGTATAAATGTGATAGTTAACGTGTTCGACAATAAATGTGTAAAACAAATTTCTTCATCAGTGTAATTTTTGGATAAAAGATTCCTTTCCGTTTACACAACCTGTATAGAGATACGTGCCCAAGCCAACAGGATAATAGCTAGCCGGAGGACATTTGTAATGAAATCAAACAAAAGCTAATACTGCCGCAAATTGCTAACACTAGATGGAGCTACAAACCAAACAAATGAATGACGTCACAAGATGGCTTCAACACTGATGTAAACAAACATTTGTAAGTAATACCGCATCAAATTGGCTACCACAACGTGGAGCTACAATAAAGTTACCTCAAATTGGCTCCCATACGTGGGGCAGTTAAAATTATGTAACCAAACAAAACAAAAGCAGCACAATATAAGATCTTCCAAGTTCTAATAATTTACGTAAAAACATATTACGTAAGCAATAATGTTAAATAAATACAACATTAATTACCGTCGCATCTACCAAACCTGGAAGCCTCCTTCTCTTTGTTAAGATCATTATTTCAGGCTTGTCCGGGTTATCGGACAAATCCGTTTTTCTACACCGTTCCTCTAGAGCCTTTAGTGAGCCCTCTATGAGCTACGAAACAGTACTCGGAAATTTTCCATTTGCTGCAAGACATATGTCATCAGCATAGCCTTGAGCATGAATACCTCTGCTGTTAGTCTGTCCAGCAGTACATCTACCACCAGACACCACCGGGAAGGTGACAATGTCCCCTTGTGGGCAGCCTCGGGGAACTGTTGCCCTCACAAACTAACTCTCCAGGGTAGCTATAGTCTGTCCAGCAGTACATCTACCACCAGACACCACCGGGTAGGTGACAATGTCCCCTTGTGGGCAACCTCGGGGAACTGTTGCCCTCACGAACTAACTCTTCAGGGTAGCTATAGTCTGTCCAGCAGTACATCTACTACCAGACACCACCGGGTAGGTGACAATGTCCCCTTGTGGGCAGCCTCGGGGAACTGTTGCCCTCACGAACTAACTCTCCAGGGTAGCTATAGTCTGTCCAGCAGTACATCTACCATCAGACACCACCGGGTAGGTGACAATGTCCCCTTGTGGGTAACCTCGGGGAAGTGTTGCCCTCACAAACTAACTCTCCAGGGTAGCTATAGTCTGTCCAGCAGTACATCTACCATCAGACACCACCGGGTAGGTGACAATGTCCCCTTGTGGGCAACCTCGGGGAACTGTTGCCCTCACGAACTAACTCTCCAGGGTAGCTATAGTCTGTCCAGCAGTACATCTACCATCAGACACCACCGAGTAGGTGACAATGTCCCCTTGTGGGCAGCCTCGGGGAACTGTTGCCCTCACAAACTAACTCTCCAGGGTAGCTATAGTCTGCCGGCCTCTAAGGAGGTCGTAACCCAATCTGTTACAACCGGACTGACTCCCCCTGCTCTCCAGATATTTCCGAATGCTGCCTAAAGTCATGTTATTAAAAACGCCTACAATGTCCAGAAGAACTACCGTCCAATAGGCATACTGATGAGGGTATATGGGCCTGTCCACCAGTATCCCCATCCCTCAGAAATCTATCTAGCAGTCTTTCAGAGCCTTTAACAGAAAGGATGTTAACTAACAGGACGAAAATCCCTAGGCCTGCAGTATGGTTGCCTACCTGACTTGGTATAAACACCACTTTGGCCTACCTTGAGAGGCCTACCTTAAATCCAGACAGGCCCTGAATATTCTCACTAAGTGGAATGGAACAATCTCCTAGCCTTCTTGAAGGACAGTCGGGAAGACCACATCGACACCTTTGCTTTTATAAGGCTCAAAAGTGTAAATGGGCCCAGAAGGTATGACATCCTAATGTGAAGTGAAAGGTTTACTATAAAGGAATGTTAAGGGTAAATGCTAAGAAGTAAAGCAAGTAAGCATTTTGTGTTTTATTACAACATAGCTTTAAACTTTCTTGAAAAAGCATTTACTTGACTTTAAGTACAATTCATATAAAAATTACAAAACTTTGATTTGACTTGGTATGTTACAAGGTTTCATTTATAAAATATAACAGTAGAAGACTTCCAAAGAGCCAATACATTGAAAGATTATTTACTTTCTGGGCAACCTTTAAATTCACTCTTCACAAACTAAATACTCCTGACATGCTTAGAGTTTGTGCCTCGTACATATATAACGTATGGAGCGAAGCAGGAGAAAAATAATTTTGAATATGGTTACCAAATGGGTGTACAATAATTTAGATTAGTTTAAAATGTAGAATTTTGCCTACCCTCGCTACGCGATGTGCAACGTGGTCGGAAGTTAACTCTGTAGTTCACTCGCCGGTGTCCATGTATGCTTCTCGAACACAACCTGCCTCAGCTTAGACTACCCGGGAAGTGCCGGCCATGCTCATGCTGCGTAACTTCGGCGCTGCAGTCGTACGGCATCATTGGCGCAGTAGATACTGTTGCACCCCTCCCTCTTAGAGGGCTTACGAGCTGAAATTCGCCAACGTACGATGAGGGGGCAAGAGAATAGTACAATACTCTCACCCTGCAGACGAACTCCAACTGCTGCGATTGCCAAAAGTTACAGGGAATTAAAAGTAACGACATGAAAAATTTCAAGAACCTTCCCCTACCCCAAACTACGCTTTTTATGGAATATTCTTCAAAAATTTTTATTTTCCATAGCATAGCTCTAATGATTTTGATTAAAATAGCATTTATTAAAGGTATTTAAATGGCAAATTAAATGCATATCTTGAATTTTCTGGGAATAGCCTATGAAGTCCTCTTCATTCGGTAGGCATTTTGTATAATTTAAATACCTGGTAAGCGATAGACGAAAACATATCACCCAAAAAATGTAGATCTCTTTAAAAGACACAATCTATTTCAAATAACTTTTTATGTGTGATCAGCCATTTCCGAGATATCGGTTATGAATGATTCGATTTGTTGAGTTTTAGTTGTTTCTCGGGAACGGTATGGAATTTTAAATCCAGAATTTGAGTCCAGTTCTTAAATATTTGATTATCGCTATTCTCTTTGTATCCTAACGAAATATATAATGTAGCTATTTCTGCAACGGTCTATCTCAATTAAAATGAAAAAGTAGAGAAATAAACTTTCGTAAGAATAATTTGTATATCCTCTAATAAGCGATAGAGGGTAGAGAAAGTCATGTGAATGTAACATAGCGTTTTTTTTCTCGTGGTCGTGCAAAGAGAACGGAATTTTAAAGTCATCACGTAGGCATAATTTAACTATCGCTTAAGCCTGTTTATTCCCTAGTACCTGAAACAAAATGTGTGATAAAACCATTTCTGAAAATACTTATCTTGATTAACATGTAGCAGGTAAAAGAATAAGTTTTTGCAAGATTAGTGTATACATGAAAGGTAGAGAATCTCATGTAAATGTAACACATCAGTTTTCACTTTCTCTACTACGTAGAGTAAGTAGGGGAAGTATTGTATTCCACCCAAAAATTCGATACCGAGATTTCACCAGAAATACATGTTTTAAAGCCCCTAATAAAAAAACTTTTAGAAAAAGGTTCGTGCACGCGCGCGCGTGTGTGTGCGTGTGTGTGTGTGTGTGTGTGTGTGTGTGTGTGTGTGAACACCATAACTTGGATAAATACTAAACTTCGTATTTAGGTTCAGTACCTTTCAAAGATGCGACACGAAGATTTTCAAGAATATCCTCCCACCTCAGACTACCCTTTACATAGAACATTTTACCATGCTGGCCTCTAGTTCCCGAGGTCGCCGGGGGCGATGGATTTTTTTCGGGCGTAAAAATCCTTGGCATGGCTTCCTTCGGAAGGCATGTAAAGCCGGTGGTCCTGTGTCATAGATTTACGGCACGCAAAAGAGCCTCAAGTCTGATAAAGAGGCCTCTGAGAAAAATTGCCGGTCCTTTACGCCCATTAGCCTGAATAGGACTCTTAAGGATCACAACAGTTAGAGAGCGTCCATAAATAAATGAAATAAAAAATACAAAGAACATTATTGGCATATTTTGATTAAAATATCATATAATTAAGATTCTTTAAGATATTTTCATGACAAATAAAATGTATATCCTGGATTTCTGGGAATAACCGCAAAAGTCTTCTTCATTCTGAACGTCTTTTGATAACTGGTAAACCGTAAGAGAAAGATAAAAGTGTTCGACACAAAAATTGTAGAGCTTGTTAAAACGCACAATTTATATCATGTACATTTCTTTTGTGGAGTGAACCATTTCCGAGATATTCCTTGTTATTTGTTTGAATTTTTCAATACATTTCTCAAATTATAATTCGTGATTCTTTCGTTGTAGGTCCTAGACATGCAAAGAGAATGTAATGTGCCACATAGCAACCAGCTCTTAAAAGATTTGACTATCGCTTAAAGCCTACCATACTCCCCTTGTATCTACAAGAAAATTAGCAATAAGATTAATATGAAGTAGATGGAGAATAAGCGTTTGTAAAAATAGTTTGTACAAGAGGAAAGAAAGTCACGTGAGTGTAACACGTTAGAGTTTTTAAATGATAGAATATGTTTACGGTTGTTATTTGTTTTAAATCAATTCAATCTTGAGGAGTTTATATGGGGAGACAGTTAAAAGCTTTTGGATTTTTTTATACATCAGGATTCACCACTCAAAATGTTGCATTTGCGACTGAAACGTGTATATTTAGGAACATGTTGAGTTATATCTTTGCCATACAGATAATTTTGCCATTTTTATATTTCCAGTTTGTATCAAAATGTAATATTTCCTGTGCCTTAGGTGAAAGAAAGATATTTTGCTTTCAGTACATCAAGTACGTTTATCAAATGCTTTGTTTTAGTTTTTAGATATTTTACTCAGATATTCAAAGGAATGCTGCTAGTGATGAGCCTTACTGCATATATTTGGTGTTGCTGTATAATATTAAGGAAAGAAATGGATGCATTCAGCAAGGAGTGTAAGAAGAAACCACAAAATGCGCCTTTTATGGAAATAAACCCACAAACAGACCCTGGAAATATAAATTTAACATAATGGGTCTTTATTCTTTCCTCGCCGTGAAACATTTACCAGGCTGTTCTTCAAATAATGCCCTCAGAGCTCTATTTTCCTTCACACACATACACCAACTCTACGACGAAATGGAGCGTTCTCTTGAAGCACTATGGTGTTAAAGAAGTTGTTTATTTGTGAAATGGTTATGCAAAAGTTATATAAATTAGAAACTTATAAATTTCAAGTTCTTAATTAGCTGAATTTGACTTATTACTTTCTCTACCACTATCAATAGTAGGTATGGGAAGTATTATATTAAGTTAAGATATTTCGCAGGAAATACATGTTTAGAGATCCCTGAATGCAAACCTTATATTTTTTACAACTCAAAACACGAAATATCGGATGAATACAAAACCTGATATTCAAGTCAGTATTCTCTTAGGATGTGACATGAAGATTCTAAGGAAAATTACGAGCCCAAACTATTTTTGGATGCAAAAATATTTGTTATATTTCATTTTATCAAAATATCTCTAACGATTTCAGTTAAATTATATTTGAAATGTTATATGTAGCAAATTAAATGTAAACCTTGAATGTTCTCTCCTTAGTATAGAAGTCATCTTTATGGTGATTGAATTTTTGTAAGCTTGTATAACTGGAAAATCATAAGAGATAAAAGTGTAGAGTTCAGCATAACACACAATTGGTATCAAGTAATTTTTATCGTAGCATTAGCCATTCCATGATGATAATCTGACTAACAGGCTCGGACCTTTGGGATTCTCATTTTTTTACCCCATTGCAAGAACTCGTTACCACAACTAGATATTTGCATCCTGCCTCCACATGTATCAGATAACTATTGACTTATTGCTTAATTTTAAATAGCAAAGGTCCTTCCTAAATAACGTAACGTGGATATAAGAATAATTTTTGTATGAATAACGTTTAATGCATATGCTTATATATAACATAATTTGTAGTGGACACTCGTGTGAGTGTTCACATCATATTCTCTCTCCCTCTATGTCTCATATAAAAGTCTGCAAGTACATTTCTCTAAATTGTTTTTTTAGCTTCAGAGGGCTTTAAAACGCGTATTTTGGGTGGATATCCATATCAAACTTTTAGATAAAATACAACACCTTCTTTACTCTGAAAGTATGAGGTAAGAAAACAAAAAACACGAACAGAACATTCACGTGTTGCATTCAATAATTGGCTTTCCTCTGATGAACGGAAATAACAATTATGTAAACAAAACTGGTTTTACCCAAGTATATGGCATAGGAAGCTTGTATGTTTGTGTATTTACTCACAGCAAATGGGTATTAACCGGTGACAGAGTTAAATATACAAAATAATATTAGAAATTATGAGTACACAAACAATAATAATACAATGAACAATAAAGAAAGCAAATTAAGGTATTTGGACACGACGAACTAGGTTTGTTTTGTGAATGCTGGAAAGTAAACGACCCGTGAGAAGGCAATCTCAGAAAAGTGGTCTAGAAACTGTCACACTGTCCGTCCCCTCGCTCGGCCTTCTAGAAGATAATCCCAGGAACAAAGGGGGCCGTGAAGGTGATGTGCGTGGAACGGAGCGATTGAACCCTCTCACATGGCCGACTCTATAGTGCCTGGACTCGTAGTATGTACCATTCGGACAGATAGCAGTCACGCTCTTTCTCCACCCATTTTCATTTCTTAATATTTAAACACACTAGTCATATAAAATATATTTGAATTCATTTCATGTTGCCTCACAATATATATGCATCAAAGAATATCAATATCTGTTACGTAATACACAGTTTATTACACTCAGGAGACTGATGAAACTGTCAGCTGTTCGCAATACACCCATTAAGCATTTCTAATTATGTATAAAAGCGGGCATTTCGAAAATATCCAATATTGTAAAAGATAATTTGAAACTCAAATGATGTACGAGGGCTGATCAATAAAGACTGAGACTGATGTTTTCCTGAAGCTTTCTTGATAGTTTCCTGTCTCTACTATAAATATTTGAAAAGATCGGGGTTTCATGGATAATTTCCATAGGCGGCAGCACTCTCGTATTGGTAGGTTTGTAGTATTGCTGTACATTGTTGACCCTACTTGAATTTCGCATACCACAAAATGGAGGTGACACGAGAGGAGTAATACAGCGCAATAAAATTTGATTTTCGTTTAAATCATACAGCCTCTGAAACTTTCGAAAAGCTGAAACAAGCATGCGGTGAACATGCACTATCTCGTGCAACAGTGTTTAGGTGGTTCAAGGACTTCAAAGAAGGACGAGTCCTCTGTGCTAAGCAAGGTGGGCCTGGTGTTTCGGCTTCTGCTATGACTGAAGTCAACATCAACACAGCTGCTGAGATTGTTGTTCCCCCTCACTCTACTGATACAGCAGTGTACTACAGATCAGCATTGGCTACACTGAGGAAGCACATTGCAAGGAAACGTCCAGAACTTCATCGGATTGAGTGGCGACTTCATCACGACAACGCGCGGCCTCACATTCAACATTACCTATGTGCTCATCCGCTTTATGGCCCAGATCTTGCCACCTGTGATTTCTTTTAATTCCCGTCACTAAAGGCAAAGCTCCGGGGCATTCGATTTGAGAGCACTGAAACAGTGCTGAAGAGAAGTGAGGCGATTCTCAAAGACCTGACAAAGAATGGCCTGCACCATGTGTTCGAGGACTGGCAGAGATGCTATAAAAAGTGCACTGAAGTAGGAGGGGACTACTTTGAAAAATAGTGTGACAACATTGAAATGGAGTAATAAATATCTGTGAAAAAAAATCAGTCTCAGTCTTTATTGATCAACCCTCGTATTTCAGCGATATCTACACTTTTTATTAGAGAATGTTGTGTATCTTTTATGGTTTCAGGTTATATGAAATTTCTAGAAAGAATCCTTTCTGCACATTTCATTGGGTATCTTAAAGTCACAAGTTTCGTTAAAATCTTTGCAGCTCTCTTAGGAAAATAAATAATAATAAAACATTATCTAAGTAAATTACCAGTTTGTCGTGAAGGATACTTCATTAAAACTTTCTCCTTTATTCTCAAGAGATGTTTAATCATTTTTACATTCTCTGTCACGTGTATAGTAGGTAGAGAAGGTATTGCATTCCACTAAAAAATTCTATACTGAAATTGCACCTGAAATACATGTTTTGAGACCCCTAAATCCATAAATAGAATTTTTAGAAAAAATATGATGTGTTGCACTTACATGTGTACAAACTATTTATTCAAACGCTTATTCTCCATCTACTTCATGTTAATCGAGATAAACATTTACAGATCTTATTGCTAATTTTCTTGTGGATGCAAGGGGAATATGCTAGGCCTTTAAGCGATAGTCAAATCTTTTAAGAGCTGGTTGCTATGTGGAGCATTCCATTCTCTGCATGTTTAGGATATATATATATATATATATAAACGAATAACGAATTCCCATTTGAGAAAGAGTATAAGTATTGGAAAATTCAAACAAATAACAAGGAATACCTCGAAATCGGTCATTCCACAAAAAAGTGCATATGACATAAATTGTGTTTTTTAACAAGATCTAAGTTTCTGTGTAGTAACATTTTGTCTATCTCTTACAGTTTACCAGTTATGTAAAGGTCATTCCAAATGAAGAGGACTCTTGGGGACATTCCCAGAAAATTCAAAATATACATTTTGCCATGAAAGTACCTTAAATATGTGATATTTTAATCAAAATCGTTTTTGAGAAAATAAAAATGTTTGAAAAATTTTCAAAGTGAAGGGTAGTTTGGGGTAGAGGGATTTTCCTGAAAATCTTTGTCTTGCTACTTTGAGGGACGCTGAACCTAAGTACCAAGTTTGGTATATATTCGACTTTTCGTTTTTGAGTTGTGCTGTTCACAGACACACACGCACACATCCACACACACGGACCTTTTTCTAAATGTTTTTTTTTTTATTCAGGATGTCTCAAAACAAAACATGTATTTCCGTGGAAATTGCGATATCAAATTTTTGAGTGGAATGCAATAATTCCCCTACTTACCGTACTAGGGTGCCGTCCATTCTAATTGATTACATTGTCAGTAGATAGATGGCATAGCATTCGCTATTACCACTTATTTTTCATTTTACTATTGTTTTAGAGTTAAGATGGAACTTTGGGTCGTGGTATTAAATATCCAATCCGGTATTTACCTTGAGACTGAGGAAAACCACGAAAAAACCTCAGACAGATTGGTCGGCCCACGGGATTCGAACCCGGGACCTCCCGAATGCGGACTACAGACTTTACCGCTCGGTTAACTATCGCTGTTCTCTTTGTATCTATAACTAAATGTGTAATGTAGCCAATTTTGCAAATATTTATTTGGGGTAAAATGTAGTAGATAGAAAAATAAGTTTTAGGAAGAACGGTTTGGTTTTATACCCACTAACAAAGATGGAGGGTAGAGAACGTTCATGTGAAAGTATCACAACAGATTTTTAATATCAGATTTCGTATTAAGTCGAGGTTTTTATTTTAAGTTATATTACCCTCTTGCTTCCTCCCTGCTCATGCAATACTATAGGTAAAGGTACGTATCATGGAGGGGTCCCTGGAACCGGGGATGAGCACCGCACGTTGGCCAGTCGGGCCTTTATGCTTCCAGCATACCCCTGGGAGGGAAGGGTGAAGGGAGAGACCCGAAGGGCGACCAGATTCGGATGCCGACGGGGTCGGAACGCATGGACGTGGTCCCTAAAGTTTCCAGATGGAGTGTATCCGACGCCGCAGGCCCCTACCCACAACCACCGACCTCCAGGATCGCCCAGAGTGGAGCCCCACGGTGTAGAGAAAACTAATTGAGCGGTACCGCAGCTACGCCAGGGGATGCAGCTTTATAGAGCGCAAACCACCGCCCACCCGCAACCCGCCGAACACCGTCACCTGGTCCTACAACCCTGAAATATGACAAGGTATAGGAAATGAGAGAAAGGAGAGTCGTGGTAGAAGATGAACACCTGGCGACCTGGGGAAACCATAAAAATAACCCATTGGCCAGAATGGGCGATCGCCGGGGATCGGCCCCGGGACCTCTGAAATGCGGGCCACAGACATAACCGTATGAACCATCCCGCTCGGTGCAGAAATAATAAAGGTGCCTTTATATAAAACACACTTTTGACTCAGGTTCTTCAAAACGTACGCTTCTCATTGACATCGGTATTAAATTTTTGGTGGAATATATTTCATCGCTCTAAGTGACGGTTGAGAAATTTTAATTCCCTTTATATCTGCAGTGTGGAAGGTGCAATGGTGCATTAATTTTATTATTGGTATGTTTGAATCCTATTTATAGTTAAGTAGCTTGAAATGTTTTAACAGAATACTAAATAGAATACCATAAAGAACAAAATATTTATTTATCATGTTTTCATAAAATTTAGCGCTGTTGTAGAACTTTTATTTACATTTTCTGAAGAACAAAGTACTTAAAATTTTCTTAGGAGATCGCAGAAGGAGGCAAACAAGATTCATATATCAAACCACGTTTACTTCTCCGTCGAAACTAAAATCACAAGGACCGAATGAGCCCAGCTGTTTAGATGCCACGCTCGGTTTATTAAAGCTAGTACATACACGACCGATTTCCGATGAGAGTGCCTTAGTACTTACGTGACAACTACCAATATAGGATACTAATGCTACCGCTGGTAGTGTTTTATCACTCAACAAGTGGACACTCCTCCATATACACCAGATAACTGTGGGAATAACACGCAAAACTTTTGTAATTATCTAAACAAAGCATTAATTGCCATTCACCCAAATTTGAGCCCTGGACTCGCCTGGATGGCACTGGTAACAAAAGTATCATATAATCGTATACATGAATTGGCTCCGCGGTAATGTGAGAGACTCGCATTCGGGAGGTCCCCTGTTCGATTCCCATTGACCGCACACCCTAATAATGGCGTTTTCGTATCTTTTCCTGACCAGTACACGAATCCGGGGGTGTTTCAACTATCAGGATTTCATTTTCCTTTCATTCTGTTTCCTTTTAATTTTTAGGTGTGTTTCTAGATTTCGTGGTGTGTGGCGGTGCCGGACAGATGGAGCAAACGTTTTCTCCAACGAGAAAATTCCCCGTGAACACTAGAGGGCTGCTTTGTTGTAGGGGCTGTTCATCGCCCTCTCTGGGAAGCCTCAGGAGTGGGACGGGTCTTCGAGACAGGAACTGTTAGGGACTTCAGAGCGTCTCTGTGGCCTGTCTACCTGCGGCCTGTAGCCTCCTATGGTTCCTTCATTTCATCCCATCCTCCTGGGGTGGTAGAGAGTGAAGTGTCCGCTATACCTATCATATAATTCTATATAAGGTTGTAACATTTATTATAATGAAAGCCTATTTTATATTATTGATTCTATTGCTTATATTTACAAACAATTAATCGCACGTGAATAAAAAGAAACTGATATTAACTCAGTCATAATGACACAGAACAAATAATTATACCACATTTCGGAACTTATTTTAACGATAATTATCTTTATTACATATCCAAGCTATATTCTATAAAGAGTGCCGATTCTAAAGAGCATGTCATACTCAGTTCATGGCAAACAGCTTAAAATAGAAAATGTAGCAATAATTATTATAGTCGTTACAAAATAGCAGATCACTGAAGATATACTAATCTTTTTGTAAAAATTAATTTTTGGATGCAGGAGACTCGAAAAGTGTGTTTTCGTGGAATCTTGATTTGCAATTTTTGGGTGGAATATAATAGTTTCTCCACCTGCTATATGTAAGTGACAGAGAATGTACTTTAAAGCTGCATTGTCATGGCAATCACAAAACAGTTCGAGGAAGGAAATCTGATGTGTTACACTCACATGACTTTCTCTACTCTTGTACAAACTATTTTTACAAACGCTTAATCTCCATATGCTTCATGTTAAACGAGATATCGAAATATTAATCTTATTGCTAATTTTCTTGTGGATGCAAGGGGAATTGGTAGACTTTAAGCGATAGTCAAATATTTTAAAAGCGGAGTATTCCATTCTCTTTGCATTACGAGGACAAAAAATGAATAACGAATTCCCATTTGAGAAAAAGTATAAGTATTGAAAAATTTAAGGGAATAACAAGCAATATCTATAAAATGGTTCACTCAACAACAAAAAATGTATATGACATAAGTTGTGTATTTTAACGCGATCTACATTTTTTGTGTAGTAAAATTTTACCTATCTCTTATGGTTTACAGTTATGCAAAATTCGTTCACAATGAAGAATGCTTTTGGAGACATTCCCAGAAAATTCGAGATATACAATTCATTTGCCATAAAAATGTCTTAAACTTATGCTAGTTTATTCAAAATAGTTAGAGCCATTTTTGGAAAAATTAAAATTTTCGAAAAATGTTCCATGTACAGGGTAATCTGGGGTGGGGGAATTTTCTTGAAAACTTTTGTGTCGCATCTCTGGAAGATACTGAACCTAAATACCAAGTTTGGTGTTTATCCGACTGTCAGTTTCTGAGTTATGCTGTTCACAGACACGCAGACACACACGGACATGTTTCCAAAAATGCTTTATATGCATTCAGTGCACCTAAAAACATGTATTTCCTGTGAAATCTCCGTATCGAATTTTTAGGTGGAATACAATATTTCCCCTACTTACTATAGGAAGTATAGAAAGTAATATAGGGTCTAAATTCATGCAGTGTTAAAATCAATTCGAGTTCTAATATCAACCAGCTCCATCTTACATGGAATGTGCCCTCTTTCTCCTCTTGTGGGAGTTGTTTACGCTGGGATCGTGAGCTTACTTCCCGTGTTTATGAGCAATAAATAGAGCTTAGAATTCTAATGCACCGTGTATATACCTACTTGGTTTATCGGCGATCGTAAGTGTAACAGTTCCTGTGTATGCAACACACAACACACAGGGGAGCTGTGGACTGCATATCAGCGTGTAGATAGGAGATAAGAAAGGCAAAGTATCTATAAACAGCAAGGGTAACTGTACTGCTTCGTGATATTTACTTTAACTAAACACGGTGTGGAAGTTACAACTTCATTAAGAAGAAGTTATTGCTGTTGAAAGTTCCAGAACCAGATTCGACTTTCACGTTTGTTCCCTCCTCTATATTCTTCAAATTTCTTCAAGTTTTAGCTATGAATTCCAAATATTAATTTTTACTTTCTCCCCCACCTAGGTAAAATGAATTAATGTATTACACCTAAAAATTTGCCGTCGAGGTTTCACGGAAATACATGTTTCGATGTCCCTGAATCCAGAAAAAAAACATTTTTAGTAAAAGGTCCAAGCCTCTGTGTGTGTGTGTGTGTGTGTGTGTGTGTGTGTGAAAACCATAATTCAGAAACGAAAACTCCATATAAATACCAAACCTCGTATTGAATTTAAATCTCTTCCAAAGATGTGATACGAAGATTTTCAAGAACCCCCCCAAACTTCGTTTGTATGCAAAAAGTTTCGAAATTTTTGGTTTTTTCAAATATCGCTCTAAAAATGTTGATTAAAATATCACATATTTAAGATATTTACATACCAAATAAAATGTATATCTTGAATTTTCTGTTAATAGCCTGTGAAGTCATCTTCATTTGAAAGGAATTTTGTATAAGTGGTAAACCATAAGTTACGAACAATATCTTACTATTCAAAATGTAGATATTTTAAAACACAATTTATTTCAATTAATGGAATTAATTGACCTAATAGTGGTTGAGACTATGAAGCCCGGGACTTAAAGTACTTACAACATTGTAGGTCGCCATTGGGGTATGTCATCTCAATATCATCTCAATACAATTTGAGAGCTCCTTGTGGTTTACCGGGAAACATGCGAATCAGTTGGGGAATTTAATGTCCTACCGGCATGTTGCCATGGTAGCTCAGTGGTTAGGGCAACCGGACGGAGACCGGGAGATCCGCGGTTCAAATCCCGGCTATGGCATTGCATTTTTCAGTCGTCTGATTCTACCATTCCTATTTCAATTAACTTTGTTGCGGTATCAGTCATTTTCATATCCGTATCGGTCATTTTCATATCAGTCATATCCGTTATTACTGGTTTTAAATTTCCATTGATTTGTCCTGTCACTATTTGGTTGTTTCTAGGGGTATCATGGAAAAGCATGGAAAGTCAAGGACCAACATTAGCGACGCGCTTTTACACATTTAACTATCGTCTCGGTTTCCTGTATCCCTCTTGTACCTACAACTAAATGTTTAATGAAATTAATTCTGCAAATGTTTATCTCGATTAACATGAAGTAGATAGAATTCTAAGCTTCCATACGAATGATTTGAGAAGCTATGTAAAAGATAATGTGAATGTATCACGTCAGATTTTTAATTCCTCTACTACGTAGGGGGAAGTATTGCATTGCACCCGATAATTCTATATCCATATTTCGCCGGAAATAAATGTTTTGTGGTGCCCTGAATCCAAATAAAGAATTTTTGGAAACATGTAATTGCATATATTTGTGGTTTGTCTGTGAACAGCATAACCAAAAACGAAAAGTCGGATAAGCACTAAGCTTGTTATTTAGATTCCATATCTTCTAAAGAATTTTTAACAAAATTTTCCCACTCCAAACTAGCCTTTATATGAAACGTTTTCGTAATTTTGATTTTCTAAAAATTGTCTCTCACTATTTTGATTAGAATAGGATATATAGAAGACATTTATATGATAAATAAAATTTATATCTTAAATTTTCAAGGAATAACCTAAGAACTCCTCTTCATTCGGAGCAAATTTTATATAATCTTGTGTAACTGGTAAACGTTAAGTGATAGACGAAAACGTACCATACAAAAAGTATAGATCTCTTTAATGGCGTAAGTCATTCCTGAGATATCCGTTATTAAAGGTTCGAATTGTTAATATCTTGGCCATTCTCTTAAAGTCCTTTCAACATTAGTTGTTTCTCGCGATGCCATGGAATCAGTATGGAATTTTAAGGCCAGCATATAGCGTCCAGTTCTTAAACATTTAACTATCGCTATTTCCTTTGTATCTATAACGGAATGTCTAATGCACCTATTTCTGCAAAGCTTTATTTGGATTAAAATGTAGTAGATAGGAAAATAAGCTTGAGTAAGAATAATATCTGTACCCACTAATAAACGATAGAGGGTAGTGAAGATCATGCGAATGTATGACATATTTTTTTAAACATTGATGTTGTAGCGTTCAACGAAATTTACCAAAAATATCACAAGAACACTCTCACAACTTTGTCTGCCCATAACAAATTCACATATATTCGCTATTGTTCCGTTGTATTCATACAAAAAGTGTAATGTGCAACTGCAGGAACAGGATGAGCTCTTGCAATAAAAAAAGAATTACAAACCTTCAAGCATGTCCGATGTCCGTAAAGTGTGAACATGCAACATATTATGTTTCTAATGTAGTAAACCGTACGAAAATAGTATAATGCGATACAATTGCGGTAAGTGCATCTTTGGAGAACGAGGGAGAGATTTAAAATACGAGAAGAAGTCCAGAATTTTCTTCTTTCGATGTTCTGCAATACAGTTAACGCATGTTTAGTGCATACTATGTTTAGACGATAGTGAATAACAGAAATAATACTTACGCGAAAATAAAATTAATTACTAACAGTTGTTGAACATGTTGGTTCCAGTAACAAGATCATCAACGTTAACCATGTGGGGAATTTGTTATGGTATTAGAATGTAAGGACTGCTACTCTTTAAGTTAACGGAAGATGCGTTGTTGATGTTCATAACTTCATGTGATTCTTCAGCACTGAGGTTGCGCGCTTAATGCCTTTGGCCGATCCCTTGAAAGTATTGAGCATTCTTTCATCAGATGATGAGCTGCTTGTGGCGGCATTTACGGGCGGTTACATAGGGGTGATGTTGATTTGTTTATCCTATAGAGATATGAACGAAAACTACCATGATTTGTGAAGAATTATGTATGTAACTGGGACCTAGAGATAATGAGAGCATATGGTGGATGTTGGGAATAAATAGTTTTATTTGGAATACTACTTCCAAGTTGACAGATGTCGCGTTCCAAATGGGCTATTGATCTTAAAAGAATCCACAACTTGTAGCTCATACTTAGCTGTTGTATGAATTAAATCGTAAGTAAGTATTAAAAATAAATAGGGAGTAAAGACTCAGATAAGATTTAAATGGTAAAATTCAGCTATCCCATATAATTAAATTCCATGGCCATAATAACAAATACGTATATAAAAAGTAGAAGATTTAATATAGTCCACGTATAGGCAAAACACGTAGGTAAGTTAGATTACCAGTAATTAATGCAGAAAATGAAACTTTCATCATGAACAGTATTGTGACTTTGTTCAGGTTTTCAGCTGTCACTTCTTACTCAGTTCTCAGTTACTGTTTCGAGGTTTTAATCTAGTTCAAGTTTACAGGGAGCTTACTTCACCAACGTCACTTTACTGAGGTGAACTAGTTTAATTCTCCGCCACTTCACTTCTTTCGTGACGCAGCTTCTTCATGCCGGACTATTTCATTCGGAATTCGAACACAAGACCTCCACAACCGTCGCTCCGTGGTAGCATCGCTGCACGTCACAGAAGCTGTCACTAACTCGCTCGTAGAATCGCTCACCTGAGAACTCACCCGCCACCTCGTTCGCTCACTGACTGACCGACACAATTCACCTCTCGCTCGACTCGCACTGACTTGACTGCCGCGAGAGCGCTCGCTTATATAGGCAGTTGATTCTTCCAAAGAAGGTTCTCGAACACTCTAGAACTATTTCGACACACTTACTGAGGAGGGGCAAGGTAAAGCTTCCAGAAAGTTCTAGTTATCTCCCGATAGCGCGCCCGGTGTTTACGCTGGCAAGCGGCATTATCTTGTTTACTCCGACCCTCGGCGCCAACCTCCTGATAACCTTGGGTTATAGCCACTGTATGAAACGGGAGTGAATCTAAAGACACTATCGTGGAATCAACTCGTTTCACATAAACTATATATATATATATATATACTAGAGGAATTGTTCGTCTATTTCTTAGGGTTTACTTATATAAAATTAATTTATTTTGAAGACTACATACGCTATTTGTAAAAACTTCAAGTTAATCATTTGATAAGCCATTAAAATATGATGTTTTAATCCATATCGTTAAAGCCATTTTTGAGAAAATAAAAAACGTTCACAATTTGTTTTTCTTTGAGAGGTTTGGGATGGGCGGGATTTCTTGCCACGATTATTTAAATGTTACCTTCAATAACTGAGGTAGTCTAATATTGTGTCCGTGAAATTATCCATATTTCATACTAATTGAATTCTTCCTTTGGTGTTTAGCTAAAAATACATACAGAATGGTGCGTGGATGATCATAATGTAAGGTAAGATATATATTTTCAATTCCTAAATCACATATGGAAGAAATTAGCCGCAGGCAAAAATTGTACCAGTCTGTCTAATCTGGAGATACCTCGCATTATTTTAGAATGTTTACAAAACAATTAAAAATAAGTAGAATTGAATCTGATGACACGACGTATGATTCTCGTCATATGCGGTAAAAATGTTAAGTTAAACAAAAATAAAGGAATTGTGATTTTTCATTTTTCACAGGCGTGTAACCTTAAACCGTTCATTCTCTCATATATCGACGGATGTTCGCGTCACAGCGCTGTCTTATTGTGTATTCATTTGCGATTTGGTTTGCCTGTTCTCCCGTAGTGACAGCTGTATGTTCTGCGATGTATCGACTTTTCCCTGAATAGTATGTGCTTATGGATT
Source organism: Deroplatys truncata (assembly GCA_030765065.1). Taxonomy (NCBI): domain Eukaryota; kingdom Metazoa; phylum Arthropoda; class Insecta; order Mantodea; family Mantidae; genus Deroplatys; species Deroplatys truncata. Next base: position 156,255,990 of record CM060984.1, read on the forward strand.
TGTCCCGCTTTGGATTTTATTTAGACACAGATATGTCTTTAGATTTCGCTATTACAGAATGAAGTATCAGTCACACATTTAATACAGTTGTTACTTTCTGTTTACATTAGCTAATAACCTTGTTAGCTCTGGTGAATGTTAATATGGCTCCTATTTGCTTTCTGTGAATACAGGACAGGACAAAGAGGATCAGCAAATGTGAACAAAACAAACATTGAGTTATTCTTGAATGACGCAAACGGCAGCCCATCGCTCCCACGGCATTAGTATATGAATCCATTTGTGCAGTAGTGGTGGACCGGTCCGCGCTACTCTAGATAGTGCTAGAGATGTGAATCAATATGAATATGTTACTCTTATCTTTCATTAAAAATTGCCCTTCTGCTTTTATGCGAACCTGGCAACTACTGGACACTTTTTTGAACACTCGAATTACTAAAGTTGAAATATTGGCAAACGGTCGCTGGATATTGACTTCTAATTCGTCAAACGCATGGGAATTTGCTGCACAAAATGTATATCTAAGTATTCTGCACAGATATAATCACATGGGATGATATAGATTTTAACAATAAGCAGGCCAGTCAAATATTCTGTTATCAAAAGCCTGTAACGCGAGGAAGTATGGTTATAGGTGATTCAACGGAGGGGACACCTCGCTTGCTGCGACTTGCATACATCTATTGCAGCTATAACCCTCCAGGAGGAAGGGATGAGGTGAATGGACCACAGGAGGCTATAGACCACAAATACGCGCGGAAGTCCCTAACATTTCCAAGCTCGCAGAACCGTCCCACTGCTGGAGCCGCCAAGAGAGGGAGATGAACGACCCAACAAACAGCCCTCTGCTGTCCACGGCTTTCCATTGAGAATGCATCCGCACCATGTGTCCGGCACAGTCAAACGCCACGAAACATAGAATGATGAGAAGAAAAAGAATGAAAGGGAAATGATGGAAAACAAATCGTTGTAGAGAAGAAACCACCCCAGCATTCGCCTGCTGACCCCAGGAAAACCCATGGTCAGGGTGGGCGGTTGCTGGGGATCGATCCCGGCACCTCCCGAATGTGAATCGCCACCTCACGTGGGAGTTATTTTCTTGGACTTCTTTCCACGACAGCCCCAGTTGTGTTTAATGTTTCCATGGTTAGAACTGTTGACTGCCTGTTTCTTTTGTCAAACACAGACCCAGTCTGTTTAAACTTTTCTAATAGCCTACGCTTAAATTTGAATTTGTTAGGAATAGTGACACCAAGGAATTGTTGTATAAATTCTACCTGACAGTCCACATGTGACTCCGTTCGCGCTAAACTTAACACAATAAACACACGATGTTCATTTATAACTATGCCTTCATGGACCTGTATGAAGTCATTTTTAAGTGAGTTCATATCTGCGACAGATATCGCTCCATCTAGCGAATTGATTTTACATTCATTCTGCTGGCAACAGTAGTTGAGTAGGGATGCATGGACATACTAACTGGGCTTTCATTTGATCTCTAGTGACCGTTTCTGAAATTTGCATGGATAAAGAAACAAGACCACCAGAGCTCTGCCATATGCTCGCTCTCCTGACCTTGTTTTGACGGCATGAAATAAAATCAAAATGATGCATCTCTTAAGCTTTAGGAGCAGGAGAAGAGTTGGACAGTTGAGCAGGTTAGATGCTGTATGAAGCACTCAATAGAGTATCGTGCCTTTATGGTTGAATGTTTTGTCTTCCGAGCAGACGTACTGAGTGAAGGATTTTAGGAATATGAATTGAACCAGTCATTAATGAGTTTATGGATAGGAATCCAGTATTTAATGAGTTTCCAAGAAACATTATTGCGGTAAATGTTGGAAGGTGGATAATAATCGTGATTTAGTTCTTCATTGCTGGAAATGAATTCTTTTTGGCTGCTTTATACTAATATTCGTAGTGTTTCTGAGGTTGAATCGCATTGTATGCATTGAAAGAACCTATGAATCAGTTCATGTAATGTTTTTCCATATATGTGTTGTTTACTTCCAAAAAAAACTGGGACTACTTGCCGTAAAAAGGGGTTTCGCACCGGCCGAAGCTGAGGTATGAAATACTCGAAGTGGAGGAAGTAACACGAGATCATATATACTTCAATTCAGAGAGAAGAAAAATTATCACTTGGAACCTGACAGAAGATGTTAAAAGCATTCCTCAGATTGCATCCGTATAACATGCGTCTGCCCAAATTGGAGGCATCACACCTTCCAGCTCACCTAAATTTCTGTGCTTTTTTTCTGGAGCATTTTGAGGCTGTTGAAGAACCTGTAATGTTTACATTGAACGAATATTGATGGTTACAGCTCGGAAGTTATGCAAATACTCAAAACTGTCGTAATCAGAGCGACCTCAGAAGTTTGTAGAAACTTGTCTACACCCTGAAAAAGTTGTAGTTTGGGCAGACTAAGTATTATTCGGTATCAACATGAAATTGGGGTATGATTTTATTGACCAATTTATAAGGAATGAAGCAGAAAATAAATGGTTCCAGCAGGATGATGCCCCTGGATTAACTGCCGTTCGATATATTGAGACATTCTTTCCAAACAGATAAGACAAATGTATAGACAAATTATATTATTTTTATTTTGAAACTATTTTGTTTTTTATGGTACTATCTTAAAGAAAGAGCAATACAAGACGCCGGCAGAATATAGACCATATAAAATGATTTATTTTGGAGGGGATGACTACGATTACTCTTACCTTGCTCCAAGTCGTATTCAGTGCATAAAACGAGCAAGGTATTTAGAACTCCTATATAAAAAGTTGAAATTATCGTTTAATTTTAAATTTAATAACACGTATTTTCTGTTTATGTAAACAACTTTAGATGCTCGATCGTCCTGATGTCAGAGAAATTTAGCTGCATTTTCTAAGTTGTTTAATCGAAAAAATTGAATATTTGAAAAGAATCAATGCTGCATAACTTTCAATAAGCTGCATTTTGAGTAGGAAAGCAAGCTTGATTGCTCAGCTTGAAAATTGATTGAAGATAGAGGAAATAATTATTATAGCAGAAAGAATATAATAGAAGAAAGTTGTATTTTTCCTATGAATATTTCATGTTCTCATAGTTTCGTTTATGGCAAATAAATTAATCTCTTTCTTATTACATAAATTAATTTACTTCCTTCGCAAAAGTTATTTTAAGTCTTAATAATCTTGGATTTTTGTTGATAAATACATTTGCTTTACTGAATATTCGAAAAATACACCCTTCATAATAACCGCTGGAAGGAACTGCCATTTTGCGCTCTTGAAATAAATAAATAAATAAATAGAGTTTTATTTATGGACGCTCTATAACTGCTGCGGTCCTTAGCGTCCGATTCTATATTGGGCGTGAGAAACCTGTAATTTTTCTCAGAGGCCTTTTTATCAGGCTTGAGGTTCTTTTACGTGCTGTAAATCTACGACACGGGACCACAGGGTTTACTTCCCTTCCGAAGGAAGCCATGCTATGGATTTTTACGCCGAAAAAAATCCATCCCCTCCGCCGGGTTTGAACCTGCGACCTCGGAAATTAGAGGCTAGCATTGTAACCACTACACCACGGAGGACGACTTGCGTCCTTGATATAGGATTTATAAGAATAATGTTGCAGACTTCGGCCGCTTGCCCACTCCCTCGTGTTTTCCTTAAATAAAAGGCTCGGCAAAAAAAGTTGATCCAAAAATTCAATCTGTAATGGTAAGTGGGGCTACATAATATTCATAAAGTTGTAGTGTCAGCGATGACGTCATAGAACCCGATGAAGGGAACAAATAAAAAAATTCTAATACTTCGTATAGTCTACATCGTGATAAGCCTACACAGCTTCACATAGTGTGTTCCTACAATACACCATACCAAACAAAGTTAAATTGAACCACAAATACCGTTAACCTTAACCGGTGTCTGAGCAAGGTTACCGCAAAGCGAGGTAATTAAAACCCATATCTGCAAGGAATCAGATCCAGCCGCCAATTGCGTCATTCCGATAAACTATGTACTTACAATACGATCTCAAATCGCACGAAAAGCATAGAACGAGTCGTAGCCGTGTCAACACCACGCGGTCCCAAGGAAAAGATTATTATTGCAGCATTTAATACTCGGAGCAAGTCAGCACATTCATTCGTTTTCTCCTGCATTCGAGCTTCCTAAAATAAAAATACTAATGCTTTAAAGTTCATTTAACTTTTATAACATGACTGAAACTCTTCTTTTTTATAAATATTTGGGTTACCTGAAATCTTAGGAATAAAATATAGATTTAATTTTATAGCAGTTAACAGGTTTATGGTACATGACTATGCAAATGTTTGTAGGTTGAAAACCTCATTTTCAATTTAGATAATCCCAGAAAGCCTAACACGAGGGTGGCTTTGGGACAGCGTATTTCAACTGGAAAGCGTGATGGTTATTTCAAGTGAGGCGTGAACACACGGAGACCTCTATAACGGTATGATGTACACACATTGCTCCCAAAACATTAATTGTAACAACAACAACTCGCCTGCTTGGGTGAAACAACGGCCCCGTCGAGGAACATTTCCGAACGCGCCCAAATCCGCTCTCAATAATTCCAGAGGAAGGAAGCAGCCATCTGTGTAATGCTGTGGAGAGAAAGGTTCACGCTACAGTGCTTCCCTCTATCGCTTTAGTCAGGTAGTGCCCCAGTGTTACCAACCCTTGTTTTTCATAATGCCAATCGTATCGCTTATGTGCTACCAGTGAAATTCTTTGGCAAAATTCAATCCCTCGGATCACATAATCTGATCGGGTGGGATCACTCGTGGTTTTTCCTGAGGCGAAACACATAAAAAATAATAGCAGAGGGGGGAAAATTGTATAAAATGACTGCGCATGGAAACAACTCTTATTCTGAGCCTATTTCAAATGTACATCTCCTACAAAGCAATTAGGGAACACATTCAAAGTTAAACGTTCCAACAAATAAGAGTCCGATGCGTTACATTCACATGAAAGTCTCCTTTCACTCTCCTATAGACTATTCAAACAAAAAACTTATTATTCTATGTACTTTATATTAATCGATAAACGTTTACAGAAATTGTTCCATTACGTAAACATTTCCAGTAGGTACAAGGGGACTACAATAGGCCTAAGAGGGTCGATATATACTCTGTGTTGAATTGCCTTTTATTGAAAACGTTGGCTAATTCTCTCCAGAAGGTTGGATAGAAGAGATCCCCGGAGTTGATACACAAGAGAGCAGACGGCGTATTGATATAATTGCCTTCAAACCTGGCTCACATATGGGTTACATATTAGATTCAACAATACGATTTGAAATGAGTCCTACCCAAGCTAAGGAGGTCGATGATGAGAAAAAGAATATCTACCAGCCAACAGTTCCATAATATAAAAAAATATTCTCTTGGCCACATGGTGGTGATTGGGCTGTTAATACATAAGTGCCCGTGGAACAATTCCGAAGTTCTTCGCTGACACCTGCAAGATATTGGGCATACCCACTATTGACATCAAATCATTAACAACGTTCATTTTGAAAAGATCAGTAGCCCTCTTAAAAAAATCATCTGCATAACCCTTGTTATCCACAGTTCCTCCCATGTTGTTCTACTGGCTTCCCCCAAATCATCGTGAATTTTCAAAACAAACCTTATTTTATATTTCAATCTCCTCTACATGGTTATTTCTAAAAGTTTTAAAAACGTTTTCTAATCAAAACCTGATTATTTTCTAATATATTGTTTCATTGTATGACTTTGTTTTGTTTACTGCCTTATTCAACTATTTATATGTGTGTTTATTGGTAATTCTGTATTTGTTATGCTTGTCCAGGAGGCAGGCTTTCAATAAAGAAAGCATTAAAATAAAAATTGCGAGAAACAAATTAATGGTGCTTTAGAGTTCAGAAACTTAATTATTGGAAAATTTAAACTAATAATAAAGAATATATTCGAAATGACTAATGCCAAAGTATATATGACCTAAATTGTGTGTTTTAACGAGATCTACATTATGGTGTAGTAATATTAGTCTATTTCTTACGGTTTGCCTGTTATACAAAATTATACAAAATTCATCAGAACGAAGAGGAGTTTACAGGCTATTCGTATAAAATTAAAAAATAAGTTAGCGATACAAATAATTTTATTTTTTGAGAAAATCAATAACGAACAATGTTCCATATAAAGACTGGTTTGGGATGAGGAAAATTTTCTTGAAACTTCTGTCAGTACCTACTAAACATTAATACCAAGTGTAATATTCATCCGAAATTTAATTTTGAATCATGCTCCTCACTGATATATGCGCGGAACATATTCTAAAAATTCCTTTTTTGTTTGTGTAATCGGGATCTCAAAATGTGTATTTGAGATCGTGAAATCTCGATGATGAAAATCATTACTTATACTTCCACTACTTACTATACAAGGTGGTAGAGAAAGTCAAGGAATTATGTAATGCATTATTATGACTATTTACTAATGATAAATTCTCATATATCAATTTACAAAAAAAAATATGAAGAATCACATAACTTCTTAAAGTTTAATTTTATGGGAAAAATTACAGAAATTGTTAGATATATTAATTTATTAGTCTGGCTCATAAACAAGTTTGCCTAGTAACATAATATACATATAAGTTAAGTGGTTTAAACAAAAAATTTATAAGTGAATATTACAAAAATGTATAAATAGTTATAAAATTATGAATATTATATAAGAATTAGCAATTTTACCAATTCAGCTGTATATTTTCCATGAAGTTATTGAACTTGTTTTAATGGTCTTCAAAACTTGAGACATATGAGTATGAAAATCATGTAGAGTAGACCATAATATATGACAGAACAGTGGCATTACTCAACAATGAATAGTTTCATGCTTGAGCTTAAAATGTTTGAACATGGCTTTTTGAAGTCCTAATTGTGGTTGATTATGGCGACAGAAGGAGGAGTCAACCAGAGATATTTGATTTGTTTAATTAAGTACATCAGAATGGAATAAATGCAATCAACAGTTCAGAAAATAGCTAAGAGGTTCAATGAAATTGAAAGCTTTAAAAACAAATAAAAATCCGGAAGACAAATAAATGTTACAAGCGGAGAAAATGCCATCGATATTCGTTGAAGTATATCCGCATAAATCTACTAAAGAGGTGGCACGTGAATGAAGTGTGAGTCATAAAAAACAGCTGAGTAAAATTTCTATGTAATAATAGGTAATATAATCTCATATAAAATATTATTGAATTTCGTAATATATCAATATTAAAATAGGATGCCGTTTAAAGGAATTAACTTTGCTGCCACACTCTGTATGCCTGAATAGTAACATATTTTCGAACACTGATATCATATTGTATAATCTACCCCGAACAGTGTTTTTATAATAATCCTAAAATGAAGATTTAAGATGTTATAAGTGAGGGTTCATACTTTTTATACGCTGTATATTGTACTATTGACATAAATTGACTCTTCTCTCTATGTTACAACCCTCACGATATGTTTTTACCTAGGAATACTTTAAAAGTAAGCAAGAATGGTTCAACTTGCGAAAACAGCATTCAAATGTTTAGTCGTGGTAACAAACTCTTGTGATGGAAAGAAGGGAAAGGAGGACAAAAGTGAGAACGCAAAGTTTTAGGCATGTTCATTAGGTGACCGTTAGAAGAAGTTTAAGCTTCTATGGAAAATTTAAAAAATGGCTAACAAAATGAAAAAATGTCACATTTTACCTTTTTAACTTTTGTCTATCTTTTGCTATTTATGATAATAAAATTGCAATCAAATAAAAGAAGCTTCACAGGATATTCATAGTAAATTCAAGATATACAATTTATTACTTTCTCTGCTATGTATAGTAAGTAGGGGAAGTATTGCCTTCTACCCAAAAATTTGATAACAAGATTTCACTGGAAATACATGTTTTGAGATCCCCTGATTCCGAAAAAATCATCTTTACAAAAAGTCATTTGTGTGTCTGTGAACAGCATAACTCAAAAACGAAAAGTCGAATAAGTACCAAACTTGCTATTTAGGTTCAGTATCTTTCAAAGATGCGACACGAAGATTTAAAACAAATCCACCCAGACTACCCTTTACATGAAACATTTTTTAAAAATTTTTATTTTCTCAAAAATGACTAACGACTTTGATTAAAATGTCATAAGTTTAAGAAATTTTTAAGCTAAATTAAATGTACATCATGAATTTTTAGGAATGCCCCCAAAGTCCTCTTCATTCTGAATGACTTTTGCATAACTGGAAAACCGTAAGAGATAGACAAAGTTTTACTAAACAAAAAATATAGCTCTCGTTAAAACATACAACTTATGTCGCATACACTTTTTTGCCGAGTGAACCATTTCCGAGATATTCCTTGTTATTTGTTTCAATTTTCCAATATTTATACTTTTCTTCATATGGGATTTCGTTATTCGGTTTTACTTTCTCAACTACATACAGAAAGTAGAGAAGTATTGCATTTCATCCAAAAATTCGATGCACGGATTTCACCTGCTGAATCCAAAAACAGCATTTTAGAAAAAAGGTCTGTGTGTGTGTCTGTGGTCTGTGGTCTGTGCGGATGTGTGTCTGTGAACAGCATAACTCAAACACGAAACGTCGGATAAATACCAAACTTGGTGTTTAGGTTCAGTATCTATCAAAGATGCCACACGAAGATTTTCAAGAAAATCCTCACACCCCAGACTACCCATTACATGGAGCATTTTTAGAAATTTTGTATTTTCTCAAAAATGGCTCAAAATATTTTGATTAAAATGTCAAATGTTTAACATATTTTCATGACGAAATTTATATCTTGAACTTTCTGGGAATGTCTCCAAAAGCCCTCTTCATTGTGAATGGCTTCTGCATAACTGGTAACCGTAAGAGATAGGTAGCATTTTTGTACACAGAAAATGTAGATCTCGTTAAAACACCCAATTTATGCCATACATTTTTTTTTGGTGTGAACCCTGTTACTTGTTTGAATTTTCCAATACTTATACTTTTTCTTAAATGAGAATTCGTTATTCGTTTTTTATGTCCTGGACATGCAAAGAGAATAGAATGCTCCACATAGCACCAGCTCTTAAAATATTTGACTATCGCTTAAAGCCTACCTCTTCCCCTTGTTTCTACAAGAAAATTAGCAATAAAATTAACATCTCGATATCTCGATTAACATGAAGCGTATGGAGTATAAGCGTTTGTAAAAATAGTTTGTACAAACAGAAAGTCATGTGAATGCAACACATCAGATTTTTTGCATTTCAGTATGATGACGTAATGGAAATTGTTTAGAACCGATGAGAAAAAGAAGGTAACGAACATTCTTCCATTTAGAGTGTAATTTGGGGGTTTTAGATGATTTTTCTAAAAACCTTCTGTATCGCATCCTTATAAGATAGACATTATGCTTAATGCTTAAATACGCAGTTTGGTATTTAATCGACTTAGTGTTTTTCAGTTATGCTGTACACGCACGCACGTACACAAACACGCACATACGTCTGCGGACCTGTTTCTAAAATATCTTTTCTTTTTGTTTCCGAGGATCCCAAAACGTGTATTTTGATTGAAATCTCGATATTGATATTTTTAATGGAATACAATATATTTTAAGTAGGTGGCAGGGAAAGTAATATGGCTATTCTTAAAGGTACAGTTTACAATAAAATAATGTTAAATGAGACCTAAAACAATTCAATGGCACACCTGGGACCAAAAACATGGATGTTGAGCTCGCGCTGATGTTGCCGCTGAGCTACTGTGAAGAAGGCGCATTAAACCTTGTCACATTGATTTTTTCCAGCTCAACTTTCGAATTTATTGCATACACACACTAGTGTAAAGCAACAAATATAAAACATAAATTAAGCCTAAAATGGATTGGAACTAATTGTTCTTCCACACAAGGTTGGAAAAGTGGAATCAAACGACTAAAAAATTTAATGCCATAGCAACGATTTGAACTAGGAACTTCTGCTTTCCGTCCGGTTGTTCTAACCAACAGAGCTACCATTGGAACAAGCCGGGACAACTGACTCGCATTTTTTCGGTAAACCGCAAGGAGATTTTAAATTGTTTTTATATGACGTACCGCAATGGCGAATTACAATGTCGTAACTCCCGAGCTGCATAGTCTTAGCCACTACTAGGTCACTCAATAGAATTAATTGTTTTCCCACAAAAGCCGTGTGTAGGACAAAGTTGGAAAGGTAGAATCAGACGATTGAAAAATTCACTGCCATACCGAGATTTGAACCACGATCTTCGGATTTCCGTCCGGTTGCTCTAATAGGAATTAATTTATAGACAGGAAATTAAAAGTACTTGCTCTATTGAAACTCATCTTCGAGGTACGTGACTGCAGAAAGTATTCATATAAATTCTGTCCGCCAAATTAAAACAAAGAAGATTTTCAGTTTTAATATTCACAAGAAACAAATAATATTACAGTTACAGTACTCTGTTTTATGGATTTTCATTTTATTAATTTTATAATCTGAAAATTGCAGCGATTTTCTAAGCTTTTGGTAGGTAAGTTTCACAAAATTTTAAATTATTCATTGCACTAAATATTTTATTATATTACCTGAAATTACGACATAAAGGGGTTTGAATATTGCTGAGAAAAAAATTCTCATTTATGTTTTACTTCACAAATGCAGTTATTCCACGGAATAATATATTTGTGAACAGTGTATCACAAAAAGGAAACAAATCCCATAACTACGAAGAGTCGCAAAACAAATCCTCCTTCCCCAAACTATGCTTCTCTCAGAAATATGTTCGTTGGTTTTCTTCTTCAAAAATGATTGTAAGAATTTTTTTTACATCTTCATGTGTTTGAGATATAAACGTGACAAATAAAACGTACCGTTTGAAACTGTTCTCAAAATTTCACCAAAACTATAAGTTTTGAGATCCCTAGTGCCCTTTTTATAGCAAAGATCATGCCGATAAATACCAAATTCCACCAGAAATAAAAATTTAGGGAATGCCTGAAGCCCCCTTAAAGCATTTTTACAAAAAAAGATTCCGATAAACAGAAAATTTCAAAATTAAATCATACTATTTATACATGCCAGACAAAGGTTTTCAAGAACATTCCTAAAGCAAAATATCCGCTATAAAAAATTTTCCGTTTGTTTTTCATTTTTCCAAAAATGACTAATGATTTTTATTAAAATACCATAATACTGAGCGGGATGGCTCAGGCGGCAACGTCCGTGGCCCGCATTCAGGAAGTTTCGGGTGCGATCTCCGGCGTCCATCCACTCTGACCCATGTGTTTTTTCAGGGTTTCCCGGGTCGTCAAGAAAATGCTGGAGCGGTTTCTTTCAGCCCCAATTTCTTGTCTGTCCATTTCATTCCATTCTTCATTTCATTCATTCTTTACCCCATTAGATCTGTTTCAGGGTTGAAAGTGTCGAAGATGGTGTTTCGGTGTGGCGTGGCAGGGAAAAAAACAATGATTTCTGTGGAACTTTCTCCGTCCCTCGGCTTTAGGCTAGTTGCCGGGGTAAACGGACCGTCCCTCTGTGCAGGGCGGGGTCCCCGGTCTACTTGTCCAATAGTTGGGATGTCTCAACCTGTAAACTGTAGAGACCTTGTCATTGCTGTGCCGCCACTCCTGGTTCCGGCCGCCCGGTGTCTCCTCTCACCTTCTCCTCCCTGAAGAGGGTGCCCCCTTGTGGGACATAGATATAATATCCTCTCTGGATCAGTCGACTCTCCTCCGATAATCAGAAAAAGTATCTTAATCAGTTTAAGATATTTGCATCGCTAATTAAATGTACACTTTAATTTTCTGCAAATATCCTGTGAAGTTCTTTCATTCAGAATGAAATTTGTCTTACTTTGTTTAACCGGTAAAATACAAAAACGTATTCCAGAAGAAATATAAAGCCTATTAAAATATAACCTTTATATAACATTCTTTGTGCCATTAACCAATTCCGATATATTGTTGCCCTTTGTTCGAATTTTACAATAATATACATTTTTAAACGATAACACTATTTTGTTTCTCTAGTGCCATGCAAACGTAACGAATTTCAAAGCTAGAATTCAGCGATCTGACTTCAAACATTTGACTAGCGCTTCAGCTTCTTGTGTGTCTGTTGTACCTTCAAAGAAATATGTATGAAACCATTTCTGTAAGCATTATCTGGATTATCGTGGAGAAATAAAATTGTTAAGAATAGTTTGCAGAAGCAATATAAAAATAAACGATAGCGGATAGGGTAATTCATATGAGCATAAATATAACATATTTATACCTTCTCGTCGTAGCATTTTAATTCATTATTTTTGTTTTACTTTAGCCATTTTATTCTCCGGAGTTATCCATTGCCGAGGTTCATGCTGTGAAAACTATTATGAGAAAATTCAGTCCACTTAATCTTCCTTTATCGCCCATTAAAATCGTTTTATGTGCTATATATTTCTATAATATCAATATTGAGCTTCTCCCTAAACTAAATGAACATACATCTGACTTCCAATGTTTTACATCACCTTGTGGCAACATTAGGTTAGCGTCAGAGAGAAGAATGGAAAGCAGGAGCAGATAATGAAATTAGCGATCGATAGAACATTAAACATGTTGAATATTTCCTGGAACGAGATGTAGATGCATAAATAGTATCTGACAACATGGACCAATTATATTGAGTTTACAACTTGCGTGCTATTGAATTAGCTGATGAGTTATGGCGCAATTTGTATGGCTTGTGTTCCAAACCGAACTGCTTGCCTTCTGGAGCACTCGATGACCATTTTTGGCATTTTCGACCTTAGAATACAGCTTTGCAAAGAGCTAGGGAAAATAAGCTACCATTATTTTGGTACGATTTCAAGAATAGACACATTAAAAAAGCGTCACCTTAATATAACGTTCTTTACCCACTATAAATTATTGCTTTTTCTATCGCGTATACCTAGTAAGCACAGAAGGTACTCATTCCACCCTAAAATTCTATATCTAGATTTCAAAGGAATTATATATTTTGAAGCCCCCTAAATCCTAAAGAAAAGCATTTTTAGAATAAAAGTCCCGGAGAGAGTGAGAGAGAGAGAGAGAGAGAGAGAGAGAGAGAGTGGGTGTGAACAACATAACTCAACAACGAAGTGTCCGTTAAATAGCAGGCTTCGTATTTAGGTTCAGCATCTTTCAAAGATGCGGCAGCATGCTTTTCAAATAGATCTTCCCACCGCAAACTACCGCTTACATACAATATTTTTCAACATTCTATTTTATTTTCTCAAAAATGGCTCTAAGGATTTTGATTAAAATACCATAAGTTTAAAATACTTTAATAAAGGATAAAATGTTTATCTTAAACTTTCTTGAAATAGGCTGTGAAGTGCTGATCATTCGGAAGGAATTTTGTGTAATTTTGTTGAACTGGGGAACCACAGGTGATAGACACAAAACGTGTAGATCACTTTGTCACAATTTGTTACATATAACGTTTTTGTGCATTAGCCATTTCGCAGATGTATACTCTTGGCTTGAATGTTTAATTTTTAGTTTCTCTACCACGTAGACACTAGAAAGAGAAGGTATTGCACTCCACCAAAAATTCGATACCGAGATTTTAGAAAATGGTCCATCTGAGTGTTTGTGTGTATGTGTGTACGCGTGTATATGTGTAAATGCGCTGTGTATTGTCTGAGAACAGCATAACTCAAAAACGGCAAGTCCGATGAACACCAAAACTTGGTATACCTTCCAAAAATACGAAACGAATATTTTCAAGAAAATTCCCCACCCCGAACTACCCTTTACATGGAAGCATTTCCGAAAGTATATCTTCTAAAATGGTTCTAACGATTTTAATTGAAGTACCATATATTAAAGATATTTAAATGACAAATAAAATGTGTATCTTGAATTTTCTGAGAGTAGCCTGTGAAGTCCTCTTCATTCGGAAGGAATTTTGTATATCTTGTATAACTGCTAAACGTCAAGCAATAGCCGAAAACGTACAACACAAAAATTGTAGATCTCTTTAAACACACAATTTATGTCGAATACCAATGTCAATTTTAAGACCAGCGTATAGCGTCCAGTTCTTAAACATTTGACTATCGCTATTCTCTTTATATCTATAACGAAATGTGTAAAGCATTTCTGCAACGGTTTAATTGGGTTAGAATAATAGAAAAATAGCTTTAGTAAGATTAGCTTGTGTACCCACTAATAAACAATAGATGGTAGATAAATTCATGTGAGTGTCATACCAGAATTTTTAAAATTGCTGTCGCTATATAGATGTTTCTCTCGAAGTCATGGAAAGAGTATGGTATTTTTAGGACAGCATAAAGCGACCTAGATTTTAAACAACTGACTATCGATTCAGTGTGTCCTCTTTCCTTCTTGTGGCTACAACGAAATGAGTAAAGAAACTATTTCTGCAGACGTTTATGTCGATTAACATGAAATAGATAGAAACATAAGCTTTTATAATAATTTGTAGACGGCATATTAAAATAAACGACGATAGCTGGAGATAGTCAATGAAGGTACATAAGTTTTTTTTTATCTCTCTTGGTAAACGCTCTCTAAACCAGAGCTCTTGCCAGTAACATAATAAGTGGTAATAATCTGATGTGTTGCATTCGCATGACTTTCTCTTCTCTTGTACAAACTATTTTTACAAATACTTATTCTACATCTAAACTGATGTAAACATTTGCATCTTACTACTAATTTTCTTGTAGGTACAAGGGGAGTATGATAGGCTTTAAGAGATAGTCAAATCTTTTAAGAGCTGGTTGCTATGTGGAGCATTCCATTCTCTTTGTATGTCCATGGCATAAAAAACAATAAAGAATTCCCATTTGAGAAAAAGTATAAGTATTGGACAATTCAAACAGATAACAAGGAGTATCTAGGAAATGGTTCACTCGACGAAAAAAGTATGTTGCGACATAAATTGTGTGTTTTAACGAGAACTGCAGCATTTTTGTGTAGTAAAATTCTGTCTATCCGTTACGGTTTTCTAGTTATGCAAAAGTCTATTCAGAATGAAGAGGACTTTTGGGGACAGCCCCAGAAAATTCAAGATATACATTTCATTTGTCACGAAAATATCTTACACATGATATTTTAATCGAAATCGTTAAAGCCATTTTTGAGAAAATCAAAATTTTTGAAAAATGTTCTATGTATGGGGTGGAGGATTCTCTTTAAAATCTTCGTGTCGCATACTAAACTAAAATATCAAGTTTGGTATTTATCCGACTTTTCGTTTTTGAGTTATGCTGTTCCCAGACAGATATATACACGGACATGCTTCCAAAAATGCTTTATTTGGATTCGGGGCACCCCAAAACATGTATTTCCGGTGAAATCTCGGTATCGAATTTTTGGGTGGAATGAAATGCTTCCGCTTTTTACTAAACTTAGCAGAGAAAGTAAAAATATTTCCCCGCGTTTTGCGCAACGAATCGAAACTAAGCATAGAGCAATTCGAACCTTTAGTAATGGATATCTCGGAAATGGCTGATGCCACAAAAAAGTTATTTGAAATAAATTGTATATTTTAAAGAGATTCACATTTGTTGTGTAGTATGTTTTCTTCTATCGCTTAATGGTTTCCAGTTATACAAACTATACAAAATTCCTTCCTAATGAAGAGGACTTCACAAGCTATTCCCTGAAAATTCAAGATATGCATTTTATTTGTCATGTAAATATCTTTAATATACGGTATTTTAATCAAAATATTAGAGCCATTTTAGAAAGTAAAACTTTTCGAAAAATCTTCCGCATAAAGGGTAGTTTGGGGTAAGGGAATTTGCTTCAAAATCTTCGTGTCACATTCTTAGAAGATAGTGTACCCAAATACGAGGTTTTAATACCGACTTTTTGTTTTTAAGTTAGGCTGTTCACAGAAACACACACACGGACCCTTTTCTAAAAATGCTCTTTTTGGATTCAGGGGTCTCAACACATGTATTTCTGGTGAAATCTCGGTATCGAATTTTTGTGTAGAATGCAATGCTTTTTTTTAACCTACTATGTACGTGGTAGAAAAAGTAAAAATACAATTAAAATCATTGTCAAAAATTAATTTCCATAATAGAAAATACTTTTGTACACTTTAAATTAATTGTATTAGTGTTATTTATTTATTAAATATATGTACTTTAGCGTAATAGTCTCTCCCACTGAGCGATACGGCTCTGGAGGAAGCGTCTATGGTTCTTATTCTGGAAGTTTAGGTTCAATTTCCGTGTACCGATCAATTTCCGTGTACCGATCAATTTCATTGGGTTTCTTAAGAGGCAAACACCAGATGATACGGGAAGGCGACTACACAACTAGGACCATTTATCAATATGTTACCTGAGCAGTTGGTACAGGTAAGCGGCTACGCATATAAAGTCATTAATGTAGCATTACAATGACATGTACACTGAAAGAACAGCTAATGATGTGGCGTATTAATAATTTGGGGGTTACATTGTCATTACCAGACACATTGTTGTTTACGTCACTCTGGGCTGGTAGCTTTGTTAGCCACGAGTGGTGGGGGATATAGCGCCTGTTCTTAATTAGGATTCTGAGAGAAGCGGATCGCGTGTGCAAGCCGGCTTTTTGGATCGGTGGACATTTCCCTTCACCTTTTATATTTAATAATTAGGAACCCCAAACGGTTGGGAAATAAATCTAGGAATATGTAAGTAGATTTGTGTTATGGATTTTGTACAGTGAAAAACTCACGCCTTCCTCTTAACCTCCACACCACGTTTCGGTCCTCCGCAGCCAAGTCAGTATACGTCCCCTCAAAGTAGATGCTGGTTACCAAAAATTAATGTAATTTTCATGTGAACTTTTAGACCTCTACCCAGCATGTAACAATATCCATGAGCACAAAACTCCTTTTTCCGCCAAAGATCAATGTGTGTGTGTAATTGTTTATTTGATTTTAAACTTTAATTACTAAATAATTTGTATAAATTACCTTTTAGCGTTATATCTTATTGCTTTTTTCGCCACAAATACGGATTTAGTTATTTAATTGAGATGAGAGCGTAAGTGTTGCCCAATTCCCAGATTGAAAAATTATTTTTGTTCCCTTAAGCTTTCCACATTTATCTAACCAACACTAGTTTGCACCCAGTCTTTATCATGCTTCTCTGTGAATGACTTGAAACAATCACAAGAAATAAACATGAACCAGTGAGCGATGTTATACTCGTTTGCAACAAAGGAAGGATCACAAAATTCTCCTGATAAATTCAACTCTTAGTTTGAAGAGATACAGAGATGATATCGAATGTTTTACGATCAGTGACTTAACCTTGCAGAGGAGGGGCGATTAATAAATGAGTTACCTTAGCGCTAAAATGTTGAACGGCCACAATATTTATTTAAAACGTTTCTTATGAACTAGAAATGGAAACGAAATCATGAATTATTCCTCCAAGGGGATACTATTTCGATGTCTTCCTAAATTTCAAAAGCATTTAGGTATAATAATAATGATAATAATACGTTATTGTTGTTATTATTACTTATTATTAAATGAGGATTAATAATCTTCTTAAGATAAAAGAATTATTCTTGAAAACTTCAGGCAAATAAAACCAACAAAACATCTGACTATAAATATTACTGCTTTTATTAAATAAAAAACCGAAAAAAATTGTATTTTTATTTTTTCAAATTAATCCCTATTTAAGTTGTAACTTCAATGATAATTTTGTAAGATAAACATATTTGGAAACTTTATTTAAATTTAATTCCAAAATTTTGTAAACCCCACTAAAAGGAGATTTTTGTGTAGGTCATTAAAAAATAGAAAGTACATTTACTCGGAAATATTCCCAAATATCTTGATTAAATAAAACTAATGTTAAAAATACACAATTTCCTAATAATTTTTCAGGTTCGGGCGCTTTAGCGGATGACGCTTTTTCTCCCAGTATATAAACATTGCGGAAGGCACTAATGGATTCCCACATTGTTGAAGGAAAATAGCGTTTTTTCTCTAGTTATATCCATAGGACACAAATCACAAGGGTACCTCTTTTAACTGTACGTATGTATCCAATAAAACAACATTTTCAATTGAAGGGTCCTCAGGGTTTCAAAAAGGGCCGATGAAACGCACTCTGTGACGAGACCAAAATGGGACCCAATTGAGTGAAGCCCGGAAACAATAAGAGAAATTAACATGAATGCAATAATTCGTTTCATTAATTCGGAGAGACATCGCATAAATCGCAGCACTTGACACGTTCACTAACGAGGTAATTGTAGTCACTCCGGGATACATTTGCTGTAGCACTCAACAAAACGTGATTCACATGCAAAGACTGCAGAATTAGTTAACGGATTTCCTGTGTAACAAAGCGCTTTTCGCAACAATAAACACTGCCACAGCCGCACGTGCAGACATACTCTTCGTAGTACTAACGAGGAGTGACACTCCACTGTCGAGCAAAGTTCCACGAAACAGCCCACTTCCATAAAGAAGGAAACATTCTAAAATGGAGCAATATAATATTGTTAAAAATGATACGTAAGCCTAATTATACCCGACCTTGACCCTAACCCAAATACATAAATCTTACCAGGGGCGTAACTCAACATGACATTAATACAGCAAACTCTATTTACAATTTATTATGAAGACAGTCTACAAGATTTGAATCTTGCATTGTGTTAGGAGTAGTGGGTAGAGCAGCCTCCAGTAAATGCAGCACAGTACAGGTCACAGTAATCAGAGATGATGGAGGGGAGACCCGAAGGGCGACCAGATTTGGACGACGATGTGCGCTAGCAAGGACGGGGTCCTTAATGATTTCAGCATGCCCCCAATCCTGACTCCAGCTAGCCCTGCCTTAGCAACCCGCAACCTAGGGACCCCGTGAATAGACGAGACACCTCCCAAGGAAGAAAGGAGGGGTCCCAAGCCCCAGGTCGAAATTTTCCATAGCATGAACCGTTCTATCACAAGAAACCAACCGCCGCCGCCTGTTGCTGTAATCCTGAAACAGTTGAGGTGCAACAGATGAAAGGAAATGATGTGCAGGAAATTCGTGGTAGAACGAGAACAGGATGCCACTGCGACAAACTAGATCTATTGTGGCTACACCCCCCCAGGAGGCAGAGATGAAGTGAAGGAGCCGCAGGAGATCTCAGGTCCATAGGCAGACAGGTTCGCAGAGACACACGGAAGTCCCTATCATTTCCATTACGAAACACCCCTCCCGCCAGTAGACGCGGAGTCCCGCGAGAGAAGCGGCTCTTGCAAGCAGGCAAACGCGCCCTGTCGTTAGCAGGGAGAAATCTTTCCAAAGCGAAGCAATCATGCCATCTGTCTATCACCAGACGCACCATGGAACTCGGGACACTGCCTGAAAGATGGAAGGGAGAAAGATGAAATAACAGGAAGGAGAAATAGTGGTAGAATACACTATTCCAGCATTCCCCTAGGCGATCAGAGGAAAACCACGAATAACCCCAGAAACCCCAAGACCCTAAAAGGTCAGAATGGGCAACCACCGGGAATTGAGCCATCCTACTCAGTGAACCACCCCAGCATACGCCTACCGACACGGTTAAACCACAAAAGCTCATAGTCAAGAGTGGTAGTCCCTAATGGAGCCTCACACGTTACCGCGGAGGCAACTCACTAGATTTATGTTGTATTAGAGTTATCTAATTTTTGCTAACGTACACTGGAAGGCAGGTTTGACAATTTCTAGATCCAAGACCAAAATTTAACGATATGTACGTCACACCAATTACTAAGTTCTTTAACGCCAAAGGTTGCGATATGACTGCGCATGCCGAGAAAACTCAGGCAAAACTGCAGCCAAGAGTCGCGTTGGATATCGGTTTGATTTAAGCCACCTAAGGAAGTGGGGATTAGCAAAACTTTAGGAATAATTCTGAGTGTGCATCATTTACAAAACTTTGCCATTCACAAATCACTGTAGGACATAAGAATATATATATATATATATATATATATATATATCTTAGATATTTCACAAGTTTATTGCGAATTCATATAAACATGACGAAAAAATCTATACAAGATTGTCAATTTCGTAACGCTAAATGTATTTCGAACATCGTTTCACGTTTGTTGTATAAAAGCATCAATAAATAATAAAAATAATAATAAATAAATAGTTACAATAGTTCATACCAGCTTTTATACATTACATTATGTAAGGAGAGAAAGCTGGAGTGTACGTATGCAATTTCAAGAACCACCCGAACGATATTGAAATGCTTTCACCACTGAGAAGCAGTGTTTTACCAAACAAATGTAAAGAATAAGATGCAATGGTTAGCCAAGCGTTTTATATCTCATCACTCGCTCCGGCTACCATTTCGCATTTGGCCTTTTGAATGTGGAACTTTTTTTCGATCTTCAGTTTTTTTGAGTAAATGACTTTCTAGACTATTTATGCTCCTATTCATTGAAAGGGGATACAACACACACACACACACACACACACATATATATATATATATATATATATATATATATATATATATATATATATTGTCACGTACTAAGTTGTGTCACTGGAGGGAATAGCTAAATGAGGAATTGCAGAGGTAGAGACAATTATTAAAACGCTTGGTTAGAGCGATCCGACTATATTCTAAAGAGTTGCATTTCTACCCTGCGATAGTTGGGTTTACAAGATCAGGGATGATGATGGTACTAGCTAACATTATTATTAACAATTTATTTTATAATGCTTACCTTGAGAAACGTCTCGTCGTGGATGAGGAGAGCCAATACTCAACACGACTTTGTCAAGCCTCTAGTAGTACCAAATGAAACCATCCGGAGCGGCCGTGAAGCGGCCGTCGACGGGTACCATAGCTGTCCCGGTCAAGTTACAACACAAAGTCCCTCGAGCA
Organism: Deroplatys truncata; assembly: GCA_030765065.1. Taxonomy (NCBI): domain Eukaryota; kingdom Metazoa; phylum Arthropoda; class Insecta; order Mantodea; family Mantidae; genus Deroplatys; species Deroplatys truncata. Next base: position 156,276,920 of record CM060984.1, read on the forward strand.
GAGCTCGAGTGCTTGCTTATATAGAGTTGAATACCCTAGAGGAGTTCATTCTAATACCGTGGAAGCTATTACCAAATATGGTCTGCCAACGCCCTGGAAAATGCTAGGCTTAGGACTTTCCAAGGATCATGTGATCCAGAGGATGCAGCTAAGAGCCCTGCAGAAAGACACGTACTCCTAAGGAAATGATGGCATAGTGAAATCCCTTTGAAATGTCAAAGGAAGTGGCAAACCACTGTTTCCTGTCACATATACAATTTACTAAGGCTTGAGCAGAATTAAGAAATATAAAATGATTATATATGAATTCAGAAACTTGTGACAGGTTAATAAAATAATGCCAATTAATATAAAATAATACACTTAATACGGATCTCCTCAGTCACGTTCGCGACATATATATACATAGATATAAATCAATATTAAACAAGAATTGTACATAATAATATAATTCACCAAGAAGGATGTTAGAATATTTAACAACCAAGAATTGTACAAAAGTAGATTGTAACTTAAATAAGTAAGGGACGGGCGAGCTAGCTAGCTAGCTAATTCTAGGTAGAGCGCACCTTTCATTAATCTAATGAGCAAGGAACTGTAAGCAATAAGGGGAAATAGAAAGGAAAGAGACAAAGATGTTGAATCTCCTTCTAGGCGCGTCACTGGCACGCATATGCGAAATCTTTTGGAGCAGAATATTCTCATACATAATAAGGTAACGCGATCTGAGGACCAGTTAAAAATGTTGTAACATCTTGAGGCGCGGAGGCGAACGTCACTAGACTTAGGTATAAAAAGGGGAAGAAAACCCCAGATTTTCACTCTCTTATAGAATCTCGTCGACACACAGTGATACTCTCTGCACGATAGATGCACGTGTGTGCATTGGGGTGGGAAGCGTGTGTAGTTAAATTAGGCTCCTAATTTATTATTATGGTTTGAATTGTTACAATGGGAAAAGCTAGCCACCCATAAATATTTATTGGATAATAAATCATATTTTTAAGGGAAATGCAGTGTATTTTAATTTACCTCACCTACGAGAACTCTGAGACCCGTGAAGTTAGTTAGGTAATTATAGGAATAGAGAAATCAGCAGCTGACGAGCAACAACACCCGGAGACCAGGACACTACAGCAGAGGGCATCAACCAGAGGAACAACGCTTTCCCGTTACATCATGAATTAGCACACAGTAAAATTAATACTTAATCTTCTTAAACCACACCAAAATGCCAAGGTGGATTCCTACCAAACTGATTGCGTATAGGCATAAGCGACAAGGACGTAAAATGTGGTGATGAAAGGAATACTTTGTTTCTAAATGACGATGCAGAAACAACTTTCAATTCTAATTTACTGTGTTCGAAGTTAAATTCCTTCCACATAGTAACATTTATAAGTCAACATTGCCTTTACAAATATGAAATATTAACAACCAAAACTTTCAACGTCTAAGCACATAGAATTCAACATTACGAATTTACAGTAATATATTTTCAGTAATTCCATTTCCCTGATACATTACAACACTATTTCAAATATTCAAAACAACAAGTGCCTTTAGAACCATATAGCTCGTTCCTCGAATGCTACCTATATATTATTTACATTTCATAACAGCAAATACAAATTCAAACAGATTTAGCCGACTTTTTCAAAACGTTTGGCCTTCGATTCTCCACTCAGGTTATAACGCGATTCTAAAGCTATACGTACATACGTCATTAATAACTTAGTGTTTTTTCTACTTACAAAAAGGTTGCGTTTTTAAATTTGGAATAAGCCGAAAGTTAGACCACATCATAATTCACTATTCGCGGGTCCTCTGCTAGGCTCTCAAGCTACGTTTTGTCTTCTCCCTTCTCTCAGTCGTGCTGCTCGCTTCCGGGAGGAGATGAGCTTTTGGAGATCAGCTTGCCCTTCCCCATGTAGTGAAGACTTGGAGAACTTATATCCCAAGTGTAATGCTCACGGCAAACTCAAGTCTTGGCGTAGCTAGTTTCTTGAACAAATTTTAATGATGGTACTAATGCTGGACATTTAGGGTGTCTCCAAGAGCCGTCATCTACTCTGGTTAGTAGGAGGGAGGATTGTGCAAAACGACACAAAGGCAGCGTCTGATTTCAATTTCTAAATAACTAAAACCTTTGTTGTAGATACCGTAATACGAACATTTTGAAGGTACAAAAAATGTGCTTCACTAAAATAGCTTTGACTGCTGTTCGCCGTGGTTATTACTTCACAGAGAAAGCAAGTGTTTTTATACAGGCAATATACAAAGATGGCCACAAATTAACACCTAAGCCATACAAGCCATACAACTACTCGGATTTCGTCAGTTTGTAACTAATGATCCTAAGCGGGGAGAAAAAATAAAAACAGCCTAAGAATGTCTGTAGTTGTCGCATGACCACTCAACCTGGAGAAACTCGTATATAACAAGGATTATTTCAAAAACGGCTAATTCTAAAAAACGTTATTTAGCGCAAATTGTATGTTTCAATAAACTACGTCCCTCGTGCATAAACAATTTTCCTATCTTCTATGTTTTACAATTATAGAAAATTCCTTCAGAATGAAAAGGATTTTGTAGGGCACTGACAGATGTCTTAACTATATAGCATATTTATCAAAATCCCTTGAAACATCTTTCAGAAATAAATAAATAAAAAAAACAAAGCGAAAAATGTTGCATATAAGAACATAGCGATCTAAGTCAAGAGTTACACAGAGCCGAACCTCACTCTGTACACCCAGGGAGGGGGGACCTAGTGTCTCTTTCCTCGTGGATTTTTCCATTAGGGTCAATATGTTTGTTACTAAAATGGCCCCTACGCAGAATGGAACTGTTGACACCTCTTACGAACGATCACTCCAAAGGAAAGTCTACCGAAAACCTCCGTAGGGGTAGCAGTCTTGCTCTCTGTCTAACAATCATCCAGGTTGGTGTCGGAGGACTTTAGGGCATCGAAGCAAACCCGCGTAGGCATCAGTGTCCAGACGTCTCCACTCTTCAACGGGACCAATGTCCCGTCGACACAGACCCAGTCCGAACACCTCAAAGGGGTTCAGATGTTGGTCCTGATGTAGAGTTACATTATTGTTGTAAAATCCCTCTCATAATGTGTATCTTACCTTAGGAGCAACCCTCACTACTGATAGATGCCGCTTAGTGGTGGAGTTGAGGAGTGCACCTTAAGGTGATTGGATAAGTTCCTCGATTCCCTCTAGTGTGCATGAACTGCATTCATCGAAAATAGCCTCTAGTTCACCAGGTCGCGTGTTAAATCTCCGCGGAGGGCGATGGATTTTTTTGGGCGTAAATATCCTTAGCATGGCTTCCTTCGGAAGGGAAGTAAAGCTGGTGGTCCCGTGTCGTAGATTTACAGCATGTAAAAGAACCTCAAGCCTGATAAAGAGGCCTCTGAGAAAAATTACCGGTCCTTCACGCCCAATATAGAATTGGACGCTAAGGACCACGGCAGTTAAAGAGCGTCCATAAATAAAACTCAATTTCAATTTCATCGAAAATGTCCAACTTGGAGTTTCTGCTGCTTGGTCTTTCATAGTTCTACGATAAGCTTTAGAAGGATTGAGTACCATTATACTCCCACTTCACTGCACTGCACACCTCACAAACAATTTCTTACTAATGTTTAGTATTAAATAAAGCATGTGCTAACCATTTCACTCATCTAGAAGAGGACGGACATGAGATGGCAAGCTTGTCGGATGATTGAAAAGAGGCTCGCCCGCTGTAGAATGCAGAACTTTATGGAAGTGCGCCAACTTTACTTGTAGCAACGTCAGAAGTGCCACGAGTGCTAAGGGTTTGTAGTCGGCGTATCACGGCAAGGGGTTAGAACCCTTTCCCTACGGGAATCTAAGAGATAGTTTTTTGTGAGGAATTTCTAGAAAATCTTAGTTTCGCATCTTTGTAAGTTGCCGAACTTATATATTAAGTGCAATATTTATCCGACTTTGGGATTTTCAGTTATGCTACAAGCAGTCTAGTATTCGAAACCCTAAACTGAGTATTGCCATTATAAGTTCTATGTTCGTCTGTGCAAATAAATACAGCAGTACATTTACTCTAAGATAATTTATGGATCTCGTTAGCACTCTTGTAACACACCTTGAAGATTAAGAGCCGTAACATGGAAAGCATGCAAACAAGGTTGATATAAAAGAGAAGATCCCCCCCTGCCCTGCTGCAGGTGTAACGTTAATCTTCCTCAGCAACCAGAACCTAATTAGGGAGTGGATAGGATCCCCTCAGGAGCATCCTAATTGCAAGAATGAGAGTGCGTTACTTCATTACACCACACGACCTAAATATTCATAACTCTTGTGGCTTTAGTCAGAATTGGTACCCTCAAAAGTGCCTAGTCCTATAAAAATTTACTTTCAGGTACTATATGCTTCATTTGACGTTTTGTAGCAGCATTTCAACATCTGCAGAAACCTGTTAAAGAAAAGCACAATAACCAGACTTTCTCTATGCATTATAGTTTATTTTCTTCACTACGCAGTTAAGTAACTAGAGGGAGTACTCTATGCCATCCAAAAATTCGACGCAGAGATTTCACCAGGAATGCTTGTTTTGAGGCCCCTGGAGCCAAAAAGAAGCATTTTTTAGAAAAGGTCAGTGTGTGTGAGCGCGCGAGCGTTTTGTAAACAGCATAACTGAAAAACGAAAGTCGGTTAAATGTCAAAATGTCATTTGTCAGCTTTTTCTAAGGATGCGACACCAAGATTTTTAAGAACATCCCCATACTAACTACCTTTAATATCGAAATTTCCGAAAATGTCGTTTTTATAAAAATTACAAAATTTTTATTAAAATACCATATGTTTAAGATATTTTCATGACTAATGAAATGTACATCTTGAATTTTCTGGGAATAGCCTCTGAAGTCTTCTTCATTTTGAATTACTTTTGAGAACTGGTAGGCCTTTCTACATGAAAAAATGCAGATCTCGTTAACCAACGCAATTCATGTCAATTTTTTTTTGGAGTTAACTATTTCCATAAAATTCCTTGCTATTGGTTTGAATTTTCAAAGCTTAATGCTTTTCTCAAATGCGAAGTCGTTTTTTGTCTCCTGGTCTTGCAAAGACAACGTAATTTTAAAACCATCAATAGCGACCAGCTCAAAGCCTACTGCATTCCGCTATTCCCACTGTACCTACAAGGAAATATGTAATAAAACCATTTTTACATGGGAGTAGATGGAAGAATAAGCTAAGTAACAATAGTTTCTTGAAGAATAGATTGAGAAAGTGATGTGAATTAAACGCATCACATTCATTTACACCTCTTCTACAAACTATTCGTACAAAAACTTACTTTTCTTTCCTCTTCATGTTAATTGAGAACTTTTGCAGAAATTGTTTAGTTACACATTTCACTGTACGCACAAGAGGAATACAGGAGGGTTAAGAGACAGCGAAATCTATAAATACGGGCACTATATGCAAGCTTTTAAATTCCATGCTCTTTGCATGACTCTCGAGAAACAAAGAAATAGGACCAAACCCTAAAAAAGTTATCAAGTTTTGGAAAATTCAAACCAAGGGCAACCAATATCTCGGAAATGGTAGAGGAAAAAATTGATATAAATGATCAGTTTTAACGAGATCGACATTTTCCCTGCACTAAGTTTGTCTATTTTTTTATGGTTTCATAGTTATACGAAATTCAGTCAAATAAAGGAGGTTTCATGGGCTATTAGCAGAAAATTCAAGATTATATATATACCGGGTGCGGAATGAGAAGTTATGCAATTCCTGGTTGTACAAACTATGCCGTAAACACTGTCCAGTGCATCACGCCGTATCAATTTCGGCCGAAATGACTGCTTTGCACCGCTGTGCGTGCACTGACTTGCACTCGTAGCGCAACAGTGTTGAAGGCGTTGGCCTTCAGTGGTGAAGCTCCCAGGTTCAAATACTGCCACTTGAAGGTACTTTTTATGTTTAGTAAATTTAACGAGAAGTGACAGTTTGGAATGGAAGTGTCGTTTCACTTAATTAGTCTAATTATGTGAATTTCATTAAAACACAAATTGTTACTTAGAATATGTTTTAATGAACATCATAAATAAACGCAAGAAATGAATAAAAAAACTCATTTATTCGCAGGCGTGATTTGAACTTCCGACATCCACCATGACTTTCTAGCATGTTACTATTGCGCTACTAGAAGACTTTGAAAACAAGCACCACCGTAGCCCTAATCAGCGGGCTGGTGAATGCGGTGTCAGTACCTGCATTTCGCATCGTCTGTAAAATACAGGGTTGACTAGTTACCAATCCGCAGGATGAGAAGACTCATGCGGTGTATGTGGTATTTAATCAAAATTCTTAGAACCATTTTTTTAATAAATTAAAAATAATGACAAATTTTCCATGTTTAAGATGGTTTGGGTTTGAAGATTTTCTTGAAAATCTTGTTTCACAACCTTGCAAAATGCAGGACTGAAGCACCAATTTCGATGCTTACTTTTTGTTTTAACTTTTCACACACACACACACACACATATAAAGTGTACATAGATAAAGTACATAGATCGTTCTGTAAATGTACGAGTATGTTAGGTTTATCTATTTCATCACCTAATGGAGCAGCAATGTTGGAGTTGGGAAGAGTAGATAGCAAGGGCATGATAGTAGAAAGGATACTTAAATATTGTCATATATTGAAATCATTGGACGAACATAATATCTTAAGGCAATGTTTAATAATACAAGAAAAATCCAGTGATAGGATGAACTGGGCTCAAGGAATAAGGAGAATTTTACAGGAAATAGGAATGGGTAACTTATAGGAGGAGAGAGAGGGGTTAGTTAAAGGTTTCCGGAAAGAAGTGAGGAACAGTGTAGAAGATATACAGAAACAAGAATTATTTCAAAGTCTGGAAGGAAAGAAAAGTTTGGAACTATATAGACAATTAAAGGTGGACTGGGGAAGGGAGATGTATGTGGATGTAGGTAATAGGTTAGTGAGAGAAGGGTGGGCCTGGTCCAGATTAAGTGCATATAGGTTAATGGGAGATAGGAAAGAACGAATTTAATTGGTGTCCTCTTTGTGGAGAGGCAGATAATGATTTGCATTATATAATTGAATGTGAAGAAACTAAGTTGTGGAGAGATCAGTTTTTAGCTAAAGAATGGGAGAATGTTAACAAAGAAGTATTAAAAGTTAGGATAATGAAAATACAAAAGGAGAGGGATATAAAAAGAATAGGAGATTATATGGGAAGAGTAAGAGAAAAATGGTTTAGAAAAATAAAGCAATATGAATTTGTTATGATCCACCATGCATAAATAACCAGGGTGTTAAAATGCATGATGGACCAAAGAAAGAAAAATAGCAACTCAAAGTAATGTATTAAAAATTGTAAGAATTTTGTATAGCATTATGGAAGTAAATATACATACACACACGCAGATAGATATAAGTATATACACAAACTATTTTCTAAATAATTCAGGGTTCCTCAGACATGCATTTTCAGTGAAAACTCGATACTGAATTTTTCAGTGGAATACAATACTTCTTCTTCCACGTGCAATTAGTAGGTGCTAGAAATAATAAAAATACTCGCACGACACATGTGCTATTAGCGCCGGCTGGGAAGCAAATATTGACAATCGCTCAAACAGGAAAGACCACGCAGAGCTCTCTATGTTGAAGGGACAATATCAATGAGGTTGTCGCTAGTTCAAAGAAAATCAATAATTGCGTCTTTAAATTCATCAACGGTTTACCATAGTCTGCGCGGTGAAAATCTAGTATAATCTATAGTAATCATACAGAAAGTGATTCTTCTGTTAGCTCTAGGTCAGTCATCATAAAGTTTTTACTGTAAACGACCTCAATTAAGCAATGTGGTCTTGGTTGCACGCACATACTGAAAATAAAAAACACAACTTTGCGCATATCGGATATCAATTTGTTTTCCCATATGGAAAATAAAACAATTGCATAAGATACCTTATGGATGCCGCATGGCAGTTCAACCTGGGAAGTTTAAACCTGCAACACTGCATATTTCAAGAACGGTGAATGTTAGAAAAATAAAGAAAAAACAAGCGTTGTTGTTGTAACAACACTACTCATTCTTCAATATATTATTCTCATAAAAGCTTATTGTTCTATCTCTTTCTGTACATTGACACAAAAATTTCAGAAATGGTTTTATTACATATTTCCTTGTAGGTACAAGGGGAATAAGTGAATACAATAGGCTTGAGAGGTAGTCAAATGTTTTTAAGAGCTAGTCACTATGTCATGAATTCGGAATTTCGTTCACTTTGCATGAACAGGAGAATAAAATACGAATAACGACTTCGCATTTGAAAAAAATATTAGTATTCAGAAATTTAAACCAATTACAAGGAATACTTGGGAAACAGTTAACTCCACAAAAACAATGACATAAATTGACATAAATGATCTACATATTTTGTGCTGTAGGTTGATGCCTATTTCTTACAGTTTACAAGTTATAAAAATCTATTCAGAATGAAGGGACACTTCACAGCCTGTTTCCAGAAATTTCAAGATATACATTTTATTTGTCTCGAAGTATCTCATACCTATGCTGTTTTGATAAAAATCGTTAGAACCATTTTTAGGAAAACAAACGAAAACTTTTTCCATGTAAAGGGTAGTTTGGGGTAAGGGATTCTCTTTAAAATCGTGTTGTATGCTTGGAGGATGTTGAACTTAAATACAAAGTTTGGTATTGAACCGACTTTTCGTTTTTGAGTTATACTGTTACAGAGACGTGGACACATACAGATTTTTGGAACTATGTAGGATTTTACGGTCGGTGTCATTAAAATAAACATGATTTTCCGGGATTGTGGGCCGTGGCCCATTGGAATAACAATAATTGATAAATTCGGATGAAACGTTTGGAGGAATTTCCAATGGATCACGGTCCACAAGCCCGGAAATCATTTTTATTTTAACACATAGATTTTGTTTATAAAAATGCATTTTTATACTCGAGGATTTCAAAACGTATATTTCCAGTGAAATCTCGTTTGTTCGGGTGAAATGCAATTCTTCCTGTACTTATTATAGGTAAGCAGTGGAGAAAATAGTATATTTGGTATAAGTTGTGTATTTTCCTTTAAATGTTTAGTGTCGTAAATTTTTCTGTAGTGCTTATGCTTAATCGATTATAACAATTATAGAAATGCCATTCAGAGTGAAGAGGACTTCATGGGCTATTCACAGATAATTCAATGTATACATTTTATTAGTTATTCAATTGTCTTAAATACATGGTATTTTAATTAAAATTGTTAGAACCATTTTGGGAAAATAAAACACAACGAATGCTTTGCATGTAATAGGGCAGTTTTGTTGGGAGGAACTTTTCAGAAAACTTTGGTGTTTTCCCAATTTTTGTTCCTGATTTATGTTGTACAGGTATAACGTAAAATATTTTAAATGAGTTTTGGTATTTAAAAATCCATTATTCCGGTTAACATAAGTTATTTGTGCAAATGGAAGCTTAGATAATTTCGGTACATTATTACATCATTACGTGAAATCCCCCTTGTTAACATGATATAAATAAGCCTACAAAATGTGGGCTTACATCCCTAGTGTAGGAAGACTTTTATTACATTTTGTGGAGAGATAAAATGAAGAGATGCAGGTTTTACGGTAAAGTGCCATTTCTCTTGAATCTCACAATGTCATTATTTGAAGTAGCGTACAGTGAAAGTACGAAAGTTTGTTTTTCAGTCGCACAGCTATAAAAAGCGAGATGGAATACTTGGTGCGTGAATATATCCAACAGTGAATGTAGAACCTCCCTTGCAGAATACTGTGCCATAAAGAATGAGGAGGATTCTCCTTGAAGGCTTTTGATATTAAAATTTCCTATTATTGACTCTCTGGTCGTAATACTGGGGTTTTAACTTGCCGAAATGGAAATTCCATTATCATATTGAGTGGTAGAAACTGCATCATGTGGTGGTATTAGGGTAGGCCTAGCGTGAGATAAAGGGAGTCCCGTCTCTTTTAAATTAAACACATACCTCGTCTTATACAAACATTTGTATAGCTTTCCTTAAACATTTACGCTTATAGCGTTATTTTTGTGAAGAAGAACGTGGCAGCGTGTTCCAAATTTTGATAAGTTAAATACTGAAAGTGGTTTGTAATACACTAAACCTTAGGACGAATCAATGGGAGTATTATGTTGATGAAGTGTTCCTTTCTTCTTTCGTTTTCTTTTCTTCTTTTTATCTCTTCATCGATTATATACCTATGATAGGCAGAGGAAGTATTCTTTACATGGAAAAATTCAGCATGGAGATTTTACAAGAAATGAAGTTTTTAAGATCCTCAGAACCCAAAAAGAAAATGTTTTTAAGGTGTGTATGTGTAAATGAAAGAGAGCAAGAGAGAGAGAGAGAGAGAGAGAGAGAGAGAGAAAAGAAAGGAGAGAACAGCATTACAAGGAGGTGACGCAAACATTTTCACTGAATTACTCTATCTTCCTAAACAAACTCTTGAGCACTTTTTATTATTTTTTTCCTTCCAAAAATGCTTTATGGATTTGGATCAAAATGTCTATTCGACGGACACATAAAAGATACATACTGAATGTTATGTGTAGCCTGTGAAGTCCTCTTCATTCTAATTGAATTTTATATAAATGGGAAACACAAGAAATAGAACAATTTTCGCTACTGAAAAAGAAGTAAAAATGTACATCTCCCAAAAGTATTAACTTTTCCATAGCGTTAACCTGTTTTCGAAATATTCTATTTTGTATGTTAACATTTCCCCAACTACGTCATGTGACAGAATGTTTATGGTTCTTCGTCTTCTTCTTTATTTCTTTCTAAGAGCTCATTATACGACTAATGGCGTACAGGATGTTTAAAAAATAGAGGGCATAATTTCAGGCATGCATTCCCCATATGTAGACAATAAAACGTCCATTACAACATGTGTCCGGAAATGCTTGGGTTCTGAGTTATGGCTTATGACCTTCAAAACTGTGATATTCACCGGAACGTATTTCTTACCGCAGGTAGTTCTCTTTACAGATCATGTTCGAAGTGCCCAGCACCTGCTTGAATACAGGTCTCATGGCCGTGCGAACACGATCCTAAATTCCAGAGTAACTGCATATTTCCTCACAACCTGCCGCAATTCGATTCTGAAGGGATTCCATGCCAGGCACGGGATGAATACACCAGCGCTTTTAAGTGGCCCCACAAGTAGAAATCGAGTGTTAAAATCAGGTGAGCGTGGTGACCAAGCAATTGGGCAACCTCTGCCTATCCATCGATCAAGAAACCTTCGATTCACATACCGCGAGCGGTACGATGAAGTGTGCAGAAGCGCCACCATGCAAGGAGTGAGCTTGTTAACGAATGCTCGATGGAGTGTCTGCATACACATGAGGTATGGTGTTTGCTAGGAAGTTTGTGTACGCCTGCCCCATAAGTCTGTTTACAGGTACATGGGGTCCAAATAACCGATCACCAATGCCACCGACCCACATGTTAAGAGTGAGTCGCATTTGGTGATGAGATGGAACAATTGTATGTGGGTTTTCATATGCCCATACATGCTGATTGTGGAAATGTGCATTGCCATCTCGTGTGAACTGTGCTTCATCTGTAAATAAAAGGCAGGAACGTTCGAATTTGTAGCACCTGCTGCACGAACCACTGGCAGAACATCAATCGATCGGGGTAATTTGCTGATGACAGGGCATTTATACGTTGGAAATGATAAGGATACAACTGTTGCTCTCGCTACAGTCTCCAGACAGTCGTGTCAGGAACATTCACTTGCAACGCTAATCTTCGTGTACTGATAGAAGGAATCGTAAGCACAGAGTCCAGAATCCCCTCTTCTACATCTGGAGTTGTAGATCTTGGTCGTTCCCTCCCCAAACTAGAAGATATAAACTCCCCATGAACGCACAGACTGCGATGGAGTCGTTTAAATATCTTCCGATCTGGACATCTTCGCTGTGGACCTCTCTTGGTATAAAGGAGAGACAGCGCAGCATTGCCGTCCCTCTTATCCTACATGAAGTTGCATTTCTGCCAGCTCCTGATTAGAGTACATGTCGCTCAGTCGAACGCCAAAAACAACACTCAATGTATCCTTCCCCTCGGAATGAACTGTCAGTGTCCTGTTAATATCTTCTGTCACGCAACTATCTGTGGGAAGGAAAATATTCCGGTGAATAAAACTATTTTGAAGGCCGTAACATAGAAACAAGCATTTCCACCTATGTTTTATTGTGAGGAATGCGTACCTGAAATTTTAATTTCAATTCGCGAATTGATAGAAATCTTTCGCTTTTTTTTTTATAAGTGGCTTCTCGAGTGAACATTTTTGTAACAATTTTAAAAATTTCAAAGTTGTTTCCTCAAGCTTTGATTCATTGCTAACGATAGTAAAACAAATACATTTAATCTAACAATTCTTGTCTTAACATATTAATACAAATAATATGTTTGTAATAATAATTCATATTAAACATATTTCTGCTTGAATTTTCTCTTATTATATATTAATACTTTAACATCGCTTATTTCATTGCGAATTACATCCTTTTCGTTTATTTTTTAACGTTATTCACATATTCTTGTTCTTTATTATTTGTCCCAAGTACAATTTTTAATTAATTACTTAAAAAATATAAATGCTTTAGCCATATTTTATGGATTGAATTTTATTTTCGAATAATAATAATTAACAATTATTATCCACAATGCATACTTAAATATATTATGTGAATTTTTCTTTTCCACACCATTGGATTTCAGTTTTGTCATTGATTAGAAAATATATAAATCACTTCCAATCAATTTGTTTATGTGTGTTTGAGTTTCATAAGTAAATAAAGCATGTTTTAAGAGCATTATGCGATTTTCAGCCAAATAAATCCTCTTTGATATTAGAGCGTAAGTGTCCTCTTGCTCATGGCTCTCAAAAGATAAGAGGAAAGACGAAGTTACTATTCGAGATGTTCCATCGGGATAAAGACGTTGTACTTTGTATCTATGTTGCTATAAAACCCAAAGCCTACCCTTCCCTTTCCTTCGCACCTGTTATGAATCCCCGAAATGGTGTTATTTCACATGGGTATGGTACGCAAAACATAATTGAGTTGGCTGACTCTATGTTAGACAAAGATTTTCTGGAAATCTCCAGATATAAGCAACCTTTAGATGGTCATGTTTTGCAATGGCAGCCTTCTTATATTTACTCACATCTACAGATGGAGGAACCTAATATTTAAGCGTTCGGATCAAGGAACGAGGACATAGCAAACTGCTATAAGGTAGAGAACTTCCCATCAGAAATGTACACATATAACATGTAAGTATAAACAGATCGCCCTTTAATAATTACATCGGAGTACAATGGGCTACGTATAGTAGTTACTTTAATTTAACAGGGAAGTGAACACTAATTTAAAATATTCCAATAATTCAACAAATATTCAATAATAATTCAACAAATGCGATTATATGGATATATTACATTTCATCACAAAACCCAGTAAGGTCGGGAAGGGAACTACAGTATGCACATTCAGAGTGACCTTTCACTTAGCATAGCATAACAGCCCATTCTCCCTCCCATGACAAATCAGGCCAGTAGGACAGTCGGCACACACAAGTGCCCACATTTTTAGAATGACAAACAAAACTTCACCTTGAAATTACAATAAAACCATAACAATTTAATGGACTTTGAAATAACTAACAATTCACATAAACTCTCAAAAGTAAACCCCAAGAATATAACAACCCACACTAAAACGAAACAAGACAAATAGCACGATATAGCACATTTTACAAGCTGCCCCAATACAAGATTCAAATATGGCCTTATCAGGGTCGTGGCGCCGCGCACCAAATAATGCTAAGAAATTACTCATATTCAAACACAACAAAATCCAGCGGGCAGATCTAAGTTAAGTAACGGTCAGCAAAGCCCCAGAACAAAATGCAATTATGCCATTAATACCCACCCCGGGATCACTTCGGCTGAAGAGATAACCCAACTAACTCTCTGGAAGTCAACCAAACTTGTATAGGCCTGAAGAGCGCTGCGAGCGGTGAAGAAAAAGACCTAAGCAACACATCCACGCCGCTCACGAACAAAATATCAACCAGCACCGTACCTTACCGACCGAAAAATAAATTATGTGCCGAATAGCCTCGGTTTACTTTATTTCTCAAATCTAGTTCTACCGTTTTTATGTAAAGTGTATTTGAAATATTGGAATTGTAATAACAATATATATTTTTAATGTTCTCCGAATATCTTTTCAAGTTTAAACCTTATATAATTGCAAAACATTATGAGGTACAAAAACTGTAAATCTCATTTAGGTATACAATTTAAAGCAAATAAACTGTTAGTGAAATTTATCATTTGCGAAGCATTCACTGTCATTATTTTAAAATATTTCCACTTTTCAGCGGATATTTTAAGTTAAGATTGTTTTCTTTTTTCAAGGTCTGTAACCGAGTAGGTCATAATTAATGTAAATGCATGAAATGATACTCAAATGAGCCAACAGATACGTAGAGTTTCGAGTTGCCCGACATTTGTCTTCTGAGAATAAGGGAAAGCAACAGAAAGGGGGTTAACTCACCCCAACCGAGAATAGACATTTCGTTTTACAGGACGCGGAAGCGATAGTCAGATATTTAAAAAAATCTGATGTGTTACACTCACATGACTTTCTCTACTCTTGTAAATCTATTTTTACAAACGCCTATTCTCCATATGCTTCATATTAATCGAGATATCGAGATGTCAATCTTATTTGTAATTTTCTTGTAGATGCAAGGGGAATATGGTAGCTTTTAAGCGATAGTCAAATATTTTATCGCTGGTTGCTATGTGGCGCATTCCATTCTCTTTGCTTGTCCAGGACATAAAAAAATGAATAACGAATTTGAGAAAAAGTATAAGTATTGGAAAGTTTAAGAAAATAACAAGCAATATCTCGAAAACGGTTCACTCAGCAAAAAAACTGTATATGACATAAATTGTGTATTTTAACGCGATCTACATTTTTTGTGTAGTAAAATTTTGTCTATCTCTTATGGTTTACCAGTTATGCAAAAGTCGTTCACAATGAAGAATACTTTTGGAGACATTCCCAGAAAATTTGAGATATACATTTCATTTCTCATGACTTTATCTTAAACATATGATGTTTTCATCAAAATCGTTAGAGCCATTGTTGAGAAAATTAAAATTTTCGAAAAATGTTCCACGTAAAGGGTAGTCTGGGGTGGGGGGATTTTCTTGAAAACCTTCGTGTCGCATCTCTGGAAGATACTGAACCTAAATACCAAGTTTGGTGTTTATACGACTGTTCGTTTCTGAGTTATGCTGTTCACAGACACACAGACACAGACACACAGACACACAGACAGACACACACACGGACATGTTTCCAAAAATGCTTTTTTTGGTTTCAGTGAGTCTCAAAACATGTATTTCCGGTGAAATCTCGGTATCGAATTTTTGGGTGGAATGCAATACTTCCCCTACTTACTATACGTAGTAGAGAAAGTAAAAATAAGTGACTATATGCTGAGGTTGAAATTCGACATTGCATTGCATATAATCACTAGGAGAAACAAGAAAAACTGATTTAGACTCAAAAAGTGCGTAATAAAAATGTTGATAAATTAATACCAATTACTGCAAATACATCCGCTAAAGAAAAAGAAAGATATTTTTATCGGTCTGCATTTTTCGTGTTGTAAGTTTTGTCTCTATCTAATGTTTTACTAGTTATAACAATTCGTTCAGAACAAAGAGGACTTCCCAAGTTATTGGCAGAAAATTCAGTGTATATATTTTGTCATGAAAACCGTGGTTTATAGCCGAAACGTTTCACATCATTAGAAGATGCTGAACGTAGACACCAAGTTTAGTACAGGATGTGGCATAAAGATCTGACGGTTTATGATGCAGTCTGAGCACTGTGTGTATGGTCAAACATACGTTCTAGTCATGCTGGAAGATAACCCATTAAATGGGGTTTCAAATAACATTGTTCACTGACAATGTGCACTCGTAGCCACTGCACAGTGCAAAAGTAAAGATTTTGTGTGCATGTCTTCCAATGTAGGACCATTCTTTGTTTAAAATAATGGCGAGTCTTTTACTATCAATTCTGTACATATTGCGCAATCCTGGAGACTTGGTTATTTGCCGTTTTTTTTACTTTCTCTACTACGTACAGTAAGTAGAGGAAGTATTGCATTCCACCCAAAAATTCGATACCGAGATTTCACTGAAAATACACGTTTTAAAGCCCCCTGAATAAAAAAATCATTTTTAGAAAAAGGTCCGTGTATGTGTCTGTCTGTCTGAATGTCTGTGTGTGTGTCTCTGAACAGCATAACTCAGAAACGAACAGTCGGATAAACACCAAATTTGGTATTTAGGTTCAGTATCTTCCAAAGATGCGACACGAAGGTTTTCAAGAAAATCCCCCACCCCAGATTACCCTTTACATGGAAGATTTTTCGAAAACTTTAATTTTCTCAAAAACGGCTCCGAGTTTGATTAAAATATCATATGTTTAAGATATTTTCATGACAAATGAAATTTATATCTCGAATTTTCTGGGAATCTCTCCAAAAGTATTCTTCATTGTGAACGACTTTTGCATAACTGGTAAACCATAAGAGATAGACAAACTTTTACTACACAAAAAATGTAGATCGCGTTAAAATACACAGTTGCCGTTTTTTTAGTCGAGTGAACCATTTTCGAGATATTGCTTTTTATTCCCTTAAATTTTCCAATACTTATACTTTTTCTCAAGATCGTTATTAATGTTTCTGTCCTGGTAATGCAAAGAGAATGGAATACTCCACATAGCAACCAGCTCTTAAAATATTTGACTATCGCTTAAAGCCTAGCAATTCCCCTTGCATCTACAAGAAAATTAGCAATAAGATTAACTTCTCGATATCTCGACTAACATGAAGCACATGGGGAATAAGCGTTTGTAAAAATAGTTTGTACAAGAGTAGAGAAAGTCATGTGAGTGTAACACATCAGATTCTTTATAAAATTCCTTGGCATGAAAGATGTAAGCTTTGATTTCAACAAGATGGGACCACCGCCTACACAGCCGAATTAGCATGCAGACACTCAAAAGGATATTTTTCTGTCGCCTTAATCTCACGGTATGGTGACATGCAGGGACCCACACGTTCACACGATCAGACTTTTCCTTGTGAGGATTTGTGAAAAACAAGGCAAGTAATGCATTCGCTCTCCACCAGGATCAACTGCAGGATATTACTTCTCAAAAGTGAAACATGTCATGTGAAACTCCGTACAATTGTGTATCTACCAACATGACAGAATGTATCTCTGACCAAGCACACAGTGCTCAGACTATTAAAAGAAATCATCAGGTGTTTATGCCTCACCTTATATTTCTTTTTTAATTAATATGTTGTTCACACTTGCACACATAGACACCGATGTTTATAATTTTTGTTATATACAAGGTATCTCAAAACACATATTTATGGCAAAATGTTCATAGAATTTTTGGACATAATGCAATCCTCCTTCTACTGCTAAGATAGGTGGTAGAGAAATATCTGATGTGTAACAGCCACGTGATTTTCTTTACGAATTATTTGTTTTCATAGCTATTCTAGGAACATTAACACAAAAGGTTACTTTCCTGCCTACTTTCTGTTAGCCGGTAGGGGACAGCACGTGTTCTTTTAAGCACAGAGAAAACTGCTGACATTTTATTTTTATCGAGAGCCAGCCGTTGAACATCACATTTAACATGGCCTGCATCATATATTGATCACATTCGTGCAGTGACATAAATCATACTTACTTCAAGTTGTGCCGTATTTCACCAGAGTGCGCTGTGAACACACAGACAAAAAGATGGCAGCCATATTGCACACGAATCCTTGAGAAGGGGCCGTTATCGAAATTTAAATACGTCGTTATTAAGGATGAAATATAGGACTGAGCTGCCACCCACGGCATGACTATAAATTAAACCTTTAGAAGACATCTCCAAGTGTTTTCTGGCTAGCACCGTAGACAGAGATAAGAACATTCCGCTACACAAAACCACGACAGTTTTAATATAAATGATAAAGTATCTCAAACAAACGAAATGAACACTGCATTACAAACTAATACGGTGACCCCGCGAGAAATAACTCAGAACGACGCGACAGCTGCAACCATTTCTGTAGACTGGGTTATGAAATTAAGAAGCAGGAAAGAAAAACGTAGCGCGTTATTTAACTGATGAAACTTCACCAAGGGGTGAGGAAACAACGAAACATCGTCACAGTCCCTTTAGCCCTTTAATGCTAACGTCGCGAATTCGCACCATACCAGTTTAATTTACTTTTAGATGCATACGTAGTTTGGAATTCCGATGACGATTGACGCACGTTTAGCACAAACGTAAAGAAATTTAGTTCCATAGGCAAGAAAGGGAAGGAAAGAGAGAGGCAGACTGTCTGAAAATAAGAACACGGGTCTAAGAATTAAATGGTAGTATAGAACTAGAGAGGTCCAATAAAATCTATAAGCTCCCAACGCACCCAAAAAATCTGTTGTGTTACACTCACGCGACTTTCTCTATTCTTGTACAAACTATTCTTACAAACACTTATTCTCCATCTACTTCATATTAATCGAGATAAACATTTGCAGAAACGATCTTATTGCTAATTCTCTTGTAGGTGCAAGCGGAATATGGTAGGCTTCAAGTGATAGTCAAATGTTTTAAGAGCTGTTTGCTATGTGGAGCATTCCACTTTCTTTGCATACCCAAAACATACAAAAAGAAAAGAAAGAAAAACAACCGAATTACGAATTCCCATTTGAGAAAAAGTATTAAGTATTAGAAAATTCAAAAAAATAACAAGGAATATGTCGGAAATAGTTCACTGCACACAAAAAATGTATATGACATAAATAATGTGTTTTGTGATAAAATTTTGCCTACTTCTTACGGTTTACCAGTTATGCAAAATTCATTCAGAATGAAGACGACTTTTGGGGATTTTCCCAGAAAATTCTAGATATGTCTTTCATTTGTCATGAAAGCGTCTTAAAATATGATAGTTTGTTCAAAATCGTTAGTGCCATTTCTTAGAGAAAAAAACTTCAAAAAATTTTCCATGTAAAGCGAAGTCTACAGTGGGTGGATTTTCTTGAAAATCTTCGTGTCGCATCTTTTAAAGACACTGAACCTAAATACCAAGTTTGGTATTTACCCGATTTTTCGTTTTTGAGTTACGCTGTTCACAGACACACAAACACACAGGCCTTTTATTAAAGCTGCTTTTTTGCATTATGGGGCTTCAAAACATGAATTTCCGGTGAAATCTCAATATCGAATTTTTAGGTGAAATGCAATATTTCTAATTACTATACGTATTAGAGAAAGTAATAAGCTTAAGTAAAAATACTTTGTATACCCACATGTATACAAACTATCACATCAGAATTGTTTTCTTCTAGTTTACTGTTTTGCTGGAAACACGTGCTGCCTCACTTGTACCTCAATTTTAGCCTTGTCCGAGTGCACTTCCGCTCGTTTATAATCACACTTTGCTTTATCCACACACATCAGTACTTCCGTTCGTATATAATCATATCTTCCATAAATAAAACTCAATATCTTGCTCTGTGTTTTGATTTTCGCTATCCTTGCTTGTATTACAAGTATCATTTTGACTGTTATTACGTTCTCATTTCTCTTACACCCAGAGAATATTCTTTTATGTTCTTAACATGCAAAGAGAATTACATTTTACACATAGCGACCAGTTCTAAAAATATTTGACTATCGCTTAAGGCCTACTATGTTCCCCTTGTTTAGTATTTGCAAGGACAATATAGAAATACAGTAACCTTTAAGCACATACATATCTCTTAATAGCTGGCTGCTATGTGCAGCACCATTCTCTTTGCCACAGATTAATACTCTTTGCATATCTAAGACAAAAAAATGAATAACGAATTCCCATTTGAGAAAAAGTCTAAGTATTGGAAAATATAAGGGAATAACAAGCAATATCTTGTTCACTCAACAACAAAAAAGTGTATGAGACATAAACTGTGTGTTTTAACGAGATCTACATTTTTTGTGTGGTAAAACTTTGCCTGTTTACCAGTTATGCAAAAGCCATTCAGAATGAAGAGGACTTTTGGGGATATTCCCAGAAAATGCAAGATATTCATTTCGTTTGCCATAAAAATATCTTAAACTTATGGTATTTTATTCAAAATCGTTAGAGTGGGGAATGTTCTTGAAAATCTTCGTGTCACATCTTTGAAAGATACTGAACCTAAATACCAAGTTTGGTATTTATCCGACTTCGTTTTTGAGTTATGCTGTTCACAGACATACACATGGAACTTTTTCTAAAATCTTTTTGGATTCAGGGGACCTCAAAACATGTATGTCCAGTGAAATCTTGTTATCGAATTTTTGGGTGCAATGCAAAACTTCCCCTACTTACTATACGTAGTACAGAAGGTAAAAAAGCTTATGTGATGTATTTACACAACTTTCTTTACTAATCCCAAACTTGCATGTCTGTCATAATTGTAATATTCACATAAAAATTGATATTTCTAAGCACGTTACGTTGCTGAAGATATATTTTTCTTCAGGAATTATTTCGAATTCACCGAGTAGTGCTTATTTGATGTGAAAACAGGACTGTGTGTATGCCATGGCATGATGTACGACGTCACTTATATAGCCTCTGAGTCTAGAATTGAATCTGCCTAGTACTTTCGCATAGGTGTATGAGTCATGTATTGGAGATGTTGCCTAGCAAACACGGCATTCGGCCTGAGAATGAGAACGTTCCAAGACATGGCAATAGTTGGTGGTATGTACGGTATGTCTCGTTCTACCAAAAATTATTTTGCACTGCGTTTTTTAAAATCTGTTAACGGCGTACATGTTATTATCGCTAGCGAAAGGCAAAATGAATTTGTCAAGCGTTTTACATTACATTCTCCGTATGTAAGCAAGAGCATTATCTGTGCGGAATGATTGGACATGGGTAGGTTATGCAGGATATATTAACATGTTTTATTGCTGATTTTATTTTACGCTTTAGTGTATGACATTGCGAGGGAGGTTATTTTGTCTACGCTTTATTTATTATTAATGTCGTGCTACATAGGCAACTTCTCTACCACACGTGCACTTTGATACGTCCTTCCCGTTAGAACTGACACTCCCCTAAATAAATTGGCTCAAAAGAATGACATCATGACACACTTTGAAATGATTATTCAGTATTCACATGTTTATTTGATGTAAGAAACTCTTGTGATGGAAAGCAAAGAAAAGTGGGACTATATGCTGGCCTTGAAATTCAATGCTCTTTCCACGACATCGCGAGAAACAGCTGAATTATACAGCACTCAAAAGCGTAAGTATTGAAAAAAAATGTTTGTCTTATCTCTCAACGTACAAAATTATAGAACATTTCTTCCGAATGAAGAGAATTTTGCAAACGATTCCCAGAAAATTGAAGATTTACATAAAATATTCGTGTCGTATCTTTGGATGATACTGATCTTAACCCTTTATTGACAGAATAGGTGGGGAGAAAACGTTAAATGCGATAAATCTGAAAGTCAGGGTTAAGGAATTAATAGTGTTTAGTTTTCTTTCGTAAGATTAATCTCGGAGCCAGTTCCTAAGCAAACAAATGTTGCTCTAATTCCGGATTGTCATATAGACGATGATCTAAATGTGATAATAACAAACATTTGTTTAAAATGTTATCATCTATTTATGTTATGTATTCACATACACATCTGGAAGGTTAAGTTATTTTTCCTTTACCCAATGTGAAACTGTACAAAGGAGAGGAAGATAATTAACTTTGCGTTTAAACAGCTCCGGTTGGTCATCGCACCGTCTCTTTTCAAACAACATACATTTTATATTCGTTTATACAGGTTAAATACCAATATCGGAGATTTCGTTTCTGAGTTGTGTTGTTCACACATACAGACATAAATGGTCCTTTTCCTATTTTCTTTATTCATGAGACCTCAAAATGTGTATTTTTGATTAAATATCAACATCGAATTTTAGGGTGGAATGCTTAAATACCAAGTTTGTTTATTAAATTTTTCATTTCACAGACACACAGAGAGCTTCTTCAAAAAAAATTATGCGGACCACAAACATTTTCCAGTGAAATGTCGATATTGAATTTTTTTGGCTGAAAACAGTACTTTCTCTAGCTAATATAGACAGGTGGTAGACAAAGCAAAAATGTGCTACAAGAAGCACAACTAAAAAAGGGATGATGTCAAAGTTTCATAAGCGGTCTGTATAGACACTGAAGCCTAGTTGCCTCTGATTCACCTGATATAACGCAGAGATCTCGAAAGCTTTCTATTGAGTTTGGTCAGCATCGCAACTAATCTAGCAAAGCCCTGTGGAGTTTTATTTTCCCAACACGTAATGACCATTTTCTGACCTATCTCACTGCGGTCTGGGGGAAGTGACAAGTGACAAGCTGCAACTTGTCAGATTTATGATTAGACTCGTGTGAAAAATTGGTCCCCTTGCAGGACAAGCTGACAAATGAAACACGAATTGGCGATGTCATTCTCCTCGCATAATTAGTCCTACCTTGTTATCGTGAAATCGAATCTATCGCACACTGGTCCTATAATAAGCTGAAACTGCTTCGTAGATGTGAATGTTCCAACACAAACAAGCTCAGGATGACAGTTGTTGTAAACGTATGTACAGTGTTACATTTCAGCTGAGTTTGTTTTGTAGTGCAAGTAATATGGTTGTGTGGATAAAAGTTATTATTATGCGAGTTTTGGGAAGCAATCTTAAAAGTCATTATATTTTTGGGACGCCCACAATATAAACTACACCTAATTTTTCACCGACACGGGTGGTCGAGGTCGTTAAGGCATGATCTCGTGAAAAAGGAGGTATGCGGTTACAATCCCGATAGGACTGTCCTCCCTGGCCGAGTTTTTTCCAGGTTTTCCTTAGCTTTCATAACTGGCAAACGCCGGGACGGTACGTCAAACTTAGGCCTGGAATATTTCCTTCCAATTTGCCCTTTCCAGATTATCACATGAGTATCCACCGCCTGCGGTGCTGTACATAATAAAACGGGCGTTAAACACTAGTAAACTAAACACCCAAAACTTCACCGATTTAACACAATTTCAACTCTTATACCGGGAGAAAGGCACTTATATGATGACATCCTCTTAGGAGGTAATTCTATGTAAAATGACAAATTGAAAAAGGTCTAAAATGTTACATTCACATTATTTTCCCCACCCACTAGCGTTTTATGCCGCTACTGAAGATCATTCTTACAAAGACTTGGTATTCGTAATATGGTATTTTTATTTGCATTAACTTAATTTATTTTAAGAGGTTTGGAATCGAAGAACAGATTAATAATATATACAAATGGAACTTCTTTAAAAAACCAACAAAACAAAACTGTGAAGGTATAGTAGTACTACTAATATAACAACTAATAATAACAATAATCATAATAATGGCATAAACTTTAAGACTGGACTCTGTAGCTTTCGGTCATGAATGTCAGTAGTTTTCAGGTCATGGTCCATTTGGTTGCTCTGACATCAGATGATGCCTAAGAACTGTTTTCCATGTATTAGCCCTTAGTAGGTTTTAATCACTGAAATGGTGAATATTTTAGGTTTTTGATTGTTTGGTAGTAAAGAGGTGCTTTTATTTTTATAGGCTACTTATGGGTAAGCTCTTCAGGTGAAGCTTCCTAGGCCGCTGCTCTTCTAGTGTATGTTTGTGTCCAAAAAGTTGCTAAGCTGTAATTTTGTTTTTTGACCACTTTCGTTAAACTTTAGAGCAGTCGATTGGTTGTGTAATCTTGCACTGCAATACCCACACACAGTAGTAGTTTTCATGTCTATTTATTCACTGATATGGTAGATTTAAAAGAATCACCTGCAGGAGGATACTGATGATGTCTGGTGCAGTCCCATGCGAAACATCAGGTGTCAAAGCATCGGATGAACCATCGCCTGAAAACCTGTTAAAGAGTTTACAATCATTTTATGGTATGAGAGCCTTAATTTATACCTATATTCAGTAGTGGTTCAGAAAGTTACAGTTATGAGCGATAGATTATTGCTCGGCAGCCCTTGCAGCGCTATGGCATTTTTCTCTATGTGCTGTTAAAAGCAGCAATCACCCATTATGGTTTTCATTCCTCATTTTCAGTACTCACTCAGAAATGATCTTTGTTACTAGGCTAGTATTTGTGTGCCAGAATTTACTTCAAAACAATAAGACGCAGGCTCATCGAGGGATTGTTTGGAGAACAAATGAAGGTCTGACAATATTAGCTAACGCAAAATAATATAGGTAACTGGCAGTAGTGGTATATTCCCATGCACTCGAGTTATCAGATATTTGATTTATTTTGAGTATAAGTACTTACAAAACATTAGACTGCCCACCAAAATCGACCCTGGCTACTTATTAAGACAAGACAGCAATTCTGTTATTTCATACTATTATATATATTTTCATACAATAATCATGCACATAATCTGGTTCACATATATGTATTTATCTGATTTTCAAAGGGGCAGTACAGGTACGAAACGAAAGGTCACTGAGGTAGCGCTTCCTCTCTGCATGTGTGTACTTGTGGTTTTAATATGCGCTGCGTGGTTGACTGCTTGCAGTTCGAGCCAGGCCGTTCAGGCAAACAGGTAACATGTTCACCATCAAGGAATACACGGACATGGTTATGATCTATAGGAAGACGCACCGAAATGCAGCTGAAACTCGAAGGGTGTATTCTGAACGTTTTCTGACGTGACGTCTGCCTTCTGCGCGCGTTACTCGACGTACAAAGTTGCAATGAAACGATGGATCATTGCTGGTATTATTGTTTATTATCATTAATGTTTGTCACCGTAACTGGGGAAAAGAAGAGCTGCAGCTGACCTGGGAGTTTAAGGATTCAACACAACGGATTTTGAAGCAGCGAAAATATCCCTATAAACTTCATTTACATCAACAACTTTATGCGAACGATTTCTGGAAGCGTACCTGTTTACAGAAGGCCTTAAATAAAATAAACTAAAATTCGGATTCACCATGCAGGTATTATGGGGAGATGAATGTTATTTCGTCTACATCATTGGGGTCCTGAGAATCCCCAATGGTTACGACCACATCACACGCAGGCTCAGTGGGGTGTTAACGTGTGAGAGTCATCATTGGGTTAGTTTATTTGGCACCTAGGCATATTGGACAGCTTTATTTGCAATTCCTCCGGAATAGGCTGAATATTGATATACTTTTAGAGGATGTCCCACTTTAGTTGCCTCTAAGTGAGTGGTTCCGGTACAATGGTACACCATGCCATTATTCTAGAGGAGTTAAAGAAAACATCAACAATGTGTACTCCGGATGGTGGATAAGTCATGGTAGTTGCATTCGGTGACCAGCGAGATCGTCCCCTGGATTTTTTTCTTATGGGGATATATCAAAGCCAGGAATTACGAAACGGAACTAGAAAATTGAAGAAGATAGTTGCTTCACGTATGGAAAGTCAATTTTAAGTAGGAGTTGTATTGTAGTTCAACTATTGGGGAGCCGGACTTGAAGTAGTTGCAACCGCACGCATGGTACCCGGTAGCATTCGTCCCAAATTTAAAAATATTAACTTTGTAATTTGACTGTTTCTTTAAATACCATATATTTATGTTTGCCTCGGCTGCGTCAGTATTATTGTTAGAGACATGGATTTCTTTGCAAGGCGTGGTGCGGCTGAAGAATGTAGGCTTACACAGATTATAATTTTTACTTCACTACATTTATTAATCCTTGACACAATTTAAGTAATACTTCACTGACTTAGAGAGCGGTGAGATTCTTTTATTAATTACTTGCACTTTTTAACACGTAAACTATTTTCCTCTCACACAAATACGTATTAAATTTCTCGAGGACGCATCTCGCGTCCGGTTAGGAACACTATCTACAACCAACGCGTCCAATTATGAGCGCTGTCTACAAGCAACTGAACTGAGTTATACTGCCTAAATTTGTACAATTTGCCCTATTTCAGTTTTTGATTGGCTATTCTTAGTTCAATAGAATACCTTCATTTAACTAAAGCTTTTTCTGGTTGTTGATTGGCTATTTTATAAACTGTCACAAAAATTACATTATTGCTTCCAAGAATCACCAATAATATTATTACTTTCTTACTCATTATTCCTCAAAGTTACCTCATCGTTAGCATCTTTTAACCTATTGTTCTCACAGCTCCTACATTATTAAATTATGTAATACATTCACATGACAATATTGAACATGTATACAATAATATAAGCATATACAATGACTGTTACATACATTTTACAAATTATTACATACACATATTGCTTTAAGGCGGCTGTTATTGAATTTACATATTATATAAATAGACTGAAATTATTTAAGTGTTAAAAATACTGCCTCAAAATCTAGAAAGTTTAAAAGAATAGACAAGTCATGTCCGTGCTTCAATCTCAGCAGAAATGTCAAGGTGTCCATGCTGATACTCAGAGACGCATACATCACTACATCCATCAAGGCGGACATGTATTTGAACAGGCAGTTAGTGTTTTCTTTCAAGCATTGATATTTCATTTAGCAAGGTCTCCTCTCTGTCCGTATGTAGATCCCTTGATAACAATATCAGGCCCACTTTTTACTATCCATTTTGAATAAGTATTGATGTATGTTCTTAATAATTTCTACTAAATGCCTCTTTAAAGCTGTTCTTCTGTTTATTATAATACACTTTTTCATCTAGATTACCTTTTTTACTTATTAATTCATTCCACTCCGGGGTATATCCCAGGATATTTGTAGTAATTATTGCACTTCGACTGTGCATAAAAAGTAAGATTATTTACAGTGGCTGAGTCACTTATAGAAGGAAGAGGAATTATTACATTCCGCACAAAGGTTCATAACAAGATTGTACGTGATATGCGCATTTCGAGGCGCCCTGAATCCAGGGAAAGCATTTTTTTTATAAAAATTCTCTCTCTTTCTCTTTGTGCGTGTGTGTAATTGAACAGCATAACTCAAAAACAAAAATTCTGTAATTACCAAAATATCTTTCAAGGATGCAACACGAACATTTTGAAGAAAATTCCCCACCTCAAACCACTCTTTATATAAAACATTGTTCGTTCCTCTTGATTTTATAAAATTGTCTGATTAAAATAGTGTATGTTTAAAACATTTACATGGCTGATTAAACGCATATCTTGAATCTTCTGCGAATAACCTGTGAAAAGCTCTTCATTCGAAATAAGTTTTGTATAATTTTGTTTATCTGATAGATCATAAGAGATATACAAACATTACAAATAATTTAATCTCTCTATTTGAAATCATATTTGTGACTTAATATGTATCTGGAACATTTGTATTACTAGCTTAAATTTTTCAATACTATATCTTTTTTTTTTTGAAGTGCTATCACCATTCAATTTTTTTCTACGATGGGTAACGAAATGTGTAATGAAACCATTTCTGCAAATATTATCTCGATTAACATGAAGTAGGCAGAAAAATACGCTCATGCAAACATTGTTTGTAAGAGTTATATAAAATGAACGATATTGGCTGGAAAAGTCATGTGAAGTTAACGTATCAGAATTAATGAAAGTTTACATTCGAAAAATATATGTTCAACAGTGCTTTCCCCCACTTAGCAGACCTTCGCTTGGCATGAATCCATTTTTTTTTCATTTTTAATCTCCAAACCTCAATTCTTAACCATGCAGTCACCCCTCTTTCCTTTTTATTTGTATTATCATTATATCTCATTGAGGGACGTGGTGCCATGGTAACCTGTGCGACTCACATTCGGGAGATCCTGGATTCAACCCTCTGTCCCATTGGTTCGCCCGTCAGAGTCGACAGGCGTATGCTGTGGTGGTTTCTTCCCCACAGCGTTTTCCTTCCCAGCATTTCCCTTTCATTCCGTTTCCTTCTCATCTTTCAGGTGTTGGACAAATAAGGCGGATGCATTCTCAATGGAAAGCTGTGGACATCAGAGGGCTGCTTGATTGGTGGGTCGTTCTTCGCCCTCTCTCGGTGGCTTCACAGTGGGACGGGTCTGGGAGATTGGAAATGTTAGGGACTTCTGCACGTCTTTGTGGCCAGTCTGCCTACGGCCTGTAGGCTCCTGTAGTTCCTTCACCTCGTCCCTTCCTCCTAGGGGGTTGTAGCCGCAATAGATCGTGCAGGTCTCTGCGTGTGAGGTGTCCCGCTCTTGAATCACCTCTACCTCTGTCTCTCCCAACCGTTTTTGAGTGAAACATACTACACTAGTGAGTTCTTCTGTAGTTCACTAAACAATTTTGCAACTCCATATCTCTTTATATCCTTGAAATTAAATGGACTTTAACTGCTGTGGTCCTTAGCGTCCCTTTCTATATTGGGAGTGAAAGACCGGTAATTTTGCTCAGAGGCCTCTTTATCAGGCTTGAGGTTCTGTCGTGTGCCGTAAATCTACGACACGGGACCACCGGCTTTACTTACCTTCCGGAGGAAGCCATGCTAAGGATTTTTACGCCCGGAAAAATCCATCACCCTCCGCCAGGTTTGAACCCGCGACCTCGGGAACTAGAGGCTACCATGGTAACTTATATCCATCCAGATATCAAACACGGAAGGTTAACAGCAAACAATAAAACCTCAGGTACTTTGAATAGATAATTTTCAAGAAATGTCTACCTCACAGATTATCTTCACTAAAGTTAAAGCAAGGTAGGAGCAGGTCTTGAGGCAGTATTTTTGACACTTAAATAATTTCAGTCTAATTATATAGTATGTAAATTCAATAACAGCCCGCCTTAAAGCAATATGTGTATGTAATAATTTGTAAAATGTATGTAACAGTCAATTCATATGCTTGTATCCTTGTATCCATGTGTAATAATGTTATGTGAATATATTACGTCATTTAATAATGTAGGAGCTTTGAGAATAATAGGTTAAAAGTTACTAACAATGCAGTAACCTTGAGGAAAATGTTACTTGTGATTCTTGGAAGCAATCATGTAATTTTAGTGACAGTTTACAAAAATAGCCAATCAATAACCAGAAAAAGTTTTAGTTAAATGAAGGTATTCTATTGGATTAGGAATAGACAATCAGAGACTTGAAATATATAAATTTACAAATTTAGGCGGTTGAAATCAGTTCAGTTGGTTGCAGACAGCGTTACTAACTAGACGGAAAAAGTGTCCTCAAGAGATTTAATACGTATTCGTGTGAGACGAAAGTAGTTTTAAGTGTTAAAAAGTGCAAGTAATTAATTAAAGAATCTCACAGCTCTCTATATGAGTGAAGCGTTATTTAAATCGTATCAAGTATTAATAAAAGAAGTGAAGTAAAATTATAATCTCTGTAAGCCTACATTCTTAGTCTACCACAACCCTGCCAAAACATCCATGTCTCTAACAATAATACTGACGCAGCAGAGGCAAACATAAATATATAATATTTAAAGAAACAGTTAAATTACAAAGTTTAAAAAATATTAACTTGGGGCAAAGGCCACCTGAAAGTACATTTGGGGCGAAGGCTACCGGAAACTGCTTACTATACGTGCGGTTGCAACTACTACAAGTTCGGCTTCCCAACAGTTGAAATACGATCCAACTCCTTCTAAAATACTCCTTTATCAGTCTATTACAAATGGACTTCAACAACCTCGACATGAACTATCTAATCAACTAATATCGCATCTTTCATCGACTTAACAATTAGCTTATAGTCATATTTTCGGAACAAACGAGCGCTCTCGTTGAGAAAGTCCCCTTGCAACACATTTCTTCCGAAATCATTCTTCCTCGGTGTCTAGATGTTAGAGACTAGCAGATGTTTCCAAGCATCATGACAGTTTACGGTCAAATCCTCGACAAAAATGTCTTATTATATTTTTATATGAATTTCATCATCCAAAGTCTATCCTGGTGGAACTATGTTCCTTCCTTTGAGGGCACAAAGCAATCTCGGCGGAATAGTCCCCGCTAAATCCTTTGATCCTCTGTGACTGACATTCTGATTCTGAAGGAGTGGTTTAGCCTGCTATATTATAACTTTCATCATCCCCTAGGACTGTCCAGCGCGGTCAGGTAAGTCTCCCCCAAGCAAATCCGTTACATCGGAGACTCAAATTTCAGTTACTCTCTGCTGATATTTAGATTCTTTGGTCTGGCTTCTCAGGTAAAACCTGGAGGTGATCATGCAATGCTGACAAAGACTGCAAAGTCATTTGACTAAATAAATACATGAAAATATGAAATACTCTGTCTCGGTACCTTGTTTCCTAAACCGCAACGAGCATTGCGAACTTTTAAACTTTATTACTCAACTTCAAAAATTACGTACATTGCTGTTTTTCGAATGTTCGTTATATCTCCGTTACAAATAAAAAAAGTATACAATATTATTTTACAATAAAATTACAACAAATCAAAGATAAAAAGTTATAACTTATAGGTAACGTTCCTATCATTCAAATAATTATTACCTACATGCTAGAAGCCAGCAATATTTAAGTAACTGAGAACTAGCTACTAATACTCCTCTAACAGTTTCTAAAAAACTTATTAAGTGTTTATTTATTTACACTATAAAACTACTAAGACACCAGTATCCGGCACAAACTGTACTGGTAACCGGTACACTTTTATTCCTCCATTCTCCCTGCTTAAAGTGTTATTTTAACTAATTAAGATTTTTCTTATTGTTGTAATTTTACCCTGCTAATTGTATTATAGTGATGGTAAAGTCTTCCGACTGTACCAAATAATTTGATAAGTGACTCAAGGGAACAGAAAAGTTTGGCAGCTCTAAATTACATAAAACATAGCTCATATCTAGCCTATCAGTGATCACGGATGTGCAAACTCGAATGACATAGTAATGTTCCTTAGTACCCAATTCTAATGTGTTATATTCACGTGACTGTCTGTGTCCACCTTCCTACTAAATGTTCACACATAAACTTGTTCTTCCATCTACAGTGCCTTTGTTTTATGCCAAGGCCGCAGATCGCGCGAATGTGTGTCACACAGTCTGCTAAACTGCGGGGTTTTCCGTTCCGTAACTCCCGCGTTGCTTACGCATGTTAACATATATGTAATGAGTACTAACTAACCTTGTATAAGTGGTGTCCATCTGCACGAAGACATTCTTGGCATCGTTGGACGAAATTACCATTCATACGCATAAGTTCTTCTGGCGTTATGTTCATAATTTCTGCTTTTATTTGTCCTTAAGTTCGTGGGGTGTGGGGATTGTTCCTAGAAACTTTATCTTTTAGCGTTTGCGATCCCGTTGTTCTAAATTTATTGACCAAACATCTCGCGATTCTCTACCCGGAATTGGATAACCAGGAAATTGCTGCTGAGATTGTCTACACACCTGTCTACATAATTCAGTTTTCAAGCGTGAATTTGTTGGCAGGTATTTCCGTGGATTAATAAAAGAATAACATTCCTAAGGAAATCGCACACAACACAGGTATTGTCGAAATACTTCACGACACGAAGACAAAGCAACGAATATGACAGCTCACAGCTGAAATAAACGTACCCTTGACACGTCCTGCGCCCCTTCTGTGCAATGGCATAATACCGAGGCACTACCGTCTCTGCCGATAGACATATAAGGCGGTTGTGGCCTTGGCATAAAACGAAGGCACTGTTCTTTTCCGAATGAAGATAAGTATTGTAAGAATGGTTTCATTACCATTTCGTTGAGATACAGTAGGCTGCAACGATAGTCAGATCTTTAAAAGAAGAATCACTGTATGTTGGCTTTGAGATTCCATACCTTTTGTAATACCACAAGAAACAAACAAATGTCAATCTTCAGAAACCTATTTTTGAAAATTAAAACCAATAGCAAGGAATTTATTGGAAATTATTGTCACAGAAGGAAAGCTTTATTTGACGTAAACTGTGTGTTTTACTTAGTTCCAAATGTCTACTTTAGTACTTTTCGTCTATTTATTACGGTTCAAAAGCTGTAGAAAATTCATTAAAATGAAGAGAACTTTCTAGGCTATAAGCACAAAATTCAAGATGTATATTTATTAATCTTACAAATGTCTTAAATATTTTATTTTAGTTGTAATTGAAGCAACATTAACAGTGATGTGGCAAATTGATTTTAATTACGAGTCGAAATAATATTAAAATTTATCTTAAATATGTTGTGTTTTAACTAGAATGAAACATTTTCCATGTAAAGGGTAGTTTGGGGTGGGGGGATTATCTTAAATATGTATATTCTTGGAAGTTATTGAACTTAAATACCAAGTTTAGTATTAATCCAACGTTTTGTTTTTGAGTTATGTTGTTTATATACACACGCGCGTACATGTAGACGAATATCTAGAGGGTGCTTATTGGGGGTGCTTCAAAGCTGTATTTCCGGTGAAATATCGGTATCAATTTTTGGGTGGAATGTAATATTTCCTCTGCTTACTATAAGTAAGTTGCAGAGAAATTAAAAATTGACCCGTAAATTTGAATACTTATAAATAAATTTGAAAGAAAATCCCATACCTCAGAAATTTATCAAATACAAAACAGCCTATATCTAAAACGAGACGTTTGTATGAGTGCATATGTGTACATAGGGTACTCTCGGAAAACCATTAAATGAATTTTGATAATTCTTTCACCATTAAAAATCACTGATCTTTCCCTCTTATCTTTAATAAGGTTATAAAATGCTTCAAAAATTTTAAAACTGTTGTGGGAGTTCATTTTCATGTCACTGATTTTAGTCCCATTTCGTTGGATATAAATCTTAGACGATAGTTTTTTAGTACTTTATTATCAAACGCCAGTTATAATGAATTCTGTCTCAAAGGGGTAATGGGAAGGCTTGAAATATTTTAGAATTGAATATTTGGAGGATGGAAGCTGTGTATTATCTTCTCCAAATCACCATTTACCCTCAATGTTGAATAATTTTATCAATGGGTATTTTTGTATCATTTTGACATAACTTAGTAACTTGGGCTTTAGAATGTGAGAAAAATGTTCCGCTACCCTATAAATTGCTATAGCTTTTGCCACTCGTATCTCCTACCTATAAGATACAAATCGATACTCTCTGAGCTGTCTGCACAAAACTTAGTACACTTATACTATAGGAAATAATAGGCTACATTAAAACTCTCAAAAGCTACATATGTTGTATTTCTCACTCCCTTTTAAAAAATCTCCACTGTTTAATCCATCTGATCAAAACATTGTACAAAAATTAAACTGTAGGACTTGGCAAAATCGTAGGTTACTTTAGAATTTCCAGAATCTACCTGACGTATTTATAAAATTATACTGATTGGCCAATCAGGAAACAAATTTATGAACTTGAACTACAGAAGTTTGCAAAAATTTTAGGATACCTTATAAATTAATAAAATCATCTCATACTTTAACACCTTTTGTACAAGTTTGCAGATACGTGCAGAAACTTTGGAGATTATATTTTAGGCACTAATAAAAATTGTAGGTACTCACGACCTTTACAATACCACCATATCATTATTTTCAATCCTTTGCAATGCCAGGTAAGATAGCTAGTGTATTATCATTGTAATAATGTTATTACATAAACATATTGAAATGACATTCTTAGTCAAAAAGTGTAACTACATAGAAAATTATTATCTTCCTCCTCATTATTGTTATTATTATTATTATTGTTGTTATTATTATTATTATTATTATTATTATTATTATTATTATTATTATTATTATAAGTTAACTTTACTATATTAGCAAGATCGTATCGTAGGCAACTCGGTAGTATTATGGTCCACCCATTATTTGTAATGACGTAAACCAATATTCAATCATTTGGCTATATTTACTATGCAACAGCAGAGGCAGAAACGTGAGCCTTAAACATTTCATACCAACCTAAATCGGCATATTGCTATGCAGACCTTTTTTATGCCAAGAATGCTGTTTTGAATGCTTTTTTCTGGATTCAGGGTCAAATCTCGATATTGAATTTTTGGATAAAATAAAATACTTTGTGTCTATCAGAGATAAATGGTAGACAAAATAAAATGCAAATTAATAGCGAAATTATACTTCAGTGCCTTACACTAAAGGGTCTAAGAGTCTCTTCGAAAATTAAAAAAGAAGTATAAAACTAATTTAAAAATTCTAAGATTATGTTTCCATAATTTTTCTCCAACTTCTGTGAATGAATTGTTGTAAATGTTAAGAAAACATTTGTTCTCAAGTAAGGTATTTTAAATCCAAAGCTCTGACTTGAAAGACAAAACAACAAAAGATTATTGACTTTCTGTGTGCACTCGTGACAGACGAAGGCACTACGAAGTTGGAAAGTTTGTGAGAAGAGAAGAATGAAAGTCAGCATCCCATAGGAACATCAAGGCTCTAGATGTCATCTCTTCTTAACTTCCGTCACATCCAGGGGATTATTGACTTCTTCTTGATCTTTTCTGCTCTGAGTGTTTATGGTGGGTTGGGATTCGAAAAACACTTTCACGCCTGCAGCAGCGTGATACACCAATCGGCTTTGTAGCTCTTGCAAAGTTTTCTTCTAGTAAAATGCTTCAGCGTTTGCAGATATTAGCTGAGGCAGAGGAACTGTTGTACTCAGACCGAAAATTGAATTTCGAGAGTTCGCTCGAAATATATGTTTGAGGCCTCGCGTTCTTCGGAAAGTTACAGATCTGCTTCGACTGCTCAGAACAAATACAAAATTTTTATGGTTCTATGTTTTTCAAAATACCACATTAATTATATGAAAATTAGTCAAAATATAAGTCTAACATTATTTTAATGCAATAGTTGGAAATAATTAATTTACATTTTATGTTTTAAAGACTTTTGTTTCGTTGGTCGCGCACGATCTTTTCATTTATCATGCAGTCATTCAGGTGCAAGCTTCTCAGAAACTACTTGAGATATATTAACGACATTTCTACTCTACATTTATAAGGATAAACACTACTACGAGTATTTCCAGCAAAAATTATGACTCAGTCTCTATTGATTTTACCTTAACTTTATTTATATTGCTGAAGCTTAAAATTTTCTGAACACATCTTTAAAAAATGTTTTCTTTGATGAATGTGTCACATATAATTTAAGTTTATACTGAAATTTCAGAAACGTTGTTTACAACTTATAAAAGTCTAATGTGTTGCACTCACATGGATTTCTTTAATCTTGTGCAAACTATTTTTACAAACTCTTATTTTCCATCTACTTCATGTTAATCGAGATAAACATTTGTAGAAACTATCTTATTGCTAATTTTCTTGTAGGTGCAAGGAGAATATGGTAGGCTTTAAGCGATAGTCAAATCTTTTAAAGAGCTGGTTGCTATGTGGAGCATTCCATACTCTTTCATTATCCAGGACATAAAAAAACGAATAACGAATTCCCATTTGAGAAAAAATATAAGTATTGGAAAATTCAAACAAATAACAAGGAATATCTAGGAAATGGTTCACTCGACAAAAAAGGATATGGCATAAGTTGTATATTTTAACGAGATCTACATTTTTATATAGAAAAATTTTGTCTATCCCTTGCGGTTTACCAGCTATTCTAAAACCATTCAGAATGAGGACCTTTGAGAAAATTCGCAGAAAATTCGAGATATGCATTTCGTTTACCATGAAAATATCTTAAATGTATGATATTTAATCAGAATCGTTAGCCATTTTTAATAACATAATTTTCGAAAAATGTTCCATATAAAGGATAGTCTGGAGTGGGGATTTCCTTTAAAATCTTCGTGTAGCATCTTTGAAATATACGGGACTTAAATACTAAGTTTGGTACTTATCCGACTTTTCGTTTTTGAGTTATGCTGTTCACAGACACACAGGTGGATCTTTTCTAAAAAGTTTTGTTTTGGATTCAGGGGGGCCTGAAAACATGTATTTTCGGTGAAATCTCAATGTCAAATTTTTGGGTGGAATGCAATACTTCCCCTAGTTACTATATGTAGTGGACGAAGTAACATTTTGACAATCATAGGTCAAATAGTTTCTGAGAAATGTTCGCCTGAATAAGTGCATGCTAAATAAGAACATTAGTGTACAGCAAATGAAAGCATTCAAAGTAATTATTTTCTACTATATGATTGAAATAATTTTAGTTAGATTTATACTGTAGCAAAATTTCAAATAATTATACGAAGTAGTTTGAGAAATACAAGGCTTAGAAATTTCTATATCTTGGCACTCGGAGGTGCCCTTAAAAAGATGTGTCTTTCATAACACCGAGATACGCACGTGTATGCAAAATATATCACACACGACTTTCTCTACCCATGACAAATTCTCATATATACCCTATAAATTATTTATTCATATAAAAAGGTGTACTTCTATCCATATTATGTTACTGAACATATGCAAAGTCTAGAAATAATTTCAAATTAAT
Source organism: Deroplatys truncata (assembly GCA_030765065.1). Classification (NCBI taxonomy): domain Eukaryota; kingdom Metazoa; phylum Arthropoda; class Insecta; order Mantodea; family Mantidae; genus Deroplatys; species Deroplatys truncata. The sequence continues at coordinate 156,313,523 of CM060984.1, forward strand.
CAGTAAGTGCTTAATTGTATAACATACGAAATGTTTAGCCGTTACGTGCATTTGAAATGAAAAAAAAACAATTTTACAAACTTTCAAGCAAGCACATGAGATAGGAAAGTATAAACATGAAATGTTTCGAAAATGACTTACGCTACGAAAAAATATATGCAAGTTGTGTATTTTAATGAGTTCTAAATTTTTTCTGTAGTAGAGTTTTCCTATTTCTTATGATGTCCCAGTTATACAAATTTATATAAATTTGATACAATATGAAAAGGAATTCCTAGAATATTCATACAAAATTCGAATTTTATTATTTACACAAATAGCTTAAACCTAGGTTGTTTTAATCTAAATCGTTAAGAGGCATTTTTGACAAAATAAAATGTAACTTTTTTCATTTAAAGGGTAGTTTGAGGTGGTTGGATTTTATTGAAAATCTTTAATGTTGTATTCTTGGGAGATGCTGAATTTAAATGCAAAATATAGTGTTTCTGAATTATAGTCCATACACATAACCGGATCATTTTATAAAAATGATTTCTTTTTTTGGCTTCAGTTGACCTTAAAAACTGTATTTCTGGTGAAATGTGTTATCGAGTGTTGACTGCTACACCATACTTCCTTGCTCTGTGACAGTCTATGTAGTCAAGCGTTAAAAGCTCTGGCCTCTTAACCCAGAGGTCCTGGCTTCGATTTTCAGCTAGGAAGGGGTATTGTTTTCAACCAGAATCATCTCCTAATCCTTCACAGAGTCTGAATGTTTGAATGTAAGAGTGAATGAAAATGTGTTAAATAGTAATAATTAATGAAACCAACGTTAAGAAATTCTGCCTCTATGGCCGAGTGGTCAACGTACTGGCTTCTGAACCAAGAGGTCTCGGTTTCGTTTCCCTATCCTCGCAAGGACTGGAAGTATGCATCTAGGAATGAGCGTATGCGTTTCATATAAGAAATTATTTAAAATCAACGTTAAAGAACCTACTGTTGTTTGTCAAGTCAAATTCCTCGATATGACCTTAGAAGTTGAAGGAGGCTCTACAAATGAAACAATTAAAAAGAAAAGAGAAGAATATTTCTCTATCTACTGTAAGTAGATGAAAACATTTTACAAATGATAGAATTATGGAATACAGTATTTCAGTCGGACTACTTCGTAGGATTAAACTTCGCAATTTATGTGCTTTAATGATATCTATATTTTTTTTTAAATAAGTTAGTTATACAAGCCATTCAGAATGAAGAAGGCTTCACAGGTCATTCTCAGGAAATTAAGATGTTTTGTTTCTCGGTGGCGCCGTGGCCGAGTGGTTAGACCGCTCGCCTCCCACCGAGGCGGCCCGGGTTCAATCCCAGGGACCTGCATGTGGGATTTGTGGTGGACGAAGCGGCGTATGGGCGGGTTTTCTCCGGGTTCTCCGGTTTCCCCCGCCATTCATTCCACCAAATGCTCCATCATCACCTTTCCTTTCATCCATTTCACCAACATTTCGTTTCATCTACTTCCTTCATCCCATACCAGGCATCGGGCTGATCCCCCATCCTGGATGCTCTGTCTGATCCATGAGTGTCTGCTCCTCGACGGGCCTCTGACCCCAGGTACCCGCTTGTAAGTCCTGGGGGTGTAAGTCCTACTTAAGAGGAGGGTAAACAGATAATGAATGAATTATTTCTCATGCAAATAGCTCAAACATATGGTATTTTAATCAAAATCGTTAAAGCCATTTTTGAGAAAGTAATATTTCGAAAAATATTCCATGTAAAGGTAGTTTGAGATGGAGAGATTTTCTTCAAAACCTTCGAAGTTCCTGAACTTAAATACCAATTTTCTTATTTAACCAACTAACTATTCTAGAATACTTTTTTGGGTTCACATGAATATGTATTTCACATGAAATATCGGTATTTAATTCTAATCTAATCAATACTTCCTCTACTTAGGTAGTATATTCTATTTTTACTTCTACAGTATCACAGGAAAACCAGCCTACTTCGCACGGACACAGCAAATCAGGCCACCTCCAAACAGTTTTACTTGATTTCTACAAATTACTGCATAATTTCTGCCATTAATCCTGCTATTTCTGCTACATAAACTATATCTCCTTAAAAACACCAGATTTAAATTTTAAAGGAGACAGATGCTGGAGATTATTTACGTTTTTCTCAAAATTGATTGTGATGGAGTTGGCCGGTTTTGCTATGACACAATTCATTTATACCCTTTTCATCGGTTCATAACCCCTGCGAAATTATAACGGTTTATGAAGGATCACATGTTTATATTTGGTATATAGGATGGCGTGAATACAAGTCAAGAAGCAGTGGAGAGTTTGTTGAAACATTTGAGAGGAAGGAAGTGACAGCTGTCCCATCCTCTTCTCTGGTCAGTCACACAACAGATGCTCCAAGATATCCATGCGGAAGCAAACTCAAGTCGACGTCAAGTATTGTGAGATGAGATGGCCAAGTTTACCGAAACAATGAGCAACGCTTCTCTGTAGTTCATGGTTAACTTAATAATATCCATGGCAGCTGTTGCGTTGCAGTGATACAAACAAATGAAACGATATCTCTTTTGCAAGCGATTGCGTTTTGAACCTAATTTTAAAAACTTTCGCTACGTTTCCCTTTCGGTTATATTGCATATTAGTACATTTAAAACGCAAAAGTCCATTTTAAGTATTTTAACGGCACTCTGAAGATTATTAAGTGTAGTGAGAGCTGTCTATTCTTATTTTTTTCTCAAAAATGGTTCTAACGAATTTGATTGAAACGTTATACGTTTAAGATACAGGGTTATTGAAAAAGAAGGAATACATTTCAAATATTCATTTCTAATGAACGACAATAGATAACGACACATACAATACATCAGTGAACAGAGAAAGTTCAAAGTTTTTGTCCCCGCGTATTAGTTCCATTCAGTGCTAACAGCGGCTTTTGGTTTGTTTACGAGAAAATGGCGAAGCCACAGGAAAAGTCTTTTTGTGTGCTGCAGTATAAAAAGAGTGAATCCATTGTTTCATTGCAGCGTGCATTTCATTTTAAGTTCAATAAAAAGCTGCTTCATCATAAAAATTACAATTGATACAATAAAGTCGTTGAATATGGTTGTGTATGCAAAGGGAAAAACACTGGTCGTCCTCGCATAACAAATGGTACTCATTTTGAATGCGTAAAATAAAATTTTGAACTTTCCTATGTCCAGTGATGTATCATGTGTCGCCATTTATTGTCGTTCATTAGAAATAAATATTTAAAGTGTGTTGCTTCTTTCTGAATAATCCTGTATTTATATTACTACTAAATCGTATATCTTGAATGTTCTGCAAAAAATCATATGAAGTGCTCTTCGATAGGAATTAGCTTTGTATAATTTTGTATAACTGATGAGCCATAACAGATAAAACATTACAGAAAATGTAGATCTATTTTAAAATACACAACGTTTCAAACAATGTTTACTATGCCATCAACGTTTCCGAGATATAGCAGAGGTGGACGATTATCCGGATACGGCGAGATGATGTAGTTAACACCATGATATACCCCAGAAGGAATGCGGATATAGGTATGAAATACATTTTTACTCTTAACATAAGTAAGCAGATAAATAAGAAGCTTAGAATACCTGTGTTATGTTATGAACGTAATGAAAAATAAGAATAATAAAGGATAACTTGCGGGAAGATAAATTAATTAACAATAGAAGTAGACGAAGCATCATGTAATCAGCCAGTGCACATAACTATGTAAAAACAAAATTATAAAACTGTAATTTATACTCTCAGGGTGGTTAATCATACATTAAACGATTTATTCAACATTATTATTTCCTTAAAAAAAAGTACCATTGTTTTATTATTACTGGAGATTGTAAATAATCTATATTATACGAAACATAGCAAATAACCCCTGGAGATGCCACCGTGGTCGTATTACAGATTTTGTTTTACCAGTGTTACAATGAAAATATAATCTCCACTCCGGAACATCAAACTGCTGTTACTTGGAGGTTGTGCACTTATGCATTTAGATAACAAGTATACTGGAATCACCTCTCACTAAACAGTTGGATCGTCTTATCGATTTTTACTTTCTCTACTACATACTTCGAATAGAGGAAATGTACTCCACCCAAAAAAACCGATGTCGAGATTTCACTGGAAATCCATATTTTGAGGTTCCGGAGTCCAAAAAAGCACTTTTGGAAAAAGGCCGGGTGTAAAAGAAAAACTCCAGAAATATAAAAGGCAGTTTGGAGTGGGGAATTTTCTTCAAAATCCCCGTGTCTTTTGGAACATGTTGATCTTAAATATCAAGTATGGTATTTGTCGAACATTTGTATTTGAATTATGCTGTTCTCTCTCTCTCTCTCTCACACACACACACACACACACACACACACACACACCGTGAAACTTTTTTCTAAAGATGCGTTATTTATTTATCTGAGGATCTCAAAACAACATTTGCAGTGAAATATTATTATAGAAATTTTGGGTAAAATATTCACTTACTTAACATAAGTAAGAGAGAGAGAGAGAGAGAGAGAGAGAGAGAGAGAGAGAGAAGTAAAAAAATAAAAAATCTGACGTCACCAATATACAATTTGAAGTCGAGGAAAAATAAACTTGTGAGGTCCTAAAACTGAAGCGTTACCAATGAGCAAATTCAGTAAAAAAACGTTTATAATGCTGACTTTGACATTTTTACTTCACGAAAGCATGACCAATTTGTACTAATTTTAAGTATTACACCAAAAGTTCATATAAAATTATTTAAAACCCTTATAAAAGGCATAGACATCGCTGCAATTTTCAAAAATTATAAAGCTAATAATCTCAAAAGTGCTGAAAAAGCGTTTTCAGATTATTGGGTAAACTACAATAACTGCATATTAAAATGAGAATTTTCTCTGGATTAACTTGCCTGCTAGAATTTTTGTTTTCTCTGTTACCTACTTATAATAAATAGAGGAAAGTTGAATTTTAACGGAAATTCGATATTGAGATTTCACCGAAAATACATTTTTTATGTCCCTTGAAACCCCCAAAACAATTTTATAAAAGATTGTGTGTGTGTGTGTGTGTGTGTGTGTGTGTGTGTGTGTGTGTGTGTGTGTGTGTGTGAACAGCATAAGTTAAAAACAAGAGTTGGATAAATACCATTCTTGGTATTTGAGTTCAGCACCTCCCAAGGAAATTAAGATTTTCAAGAAAACCCCACCTCAAACTACCCATCAATAGAAAAATGTTTTGGTTTTAGTTGACCCTAACGATTTTGATTAAAATAAATCTTAAAGGTATTTTATCAAAAATAAAATATATATTGAATTTTCTGCGAATATGGAATAAAATAGTGCAGTCGTCTTTATTATGTATGAATGTGATATTTTGAATAAACTGCAAACCAAAAGAGACAGATAAAAAGGTCTGAAGTGTTACATTCTCATGACTTTCTCCACCCTCTATCGTTTATTACAAATTATTCTCACGAAAGTTTATTTTTCTATCTATTTCATTCTAATACAGATAAACCTTTGCAGCAATAGCTATATGACACACTTCATTATAGATACAAAGAGAACAGCGATAGTCAAATGTTTAAGAACTGGACACTGTATGCTGGTTTAAAATCCCATACTGTTTCCATGAAATCGCGAGAAACAACTAAAAATACATGGGACTTAAAAAGAATGAGAAAGTATTGAACAAATCGAACCATTAATAACGGATATCTCGGAAATGGCTGATGCTATAAAAAACGTTATTAGTAATGCATTGTGTGTTTTAAGGAGATATACATTTTCGTGTGGCATGTTCCTGTCTATAGCTTAACGTTTACCAGTTACACAAAATTATACAAAACTCCTTCTTAATCATGTAGTCTTCAAGTGCCATTTCCAGAAAATTCAAGTTATACGTTGTATTTGCAATGTAAATATGTTTAATATATGGTATTTTAATCAAAATTGTTCTAAAAATTTTCAGAAAATAAAAAAAATTGAAAAATGTTCCATATAAAGGGTAGTTTGGGGTTGGAGTATTTTCTTGAAAATCTTCGTGTCGCATCTTTGGAAGGTACTAAACCTAAATACCATTTAGCATTTATCTGACTTTTCGTTTTGAGTTATGCTGTTCACAGATAAACACACACGGGCCTTTTTCTAAAAATGTTTTATTTTAGGATACAAAGTGCCTAAAACATGTATTTCCGGTGAAATCTCGGTATCGAATTTTTGGGTGGAATTCAATACTTCCTCTATCTACCATGTATGGTAGATATAATCACAATTGCTACACAAAAAATGCAAATCTAGTTAAAGAATAACATATGTGGCATTTACCAGTTCCGATACACTTAGTATTGGTTTGAATTTTCCAATGCTTATGCTTTTTTTTTAAGTACTTCATCATTAAGATGCTTCTCGTGAAGTTATGCAAGGAGTATTGCATTTAATATTCGGCATAATATGGCGACACGCACTTTTTAAAGTTTAAAGTAGCGCTTCGCCTCCTGCATTCCAGTGTCTCTGTAAAGAATGTATAATGAATACATTTTTGCAACCGATTATCTGGATTATCTGCAAGTAAATAGAAAAGAATCGTTTTGTTGGAATGCTTTGGAAATAGTAAACCACAATTGCTAGAGAAACTAATGTGAATGTAACATATTAGGGTTTTACTTTCTCCGCACCTTATCTGTAGAGAAAACACTGTTTCAGCCAAAAATTCGAATTGAAGTTTCACTGGAAATGTACATTTTGAAGTCCCTGTATCCAAAAATAAAAATAAATGTTTTACTTTCTCCCCAACATACCGAGCAATTAGAGTAAATATTGCATTCCACCAAAACATTTCACGTAGAAGTTTAAGAGCAGAAATATATTTTGAGGCATCAGGAATTTAACAAAAGGTATTTATTAAAAACAATTATGCGTGTATGAACGAACAGCATATCTAAAACCGAAATTTTGGATAAATATGAAACTTAATTTGGAAGAAGTGTTGTATAATTTTATGTAACTGGTAAACCTAAGAGATAAGCAAAAACGTAATAAAAGAGAAACGAAAGAAAGTAGGTCTGTTTAAAACATACAATTTACTTCACATAACGTTTTCGTAGTATCGGAAATTTCCTGGATATCCTTTGTAATTAGTTTGAATTTTTCAATACACCATTTCATTTTTGAAGTATTGCCAACCTTCAGTTTTATTTCGCGCTATATCATTGAAAGCGCATGGAGTTTCAAGGCCAGTTATGCGACCATTTTAAACTGACTACTGCTGTTCCCTTGTAGCTATTACGAAACGTGTAACGAAACTATTTGTGTAAACTTTATTTCAATTTACTTGAGTCGATATAAACGTATGTTGTTATATAGCAGAAGCTGTATAAAAATAAACGATACTGGACAGAGAGAGTCAAATAAATGCAACACAGATTTTAGAATAAAGTATGTTTATATGTGTTCATATATTTGTGAACAGGATAAGACAAAAATCAAAATTCGGTCAAATATTAAGCCTGGCATTTAAGTTTAGCATCTTCCAGGGATACGACACGAAGATTACAAGAAAATTGTTCCACCTTAAATTACCCTTTATATGCAAATTATTTCCTTACTTTTCATTTTCTCAAAATGACAATAATTTTTATTAAAATACCATATGCTTAAGACATTAACACGATAAGGAAATATGTTGAATTTTTGCGAATAACGTGTGAAGTCCTCTTCCTTCTAAATTAATATTGCATAATTTTTTAACCATAAGAAACAGACAAAGTCTTACTACACAAAAAGATGTAGAATATATAATACACCTTTTAGCGGATGATCCGTTTCCGAAATACATTTATTGGTTTGAATTTTCAAATAATTTGTGCTTTTTTCATGCGCTAATGTAAGCATTGTCATACCAGACGCATTATTGTGTCGCATTGTCGACAGTATTATTGGGTAACTTATTTATTTCGGCTTAACACTTCCTCCTTTGGCGCGGACCACGCCAGAGAGAGTAGGCTTGTTGGAATCTCCGCCTGGTATGACGCCAACTCTGGCTAGCTGGTTAGCCTAGCCACGGTTGGAGAGGGGGGATATATAGTTAGCGTTACTTGAATGTTAGCGTCACTTTGTGAGTGAGTGTGTAAGAAGCAGGTTGCATGTGGCCAGTCCTCGACGGCGAAGCATCTCCCCACATGGCTTTGCCACCCTGAGTGTAATGTGTTTTATCAATAAATTACAGGTATGAGTGCGATGTGATATTTGTGTATTTTGTCAAAAAACCTCACGCCTTTACCTGAATGTAGACACCAAGTTCCTGGTCCCGGTCCTCTCACCGTTTGTAAGCTATGCTCCCCATGTGCGTGTTTGGGTGATCCAAATTTAGTAATTTGCTGGGGTCCTTTTGGCCCTCACCCCACCATGTAACATTAAGTCACTATTCATTTTTCCCCTGGTCATGCAAGGAACATGGAATTTCAATGCCATCACATAGTGATCCGCTTTTTAATAATTCGACTGTCCTGCATCCTACTTTATTCTGATACCTAAAATGGCATATATATATATATATATATATATATATATATATATATATATATATATATATATATATAAAAAGGCATTTCTGCAAACGTTTAACATAAAGTAAGAATAAACTTTCGTAAGAATAGTTTGTAGATGAGTGGATGGATAAAATTTTGCGTGTAACGCTTTGGATTTCTTTTAAGTGGGGAGGAATAGTTTTGACTGTCACAGTATGTGAAGACCCACACTATCAACAAAATTAGTTCTTTAATAATGCATCACACAGCGCTTGGATATTCATGCACAGTTTTCATGTTTTATTGTGTACGAGCATAGAAAATGTTCATTGAACACTGTTTGAATATCTTTTTGCTTTCTCCATACTTAACTATACTAACTTACCTGTATTGAGATTTCCTGAAAATACATGTTTTGAGATTCCCTGAATAAAAAAAAGAGCTTTTGGAAAAACGTCTGCGCGCGTGTATGTTACTGAGTATGTGTGTTTCTATGAACAGTATAACTAAAAATCGTCAATTCGGTTAAATACTAATCCTGGTGTTTAAGATCAGCGTCTTCCGAGATACGAGATGAAGATTTCCAAAAAAATCCTCACAGTCCAAACTACTCTTTACTCAAAGAAATCTTTTATTATGTTTTGCTTTTCTCAAATACGGCTCTAAGATTTTGATTAAAAGCCATGTTTAATATATTTGCGTGATAAATGGAATATATATAATTTTCTGGGAATAGCCTGTGAAGTCTACACAAAAGATCTGATGTGTTGCACTCCCATGACTTCCTCTGCTCTTGTACAAACTTTACAAACGCTTATTCTTTATATACTTCAGGTTAATCGAAATATCGAGATGTTAATCTTATTGCTAATTTTCTTGTAGGTGCAAGGGAATATGGTAGGGTTTAAGCGATAGTCAAATCTTTTAAGACCTGATTGCTATGTGATGCATTTCATTCTCTGTGTGTGTCCAGGACATTTAAAAAAACCAATAACGAATTCCCATTTGTGAACAAGTATAAGTATTGGAAAATTCAAACAAATAACAAGGAATATCTCGGAAATGGTTCACTCAACAAAAAATGTATATGAACATAAATTTTGAGTTTTAACGAGATCTACATTTTCTGTTTAGAACAATTTTATCTCTGTCTTATGGTTTACCAGTTATGCAAAAGCCATTCACAATGAAGAGGACTGTTGGGAACATTTCCAGAAAATTCAATATATACATTTCGTTTGTCATGAAAATATCTTAAACATATGATATTTTAATCAAAATCGTTAGAGCCATTTTTGAGAAAATAAAAACTTTTGAAAAATGTTCAATGTAAAGGTTAGTCTGGGGTGGGGGTATTTTCTTGAAAATATTAGTGTTGCATCTTTGACAGATACTGAATCTAAATCCCAAGTTTGGTATTTATCCGACTTTTCGTTTTTGAGCTATGCTGTTCTCATACACACACTGACTTTTTCTAAAATTCATATTTGATTCAGGACCCTCAAAACATGTATTTCCGGTTAATTCTCGGCATCAAACTTTTGGATGGAATGCAACACTTCGCCTACTTACTCTACGTAGTAGAGAGAGTAGAAATATACATATTGAAACTGTACATTAGAAACAAAATCAAACTATTGTAATAAATAATAACGGCAAAAATAATAGTAATAATAATGTGCACTATTATATGGAGCTAATATTGTTTTAAGAAGGCGATATAGCATAGAAGGCAGACATTACGTGGGGAAACAGATCATTCAATGATACAATAGAGAAGCTTTCTGTAAGGCAACATAATGTCGCCAACCTGCCCCCGGCAAAAATCTTCTGTAAATGAAACAGACTGCTCAGATCAATAGGATCTACGATTATGCGCAGAAAGTTAAGGTTTTAGAACTACGTGACTTATCACGATCATATGATCGCATCGGCTCCTATGGGAACGTTTATCTTCAGATTTATGAAAGAAAGTTCAGTGGTAGTGTTCCTGTAATACATCCCCATCAGTAGGAAAATGACATTTATTATAAAGAAATTCTGTCAACGAATAGTATTAAAGAAACATGTCACGTGACTTGATAGGAGAAACGCAATATTGTATAGCGACGCCTTGTATACACAAGTAAGATCACGGATATATACTAGTCGGTCACGATATGAGTGTGTTCGGTGGGTACTCAAACTAAACAGTTACGGAACAAGTGGGTGTGGTATTGGTAGAACAGTCAGGTAAAGAAAGCATCCGCAGTTCCGAGTTGCATTTACTAGCAAATGTAGTACTGTTTCCATTGTGCAACTTTACATTTCCCTATCTCCTTTCCCCTCCCTCCGCTCTGATCCCTAGCCTTGATGATGTTACGCATTGTCAACAAAAATAGTGGCGCCCACCTCCAAGCGCACTCATATCGTGACCGCCCTAATAACTAACAAAGTGGAAGTACGTGAAGACAGACGTATAGCTCTCAAGCTTAAAGAAGCGATGCTATGTAGTGCGGAATATTTTAAATAACGATAAAGGAAGGTTACCGCGAAAAATTCGACGACGATATAAATATTTTGTATGGTCAGGATCAAACTACGGGAGTGAAACTAACGAGTGTCTAAAGTGCGTGCGAATTAAGTTGTTTAGCCATAAATGGCATCTTTATTGTACATCGAAACACCACGACGTGACATAAGAACCCATCATTCCTCACACGCACCTCTTCTTTTAACTCTTGTTAAATCACACAATTTATGCAAATAAAACTTTTTGTGGCATTAACCATTTCCAAGATATTCTTTGGTTTGTACCATAGAACATCTAATTTATATTTTCTCAACTGGAAAGTTGTGAATTCGTTTTTTTCCCGTGGTCATACAAGGAGAAAAGAATTTCAAAGCCATCGCATAGCGACCGAGTTTTAAAAGATCTGACTATCGTTTAAGCTTACATAACGTTATTCCCATATTACCCTTGTACCTACAAGGACATAGCTAATAAAACCATTACCGCAAATGTATATATCTCGATTGTAATGGATTGGATGAAACGATCTTTGTAAAATAATTTGTTGAAGAATGGGTGGAGAAAGTTTGTGAATGTAACACATAAGATTTTTACTTTATCTACTACGTACATAATACATCGAGAAGATAATGTATCCCACCCAAATATTCGATACCGAGATTTCACCGGAAATACATGTTTTGAGATTTCGAGTCCAAAATGACATTTTAGGAAAAGATACGTATATATGTGTGTGTCTGTGAACAGCATAACTCAAAAACAAAACATCAGATAAACTCCATACTTAGTATTTAAATTCAGTAATCTTCCACAGATGTGACACAAAGTTTTTCAAGAAAATATCTCAACCCAAACTACACTTTATATCGAACATTTTTCGAAATTTTTGATTTTCTGAAAAATGGCTGTAATAATTTTAATTAAAATCTTAAACGTTAAAGATATTTACTAATAAAATGTGTGTTAAACTTTTTGGGAATAGCCTGTGAAGTCCTCTTTATTGAGAAAAATTTTATATAATATTGTGTAACAGGTAAACGATGGACGAAAACGTACTGCACAAAAAATGTGCATCTCTTTAAAACACACAATTTATTTAAAATAACTTTTTATGGCGTCAGCCATTTCCAAGATATCCCTTATTAATTGTTGGAATTGTTAAATACGTCACTATTTTAAGGTGAACACTTAGACACAGATGCTATGGTATGATTAATGGCCTATCATAGCTACAATTTTTATAAGAGAGCAATGGAATTTTGCACAGCTATTTATCACAGAATGTTCTATTACAGTGTCATTTTGCAAACAGTTTAGTACACAAAGAAGAAAGATATAATGCAATCACTTTTCAATACATTTTGATAATCATGTAACTTTTTCTCACTATCTCTTAGAAGAACACGTATAAACATTTACTCATATACAGCATCAGAACTAGGCTACAATTTGCTACAACAGCTTTTTTATATCTACCTTCATTTAGTTTTAAATTGTTCTTTAATGCGAATAATTATTCTTGCCTCAAAATGTTGTATGTTTCACAGCACAAAATCCAGATAAATGACTATAGAAGAAATTTACAGCACTAAAATAATCATCACAGTAATATGAAGCCATGTGTTAAATTTTATTATATTAGCTCTATTAGTTTGTGAGAAAAATAACGGATATCTCAGAAATGGCTTATGCCACAAAAAATCTTATTTGAAACAAATCGTGTGTTTTAAAGAATTATGCATCCTTTTTATATTATGTTTTCGTCAATCGCTTATCGTTTCAGTTATAAAAGATTATACAAAATTCCTTCTGAATGAAGAGGACTTCAAAAGCTATTCCCAGAAAATTCAAGATATACATTTTTTTGTCATGTAAATAACTTTTAATATACGGTGTTTTAATAAAATCTTTAGAAGTATTTGTTAGAAAATCAACATTTTCGAAAAGTGTTCTATGTAAAGTGTAATTGGGGTGGGGATTTTCTTTAAAATCTTCATGTCGCATACTTAGAAGATACTGAACTTAAATACCAAGTTTGGCATTTATCCGACTTTTCGTTTTTCAATTATGCTTTTCACAGGCACACTGAATCACAGACACACACATACACACACACGGACCTTTTTCTAAAAATAGAATTTTTTGGATTCAGGGGGCCTCAAAACATGTATTTCCGGAGAAAACATGGGTAGAATGGAATACTTTCTCTACCTACCATGTACGTGGTAGACAAATTAATAAACTTTGTAACAATCATTTGTATACCCATTAATAAACGATGAAAGTCATGTGAATGTAACAGATAAGATTCTTTTTATGATAAAGTTTGAGGTATCCAAAGCACCTACAAGTACTTGTGGTTACTAAGGAATGAATCGTTCAGAATGAAGGCTTCCATCCAACGAACTACGAACAAATTATTCAGTTTTAATGAACCGCTAGTTCAATCACATGATTGTTCTTGCAGTATATAACATTCAGAACTCGTTGACCAAATCGTTCGCTTCCTGCTATTATATCACTACTGGGTACTGTCTGTTAGGCTAGCACGGAGAACACATGGAGAGAAACTGTCGACTTTTTTCACCTCTTGCATTTCTGTCATTTTTGTATTACATAACTGAAGCAAATCGTAATTTCGCTATTATTGGTTCATAAAACAAGCATCTAAGACTTGTTGCGTGGTATATTTCACTCTGTGCAGCAGTAGGGGGGTAAGCTAACGTTACAACTATTAGTTCACGCAGAGCAAATAAACGTAGCTGGAAATATTTACGTTAATCTGGATTTTTGTGCCTCTCTAAATCTTGTGCCGTACCGCAACTTATGCGAAAGAAAGGTCAGGGCTTGTTTGCCGATACGATTTTCCCGGGACGATGCAAAACTTGTGTTTGTATACTTATTTACCGGAGATATATGATTCTATTTGTTCCCCAGCTTAATGCCTCGTAAACGAAGGGCAGAACGGTATTATTCTTATTATTAATAAATTGTGCTCTACACCAATGGTAAAAATCCGCATCGCTGAGGGAATATAAAAGGGTTTTACTCGTATTCGGGCTTACTTTACAAGAGAAAAGTTTGCAAGCTTGTTTCTAAAATTAAATATATAACTTTTTGGGGAAACTATTTATTTGTTCTTAAGCTTATCAATTGAAACTAATAACTAAAAGCCGGCAGTGCGTGCCATATACGATTTCAATGCATCTTTTAAAAATCTAACTACCAAAAGCTTTAAAAAAACACCTTAAACGCCGCATGTGTTATAGGCTCAGTCATACTAAAGCTAGTTTCTTTCCTCGTAAAAAGAGTAATCTCAAAGTTTTTAACAGCAATATCATTACAACTCCGCCTGAACCACGGCGGCAATGTAATGGCATCCTTAGACGTTGTAGCATTAAAACAACGTGAAGTAGATGAGTTGGGGATGAGTTAGATGAGCAGATTTAATCCGCCTTTGGTCATTTCACCATGGCGGCCGAGACAACTAATATAATCCAATGTAACTTAAGGTTATTTATCCAAAAATTGCACAGTCTTCTTTAATTTTTCTTTATTTACTCTTAGTATGCCGAAAAACTCATAATAATTATCTTTATCGATTTCACTCCATCCACCACTTTCCAATGGTACATAGAAAAAGTAATTACTTCCACCAAAAATTTCGTTGTCAATATTTCACCATAAATACGTATTTTGGTCTTCCGTATATAAAGAAAGCATCATGTGCATGTACATGTGAGGGGAGAGAGAGGGAAACATCAAGCTTGGTATTACAGACCAGTGTCTTCCAAGTAAGTGACACAAAGATTTTCAGGGCATTTCTCACACCTCAAACTACCCTTTACGCAGTGAATTTTTCGTTATTTTTTATTTAATTAACAAGGCTTAAAATTGTGATTAAAACGAAGCCTAAATGCGTATTTTGAATTTTCTGCAGATATCTGCTAAAGTGTATCATTGTGATTGACTTTTGTTAATTGAAAACTTAGAGATTTAAACAAATTCTTAATAATAGATTGATGTGTACCTCGTTAAAACACAGTTTACATCAAATAAATCTTTTTGTGGCATACTATTTTCAAAATATTCGTTACAATTGGTTTGAAATTTCTTATATATTTGTGAAGTGCTAAATCTCCATTACTTCGTTTCTCGTGATGTGCAAAGAGCGAAATATTAATGCTGTGACCCTTCTTTCAAAGACAAGACTATCGCTTTGGCCTCCTATAGTTTGCTTGTACCTTCCCCTGTGCATTGTAACAATTTCTGTAAACGTTTATCACAACTAACTTACATTAAACAGAAAGATATACATGTGGAAGAATAATTTGTAGAACAAACAACAAGGAATATCTCGAAAATGGTTAGTGCCACAAAAATTGATATGAATTACGTTCTTTAAAGAGATACATTTTTGTATAGTAATCTTTTGTTTGTTTACTTACACTAAATTCAATCAGAATGAAGAGGCAGACTATTTGCAGAAAAATTAGCATATGCATTTTATTTATTGTCACGACCTACCTGGTCGCAACATAGGAGGGCGTAGGGAATCAGATGGTAAAACACTCGCTAACCATAATTTAGTTTGTTTATTATGTAAAGTCAAGTTGTATTACAAAAATAGAGGTAGCTAGACTGTTAGTTAGGATGGGCTATTTAGTAGCCAATTGAAGAGTAAGATAGTTGTACAAAGTATAAGTGACTCACCTTAGGGATTGTGACGAACCTCAGTCGGTCGGCATCCCCTCACACCGTGTCGAACCGAGGGTGCCGTCATGACGCTTGGTTGGTATAGACGGGCGTCAGCCGTGTAGCATCCCTAGCTGCATTGGACTAAGCGTCGAGCAGCATCCCCTCTTAGCTACACTGAACTGAGCGCCCCACCGGATGCTTATGCTAAGTTTATATATGATTTCTATATCCGGTGGTGGTTTGGCCTTTCCGTCTATTTGCGTCACTACCGTACCACAGGCTTCCAAAAAGGGTGCGCCTGGTACGTAACCGGAAGTGGCATCAACCACTAAGGGTAGATATCGCTTTAATGTGGCGAACTACCCGGACGTCGTGGGCTGTCGGAATAGGAGTGCCTTTGCGTAATTTCCCTCGGATGGTGTGACATCCGTGGACAACTCCATTCCTTGAATTTAGAACTTAAGACAATTTATGTCTTCTATCAAATAATTAAGTATTACTGCCAAATAATCCACTAGTCCAATTTCGAAACAGTATGGTTCGTGACATTATTACGCAAAATATCTTGGGCATATGGTATTTAACAAAAATCGTGAGAATGAATGGTAACAAGGTTTCTATGAAAGAACAGTTTGGGACGGAGGGATTTTCTTGAAGTTTGGTATTTATTTGATATTTTTTTTTAGTTATGCTGTTCACAAACATTCACAAAGGGCCTTTCTCCAAAATTACCTTAATTGGATTCAGGGAATCTTAAAATCAGTATTTCCTAGAAGTATCATAATCGATTTTTAGGTGGCATACAATACATTCTACGAGTATACGTAAGCGGCAGAGACACTAAAACGTTGCAAATACAGCTATTTTATTTTCAGGCAGCGAAGTATTTACCGATAACACGAACAGAAAAAGCAAATACCTGACCGTTAGTGTTGATATATCTTTATGGCCTGATGGTAAGGAAATGGCAATTATTTGTAAACATTTCTATTCTCTCTAGTGGCAGAAATATGACGGTGCTTTAAAAAGCGGTGAACGGGCTGTAACCATGGCAACACTGTGGAAAGTGACGTTAGTACGGCAATGAGCACCAAGGTACATGAAATATCGCTGCAGTACACTGCAAAGCAACAAATTATCTTCAATTTCCACACAGCCAGTTCATTTTCTCGTACAGAGCAACAGAGTGCGCCGAGCAAGAGATAGGCATTTAATCTAACAGAACCAGCTGCAGTTGCTTTGGCTTATGATGCGCTTAAACTGTAACCATTTTTAATTAAAAGTGTTATTATTTAACATTAAAATAATTATATTTCAAAGCTAGAAACACTAATGCTTAAATCAAATGTGTTCATAAGAACCGAAATTAAAGGTACGATCAGTAAATATTTCAATATGCCATTTAACTTTAGATTTCTATCAAATTATGGAATATTAATATTTTCATCCAGTTACTAAATATATCAGTCTTTTTAATTTCGCTTCTCCATCTCTCATCTCTCTCTGTCTTTTCCTCTCCTTCTCTGTGTGTATATGAACTAACTATGAACATAACTAAAAAAAACTGTTGTATTCACATGACTTTTTCTATCACTATCGTTTAATTTTATGTCCCTCGTACAAATTACTTTTACAAAAGCTTATTTTTCTATTTCATATTAATCTAGAAAAACGTTTGCAGAAATAGTAGGTACAAGGGGGCATAAGATGAAGCGGTAGTTAAATCTTCAAAAACCGATAGCCAAGTTCTGGCTTTGGAATTCCATATCACACTCTGCATAACTTCAGGAGAACCAAATAATGGCGATTTACTACTTCCAACGTGTATGAAATATTTGGAAATGTAAACCAACAACTACAATGTTTTGAAAATGGTTAGTATATAAAATTATTTTACAAACTGTTTGTTTAAACGAGATCAAAATTTTTTATGTAAATTCTTCTTATTAGCAAAGCGTTTGAACCATTTTCCAGAAAATAAAAAATCATGAAAAATTTGCATAAAAAGTATAGTTTTGAGTGGGGAGAGTTTTTAAATCTCCGTGTAACAACAGAACTTAAATACCAAATCTGGTACTTATAGGCAAATCCTGTTAAAAATTGCATTTCTCATTGTGTAATAAAAATCCATCCATCCATCCACTTTTGGGTCATACTGTTAAAACACACTCACATACATACACATACTTGTTTTCATGAAAATGCCTCTTTTGGATTCAGGGAGCTTCAAAATGTGTTTGTGGTAAAATTTTGATGGCAAATTTTGGGTAGAATACAATACTTCCTCTGCCAACTATACGTAGGTGGAAGAGGTTATATAAGAAGAAACAGCTAAATAACTATTATACTTTAGTCAATCGCGGTTTAAGCATAGCAGGTGAAAACTTTCAAGAAAATTGCCGTCCATAAAGTACCCTTTACATGTAAAAATGTTCCTTGTTTTTCATATTCTTAGAATAGCTCTAAGGATTTTGATTAAAATGTCAAACATCTGGGACATTTACATCACACATGAAATTTATATCTTAGATTTTCTATTGATATACCATTCATTCTCATTGAACTTTGAATAATTTTACATAACTTGGGTACCATAAGAATTAGAAATAAAATATAGTTTCTGACTAATACGTATTTTTCGTAGAATTAGGCATTTCCGAAATATTCATTGTTCTTCCCATCATTTTTCCAGTTCTAAGCAGCACAGTTTCAAGCGCCGTTTATTTTTACTTCTCCGTAGTATGTAATACTAAGGTAGGCATGTAATTATATTTCATTATTATTTTAAATAGTCAGTTACTCCAAAAATTGAAACCATAGATGCCGTTATTTATCGTGATTAAGCAAGTAGATAGAAAAATAAGAAAGTGTTGAAGTAAATGATTCTGGGTAAAAAGTCAATTGATAGTACTTTAAGCGGGTATACTTGAAACTTGAAATAATTTATTTTCATTCCTTTTATCACTTGAAGTTAAAGCAGTGTGTTTCACTTTTAGTTCTTCAATGGAACATTTAGCTGCAAATGCACGAAGGAACCCTGTTGGATATTAATAAATACTAACAAAAGTTAGTATAATTTCTGTAGAGCAGCAACATACTTGCAGCCGATTTCGGAAATAGTTCACAATCTACTGTGGAGCAGCCGTCAACTTACCCTCCAGTATAAATTGCCTCACCTCTAAGTGGGATTACCTAAATATACGTACTTTTCAAACCGTACTCTTTTAAAAATATTCATAAGTATTTTCGGTATAGCTAGCACCTCTCTCTCTCTCTCTCTCTCCGCTTTAAAGGATGTTATATGCATGGTTGTAGGGTTATAGGAGGGCTGTTCAATAAAGACAGAGTGATTTTTACTTTCTCTACTACGTATAGTAAGTAGGGGAAGTATTGTATTCCACCCAAAAATTCGATACCGATATTTCACCGGAAATACATGTTTTGAGATCCCCTGAATCCAAAAAAAGCATTTTTGGAAACATGTCTGTGTGTGTGTCTGTGTGTCTGTGTGTGTGTCTGTGTGTCTGTGAACAGAATAACTCAGAAACGAATAGTCGGATAAACACCAAACTTGGTATTTAAGTTCAGTATCTTCCAGAGATGCGACACGAAAGTTTTCAAGAAAATCCCCCCACCACAGAGTACCCTTTACATGGAACAGTTTTTGAAAATTTTAATTTTCTCAAAAATGGCTCAAACGATTTTGATTAAAATATTATATATCTCCAAAAGTATTCTTCATTGTGAACAACTTTTGCATAACTGGTAAACCATAAGAGATAGACAAAATTTTACTACTCAAAAATGTAGATCGCGTTAAAATACACAATTTATGTCATATACATTTTTGTTGTTGAGTGAACCATTTTCGAGATATTGCTTGTTATTCCCTTAAATTTTTCAATACTTATTTTCTCAAATGGGAATTCGTTATTCATTTTTTGTCTTGGATATGCAAAGAGTATTAATCTGTGAGAAAGGGAATGGTGCTACACCTAGCAACCAGCTATTAAGAGATATGTATGTGCTTAAAGGCTACTGTATTTGTATATTACACTTGTAAATATATATTTCCCTTACATCTATAAGAAAATTAGCAATAAGATAGAGTCTGCAAATGTTTATCTCGATTAACATGAAGTAGATGGAGAATAAGCGTTTGTAAAAATAGTTTGTACAAGAGTAGAGAAAGTCGTGTGAGTGTAACACATCAGATTTTTTTTCACAGATATTTATTACTCCATTTCAATGTTGATATGATCTTTTTCAAAGTAGTCCCCTCCTAACTGAATGCACTTTTTATAGCGTCTCTGCCAGTCCTCGAACACATGGTGTAAGCCATTCTTTGTCAGGTCTTTGAGAATCGCCTCGCTTTTCTTTAGCACTGCTTCAGTGCTCTCAAATCGAATGCCCCGGAGCTTTTCCTTTAGTAATGGGAATAAAAAGAAATCACAGGGGGTAAGACCGGGGCTTTAAGGCGGATGCGACACACATGTAATGTTGAATTTAGCCAAAAATTCCTGGACTTGATTTGCGACGTGAGGCCGCGCGTTGTCGTAATGAAGTTGCCACCCATTCTAATGATGTTCTGGACGTTTCCTTGTAATGTGCTTCCTCAGTGTATCCAATACTGACGTGTAGTAGCTGCTGTAACAGTAGTGTGAGGGGGGAACTGCATGCTGGTAAATCATTCCATTCCGGAACACCAGGCCCACCTTGCTTAGCACAGAGGACTCGCCCTTCTTTGAAGTCCTTGAACCACCTAAACACCGTTGCACGAGGTAGTGCATCTTCACCGTATGCTTGCTTCAGCTTTTCAAAAGTTTCAAGGCTATATGATTTAAACGAAAATAAATTTTTTTGCGCTGTATTGCTCCTCTCGTGTCACCTTCATTTTGTGGTATGCGAAATTCAAGTAGGGTCAACAATATACAACATTACTACCAACCTACCGTTACGTGAGTGCTGTCGCTTATGGAAATTATACATGAAACCCTGCTCTTTTCAAGTATTTGTGGTAGAGACATAAAACTATCAAGGAAACTACAGAAAAAATCAGTCTGTCTTGATCAGCCCTCGTAGAATTCCTATAAAACCAGAGAGATATCATTACATACTCGGAAAAGCTCATAAACACTATGTCTATCTTTCTCATATTTATAGAAAAAGGCTTTGAAATGCAGATTCATTTGTTAACTGCACTTTCCCTTGCAAGTGGTTGAGAAAAATTACACTTGACGGCTAAGGTCAGGTCTGCAGCAGAGTAGAATACGCGTTCTTTCTCCGATGCGGCTGCGAAGTAGTCGTTGCATTACGGAAACGATATTAGCTTTGCAGAATTTAATTAGTAAGACAATTATTTCGTGTATTTTATCGAAATGTTTAATGAAAGAAAATATAAAGGTAAGATACTTGTTTACTAAACAATAAAAGAAAATAAATGTTTTATCTAAAACGTGTAGTTATTATACTCACGTAAAATTTAAATAGGGATAGGAATTTATAAATATCGGATACAAAAGATAACGTTCCAACAAATTGTTGAAGATAAATAAAATAAAAACGGAATTTAAGGTATTTAAGGAGCACCAATTAAGCAAACACATGATTGTTTAAACATTTAATAAATGAGATTTAGAACTATCTATAGTTTTTATTTAAATACTCAATAGAAGGGAATATAAACTACGAAATATGCTATGATGTCTTTATGTAACGCGCGATAACAAATGAGCGAAAGATGCCATAACTATATAAGGCGTGTGTGTTGCGACATCGTAGTTCCATGTAAATTAAGATCTGTATAAAATAATTGTGATGAAAGGAGCAGCTCAAGGAACGAAGTGGCATTAACCATCTCTGAGATATTCTACTACATTTCCTTTTAATTTTCCTGTACTTTCAAAAGCTTGAAGGGTAAGTAGCCATCTCTTTTGTTCTCTTGATGATGCAAAGAGTGGAACTTCAAAGCCAGCTTATTGGAGCCGATGTTTAAAGATTGGACTATCACTTCAACCTGCCAGAAACTATTTCTGTAAACTTTTATCTCAACAGTACCGAGCGGGATGGCTCAGGTGGTAAAGCCTATAGCCTGCATTCGGGAGGTCGTGAGTTCGGTTCCTGCGGCCGACCTTCCTGACCCATGGGTTTTTTCGGGGGTTTCCCCGGGTCGCTTGGCGAATGCTGTGAAGGATCATTAAGTCCCCCAAATGTCCGGTCTCTCCATTAGCATTTCTCTACACCTTTAATCCGCTTGATTTCTTTCAGGTTGAAGGTGTCGGCAGTGGGTCTCGGCGTGTGCATGGCAGAGAAAAACGATGCTCTGTGGAAACCTTTTTCCACCAGATTGGGAACGGTCTCTGTGTCCCGGGCCCTCCAGGGGATGTGTAAACCCCACAGGGAGGAGAGGGCACCCGGCTGCTTCAGTCCTCATTCGGGGATTGGTAGGGACCCTGCCCTTTGCCTGTCATACCTCCTGGTCCGGTCGCTCTCTGTCTCCTCTCACCTAATTCCTCCCTCCCGGGGCGTAGGCACAAAGGATCTGCCAGGTCGAGGTGCTAAATCCCCCTCCTCTTAGAATCCTATTTCTAATCCTATCTTAATTGTCATGAATTAGATACAAAAATAAAAAGAAAGAAAAATAATTGATAGTGGGTAGATGCATTCATGTGAATGTAACATCAGACTCCTTTTTTTTCTCCGCACATAAAGAGTGAAACACTAAGAACACTTTTATTCTCTTATTGCTTTTGAACCAACAGCATTAATGGTCGCTCTAATTTGGCCAACTATCATCCGAAACTTATTTTAAACCGATTTAAAGTATTTTGGAGAAAATGATCTTAAGAGGGTGACATCTATACACCTTAAACCCGGTATTCATTAATGCACTATATATGTGGCACATATTCCATCTTTGTAACACTGTGAAGGCCGTTAGGTGGTGGTTTAATAGAGCAGTCAGGGCACCCTATTGTTTTTACACAGGAAGGAAGGTGGTCTTAGAGAAGACGTTAACGAAATTTAGGTTCAGTTTAAACTGTTTGTAACGTCACTTGAAACGGGCTTTTAATTACAGTTAATGGGGGAGGTGCTCGAGACGGATGGGGACCCTGTTAATTGTACATAGCAGGGGTTAAATTAAGGTGAACGCTGTGTACATCCGGCAAGCTATTATCACGGCAGAAACGAGGTTAGGAATGCAAGCAGCGTGCTGAAATGAGCGCTTTAATTAAAATACCACTATGAGTATGTCATAACTTACGTAATTGTTGGCATTTTTATCGAATACTTTATAACAGTCTGGTATAGAACATGGACGCCCTGAGCAGTTCTCGACCGCGACGACAGGTGGCCGTGGAATTTGCAAGTTACGCTTTTTACTTTCTCTACTGCTTATCTAAGAGAAAGATAAAAAATAATAAGAAAAATAGATTACAGAAGTATACAGCTGCAGATTTATATTATTCCAAATACTATTTAACTGCATTGTACAAATTATTCATTAAAGCTTTATTTTTTCAAGTACTATTAATGTTAATAAATATTCTTCAGAAACTGTTTCAATTAGGTATTGGTATGCTGATATATATTTTCTAAGCTAGATCGTTAATTATGTGCTAACCTGATATTTCGCATTCATTGTAGCAACTGAAGAGAAACAACAATTCACAATTTTAAAATGTACCATTAAAAACATGGTAAAATTGAAACAAACAACAGGGAATATTTCAGAAACTGCTAATGCAAACTTTATTTAATCTAAATTGTATACTTGATGTAAATTATTTACTTTTATGGGACCTGACAGCTAAAGGGAATTAAAATAAACCTGTGTCTATTTTAATTCCTCGCTGTTGCTGCTGCTGGTGGCGGCGGCGGCGGCGGTGGTGATAGAATAATGAGGAGTATTCAAATGCGAGTTACAAACTTTTAACGAGGCATACATTGTGTTTGGGTCATTTGACGACAAACTTCAAGCTGTGACATGAGGTATCAAACGGAACGTCATTTATTTTCTTGTAATTATTCCGATATTTGGAACACACAATAATGCTATAAAAATTCTTGGTTATTTTTAGACATTAAAAACAGCCGACATTTTCCACATTAACGGTTGTTTGCATTGGTTAATTTACATGCAAATCTTTGTCTTGCGTCCTTACGAGGTGTTTGAATTGGATATGAACGTTAACATTGAATTACTCTTTTAATTTTTGTTAAATTCTCTCACGTTTGAGATTAATAATAATGTTATTTCCTTTCGTATATATCTAGCTAGTTGCGGCGATGACGATGTTTTCAACGCAAAACTAATTACGTGAAGATGATTATTGGTCTAATTAAACAACACTAAAATCGTTTTTCTTACTTTCTCTACCGCATATTTATAGTAAATACCGGAAGCGCATTCTTTATTCTACAAAAAAGCGCATAAATACCGAACTTAGTATTTACGTTTGGAGTTTAAAATATACGAAACATGGAACATTTGATTTTCTTAACAATGATTCTAATGATTTTGTTTAAAATACCATGTAATAAACTGTATATCTCGTATTTTCTGCGAATAGTGTTTGAATGTATTTTGTATAACTTGTAAACCATAAGAGATGGACAAAAGGTTACTGCGTGAAATGTGTGGATCTTAAACACAAAATTTATGTGACATAAACTATTAACAAGTATTCGTTGTTTATGGTATGAATTTTCCAGTACTTTCGTTATTCTTTTATTTTTATTTTCTCTACTACGTATAGTAAGTAGGGGAAGTATTGTATTCCACTCAAAAATTCGATACCGAGATTTCACCGGAAATACATATTTTGAAACCCCCTGAATACTAAAAAAGCATTTTTGGAAACATGTCCGTGTGTGTGACTGTGAACAGCATACCTCAGAAACGAATAGTCGGATAAACACCAAACTTGGTATTTAGGTTCAGTATCTTCCAGAGATGCGACACGAACGTTTTCAACAAAATCCCTCCACCCCAGACTACTTTTACATGGAACATTTTTCGAAAATTTTAATTTTCTCAAAAATGGCTGTAACGATTTGATTAAAATATCATATGTTTAAGATATTTTTATGATAAATGAAATGTATATCTCGAATTTTCTGGGATTGTCTCCAAAAGTATTCTTCATTGTGAACGACTTTTGCATAACTGGTAAACCATAAGAGATATACAAAATGTTACTACACAAAAATTTAGATCGCGTTAAAATACACAATTTATATCAAATACATTTTTTTGTTGAGTGAACCATTTTCGAGATATTGCTTGTTATTCCCTTAAATTTTCCATTACTTATACTTTTTCTCAAATTCGTTATTCATTTTTTTTGTCCTGGTAATGCAAAGAGAATGGAATACTCCACATAGCAACCAGCTGTTAAAATATTTGACTATCGCTTAAAGCCTAGCAATTCCCCTTGCATCTACAAGAAAATTAGCAATAAGATTAACATCTCGATATCTCGATTAACATGAAGCATATGGGGAATAAGCGTTTGTAAAAATAGTTTGTACAAGAGTAGAGAAAGTCATGTGAGTGTAACACATCAGATTTTTTTGTCCTGGTAATGCAAAGAGAATGATAACTTCATAGATAAACTTCATCAGTCGATGTGAATTAAATACACATGTATGATGTTAATAGAAGCATTAATTTCGCTCCAAAACTCTTGTTTTTTGTAATTTAGTAATCAGTGTATGAGGAATTGTCAAAGCAAGAAGCATTCATTAAACTCAATGAAATTATCGTAAACCAACAAGCATTTATGTTATCACTAAAAATAGCTTACAATAACTGTTCCATCATATCTCGACTATCGTTGTGCCATCTCGAACAGTGTAATTAAGAGAAGGCATGCGTCAGTTCAACACAGAAACAACGAAAAACAGGAAGCAAGTGTTTATTTCGTATTCATGAAGCGTATTAATAGCAGTGCCATATAAAGTTGGTACAACTGCGCTCGGAGAGCTAATGTAATGACTTCCTCCCCTTTCCCCTCTGTCATGTGGGGTACGTATGTTTCCAAACATGTAACAACAACGATATTCCAGAGATTACAGAACGCCTACCAAGGCTGTGGGAAACATTAGCTTACTGCATATGTCGCGATCTGTAATACGTGTTTCTCATCAGCTTTGCCCCGTTTTTCAATAGCTTAACGAGAGCCAGGAAAAAGAGAAAAATGCATATGCTAATTCTTCCATTGATTTAGATACTAAGTTTTAAACGCCTTTACATCAAAACATACAAATTATATTGAAACTTTTTTCGATTAAACTCCTTTGATCAGTGAACATATTTTTTTAAAAACACATCTGATTTGTAACAATCACATGATCATTTCTTCCATGGCGTTCCTGTGAACTGGCATTGCATTACTTATACATATATTGCATTACTTGTATTAAAAATGTGTTACTTTCACCTCACTTTCTCTACTCTCCTTCTACAAATTGTTTTTAAATTATCTTGTTCTTCTGTCTACTTCTTCTTAATCCATATAAACTTTCATATAAGCATAAGAACGGTAGGTATAAGGGTAGAATAGTACAGCGATAGTCAGATTTTTAAAAACTGTGTCGCTATGTGATGACTATGAATTTCAATCCTCTTTACATTACCACGAAAAAAGTAATAGCTAGCCACTTGTTACTGGCAAAAACTATAAGTATTTGAAAATTCATACTAATAATAAGGAAGAACTTGGAAATGGTTAATGCCACAGAAATTTGGCATGAGTTGTCCACTTTAACGAGATCTACATTTCAGTGGAGTAGGTACGATTTTGTCTATCTCTTAGGTTTACCAATTATACAAAAGTAATTCAGAATGAAGAGGACTTCACAGGATATTCCCAGAAAATTCTAGGTATACGTTTTACTTGTCATGTAAACGTCTTAAACATAAGATATTTTAATCCAAATCCTTTGAACCATTTTTGAAAAAATAAAAATAACGAATATTTTTCATGTAAAGGGTATAGTTCGGGATACAGTTGTTTTGAAAATCTTCGTATCTCATTCTTGGAAGACGCTCAACTTAAATACCAAGCTTGATGTTTAACCCACTTTTCGTTTTGAAGTTCATGGAGAGAAACAGACAGACACCGACAGAGCTATTTCTAAAAATGCTCCTTTTGAATTCAAGAAGCCTCAAATCGTGTATTTCCGGTTAAACGTCGGTACTGAATTTTTGGGTAGAATGCAATACTGTTCTATTTACCATGGGAAAGTCGAAGGGTAAGTAAAATGGAGGCTTCTGTCGACATTATCGACTTTAATTGCATGCAAACGATTTTGTGCTGCGGACTTTGTTAATATATATAAAATAATATTAGAAGTTAGTTGTTAGTTATGCGGAAAATAAATAGGAAATGCACATTATTTGCAAACTCGTTAAATAAATAGTGCACGAAAGAAAATTGAAGATGCAAAATTAGACGGTCAGCTAAGAATATTTCGGAAAGGATAAATGCTGCAAACATGTTTAGGGGTTTATTTATAAGCCTCCTTTTAAGTGTTATGGTCATATTGGGAGCGTTGACTGAAATTTTTGATAGTTATTCACTCTTTGAACTTTTAGGTTAGGTTACTGTAGGTTTTCGTCGTTTTTAACTGATTTTCACATCCACGCTTCCAGAGTTTATGGAGGTTAAGAAATAATTATAATTAAACAAAACTTCCCACCCCGGCCGGCAATCGAACCCGGGACCTCCGGTGAGAAGTAGCTTGTTGAGGGAAGAAAGGATGAGAAATGAGTTACCTGCAGCACTGAAGTGCACAAGCCATAATATTTATGTATAATGTGGTTTTCTCTAGTAGATACGGAAACAAAGCGCAAAAGTAGATATTGATGCCGTTGATTCTCGCCAATAGTTTTGTATTTTGGTATATTATTTTCAATAGTTACTTTGGCCCATAAGTTTTTATATGTCCGAGTATTAATAATGATAATAATGATATGTATATTGTAGCGTATGTGTGCACTGTCGCATCGGACACATTATTGCTGTGTATAATATATTGTTGAACTAATTATTTTGTTTATAACTTTGAATCCTTGTCTGGTGTGGAAATTTCCCTCCAATTCCTGCTTTGTCTGATAGCGTGGGTCCAATCAGTAGCGTCCTGTGATTGCGTCAGTCTAGTGTAGGTCTTCTGAGTGTATGGCTAGGTGTGCGTGGTGAGTGTGTGTGCGTGGGTCATCTCCCCCAATATTCGTCTGTAACCTTTTGTGTATAATGTAGGACACCTTGTTAATTATAATAAATTAGAGGTAAATGTGAATTTATGTATTTTATGTTCTAAAGATCCCACGCCCGCTTTAGCTTTCTGCAGCAAGTTCCTCGGTATCTTTCGCCGTCTTTGAGTTTACGTCCCCCAATGTTTATGCCGGGATAACTAAATTTAATATTTTAGCTGCAAACCTTTCGGCCTCACCCCGGTGTATAGCAATATAGTTATTTATTGCATAATGACTAATATGACGCTAGTAATAACAAATGTAGTTAAGTTAATGGAGTATTATCCCTAGCGTTATTAATATTTTGACTGTTATTGACGGTACTCAACTAGTAAAAATATAGACAGCTCAATGGAACACGTAAGGAATTTGTTAATCAATTGGCTAGAATTATAGAAGAGAGGAGATGATGCCGGAGAGTGTAGAACTATAATATTCGTTCCTATATAGGCTACTCTTTCTGTTCCTTAGTGCACGTTCACTACTTTTTTCAATTTATAAGATTAAATAAAAAATTAAAAACTATTTTTGACAAACTTTTTTAATTGATCTCCCCTTAATTATGATTTTATGTAGCAACTCATCAGCAAATACTCCGGGATGTTTGTGATTATCATCGCAGAAAGTGTCCTCGCTAGTGAGGTAGTTAAGGACAGTGATAATGATTATTGGATGCAGCATTACTTGCCAAGGCTGTACAGTAATTAGCAGCCTTAAGACGACATTCCGCAACGTACACGGAAAATGAGCCATTTAGGAGAGCGGAAACTTTGTTCCCAGTTGATAATAATAATAACCGTTTGGAAAAGAGTTGTTACCTCACTCAACTTTGTGAGGGGACATTACCCCAGAAACTGTGGAACCAGGAACGGGTGCTGGTGTTTGACTTTGGAGTTCAGAAATTATGTAGTTCATTTGCAAGAATTATTGTTTGCCCTGTTTCCTGTTCAAACGCAGTCTTTAGTGGCAGTGATTTTTTTTTATTTGTGCACGTCAGATGCGATATCTAGTAAGAAAATCAATAAAAGGTCCCTAAAATTGCCGGGAATGTTCATATTTAACTCAAGAAGCAAAACTTTGAAATTACATAACAGTTCATTAAACAACAAGGAGTTAAAAGAGTCAAACTGAAGTAACATGCAATAACTGGAGCACAGCATCGCACGAAGGGCATAGTGAGGACTATTTGTTTCAAACGTGACCCTTAGGAGGAAGGTATCAATGGGCAGAAGCGCGAGCAGAGCCAGAAAGTCGTCCTCCGTGGTGCAATGGTTACCAAGCTAGCCTCTAGTTCCTGGGGTCGCGGGTTCAAACCCGGCGGAGGGCGATGGATTTTTTCGGGCGAAAAACCCTTAGCATGGCTTCCTCCGAAGGGAAGTAAAGCCGGTGGTCCCGTGTCGTAGATTTACGGCACTAAAAGAACCTCAAGCCGATAAAGAGGCTTCTGTGCAAAAATACCGGACTTTCACGCCCAATATAGAATGGGACGCTAAGGACCACAGCAGTTAAAGAGCGTTCATAAATAAAACTCAATTTAATTTTAATTTCAGATCCAGAAGATGAAGTGATCTGGTAAGAATGCGGTCCCTTACAATTTCAACATGACACAAATCCTAACATAGAATTGCTAATCGTACCTTGGCCACCGCAACCTGGAAGTTACGGAAATAGACTCCCAGGGAGGAAGAGAGCCCTAGCAGTTCCGCCAAACGCCGGAGAAATCTTTCCATAGCTCAAATTCAAATTACAAATGCTGCAATACACCAACCGCCATCGCAATACACCAACTGATCTACACCCTTGAAACAAATGAAAAAAATGGACAGAAAGTTCATAATAGAAGAGGAACCAACCCACCATTCGCCCTACCGACCCTAGCAAACCACGAAAAACCATGGTCGGAGTGGCCGGCCCGAGGGGAATCGAACTCGAGCCTTGCACGTTACCACGGACCCATCTCACTCGGTTAAAATATGATAAGAAAAATGTTATTGATCATTAAGAACTTTACATCGTTTTAATGCTTTCTTTTAAATATTTTTCTGTTTCATCTCTGCATTGTGATTCAATAGTGATATGTGTTTCTTACTCATTATTGACTCAATGTACCTCATTGTTACCTCATTGTTAGCAACTTTAAACTTATTATTCTCACAGATCCCACATTATTAAATTACGTAATATATTCACATAACATTATTACACATGGATACCATAATATAAGCATATGCAATGACTGTTACATACATTTTACAAATTATTATACACACATATTGCTTCAAGGCGGGCTGTTATTGTACTTATATATTATATAATTAGACTGAAATTATTTAAGTGTTAAAAATACTGCCTCAAATGTCCACCACCGGTCGAACCATATGCAGTAAGAACGGGTTAAAACAATACTCCTAACATTTGGTTTGACTTTTTATTGCGAAGTAGTTTGTAACATATTACGTAGAATAACACATTTTTTGGATATTGGAATCGGCATTCGTTATGCTGAAAAAATGTGAAATTAATTGTTTCTTTACTTTCTTGAGAAGTTGGGTATTGCATTCCATATCAAGGATTTTAAAAAAATGTTGCAAAGTCGTCACAAACTATGGTGTTTATCCGAATATTCAACCTCCTATAAGTCATCACCTATCTCAAGCTCTCCCAAGCTAGTAAAACAGGGTTTTACAACGTCATTAAAACAGAATCAGGTAATAAACGCCGTATAATGCGAGAGGAAATGAACCGGCGCCCTCTTTACGAATGCAATTCAACTTTTCTTTACTGTCGTAGCGGCCTTAATTATTTGTGACACGCTTGAACGATTTTACGTGACATAATATGTTCCACATTGCTAGTGGCAGTCCTTGGTGTTTCCATAGTTATAAAATCTCACACCTTAGTTCACTACAGTCAAATTCTGATGTGTTGTATTCACATGGCTCTCTCTGTTCAGTCTTCTATAAAATTTACTTACAAAGGCTTATCCTTCTCTCTACTTCTTGTTAATCGATATAAACTTCCGTTACACATTTATACATTCCGTTGTAGATATAAGAAGAATACACTAGTCTACAGCAACAGTAAGGATTTTATAAGCGGGTCGCTATGTGATGCCTTTGAAATTCCGAGCAATTTACATGACTACGAGAAAAATGAATAGCTACTTGCGACGTGAAAAAATCTGGTGTGTTAATATTCACATGCATTTCTCTACTATGTATAGTAAGAAGGGGACGTATTGCATCCCACCCAAAAATTCAATTTCGAAATTTCACCGGAAATGCATGCTTTGAATCCTCTGAATCAAAAAAAGCATTTTTAGTAAAAGGACCCTGCGCACATGTGTGTTGTGTGTGTCTGTAAACAACATAAAACAAAAACGAAAATTTGGATAAATACCAAAATTGGTATTTAGGTTCAATGCCTTCCAAAGATGCGACACAAATGTTTTCAAGGAAATCCCCCACCCCAGACTACCCTTTACATGGAACATTTTCCAAAATGTTTGATTTTCTGAAAAATGGCACTAACGATTTTGATTAAAATACCAAATATTAAAGGTATTTACATTACAAATAAAACATATATCTTGAATCTTCTAGGAATAGCCTGTGATGTCCACTTCATTCGGAAGAAATTTTGTATAATCTTGTATAAGTAGTAAACCTTAAGCGATAGACGAAAATGTGCTGTTAAAAATGTTGATCCCTTTAAAACACACAATTTATTACAAATAATTTTTTGTGGTGAAATCCAGTACTAAGATATTTATCATTATAGTTGGAATTCTTCAGTTCTTGGTCATTCTCATAAAGTCCTGTCAACATTCATTTGTTTCTCGCGACTGCATGGAAACAGTATGGAGTTTTAAGGCCAGTATATAAGTATCCAGTTTTTAAACTTTTGACTATTGCTATTCCCTTTGTCTATAACGAACTGTGTAATGTATCTATTTCTGCAAAAGCTTATTTGGATTCAAGTTCGTATAACCACTAATAAACGATAGAGAGTACAACGTCATGTGAATGTATCACATCATATTTTTATATAGGGCCTTTCAGCAATAGTGTCCTATCTTTGAACTTAAATAAAACACGTTCTATAAATGATAGAGGTATATTTATTTTTTTTATTTTGGAACATAATTAATGTCATTACGTGTGGAAGAGATCAGTTAAGTGACCGCCGCGACTTCGTTGGGTTGCGCGTATACGGTTGACCCAATTTTCAATCACAGAAGAACGTAAATTAGATGCAACTTCACGAATAACACGCGTAATGTTATTCATAAGATCATTTACTATTTCTGGCTTGTTGACATAAACTCCAGATTTAACATAACCCCACAAGAAGAAATCCAACGGCGTTAAATCACATGACCTCGGGGGTCAGTTAACATCACCACCACGGGAAATGATGAAATCTCTGAACTTCTCCTTCAAAAGATCGAGTGTTTTGAGAGCAGTATTACATGTGGCACCATCTTGCTGTAACCGGATGTTTCTGAGATCCATACCATCCAATTGAGGCCAAAAATAGTCCCTTATAAGAGCCCGGTATTTTTCTCCATTGACAGTTAGAGCTTTTCCATCTTCATCTTGGAAAAAAATATGGACCAATGATTCCACCATACCAAAATCCACACCACACAGTAACATTTTTGGGATGAATGTGCATTGGATTGTGATTGCTCCAATACCGGCAATTTTGTTTGTTAACACAACCATCCATCCAAAAGTGGGCTTCACCGCTGAAGATCATTTTTCGACAAAAATCCGGGTCAACTTCCAATTGCTCCAAAGCCCAGTCACCGAATACACGGCACAACCTAATGTCGACATTTCTTTTCTCATTTATTCTTATTTTTGGTTTATCAATCTGCACATCTATCTTAATAATCTATTAAGATTTTAAGTTAACCTAGAGCTCACGCTCTCTTTTCTAGTGCCCAACAATTCTATGAATATTACGAAGCCCCGTTTACAATTGCAGATTCAATTTTTGGATCAATCTTTTTTATAGCAACTTTGGTTCTTGAGTTAATCTATTTTTTAAGTGTGAAACTTCAAGTCCAGATGCAGAATTCCGTTGGGCTTTGGTTCTTGAGTTAACACCATTTTTTAAGCGTGAAACTTCAAGTCCAGATGCAGAATTCGCCAAGTTGTGGTCGGCGAAAGCCCCAATTCTTGCGCTCGACGTGCAATTGCTTTGTTTCCGTTCTGGTGTACACTATCACGCACGGCGCCTATGTTATCGTTAGAGCGCTTACTTCGATTACGTACAGACGTTCTTTGGTCGCTGAAAGAACCACTTCTTTCAAATTTATCGATCAAACGCCGAATCGTTCTCTCGCAGGGACAATTATACACACCGTAAACGTCACGCAATACACGGGAGGTTTGGCGAACACATATCTATTTTGATAATAAATTTTCACAATTTGTACACGTTGCTGAATGCTGTTACATTCCACGGCTATTTGTTAATAACAACTGTAACCACATGAAAAAAATGACTGCTGTAACTCAATAACAACGGCAGCTATCACATGTTAAAGATAGGACACTCTTGTTGAAAGACTCTATATATCTTCTGCACAGTATTATTATGAAATATTATTTTTCTATGTCATCATAATCATTACTATTATCACAGTTTCTTGTTGTATTTCTACACCTTCCACACCTTCCGTATTTTCAGTCTCTAAGCTTCCCCGTTCTTCCATAGGTTTTCTTCTTCTGCTGCTGCCCTTATACGGATTACTCCCCTCTTTGTAGGACTTACAAGCCAATGCCTTGGGTCAGTAGCCAGTAGAGGAGCATACACACTCTGGATCATAGCATATCCAAGAAGGGTGATCAGCCCCTGGTATCGGTGAAGACAAAAGAAATTGAATTTAATGATGAAACGGATGATAAGAAAATTCGTAGATCAAATTATCCAACCCAGCATTGTAGCAATCGAGGAAAACCATAGGTTCTCAGGAATGTTTTTCTCCTTCATGTCTTCTTATACTACATAAAACCACGTCTTCTTGGATCTGCCTCTCTTCATTCTGTCCGGAGGATTCCATCTGAAGATCTTGTGTGGCAATCTCTCCTACTCCATCTTTCTCACATTACTATAGAAAGTTGTCTTTCTTTAATTTCGTCTGTTATAGTGTGTTGCACTTACATTTGTTCCGGAATTACTTCATTTTTAATTCTTTCCATCCTAGAAGTTCTATTTGCTCTTCTCCAAAAATCAATTTCTGTGGATAATAGTTTTCTTTCTTCTCGTTTTATTAGCCGAATTTTTTAACCATATTGTATTGCGTATGATTCAGTAGTTAAAGTATTTTTCTATCTACTTGAGTTAATCGAAATAGTTACATTACACATTTCGTTGTATATAAAAAGGGGGATAGAGGAAACCGAGTAGATTGTTGGGTGTTTAAAAGCCGATCGCTTTATGCTGGCTTGCAATTGCATACTATTTCCATAATATCGCAAGAAACAACTAATAGTGACAGTTATTCCAAAAAATTGTGCTGAAAAACGTAAACCCTCGGAAATCGCGAATGCAACAAAAAAGTTGTTTTTAAATCACGCAATTCATTTCAGAGTTATCTTTTTGTGCAGTAAGTTTTTGTTTTGCCAGTTAAAAGTCGTAAAGCTACTTCCGAATGATGAGGATGCTATAGGCTATTTGCAGAATATTCCAGATGTTCATTTTATTTGGCATGCAAATACCTTAAGCATGGGGTATTTTAGTTAAAATTCTTACAGCCAATTTTCAGAGGATAAAAAATAGGGAAATGTTTCCATGTATGGGTAGTTTGGTGTGTGAGGGATTTTCTTAAAGATGTTCCTGTCGCATCTTTGAAAGACACTTTACCAACCTTTCGTTTTTGAGTTATTGTGTTTACACACACACATGGACCTTTTTGGTAATCTCCATATTAAATTTTTGGATGGAATAGAACAAGTACTTCCTCTACTTTCTATAGGTAGATAAGTGGTAGAGAAAGTAAAAAATCTGATGTGTGACTTCCTTTATCCACATTCATTTATTTTTATGTGGCTTCTATAAAATAATCTTACAAAGCCTTACGTTTCTATCTATTTCATGCTAATCGACTTATGGTTTAATTACACATTTCTTATGTGTACACGTCCCACTGCTGGCGCTACCAAGAGACCTGTCGACCAAGCAGCCCTCTAATGTCCACGAGGAGTACTCTGCGCCCTCTGTCCGGGACCGCCATATGAAACCTACTAGCACACCTGAAAGACCAGAAACAACGTGAATAAAAGCGAAATGATGGAAAGGAAATTATGGTAGATGAGAAACCACCACAGCATTCGCCTAACTATGAGAGAAAACCACCAAAATTCCAAGATCAGAATTGACAGTGTAGCGGGAAAACGTTGTTCCTCTGGTTGATGCCCTCTGCTGCAGCGATCTTGTCTCCGGCTACAGCTGCTCGTCGGCTGCTGTATTCTCCATTACTAATCATTTACCTAACCAACTAATTTCACGGGTCTCACGGTTCTCGCAGGTGAGGCAAATTAAAACATGTGGTTTATTATCCAATAAATAGTTATGGGCTGCTAGCTTTTCCCATTGTAACAATTCCCACCATTATAATAAATTAGAAGCCTAATCTAACTGCACACGCTTCCCACCCAATGTACACACGTGCATCAGTCGTCCAGAGAGTATCACTATGTGTGACGAGATTCTATAAGAGAGTGAAAATCTGGGGCTTTCTTCCCCTTTTTATACCTAAGCCTCCCTTCGCGCCTCAAAATGTAATGACACTTCTAATTGGTCCTCAGACCGCGTTACCTTATTATGCATGAGAATATTCTGCTCCAAAACATTTAGCATACGCGTCCGAGTGACGCGCCCAGAAGCAGATTCAATACGTCTGTCTCTTTCCTTTCTATATCTGTTCCTTTCTATTTCTCTTTAATGCTTCAAGTTCCTTACTCATTAGCTTGGTGAAAGGTGGGCTCTACCTATAACTATCTTTTACCTGAAATTAGCTAGCTCGCCCGTCTCTTACTTATCTAAGTTACAATCTGCTTTTGTGCAATTCTTGGTTGTTAAATATTCTAACATATTTCTTGGTGAATTATATCATTATGTACAAATATTGCTTAATATGTCTATGTGTATATGTATATATAAGTGTGTGTGAGATATATCCCCTTTCAACGTTCGATGGGAATCTAACCCGGGACCTTCCGAATGCTAGCCTCACACATTACCGCGGAGCCACCTCTTTCGGTCTGTATGCGCCTAAGCAGTGTAGCTTTAAAACTGCAGAAAACAGAAATTTCATTCATGATTCTACTTGAAATGTGAAGCATCAAGCTGTACAATAATAGTTCAGAAATCTAAACACCGCAAGCATATTCTACATAAAATCCTGTCATAAAATATAAATCTGAACTTTTCTCCCTGATCCCAGGATCATAGGCGTAAGGTATCTTACTGAATACATGCCACCTGGAAGTGGAAAGCGGAAATTGGCGGATGAATCGATCAAGATCACCATGAACAAAGCTGTGATGCAGTTACTAAGGAATACCGTTTGACGTGGAATCTCTTGTCACAGAATTTGCTTGTCAACTCGGCAAATACTCGTAAAAAGACGAGCCGTAAAAATGCCATAAACATTTTATACGACGTCGTATAGATGAAGATTTCTTAAGAAACACTGTGCACTTTAAGCAAACTGCTGCTATAAACGGAAACAACTGTTATGCTTTAATATTTTCAACTCCTTCTGTTCACGCAAATGGGGAACGAGAACTTTCTTTGGTAGGAAGCCACCATATTCGAGAATTTAACTACTGAAGTAAATGTTTACTTTTCCTACTACTCACTTATAGTAAGTAGAATAAGTATTGCATTCAATCAAAAAAATCGATAAGCAAATTTCACAAAAATTCGTGTTTTGAGGTCCCTGAATCAAAGAGATATTTTTAGAAAAAAGTACATATCTGTGTGTGCTTTTTACTCTCCCTAATACATGTAGTAAGTGGGGGAAGTATTGTATTCTACCCAAAAATTCGATATCGAAATTTTACCGGAAAGACATATTTTGAGGCCCCTGGAATAAAACTACACATTTTTAGAAAGCGGTCCACGCGCGCGTCTATATGTATGACTGTGAACAGCATAACTCAAAAAATCTGATGTGTTACACTCACATGACTTTCTCTACTCTTGTACAAACTGTTTTTACAAACGCTTATTCTCCATATGCTTCATGCTTAGAGATATCGGGATGTTAATCTTATTGCTAATTTTCTTGTAGATGCAAGGGGAATTGCTGGGCTTTAAGCGATAGTCAAATATTTTAAGAGCTGGTTGCTATGTGGAGTATTCCATTCTCTTTGCATTACCAGGACAAAATCGAATAACGAATTCCGATTTGAGAAAAAGTATAAGTATTGGAAAATTTAAGGGAATAACAAGCAATATCTCGAAATTTTGTCTATCTCTTATGGTTTACCAGTTATGTAAAAGTCGTTAACGATGAAGAATACTTTTGGAGACATTCCCAGAAAATTCTAGATATACATTTCATTTGTCATGAAAGTATCTTAATATATGATATTTTCATCAAAATCCTTAGAGCCATTTTTGAGAAATTAAAAATTTTCGAAAAATGTTCCATGTAAAGGGTAGTCTAGGGTGGGGGGATTTTCTTGAAAACCTTCGTGTCGCATCTCTGGAAGATACTGAACCTAAATACCAAGTTCGGTGTTTATCCGACCGTTCGTTTCTGAGTTTGCTGTTCACAGACAAACACACGGACTTTTTCCAAAAATTCTTTTTTTTGGTTTCAAGGGTTTCAAAACATGTATTTCCGGTGAAATCTCGGTATCGAATTTTTGTGTGGAATACAATACTTCCCCTACTTAGTATACGTAGTAGAGAAAGTAAAACGTCAGATAAATACCTAGCTTGGTATTTAGGATCAGTACCTTCCAAAGATACGAAAACGAAGATTTACAATAAAATCTCTCCACCCCAGACTACCCTTTACAAGGAAGATTTTTTTGAATTTTTTTGTTTTCTACAAATGGCACTAACGCTTTTGATTAAAATATCATATATTAAAGATATTCACATGACAAATAAAATGTATATCTTGAATGTTCTGGGAATAGCCTCTGAAGTCCACTTATAAAGTTTGTATAATCTTACATAACTGATAAACGTTAAGCGATAGATGAAAACGTACTACCCTAAAAAGTACAGCTCTTTAAAACACACAATTTATTTCAAATAAGTTTTATTTTGTGGCGTAAACCATTTCTGAGATATCAGTTATTAAAGGCTCGGGATCATTTCTTGTTCATTCTCTTGAAGTCTTTGTCAACAATCAGTTGTTTCTCGCGATTACATGGATACATGGAGTTTTAAGGCCATCATATAGCATCCAGTTCTGAAACATTTCACTATCACTGTTTGCTTTGTATCTAAAACGAAATGTGTAATGCAGCTATTTCTACAAAGATGTATTTGGATTATAGTATAGTAGACAGGAAAATAAGCTTCAGTAAGAGAAGTTTATATATCCACTAATAAACCATAGAGGGTAGAGAAAATCATATGAATGTAACATAGAAATGTTTGCGTTTTAACAACATAACTTAAAAAATAATTTTTCATTTATTCATTATCTGTTTACCCTCCTCTTATGTAGGACTTACACCCCCCAGGACTTACAAGCGGGTGCCTGGGGTCAGAGGCCCGTCGAGGAGCAGACACTCATGGATCAAACAGAGCATCCAGGATGGGTGATCAGCCCGATGCCTGGTATGGGATGAAGGAAGTAGATGAAACGAAATGTTGGTGAAATGGATGAAAGGAAAGGTGATGATGGAGCAGTTGGTGGAATGAATGGCGGGGGAAACCGGAGAAAACCCGCCCAGACGCCGCTTCGTCCACCACAAATCCCACATGCAGGTCCCTGGGATTGAACCCGGGCCGCCTCGGTGGGAGGCGAGCTGTCTAACCACTCGGCCACGGCGCCGCCAAACTTAAAAAATAAATGGCTGATAAATACCAAACTTGGCATTTAAGTTCAGCATCTTACAAGGACACACTTCCAACACAAACTACCCTTTACACGATACCTTTACCTGTAATACAAAATTATAAAAAATTAATTACATTTTGTTGGTC
Source organism: Deroplatys truncata (assembly GCA_030765065.1). Lineage (NCBI taxonomy): Eukaryota > Metazoa > Arthropoda > Insecta > Mantodea > Mantidae > Deroplatys > Deroplatys truncata. The sequence goes on from CM060984.1 coordinate 156,352,729, forward strand.
ATGCAAATTCTTTAACCTACGGTATTTTAATAAAAATTGTTTGAGTCATTTTTGAGAAGAAAAAAAATTATAAAGTATTTTCCATGTGAAGGATAGTTTGGGGTGTGTGGATTTTATTGAAACTCGTGTCACATCCATGGAGGATGCTAATTTAAATACCAAGGTTGATATATACCAAACATTTCGTTTTTAATTATACTGTTCTCTCTCTCCGTTTGTCTGTCTTTCTCCGTCTCTCTCTCTCTCTCTCACTCTCACTCACGTACACAGGCGCGCGCGCACAGTTTTCACGTTTTATTTTTGGATTCAGGGGGCTTCAAAACACGTATTTCCGGTGAAATATCGATATCGAATTTTTGTGTGAAAGGCAATACACGAAGTAGAACAGGAATTACTTAAAATAATAGCTTACTATTCATAAAATTTTAAATAGATGAAGCATTGATAAAATATGATAGGTGACATTTTACAAAATTAACTTTATTATCTACATGTCTAAATAACTACTTTTTGTGCTTACAGTTTATATACGTGTAACCAAACATCATGATTTATGTAATTGAGTGAAATGAAAAAAATCTTTTAACTTTCCTCTATAACAATTCTACAAATTCAAAATATATTTCCCTTACTGCTTACCTAGAAAAATTTGATCCAAAAATGTAATGGCAGATATAACTACAGACACCTATTTTGAAGACCTCTTAAATTATTTTTAGAAGTCGATCCGAATGTCCGTCTGTATGATAATAAGCGCCTGGATAAAAAAAATCAAGTAACCCCCAATTTCATGTTGGAGACTTGAATATAATTGAAAAAGCCTCAGTGCTGTCTCGGTCAGGATTGGAACCACTGATCTTTTAGGTTTCCGTGCTGAAGCTCTGTTCCTGAGCTATCGTGAAGAGATATCTTTTTTTTCACTTGATTTATTAATCACACCTAGGCGATCTCAGTTACTCCGACATATCATCCTTAATTCATTGCAGCGCTGCAAGGAAATTTGATTCCAGGATTATAATTAATCGTATAATTAAGATGCAAACCAAATTTTATACTTAAGACGAGCGCCCTTAAGGATGCTAGATAAATGTTTTTAGAAAAGATTTTCCCCATCTAACATTCTTTATGTGGAGAAATTTCGTTATTAATTTAATTTTCTTTAAAAAGATAGCTCTGGCCATTTATATTAGAGTATGATATGTATAAGACATTTGCAGGACAAGTTGAAATATATATTAAATCTTTATTAACAATTGGAGTCTCCCTATACTGTAATACAAATTATTCTGAAAAATTGATATTCTGAAAACATGTAGGGTACGTCAAAAAACCTTTTGTGATATTAATAATTTCGAAATGTTGATTATTTAACGCTTTTGTGTCTCCTAGTATGAAAATATATTAGTGCACCATCTACATAAGAGTATAAGAAATTCTCGTCTTTCTGCTATAAGCTCGTGCCATAAAATGAGGCAGTATTTTATATCACAACACTGTGAATGCCAGAGTGATTGTAGTGTAAATTAGCATTATTGTATGACAATGATTTGAGATGTTTGTTAATTATAAGCAATGTTAGGAAATAAGTTTACACGGCCTCACTGAAACTGACAATAGGAGCGGGTAACAATTTAGCGAGGGGGTGAGTTGTTTATCAATTAGATGAGGCAAGCAAATGACGTCAGAGTAGCGTGCTTTTCTTTAGAACTGGAGGGAATATCTTCCCTAGAGCATATGTGTTCGTAATTTTGATTGGATATAAAAATAGACGCTAATGTTGGCGCATTTTATTAACCAATAGTAGCTCTGTTATAATGGTTAGGCATATCGGGGTGAGGGAGTATAAATTCTGAAGCCCGAGACACGTCGCGCAGTTCAACAGAATCATTCACGAGTTACACGTCGCACAGTTCAACAGAATCATTCACGAGTTACACGTCGCGCAGTTTAACAGAAGCATTCACGAAGTACACGTTACGCAATTCTACAGAATCTCTCGCGTCGTAAAATTAGTTAAAAAATGTGAAATACGCGAATTAATAATGTGCGGCAAATAATTGATTATAGTTACATTCGAAAATATAGCAGTTTCAGTCAGGCGTGTATCAAGAATAATTATGTGAAACGAATAAAGTGTGACGGCAATAAAAGTGTCAAAACAACTTCTTTTATCAGTGTTATCTTTTAGTAACAACTCCTTTCCGTTTACACACCCTGTTCAAGAGATTTGCTCGACTGAGTAATAATTGCTGGCCGAGGACAAAGAAATTCAAAATAGTAAAACAATAACAGGCGCTCAGCAAATAAGATAACACGAACGATACCGCGACAAAAAATGCTTCTGATACGAGCAGTGATGTTGCTTCCTTATCTTGCATGTAAAAAGGATACTCCCTGACATGAAGGCTCTCTGGAGTTACTTATCGTTCTCATGATATGACGAGAATAGTGGATTTATATTCACATGAATAGTGTAAATAGATGAGTAACCTGTATTCACATTAAATGTGTGCATAGAGATTTTCAAGCAGCTGATACTGCACTGATATTGACTGCCTTTATGATCTGGGGGTAAACCTGCTCTCCTCCATATATAAAAATGTATTTATATACATTTAATAGAGCAACGTTTTACTATAATCCCTGAAATAGCGTTGAAAATGAGTTTTGATCTGATGGTGCCAAAATGATTAAGCAAGCCATACTCAGTTACAGGCACAGATAACCAACAACGAGTTACAAAAAATTTACCTAAACAGCATTCGGTAAGAAGCCCTTAAGATGGAAAGAAAAGAAAAATATGATATATTGTATTCATATGATTTTTTACTATTATTCTACTACTATTATTGCAAAAGGTTATCCTTCTGTGTACTTGTTGATTGAGATGAGCTTTCATTACTCCTTTACACATTTCGTTGTAGGTATAAACCTATTTGATTTTATTTATATAAGGATGGAAACACTGAAGTCTTCGAGCCTTATTGTATTATTCTCCTATCTTTATTGTTTTAGTTAAGGGGACAAGGTACTCTGAAATAGTAAAAAATCAATTTTTGTTTTCTGCACGAATAAAATCTCTATTATTTCCAGTTTCAGAAAATATATACTTTTGGGGGTTAAGGGACTTTTAATACATTCCATTTAAATGCTAGTCTGCATTCCCTTAAAGCTGTCATGCAACGCCCTTTTTAGAACGTTTTTGTATCTTTCAACAACGAAGGACTATACCATGCCCACCGAGCAGTTCAGTAATTAACAAAAGAGGCCAGCACCAAGAGAAGCCAATCAAAAAAGTTGAAACTATCCAGGAATGAAGGTGCAGATGATTATGACCCTCGAATGTACTGAAGTGTGTCAGAATTTTAATGTTCAAACTTTAAGTTCAGTTTTCTCAAAACAACATTTTGGATACTTATGTACCTTTTACTCCGAAAGTATGAGAGATAGAGAGCTGAAATTTTCAGTAAATGTATACAACACATATTTAAACTTTCTGAACAACAATCATAAGTTTATAATGTATATTCGTGATGTTAAGAAAGCAACAGCATTGTAAACTTTTCACATTTTTGAGCTCGCAAATATTCCTTTTTTTCAATCTCTAGTGAACTGATTTACATAACTAAATAATTGAGCTTCAGAAGATAGCCGATTATACTAAGAATAAGCATGCAAAAGTGTGATTCTGTATTGCAAGTAGTATCAGAGAAAAAGGTACATGAATTCACATGTTTTAAGAGTAAGTTTTATTATTTTTCTGCTAAATGAAATAATTTTTACGGACTCAATTACGTAAGCTATAAATACAAACAACAACTTTAAATACTTGTCATAATTTATAGAATAATTCATAAAAAAGTCAGGAAAAACCATTGAGAACTTTAAGAGTAGTGGTAATTTAACACACTAAAGGTGTAATTTCCATGTGTTCAGACTACCTTGTCCCCTTAAATAGATCTGTTCCTTTAATAGAAGCAGTAGATGTTTTACTGAATTTTTTGTAGGAATATCTTCCTCTGAGTTTACAATAAGTGGGTTTTACCTATCTAAGACTTTAAATTTAAAATCATATGAGAAGTAGTTTCGTCTTCTTCATTGCATAGCCTATATACTGGTTCTTGTTTAAAGATTCCCGTTAATAGCACAGTTATAACGTTTATTTTGGATTTATCGAGTTTTAGTACGTATTCAGTAAGCGAGGGGGATCTGTATGTTACAGCTGTGAAGCTTTACGTTCCTTGCTTGACCACGAGAAAAACTTAATAGAAACTTACCAATTGAAAAAAAAATTTGGAACTTCAAAAGAATAACAAATAATTTCTCGGACATGGTTAATGCTACAAAAAGTTTACTTAAATTGTGTGTTTTAACGAGATATACAAAGTAAGATAGTATAGTTTACCTGTTATATAAAAGTCAATTCGGAATGAAGAGCACTCAACACTATTTCCAGAAAATTAAAAAAATATATTTACGTTTTATTTATCATTTTTCTTAAACCTTAGAGATAGTAATAATTGCTCTGCTAAATGCATATGAAACAATTTTGTAAACAGACATGAAAAAATTTGAAAACTCGGTGCACTTTTCTAATAGTTATAAAAGTAATAGAACGAAACATGTAAGAAATGCCATAACATGTAAACTGTAATATAGTTTGCATGTTAAACTTTAGAATTTTCTCTCTGTTAATTTGGCTGCTAGAATCCGTTAAAGTGGAGACGAAACATTTCTATAGTACTGTATTTCCGTTGAATTGTCAAGTTATAAATTTTAAAGCAATGCAGTTAAAAATGAATGGCATCTAGGGTGAAATTTTGGCAGTGGATGGTGTACAATTTCTTGTCTTGTGTTTTCTATTTTGGCAATGCTGATAGAGAAACATCCCTGCCGCGTATACAACTCCCCAAGGTTCTATTACCTCCCCTAGACACGCACGGTGCAGGGGTGATAATGTATGGTATGGGCGGACATGGGGAGCAACTCTAGATAAAAGAATTTACTGTGCTCTCCGTATCTTCAAGTATCGCGCTAGTCGGTGCTCCAAAATACATTTCATAATTTCTGATAATGAATTAACATGAGGTCGAATAGAAAAGTTTCCATTCCAACAGAAATTGAATAAGTGCTCGCAAAAACGACTAGGCATGTTTTATCAGAACAGAGAAAAGTCAACCTTTGCAAACGCCAATAAAACAAATCACCCATAGATTCTAGAATGATAGGAATAAAGTATCAATACGACCATCTTACTCAGGTAGGAATCTGTGTGGCCTCCTGTATAAATGCCAAGTGAAACTAATTTTGCTGCAACGAAACTAAATGGCAAGTTTTTTCAAAGACCTGTAATAATATTTCAAGCTTTGCATTTTATCACAGAGATTGTCTTAAGGTTAGCCGACCTTATGTTTCTAAAACCTGATGGTTAATCCGTTTTTCCCAGGAACCATTCAGATGAGAAAGGAAAAACGTATACGTTCAAAAAGTTAAAGTTTCATTTTGTGCATGGAAAGTAGGTTCTCATAGCTAGGCAGTGGTGCTAGTAAAAAAAAATCTAATTTGTTACATTCGCATGACTTTATTTACTTTTGTACAAACTACTTTGCAAACGCTTATTCTCCATATGCTTCATGTTAATCGAGATATCGAGATGTTAATCTTATTGCTAATTTTCTTGTAGATGCAAGGGGAATTGGTAGGCTTTAAGCTATAGTCAAATATTTTAAGAGCTGGTTGCTATATGGAGTATCACATTCTCTTTGCATTATCAGGACAAACAAAAATGAATAAGGAAAATTTAAGGGAATAACAAGCAATATCTCGAAAATGGTTCACTCAACGAAAAAAATGTATATGACATAAATTGTGTATTTTAACGCGTTCTACATTTTTGTATAGTAAAATTTTGTCTATCTCTTATGGTTTAACAGTTATGCAAAAGTCGTTCACAATGAAGAATACTTTTGGAGACATTCTCAGAAAATTCAAGATATACATTTTATTTTCCATGAAAATATCTTAAACATATGATATTTTAATCAAAATCGTTAGAGCCATTTTTGAGAAAATTAAAGTTTTCGAAAAATGTTCCATGTAAAGGATAATCTGGGGTGGGGCATTTTCTGAAAACCTTCCTGTCGCATCTCTGTAGGATACTGAACCTAAATACCAAGTTTGGTGTTTATCCGACTGTTCGTTTCTGAGTTATGCTGTTCACAGACACACACACACACACACACAATCAGACACACACACGGACATGTTTCGAAAAATCTGATGTGTTACACTGACATGACTTTCTCTACTCTTGTACGAACTATTTTTACAAACGCTTATTCTCCATATGCTTCATGTTAATCGAGATATCGAGATGTCAATCTTATTGCTAATTTTCTTGTAGATACAAGGGGAATATGGTAGGTTTTAAGCGATGGCCAAATCTTTTAAGCGCTGGTTGCTATGTGGCGCATTCCATTCTGTTTGCATGTCCAGGACATAAAAAAATGAATAACGAATTTGAGAAAAAGTATAAGTATTGGAAAATTTAAGGGAATAATAAGCAATATCTCGAAAATGGTTCACTCAAAAAAAATGTATATGACATAAATTATGTATTTTAATGCGATCTACATTTTTTGTGTAGTAAAAGTTTGTCTATCTCTTATGGTTTACCAGTTATGCAAAAGTGGTTCACAATGAAGAATACTTCCAGACAATTATATATATATATATATTCCCAGACAATTCGAGATATACATTTCATTTGTCATAAAATATCTTAAACATATCATATTTTAATCAAAATCGTTAGAGCCATTTTTGTGAAATTAAAACTTTCGAAAAATGTTCCATGTAAAGGGTAGTCCGGGGTAGGGGGGATTTTCTTAAAAACCTTTGTGTCGCATCTATGGAAGATACTGAACCTAAATACCAAGTTTGGTGTTTATCCGACTGTTCGTTTCTGAGTTATGCTGTTCACAGACACACAGACATAAATGCCATTTTTGGATTCAGGGAGTCTCAAAACATATATTTCCGGTGAAATCTCGGTATCGAATTTTTGGGTGGAATAAAATACTTCCCCTACTTACTATATGTAGTAGAGAAAGTAAAAATGCCATTTTTGGATTCAGGGAGTCTCAAAAACATGTATTTCCGGTGAAATCTCGGTATCGAATTTTTGGGTGGAATACAATACTTCCCCTATTTACTATACGTATTAGAGAAAGTAAAAATCGAATGTGTCACACACATATGACTTCTCCTAACCATTAAAGCATAAACGCGATCCCTTATATATCATTCTGTTCATATAAGAAATGATTTTTCAAATCACACTATGCCATTCCTGATAAAGCTATGGATAGTATTTCTGATAATTGTTTCAAATTAAGCAATATGGTCTTATTTACATGCATGATACAGAAAACAAAATATAACTATTCGCGTACCGTAAGTTGTACTTAGTAATGAAATAAATATTATGTGTCACATTCACACGACGTTCTCTACCCATTCTTCAACAAACGATTCCTACCAAAGCATATTCTTCTATCTGCCTCATGTTAATCGATAGAAACATTCTAGAAATAGGTTTATTACATTATTTCCTCATAGGTAGAAGGACCTAAGTGATATTCAAATATTTAGAGAGCTGATTATTATGGATAGCTCTGAAATTCAGTTCTCTTTGCATGACCAGGAGAAAGGCAAAGAAAGGAAAGAAAGTAATGATTTGTAGCTGAGAAAGGTTTAGAGAATTTGGAAATTCAAACCAATAAAAAAGAATATATCTAAAATGATTAACGGTACAAAACATTTTGAGATGAATTGTATGCTTTAACGAGAACTATATTTGTTTTGTAGTAAGATTTGTCTATACCCTACGGTTTACCAACTATACAAAAGTAGTTCAGAATAAAGAATACCCCAGCTTTACATTTAACTGACTTTTTGTTTTGAGTAATGCTGGACCCAGACCCACATACATACACACACATGTATTTTTCTCTAAAGTTGTTTCATTTATGGATTCAGGGTGCCTCAAAACATGTATTTACGGTATGTAAGTACGTAGTAGAGAAAGTAAAAAGGAATTATGTGCCATGCTTTATAGATGCCGCATGGTACTTAGTTTAATCTGGGAAAATTTAAAAAGGTAATAAGGAATGTTTCCAGACCTGCGCTTTCGATGCGTAAATTTGTTTGCTATAAATTAAATTAACGGTCTCTACATTTTTGCAATAGTAAGATTTTGTCTATCAACCCTGTCTCTTCTGGTTTACCAGTTATACAAAATTATACAAAACTCTATCGGTATGAAGAGAACTTCACAGGCTACCGCAGGAAATTGAAGGTATGCGTTGCAAACAGCTTAAACGGATGACAGTTAAATCAAAATCATTTTGGTCATTTTTTCAGAAAATAAGCAGCAACGAAAAATGCACGATATAGGGGTTAGTTAGGTATGGAGGTTTTTACTTGGGAGATGCTGATATCAAATACCAGGTTTAATGCTTATCCGACATTTCACTTTTAGGTTATGCTGTTCATACAGACTCAAACACACACACACACACACACATACACAAAGATGTTCGTGTTATCTTATTTACTGGGCGCCTGTTATTGTTTTATTATTTTGAATTTTGGGTTCTTTGTCCTCCGGCTAGCTATTATTACTCACTCGAGCAAATATCTCTGAGTAGGGCGTGTAAACGGAAAGGAGTTGTTACTAAAAGATAACACTGATAAAAGAATTTATTTTCACACTTTTATTGCCGTCACACTTAATTTAATAATTTACATATTTCATCTTTATACACGCCTGACAGAAACTGTTATATTTCCGAATGTAATTACTGTCGTATTAGTTGCCGCGTACATTTTGTAACTAACTTTACGACGCGAGAGATTCTTCCAAACTGTATGATGTGCACTTCACGATAGATTCTTTAAGACTACGCGACGTGTACCTAGCGAATGATTCTTTAGAACTACGTGAAACATGCTTATAGCTCGAGAATATATACTCCTTTCACCTCGAAATGCCTAAACATTATAATAGAGCTACTATTGGTCACCAAATTGCGGCAACATTAACGTCTGATTTTTCAGCCAATCACAATTACTAACACATATGCTCAAGGGAAGATATTCCCTCCATTTCTAAAGAAAGGCACGCTACCCTGACGTCATTTGTTTGTCTCTTCTTAGTGATAAACAACTCACCCCATCGGTTCATTGTTACCCACTTCTATTGTCAGTTTCACTGAGGCCGTGTAAACTTATTTCCTAACAGTGCTTATGGCTAACAAACATCTAAAATCATTGTCATACAATAATGTTAATTTACACTACAATCACTCTGGCATTCACAGTGTTGTGATATAAAATACTGCCTCAAAGAGAGAGAAGGAAATAATTTTCTAAAAATGCATTAGTTTCTCTTTGAAGGTTTAAAAACGTGTGTTTGCAGTGAAATCTTAATATCGAACTTTTTGGTAGAACACAGTACTTCCTGTATCTATCACAATTAAGTAGTAGTGATGGTAAACAATGGATAATTAAGTTGGTAAATAGTTAATAAAAAGCTCAACGTCGGCCGCGGCCACCATGCTAGCCTCTAGTTCCCGAGGTCGAAGGTTCAAACCCGGCAGAGGGCGACGGATTTATTCTAGCATAAAAATCCTTAACATGGCTTCCTTCAGAAGGGAAGTAAGTAGTTTTACGGCACATAAAAGAACCTCAAGCCTGATAAAGAGGCCTCTCAGAAAACTTTTGGGTCCTTCATGCCCAGTATAGAATGGGGTGCTAAGAACTTTAGTAGTTAAATAGCGTCCTTAAATAAAACTCAATTTTATTAACTTTGTGTCGGCCGAAATCAACTGCATTATCTGAACCTTTAGAGGAGGATATAAGTATTATTGTTCATGAACGTTTTTCTTCATATGGCACAAGCTTGTTTATAAATAACAAAATTATAAATAGGTACCATATGTGACATCAAAATGTAACATACCGCTGGTCTGATGATAAAAAAGTTTTAGATTTTGAAATAAGATAAAATAACCATAAACGGACAGCAAGGATGCGTAAGCTGTAAGCTAGAAACACTTTCACGTATGCTTTCTGGTCCAGAATGAGGGAAAAGTCTGCGATAAATTCACACGACTTTTTCTATCAATAATAAATTTGCATATACCCATTATGTATCATAGTATTCACATAAAAAGTGATTCTTCTTCCGCGTTACGACATATTTTACTTAGGAAGGCTTCAGATAAAGTATGTTTGTTACAGCATGCGGAAACAGCATTCAAGTGTTTATTCGTGGTAATAAACGTTTGCGATGGAAAGAAATATAAAGAATTCTAAACATCAAAGCATGTCGGATAAATGATGCATTCACAAAGTCTAATCTCATTACATAAGACTATTTCGATAACTGCTTAGGATGCGGAGTTGTGCAATTTAATGAGCTCTGCATGTTTTTCTATGATAACGCTTGTCTATCTCTTGTGATTTTCCGGATACGTAAAACTGTACAAAATTCACACAGAATGAAGCAGACTTCACAGGGTTAATTGCAGAAAATTCAAAATGTATATTTTTTTATTATGCCAATATTTTAAACATATAAATGGTTAGGTATCTGTAAGAAAAGAAGTAACAACGAAACATTTTCAACGTAAAGCGTAGTTTGAAGTGGAGGATTTTCTTTAAAATCTTCGTGTTGCATCCTTCGATGATGCTAAACTTAAATACCAAGTTATGTATGCATACGACGTTTCGTTTTTGAGTTAGGCTATGCATACATGCACAGAGCATTTTATAAAAGTATTTATTGGTTTTAATGGACATCAGCGGAAATAAACGCTTTGAAGTATTGATTCCGAATTTTTTGTTCGAATACTTAGTATTACATTAATTGCATAACACAATCGCATGGGTCATAAGACCGTACATGCTCTCTATGAAAATACCTGGTCTGTAAACGTGACTTGCAGAATAGACCAGAAAACGATTATTTTATAATCACCATACTATATACATACATAAACATATATATAAAATGAAAAATACTCTGAATCACACACACACAATTGCTTCAGCACCACATATATTTAAAGAAAATTTACATTAACACCTTATCTCTTACTACACGTACATCCATTAAGTATGTGCCCAAGCTTGGCCAGTTTTGATTGTTCAGAATCAAGTCCCAGCATGTTGTCCTCCGTCTGTTGGAAGCCAAAAATGCTTCCGGTAATAATTTATTCCTAATATCCTCCGTCTGCACGCATGCTGCCAAAATATGCGTCCAGTCTTCTTGTTCCCCGCATAATGGGCAAATCCTCCTGTCATTATCATAATCAACAAGCTTGTGAGCTTTCCACCCTCCCAACCTAAGCCATGCTATTCCCGTCCTCTGTTTTATACCCAATTCCAAAATATATGGATCCTTACCCCGCCCAGTTTTTAGTTCATTTTGGTGCTCCAATGTTGATCTTTGTCTACATTCAGATTCTATTTCCTACTTGTTGATATTACATAGTCGTCTTTTGACTTTTTTCACGGCACCGTGTGTATTTTCATTACCCCTTATCCAGATATCGTTTAAGCCAATCTTTGATAATTCCCGTTGCAACTTCGCCGCCCACCATTTTGGATGCTCTATGTTGTTTATTTGATGATGATAACATATTGCTCTCAGAGTTGTTTGGTCACCTTTAATTATTCGCACCCAGTACCTAACTGCATTTAGTTTAGCAAATACAGCATCTTCCCAGCACCCTACCTCACGAAGAACTACATAGTTTGAAGCACCTACCCCTCCCCAACCCTAGAATGCGCTTCCAGAAATTACATTGTACTTTATTTACATTATCCACCCTCTCCCATCCTCACACCTCACTACCGTATAGTAATGCAGACCTAACCATTGCTTCATACATGGTCGGTAATGTTTTTACTGGCATATCTGGTACCCGACCAGTACTACTACTATATATGCAGGTATATGTAAGATATAAACTTTCCTCTTCTTATAAAATGCTTGATAATCATGCTATTTTAGTGCTAAAGTAAAGCTGTTAGTAACTGTTAGTGTTATTTGGTAATTTATCTTATGGAATGTACTGGGTGGAATACAATACTTCCTCTTCTTACTATAATTAGATCATAGAGAAAGTAAATATCTGACATTCATCATTCTTCACTTAAGAATTTCAAGACCGTATCTATGAGTATTACGGTAACACAGTGCACTGCAGCAGGAAGAGGGGCAAAAAGCAAGACCTTAGGAGATGTTGTAGCGATTAGATTAAAGCTAAGTACATCTGCAATGCAGGGTAGAGTTGAAACCAAATGGCTCAACCAATTACTGTTAAGAGAGTTCATCACATCCACCTGCTCTAGCGTATGCTATCAAATTACCTTGGTAATATACGGGAGAAGAAAAGGTGGCTTGTATTGAAACGAGGGATCCTAAGTTGCTACCGGAATGTGTAGCTTCACCCTCCCCTCCTGTATAATTGGAGCCACTTGATTGACAAGTTGCTTAGGTCATTCCAAAATAACTGGCAAAGTCAATGAGTTGTCTATGTCCTTTGTAGTTGAGCACCGTGATTAATAATGACAATAGCAATAATAATAATAATTCTCATATCTAAATGTTTATGGAGCAAAATAATTACTGAGGTTTAAAAATGAATGGAAGAAGTAACCTGTAGCGGAATTGACTTAGTTTTCATATTTTCTTCAGAGAAAACGTTTGACATAAATACAGGGTGATTTATGAAGAACGGACACATTTCTTACTTTAATTATTCTGTTCAAAATTCACTTAATGGCCCAACTTTAGCACCAAATTAAGAGAATGTTCTGGAGTTTCAATTCCCTGTGACTAGATGCGCATATGTTCATGTTTTATTCGTAATTGTTTTATTGTCAGCAACTGTTTTAGATATTTTGTTCTAGTCAATGTGAAAATGGAGTACACATTAAATGAACGACTCCTCCTTGTAAAGCAATACTGGATTACGAATTCAATTACAGCTTCTCAAAGGGCATACCAGAGAGAATTTGGTGTTCGGATTCCTCCCCAAAGAAACACAATACTGGGACTGGTAAACAAATTGGAAACAACTGGATTTCTGGAGAGTGAAAAAGGCAAAACTCGTTCATCTAGGCTTCCCACGGTTGTTGTTGACGTAAGAGCACGACTGAATCAGTTACCCATAAAATCATTAAGGCCTTTGTCGCAGGATACAGGGAAAGCTACTCAATGTGTCAGAGAGCTGTAAAAAGTACAGGCCTAAAGCCGGATTACGGTTGTCCATCAGTTACAGGAACCAGATAAGGATAGACGACTGAATTATTGTCGTTGGTTTCAGGCGTTCAATGTGCAAAATCCTACCATATTGTCCATCACATGGTTCACAGATGAAGCATGGTTCCATTTGTCCGGCTATGTGAACTCAAATAACTCACACTATCGGGCCAGCGAAAATCCACATGTTATTCACGAAGCACCTATGCACCCGGTTAAAATCGAAGTATGTTGCACAGAGAATAGTGGAGCTATTTTTTTTAAACAATGTGAACGCTGCAGAGTACCGACGGATTTTCATGGAGTTTTCTGAGCAACTGGATGATGTACAGCTGAGTCAAGGATCTTTTCAGCAGGGCGGCGCTATATACCATACATCAAATGAATCCATGGCACTAATTGCAAGTTTCTTTGACGACCGGATAATTTCCAAGAACATGTGGCCACCGAGATCTCCGGATTTGACATCGCCGGACTTCTTTCAGGGTTTATGTCACGCGTCCGCAGACATTGGACGATCTGAAGCACAGCATTACACAGGAGATTCAAGCTATGGACAACACAGTCCTCCAACGAGAGGCCATTAACATGAAATGACGTGTTGAGTTGTGCCTTATGGAGGGTGGAGGATATTTTCATTTGCTGTAGAGGTAAATAATCTCCCAAAATTGCTCTGCATTTCAAGTATAATAAGCTGTCGTTAGCATAACTCGTTTTGAAACAATTAAAGAAATAAAATGTCAGTTCTTCATAAATCACCCTGTATTATATATGTTGCGCATTTCAATGCTACAGTTATATGATTTCTGACACGCACTCCTTCTACAAATTTGATTATCTAATCACGTTACAATGGGCTAGCCACTACTTGTTTATAAGATCAGAGGTTATTTCAGGCCTCTCCTTGGTTTCATACAGAATGCAAATCGCACATTGGTTCATTTTTTACTCTAAGGATTTGTTTCCAATCGGTGTTAGAGCGGAATGATAAGCATTGGACTGAACTCAATGTTGTTAGATAATGTGGAAAGCTTATGCATGAAAACACAGCACCTATCAATGAAATTTCTCAACTTGTGGTGGACGTTGAATCTGTCATAGCGCGGCGATGGTGCTGAAGGCCTGCACACGCCGATAAACAGAAAGCTGTTGTGTTTGTATGGACCACGTTCCCCATCCGGCAAGAATTGGAGGGGGTGATAATTTGAGACGCGTTTCGTATTCCGTACGCAACTTCCGACACCAATTCTTCGCACGCATGCGCACCAACTTGCAGCCCGTAAATCTTCAAATCCAATTTCTACCCCTTCCAAAATACATTCTCTCGCCTTGTTCGGGGTCACTACCTCCGTCGAAACGGAAATAAAAATGATGGGAGTGAATAGGGGGAAAAATAGGTCATTGAGTGCAAGATCTAGAAGAGTATGGGTTCATTGTTGCTAATAGAAACCATTAAACCAGAGTAGTACCTTTGCATAATTATATTTTGAACCGTGGTTTTCCAAAGGCGTCCAAAAACTGATCAATTGGCTGAAATTAAGCTCCGGTTCTAATAGTAAACTTGAAAGTATTTGAGGAAATGATTTGAAATCAACATCTGAACAGATAATCTGTTGCATCACAAAGTTCTATCTCTGCCCACTTCCGTGGTGTTGGGGTAGCGTGTCTGCCTCACATTCAAGAGTACCAGATTTTCCGGGGATTTCCCTTTCCTGAGAAGACGAATGTCGGGTAAATGTAAGCTCTTCGGACCCCGGGTCCTTTAGAGCTTTATTTCACCTATTTCATTCATTCATCCTCCGTCATGATTTCCCAGGTTAAAGCCTTAAATTTCAAGAAAAAAAATTCCTGTCTCCCACAATGTATCACAACTATCATAAAACATTAAGCGCACTGAACATATCTAAACTTATGTCTATTAGCGTGTATACAAACTAGGCGTACTAAAGCTCATTTTTAAATCTACTTCATTTTAATCCAAACAAGCTTTTGCAAAAATAACTCCATAACACATTTCTTTATAGATACAAAGCGCAAAGCGACAGTCAAATGCTCAAGAACTGGATGTATAACCTGGCCTTAAAGTTACATACTGTTTCAATGGAATCGCGAGAAATAGCTAAATGTTGAAAAGACTAAAAGAATGGCTTAAGTATTGAAGAATTCGAACCATTAATAGCGGATACCTCGGTAATGGCCGATGCCACAAAAATAAAATAAACACTATTTGAAATAAATTGTGTGCTTTAAACAGATCTAAATTTCTTGTGTAGTACGTTTTCGTTTATCGCTTTACGTTTAGCAGTTATACAAGATTGTACAAAATACCTTGGAATGAAGAGGACTTCAAAGGATATTCCCAAAAACTTCAAGATATACATTTTATTTGTCATGTAAATATCTTTAATATATGGTATTTTAATCAAAATCATTCAGCCGTTTCTTAGAAAATAAAAAAAAATTAAAAATATTGCATGTAAAAGGTAATTGCGGATAGGGGGATTTTCTGCAGGCAGGGTACTGAACTTAAATACCAAGTTTGGAGTTAGTCCAACTTTTCCTTTCTGAGTTATGCTGTTCACACACACACAGACAGACGCACGTACATAGCAACCTTTTTGTATACAGGGATCTCAAAACATACATTTTGGTGAAATTTTGGTATCATATTTTTGGGCGGAATGCAATACATTTACCTACTAGGTACGGGTAGAAAAAGTAATAACGATTTGATAGAGCTTGCATAGCTCTACGGCGAATCCTATTTAGAAGCATTAAGTTAGGCTTTGAATTTCTCTATTAAGAGTGAGACAGCTCTGAGTTAACGTGTGAGGCTTGTAATTGGGAAGTCTCGGGTTTGAATCCCGTCGACTGCCCACTCTGACCTTGGGTTTTTCTTGATTTTCTCTGGTAAGTAGATGAATGCTGGGGTGGTTTCCCATCTATAAGAATTTCCTTTGCATGGTTTTCTTTCATTCCGTTTCCTTCTCATATTTTACGTGTGCTTCTAGGTTTCGTGCAGTAGCTGCCGCAGATGCTTGCTCAAAGCAACGAGTATTCTCCGTGGACCGTGGACAGTAGAGGACTGCTTGGTTAACACGTCGTTCATTGCCCTCTTTGGGAAGCTCTAGTAGTGGGACGAGCCAGGAACTTTTAGGAACTTCCGCGAGTTTCTCTACCTGCGGTCTGTAGTCTTCTATGGTCCCTACACTTCATCCTTCCTCCTGGGGGCTGATGGCTATAATAGATCTTTCGTAGCTCACAGTGTGCGAGGTGTACCCTTCCTTTTATATACCATATAGCCTATTAGGTTGTTGAACACAGTATAGCATATGAGGCGCCTGATACAAAACGCAAATTCATGTTAAAATGTATCCAAATAGAGAAAAAAGTATGCCTTCCTGTTTATGTCTACAACATGTGTGTTACATACATGTAGTGTCATTTTCCAGTAATTAAGGATTTAGCTTCGGACTAAACAGATTTTGTTGCAACGTAATGGTAATTCGGATACAGGATTCTGTTAGATAAAGGGATTTACACGTAAAATTACTCAAACAATTAGCGTTAAATTTTTTTAAAGCCTTACTTACAGTTTGAAATGTCGGTTTGGAAGTTCAGAATGCTTTGATAGAGTTAATCTGAAGCTTGTCCAAGAGATTCATGGTTTATTAACCAATAACGTCCCCCAATTTATTAGTTCAATGATGCTCTAATACGGCATCTGTCAACATAATATGTGTCAATTAATATTGTGGCATAATGATACCGGCGCTTCCGTCAATTGTGACGTAACGGTACCCAGTGACAACGCCAATTGTAACGATACCCGTAATGGTAGGGCGTAGCACATGATGGCCTCGAGAGAGTTACGGGTAACGGTTGCTGGAATGGGGGTGAAAGGGTGCCATTATAAACATGTAACTTCTGTTCCCAATATTTTTAATATTTAATTTGTGTAATATAACCAACATCACATTAGAAAGAAGGAATTAAACGTTTTGGATGGATTTACCTGCGTGGCAGAGTATGTCCGACGGTCCATGTTCTTCCGGCCTAACGCCTACGTCGAGTTTGAAAATCAACACTAAATAAATTTAAGAGGGTCAACAAAGGTTCCTGCTAGACACGTGGCTGGCCGAGAGAGAGAGAGTTGTCAAGAAACCCTAAGTTTAAATACCCGACAAAATGCTGATTAGTGCCTTGCTGGCAACTGACGTAAGCGGCGGAAATTACGTAACTCGCCAAGTGTCGGGCATGAAGTGATATTTACCCTAAACTGCGTGTCACTTAATCTCTGCTTACTTCAACATCCGGAAAACGACGCGCAAGAAAGCTAAAACTAATTTCCTGGAGTGCTTATAAAAATTTGGCCTAAATATCTCTAACTTTATAAAATCATATTTATCAAAATCTGTTAAAATAAAATTATAATCGCACAGTATTATAACATTTCGTTGCTGAATTACAACACTAAAATATATAGCACATCCTTTTTATTTAACCTTATTTGAAGAGTTCTCATTAACTGTACACTCGGCCACAAGGTATAACATTTAGAACTATACAGGTTATCGTATAAAAGGCAAACAATTAACTTCGTTATGCACGTAATAATGCATACAGCTAAACATGTGTTGCATTCACATTATTTCACTGCTCACTTTTCTATACACTGTTCATATAAAACCTTATCCTGCTATACTTCCCTTTAACAGAATTAAATCTTCATGACACATCTACACATTTCATTGTAAGTATAAGGTAGGAAACATTGTAAGTATAAGAAGAATACAGAAAACTTGAGTGTAATTGCTATATGATAGCTTTGAAATTCGGTGCTCTTCGCAAGGACAGGAAAAGTAGGGATAGGGAATTGCGGTTGAAAAAGCCTTAAAATATTTAAAAATTGAAATCAATAACAAAGAATATTTCGGAAATGGTTAGCACCACAAAGCTTTTGTTTGACACATATTGTGTGCTTTAACTAGACCTACTTTTTTGTTTATTACTTATACAAATGTTATTCCGAATGAAGACTTCACATACTATTCCTAGAAAATTCAACAAATACATTTTATTTGTAATGAAACTATTTTAAACATATAGGATTTTAATTCAAATCCTCATAGCCATTTCAATAAAATAAAAAGCATTTTTTCATGTAAAGGGTAGTTTTGGTTGGGAATTTTTGAAAATATTCCTATTCTATACTCAGAAGATATTGGACTTAAATACAAAGTTTGGTATATAATCGACTCTTCATTTTTGAGTTATACTGTTCGAAGCACACATTCCCACAACTTTTTCTAAATTTCTTCTTGGATCACAAAATGTGTATTTGCGCTGAAACCTCGGTATAGAATTTTAGGTGGAATACAATACTTCCTCGACTTTAGGAAAGTCGCATCTAGACCCTTCCCTAGTCATATTTTAGTTCTTTTTAGCTGAGCGTAATAACGTTACTTATAAGCATTATAGATTAGTCGTTCTCAGAAGTTAAAATAATGTTATTCTCTTTTGTTGCAGCTTAATACTGTGGTGCAGTTTCTTACAAACTAAAGGTAAGGATTAATTTTTCATGACAGAATTAATTGTGTAACTTAATATAGCAGAATTAAAAACCTGAAATTATTCATACTTGAATGATATAATTTAAAAATCCGTTGTATAATATTCGCATGACTTTCTATACGCACTCGTTTAAATACTATTCTTACAAAACCTTATTCTTCTGACTCCTTTATGTTAATCGAGATAAACCTTGCATAAATAATTTCATTACACATTGCGTAATATACACAAGAGGAATATAGGTGACTGACACAATTCTGATGTAACGCATTCACATGACTATGTTTATTAGTGGGTATAAAAACTATTCTTACTAAAGCTTATTTTTTATCTGGTTCATTTTTGTCCAAAGAAATATTTTCAGAAATAGCTACATCACACATTTCGTTATAGATACAAAGGGAACAGCGACAGTCAAATGTTTAAGAACTGGACGCTATACGCTAGCTTTAAAGTTCCATACTTTTTCCATGCAATCGCGAGAAACAGTTCAGTTCGGGGCGAAGATCTACCCGGAGCCGAAGCCCCCCTTTTAGGCTCAGGGGAGGGCGCCAACCGAGTGACCCCTCTCCCTAGGGCTTTTGCATTAGGACAATGCCTGAAAGATTAAAAAGCTTCCCCTCGGTTGCGCAGGGACGAAGTGGATATGCCATTTACGCGCTTCTGTCCCAGAGAGGAAGACTACCAAAAAACCACGAACTAGCACACCGTCTACTGGTTCTCTAGGGCGATACTGAAAGAAACTGAGGCGTCTCACCTGCCTGCTAAGGCATCCCAGGAGTTATCAGGAACCACTGCCCCGTCGAGACCAACCCAATCCGAACGACTTATATACGGGAGGGCCTCAGACGTTCACCCTAACGCACTCCTAATAATTCAGAAGTACCAGAATGCTAGGGATACGCAGAGTCTCTACCACGGCAGCTGGACATCACGGTACCACCCTCCCCTACGCAAATCGCGAGAAACAACTGACTATTGACAGGGCGTCGGAACAATGACCAAGCAATGAATAATTCGAACCATTAATAACGGATGTCCCAGAAATGCCTTATGCCATAAAAATGTATTTGAAATAAATTGTTTCTTTTTAAGAGATCTACATTTTTGCTTTCTCTACTACGTATAGTAAGTAGGGAAGTATTGTATTCCACCCAAAAATTCGATACCAAGATTCCACCGGAAATATGTGTTTTGAGGCCTCCTGAATCCAAAAAAAGCATTTTTGGAAAAATGTCCGTGTGTGTGTGTCTGTCTGTCTGTCTGCGAACAGCATAACTCAGAAACGAACAGTCGGATAAACACCAAACTTGGTATTTAGGCTCAGTATCTTCCAGAGATGCGAAACAAGGGTTTTCAAGAAAATCCCCCACCCCAGATTACCCTTTACATGGAACATTTTTCGAAAATTTTAATTTTTTCGGAAATGGCTTTAACGATTTTGATTAAAATATCATGTATATAAGATACTTTCATGACAAATAAAATGTATATCTTGAATTTTCTGGGAATGTCTCCAAAAGTATTCTTCATTGTGAACGACTTTTGCATAACTGCTAAAGCATCAGAGATAGACAAAATGTTACTACACAAAAAATGTAGTTCGCGTTAAAATACACAATTTATGTGATATACATTCTTTTTTATTATTGAGTGAACCATTTTCAAGATAATGCTTGTTATTCCTTTAAATTTTCCAATACCTATACTTTTTCTCAAATGGGAATTTGTTATTCATTTTTTTATGTTCTGGACATGCAAAGAGAATTGATGCGCCACATAGCAACCAGCTCTTAAAACATTTGACTATCGCTTAAAGCCTAGAATATTCCCCTTGTACCTACAAGAAAATTAGCAATAAGATTAACATCTTGATTAACATGAAGCATATGGAGAATAAGCGTTTGTAAAAATAGTTTGTACAAGAGTAGAGAAAGTCATGTGAGTGTAACACATCAGATTTTGATGTACTACGTTTTGGTCTATCGCTTAACGTTTATCAGTCATATAAGATTATACAAAACCCCTTCCTAATGAAGAGAAATCTATAGTCAATTCTCAAAAAAATTCAAGATATATATTTTGTCATGCAAATGTTTTTAATATATGGCATTTTAATCAAAATGATTAAGGTCATTTTTTAGAGAATCAAAAAGATCGAAATATGATCCATGTAAAGCGTAGTTAGTCAGAAATATTCTCTTAAAAATCTTCGTGTAGCAGCTTTGTAAGATACTGAACTTAAAAACCAAGTTCGGTATTTTCCGACTTTTCGTTTTTTTAGTTGTGATATTTGCGCACACATACAGACACACACACACTTTTCTAAAAATGCTTCTATTGGGTTCGGGGGAGTCTCAGAGCATATAATCTCGACATATAATTTTTGGTTGGAATACAATGCTTCCCCTACTTACTGTGTGTGGTGAAGAAAGTAAAAAATGGGTTTTAAGCTGACTTTGAAATTGCTACTCTTCCCGTGTCATCGCGAGAAATTGACCGAGACGGTTGGTCGAGGTTGTTAATGCGTGAACTTGTAATCGGAAGGTCTGTGGTTCAAAACACGACAGAACCGTCTTCCCGGACTATTATATAAAATAATAGATCGTATTTTAGTTTTTATTTATGCTTGTACAGAGTTTTTAAAAAAAAAAGAGCTTCGTTAATTTATGTTGGTACGTATGTATTTTGTTTTTTTAGAACTTGTGTAGAAGCAAAATTGTTTTAATAAAACACGGTTTTGTGTCCGGTTTAAGTTTAATTATTAACAGTTTGACCAATTTTAAATTATATTATTCATTTTAAATGTATACTACAAGAGAGCATTTCCAGCTGTCGCATAAAATAAATCGAATATTATTATTCTTGACATGTGATTATTAAGAAAACACATAATGCACTTTACCGCGTCTTTTTGTCGTGTAGCGTACCTGATGTTAAATGGCGTCGCAGGTGTGAAATTACGTAAATCACTTTTTAGCCAGGGGTCCCCACGTGTTCCAGAAAGTAACAAATGCCCTTTTCCACGAGACAGCGCGCGCATGTGATGGAAGCAAAACCGCCCCTGTAAGATAGCCTGCCCACTGTGCTTTATCAACTGAGACAGAAACGAGTAACAGAACCTAATTACGTTCTTGTGGTGCAACGGCATTAACTACCAACTGCGTTCTCTACGCGAGGTGCACATACTCCTTTTGTTAGCACAAGAGACCTTAAAATATACCAGCAATATTTAGTGTTCTATGAACTCAGATAACTCTGTAAATACTCTTGTTCTGATCAAACCTTTTTTTTCCAGTTCAAGTGTTTACAAGGCGACCCGGGTTCAAACCCAGGGACCCGTATGTAGGATTTGTGATGGACAAAGCGACATCTGGGCGGGTTTTCTCCGGGTTCTCTGGTTTCCCCCGCCATTCATTCCTCCAACTGCTCCATCATCACCTTTCCTTTCATCCATTTCACCATCATTTCGTTTCATCTACTTCCTTCCTCCCATACCAGGCATCGGGCTGATCACCCATCCTGGATATTGTCTGATCCATGAGTGTCTGCTCCGACGGGCCTCTGACCCCAGGCACCCGCCTGTAAGTCCTGGGGGGGGGGTGTAAGTCCTACATAAGAGGAAGTTAAACAGAAAGAAAAGAGTAAATTTTTCAAATGTTTATCAGTATTTGACAAGATAGGATGAGTTTGACAAGAACTTGCAAGACATGACAATGTCATACGTGCGTATTTACACGTTTTCTCTTTGCCGAAACCTCTTCAGAACACATTGATAATTTATCACGTGCAAAGTAAATTACTATTAACGTCACTATATATTAATTTGCAATGAAATATTGCTTTCTACATAATATTACATAGTACAGTCACGTATTACAGCCCTTGAAATCAGGTTACGATTAAAGAATAGATTGGAAATAGTACGATTTGTTAGATTAACTACACTATACAACATTACATTAATGCATTATTGTACACTTCGGAAATTTGCCTGGTAATTTCTTCACAAGCTCTCATCTTTCATCTTGTGGTAATCCACGAAACCCACGACGTAAAGAATGGTTAGTTTTCATATAATGTATTGAGATCGCATATGACATCCGTTACCCAGGTCGTCCTCCGGGTATGATGGTTACCATGCTAGCCTCTAGTTCCAAGGTCGTGGGTTCAAACCGGCTGAGGGCGATGGATTTTTCGGGCCTAAAATCCTTATCATGGCTTCCTTCGGAAGGGAAGTAAAGCCGGTAGTCCCGTGTCGTTGATTTACGGCACGTAAAAGAACTCAAGCCTAATAAAAAGATCTCTGAGCATAATAGCTGACTTTCACGCCCAATATATAGTGGGACGCTAAGGACCACAGCAGTTAAGGAGCATCCATAAATAAAACTCAATTCAATTCCCTGCCCAGGTAGCCATTTTTGTTTACTTTTCGCTTTCAGTCATGTTTCATATTTTACGCACTGTAAATAGTCGTATTTCATTCGCCAAAACCATCAAATCATTGTCAAGCTATTGATCGTTAAGAGCATGTCCTTTTTTGCTTTCAAGGCTGTCAAAGACTTTAAAAGCATTAGAATTAATTTGACAAGAAAAGTTGTGAAGTTGTGGCTACTCTTGAAAAGTCCCGTAGAGCATTGAATTTGACAAAAAATTTGATCGCGTACAAGGAGGTTTAGGAATAGTAGTTATATGAATTATAAGGATAAAATGTTGATGACAAAAAAATCACCTTATAACAAGGACCCGGATATTAACGCACTTTGTTCAAAAACTGTGTTGTACAATGATAGAAAAGTAATTACTTTAACTTTAAATTGTCCTTGCAGCAAAGTTACGTGTATCATAAACTTTAGTTTGGTTTGTTTATTTTTCGACGATAGTGTTTATGGATCAACCATGCTGTCATGGTGGCAGTCGCTCTTCGTGGTGTAGTGGCTACCATGATAGCTTCTAGTTCCCGAGATCGCGGGTTCAAACCCGGCGGAGGGCGATGGATTTTTTCGGGCGTATCCTTAGCATAGCTTCCTTCGGAAGGGAAGTAAAGCCGATGGTTTCGTGTCGTAGATTTACGGCACGTAAAAGAACCTCAAGCCTGATAAAGAGGTCTCTGAGTTTTATTTATAGACGCTCTTTAACTACTATGATCCTTAGCGTCCCATTCTATATTGGGCGTGAAAGACTGGTAGTTTTGCTCAGAGGCCTCTCTATCAGGCTTGAGGTTCTTTTACGTGCCGTAAATCTACGACACGGCACCACCGGTTTTACTTCCCTTCCGAAGAAAGCCATGCTAAAAATTTTTACGCCCGAAAAAACACATCGCCCTCCGCTGGGTTTGAACCCGTGACCTTGGGAACTAGAGGCTAGCATGGTAACCACTACACGGCTAATGTAGTTGTTGCTAGTACCACCATGTTCAATAGCCGTTATTGATTTTATTTGATTCACGAGTAAGTACTATTTCAGTTATTCACTATCGTAGGAAAAATAGTATGCAATACGCATGCGTTAAGTTCACTGGAACTCTTACTCGTTTTCCAATGATAAAATGATGCACTTAACACACTTTCATCGCACTCTAATATTTTGATGCTGTAATGCCTGCTTTTGTTTATATACAAAGGCAGTGAATGGAACAAATGGTCGCCTGCAAATGAGCAATCAGTACCGAATATTATCTGAGAAAACTGATATACAAACACCCCACGACCTTATCTCCTAATTGCTGATAAATATTTATCCCTTTTATAGCGTATTATTCGAATGAAATGTGATTCCTTCATTGAGTAATCACGACGTTCGTCAAGAAATAATTTCACGTTAGGAAACATGGGCATGTTTGTATGCACGAGGCGAAAATATCTCTTCATTTCGAAATCAATTTTTGCTACTAATAAGCCTATGAAGAGTCATCTGCGTTACATTCACATGACTTTTCCAACCAACTATTGTTTATTTTTGTAACTGTTGTATTTAAACGATTGTTATTAAATGTTATTTTTATAGTTAATATATGATATTCGAGAAAACGTTTGCATATAAACGTTTTGAATGATATTTCGCTGTAGGTACGACTGCCACGATAGTCAGATGTATAAAAAGCGGATTGCTATATGCCGGCTTTGAAATTCCATACTTTGCATTCCATCACGACGTACAAATAATTATGAGTTAGCGTTTCAAAAGTGTATAAGCGCTGGAAAATTCAAACCAATGGTAGCCAACTGCTTACTTTAATAATTGCTATTTTTTTCTCCGTTAGGTCATAAAACCGAGTAAAGACACTCCTAATGACAGATCACCGGCTCCATGCCTCCATTGCGACACGTGAGGCTCGCATTCGGGAGGTCCGCGGTTCAAATCCTGCTAGGACCGTTCTCCCTGACTTTAGTTCCTCTTTCCAAATTTTCCTAGTCCTCATAACTGGCAAAAGCCACGGACATACCCTAAACTTATGCCCGGGACATTTCCTCCCTAAAAGTCCTCTCCAAATATAATTTTAATGTATGTATATCAAGAACGGCCTCGGAATACTAAAAAGATGACAAAAGTTAGCTCGGTTACTGTTATGTTTTTGGTTTCATTTCTTTTCTTCTTTTTTTTTCTCTCCAGCTCTTCCAATATGTGAGCTTTGCTTTGTACACTTTACCATTTGCCTTCTATTCAGAGCTGGAGAAAATAAAAAGAAAAGAATCACACACACACACACACACACATATTCAAACATTTTCAGAGATACCCTTTTACAGTCCAACTTAAGAAACGACGAATATTTTATGATTGATGCAAATAAAAAGTATCATTCAGGTTGAATATGGACTGGAGTAACTAAAGGATTAGCTGGAATAAAGTTATCAGGATCTGTTATATTGAGATAAATTGTGTGTTTTAACGAGCTTCATACTTTCGATAGTAAGATTTTCTCTCTCTTATGATTTCCCCGTTATAAAAAAGTCAATCAGAAGTCTTCGTTGGCTACTGACATAAAATTCAATATATAACATTTTATTCGTGGACGACGACATGTTGGTTGGCTGAGGGCAGCTCGAAGAAGTGTTAAGCGTGTACCCGCCCTGAGTAGAGCTAAACCTCTTAGTGACGGGATGTGGGGTTTGTAGTGTGTCTGGTGACGTTTATGTAGGGGAAACATCCAGTAATCGAGAGCAGGCCGCCCAGGTTTACCTGGGCGGGATTTAATCGCCACAGTACCTAGCTGCAAGTGCGGCTTTACCTGTGAGATATAGATTCGTCATAACATATGTCGAGCATATGAACCCGACGCGAGCCAATAAGAACTCAGCTCAGCTCATTTTACTCCCTACTTAAACCCAGCATCGCTAGACCCTCCTGACAGTCTTTGATTTGTTTTCTCTTGGAACAGTGGACCCACCACTTAATATGACCGACATAAGAGAGGTGGAACCGGAAATTCAAATTTACTCTAGAATCAGAGATCTCAACCTATGGTGCGCGAGCTACTGCCGGGTGATGAGTAAAGATTTGAAAAAATAAGAAAAATTAACATTTCTTTTACAAACAACAAATACTTTATAGTTCTACCATAACTAAATAGATACAATAGATGTTGCATTATCATAAAAGTTTCTGTGTGATAATGCACAAGAAGGTTAAATCCTACGACAATGATAGCAGCTGGAATATATTTTATCAGACAACAATGGGAAACGTTTTGTGGTTTCTTTCTGCTGCAAGCCGCATTTACATTTAAGAAAGCCGTGGAATTATATTGTTAGAAAGGTAGAATCAGACTGAAATATGGCAAAAAACATGGCTACCGTGGAAGAACAATTAATTCAGATCCTGAGTTTGTTTGGCCGTGTGTGGCCGGGCACTGTCACGTACTATTGCTTCCCCATAAACCTCACACAGTTGGCGATGAATGTTTGCTGGCGTAAGATTTCTCGCATTTAAAAAACCAATCAATGATCTGAATTCATAGTCGGTGGGTGGCTCGATTGTTTTGAACATTTCGAAACGCTCTAACAACAGGAAACGACAAAGTGACGATCGCCCACAGCTACGTCTGGCTTCCTAATGAACAGAGAAAGTGATTGCGCATGCTCAAAATCGTGACTGCAGCGGCAAAATATTAAAACCACTTCGTACTATTAAAAACTATATATTGTCACGAACGTGACTGAGGAGATCCGTATTGTAATTATTATTTTATATTAATTGGCATTATCTTGTTAACCTGTGACAGGTTTCTGAATTCATATAGAATCATATTTTATACTTCTTAATTCTGCTCAAGTCTTAGTAAATTGTATATATGACAGGAAACAGTGATTTGCCACTTCCTTTGACATGTCAAAGGCATTTCACTATGCCATCATTTCCTCAGGGATACTTGTCTTTCTGCACAGCTCTTAGCTGCACCCTGTGAATCACATGATCCTTGGAGAGTCTTAAGCCTACGCATTTTCCAGGGCGTCGGCAAACCATATTTGGTAATAGCTGCCACGGTATTAGAATGAACCCCTCTAGGGTATTCAACTCTATATAAGCAAGCGCTTGAGCTCTGCTCGGGGGACTTTGTATTGTAACTTGGTCGGGACCGCTATGGTACCCGTCGACGGTCGCTGCACGGCCGCTCCGGATGGTTTCATTTGGTACCACTAGCGGCTTGACAAAGTCGTGTTGACTATTGGCTCCCCTCATCCACGACGAGACGTTTCTCAAGGTAAGCATTATAAAATAAATTGTTAATAATAATGTTAGCTAGTACCATCATCATCCCTGATCTTGTAAACCAAACTATCGCACGGTAGATATGTAACTCTTTAGAATACAGTCAGATCGCTCTAGTCAAGAGTTTTAATAATTGTCTCTACCTCTGCAATCCCTCATTTAGCTATTCCCCCCAGTGTCACAACTTAGCACGTGACAATATCTTGTTAAAATAAACAATTTAATGTCGGAAGTTCTCCGTGGCAGTAAACAATGCAGAGATATTTGTTATTGGTTTGAACTTTCAAATAATTTATATTTTTTCCCAAGTTGCTACGCTCCTATTAGTTTATTGTTTCTCTCGTGGTCATGCCAAGACTGAATTTTCAAAGAAGCATTCACATAACAAACCGATTTTTAAAGTTCTGACTATCGTTGAATTCCCTTGTACCGGCAACAAACTATGTAATAAAACATTAATTTGTAATGTAGACAGAATAAGCTTTTGCAAGGGCAGTTTATAGAAGAGTGGGTAGAGAGAATGTCATTTGAATGTAATGTGCCAATTTCTGAAGAGCTTTTATCATTTGTTGTTTCTCGCGATGTGATGGAAAGAGTTTCAAAGCCAACATATAGTGATCCAAATTTTAAACATTTGACTATCGCTTCACTTACCTGTTCCTAGCACCTACAACGAAATGTGTAGTGGAATTATTAACGTTTATCTCGATTAACATAAATAAGATATAAAAATAAGATTTTGTAAGTATATTGTAGAAGAGAGATTAAATTAAGCGATAGGCAGTGAGAAGTGATGCGAGTGTAACAGATTTTTTACGAGCACACCATAAATAGGGACATATCGAAGTGACATTCTGGCTAGTATTTTAATCGACTGACGGAGGAGAAATACGAGATTAATATTGATGGATAGCTCTCTGACTTCCTTGATCTAACTTGTGACTTTTTTTATTAGATAAATGAAATTGAGTTTTATTTATGGACGCTCTTTAACTGCTGTGGTCCTTAGCGTCCCATTCCATATTGGACGTGAAATACCAGTAATTTTGCTCTTCAGAGGCCTCTTTATCAGGCTTGAGGTTCTTTTATTTGTCGTAAAACTACGACATGAGACCACCAGCTTAACATCCCTTCCGAAGGAAGCCATGCTAAGGATTGCTACGCCCGAAAAAACCCATCGCCGGGTTTGAACCCGCGAACTCGGGAACTAGAGGCTAGCAAGGTAACCACTACATCACGGAGGACGCTTTTCATTAGATAGGCTGAAAGGTAAAACGTATACAAGGCCTCACGTATTGGGGGATAACCGTAGCCGAGCTAAATCATGTCATTAGGAATGTGTTGACCAGTACTATGATCTAACAAAAGAAAAAAGTGGGAGTCGGGAATTATCAAAACTTTTATTATCTGGAATTCCTCACTAACGTCTCAGATTTTACAATTTTATAACTTATTCGTTAGTATAAATTATATATTGATACATTGCCAGATATGTAAAAGAATTGCTCTCCGATACCCTAAATAATTTTGTGGACATCATAAATGAAAAGGTTGAAAATTAGGTGCAGTTTTTAAATATTTTCAAATTAATTAAAATGGTGAGACGAATACTTTCCACAGCATAAAAGTAATAATATGTTTTGATTTTTTGCAACATCCCAATGTCATTATAACACAGAAGATTCCTATAATATTATAAATCAACAAGAGAGAAATATACGGATATTCTGATATTCATAACATGTTTTGTAAATGCGGGTTAAATTAAGAAGAAAAAAATAAAATTCGGTTGGATATATTTCTTTTAGTTTTACTGACGACATTTATTTTCGCAGAGATCACATAATTAAAAGAGTAACCCTCATTATTTTGCAAAGAGGAAATCTGCTTTATTTCCAATGAAGGCGCTATCTCTAAAGATAAATTTCTCTCCCGTGTACCACTTTTGTGCAAGACAGAGGAAAAAAACACGTTCGAGAGGTTTGTTTTAATGAAAAGAAAACGATATCCCCGTCGTTAATGGCGTGCTGGAGATTCTTAAAACGTGAATCGAAGTAAAATTAGAACCCCCCCACCCCTCAATAAAACTCGGCGTCTGTAAGTTAAATTCCTTCACGCGCAGCATCATTCCGTGATCTGCCTACTGTAATGAGTGCAGTCATACAAAATTTATCCTTTCAGGAGGCCGAGTTGAATAATCCTCTAACGAATGTGCAGCAATAAATGGAAGTTACAACATTAAATCCTAAGAAATTTATAGCGGGAAGACGATAAAACCTTACTTAGAGCGAAGATTTGTTTTTGTGGAAGGGGAAGTGGTGTAAGAATTGCTCCAACAGCTCCTCCGAGAAACTGCTCTACAAATATTTGTCATCTTAAGCTTATTAAAAAGTTAAATGCTGCAGTTCTGTTAACCAAATGAGAACTCGCAAATTAATGTAATAATTTCCAGATTGCCTCAGCATTTGCCAAGTAACGTTCAGCATTTCAACAAAAAGGATGTTTCTACAGTACTTGTAAGATAGAAACCATTCTCGTCATTTTAACGTTCATTTATTTTAACGTGGAAAATTAAGGAATTATTTAAAGCAGCTTTTCGCCTCACAAGGCATTGTGTTTTAGCATTAACATTTGTGTAGAAATCTAACTCATACCGAAGTATATCATTCTTTAGATAGAATGTACAGTCGAGGGCATGAAATCGTTCCAAAATGTTGTGCAGTGGTTTGTGTTGGTAAGGAAATATTAAACCGCCTCTTCCACGTCCACTCCCCAATTTTTGCGTAGCTCTAATACCCCATTTAATGTTTGTCTTGACCCCCCTTTCCCTTCGCTCCTGAGCGTAAAACCGATTTGTGTTCATAGGTTAACGTTTGAGTGACAGACTTTTGACATCAAACCAATGAGACGGACTCATCCAGTCGTGCACAAGCATGCCTTCCAGCCACTCAGTTAAAATGTTTCCGAATCTTCCCCTTTCGATGCTCACCTTGTCCTGATCTTTGTTCATATGCTAATGCGTGCGTGTCGGACTTAGATTCAGCCAATAAGAAATTGGCTTACCCAGAGCTGGTGTGAAACAGGATGATAAGGAGATTCTATCAACATTAAATAAAGAAAAACATAATAGGAAACCAAAGGTATCGGCACGTTTCCGTGCACTCGATTGTACGTTGATCAAGATATTTTTCCCCCGCTTTCCTGTATCAAGCAGCTAATGGGAGATGGAAACATTTTGAACTTTAATCAAATGTATCTATCCAGACAAAACTAACAGTAATCCCACGAGAGGTTACGTGTTTATCTAATGAAACTTGTACCCTTGAAATTTGTAATGACTATTTCATGAACAAAATGTAACAGATTATATGAATAATAATTACTTTCTTATGTATGTTGTTTAAAACCAAATCGCCATTATGTTAGCTGTTAGATTACGGCATACTTACTAAATGAATGAACAATTGAATGTGTTGAGGAGTATTAACAAATGCTACCAACAGTAGGAATTTAACTTCAAAATAACCTAAAATCAGAACACTATAAAGACGCACAGATTTCAAGAAAATTATTTATTTTTAATTTGACACTTCTTTAATGTGCATTGTCTAATAATACAATCGATGACGTAGACTGTTAATCATTGAATACTGATACTATTACGGTTCAGTAATCGCTGACATTTTATTCGATGAAATCGTATACTTACAAGCATATTATAAGGTGAATGACTCCAATTGGTTGATAACTCAGTCATTGCTAAACGTTATTGGTCAATATCAAACACGTGCGTTTGAATGGCATGGTCATATAAATTGATTAATCTGGAAAATGAAATTTTTCTCATTCAAATTAGATAAGTGCTTATTAATAATTATTGTTAATTTAATTAGTGTGAATACATTATAGGCATTATAAAAGTTAATGGTGGAAGGAGTATGACTATAGCTTGACTTGATTATACAATTTCTGCTAAATTAAATATTATAGAAGTTGCTTTGAACAATTAGATTCCCGAAAAAAGTACCTTGTATATGATATTAATCACGGCATTACCTGTGGTGCGCTTTAATATTCAAAAGAACTTGAATTGATTTTCCTCTACAATATTTTTGTACAATCAGCACATTTTCTACAGTCCACTATTGAAGTTTCCTCAGAATCGTAATTTCTGTGATGTACTACTGAAGGAGTTCTAAGTTTGACTCGGTCAAACTGTTTGTATCTGAAAAACGTGCGTTTCGGACAGAGGTCGATAGATCGTTTAGAAGTGTTGTGAAACTGCTAAGTTGGTACCAATTTCTGATAATGTCAGATCGGTTGGAAGTGACGAGATTGACAATGCTCCTCACAGACAGGAGAGTAAAGCGGGAACTGCTGCTATAGATAGAGGTGCTTCAAAGATTGACCTGCGCAGAGACCTGGAGCAACGTCTGTATTGTGTGCGAAAATTCTAAACTGAATTAACAATCACGTACAACAATTACACCATAAATAACGTATCTGATACAACATTTCTTGGGCTCCAATTAGATGGAGAGCTCGACTGGAGAAAGCAAATAAAAATAATGCTGCCAAAACTCAGCTCGGACTGCTTTGCCTTAAAAAAACTTAAAAAATTTGCTCCACCAAAATGCCTTAATAACAGCATATTATGCCTACTTTCATTCCCTGTTGCGATATGGAATAATGTTCTGGGTTAATTCGGCACATAGCAAGCAAGTATTTGTATTACAAAAAAGGTCATGCGTATTATCTGGTGTTGGGTCCCGTCCTTCCTGTAGACCCTTGCTCAAAACCCCAAAAATTCTTACTCTCACTGGTGAATACGTATATTCTCTGTTGAGCTGCCTTACAGATAATTATGTTAACCTCACAATGAACCTTGTTGTGCATGACCACAATACAAGGCATGCAGGCGATTTGCATAGACCAGCAAATAGCTTAAAACTGTTCCAAAAAGGATGTTACTATTCTGCAATAACCTTCCATGCTAGTTAAAACTATTAGGTGTGAAGGTTGTTTATTTTAGGAGGAGTTGTATTGTACTTCGACTGTTGGGGAGCCGAACTTGATGAAGTAGTTGCAACCGCACGTATGGTAAAAAGTTTCCGGTAGCCTTTGCCCCAAATTTAAAAATATTAACTTTGTAATTTGACTGTTTCTTTAAATATTATATATTTATGTTTACCGCGGCTGCGTCAGTATTAATTTGTAGAGACATGTTTCTCTTTGCAGGGAGTTGTGCGGCTGAAGAATGTAGGCTTACACAGATTATAATTTTTTACTTGACTCCTTTTATTAATTCTTGACACGATTTAAATAACACTTCACTGATATAGAGAGCGTGAGATTATTTGTTAATTACTTGCACTTTTTAACACGTAAGCTATTTTTGTCTCACATTGAATACGTATTAAACTTCTCGAGGACGCGTCTCGCGTCCGGTTAGGAACGCTGCTAGCAACTAACTTCTGAATTTGTAAATATTGCTTCAATTCAGTTTCTGATTGGCTAATCCTAATCCAATAGAATACTTTTATTTAACTTTCAGGTTTTTCTAGTTGTTGATTGGCTACTTATAAATTGTCTAAAAATTACATTATTGTTGCTGCAAGAATTATCAGTAGCATTATTAAACTTTCTAATTCATTATTGCCTCAAGGTTACCTCATTGTTATCAAATTTTAACCTATTATTCTCACAGCTCCAACATTATTAAATTAGGTAATACATTCACATAACATTATTACACATATATACAATAATATAAACATATACAATGTCTAATATACACTTTTTATATATTGTTACATATACATATTGCTTTAAGGCGGGCTGTTATTATATTTTATATTATATAATTTGACTGAAATCGTTTGTGTTAAAAATACTGCCTCATAGGCAAGCCCAATCAACGTAACATCTTTAAGAAAGAGCTAAAGTATTTCTTATATACTCACTCCCCATATATGTACTATGGAGGAATTTTTTAATATGTGGTGCAACATATAAATATTCAATACATAGGGCAGATGGCATATGATAGTGACTTATTTGTTATTGTCCTACTGTAATGCATGTTGAGATGTTTATTGTTGGAATGGTGATGCTTGACAAATTTCCATTTCTTAGATAATGCATGGTATGGGGAGAGAGAAGGAGAGGGAGAAACGTTCTTGGTGTTGGGTATGTTATTATTTAAGAAGTTCTTGGTGATGGGTATGTTTATTATTATGCTGCATATTTCATAATTGTATGACGTGTTCAATGTCCCTGAGCATTGCTCACACTAAATGAACAAACAAACAAACAAAGTGAAGCGTTGACAAGTGAAATTTTCCTGCACCAAAGAAAATAACAAATAGAGGAATATATTTGGAAGTTAAGAGGAGCGATTTTCAAAGAAAAGCAGGGAGGAGCTGATTTTGCGACCTAATAAGTTTATACACTCAAGCACTCAAAGAGCAACACATGAGGTAAGTGATAATGTAGTACACAAAGCCATGCGGTCAAGACGACACTGCGTACAGAGTACGCTGTAAACATCCTCCTTAATTTCTATTGCTCAAATACTCGTATTTGATGAACAGAATTCAATGCTATTTGAAAGTGAACAATTTTGGGCTTTGCTGCATTACTTTGGTCTTCATTGAAAAAGTTAATAAAAGCTAAAGGAAAGTGAATAACTTACCGTAGGAGTGGGTTTTAGGAGTATTGTTGTCTGTTCTATAGTTGATCCCCACTTGCCCGCCCGTTTTAGGTGTTTTACTTTTATAGCAAAATTACGGTGTGAAGATGACAAGCGTGGCCATCTTATCACTATTGTACATGCGCAATGCGAAATGCCAACCTAAATGAGAAGTGAAATCCCGCAAAATTAAGCGATGTGCTCTTACTTCTTCTTCTTCTTCTTAATTTTTATTTGCCGCTGATATAAACACAATGCATTGTTATTAACAGTACATTACAGGAAACAAAATGGCTTGCGGAGAATGTGAAAGTACAATAAACACGGTAGTGAGAGAGCAATTAGGTGTGGAGAACTTACAGGTACATTAGTAACCTAAGCTAATACAAAAAAACTAAACTTAACTTAACCTCTTATGAATCAGAACTTATGTTTATATACAAATAAACGGAACATAACCTCACCTGAATCAGAAACGTAAACATAGGAACGCACGCTCGCTTCGCTCGCGTGCTTTTGGTAACCACTGGTAACTAATTAAAATAAGCTTATCTAAGAAATAACTAACCATAAGCTAACCTTCCGCGAATTAGTAATCTAAGCTAATATAAAAAAAAATTAACCCTAACCTAACCTAACCTCCCGTGATTCAGGAACCTAACGTTATACAAAACAAAACGAAACCTAACCTCCCTTGAATCAGAAACTAAGCTTATATTAAAAAGTAAAAAGAAATCTAACCTAAACTGCCGTAAATCAGAAACTTAAAAAACTAATAAGCCTAAAATAAAAAGTAATTAGGAATGCACGCTGCCAGCGTGGCGGTATCTTACTGGCTTTAGCGATATTTGTTACCCATGTATTGCCAGCATTGAGTTATTAGTAGTAGTGGTGGTATTTATTAAGTATTTAGTATTACATTAATTGCATAACACAGTCGCATGGGTCATAAGACCGTACATGCTCTCTAGATAAATACCTGGTCTGTATACGTGACTTGCAGTATCAACCAGAAAACAACTATTTTTTTTTTTTACAATCACCGCACTATATACATACATACATATAAAATTGAAAAAAAAACACACTGAGTCACACACTCAAACACACACACACACACACACACACAGTCGCGCACAAGTACTCAGGCACCACATATGTTTAAAGAAAAATTACATAAACACCTTATCTCTTAGTACACGTACTTCCATTAAGTATGTGCCCAAGCTTGGCCAGTTTTGGCTGTTTAGAATCATGTCCCAGCATGCTGTCCTCCGTCTGTTGGAAGCCAAAAATACTTCCGGTAATAGTTTTTTCCTAATACCCTCCGTCTGCACGCATGCTGCCAAAATATGCGTCCAGTCTTCTTGTTCCCCGCATAATGGGCAAATCCTCCTGCCATCGTCATCAACAATCTTGCGAGCTTTCCACCCTCCCAACCTAAGCCATGCTATTCCAGTCCTCTGTTTTATACTCAATTCCAAAATATATGTTTCCTTACCCCACCTAGTTTTTATTTCATTTTGTAGCTCCAATGTTGATCTTTGTCTACATTCAGATTCGATTTTCTGCCTGTTTATATCGCATAGTCGTCTTTTGACCTTTCTTTGAGTTGGAGCTAGAGGATGACATAGGGTGACAACTGTAGGAGATTTACATCACTTTCGTCGGTTTTGAAGACCAACGTAATGTAAATTACCCTTTAACGTTTTGAGAACGGAACATTTTCATATTCGCCTAAACACTTTGCTCAATTATACACCATTCATGTACATATATTGGGCTACTGCGTACCAGTAATATTAGTTTTTCAATTAATAAAACAATAGAAAAATATGTAGTATATGGGGAGGAAATAAAACAACTTTGCGAACGCTTATTGGGATTGACATTGCATCTAGGTCTTCTATATTGATGTTGAAAAGGCGGCACATGCGGCAGTGAAGTTTCGTTTTCCATAGTGTATAATACGGAGTTGTATGTTTCACCTAATATAGAAGAGGTATCCAAAACTGTCGACATTCTCGAGTTTAAGGAAGGAATGTACTAATTCCCATTCAGAAGTAGGTAAGTGGCTTCGTTGTACATTTGATCTGCCGTTGTTAAGCTTATATGAAGTACATGATGACTTTTATCGTGCTGGTATCAATCGTACTGATCGGAATGGCTCAGGCGGTAACGTCTGTGCCCGCATTCGGGACGTCCTGGGTTCAAACCTCCAATCTTACCAAAGGTCACTAGACGAATGCTGGGTTGGATAGTCTGATCCGCGAATTTTCCTATCATCCCTTTCATCACTACATTTCATTTCCTTCATCTTCACCGCCATACCAGGCATTGGAACCCATCCACGATACACTATGTGATCAAAACTATCCGGACACCCCACAAACATGCGTTTTTCATCTTAGGTGCATTGTGCTGCCACCTACTGCCTGGTACTCTTCCGCGACCTCAGTAGTCATTAGGCATCGTGAAACAGCAGAATGAGACGCTCCGTGGAACTCACGGACTTCGAACGTGGTCAAGTGATTGGGTGTCACTTGTGTCAGAAGTCTGTACGCGAAATTTGCACACTCCTAAACATCTCTAAGTCCACTGTTTCCGATGTGATAGTGAAGTGGAAACGTGAAAGGGACATGTACAGCACAAAAGCGCACAGGCCGACCTCGTCTGTTGACTGACAACGACCGCCAACATTTGAAGGGGGTCGTAAAGGGTAATAGATAGACATCTATCCAGACCATCACACAGGAATTCCAAAATGCATCAGGATCCACTCCAAGTACTATGACATTTAGGCGTGAGGTGAGAAACCTTGGATTCCATGCTCGAGCGGCTGCTCATAAGCCACACATCACGCAGAAAAATGCAAAACGACGCCTCGCTTGGTGTAAGGAGTGTCAACATTACACGATTGAACAGTGGCAAAACGTTGTGTGGAGTGACGAATCACGGTACACAATATGGCGATCCGATGGCAGGGTGTGGGTATGGCGAATGCCCGGTGAACGTCATCTGCCTGCGTGTGTAGTGCCAACAGTGAAATTCGGAGGTGGTAGTGTTATGGTGTGGTCGTGTTTTTCCTGGAGGGGGCTTGCACCCCTTATTGTTTTGCGTGGCACGATCACAGCGCAGACCTACATTGATATTTTAAGCACCTTCTTGCTTCCCGTTGTCGAAGAGCAATTCGGGGATGGCGATTGCATCTTTCAACACGATCGAGCACGGGCTGTGGCGGAGTGGTTACACGACAATAACATCCCTGTGATGGACTGGGCTGCACAGAGTCCTGCCTTGAATCCTATAGAACACCTTTAGGATGTTTTGGAACGAGGACTTCATGCCAGACCTCACCGACCTACATCGATACCTCTCCTCAGTTCCGCACTCCGTGAAGAATTGGCTGCCATTCCCCAAGAAACCTTCCAGCAACCTGATTGAAAGTATGCCTGCGAGAGTGAACGCTGTCATCAAGGCTAAGGGTGGACCAACACCATATTGACTTCCAGCATTACCGATGGAGGGCGCCACGAACTTGTACGTTATTTTCTGCTAGATGTCCGAATACTTTTGATCACGTAGTGTATATTATAATCCAAACTTTGCTTGCTCTTTGACAGGCTACCGACCCCAGGCGTTGGCTTGTAAGTCCTTGGGAGTATAAGTCCTACAAACAGGAAGGCAATCAGTTAAAGAAGAAGAAGGTATCAATCGCAACACCACTGCCTTTCGATTTTTAGATTTACATGTTTGAAAACTACATCGCCGAAGGTTCCCCATTTTCACCAAACGTGTAGAAATTCACATGTGAACATTGTGAAAGTCCTCGAACTACCTATGGACAAGAGTCTTTCCATAAACATTTCAATGAGCAATTTTGTACTGTGCATTAAAACATACAAACTGGGGTAAACCTCATTCTCGTATCCGTGCAATATGAAACCATTACCTCCATTAAAAATAATTATCCGACAAACTGCTTTACTCACCTTGTCTGTCTAGTTTACAGTTCCGCCAGTAAAGGGCCCTTTGTGCCTCGCATCACCATTACACATATAACCTTTTCTAAAAATGTGTATTTTATTTAAGGAACCTCAAAACATGTATTTGCTATAAAATCAGCGAATTTTGTGGGTTGAATGCAATACTTACTGTGCTTTATGGAGATACGCAGTGCAGAAAGTAAAAAATCTTAGATGATACATTCGCATGACTTTCTCTACCCTCTATCTTTATTAATGTGTATACAAGCTCTTCTTACTAAAGTATATTTTTCTATCTACTATGTTTTAATCCAAATAAAGCTTTGTAAAAACAACTACATTACACATTTCGTTAAAGATACGAGAACAGTGATAGTCAATTGTTTAAAAACTGGACGCTATATGCCGGTCTTAAATTCCATGCCATTATCATGCAATCCCGAGAAACAACCGAAAATCGATGAGAGTTTGAAAGAAAGACAACTATTGAACAATTTAAACCTTTAATAACGGATATCTCAGAGATTGCTTATGCCGCAGAAAACCTTATTTTAAATAAATTGTGTGTTTTAAGAGATTACAATTTTTGTATGGGCATTTTCGTCTATCGCTTAACGTTTAGCCGCTATACAAGATTATACAACATTTCGTGCGAATGAATATAACTTTACAGGCTATCCCCAGAAAATTCAAGATATACATTTTATTTGTCATGTAAATATCTTTAATATACGGGGTTAACCATTTATCTTATATACCATCTTATGAAGGAAAGTGAATTCCTTTAGTCGTGCTTTGTATAAGGGCTTTATAATGATGATTTTAGGATAAATTTAATTTTTAAATGGAAATCTACAATTATGGTCAATTTAAATCGACCCTGAATGACCATCACAACGTCCTCCAAATAAAACCGGACTAATGGCATTTACTTTCCCCAATAATGACAAGCAACCTTTATTCATGGCATTTCTTTCTACAACGCTTAGTTCTGGAGATAATATACAGTCTCAACTTAAATGGAGCACCCTGTATAATATTTTAAACAAAATCGTTAGAACCCGTTTTTAAAAAATTAAAACTTTCGAAAAATGTTCCATGTAAAGAGTAGTTGGGATGGGGGAATTTTCTTGAAAATTCTTCGTGTTGCATCTTTGGAAGTTACTGAGCCTAAACACTAATTGTGGTATTTAACCGACTTTTGGTTTTTGAGTTATTCTGTTCACAGATACACACTGATAGACACAGACACACCTGAACCTTTTTCTAAAAATGTTTTTTTTAATCGGGGGCCTCAAATCATGTATTTCCGGCGAAATCTCGGTATCGAATTTTAGGGTGGAATATAATACTTCTCTACCTTACTATATACGCGTTATAGATTTTTTCTAAAATTTTGACATTTGATCTTTTGGACGGTTTTAAATGGCAGAGGCTAATTCTTGAGCCGCTAATTACGGTGCATGAGCCATTTAAAACAACATTTGAGTACCTAAAGAATTTTATCCTATTCTGGAATAAGTCTGCTAAAGGCATTTTATCATCCTTAAAATGCTGCTCCAGTGGCGCTTTCAGCGCAAAACAGGGGCAAAAACAAAAGACTGCAATGAACAGCAATCGTGCGATGCTTGTAAAACATTCTCTCCAGAAAATTCCCAAGATGAAACAAGCACCGCCTGGGAATACAAGGAACGCAAGGAATCACAAATAAAGACAAGGATGAATTGTTGTAAGTGGGGGGGGACGCTATGTTTGTGAAATTGCTCGCGGCTTTACTTCCCTTCGAACGCATTATAGCCTGGTCATCTGTAATACTGCTAACTCTGGTAATCACGTAAATGAAACATGGGATTCTATATAAATAAGTCTTATGTGATGTATTCACATGACTATCTCTGCCCTCTTATCATTTATTAGTGGCTATACAATTTACTCTTACTCAAGCTTATTTTTATCTACTACATTTTAATCCAAATAAACCTTTACATAAATAGCTACATTACACATTTCGTTTTAGATACAAAGGAAACAGCGACAGTCAGATGGTTAAGAACTGGACGCTAAATGCCGGTCTTAAAATTCCATAGTGCTTCCATGCATACGCGAGAAACAACTGAATGCTAAAAGGACTTTTAAGATTAAATAAATTGAGTTTTATTTATGGACGCTCTTTAACGGCTGTGGTCCTTAACGTCCCATTCTATATTGGGCGTAAAAGACCGGTAATTTTGCTCAGAGGCCTCTTTATCAGGCGGCACGGGACCACCGGCTTTACTTCGCTTCCGAAGGAAGCCATGCTAAGGATTTTTACGCTCGAAAAAATCCATCGCCCTCCGCCGGGTTTGAACCCGCGACCTCGGGAATTAGAGGTTAGCATGGGGACTTTTAAGAGAATGAGCAAGCAATGAACAATTCGTCTTTAATAACGGATATCTCAGAAACGGCTTATGTCACAATAAAACTTATTTTAAATAAATTGTGTGCTTTAAAGAGATCTACGTGTTTTGTGTGTAGTATTTTTTCGTCTATCGCTTAACTCTTACCAATTACACACGATTATACGAAATTCCCTCCAAATGAACAGGATTTCATAGGCCATTCCCTGAAAATTCAAGATTTGTTATGTAAATATCTTTAATGTGTGGTATTTTAATCAAAATCGTTCGAGCCATTTTTTTAAAAAATCAAAAACTTCCAAACGTGTTCCATGTAGTTTGGAGTGGGGAAATTTTGTTTAAAATCTTCTTGTCGCATCTTTGGAAGATATTGAACCTAAATACTAAGTTTAGTATTTATCCGACTTTTCAATTTTCAGTTATTCTGTTCACAGACACACAGACACCTATTTCCAAAAATGTTTTATTTGGATTCAGGGAACTATAAACGTATATTTCCGGTGAAAGGAAAGTAAAAATCGTATGTTACATTCACATGACTTTCTCTAATTACTATGGCTTATTTTATGTAACATCTAGAAACTATTCTTGCAACACCTATTCTTCTATCTTCCTCATGATCATTGAAACAAATGTTTGTATAAAGAGTTCGATTACACATTTCGTTATAAGTACAAAGGCATCAGCGATAGTTAAATGCTTAAAAACTAGTCATTATAACATGAAAAACCATACTCTTACCATGACATTGCGATAAACAACTGAATAGCGATGGAAATAAAGAATGACAAAGCATTGAAAACTTAAACAATTAATAACTGTTATCTTGAAAGTGGCTAATGCCATGTAAAGCTATTTTAAATAAATTCTGTGCTTTAAAGAGATCTATATTTGCTTTTGATCTGTTTACATTCCTTCTTCAACTGCAATGGTAACTGCGGTGGCCTTTTACCTATTGGCAATGGTGTTAACTCGTATGCAGTTGTCATTGGATTTCTGGTTCTTATTGGGTTTTATACATTGGATCACACAGGCACATTCACACTCTCCATAAACAAAATTATACAAAATTTCTTCCGAATGAAAATGATTTCACAGGACTGCCAAGAATGTTCAAGACATATATTTTATTTTTCATTTAAGTATCTTAAGTATATGGTATTTTAAACAAAATCATTTTAACCATTTTTGACAAAATAAAATTTTAAAAAATACAGCTTGTTGTGGGAGGATTTTCTTGAAAATCTTGGTGTCCCATCTTTGGAAGATATCGAACTTAAATACCAGTTTAGTAATTATCGAACATTGCGTTTTTGTTCACCCACACACCATTTTTATTGGAATACAACAGATTCTCTTACCTACTATAGGTAGTAAGATAAAGTAAAAAAATGTATTACTTACATACACAACTTAAATACGCCAGCATGATTTTGTAGGCAATACGTTCGTGTTTATTACGT
This sequence comes from Deroplatys truncata, assembly GCA_030765065.1. NCBI lineage: Eukaryota > Metazoa > Arthropoda > Insecta > Mantodea > Mantidae > Deroplatys > Deroplatys truncata. The sequence continues at coordinate 156,394,887 of CM060984.1, forward strand.
CACCTTCGTTTCGAATCCGGGACGGGAAAAATTGAACGAAAAATTCCTAAAGCTTTTCTTCGGTTCTTCCTTTTTCTCAAAGCTTAGTACGAATAAACTATAGCTTAATGCGCCAAATCGTACTGTAACCCCCCCAAATACCGTGCTTAATAGTCATACGAGTTTCTATCCATTGTCGTTCTCAAATCTCTCTGCATTGCATTAATCATGCTACTTAAACATTCACCAGAAACTCTTTAAAATAGGCTACAACTTTGCTGCAAGTGCTCAGGACGCTAAGGAAACAATCGCGTGGTTAAATGGTGCATAAAACATTATACCTACATGATAACTATAACGAAAAATTGGTATAACGCTTTAAATATCCTATTGTAGTGTTATAAATGACAAAAACGTGACAGAAGCATAAGTTGCCTATCTCTGCGGTCTGAAGGAAACGGTCTACTGCACAATAAAATAGGTATCGAGTTTAAATCTGCGTCCAAAAATTGTGTGTCAGAACTTCATAGAAAAAGTATGTTTCGAGGCACCTTAAGCCAAAAGGGCATTTTTATAAATTCGTTCGTGTGTGTGTGTGTTTTATATAAAGAGACATCAGCATAAACGTAATGTCTTATAAATACCAAACGTGGTATTCCTATCATTTAAGTTTGGCATGTTCCAAAGATATGACACGAAGATCTTTAAGAAAGTCCCAACACCCCAAACCACAATTTGCATTTAAAATTCTTATTTTTTTATGGCTCTATCGGTTTTCATTAAAATGCATATATTTAAGATATTTATGTGACAACTAAAATGTATACCTGTTACATTTTCTGGGAATAGCTTATGAATTCCTCTTCATTCGGAAGAAAAGTTGCGTAATTTTGTAAAATCGTAAGTAACAGATGAGATATTTACTGCAAAACAATGTGATGTGTTACACTTACATGACTTTCACTACTCTTGTACAAACTATTTTTACAAACGCTTATTCTCCATATACTTCATGTTAATCGAGATATCGAGATGTTAATCTTATTGCTAATTTTCTTGTAGATGCAAGGGGAACATGGTAGACTTTAAGCTATAGACAAATATTTTAAGAGCTTGTTGCTATGTGGAGTATTCCAATCTCTTTGCATTACCAGGACAAAAAAATGAATAACGAATTTGAGAAAGTATAAGTATTGGAAAATTTAAGGGAATAACAAGCAATATCTCGAAAATGGTTCACTCAACAAAAAGACTGTATATGACATAAATTGTGTATTTTAATGCGATCTACATTTTTGTGCACTAAAATTTTGTCTATCTCTTATGGTTTACCAGTTATGCAAAAGTCGTTCACAATGAAGAATACTTTTGGAGACATTCCCGGAAAATTCCAGATATACATTTTTTTTGTCATAAAAGTATCTTAAATATATGATATTTTAATCAAAATCGTTAGATCCATTTTTGAGAAAAAATAAATTTTCGTAAAATGTTCCATGTAAAGGATAATCTGGGGTGGGGATTTTCTTAAAACCTTCGTGTCGCATCTCTGGAAGATACTGAACCGAAATACCAAGTTGGATGTTTGTACAACTGTTCGTTTTTGAGTTATGCTGTTCACAGACTTACACACAGACACACACGGACATGTTTCCAAAAATGCTTTTTTGTGATTCAGGGGGTCTCAAAACATGTATTTCCGGTGAAATCTCGGTATCGAATTTTTGGGTGGAATATGATACTTCCCCTACTTACTATACGTAGTAGAGGAAGTAAAAAATGTAGATCTCTATAAAACACAATAATAATTGCAAATAACCTTTTGTAGCATTCCCGAGATATTCGCTATTGGTTTAAATATTTCATTGCTTTGTCATTTTTTGAAGTGCTGTCACTATTCGGCTGTTTTTTGCGTGGTTATGGAAAGACTAACGAATTTCAAGGCCAGTATATAGAGATATGCTTTTAAATACTGACTCGTTGTACCCTTTGCACCTACAGAGAAATGTCATGGAATTATTTCCGGTAAGCGCTTATCTTATTAAATATAAAGTAGATAAATAAGGTTTTGCAAGAATAATTTGTAGAAACTACATAAAAATAAACGATAATGTGTAGAGAAAGTCATATGAATGTAAGAAAAGCTGTTGCAGCCATACGGAACACTGCATTGGACTCGGGAACTCTTGCTGTAATCCCGTGAGTTTTCCGTAACATCAGCGTCACATTGTGAACGACCTGAAAAGCCTTGTCAGATAAGTCAGGAAAAGAGGTGACAGGAGGAATCGGCTCCATTTGGATCTCTTGAAAAATACTTTCACTAAAGTCCTGAAGCATTTGTCTTGGCAGAAACGAAGTTGTGCAGCTCTTTGTGCCAGTTTCCACTGCCAGGAAAGTTTACTTTAGAACGTCTTTGTACTCCTTACAATGCCTTCATGGTAACGGCATCACTCAGGTCGCAGGTAGAGCATAAGCATTTAGCCCCGCTCGTTTCAAAAATATAAAAAAATCTGATGTGTTACACTCACATGACTTTCTCTACTCTTGTACAAACTATTTTTACAAACGCTTATTCTCCATCTACTTCATGTTAATCGAGATAAACATTTGCAGACTCTATCTTATTGCTAATTTTCTTGTAGATGTAAGGGGAATATATATTTACAAGGGCAATTTGGAAGTACAGTAGCCTTTAAGCACATACATATCTCTTAATAGCTGGTTGCTAGGTGCAGCACCATTCCCTTTGCCACAGATTAATACTCTTTGCATATCCAAGACAAAAAAATGAATAACGAATTCCCATTTTAGAAAATAAGTATTGAAAAATTTAAGGGAATAACAAGCAATATCTCGAAAATGGTTCACTCAACAAAAAAATGTATATGACATAAATTGTGTATTTTAACACGATCTACATTTTTTGTGTGGTAAAATGTTTATCTCTTATGGTTTACCAGTTATGCAAAAGTCGTTCACAATGAAGAATACTTTTGGAGACATTCCCAGAAAATTCGAGATATACATTTCATTTGTCATGAAAATATCTTAAACATATGATATTTTAATCAAAATCGTTAGAGCCATTTTTGAGAAAATTAAAATTTTCGAATGTAAAGGGTAATCTGGTGTAGGGGGATTTTCTTGAAAACCTTCGTGTCGCATCTCTGGAAGATACTGAACCTAAATACCAAGTTTGGTGTTTATCCGACTGTTCGTTTCTGAGTTATGCTGTTCACAGACAGACACACAGGCACACACATGGACATGTTTCCAAAATGCTTTTTTTGGATTCAGGGGATCACAAAACATGTATTTCCGGTGAAATCTCGGTATCGAATTTTGGGCGGAATACACTACTTCCCCTACTTACTATACGTAGTAGAGAAAGTAAAAATCGTACCAGTACTATTCTCATGATCTTCTCTACCCACTCTTATTTCTTTTCATATAGGTTCTACAAACTATTCTTAAGCAAGCTTATTTTGTTTCATGCAGGAAATGTTGCTAGAACGAAGCAATACGGCCCACTCATCCGACATTTTAGCGGCCGCTCATATACACTACTTTGAGTTGCTATTTTTTCTTTCTTTGGTCCATCATGCATTTTAACACCCTGGTTATTTATGCATGGTGGGTCATAACAAATTCATATTGCTTTATTTTTCTAAACCATTTTTCTCTTACTCTCCCCATATATTCTGTTATTATTTTTATATCCCTCTCCTTTTGTATTTTCATTATCCTAACTTTTAATACTTCTTTGTTAACATTCTACCATTTTTTAGATAAAAACTGATCTCTCCACAACTTAGTTTCTTCACATTCAATTATATAATGCAAACCATTATCTGCCTCTCCACAAACAGGACACCTATCCAAATTCACTCCCTTCCTATCTCCCCTTAGCCTATGTGCACTTAATCTAGACCAGGCCCACCCTTCTCTCGCTAACCTATTACCTACTTCTCCCTTCCACAGTCTACCTTTAATTGTCTATATAGTTCCAAACTTTTCTTTCCTTCCAGACTTTGAAATAATATTTATTTTTTTATATCTTATACTCTGTTCCTCTATTTACTTTGAGACAGTACAATAGCTCTAAAACTAAGCGTTGAAGAAACAAATGTCTTTAATAAAGGTTTCTTGATATTATGGGGGAAAGTAAATGCCATTAGTCGTGTTTGTATGGAGGACTTATGGTCGTCATTTTAGTGTCCATTTAATGTTTTTAAATGAGAACCTAAAATTAGGGTCAATTTAAATTGACCTAAAATGACTATCACAACGTCCTCCAAATAAAACACGACTACTAGCACTTACTTTCTTACATAATATCAATCAATTTTTATTAAAGACATTTCTTTCTACAGCACTTAGGTTTGGAGATACTATACAGTCTCACTTTAAATGGCCCAACCTGTATGGTTGGTTACTGACGGCTTTGAAGTTACCAACCGGAGAAGATAAAATGTGGCTAAAGAATTTTCGTCATAAAAGCTAAGAATATACGCTATCATGGATCATTGGAGTTTAGCCTCACAGATCATACGGCTACGTGCTGCCGTCGCTTACTCCCCTACTTTTAAAAAGCATCCCTGGGTTAGGCTTTGCGGCTTAGGGCCCTCACTAATGGGCTATGCTTGCGGCTTAGGACCCTCAATGTTGGCAGCAAAAGGATGACTCAAGCAACATAATGCCTCGGGTAGGATACATATGTGGCAGTTATGTAACAGGTTAATATGGAACAAAAGTGAAAATATTTTTCACAAATGTAATGAAGTAAGTTAACCACAACGTCCACTAGTGTTCATGGTGTGTTGTAATGCTATGGAAGCAATAAAAATAATCATGTGGATGCGTGTTGCTACGTATACGAATGTGAACCGGATCCCGACACCGTATCTTAGCCGAAACCAATATTAACGGATATTTCGAAAATGGCTGATGTCACAAAAATTTATTTGAAGCAAATTTTGTATTTTAAACAGCTCTACATTTGTTGTGTATTACATTTTAATCTACCTCTTAACGTTCACCAGTTATATAACATTCCTTGTGTATGAAGTGGACTTCATAGGCTATTCCCAGAAAATTAAGATATGGGTGAGCGGAAAATTCCTTTACCCTACCTTTGAAACTATATAGTTAAGTACAGCTTACCTCCTATGGGTCTAAATGCTGTGTGGGTTCCTCCATGTTTGTAGCATGGCCCCCATGTCCGATTGTTCATCTGTAACGCCAGATTAGGAATGAGGTTTGAAACGCCTCACAAATTGTGCCTTCAGTTGCTCATCGTTTACGTATGGGCCTTTCCTCACATCTTCTTTCACAATACCCACAGTGCATTATCAGGTGTGGTGAGGTCAGGACTTCTTGGAGACCAAGATAATGGAGCCGGAGATTGTTCTGAGCCACGTCCACTCCAGCGATTTGCAAATATTTCGTCCAGGCGTTGGCGAAATGTCGTGGTGCCCCGTCGTGTTGAAAGAAGACGGTGTCGACAATTCCTCGTGTCGTCAATTCTAAAAGTAGCCATTCTTCGATCATTTTCAAATAAGTGTATTGATTGACAGGGCCTTCGAAGAAATAGGGACCCAGTAGGTGATCCGCTGTCATCCCTGCCCAAACCATAACATGAGGCGGATTATTCTGAATCTCTTCATAAAAGTGAGGATTGTCTTTCACCCAGAAAAAGACACTTTGCTACGAGAGCTGCACATAAATCGCACATGTGTCAGAAAACATAACATTCTTTTTGTCGTTTGCACTCGGAAAGGTTTCCAGCAATCACTGACATTCATGCATACGTCGATCCAGGTCAGCATCTGACAGCTCATTAACAGTGGTTGGACGAAAACGTTTCACTTTAAATCTTTCTTTATGTGGTCTCGCATAGTCGATATCGGAATGCCCAGCTCTGCAGAACGTTTGATTGTCCAATCGATGCATCCACAGCAGCACAAGTTTCAACTCAAGTGCTCGGTTGCCCGCCCACTGCGTTGCGCATCAAGAACACTTCCCGTGGCAAAAGTATTTTTCTCCCCTGCAATAACGTTGGACGTGACGATGGTGCTTTGCTAAAACGCACCACAAAGTTGTTCTGGGTATCCTGTATTGTTTGTTCAGTATTTCGGCGTTCGTGGACCCATACAGAAGCCACCAAATGCTGTTCCACACTAAAAGAACTTGTATCGGCCAAAACTTCACCAACCATTTTGAGCAAGTATTGTGACGTATGCGCATACGTCTCTTTGGTCACCTAGATTCGAGATGGCGGTTGTAGTTTAGGTGGGGGTAGGTTAGTTGGCGTCCCCCACGCTTTTTGTAGCGTGGCTTGGGGCTGAGAGTCAGTGAGTTGCAGTCAACCAGACCAGACGTGTATTCGCTCTCTCCGTGCAGGAATGCATGGCGGCCTTGCCCGACAGGCATGGAACTAAGATGGGGTATGTAGTAAGTTTTATCTAATAAATACTGTGCCATCCAAATCTTTATTGTCTTATTTATGGTAGTGTAAAGCTCCTTCTACCTATTTTGAGCCATGTAAGTGTCCTTTTGCCAGTTTTTAATAATATTTCTGCACTTTCACTTTAGCTGCGTCCCTAGTCGTAGCCTCACCTTATTTAAATTATTACAATTTGTTAACTACCGGTTACCTCTCTAGCGAGTGCTCTGCCCCTTGAGCGTGTTTGATTGGAGGCTGCGACAGTATTCTAGTAGTATTGTTGCGTATTGCTTCCGGTATTACTAACGGCGTTGTCAGATCTACCGGCCTTATCGATAATCATTTCACGTTCGATAATTCGTGTTCGTATTACATATTTCCTTCCTTCTTTGCTTCATAGAACCGGGTTAAGTCAGTGTAAAGGAACCTTCCGCTCACCCTGTACGTTTCATTTGTAATGCAAATGTCTTAAACATATGGTATTTTAATCAAGATGGTTACAGCTATTTTTGAGAAAGTCAGAAATAAAGAAAATCGTTCCATGTTTGAGGTAGGGGGATTTTCTGGAAAATCGTCTTGTCTCAAACTTAGAAGGTGCTGAAATTAAATATCAAGTTTCGCATTTAACCGACGTTTCAGTTTTTGAGTTATACTGTTCAAACACACAGACATATACCTCTGTTCCATATTCTATTTTCGAACCTAAATCAGTCCCTATCCCAAGAAGGGAACAGCCTACATCGTCCCATCTTCCTCGGTCCTGTAGGAAATTAATCCAAAACTTCCATTCCAATTTTAAAATACTTAAGACTTTCAGCAGACATATAGTGACTGCAAAATAATATTGCAGATTCATGTTTCATAAAAATCGATTTTAAACACAAAATCTGATGTTATTATGAACACATTTGCTCTACTAAATGCCTGTAACAATTTTGTAACTCTACATACAAAATATTGAGCAATCGGTGTATTGTTCAAAACATTATAATTCCAATGAAATGAAATATTTTTAAAACAAATGCCAAAGTATGTAACTCGTAATAACGTTTGTTCTTTTATGTAATCGCTCCATTAATATGACTATGTACCCACCAACACTCACTGCAGTGACTATAGGTGTGCAGGTATGTTTAAAAATTATGCATTGTTAAATTCATGGTAAAAACCTTAACTTAATGTACGTCATAAAATACCTGCCACATAGGCACACGTAATGGCTTATAACTGGAAGACATTCCCAACTAACAGCTTTCACGGAGTTACGGGACCGAGTTGGGTGGTTGACAAATGTATGCTACGGGACGGGGTTGTTCACATTTTACTCACGAAGATAACGGGACCGATTTAGGATGTGTTCACAAACACACACACACCTAAAATGCTTTCTTTGGATTCAGGGAGTCTCAAAACTTGTATTTCTGGTAAAATCTTGATATCGAATTTTTGGGTGGAATGCAATATTTCTCTGCTTACTGTAGGTAAATAGTAGATAAAAAAACGAAAACATTGTCAACCTTCGTGGCATAATGGGTAGCGTGTCTGCTGAAGAGACTGAGTTCGAATCTACATAAGGATAACTAAGGTTTCTTTCAGCGTGTTCCCTTACCAATAAAAAATGTGAACATATGAACCATTTGAATACTTACTGGCCAAATTCTCTAAATTCCAGTGAGCAGACCCGGACTATTAAAATGGATGATAAATACTCAAATAAAAATGTCATCTGTTGTATTCACATGACATTCTTTACCCACTCTTCTACAAACTGTTGACAAAAAACTTATTTTTCTATTTAATCAAGATAAACGTTTGTCAAAATAGTTTCATTTTAATATTTTGCTGTAGGTACAACATGGATTAGGAGGCCAAAGTGATGGCCAAATGTTTAAAAGCGAGTCGTTATATGCTGGCCTTTAAATGCCATACTCTTTCTATTGAATCGTGAGGAACAACTGAATTGTAGCTGCACTTCAAAACATGACAAGGTGTTGAAAAATGAAACCAATAACAACAGATATCTCGGAAATTGCTGATGCCACAAAAAAGCTTTCTGAAGTGAATTGTGTGTTTTAAAGAAGCATTTATATTTTGTGTAATACCTCTTTGTCTATATCCGATGGTTTACGAGTTATACAGAAATATACAAAATTCATTAAAATGAAAAGGACTTCATAGACTGTTCACAAAAAGTTCAAAGTGTGCATTTTATTTGTTTTGCAAATATCTTAAACATTTAGTATTTTATCAAACTTATTGTAGTCATTTTTGAGAAAATCAGAAATAACGAAAATGTTTCCAATTGAAGGGTACCTTGAGGTGGGTATAGTTTTTAAAATCTTACTGTAACATCTTTGGAAGTTGATGAACTCAAAAAAGCAAGTGATATATGCGACATTTCGTTATTGAGTTATGCTATTCACACGCATATAAGGACCATTTTCTAAAAATGTGAAACTTTTTGTATTCGAGGCTGCTCTAAATGTATATTTATGGTGAAATCTCGACCACAAACTTTTTGGATGTAATACAATACTTCATCAGCTTACCGTGGGTATGTGGTAGAGAAAGCCTCCCACCCCCCAAAAAAGGAAGAGAAAAAATACACACCAAAGTTAATCTTAAACGAATAATTTTGAGAAAGATAAATCGGACTCAAATAGTTCATACTTACACCTCAGGGCTTAAGTTACAAAAGACCATGTATGCCATCAAAGAGATATCTCACAGCATTAGAATAAATTATGAAGTGTAACAATCACAGATTTGCCACCAGTGCGCAAGTATGCTACACACAAAATGCCCGGGAATTCGCACACTATCCCTCCAGAGCCTTATTGTGAACAACTTGAAGACAGGTCTGTTCCATAAATTACCTTTTAAGTGTAATGGTCTAGTGCCATGGCCGTAAATGGTTGCGGCGGTATTCTTTGTTAGGTTTGTTTGAAAAATGCTACTGTTTATCTGCCGCACGTATAAAAGACAATTTGTCGCGGTCACTTCGTGTTATCTTTTAATGAGCGCCTGTTATTGTTTTTTAATTTTTGGGTTCACTGTCCTCCGGCTAGCTATGATCTTTTTGGTCGAGCACTTATCTTATACAGGTGTGTAAACGGAAAGGAGTTTTTATCCAAAGATAACACTAATAAAAGAATTTGTTTTATACTTTTATTGTCTTAACACATTATTCACTTTCACATATTAATCTTGACACTCGCCAAACTGAAACTGTTATTAACTTATTTACTGCTCATTATTAATTCGCGTACTTCAACTTTTTGTGTAATTAACTTTACAACACTTGAGATTTTTCATAACTTTGCTACGCGTATACTGCAAAATCGATAAACTATGCTATGTATTCACCATGACTTTTTCTGTTGAACTCAGCGACGTGTAATGCACAAATGTTTCCGATGGACTGAAGACGACGTGTAATGTACAAATGTTTCCGATGGACTGAACGAATTTGACTCTGACTTAGCCCTTTTTATACTCCTACACCCCGATATGCCTAAAGATTATAACCGAGCTGCTATTGGTTAATAAAACGCGCCAACATTAGCGTCTATTTTTATATCCAATGAAAATTACGAAAACATATGCTCTAGGGAAAAATGTTCCAGCAAATTCTAAGAAAAACGCGCCAATATTACGTCATTTACTCGTCTCTAATAATGATAAACAGCTCACCCCCTCGCTACATTATTGCACGCTATTATTGTCAGTTTCAGTAAGGCCGTGTAAACCCACTTCTCAACAATGCTTACAATCATCAAACATCTCAAATCAATGTCACACAATAATGCATATTGACACTATAATCACTCTTGACATTTACATAATTTGTGATACAAATTACTGCGTCATGGATAATCAACAGGAACTGCCAATCCTGCTGAACTTTCAGATGAGAAAATTCTCAACCTTCTGCTGGTTGAGATCTGAAAAACATATAAGATTGTATATAAAGTTCATTACAATCGATAAATTAGTTTATAAGATTCAATGTTGATGTTTTTCGCTACATCAATGCAAACACTATTTTCCATTCTTCTAGATCGCAATGTTTTCTTACGTAAGGTATTCATATTTTTCTAACCAAAATTACTTTCTGTCCAGCTCTGAATCACATCTCTCTATGACTGACATGCAACAAACTCCAAGAAACAAAAATGATCCTATGATCGATGCCGTATTCGATGTGTGAAAAGAAGCCGTGAGCCTCTCTTAATGAATTCTACTTTAATTGGTGTTAATAAGAAGAGGCAGGCTAACTAATGTACCTACGTAATATGGTTAGACACTAGCTTACAGTGAGAAATTAATTATGTGTATCGTTAAAATGCACAGGTGTCTTAGCAGTCTTAATATTTATGTCAATCTCGATTAACATGAAGCAGAAATAAGAATAAGCTTTTTTAAGAATAGTTTGTGGAAGAGTGGGTAGGGAAAGTCATATTAACATAAATACGATATTTTAATACATTTTGTAACTATAAAGGTGATATTCTGTAGACTAATATTGACATTTTAGGTTATTTCAACTTCTCAGAACCCTTTTTACCGAGACAGCTATAAGGCTAACCGAATTTCAAGAAAGGAGCTAGTAAATTTAACATCTCAGAAAGACTGCGATACGAAATCTCCGACAAAACCTTAGTACCTACTCGCAGACCACCAAGTGGGCACCAAATCCCCTTTTCGCCGGTACTTAAGAAACCTTCCTTCTCGTTTTATTTGATTTGTGTCCCTTGGAGAGGTGATGTCAACGTTATGAAGAGAAATAGGCCCCATATTCCCCTAATGTCACTAAATTTGTCGCCTGTCCACTCGACCTCCTCCTGTTCTGTTCCATTTCGTAATTTCCCCCACGTGGTCTCATTTGCAAGAATGAATTATCGATGCATCTTGTTAGGTGCGGGGCACTTGTACTAGAAGTATCAGGGAGTCGCCAGAACGGCCGATTATTATGTCGTAACTAGTTTTACAAGGCGTCCTCTGTTTGCTGCTAGCTGTTCTGTGTTGCAAAATCCAGATGGTTGTAAAGGAAGCACACCTGCGTTCTATTATGCTGCCATTACGAGGAGTTTAATAATTGCGTACTATGGAAACACTCAAGAAATTCAATCTCTTAACCGTGAGGATTTAAAAATAAATGTATTCTAAATATTGTAAAACTGTAATACACTTTTACCTCGAAACCAAATGCAATATGTTAATTTTAAAAGTGTTAATATTAACGTAAGAATTGTAACGAGTTATAAAATTATCAATAAATTCAAAATCTCGTATGGTACTATATCAAGACTAAACTGTAATAAATTATACAAGTAATAGGCATTATTGTGAACTGAATTAAAAATAAATACCATTAATTAAGTCAGTTATTTGACAGCTCACAACTAATTTCTGTAGCTTAAAATCAAACGAATAGCATACGATAACGAGTTTGATGCCAAAAGAATAACACGAGAACACGTCTATGTAACTTCAAAGTTGCCCTTACGTTTTTCGTTTATGCAGCTTCCTAGACACGCAATGTGCCTTAGCTCCGTTTTTGTGATCGTTTGTCTATTTAGATACACATTCAGTAAAAAAGCTGTTTAAGGGACACAAGTTTCTATTGGATTCAAGTTCACTTAAACATATTACAACTTTCAAGTAGATCTGCATCTATTTGCTAGCTGATTTCATACAGTTGTACTTTCTCTTATCCGTAGTAAATAGAAATAGTAAATTTAATATAAATATTGCTTCGGAAATACACGTTTTGAAGTCCTTTGAAACAAAATAAGGAATTTGCGAGAAAGATCCTCTCTCTCTCGCTTTGCGTGTTTAATGTCCGTTCTTACAACACACGGAACCATGGGTGGTGGACACTGGTGATGCATGAAATGAAATTATATCTAATTGGGAATGCAAATTTTGTTCCAAGCCTAAGTTTAGGGTTCCTCCCAGCCATTTACCAGTTATGACGACTGAGGAAAACCTAGAAAAAACCTCAGCCAAGGAGGATGGTCCTAGCGGGATTTGAACCACAGACCTCCTGTTTACAAATCTGTACTTTAACGACCTCGGCTATCCGTGTCAGAGGGAGAGAGAGGGAGTGTGTGTGATACATACGTGAAAATTGAATCATGTAGACAGCTGTGTAGACAATTTCAGCAGCAATTTCCTGGTAGAGACACAGTGAGATGTTTGGTCAATAAATTTAGAACAACGGGATTGTTAAAACGCTAAAAGATAAAGTTTATAGGAACAATCCAGACGAACTTAAGGACAACATAAAAACAGAAATTATGAACATTACGCAAGAAGAACTTATGCGTGTGAATGGTAATATCACCCGAGTACGCCAGGAGTGTCTTCGCGCAGATGGACACCACTTTCAACAACACTTATAACAAGGTTGGTACTCATTACATATGTGTTACTAACACTCGTAAGTAATGCGGGAGTTACGGAACAGAAAACCCCGCAGTGCAGTAGACTGTGTGCGGAGCACGCTATCCGCAGCCTTGGCATAAAACGAAAACACTGTACATATACAGAGTGTACGGAAAAAAGGTTCCAATATTTACGGAGGAGGTACTATGCAACAAAAGATTAAAAGCAGTTCTTATAAACATTGGTCGTAAACTTAATATCTCCCGAGTTATGGTCTACTGCACTACCACCAATAGTTACCACGTCTTTGACCTTCACACTAGATGCTCGATGTAGCCTTCCACCTTGCATCTCATGGAATCACGTATTCTTTGGAACACTGGTTGTCGGATTGCATCACAGGCATTGAACACCCGTTCTCATAATGTCTGCGCATCATTTATGGGGACTGCATACACCATGGTCTTTAACCCTAGAGAGGTGGCGCGGGGTATTTTCTGACCCCAGTCAGTTTTATTTGCAAGTTATATATAATGATTTCGGATACCTGAACCTTGTCTTTCCCTTACCTTTCGCTGCATTCCTTGGCTTTTGTTACGGGTCATTAGTATTGAAATACAGGTCATACGTTCCTAGAATATAGGCTATTTGTATTCTTCGGCTGAAATGAGGGCAGGAAATATCCCAAGCCACCTCTCCCGTTGCCTGTTATGTGTCTCGTCTGCATATTGTTTCTGTAGTTACAGTGTGTTTTCAGCTGAACCTTCGAGAAGTTGTGGTTATAATATTTACGTATTTTTTAGTCTTAAACGTAGTGCTGTTTTTGTATCAATATGTGTTATGAGGAGCATCAGGCAAGGTTATTAGCCCTAATAAGGGAAGTGGAAGAAGAGGAAGCATTAGGTGGTGAAGGCAGCAAAACCGAATATGAACTTGAAATACTGAGTTCAAATAGTGAGCAAAGTGCAGAAGAGGATCGAGTTACGGCAAGGAAAATGGTTCAGCCTTCCACAAGATAGTGACTCACCGGGTGTAAAATCCGCAGCTAAAAATGCAAAATCTCCTAGAGAATTATTGCTTGAGAAAATACGGCATTTTATAAATGCAGCACAACCAGAAAATCAAGAACAGGAATTGCCAGTGAAGAAAAGAATGAGGTGTAATGTGTGTCCAAGAATGCAGACAGAAAGACAAAACATTCGTGTGTAAAATGCAAGCAGCACGTGTGCAAAGACCATAGTGTAGTCGTGTGTAGGAGCTGTGTGTGAATTATAATATGAGCATCAACATATGTTCTTACTGTCGAGATGAAAAAAACCACATTAACTGTGATACTTTATGATTATGAGTGAAGTGAACATTTAAATATATTTTTTGTGCTGTGCATCGGTCCAAATTGCAATAAACTGTCAATTCAAAGTTTTTGTTTTATTTTTTAAAGTAGATTTCTACAACCAACAGTTATTTTAATACATAATGTATGTGAGTAATAATTAGTTAAATGTATTAATTCGGTCCATTTACAACAATCGTTTTATTCCTGGGGTCGCGAGTGACCCCGCGACACCACTAATGTAAGACGTACATGCGCCACCTGTCTAGGGTTAAATGCCCCAAAGCCAAAAATCTAATCTAAAGAGTTACGGTCAGGAGAACGGGAAGGGCAACGTATTGACCCTCCTAGACCAAACCACTGCTCATGAAAGACTCGTGTTAGTTGGCTCCTAGCTCTATGATGAGAATGGGTCGTGCTTCTGTCCAGATTAGGACAAGAAAACAAATTATAGTACTGCAGTGTCACAACAAAGCATGTGCCATTTGACCACTACCGTACACCAGATGTAAATAACATACCTGACTGATAGAGCAATACGTATGTAGCACGCAGTGGAATATTGTAGAAGATTGACTACTCTTGTGTTTGTTCTTGCTTGAAACACCATATGCAAACACAATGTGGCGCATAGTAACAAACCCCTATGTACAATGTGTGCTCATTCGTTTCGTAACAAAGCTCTCGGATTTGAAGATATGTTCCTCGAACAAAATAAGGCAATAACTCAGAAGATATTTATAGGATCTGGTTTCCTTCTTTTGTTGATACGACCTCCTCTGTAAATATTGGAATCTTTTTTTTTTCTAGACAGATGATATATATTCCCCATTTGCTTTGAACTGGGGTTTGCGTTTTATATGTAATTGTATGTATTGTATAAAAATAAAGCGATAATAAACCAAGTTTACAGGGAGAGATACAGAGAGGGGTAGAAAGAGAGAGAAAATAATATTTGTGTTTAACACAATAATGCGAGCAGAGACACCGGTTCTGTTAGTGAAAATAACAAATAAAGAAATTCAGAATAACGTTTAATATTATAGCTCTCCTCCACGTTGTTTAAGAAAATACCCTCTTCATCCTAGTATATATTTTTTTCTCTAGTGTTAGTTTTATAAAGGACCACATTCAGCGAGTGCGGAATCAGTAGCAGCATTGAAATTTTAGTGTTATGCATTTCCCACTTAGTAATTTAATATGTGCATATGTGTGAACAAAGTACTCCAATTTTTTCTCTACCACGTACCTAGTAGGTGGAGAAGATTTTACATTCCATCCGAAAATTCCATATAGAGATTTCACAAGAAATGCGTGTTTTAAGCCGCCTAAATAAAAAATAATGTTCTCAAAAAGATCCGTGTGTGTCTCTTTATGTAGGTCTATGAACAGTATAGCTCATATCGAAATGTCGGATAAATACCAAGCTTGTTATTTAAATTCAGTATTAACCAAAGATGCTACATGAGGATTTTCAAGAAAATCTCTCCGCCCTAAACTACCCTTCGCATTGAAAATGCAATTTTAGTTATTATTTTTATATTTATGAATTGTCCTGTGTTCTGGTTAAGAGCACCTATGGGGCTGTAACTGTTAATCAGTTGTAATCATAGTTAATAAAGTTTTATTTCCTGGATTTAATTGGTGGAGAAATTAAGACTTAATCAAAAGACAAAAACATCGGATGGGGAGAGGAGAATCACTGCTGAATCTAACTTTACTCAGCCAACTTTTACGGCATTGATATTACCTTATTTAATTTGTCAACTTGAGATACACTTTTCAGTTTAAGTAATTCATTTAACTGGTTATTCCTATCTTCCCCAAATAACTCCAAATTTACAATTCCCAAGTATGTATTGGTAATTATCAAATAAATTTATATTTATAAGACCAATAATTGAAACAAAATAATATTTATATTATTTAAAAATCTAAAACATATAGATTAATTTGTTCCACGGATTTTCTTGATTTCGAAGATTTTTAAAGGCATTCATTAAGCATTAAAAAGGATATTTTATTGAAGGCTTCTTTTATCCTCAGTTGGAACACAGAAGGCTCTAAAACTATTGATTTGCTGGTTAAAAAAAGACGCAGTTCGTCTGTTTCAGGACTTCTTACTTTCTCCACCACGTACCTAATAAGTAGAGAAGGTATTGCATTTCACCCAAACTCTCGATACTGAGATTACACCGGTAATACATGTTTTGAGACCTCCTGAATAAAAACAAACGCATTTATAGGAAAAGGTCCGTGCGTATGTCTGTGTGTATGTCTGAACAGTATAGCTCAAAAACGAAAAGTCAGATAAATAGCAATCTTGGTATTTAATATTTTGAAGAAAATCCCATAATCCACAGCTGCCCTTTACATCCAATATTTTTCGAAATTTTTTATTTTCTAAAAAATGGCTTTAACGATTTTGATTAAAATACCATATATTAGAAATATTTACATAATAAATAAAATGTATATTTTGATTTTTCTGGGAATTCCCTATGTAGTCCTCTTCATTCGGAGGGAATTTTGTATAATCTTGCATAACTGGTAAACATTAAGCGACAGGTGGAAACGTACTATACAAAAATGTACACCTGTTTAAAACACGCAATTTATTCCAAATAAGTTTTTGTAGCATCAGCCATTTCCGAGATATTCGTTATTAATGGTTCGAACTGTTCAGTTCTTAGTCATTTTTTTACAGTCCTGTCGATTTTCAGCTGTTTCTGGAGATGTCACGAAAAGAGTCCGGAATTTTAGGACCCAGTTATAAAACGACTATCACTATTCCCTCTGTATTTATAACAAAATCTGTAAGCAGGTATTTCCGGAAATTTTTATCTCGATTAAAATGAGGTAGGAAAATAAACATTCTTAAGAATAATTTGTATACCCGCTAATAAGCGACAGAGTAGAGAAATTCATGTGAATAAAACACATCAGATTTTTTTCTTTTTAATTTATACAATCATCGTTTCTATAGTTTGTTTAAAAGACGAGAGGAGCCATTTCTTGTTTCTCTAAACTATTTAAACCTTGTTTTTAGAAGAAAATAAATTGTTTACTTCCATACCAAAATTGTAGTATTGTGTGAGATTTTTTACGTTGAAAATATAATTATTTACACCTAAGCAAGAATGTGTTAATATTAACGTTTAATTCTTGAATAAATGCCAATATATGCTAATTCATGGTTCTGTCACAGAGTTATATCATGTATCTAGATGTTACAGAATTAATTTAAAGCAATTTCGTTAAGTTACCTAAAATTGCGAACTTTCCCAAGGTATTAGGATACAACGTTTATCGTAAGTTTGTTGGAGGGAAACTTGTAATTATTTTTTTCTCATTTACTACACCTCCTTCCTGTGCATTTTAATTTTTCCCCACATATATTCCAGCTGATGAGGCTGCAGCAGAAGGGTACACCATTAGCAGAGCGATTATACGAAAACGCAGGAGGCTTAGACCAACCTTCTAATATAAGACGCCATGATAACTATTGCCCGTTTATACCGCAGCGGGTGTGTAGCGAACTAGAAAGCTAAAGTCACAGACGTAGAAGAAACTATTTCTACACCTATAGGTCGATCAGAATTAAATAGACCGTGTAAATTAGCTTTAGAACATGGACACAAAATGTCGCCTCTATTAGCACACGATTGTTGTCTAAATCCTATACGACAGATGGAGCCTGAAATTAAAAAATCTGATGTGTTACACTCACATGACTTTCTCTACTCTTGTACAAACTATTTTTACAAATGCTTATTCTCCATATGCTTCGTGTTAATCGAGATATCGAGATATTAATCTTATTCCTAATTTTCTTGTAGATGCAAGGGTAGGTTTTAAGCGATAGTCAAATATTTTAAGAGGTGGTTGCTATGTGGTGCATTCCATTCTCTTTGCATTACCAGGACAAAAAAAATGTATATGACATAAATTGTGTATTTTAATGCGATCTACATTTTTGTGTAGTAAAATTTGGTCTATATCTTATGGTTTACCAGTTATGCGAAAGTGGTTCACAATGAAAAATACTTTTGGAGACTTCCCGAAAAATTCAAGATATACATTTTATTTGCCATAAAATGTCTTAAACATACGATACTTTAATCAAAACCGTTAGTACCGTTTTTGAGAAAATTAAAATTTTTGAAAAATTTTCCATGTAAAGGGTAATCTGGAGTGGGGGGATTTTCTTGAAAACCTTCGTGTCGCATCTCTGGAAGATATTGAACCTAAATACCAAGTTCATTTCTAGTTATGCTGTTCACAGACAGACAGACACACACACACAGACGGACATGTTTCCATAAATGCTTTATATGCATTAAGTGCACCTCAAAACATGTATTTCCGGTGAAATCTCGGTATCGAATTTTTGGGTGGAATGCAATACTTCTCCTACTTGCTATACGTAGTAGAGAAAGTAATTAAGTTGACTTTTATTTATGGACGCTCTTAAACTGCTATGATTCTTAGCGTCCCATTCTATATTTGGGCGCGAAAGAACGGAAATGCTGCTTAGAGGCCTCTATCAGACTTGAGGTTCTTTTACGTGCCGTAAATCTACTACACGGGACCACCAGCTTTACTTCCCATCCGAACAAATTCATCGCCCTCCGTGAACGGAAAGGGGAATACTTATCGATACCAATGGTTTTTGTTTTAAATAAAACACCCGTTCTTACTACTTACGCACTGTAGGCGGTGAATATGATGATCAGGCTAAGGATGCGGCACAACTTAAGAGTGAAGTGAACTATACTCTGCATCGAGTAGGGTGGAGTGAGGTGGCGCATTGGAATGTTGTTTACATGCGAGGTCGTGAGTAGAGGTACAATAAAGCTTTTGTCTCACATTCCGATATGAGTCCTGCTTTCATTTTCCACCACCACTACACTGTCTGTTTACAGTAGCTAACAAGGCAGCGCATTGGCGTCTTTGTTTATCTACATCAGCAATACTGTGTGTACGGAACTCTATATATAACGTTGCATATGCGAGGGCGGATTGTGAGTCCATGACTTTCACGAGAGATAGCGTTCTAATCACTGGTTTCTTGTTTGCACCCAAGTCTTGCATCTATTCTGGGTATAATCGCAGAAATTCGTCATTTGTGTCTTAGAACATTGTTGAGAGCGTCTAAAATAAGCAGATGTGTGTTGCTTCGTATAAAATGGAAAAAAGTGAATTTCGCGTTCTGATAAAGTAGTACTTTTTGCGTGGTAAGACGGTGAAGGAAACGGAAGAAAAGATGAACATGTATTATGGGCACTCTGCTCCATCACAGGGCATGGTTCACAGAATTTAGATGTAGCCGTTCGAGCACAAGACGTCCGATTGAGTACGCAAAAGAAATAGTGAACAAAGTTCTCTAGATTGTGTTGGAAGACCCCCGAGTGAAAATCCGTGACATAGCCAAGACTGTAAACATCTTGAGTGAACGGGTGTATAACATTCTGCGCGAATTTCTGGGTATGAAAAAGCTGTCAACAGGATGGATGCCGCAACTGCTCACAGTTGAGAACAAGCGGAACCGTGTGATCATTTCACAAAGATATTTGAAGATGTTCCAGCACAATCCAAATGAGTTTTTGCGACGTTATAGCACGGTTGATGAAACTTGGATCCATTACTATCAACCTGAAACCAAACAACAATCAAAGCATTAGATTCCCTTCGGCGAACCTGCTCCAAAGAAAGCGAAAATCATTACCTCGGCAGGAAAAGTCATGGCAGCTGTCTTTTGAGATTCACAAGGGGTGATAAACATCCACTACCTGGAAAAGGATAAAACGATCACAGGTTCATATTATGCCGCAATGCTGGATCAGTTTCACAAGGAACTGTTAAAGAAAATATCCCATTTGGTGAAGAAAAAGGTTCTCTTTCACCAGGATAATGCACCCGCACATTAGTCAGTCATTGCCATCACAAAATTTGTGGATTTGGGCTACGAACTGCTACCTCATCCACCATGTTCTCCAGGTTTGGCTCCGAGCTACTTGTTTCTCTTCGCAAATCTGAAAATGGGCTCTCTGGGAAGAAATTTACGTCCAGTGAACACATCATAGCCGAAACAACCTGTATCTTGCAGACTTTGAAAAATCATATTTTTGGAAGAGTTAAAAAATGGAGAAATGTTGGACAATGTATATTGAATTGAAAGGAGACTATGTTCAGAAATAAAATTGATATTTTTGGAAAAAGTTATTTTGTTTAAAAAGTCACTGACTTATCAATCCGCCCTCGTACATTGGTTGCTAAATTACCCCGGATCCTTAGCCTGCTGATGATACTTGCATTGAAGTTATATTTGGGAAAGGAGCTTTTGGAAGCAAACGTTCCAAGCCTAAGTTTAGGGTATCTCCCCAGTATTTGCCAGTTATGAGAAGTGAGAGAAATCTGAAAATAAAAAAGCCTGTGCAAAAGGACGATTCTTGTGGGATTTTAAGCGCGGACCTAACCTTCATTAGTCCGTGTCTTGACAACTTCGGCCATCCGTGCCGGTGATAGTAACCTGGAAATATTATTATATTAAAGTCGATAATGGTTTATTTTTAACCGGTGAAAGGCATTTATTTTATCACCTGCTTGCAAATCAGCCAACATAATGCAGGTTAATCAACTAAATTCGATGCAACATACATTTTCTAAAAGCCATGACATTACGTTTCCGATTCCTCTTGCGAAAGCGTCATCCTGGTACGTTTGTAATAAATGCTGTACATTAAAGGTATACTGCAATACATTGTGGTAAGTGCACGTTTGCAGAACGAGGTAGAAGTTTGAAAATAGGAGACCATGTTGTTTAACTACACTGGTATTATCGGCGGTATTTCCTTTGAAACGTATTGCCTATTGGCAATGGTGTCAACTCGTGTAACTCTTGTCGTTGGGTTTCTTGCACTTTTGGTGTTTTAATCATTAGATCATACACACTCTCATTCATACTCCCAGACTCTGGGGAGGGTAGGGATTAATCTTGGCTAGAGAAAATTTCCCAGGGACCCCATCGCACAGTAGGCAGTTGCTCTACCGACTGATCAACGGGGCCAGCCAGGTTCGAATTGTTCTATACTTGTCATTCTTTTAAAGTGCCATCGATTTTCACTTGTTTCTCGCGATTGCATGGAAACAGTATGGAATTTTAAGTATAGCGTCACGATCTTAAACATTTGACTGTCGCTATTCTCTTTGCAGCTATTTTTGCAAAGGTTTATTTGGATTGAATATAGTATATTGAGGCAGTATTTTTAACATTTAAATGATTTCAGTCAAATTATATAATATTTAAATTCAATAACAGCCCGCCTTGAAGCAATATGTGTATGTAATAATTTGTAAAATGTATGTAACAGTCATTGCATATGCTTATATTATTGTAAACATGTTCAATAATTATATGTGAATGTATTACGTAATTTGAAAATGTAGGAGCTGTGAGAATATTAAGTTAAAAGTTGCTAACAATGAGTTAACAATGAGGTAACATTGAGGTAATCATGAATTTGAAAGTTTAAATGCTACTAGTGATTATTGGAGCAACAATAATGTAAATTCTGTGACAGTTTAATAAATAGCCAATCAACAACCAGAAAAAACTTTAGTAAAATGAAGGTATTCTATTGGAATAGGATTAGCCAATCAAAACTGAAAAAGAGAAACATTCAAAAACTTAGAAGTCAGTTGCCTGCAGACAGCGTTACTAACCAGACGCAAAAAGTGTCCTCAAGAAATATAATATGTATTCGTGTGAGACGAAAAATAAGTTTACGTGTTAAAAAAGTGTAATTAATTAATAGAAAGAATCTCACAGCTCTCTATATCAGTGAAGTGTTATTTAAATCGTATCAAGCATTAATAAAACGAGTGAAGTAAAATTATAATCCGTGTAAGCCTACATTCTTGTCGCATCACAACCCTGCTAAGAGAAACGTGTCTCTAACAGTAATACTGACGCAGCCGAGGCAAACATAAATATATAATATTTAAAGAAACAGTCAAATTACAAAGTTAATATTTTTTTAAAACTTGGGGCAAAGGCCACCTGAAAATACATTTGGAGCGAAGGCTACCGGAAATTGTTTACTATACGTGCGGTTGCAACTACTACAAGTTCGGCTCCCCAACAGTTAAACTACAATACATCCTACTGCAAATTGACGCCCAAAGCGTGGTGCAAATAACGTAACATACCAACTTCTTCAAATTGACGTCCATACGTGTAGCTAATACATAATCTTCTTCAAATTGGCGCCCAAAACGTGGGGCTAATAAAATACTTTCTCAATATAGAAAAATAAACTTTATTAAGAATAGTTTGTATACCCACTAATAGAGGGTGGAGAAGGTAATGTGAATATAGGTATCAAATCAGATTTTTTTAGTGCGTTATAGATTCGCAATAGTTCGCTTATAACTATATTGTGTATATGATCTAAACTATATTCAAGTATTCCTCTTAAAAATCTCATCTCTGTTAATTCAATTTTTCTTTTCTTTGTTCTATTTAGAACCCAAATATCCCTGCCGGATATTAGAAGTGGAACACTTAGAACTTTATAAAATCTTAAAACGTTTCTATTCTTGTTTTGTTCCTAAAGGTTCTGTAGATGGTACCACACATATATTGAAGTTTAGCTAGTTTTTGATCTAATAATGCTCTTCATCATAAAAATTTAAACATTCTAAATAATTAAATGTATTAACTTGCTCAATTATACTTCCATTTAATTCTATTTTTGTTCTAATTGGACACTTTCCTCTAAAAGCCATCACTTTGGATTTAGCTGTGGATACTTAAAATTATATTTTATTGTTGCTTGTGTTTATATGCAAATTTTTGTAAACCTTCTTCAAAATCTTCAAAATCAATAAACATGCTTCTTAAGACAAAAAAAAATAAATAAATAAGTAAAAAATGAGCAGACTCTCGAAGCGTATATTTGTCGAAGTCCAAATTGTTTCCGTGGCCGGTTCACAATGGTGTCTCCGACGCTGCTTTTAGCTTCGTCCTATTGAGACCTTTCATACTCAGTCCCAGCTACTGAATATGCGTTGACAGCCGACCGGTTATAATCGGGTACGTTGCTATGAAGTCTACCAGGGCTCGTATCCCAAGCGTAATTTCTTTCTTTCTTGTGAGTGTGTGAGCAGAAAAACGAAATGCTTATTACGCATGTTATAACATAATTTCCGATTGCTAGGTTTATTTGATTTCAAGGCATTTATGCTCACGCATAAAAACTGAAAACTCTCCTTTTTGTTTTCAAACTAAATATAAAATAAGTAAATATTACGTTCCTAAATGAAAAAGCAAGTGAAAATAGAAATTAACTAAATATCTGGTTTTTAAACCCTTTACTTCAATTACTGCCCTCATCCTACGAGGCATGGATGATATCGAATTCCTAGTCAAATTTTCACGAGAGGATGCTTCCTCCCGAGTAACCTGTATTTTATCCCACAAAGCTTCTTTTGTCTGTGTTGTCTTGCAAACTAGCTTAACTCCAAAACTTTCTTCACCTGTGTCCACACATTTTCAAAAGGATTCTAATCTGCTGAGCAAAAAGTCTAATTAATCCCTGTGATATCTTGCCTTTGCGAGAAACCTACTGACTTATGTGGACAGGGTGGTTATCCTGCTGTATTTCTATCATTCCATCGGGATGGATAGTCCTTACAGAAGGAACCATGATGTTTTCGAGGATATCTTTTAATGCTCTATTTAATGTGCCACCAAGCTCCACAACACATCTAGATTATCTCATGCCATCCATCCCCAACATGATACAGATACGCAACCTTGGCGACACATTTGGGCCAGTATTTAGCGTCGTCACGTTTTTCCCTGCAGCGGTAGACAATTTTCTTCTGTAAATGCCAGGCAATATGATCTCTGATCGTCTTTAAGACGCTACTTTTAACTGCTGATCGTGTAAAATTCCCTCCTGTAATCAAACGGCGCAAGGCTGTGCGGTTCGACCCAGGGAAATTAGAATTACTTCTAATTGTAGACACATGCTTGAAGGGATTGCTGTCTGCCTCTTCTAGAAGTACAGCGTCCTGCTGAGGAGTGGACAAACGTTTTCGACTCGAATCAGGTCGTCGAACGAACAGTCCCTTCTCTGGATAACCGCGCCTACCTCGAAGCCGTAGATATAGGCACTTCAAGTGTTTTTGCAGCCTGAGACACAGGGTATCTAGCAACGTTCACTAACGTAAGGAGAGATCTCCGTGTAGCTTCGACTTTATGAGTGCGCTCAGCCATAGCAAAAGTCATGATTGCTAACATACCATGCAGAACTCCAAGGTTATGAGGTGCATGCGCATGATCACGCCAGCGCCATTCCTAACTGAAGATTCAGACAAAGAGTTTGCACATCCAATATTAAGTCACTTAAATATGTCTTTAGTTATTCAGTTTAGAATTCTTAGTAGTATGGCATTTATTTTGAAAACGAAAAGAATAATGTGTTTGTATTTTTATGTAAGGATGACTTAAAATTAATGGGTATCTTATGCATGGAAAACACACGGCATTGTTATATATTTAAAAATTTAAAAAAGCATATACACCAAGGATTCTAAAACAGGTCGTTCCAATTACAAGACCATGCGTTTCACCGCTCGGCTACCACGCATACAACCAAACTGAAAGCATCTTTCCACTTATCGCATAGCTTTGAAAGGAACGCAGTGTGGTGTCAAACCGCATATTGTGAACGCAGCATCGGTGAATGCTTTCGATGTTTTCCAAATAAAACTCCCTCTCAGGCTGTTGTTATTTATTTTGTCTTAGGCTGTACATATCAATATTTGGAGTATTATATAATTTTATTAAATACATAACGCACGGAGTGCAGGAATGTAACTTCCCATGGATGATAGCTTGAGCAGGAATTGGAAAAAAAATAAACTATCGTCGAAAATTTCGTGGTTGTTTCTTGTTTGGGGTTTGTTTTCCAGGATTGCGATTAGAGAGAGCTCTAGCGGCAGGTTTAGTGCACGGCCTCCGAGCAATTTCAAACATGAAGGCAGTTGGTTACAGGTATAATGAATCCAATATGCCGTTCTCGGGATTGGGAACTGTAAGTTAAAACTTGGTCATGTCTACCGTTTCCGTTTCCGTTCCCGGGCTCCAGAAAGCTTCCCGTTAACTGTGAATGCTCGCGTTGTAATATATATATTTTAATTTTGTCCTTCCTGTTCTGGTTCTGATTCCCGACTATTGTGAACCGGCCGATTATTATGAATAGATTTTCTGATTTGACAGTGAATTCAATATAAAACATTAATATAGAACACATTATTGTAATCATATAAAGATATGCAAACAATATCGGAAGTATAGAAAGTGTCGTTCGGATCGTGATTTCAGTATCCGGCATGAAGCTTCAGATTAGGAATAAGCATTAAGGATCAATACATGTAACACTTTTTTACTTTCTCTACTACGTATAGTAAGTAGGGGAAGTATTGCATTCACCCAAAAATTCGATACCGAGATTTCACCGGAAATATATGTTTTGAGGCCCCCTGAATCCAAAAAAAAGCATTTTTGGAAACATGTCCGTGTGTGTGTCTTTCTGTGTGTCTGTCTGTGAACAGCATAACTCAGAAACGAACAGTCGGATAAACACCAAACTTGGTATTTAGGTTCAGTATCTTCCAAGGATGCGACACGAAGGTTTTCAAGAAAATCCACCTACCCCAGATTACCCTTTACATGGAACATTTTTCGAAAATTTTAATTTTCTCAAAAATGGCTCTAACGATTTTGATTAAAATATCATATGTTTAAGATATTTTTATGACAAATAAAATGTATATCTTGAATTTTCTGGGAATGTCTCCAAAAGTATTCTTCATTGTGAACGACTTTTGCATAACTGGTAAACCATAAGAGATAGACAAAATTTTACTACACAAAAAATGTAGATCGCGTTAACATACACAATTTATGTCATATACATTTTTTTTTGTTGAGTGAACCATTTTCGAGATATTGCTTGTTATTCCCTTAAATTTTTCAATACTTATTTTCTCAAATGGGAATTCGTTATTCATTTTTTTGTCTTGGATATGCAAAGAATATTAATCTGCGGCAAAGGGAATGGTGCTGCACCTAGCAACCAGCTATTAAGAGATATGTATGTGCTTAAAGGCTACTGTTTTTCTATATTGCCCTTACATCTACAAGAAAATTAGCAATAAGATAGAGTTTGCAAATGTTTATCTCGATTAACATGAACTAGATGGAGAATAAGCGTTTGTAAAAATACTTGGTACAAGAGTAGAGAAAGTCATGTGAGTGTAACACATCAGATTTTTTTTCAATACTTATTTTCTTAAATGGGAATTCGTTATTCATTTTTTTGTCTTTGATATGCAAAGAGTATTAATCTGTGGCAAAGGGAGTGGTGCTGCACCTAGCAACCAGCTATTAAGGGATATGTATGTGCTTAAAGGCTACTGTATTTCCAAATTGTCTTTAAGTATATTATCCCCTTACATCTACAAGAAAATTAGCAATAAGATAGAGTCTGCAAATGTTTATCTCGATTAACATGAAGTAGATGGAGAATAAGCGTTTGTAAAAATAGTTTGTACAAGAGTAGAGAAAGTCATGTGAGTGTAACACATCAGATTTTTTTGTAACAGTAGTGTACAATATACCATATTTTTGCTATAATATATAATTCAAGTATGTACAAAAATCTGTTGGGTTACATTCACATGACTTTCTTTAAGTACCCTTCTCAAAGTGTTGTTATAAAAGCTTATACTTATTTCTGCTTCATGGTAATTGAAATAACGTTTGCAGATGTGGTTACACATTCAATTCTAGGTACAAAAGGACACAGGAGACTGAAGCGATATAAAATCCTCAAAAAAGGGGTCGCTATTTGCTGGCTCTGAAATTCAATCTTTGCATGACCACGACAAATAAGTGAATGGTAATAGCACTTCAAAAAATATAACGCATTTGAAAAATCAAAATAGGAGCAACCAATATCTCGGAAAGAGTTAATGCCACAAAACATTGACTTAAATTGTGCATTTTAATGAGATATACATTTTTGTAGGGAACATTTTTGTCTATATCTTATAGTTTAACAACTACACAGAAGTACATAACATTAATTCAAAATGAGGAAAACTTCTGAGACTATTCCAAATCTTTCAGAATTACTTTAACAAAAATTATATTAATTGAATAAAAATCGTTAGTCATTTTTAGAAAATCAGAAATACAGAGCAAATTTCTTAATTCCGCGTTTCGGATATATCCCAATTTTCGTTTTTGAGCAGTGGTGCTCACAGAAACACGCACATACATGAACCTAGAAATCTTCTTCTTTCTCTTTAGAGGACATCAAAACGTGTATTTTCAGTGAAATATCAATAACGAATTCGGGTTAAATGTAATATTTCCTCTACTTACCATGTGGTAGAAAAAGTAGAATGATGCAAATTTTATCTATGCACTTATCAAGATCTATCTTTAGTGCAAAGCATAATACATACCCCGTTACACTCAGTTAATTGGATTAAACTGTTATTTTTTTAGAAAAAAAGTTATTTTTGAATTCTCAATTTTAAATATATATATATATATATATATATATATATATATATACTGTAATTAAAGAATCCTGAGGCGTTGTTCACAATAAACATGTAGCAATCAAACGCTCGTTTTTATAAATTTAGGTATGCGTTGGTGAAATGCCATTTGTTATGACGGAGTTTACTTTGCAACACATTATTTTTCTACATGTCGTGTTTATGAAATGCTTGGGGCTAACGAGACAGGCTACGGCGCGAATCAGAGTTGCGTAGTAATGGTAGTGTTAAACATGGCTAACAATGAGTACTTTGATGACATAACTGTGCGTTTTCTATGGCCTTAACTAGCAATTTATTTTTGTTTAGAATATTAGTCCACTGTAATGTCAATTCATGGGTCCATGAGTGGAATAAAAGTAATAGCTGATTTCAGTTCGCGCCGTAGCCAGTCTATCTTATTCACGGAAATGCTCTTCTGCAAAAACATGTCGCACAAAAATTCCCTCCTAAAGTTTTCAGATGTTACAATTTCCGAGCTGATTATTTAGTGACGGAATTATTAGTAGCGACTTGTAAAAAATTGAAATTGAGTTTTATTTCTGGATGCATGCTATGGTTCTTAGCGTCCCATTCTATATTGGGCGTGAAATACTGGAAATTTTGTTCAGAGGTCTCTTCATCAGGCTTGAGGTTCTTTTACTGCCGTAAGTCAACGACACGGGTTCACTGGCTTTACTTCCCTTCCGAAGGAAGCCATGATAAGGATTTTTAGTAGCGGCTAGGTCACCTTCCTAGAGCACCTACAGGAAGTATTGCTTTCACCCAAAAACTAACTATCGAAATTCACTGAACCTAAAATCAAAATTTGTTATAAAAATATCTGTGCGTACGTGTGTGTACGAGAGAAAGACAGCGAAAGCGGAAATACATTAATTCAACAACAGTGAAGCTCAGCCTGTTCTCTTAAGAGCTAAGGTTCAAAATCCATGATTCACCAAACCTATTATATACGAAGAGACTGACAAGTTAAACCAATCAACTTTCTGTCCTTGGCAATACAAGTGGAAATGAGTTGGAAGAGAAACTCCCTTCATCCCGTTTCTCTGTAAAACTCTGTATCCCTGATAAAGAACGAAGTTTCAAATAGAAACCAAACTTTGTATTTAAGTTCAGCAACTTACAAATACGCGACATAACAATTTTTAAAAAAATTCCGTCATCCCACGCTATTGTACATAGAAAAGGTCTGCTATTTTATTTATTTATATAAGTGTCTGACCCGAAATGGGTTTGTTATAAAGACACAGAATAGCAATAACATACAAAATGTCTTAATATAAAAGATACATTAAAATGTTTATTACAATGATCTTTGAGCAGAATATAAAAGTTGTACAATAGTTTTCCATCTTGAAATAAGCTATAAGTTGAATATAATTTAAGTAGGTAAATAGATGTAATAAATAGGAACAGATTTAGGAATTTCTAATGCCATACAAATGGTTTCGAAGAATGGAAGCTGAACGTTTTATAACGTAGATTACAGTGTTAGCCTGTAATCGCTGATCTTTTTTGTAGGAGTCTCCTCGTTTAGCAAAAGATTTTGAAATAATACCACATAATTAAAAAAAATCAATTATAGACTACTATTGTGATTATGGTTTTATTTGTTTAGAAAGTATGGTATTGTGGTATAACATATACCTTTCTTTTCTTTGTCAACTTCCAAAGGCTGGGTATTAGATATTTGGATCAATAATTTTGAACGGTTAATCGCGATGATGTCAATTCGATGACTGCTACCGTGTGGGAAAGACAGTGAACCTCTTTATAAACTTCTAGACCAGTAATTTGGAGAGAATTTGCCATAATCGTGCGTGCGATGTTATGTCTCTTGATTCTCAATAGCTCTCCCCTAGGACAACTTCCCGGCACATGCGGAAGGATTTCTAACTCATTATGTAGGTTTTCTTGACCTACATATCACTACCTATCGTAGCTCTCCTTAAATGCATCACGATGCTGAGTTAGGCACCAGTCCTTTACATTGGTCAAAAAACTCGCATCCCTACGATTGGGTTCGACCACGCGCATTCCATGACTCGGAACCTCAACACTTCATCTTCGTTGCAGGACAGACAAAACCTTACTAGGCGAAAAATATAGAGCTCGTTAAAGCACACAATTTATATGAAATAACTTTTGTGGCATTAACCATTTCCGAGATATTCTTTGCTCTTGGTTTGAATTTGCCAGTAATTTATTCTTTCTGAAGTTCTAACTCGCTATTGTTTTGATTCTCTGATGTCATACAAAGAATTTCAAATGCAGCAGACGGCAACAACCTTTTGATAAATTTGACCATTTCTGAAAATGTTTATCTCGATAAACACGAAGTGGATTGCAAAATAAGCTTTTGTAGGAATAGTTTATAGAACATACATAGGAATATGCGACAGTGGGTACAGAAATGTATATGAATATAACAGATTTTTTTCATATTACATCAGTGGCAACTAAAACTAGGTTTGATAGAAAAAGTAGAGGGCGAAGTTATTTCTATGTAAGCATTTATCGGTATAACCTAAAATGGACAGAACAGGCCTTTATTTGATTGTATGGCAGATATAGCATATCTGTGTAGTTACATGAACTGAAAAGATCGTATGAATCTTAAACATATTCTTTTATGTATGTACATCAAAATAAAAGTACATCTTAAACGTGAGGGGGAATACAAAATTACATGAGCACAAATGACACCTTGAACAAAACAAAATCAATTCTATGAAGGATGGGCAAGGGGGTAAAAATGGGAGTGTAAATAAGAAATGAAATAAATAAAATAAGGTGAGGGACACACCCAAGATCTCATAAATAATGTAGTAGAATCGAGCATCGCCCCCTCCGTGACGATGGATGGTGAATAGAAATGAGCGTGTGTCAAAATGTTGGCGCATTTTACAGCATGCTTGCAGGGACCTCGCAAACTTGGTACCTCTCTCTGGAACTCACGTATTCTGTTATTGGAAAACACGTGCTCTCTGTTCATATATTTATGAAAATCTTACATAGATTCGTATATTATAGACTACAGTCGCACAAATTTAACATGAAATATTACTATTTATATACAAAGAATTAAAAACCCCAAAAATACGGAAGTGTTTTTGGTTTTGTGTTGAGTATAACATTTATTATTAATAGTTATTTACACCCAAAGCTAAAGCTCTCGAATTTTCATACGAATAAGAATACAGTTCAACATGCATTGTGTGTACAAAGTTAAACTGAAAAATTAAACAACCATCTTGCATAATTTGATTAAAAAAACTTAGCAGCCAAATTGAGGAAGAGAAAATTCTCTAGGTTGCGTGATCCGGCGTTTTTATAAAATTTTCAATTTATTACATTTAAAATTGAAGTAGGTTTATTTTACAAGGAGTTTTATTGTAGTTCTGCTGTTGGGGAGCCGAACTTGATGTAGTTGCGACCACGTATTGTACAAAGTTTCCGCTGGCCTTCGCCCAAAGTTTACTTTCCGGTGGCCTTCGCCCCAATGTTCACTTTAAATAGTATATATACTTAGGTTTGCCTCGGCTACGTCAGTATTAATTTGTAGAAACATGTTTTTGCAGGGGGTGATGCGGCTAAAGAATGTAGGCTTACACAAATTATAATTTTTACTTTACTCCTTTTATTAATCCTTGACACGATATAATAGCACTTCACTGATATAGAGAGCTGTGAGATTATTTATTAATTACTTACACTTTTTAACACGTAAACTTTATAATATTCTCGCCGTAATGAATTCTCGTCTCACACTGAATGCGTATTAAATTTCTCGAGGACGCGTCTCGCGGCCAGTTAGGAACGCTGTCTACTAGCAACTGACTTCTACCGCCTAAATTTGCAAATTTCCTCAATTTTAGTTTCTGATTGGCTAATCCTACTGCGATAGAATGATTTTATTTAACTTAAGCTTTTTCTGGTTGTTGATTGGCTATTTATAAACTGTTTTTAAAAATTACATTATTGTTACTCCAAGTAGCATTATTAAACTTTCCAATTCATTATTGCCTCAAGGTTACCTCATTGTTGCCTCATTTTAGCAACTTTTGACCTATATTCTCACAGCTCCTACATTATTAAATTACGTAATACATTCACATAACATTATTATAAGTGTACATAATAATATAAACATAATAAAGTGACTACTACATACAATTTATATGTTATTATACACATATTGCTTTAAGGCGGGCTGTTATTGAATTTATATATTATATAATTAGACTAAGATCATTTAAGTGTTAAAAATACTGCCTCAAAATGTTTTGAAATTTGCATCGATTTGTCAAAATGTTCATGTATGCTGTTAACAAGCTTATTTACAGGCATTTAGTAGAGTAATATTTGTGATATGATGCCTGACAATCTCTTCAATATATGATTTAAGCGCAAGGAGAAATAAATTTGTGAAGTCGTAAAAACTGAGGCATTAATGACTAAGTTCTATAAGAACGTTCGTAATTCATGAATTTGAGATTTTATCTTCTGTCAGAATAAAGTACATTTTCATTGTAATTTCAGGCATTATGCAGTTCATGTAAAATAATTAGATAACTACCGGAAACGAAAAACCTGAAGAGTCACTCTTCTAAAATTAAAAAGCTAATAAAATGAAAAATCTTGGAAAACCACAGAATACGCACTCTGTAACATAGTTTGCTTTCAGCATATTAAAAATTAGAATTTTCTCTGGGTTAATTTGGAGAGTTTTTTGAAAGTGGAGACAAATACTTTCTGGGGTCACTGTATGCTGTTTCAAGGTACAAATCTGGCCCAATTAGATTTTTCCGTTTTAAGTTATACGGTTCAAACTGAACACACTCGCAGACACACGCTCTGGGATACATTTTTCTAAAATTCCTTTTTACTTTCTCTACCAGTAACCCATATTAGGCAAGAGGAAGTATTGTGTTCCACTCAAAAACTCGATGCCAAGATTTCACAGGAAATGCAGGTCTTGAGGCCCTGAATATAAAAAAGCATTTTTAGAAAAATGTTAGTGTATTACTGTATGTGTAGTGTATCCGTCTGTGTTGGTGAACAGCATAACACAAAAGCGAAATGCTGGATAACTACCAAACTTGGTATTTAAGCAGTGTATTCTAAACATATGATAGGAAGATTTAAAATAAAATACCCCAAAGTACCTTTTCCATATGAAAGGCAACTTGGGGTGGGGAGATTGTCTTCTAGAATCTTCGTTTAGAAGGTACTGAACCTAAATACTAAGTTTATCCGACTTTCCTTTTGAGTTATGCTGTTCACAGACACACACGGACGTTTTTATAAAAATACCGTTTTGTTTATTCAGCGGGCCTCAAAACATGTATTTCCGGTGAGACCTCGGTATCAAATTTTGGATGGAATGCAATACCTCATCTAACTACTAGGTACGCGGTAGAGAAAGTAATAAGCATAGTGAGTAGAGAAATTCATGTGATTGTAACACATACTCTTTCTATAAAGCATGTACTTTTAGATACATTTTCGAAATGAAACCAGGTTATAGCTCAGTAAGTTAACTTATCTGTTTTTATTGCAAATGAAGGACGGAAATATAAAAGGCGTTACAAGCACGTGCATGTGATATAGTAATATCAGATATAAAGCCCTCCCTATGTTGTTATTCAACCAAGTTACATTCATGGATTTCCAATGTGTCTTCTTTTATCGGACTTACCTTTCACATTTTCCTCTGTTGCAATCCATTTGGGTTTTCTTCCTTTCATAACCCTCCCTCCGCCTCCCTAAATTACCAGCAATATAGGCGCTCCTACCCTTTTTTCCCTCTCGCAAAGTTCTTTACAAAATTGTTTCCAACTTATATAAATGCAGACGATTCCTCCACCAGCTCAGCATGCGGTTGAGTATAGCGCTAAATCTACAGGGTGTTACATCAACATGCTCCTTTTCAGCAATATACTATTCAGAAAAAAAAATTTATCTATTGCATTCATGTTTTTCTCTACTCACTCTGCAAAAGCTGATACTTCTATCCACGTCTTGTTACTTAAAGATAAACTTTCATTTCATATTTGCATCTTTCGTTGCAGATATAAGAATAAATTAGTCAGGCTTTTAAAAAGCGGATCCTTGTGTTATCCCTTTGAAATCCATTCTCTTTGCTTGGCCACCAGAAAAAACGAAGAGCGACTTACCACTTGAATAGAGTATAAAATTTGAAAATTCAATCCAATAACAAATGATACCTCAGAAAGCGTTAACGCCACAAAAAAAGTTTTGTCATCAATTGTGTACCATCTACCTTTCTTTTTGTAGTACGATTTTTCCCTTTTTTATGGTTTAGCAATTATACAGAACTAATTCAGAACGAAGAGGACTTTACAGGTATTTTCAGAAATTCAACCTATACATTTTGTCATGTAAATATCCTAAACATACAGTTTAATCAAAATGGTTAGAGCCATTTAGAAGAAAATAAAAAAAATAACGAAAAATGTTCCATGTATAGGGTAGTTTGGGGTGGGGTGGGGGAGATTTCTGTGCAAATCTTCGTGTCGTATCCTAGAAGACCTGAAATGAAGTACCAAACTTGATGTTTAGCCGATTTTTCGTTTTTAATTTATGCTGTTTGTAGACCCTCCATTGACTAGTGGTACCGTGCTAGCCTCTAGCTCCCAAGGTCGCGGGTTCAAACCCGGCGGAGGGCGATGCATTTTTTCGGTCGTAAAACTCCTTAGCATGGCTTCCTTCGGAAAGGAAGTAAAACCGGTGGTCCCGTGTCGTAGATTTATGGCACGTAAAAGAACTCAAGCCTGATAAAGAGGCCTCTGAGCAAAATTACCTGTCTTTCACGCCCAATATACAAGGATGATAATAGTTAAAAGCGTCAATAAATAAAAAAACTCAATTTAAAGCTCAACACACACACACACACCTTTTTCTAAGAATGTGTTTTTTTTTCAATTCAGAGAGCTGCAAAAAGTGCATTTCTGTTGAAATCTCAGTATCGAATTTTTGGGTGGAATACAATACCTGCTTCCTTTACTTACTATAGGTAAGTAAAAATGTGTGCATAACCCTCTTTAGCTATGTAGCTTCATATGATCTCTTATCTGGGTGCGCAGAAAATTGTGGAGTAGAAAGACAGTGCAAAGACGATCCCTAAACATTTACTCTATCTTCCAGTAGACTTCATAACAAAAATGTTGTGAGCTGGTGCTTAGCATCTTCCAAATCCAGAGATCCCGGGTTCGATTCCTGGTTGGAGAGTGGGAATTTTGCTTCAACCAGGATCATTCGCTATTCTCCCTTAGTTTGGAAGTATGAATGAGAGCGTGAATTTAATGTAATAACCAAATGCTAATACCACTTTAGAGCGATTTAACATCAGTGTCAATGAGCATTTTTTGCTAAGATAATATCCCGCTGATATTTGTGGCGGATTAATAATTTGGGGGTTTCATTGTCATTACCAGACATATTGTCGTTTTCCATTGTCATTACCAGATATATTGTTGTTGCATTTTCATGTTGACTGGGATGACGTCACTCTTGGCTGGAGTTTTTGCTAGCCATGAGTGGTGGGGATAGCGTCTGTCTTAGTTAAGATTCCGTGAGAAGAGGATCGTGCGTGCAAGCCAGCTTTTGAATCGGTGGACCTCTTCTCTCACCTTTCATATTTAATAATGTGGGAACCCCAAACGGTTGGGAAATAAAGCTAGGAATGTGTGAGTAGATTTGTGTTATGGGTTTTGTACAGTGAAAAACCCACGCCTTCCTCTTAACCCCACACCACGTTTTGATCCTCCGCAGCTAAGTGAGTATACGTCCGCCTCAATGTGCGTACTGGGTATTAGAAGTTAATTTAATTTTCGTGTGAACTTTTAGGTCATCTACCCAGCATGTAACAATATGAGCCGAGTTGTTAAAGGCGGCATATAAATGGAGCAAAATAAATAAATGATATATTGAACATCAAACACACCTACGTCGCTCAAGACATATTTTGCTTTCTCCACCATCTACCTATAGTAAGTTGAAGTACTGCGTTCAACCCAAAAAAATTGACACCAAATTTCACCTAAAATACAACCTTTGAGGTCCCCGTATAAAAAAGAAAAAGACCCGTGCCGGCGCGCGCGCCCCCGAAAACATACATAACAAATTTGGGGTTTATGTTCAGCATCATCCAAAGATTCAATGTAAAGTTTTTATTAAGATAATTCCCTAAATTAAACTAAGCTTTACATGGAACGTTTTCTTTGAATATCTTGTGAAGACCTCTTCATTCTGAAGAAAGTTAGTATAATATTGTACTTTTGCTTCTACACCTTACCACACAAAAAATGTAAATCTGATTAAAGTATGCAATTTGAGTCAAATACAATTTGTTCTAGCATTATTCATTTCGGAGCATTAGCTGTTATTGTGGTGAATTTTCCAGTACTTTAACTTTTTTGAAGTGCTTATTAAACTTCTTTTTTTTCTCGCGATATCGTGAAAAGATATGGATTCTTTAAATCAGAATACAGCATCCTGTTTATTAAAGATCTGACTGATGCTTGAACCTCCTGTATCCTTATATCTACAACGAAATGTGTAATCAAACCAGTTCTGTAAACGTTTTCCTCAAGTAGTATGACATTAGACACAATAGTCATTAGTACAGCTAAACTATTACAATTGTTCTGCATTTTTCCCTTGTTTTTTGCATCTTACTAAATGTAATCTTAATCTTCCAAAATAAAACAGTTCAGCTATCTGCACAGCTCGAAAATTTATGACACATACATATAAGGTTTTTTCG
The DNA here is from genome assembly GCA_030765065.1 of Deroplatys truncata. Taxonomy (NCBI): domain Eukaryota; kingdom Metazoa; phylum Arthropoda; class Insecta; order Mantodea; family Mantidae; genus Deroplatys; species Deroplatys truncata. Next base: position 156,431,469 of record CM060984.1, read on the forward strand.
GAATCTGGTATATGTTTTCGTGATTGGATGGAATACATCTCTTATGAAACAACCTTCTACTAATAGAATGTCCCAGATCTGTATTTTAACGGCATACGTATATTTAAAACAGGTATCTGTCTTATCTGATTTGGGTTTTGAATTGCCTGATGACTATACAGATATGCTTTTGATGTTGCCGTCTATTGTTGTTCATTTTCCAAGTTACTATTAATTCGTTGCTGAGTTATAGATACGTTTGTAAAACCTAGAGGTGGATATCTTGATTCTTTCTTACCAACTGCTTGTTTAGTCATTCTTCTCTCTTGCATTTAATTTCAAGTTTAGCTTTCTTTTGTATTTGTTTCCTTAACTTTAAACATATTCTTCCATTATTTGTAGGTTATAGCAAAGAGTGTTTTTCTATATTTATTTTTAAATTTCTTTTAGGGATACTTGATTAGTTTAAAATTTCTTGGAAGGAAAATAAATATATTTTCTCTTTCCATTATACCACTACTTTATTAGTTTGCTAATGTGCTTCTTGGAATTATAAAATATAATTTTCTGTGGTTTGTAACTTCATTTTCCTCATTCCTACATACTAGAACATTTAGCAATGGTCTTTCTAATTTCTTATATTGATTACATTGAGCTGTGAACGCGTCAACAAGGACTTTCAAAGACTGCTTTTTGATCATTTGGTTCTTCGCTTAATTTTAGATCTTCTCTGCAAGAAGCTTCTCTATTTCCTCAAAATTTTGATAGGAAAGATGTTTTCATGTGGTTCATTTTTCAATATCAAGATAATTTGTGAAATCAATGTGAATCCTTGCAGAACAGCAGCCTTTTAATTATATTTATTCACTACTGCCTGTAGGATAGGAATGAAAAATACTTTCGTCAGTATCTTCCCAGGATGTTTTCGTATCATTCCATAACTGCAGTTCTTCAGCCCATCTACAGTTACTTGAATGTTAGAGGAATTCTTGTGACATTAGAATATTAGAACTTTGGGAATTCTATTTGTCACTCAGATGGAGTTCTTTGATAAGACTGCGTGATCATTGGCGTAATATCTACCTGATGCAGAAAAAATAGCATTATAGCCATCATCATCATCATAATCATCATCGTCAGGTATTAAGCCTTAAAAGGCTTGTTTCGGGATCTTGTGAATTGAATTTTTGCTGTAAGCATCTTTTCATAGGTCTGCCAATGTTCTACAGGTTATAATTTAGTACCAATTTTGGGATTTGGTAATCTTCCATTCTATCAACATGTTCTTTCTAGTTGGTTTTGTGCTGGTATATACACTATGTGATCAAAAGTATCCGGACACCCCACAAACATACGTTTTTCACCTTAGGTGCATTGTGCTGCCACCTACTGCCTGGTACTCATTATCCGCGACCTCAGTAGTCATTAGACATCGTGAAACAGCAGAATGGGACGCTCCGTGGAACTCACGGACTTCGAACGTGGTCAAGTGATTGGGTGTCACTTGTGTCAGAAGTCTGTACGCGAGATTTCCACACTCCTAAACATCCTTAGGTCCACTATTTCTGATGTGATAGTGAAGTGGAAACGTGAAGGGACATGTAGAGCACTAAAGCGTACAGGCCGACCTCGTCTGCTGACTGACAGAGACCGCCGACATTTGAAGTGGGTCGTAAAGAGTAATAGGCAGACATCTATCCAGACCATCACACAGGAACTCCAAACTGCATTAGGATCCACTACAAGTACTATGACAGTTAGTCGTGAGGTGAGAAACCTTGGATTCCATGGTCGAGTGGCTGCTCATAAGCCACACATCACGCAGGAAAATGCCAAACGACGCCTCGCTTGGTGTAAGGAGCGTCAACATTACACGATTGAACAGCGGCAAAACGTTGTGTGGAGTGACGAATCACGGTACACAATATGGCGATCCGATGGGAGGGTGTGGGTATGGCGAATGCCCGGTGAACGTCATCTGCCTGCGTGTGTAGTGCCAACAGTGAAATTCGGAGGTGGTGGTGTAATGGTGTGGTCGTGTTTTTCCTGAAGGGGGCTTACACCCCTTGTTGTTTTGCGTGGCACGATCACAGCGTAGACCTACATTGATATTTTAAGTACCTTCTTGCTTCCCCTGTTGAAGAGCAATTTGGGGATGACGATTGCATCTTTCAACACGATCGAGCACCTGTTCATACTGCACGGGCTATGACGGAGTGGTTACACGACAATAACAAACCTGTAATGGACTGGCCTGCACAGAAGCCTGACTTGAATCCTATAGAACACCTTTGGGATGTTTTGACATGCCGACTTCGTACCAGCCTCACCGACCTACATCGATACCTCTTCTCAGATCCGCACTCCGTGAAGAATGGGCTGTCATTCTCCAAGAAACCTTCCAGCACATGATTGAAAGTATGCCTGCGAGAGTGAACGCTGTCATCAAGACTAAGTGTGGGCCAACACCATATTGACTTCCAGCATCACCAATGGAGGGCGCCACGAACTTCTAATTCATTTTCAGCCAGGTGTCCGGATAATTTTGATCACGTAGTGTATATATTTTTCTCTTAACTTAAAGATGCCAAGTTCCTTTCTGATCTCGTCACTTCTCTTTTTATCTAATAAACTTTAGCCTGCGATGCTATTCAGGAATCTCATTTCTGCAGGTTCTACTCGTCTTTCTTCGTTTTCGCGAAGTGTCCAACATGCTGAACTACACAATAACATGGGCACTGCCATTACTTTATAAAAATTTTAGTTTAGTTTCTTACCTAGTAGTTTTAAGGTTTCGTTTTATTGTACCACATATATAATTAAATTTACATCTTATTTGTTACGTCTCTATGTTTAATACTAAACATTGCAGTCTAATTAGTTGAAATTATTCACTTGTTCGATCATGTTTCCTTATAAAATCATTTTTGCTCTAATTGTATAGAACCCTTGAAATGTAAAAGTATTAGTAGCAGAAATATTTAGAGTACTTTTATATAAATTATTGAATTTGTATATGGAATTCTGTAAATTGCCTTTTGAGCTACATAATCTAACTTAGTGATCTGCATATAAAAGTGTATCTAAAAACACATTCTTAATTTTAAAATGAGTTTCTAAATGTATCTGCAACTTGCCAACGACATCATCTATGTATATGTTAAAAATCAGTGACGAAAGGGGGCAACCTTATCTTACACCTTAATTAATTGTTGCTATTATATGATTATTCTTTATACTTCTTTCTATCATTTTTCCATGGTATAAAATTATTATTATTAAATGTTTTAGTTTACTTTTTTTTCATAACATGTCATAACTTATTTCTACTGATCTTATCAAAGGCTTTTTAGAATATAAAATTACCGTTATACTGCTATTGTAGAGCCCCTTTCAATTTCAGGTGCGTTCCTTTCTCTTTTAATTGCTAGAGTTTTCTAGCTTTAGGTAAAGGCTGAAAACCAGACTCTGTTTCAATGGAAGTCCTACAGGGATCTTCCAACACTTCGAGTTTTCTCTGTAAAAGAATCCTATTTGTACTAGAATTAAAGGAAAGCAAAACAATACGAAGGCAACAGTAAGAGGTTTACTTAAAATAAAGATAAAAAATCTCGAACAGGAGTTGTAACATATTTTAAAGAAATAAAAATGATAAATCGACGATAGGGAAGCAGAAATAAAAAATTTTAAGTGCATTTGTAAAACCTCTATCGAAAAAGAAACAGATTTAAATAATTTCCCCCGAATAAATTATGAAAAATAGCGGAATTTTTCCTAACTCAAGTGAGAGAGGCGTAATACCATTTTATTACTTCTTTTGCAACTGAAGCACTAGCTGAAGTCAAGCTTTTACTTGTACGGAATGACAAGTTGGGTTGTCCACGCTTGAAGGCTTGACATTATCCTCATCCAGACATACTAGATCCCGGAAAGGCGTCTTCCTCTCATTGGTAGTAAGAAACTCTTTTACAGACAAATGAACGGAAAACTTTACCAGCACACTCAGTTGTCCACTTAACTAACAGGTGCTCCTCTTCTTTAGACAAAACTTGAGCGGGTTTCATTGGAGGTTTAGCTAATTTTTCGCTATGGTGAAACTGTAATATTGACCTCTGAATACAAAAGTCCATGAAGCTGTTTTTTTTACATTTCTTCAGGAATGACATTAAGGCTGCATCAAGGTCATCTAAACACGAAGGCATGTGGGAAAAGTCGCTGCGCAGAGACAGAAAGAGAGAGAGAGAGAGAGAGAGAGAGGGAAGGGAGAGAGATAGTACACTGTCTCCTTCTTTCATTCTTGCTCGCTATGTACTGGCAAGCACGCGGGTCTGGTCAGTGTTATTGCGCAACCTGCACTCATTCACCTTCGAGTGTGCTCCCGACTCTAACTCAATATCAACCATAGCGCAACATTTAAATGAAATCCTTATTATATGAACTGTAAACGAAACTACGCTAACGACTGTCCAGTTCACTATAATCTCAAGTATCGTCCTCCGTGGTGTAGTGGTTATCATGCTAGCCTCTACTTCCCGAGGTCGCGGATTCAAATCCGGTGGAGAGCGATGGATTTTTTTCGGGCGTAAAAGCCTTTAGCATGGCTTCCTTCGGAAGCGAAGTAAAGCCTATGGCCCTGTGTCGTACATTTACGGCCCGTGATAAAGAGGCCTCTGAGCAAAATTGCCGGTCTTTTACACCCAATATAAAATGGGACGCCAAGGACCACAGCAGTTAAGGCCCGTCCATAAATAGCTCTCTTTTTTTTTTTTTTTTGTAATCTGAAGTTAGCCAATATCAACTTGGTTGTATGCGCAATACGGAAAATAAGACACATGTGTTCCGTATAGTATGTCAAATATTATTACTAATGAACCCATTCGGGAAAAGCGAAGCTTAAGATGCTTTATAAATGCTGCATTATAGTTCAAGATGGGAAAACTTAAATGTGCAACAATGAATATTTCGAAAACCGCTAATACTGCGGAAAAGATTGTTTCTGTTAACTTTAGCCAAGGCTCCGTTAAACATGCTAAAGCTTAATTTAATTAATCAAATAAAATAACTTTAAGCTTTACAAACTGAATTGACTTCAACATTTGTTATACTGGGTAAAGTAAATTGCTGTTGCATATGCCTACTTGGGTTGGAATCATAAATAACACGAGATTAAAGTCAGAACTTAAAAACGAGTGTTACATACTCCTAATATGGCTGTGCTTTTCGTTTTTCAGCTGACTTCAAAATTATGAATATACTAGAAGTTTTATGATAGAAACCCCAGCGATGCTAGTGTACAATTCTCTCTTAGCTCAGTTTCAAATTGCACCTGAAGTAGGCGAAGTGCCATGTATACGTATTTCAAACAAAACACACTTTCCTCGTTAACAGTTAGTGTTAGGGTTGCTGCATGGAGTTCTTCTATACAAGTTAACAGCTAATGACCTGTTCAAGTACACTTATGACAGGTGTAACTAGGGAATGCTTTACAACATGTGTAAAGCAGTTTGACTACAAGCTTCCATTTTTAAGCTCTAAATGTTACCTTATATTTAAGGATCCCTTTCATATCAAGAATTAGGTACCCTTATATTTAAAGGTGATGGAAAGTTTTAAAACAAATATAATTTTAGAAGACAGTGTTCTTCAAGACATTTCTTATTTGCTTACTCGTATTTCGAAATAAAAGAATGCACAACCTATCTCGTTGTCTGCTGGGGTTCATTTCTTTCTTTTTTCTTTCTCTCTTCCTCGCTTTTGTCTCTCTTTTGCATTGTATGTTAAATTCTTGTTTCAAAATCGTTAGTAATGTTTCCATTTCTGGAATGGTAAGCATCGAAATATAATATACATTTTAAAGCTCAATTAATGTATGCAATAAAGAAATAGTTGTCTGTGTACCAAGGGTGTAATATTAATAATTATGCCCTTAGAAGCACGGGGTTACAAATGAAGGGGCTCTGGTCCGAACGCATAATCATTAATAATTCCCGTGGTGCCTACCTAGATACAATAATTAATAGTTCAGGGGTTTTTGTTCAATGAATAAGTAAATTAAAAAAATCTATAAATTAAAATTCGATTCCTGATTTCATTTCTTTTAAAACTTGCTGTGTCTAGGAACCCTACATTTAATAAACAAAACTGACTTATTTCGAACAAAAAAGAGAAATATCGTGAAATTCCTGCTGAAACTGTAATTAAAGCTAAATGAGCTGTAGCTTAGTAACTGCCAGATTGTGTAATAAGGAATCTATAATTTTGAAATTCAGTGGATAGCATTAAGAAAACGTACTTGTGGTTTACTTCGGGGATCTGTCTCAAAAATTGTTTCTTAATTCAATGCGGGCCGAGCATTACGACGAACTTCAGCAACTCTGCTAGCGACTGCAGGAGTAAGTGTGGCAATTTTAAAGCACCATGAAGGATGTGTAGTACTTATGTTGCTGAAGGATATAATTCTAGAAGACATCATGGCATCCAAAACAGCATTTTCAGGATGTTGCTGGAATTCCTTCCATACTTCATTTTATGATATACAAGGCGCATCTGGTCTGTGCAAATAAAGAACATGATTCAGGATTTACTACAGATAACTTCCCATTAGGCATTTGTTTAATCATAGTAGTTTCTATGTCAGTTACTAATTAATTATAGGCTTAATGAATATATTTAAATCTAAAACACAACGGTATTATCTATTGCTTGAGATTAATTAAATATTTAGATCTTGTATGAATGTTTTTGCAAAATTAAATAAACTAAGTATATTAAAAATAGTTTGTTTTTATGGTTCTACCACGCCCGCAAAATATCATAAAGGCGTGGAGAATATGATAATTCAGCAATATATCTCGTATATAGGCAATAAATATTCAATAACGAACTAGGTTGCCAAAGTACTATTATGAAGAGGAATAGTTTATTTACGGTGCAGGAGATATGCAAATTTACTTAAATATAGGAAATTTTACAGCTTCCATACCTCTCCATTTTCTTTCTCTACCACCTACCTATAGTAGGTATAGGAAGTGTATTTCATCCAAAAATTAGGTACTGAAATTTCACATTTTAAGATCCATTGAACAGAATTACTAAAAAGCGAGAAGTCGGATAAATACCAAAATTGGTATTTAAGTACAGCCTCTTCCAAGGATGCACATGTCACGAAGATTTCTAAGAAACCCTCCCTACCCCAAACTACCCTCTAAATGGAAAATATTTCACCATTTTTATGTTCTCAAATGCCTTAACAATTTTCATCAAACAATATATATTTGACATAATGAAATCGGGAATAACATGTATATCTTATATTTTCTGCGGATAAACTGTGAAGTCCGCTTCATTCTGAACGATATTTTTATATAATTTTGTACAAACGTAAACATAAGCGGTAGACAATAATTTATCAGATCTAGCTCTTCTTCTACTTTAACGGATTACCCTCCCCTTTGTAGGATTTATACCCCAAGGACTTACAAGCCAATGCCTTGGGTCAGTAGCCTGTCATGGAGCAAGCAAATTCTAGATCATAGCATATCCAGGATAGGTGATCATCCCAATGTCTGGTATGGCGGTGAAGAAGAAGTAAATGAAATGTAGTGATGAAAGGGATGATAGGAAATATAGAGGATCTAATTATCCAACCCAGTATTCGCCTATCGACCGAGGAAAACCGCAAAGAAACCTTCGGTCAGATTGGTCGGCCCCGGGGGTTTGAACGGGACCTTCCGAATGTGGGCCACTGACGTCACCGCCTGAGCCATCCCGCTTGGTCCAGATCTAGTTAAAACACACAATTTGTGTTGTGTATTTTTTGTGACATTAACCAATACCGTTGCTGGTTGTTTGAAATTTCCAATATCTTATTTTTGAAGCGCTAAGTTATCATTGATTTGTTGATTTGAGTGTGGAATTTCAGCATCAGCATAGAGAGACCTGCTTTTAAGATGTCAGTCTCTCCAGCCTCCTTTATCCCTCTTGCATCTGTAACGAAATATTTCTGCAAACGTTTATATTGATTAACGTAATGTGACGTGGATAGAAAAATAAGATTTTGTGTGAATAGTCTGTTATAGAATACAAATGTAAACAAGAGTGGGTAGATTAAGGCGAGTGAGGATGACACATCAAATTTTTAATTCTATTTTCAGTGTGTCATAATATAAAAATACTTTTCAAACACCAACAACCTTTACTTCCCTCTAAGAACAAAACCGTATCCTTCTCTATCTGCGATCTACGAGCAGGAACCTGGAGGCGTTGGAATTTAGGGCAAGATAGCAAGGTGAGGGCCCCAGCCGTATATCAGTGTCCCCTAAAGTTTGCGCCGGGAAGTTTTCTCAATATCTTAATTTTATACAGCATCCTCTCTGCTGAGCTAATGGACCTGCCTTAATCTAAAGCAGTAAAAATGCGCGAAAGCGGAGAAAGGAAATGGGAGGGAGAAGCTTTACATTAGAGCTTGGATTTTATGGGCCCTTATGCAAAGGCACAATTTTAAATTAAAAACAAACAGTCGTAAATGTGCCGGGAGGAATAGCGCGGTCCATCTAGTTTAGGTTTGTGGCTTACTTTTAGCGGGCAAACCGCTTCTCAAATAGTTATGCCACACGACAACATGCTTTGGCCTTTTTACTTTCTCTACCACGTGCCTATATTAGGTAGGATAAGTAGTGTATTTGACCAAATACCGGGATTTTTATCACTTTGAGGTCTAATGAACCCAAAAAGAATATTGAGAAAATAACCCCATTTGTCTGTATGTCTATGTCTGTCTGTCTGTCTGTCTGTCTATTCTTTCTGTCTGGGAAGATCATAAATAGAAACTAAAAGTTGGAAAATACCAAATTTGATACTTGAGCCATGTACTAGTGTCTGCATGTATCAAGTATGATACATAGGATTTCATATGTTTTTCTCATTTTTAAACAAGTAAAAGTCATTATGGCCGGTTGTGTCATATTTGATATATTCTGAATTTCATGCTCATATTTTTTCTATCTCTATGTTTTTTGTATCGTTGGTAGAACTGAAGAAAACCTAATAACGTTCAATAGATCCAATGTATGTTATATTATACAACCCTATAGCACTCTTGAATCCACCTCAAAATTAAAACAAAATTTGATCTCTAATATTCGTATTGTTCTGATCCATAGCAACACACATTGATCCACAGAATAAAATTTATGGACGTGTAATCTCATTTTACACACACAAATGTTTAAAAATATTTTAATTTGCTATATTTCAACCCATAGAAACTAATTTAGCACACAAATATGAATACAAGCGTTTGAATTTCATCTCGGGTCTCTAGAGGTTAACCATGCCCCTGTTTAGATGGAAAAGTTTTATTATTTTTAATTTTTTAAACTTGTCTCTTAAAGATTTTGATTAAAATACCATGCATTTAAGATAATATGTAATGTAATAAAATGTGTATCCCGAATTTACTGAGAAGCTATTTATGTTACCTTTATTCTGAATTAATTTTGTATTTTCTTTAACAAAGGAACCATAAGATGTAGGCAAAATTACACAAAATGTTTAGAACGCATTAAAACATATAATTTATGGCAAATATATTAGCTGTATGTTTAAAATGACGCAAGATGTCTAAAAGTTTCAAATTACTTTTATTTTCATTACCACATAAGTAGTGAAAGAATTGAATTCCACTCATAAGTTTAATATTACTGTTTCATCGGTTTAAGTTCAAGGAAATTTTCTACCTCAAACTGCCATTTATATGGAAACATTTTTGTTTCCTTAAAGATTACTCTATTGATTTGGATTAAAATTTAAGATATTTGCATAACTGATAAAATATACGATTAAAATTTTCCGCTAGTAACCTATGAAGCCCTCTTCATTCTGAGTGAACATTGTATTGTCACGTGCTAAGTTGTGGCACTGGGGGGAATAGCTAAATGAGGAATTGCAGATGTAGAGACAATTATTAAAACGCTTCACTAGAGCGATCTGACTGTATTTTAAAGAGTTACATTTCTACGTGCGATAGTAGGGTTTACAAGATCAGGGATGATGATGGTACTAGCTAACATTATTATTAACAATTTATTTTATAATGCTTACCTTGAGAAACGTCTCGTCGTGCATGAGGAGAGCCAATACTCAACACGACTTTGTCAAGCCGCTAGTGGTGACAAGTGAAACCATCCGCAGCGGCCGTGCAGCGGCCGTCAACGGGTACATAGCGGTCCCGACCACGTTACAACAAGCCCCCCGAGCAGAGCTTGAGGGCTTGGTTACATAGAGTTGAATACCCTAGAGGGGTTCATTCCAATACCGAGGCAGCTATTACCAAATATGGTCTGCCACCGCCCTGGGTTTGAAATATAGCAGCCAATCATAACTCGATACGTCAATGTTCTAGAACATTCTATGTGACATAACGCGGTTTAAGGTGCAGCTAAGAGCCTGCAGAAAGACACGTATTCCTCAGGAAATGATGACATAGTGACATCCCTTGGAAATGTCAAGGGAAGTAGCAGGCCGGTATTTCCTGTCGTATAAACACTTTATAAGGCTTAAGAAAAGTTAAGAAATGTAAAATGAGATTCTCTGTGAAATTAGAAACTTTATAAACTTGTGGCAGGATAATAGAATCATGTCAATTAATATAAAATAATAATTACAGTACAGATTTCCTCGGTCACGTTCGTAACATAATGATTCGGTATACCTGGTAAACCCTGGAGATAGATAAACACTTACCATATGAAAAATATAAATCTCGTTATAAAACACACAATTTATATTATAATTTTATGACATAAATATTTTACGTGTATTCACTGATATTTACCAGTACTAATCACATATTATTTTAGACAGTAAGACAACGTTCTTTGGTTTCTGGTGATGTCATGTAGAGATTTTGGAATTTCAAAGTCAGCATATAGCGATCCAGTTTTTAAAGATTTGACTTATGTTTCAGCCTACTGTATGGCCTTCTACCAACAAATAACGTATAATGGAAGCATTTTGAAACCTTATCAGAATTATTATGAAATGGATTAAAAAATTAAGCTTGTCTAAGCATAGATTTAGAAGCGATACAGAAATAAACCCATTGGTGTGTATAGGAAGTCAGATGTATGTAACACACCAGTCTCTCCCCCACGGCTTGTATGTGCATTAATGTGCATAAAATATGGCCCAGGCCTGCCTAGCATTCATAAGGTCCCGAGTTTGAATTTCGGTTAGGGTGAGTTATCCAGATTAGGTTTTTCCTGGATTTTGGCTTATCCTAAGAAGACGAATGTGAATGTGGGTCGCTCTATGGACCCCGGGTTCATTTCTGCACCAACTCACCTATTTTATTCATCGTCAGATGTAGCCTACCAGGGTAAGGGATGTTAAACTTAAAGAAAAAGTGGCTCATTCCTCTAGATCGCAAGTGTTTTTCCCTCCGTAGGATTTCCACCTTCAGGTGACCAACCTTTGGCTGGCCTTTTTGTATCCGGCAATTTAGGGAGACAAAAACGAACTAATGAACGATGCTATAATCGATATGAAATGAAGGGGTGTTTCGGATATCGCCTCTATGAAAGAGTTTGGCTACGATTGGTACACAAGGAAAGACTAAACCAATAAGCATAATTCGACCTTCTGTAGGAAGGGCTGAGACATTATTTGCATGAGTCGTTAAGGTGACGGTAGTTATATGAGAGCTTTAATCAACGACATAGAGACGAGGGTTAAAGTGATTGCCGCCATCGATCGGCATTAGGAAAATGTAGTGTAGTAGATGATAGTCAAACTTTCTGAAAATAGAAGCTTAAAGTGTATTGAAACAACAAAAACTAAATAATTCTTAACTTTCTTCTTTAATGGTGTTTTTATTATATTTTATTTTTGCACCAAAATGCAATGAAGCATTGCCTTAACGATAATTCTCCGCTGGTGAGAACTTGGTCAACTGTTTGTAATGTTACACTTTGTTTATTACTGCGTCTTACAAGGTGAACAAGTTGGAGTAAAAACTGTGATCACACGCTGGGGCTCGAACCGAAACCCTCGGCACACTTGAAACAGCGTGCATTTTACCAATGAGCTATTGCAGCAGATGCTGGCATGTGGGTTATATATAACATAGATGTTGGTTCTATTAAAATCATCATTCCACGTATTTTCCGTTTTCCTGCCAATGCAAGTTAATAGCTCAGCAGTGAGAGAATTGCAACTTGTTTTGTGATATTTAGTCAATGTTTCGCCATACTGGGTTAATAAAGCCATAGAAATCTTCGAAGTCAGTGACATTGTTAAAATGCGACCAGACAGTATATATCTACAACCACGGTTGATTTAGTTTTCATACCCCGTACTCACGGAACGCCTAAATGATACTGACCCGCGAAAAGTGCACATTTACTTTTTTGAAAGATACGAGGGGCACTATTTATATTTTGAACCTTGGCAACCCTGGATGTTGTAGGTGCCATCTGACGTTTCCAATGGAAAGTTTGACATTTTTTACCATAATCTAATTCAAACATTTTGTTAATAGAGCGTCATTTGTTTTGTTTTCACTAACTTGAAAATTGTGTCAACAAAACATGGAATTAACTCGTGAAAATGTTCCTGCAATGATTTATTACGACTTTAGACGTGGATTATCAAGACAAGAGTGCATCGATCAACTAGCTTCCACATCTGGCGACGAAGCTCCATTATTTGCCACTGTGAAACCCTGGTATAACGAATTTAATCGTGGCCGCCGTTCGCTCGTGAAGGTCGTCCAAAATCAGTTGTTGTGCCAGAAAACATTGATGTTGAGCAAAACCTAATAATGAAATATCGACATTCGACATATTGTGAGATTGAGGCAACCCTAGGCATTAGTTCCACCAGTATATATAAAATATTGCATGATTATTTAGCCGTGAAAAAGGTTTGCTCTCGTTGGATCCCACTTAATTGACGCAATCTCAAATAGATGCTCGTGTCGATTGGTGTACAAAAATTCTCAAGAAATACAATGGCGGTGCCTCAAAAGACGTATATAAGATTGTAACAGGTGACGAATCGTGGATCTATGTGTATGAGCCGGAACGTATCGGGTGTTTCAAGATGAAGCAAATCCAACAAAAGTTGTTCGCACTCGATGCACTTCGAAGCAAATGGTCGCCTGCTTTTTCAGCAAAACTGGCCATGTGGCAACAGTGCCTTTAGAGGAACGTAAAACGGTCAATGCCGAATGGTACACAACCATTTGTTTGCCGGAAGTCTTCGGTGAAGTAAGGAAAGCCAACAAGAACCGTAGGATCATTCTTCATCAAGACAATGCGAGCGCATACACATCTCGTCTAACAACAGAGTATTTGAAGGCTCAAAAAATCGAATTGATGGGTCATCCGCCATACAGTCCTGATTTGGCACCCAATCACTTCTTTTTGTTCCCGAACATCAAGAATAAATTGCGTGGACAACGATTTTCGTTGGCAGAAGAAGCCGTTGATACCTTCAAAAGCCATGTTTTGGAGGTGTCTGAAGTAGACTGGAATAAATGCTTTGACAAATGGTTCAAACGGATGCAAAAGTGTATTGATCATAAAGGAGAAAATTTTGAAAAACAATAAAGCAGCTTTCATAAAGAATTAGTTTGTTTTAATTATTAGGCTCAAAATGTAAATAATGCCCCTCGTAGTACATATGTAGCTAATATAATCTGGTCTCCTAGATCAAAGCACCAGAGTGGCATGCAGGCACTGTATAGTTAAAATGATAATTTATTTAAACTGAGAAACCTTAAAGCGAGCTGCATTCAGCCAGCTTCAGCAAAGTAAACACGTGTAAAGAAGTGGCAGCTGCGAAACTTGCCAATCTCGTAATAAAGGCTATGTAGCTTAGAAATTCACGACCCGATACAAAACGTGAAGCCAAGCGCGAGCAGAAATTTCATCGAGAAGGCACCGAAAAGACATTCAAACTCAAAAGTTTCTCTTTTGCAGGAACATATTAGTCACGTAAACTCTATTACAGAGGGCATAAAGTATTCATGAACTAGGTACGGCTCGCATATCCTGGAAATAAAATAACCTGCTTCACGGTGTTTCTTCAAACTAATAAAAACAAAAAGGAAGCAGTTTCCTTCCTGAATCCGAGAGGTGAATTATTTAGAGCAAACAATCGTGCGACAGAAAACACTAGCGAGGAATGGAAAGATTAGATCACGATTCAGAACGCAACACCTGCATTTCCTTATTTATTGCTTTTTTCTCTGTCCGTAGAGGATATATTCTATTTATAACAAAAGTCCGATATAAAATTTTGTCATAAGTGCATCGTTTAGGTTTTATGAATCCATAAAAAGGAAAATGAAAATAAATTAATTCCCACGGTCTCCGAACACTAATGTGATATTATACAGTGTGCAAATGTTTAAACTTATTGATCCAGCCAAAAATTGTAAATCTTAACCATAAAGTTAAGGGACATCAAAAAAATTAACTTAGGTATTTAGGTTTAACTATGCAATAAATTTATATTATATAATACAGAGAGAGCCAAAAAACTATGAACCGCCTGCGCGATGTTTTTTCCTGTCTACGTCCTCGGCGCTCGTTGCCATCTGCGGCTATCATAGAAAGGCACGGATGGAACCATTAAACTACTTTTAAAGGCTTTACTTAACAACTTTTTGAAAGGAGATGCTGAAACTGGCCACCGTCGTTGTCCCTACATTTTTGGCACCTCTTTAGGAAACTATCCATCACTCGCCGTAGTTCACGTTGAGAAATGTCGGCAATTTGCTGGCGGATATGTTGTTTTAATTCTTCCAGGGTGTGTGGGTTTCTCTTTTACACTTTTTGTTTTAAGTTACCCCAGAGATAGAAATCGTAGGAGGTTAGATCGGGTTACCGAAGGGCACACAAATCTTTACTAATAATGCTGTCCTCAAACACACTTTCAATTGTTCTCGTCGAAATATTGGCCGTTTGAGCTATTGTAGAATCTTGTTGAAAAAAAGGCAAAATCACTCTCCCTGTCTGTTAATTCTCTAAAAAAGTTGGGCAAAATTGTATTCTCGTATGTATGGCGTCAACTGTTGACTCGAAAAAAATTGACCACATAACTCTTTCTCCGCTCATGGTGCACCATACACCAATTTTTTCGTCATGAGGGGGTACTTCATGAATAATATTAAGTTTGTAAGAGCTCCGATAACGATTATTTTGTGTACACATATCTATGAAGGTGGAACAAAGCCTCGTCTGTGAAAAATATTAAATATTGATCTATTTCGCCATTGTGTACACTATTGAGACTTCACTCACAAAATGTGCACTAATTACAGGATCACTTGGTTAAAGTGCATGTGCCGCAGATATTTTATATGGTTTTAACTTCAGAAATTTGATAGCTGTTCCTGCAGAGCCATTAGAAATGCCTGCCTGTTGTAAAAGACACCTAAGTGATTTTTGGGGGGAATTCTCCAAATGATCACCGATGTCGTCTAATGTTTCTTCGGTAAGAACCGTACGCCGTCTTTTAGAATTCTTAGCCTGAACACTTCCTGTGGCCTGAAATTTATTGTAAAGTTCATGGATTGTTGTACGGCCTGAAACTTTTACACCTGCAAATCATACTTTCACTTGGCGAGCTGACTGAGTTAACATATACGAATCATAAATAAATGTACGCTGTGCAGGAACTCCAAATATATTAATACCTCTTATAGTTTGTATTGAAACAATTAGAAATTTAATTCGTCCTAGAAAACATATACTGAGCCATAATATATTTTTTGACTAAGTACAGGACAAAATAATAAATAACTCGTAATAATTGAACTACATCACATCACCGTCAACTCAATACTGTACTTCACACTGCAGAGCAAAACCACAGCAAAACCTTGTTTATAGCTGCAGTGCGTTATCATGATTTCACGTGCGCAGTGAAAGAGCACCGCGCAGCCGGTTCGTAGTTTCTTGGCTCTACCGTTATATATAATATTTTTTCCAATAATTTTTATTGGAGAGGTTGGCAGTATTTAGTTTTCAGTAACAGTTCCAGGTGAAAACTTATTAGGTTCCAAAAAGCAAATATGTGCATTTAGGTGCAAAACATATGAGTGTGGCATGACTTTCTCTACATTGCTATAAACTATTCTTACAAAAGCCTGTTCTGTCCACTTTTTATTATTGCAGATAAGTCTGCATTACACATATTTAGTTGTAGATATAAGAAGAATACAGTAAGCTATTGCGATAGACAAATCCCTTCAAAACTGGGCGCTATGTGATGCCTTTGAAATTCTGTTCTCTTTGCATGAAGACGAAACGAAAATTAAAGAAAGAAAATATCTGATGTATGCATTCACATGACTTTCTATACTCTTCTAAAAACTATTGTTATTCTCTATTTACTTGTTAATTGAGATAAATTTTCATTACACATTCGTTGTAGGTATAGGAAGAATAATTAGACTAAAGCGATCGTCTATTTTTAAAATGTGGATCGCAATGTGATGGCTTTGAAATTGCATGTTCCTTACCTGCCCACAAGAGATAACGAACTTGATTTATCACTTAAGAAAACTTAAGACTTTTGAAAACGTAAAACAATAACAAGGATTGTCTATGAAATAGTGAACGCCACAAAAATTGTATTTGACATAAATTGTGTGCTTTAATGAGATCTACATATTTTCTGTGGTATGATTTTGTCTATCTCTTGCGGTTTACCAATTTTTTAGAAGTAATTTAGAATGAAGAACACTCCACAGGCTATTCCCAGGAGATTCAAGATATATATTTTATTTGTCATGAAAATATCTTAAATATATGATACTCTAATCAAAATGTTAGTCATTTTAAGAAAATCAAAATTCTCAAAAAATGTTCCATGTAAAGGGTAATCTGGGGTGGGGGGATTTTCTTGAAAATCTTTGTGTCGCATCTCTGAAAGATGCTAAACCTAAATACCAAGTTTAGTATTTATCTGACTTGTCGTTTTTTAGGTATGCTGTTCACAGGCACATGCACACGCACACACATACACACTCTCACAGACACACACACACATAGACATACATGCAAATACACAGACTCGCACGGACCTTTTTCTAGAAGTGCCTTTTTGGATTCAGAGAGCCCTAGAACATATATTCCCGGTGAAATCTCGGTATTGAATCTCGGTATGGAATGCAATAGTTTCGTTATGTAAATGATTTATTGAGCACTAATCCCACAAGAAAGTAGACAAATCACTGGCAGTGTTACGTTCCACCTATATTTTGGGGAGACGTAAGCTACTTGTCAATCAATTGGTTGGAATTATACAAGTGGGGAAGTAGAAGGGCTACGCATTTCAGGGACGGAGCTACACATATCAATACCAACTTATATCGTACCGTTCCCATATACATGATGCATATATACTGTAAATATACTCTGACGTCCTTGTATTTACTATCTCTACCGCTTATCAGATTTGTACTTTCTCTACTATGTATAGTAAGTAGGGGAAGTATTGCATTCCACCCAAAATTAGATGTCAAGATTTCACCAGAAACATATTTTGAGGCCTCCTGAATATAAAAAAATGTATTTTTAGAAAAAGGACCTTGTGCGTGTGTCTGTGTCTGTCTGTGAAGAAAAAGAATCTGATGTGATACATTAACATGACTTTCTCTCCCTCCATCTTTATTAGTGGATATACAAACTTATCTTACTAAAGCTTGTTTTTCTATCACATTTTAATCTATATAAACCATTGCAAAAATAGCTACATTACATATTTCTTTATAGACACAAACAGAACAGCGATATTCAAATGTTTAAAATCTGGACGCTATATGCTGGTATTAAAATCCAAACTGTTTCCATGCAATAGCGAGAAACAACTGAAAATTGATGAAACTTTAAAAGAGTGACAAGTATTGAACAATTTTAACCTTTAAAAATGGATATCTGAGAAAAGCCTTATGCCACTGTAGAGCTTATTTGAAGTAAATTGTTTGTTTTAAAGAGATCTATATTTTTTGTGTGGTAGTTTTCGTCTATCGTTTAACGTTTACCAGTTATACAAGAGTATACAAAATTCCTTCCGGCTGAAGAGGAATTCTCAGGCTATTTCCAGCAAGTCAAGATATACACTTTATTTTCCAGTAAGTATATTTAATATAGAATATTTTAATCAAAACAGTTCGAGCCATCTCTTAAAAAATCAAAGTTTTCGAAAACTCTTCCATATAAAGGTTAGTTGCGGTTGCAAAGATTTTGTTGAAAACCTTCATGTGGCATATTTGCAAGGTATTGAACCTAAATTCTAAGTGTAGTATTTATCCGACTCTTCGTTTTTGAGACACGTAAGCAGACACACAGGACCTTCTTCTATAAATGCTTTTTTTTCTTACTTGTTCAGGGGCCTCAAGATTTCCGATGAAATATCGGTATCGAATTTTTGGGTGGAATGCAATACCTTATCTGCCTATTAAATTCGTGGTACAAAAGTAAAACATTAAATTTATTTTTATTTATAGACGCTCTTTAACTCTATCGTCTTAACGTCCCATTCTATATTGGGTGTGAAAGAACGGTAATTTTGCTCAGAGGCCTCTTTATCAGGCTTGAGTTTCTTTTACGTGCCGTAAATCTACGACACGGGACCACCGGCTTTACTTTCCTTTCAAAGGAAGCCATGCTAAGTATTTTTACACCCGGAAAAATCCATGGCCCTCCGCCGGGTTTGAATCCGCGACCTAGGGAACTAGAGACTATCATGGTATGGGGGTACCACGAAGGACGATGTGTCTGTGAACAGCATAACTAAAAAACGAAAAAATCGGACAAACACCAAACTTGGTATTTAGGTTCAATACCTTCCAAAGATGCGACTCGAAGATTTTCTATAAAGCCCCCACTCCAGACTTCCCTTTACACGGAAGATTTTTTTAACTTTTTTATTTCGAAATGGCTAAAAAATTGCTCTAACGATTTTGATTAAAATACCGCATGATAAAGATATTTACATTACAAATAAAGTGTATATCTTGAATTTCCCGAGTGAAGTCTGGTTCATTCGGTAGAAATTATGTATAATCTTATATAACTGATAAATGTTAAGCGATAGACGTAATGTACAAAAATTCTGGTGTGTTACACTGACATTACTTTCTCTACTCTTGTACAAACTATTTTTACAAACGCTTATTCTCCATATACTTCATGTTAATCGAGATATCGAGATGTTAATCTTATTGCTAATTTTCTTGTAGGTGCAAGGGGAATAAGCTATAGTCAAATATTTTAAGAGCTGGTTGCTATGTGGAGTATTCCATTCTCTTTGCATTACCAGAACAAAAAAAAAAGAATAACGAATTCCAATTTGAGAAAATGTATAAGTATTTGAAAATTTAAGGGAATAACAAGCAATATCTCGAAAATGGTTCACACAAAAAAATGTATATGACCTAAATTGTGTATTTTAACGCGATCTACATTTTTGTGTAGTAAAATTTGGTCTATCTCTTATGGTTTACCAGTTATGCAAAAGTCGTTAACAATGAAGAATACTTTTGGAGACGTTCCCAGAAAATTCGAGATATACATTTTATTTGTCATGAAAGTATCTTAAATATATAATATTTTAATCAAAACCGTTAGAGCCATTTTTGAGAAAATTAAAATGTTCGAAAAATGTTCCATGTAAAGGGTAATCTGAGGTGGGGGGAAGGATCTCTGGAAGTTACTGAACCTAAATACCAAGTATGGTGTTTATCCGACTGTTCGTTTCTGAGTTATGCTGTTCACAGACAGACACACAGACAAGCAGACACACAGACACACATGCGGACATGTTTCCAATTTTTTTTGGATTCAGGGGGTCTCAAAACATATATTTCCGGTGAAATCTTGGTATCGAATTTTTGGATGGAATACAATACTTCCCGAACTTACTATACGTAGTAGAGAAAGTAAAAAGTGTAGATCTCTTTAAAACACAAAATTTATTTCAAATATTTTTTTAGCATCAGCAAATTTCGAGGTATGCGTTATTATTTCAGTTTGTTTAATCTTTTGTCATTCTTTTTAAGTCCCATGGATTTTTAGTTGTTTCTCATGATTGCATAGAAATAGTATGAAAATTTAAGGCCAGCATATAGCGTAGTGTTCTTAAATATGTGAATATTGCTGTTCCCTTTGTATCAATAACGAAACTTGTAATAAAGCTATTTCTGCAAAGGTTTATTCAGATTAAAATGAAGTAGATAAAAAATAAGCTTTAGTAAGAATAGTTTGTATAGCCCCTAATAAACAATGCAGGGTAGAGAAAGTCATGTGAATGTATCACATAAGATTTTGTTATTATCAGGATCATATTTGAGTCATATCTAATAGTAGTAACACTAATTTTAAAATAATAATAATAATTATTATTATTATTATTATTATTATTATTATTATTATTATTATTATTGCTATTTGCTTACGTATTGTAAATTATTCTGCTTCTAAGTCTAAAATTGTATGCTTTATTCCAAAATATTGTATACTTAATTGTAATATGGCATCCCATATTTGAATTACCGCACCCGATATGCGTTTTATGTGGCTGTAGATTTCCTAAATGAGATGTTTGTATCACATATGATAGACCAAAATAAAAAAACAGTATTTTTTGGTATTTATTTTTCTTGCACCAATTATTTAAAATCTGTAAATAGTAAATGGAAATAAATATATTTATAATGCTATCCAGTATAGCATATGGGATTTCATTTGGAATAAAAAATAGATAAATGTGCATTTATTTTTAGCGTAAAATCCTATAGCGTATGTCTACCTATACATTGTATATACTATTCCACATAGGAAATCAGGATGCCACATATGATACATATTTCATATTTTGCATTAGAGGGAATGAAATTTCTATTCGCATGTTGCACAAATTAATTTTTCCGAACATATTTTCTATATGTATATAGCGAATTTTGGAATGACAACTTATGTTATGGTATCCTATTAGGTATGCTATTGTGTATTTGCGAAATGACATTGTTAACTAACACGCACTAGAGTAAAACTGGAAAAGCGCAACTGCATATACGGAATACCATATGGATGCCATATATGGGATTGGTTTTATGCAATATAGGGTATCAATTTAAAAAATGGAAATACAGCATTTTACATATGATAAATTTTACGCAAATTGTATTAAAATATTTTATGGAAGTTGGATATCAGGAATTTGAAAATGGCACTTTAAATCTAGAATTATGACAGCTTTAAATTATATAGTGTATTTCATATTTTGCATACTAAGGGGTGCATATAAATATTCACATATTGCACATAATAATGTTCGTAAAATATATATCTAATCCCTATATGAAATATGATTTTGTATATATATAAGACATGAGAGGGACTAAATCCATAAATACGCAATTTGTGAAAATCGCAAACATGAGTTTTATCCATATATGGAATATTTATGCCACTTATGGTATTCTGGTTATGTACACGGAGTATGTGAAGATGTATATATAAATTCTTTTCAACATACTAGAGACAAGTAGAGAAAAAGCTGCATTTTGAGCATAGATAATAGTTATTTTGAAAAAAATATCTTAAATGCCTAATTAAGACGTAGGATTCCAAATAGGTATACAGGTAAGGTAGCGTATAGGATTCATTGTATTAAATGTGACTTCCATATAAGAGAGATGGTATTCAACATATGGATTCAGCATTTTTTTATTCAGTAAATCTTAAAAAAGTGTGTTTTAGAGTGAAATCTAGATGTTTGATATTTTAGTGGAATGCAGTTCTTTCCGTATCTCTTCTAAGTGGTAGATAATTTGAAATTGTCTCTGTGCTCTTATTAATCACGGTTAGTATAAAGCGGGTAGGAAGACACCATTTGTACGAAGAGCACATAGGACATTTTTAGAATCTACTTATATGCGTTTTTGTTTCCTTTTTCTCGTCAAACACGCCAATCACGTTGCCGATATTGCTGAACAAGTGCTCGCGTGCAGCCTTCAGATGGACCAGCAGCATCTCTGGAGATCGATAGGAACGTCTGCAGTGGCCAGCAGAGGCTATCAATCAAAATCATCAGCATGGTTCGCGTCAGCATTCGCATGGCTTGACCGGGTTTGATTTACAACTGTTTCACAGTAAATTCCGTTCTTAGTGATAGATTCCAGAGTTCCTTGTAGTTTATGTTCAGAATAGGAAAGCATGATTTTATCACCTATCCCTATACTATTTGTGTATACTAAATGAAACAGAGAAATGCCATTAAATTTGGACGTTGAAAAAATACATATACAATGAAATGCATAAAAAAGTGGGCCTTTCCCTTAGATCGCAATTGTTTTTTTGTTTTTTTTCCTTCCGAAAGGTTTCCACCTTCATGTAACAAACCTTTGACTCCACCCAGCCTCTGTCAGTTCTCTATGTGACTGATCTGAAAAATAATTCAGGAACACACGAACCAATGAAGGATGTTATAATCTATGAACAATGTTTCTGTTTCTTTTGGTTATAAAAGTTGTTCAACATGCTGGTTCTCTGCGCCTATGCAATCCTGGTATCTGTTGATCATTTTATTCAGCACTGGGTGAGTTATTCAGCCAAACTATTGAAAAATGGTGCCGAATACTGTCGTGTAATTCGTTGGGGATTTATTTCATAGACCTCATCTAGAAGCATTTTCCCACAGATAACAATCAGATGGATTTAGATCTGGGGAGCGAGGAGGCCGATCATCTGCCATCAAAAACACGAAGCAGCAATTTTCTTGGCCTTATTTTTATTACAGCTCCTACCTCATCTACCTGTTTCTCGGATAGAATGTTGGCTATCTACGTTTCTTTTTGTATAGCACGGACCTAAGCTGTTTAAATTTTTCTAACAACCTATAAAGTATGGGTTTGTTAGGAACAGTAACACCAGGGAATTTCTGTAAGAAGTTAAAGCTCATAGTCCATATGTGACTCCGTCCAAGCAAAACTTAACACAATAAACACACACTTATCTGTAATATGTGCCGTGATAACAGCCCACACAATTACCAAACAACTTCACATAATGTTATTCCCAAAATACTCCATTCCGAACAACGCTAGACTGAAGTGCAAGTGTCGTTACCCACCGTAGACGCATGAGCTAGGCTATCGATCGTAGAGTTCATTCATTGCTACGAGTCAAACCCAACAGCCTTCAGTCACGTCATTATAGATAAACCCGGTACATGAAAAGCCTGTTTTGCCTTCCTAGATGTGATAACTTCGGTTTGTTTGCCTTCTCCTGGCTATTTCTGGTCATATTCGTACAGTAAGCTGATTTGAATTTGAAGTGCCGCTGCATCCGCCAAGCTCACCAGCTATGGGCATCATTAGCAGTTAGCTGGCCACATAGCATATGATGGTCTGTTCCCACGGAGTGAAGTGAAAACAGATTACGATATCTGTGAACGTCGAGGAAGTCGCAGAAGTGCTGAACAAACAACCCTCGAGGTCTACAAGACAGAGGAGAGGAAGGCGTTTTAATGACTCTTGACTGCGTAATATAATCAAGATGGATGCTGGCGTACAAAACGGTGCTTCAATTAGCATACAGATGGCCTTGCTTTCGCCGCCCCTAATTGCAGCTGACGTCAGAAACCTCGCCATCAATAGGGCGCCAGCCACCAGGTGGTGTAAGGTCGGTAGCTGTGTTTTGCTTCACGTAAACTTTGTTTCACTAATAGCGTATGGCGTACCCAGCTGTGGCCTCTGAAATTGATCAAGTAATTGATAACTTAAATTATGATTTCAAAAAGAAACAGGTACCAAGTTTTGCAAAAATATATTGAAATTTATTTCCAAGCCATGTGTGAATATAAAACAAAAGTTTTTTTTCTGCCTATAACGTTTATTATTGTAGCTGATTAAAATGCACATTAATTTCAGAAAAGAAATTAAATGGTTCATAACTTAGAATAGCACAATAATTATTCATTATGCGCTCCATAATCCATAAGGTATATATGGAACGCTAATTTCTACATTAAGAACACTAGATTTCAAATAAAGTTTCACATATACATACGCAACAAGTGTATAATGTTTTAGATTGTGCCACGGTGCTAATATTTGCGAGTTGCATATAACGTTTTGTGCAATCCTGGAATAATAAATTACGAAGTTAAAAATTAAATTTCGTTTTGCTTTATTCTCAGCCGAACATAATGAAAAAAAGAAACTTGATTTGTTGTTTACAGTGCTAATCCTGTTTGAATGTTTATTGATAAGAGGAATAAAATCTGAAATGGAATATATTACTTTATAATTAATCAATTTAAATACAATTAATTCTATAGAAATCTAAACAAATTCATGAGTGAGATGCTACAAATTTTGTGAGGAGATCAAATTCATATATAAGTGTCTATCAGGCTCAAATAACACATTGTTTACTCATTACCATAAATGTGCTGGAAGTCAATAATCTGTAAAACCTATCTCTAATATTTGTTTGTAGTTCATGTTTACAGCTTTGCCACTAGTTATCATTGATTCAACCAAGAGCGAAACGTTACAATAAAACACAAGTAATTTATGTTAATAGCCGAAAAGGGTGTTAAATTTACAATAACTCATTGCATTGTGGTTTTAGTTCACTTCTAATGACAATAAAATTAAATAAACAGCTGATTTACCCCTCAAACCTTTACATGTATATTTTATCGCACTGTATATAACTTTTAGCAAAGTTCCAGGTATTTCGGTCGTTTCGCTTCGGAAACACTCCTCTATGGATAAATGACAAGACTTAATCAAATACCAATAATTTACTGAATTTGAAGATTTTGGACAATATAGAACACAAACATTTTAAAAATAAGTCCAGAGCTTGTTACACGTTTCTGTAAAACGCCTAACTAGGATTTGAATAGTCCCTATTTGAAGTACAAAGGACAGCAAAAATTGGTTTAAATATTTGATTACAATTAAATTGATTATAAACATTAACGTTCCAAAATAATTATTACGTCACTGTCGCTAAGCAAATATTATAGCGCCCGTGTTAGGAAGAAGCAATTATGCACATTTTGACCATCACAAGATGTCTATACTATTATACAACTGTATAATAGTAGATTATGATAAAGGCTTTTGGGGGGAGGTTATTTATGGAGCTCTTTAACTCCTGCGGTCCTTAGCGTCCCATTCTGTTTTGGGCGTGAGAAACCTGAAATTTTGCTCAGAGGCCTCTTTATCAGGCTTGAAGTTCTTTTACGTGCTGTAAATCTACGACACGGGACCACCGGCTTTACTTCCTTCCGAAGGAAGCTATGCTAAGGATTTTTACGCCCGAAAGCATAGATCGCCCTCCGCCGGGTTTGAACCCGCGACTAGAGGCTAGCATGGTAACCACTACACTACGGAGGACGACATGATAAAGGTGTTAAAAGTAGGGTTTTATTTTGCGAGTAGGAATGTGAGCGAAACGAAGGCCGTAGGACGAGTTTCGCAACCTTAGAACAAAATAAAAACCACTTTTAACACGTATGTCATACTATTTAGACAGCGCTCGAATTTATAAAATATCAATACGATGTCATATTTATTCCTGAAACTAAGAGGAATCATATTTAAAACGACATCAACTCAAGTGTGTAGCGAGAGTTTTGGAACAAGGAAATGATGTTAAAAACGAGATCAACTCTCGTGTGCAGCGACATGTCAGTTATTTTGATGTTTTGTTGATTCGCTAGCAGTCATTTTCAGTGAAATTATTTTCAACATGTTTGCCATACACCAGGCAATGAAGCGATTGCTTCTGGATTTTTGGGGCAAGTAGCTCTAGTGATATTCTTTCTGCTGCTCCTGTAATTTCACCTAGCTCTTCCATTTCAGTTTCTTCTGAATTCATAACTGCCGCCATTCAAGCTTTATATAGGTTATACTAGATAAAATAGATCAAAGAAAGCACAAGGCTGCCAATATAAGGTATAGGTTAACTCCACAATGAATTGTGATGAATTGAAGTAACATAGTGGATAATGTAAAGCTTTTAGTTCGTGTGTACTACGTTAAAAGTTATACTTTTAGGCCATGGTGTCTAAAAGCGTATTTTAAAAGGAATTCTTGGCAAAAATATAATTTGCGCAAAATGCGCTTAAATCAGTATACATTCAATTATATGCATTGTCATACATATCAATTTCGTATTTCAAATGTATCTCATACATGAATCTCTTGGAACTATTCCATATGTTGTATACCATACGCCATATTCAGTATATGGTTTCCAATGCACCATATTCGATATTTGGAATTCCATATTTTACGTATAATATCACATATTATAGTTATCGGTAAGAATATAAGTTTTCCATATAATAACTTCATTCTGAGTATATATACAGGCTGGACCATTTAAGTTGAGACTGCACAATATCTCCAAAACTAAGGGTTTTACAAAGAAATGTCTTGAATAAAAGTTGCTTTATATTATGAGGAAAAGTAAATGTCATTAGTTGTGTTTTGTTTGGAGAAGGTTATGATAGTCATTGTAGGGTAAATTTCATTTTTAAATGGGAATCTACAATTAGGGTCAAATTAAATATATTACCCTTACTATTTTCAAACTCTTATACAGACCATAATGGTCAAAATATTGCACAATTATATAATAGAAGTTGGCAAAAGTTATAGGTTACTTTATAGTTTCCAAAAACCCCTTACCTTATTTTGAATTGTATAGTACTCGACATTTTTAAAAGCTATCCTTACATTATTTTCAAACCTTTACAGATGAAACTATACTTCTTGGTCAACTGACACAAATTTATGGACAGCACTTATCGAAAACTATAGGATACCATACCACTTCAAAAAGGTACGAGGGTCACTGAAAGCTTTTTGATAATGGGCAACAATGAGTAGTGGTAAGCCAAAGCAGCTTTTCCTAGCTTCAGATTTAAGTTCAAATAGCAACATGTGCAAGTCTGGGCACGCTCCAACAATGTGCATCGTCAGCATCGCGTGTGTATGTATATCAGGTGTTGCTACGCCGTACGCTAGGATGGATCTCAAGCGAGAACATTTCCATGCTGATTTTCTATGACCTTAAAGTCGGTTTAGGGGAGAGAGAATGCCTTGAAAGACTACATCCTGCATTTGGTGATCCCTTCGCAATCCACCATTTATCGATGGTATGCAGAGTTTAGAAAAGGAAGGGATTCCCTCGAAGACCAAACAGGACGGCCGGCTACAGCAACAATGGATGAAAATGCGGTGAAAGCAGAGGGCAGGTTGTGAAAAGATCATCGTTGCACATATCGTCAAATTCAAGAAGCCTAAATATTGAATCCGCAGCAGTGAAAACAATCCTGAAAGAAAAACATGTCAGGAAGCTCGCTGGATCCCCCACACCTCATAAATGAGCAGAAACAAGCACGTGTGCAATGGTTGCAAAATTCAATGGAGGAAAATCCAAAAACATTTAACTTTGTAACAGATGACGAAAGATGTATTTACCAGAATGGCCCAGAGACTAAAGGATAGTCATCGGTCTGGGTTCTCCCAGGAGATATCCCCCAACAAAAGTGAAGCGAGCGAGAAGTGTTTGCAAGAAGATGATCTCTTCCTTCTTCTCAGCAAGTGGCTACATTGTAACGATTCCTCTTGAGGACAAAAGACTTACTGCCAGATGGGACACCACAAAATGTCTGCTATAAGTGTTCAGTTAACAAAGAAAAAGCGTCCTAAGACTGTTGAAATATTGTTGCACCATGACAATGCCTCTGCCCACACTGTACAAGAAACAACCTAATTTCTGCAGAGTCAGTAGTCAGATATTTGTCCCATCCTCCCTATCGACCAGATCTGGCCCCATGCAACTTCTTTCTATTCCCTAAAATGAAAGAAAAAATTCGAAGTCAACGATTTGAGTCACCTGAAGCCGCAGTAGCTGCTTACGAAGAATGTATTTGCACTCTCTCCAAAAAAGAATGGCAATCAGCATTTGAAAAATGGTTTGAAAGGATGAGACGCTGTATAAAATGCAATGGAGAATATTTTGAAAAGATGTAATAATCAGATCTAAATTTTTAATATTTTATTGCATCCATTCTCAAAACTTTTGGAGTTACCTAACCCTTTATAGATAAAATTATACTACTTAGTCAACTGGCGCAAATCTGTGCATTTTGGACTGGACTTACCGAAAATTATAGGATACCATATACTTCAAAAAGGTACCCACCTTCACATTTTTCAAACCCTTATGTTCAAATTGTCTCTATTTGAGTACAAAACTTTGGATACTTACGATTTAGGTACAGCTATAAATTATAGACCACTTACGGCTTTCAAAAATCACCCCTGCAGTGGAAATAATAATAGATGGTCACCAGTTACAGTGGGATGTGATAGTGCCTCTCGGTGTGAGCTCTGTTCTCGTTGTCAATCTCCTCAGGATGCTGCAGCGACGTCTATGTAACAATATGATAAGGATTTTGTTACATATATTCTCGGATGAGTTATATTTATCTCAGGGTCCGTTGCCCTCGGTTTTGATACGTTCCTAAATCTGTATGTGGCAAACCGATGCAACCCACGTGCTGTAGTTCACTTAGGTTGGTAATGTATTTTGTTGACAATAAAGATAAGATTATGTTTTGGCTTTATTTAATGTATTTATTTTCAATTATTTCATATGCCGCTTGAGTCTTCTCATCCTGCGGATTGGTAACTAGGCAGTCTGCATTTTATAGACGATGCAAAATGCAGGTGCTGACACCGCATTCACCAGCGCGCTGATTACAGCTACGTTGGTGCTCGTTATTAACGTGATCTAGTAGTGCAATGGTTAATAAGCTGGAAAGTCATGGTGAGGGTCGGAATTTCAAATCACGCCTGTGAATAAATGAGTTTTTTTTATTCATTTCTGTTCATGTTTCGAGGACGTTCTAGCGAATCATGATTTATTTCCGAATGCACACCAGAAAGTGGATTTGCCTATAAATACGAAGTTCCAGCCGTTAGTGCTCACTGCCGTCTTCGGAGTCATCGGGTTCCCCGCATGGCATGCGGGCACACCAGATAACCAAGGAGTTAAACCAACAGCAGCTAAAGCTGAACTCCATAGTAATCCCACTCAAGAGTTTATTGGCTTCAAAATTATATCCTAAATATAGAAATTTATAAACAAACACACACCAGGGTGCAGAAGGGTCGCTGCATCCTAACAGGCAGTTCGAGGAGCTATATGTTTCCTCCCTTCTTTCTTACAACCTAAAAACAAACCGTCTTCCTGAAACATCATTTCAAACTGAAATACCCATTCTGTGGTTAAACCCTGATAGGGTGGGCACACAGCAAAAACTCACTCGGGCTAAAACTTAGCCTGCCAGCAGCTCGTCGTCGTCGTCGTGCTCACTATGGAACAATGTTTTCGAATAGAGAGTATCTGGACATGCTGTTAGTATACAGGGAAGCGCAGCAGAATGCAAAGGAGGCATGTCGTCTATAGAAATTACCTTCAAGTGGCAGTGTTTGAACCTGGGACCTTCACCATTGAAGGCCAACGCGCACACTGTTGCACTATGAGTGCAAGTCACTGCACGTACAGCGGTGCAAAGCAGTCAATTCGGCCGAAATTGATACGACTCGCAGTGGACAGTGTTTACGGCATAGCCTGTACAACGCCGGGACAACATAACTTCTCAATCCGTAGACTGAGAAAACTCACCCGGTATATGTATATATATTAATGATTTTAGATAAACACTTCTTCAACTCTTTTCAATAATAAATATTTAAATTAAATATTATAACAAAGAACTCAGTTCTTGTTTATATCTCGTATGGGGAGTATAACAACTCCACACTTCAAAATTCTCAATCCGTTATTACTTTATTAATTGTTAATGATTCCAATACATTAAATATTTTACTAGCTTATTAGTCCTTTTTGGCATCGATAAAAATGTGAATGAATAATAATTACATATTTAATTTGTGGCTTCTCCCCATCATTTTGTAAATTTTGTATGCCTATTGTTTTTCTTCAGCGGCGGGTAGAACTTCATTTTTTCACCTTCTTGTTATTTATATCTTAACTATTATACAACTTTTTACTTTCTCTACTACGTATAGTAAGTAGGGGAAGTATTGATTTCTATACAGAGATTTCACCGGAAATATATGTTTTGAGACCCCCTGAATCCAAAAAAAGCATTTTTGGAAACATGTCCGTGTGTTTGTCTGTTTGTATGTGCGTGTCTGTGAACAGTATAACTCAGAAACGAACAGTTGGTTAAACACCAAACTTGGTATTTAGGTTCAGTATCTTCCAGAGATGCGACACGAAGGTTTTCAAGAAAATCCCCCACTTCAGATTACCCTTTACATGGAACATTTTCTCAAAAATGGCTCTAACGATTTTGATTAAAATATCATATGTTTAAGATATTTTCATGACAAATAAAATGTATATCTTGAATTTTCTGGGAATTTCTCCAAAAGTATTCTTCATTGTGAACGACTTTTGCATAACTGGTAAACCATAAGAGATAGACAAACTTTTACTACACAAAAAATGTAGATCGCGTTAAAATACACAATTTATGTCATATATTTTTGTTGTTGAGTGAACCATTTTCGAAACATTGCTTTTTATCCCCTTAAATTTTTCAATACTTATTTTCTCAAATGGGAATTCATTATTCATTTTTTTGTCTTGGATATGCAAAGAGTATTAATCTGTGGCAAAGAGAATGGTGCTTCACATAGCAACCAACTATTAAGAGATATGTCTATGCTTAAAGGCTACCGTATTTCTATATTGCCCTTGCAAATACAAAACAAGGGGAACATAGTAGCCCTTAAGAGATAGTGAAATATTTTTAGAACGGGTCGCTATGTGTAAAACGTAATTCTCTTTGCATACCAAAAGATCGTTTCTGCAAATGTTTATCTCGATTAATATGAAATATATGGAGAGTAAGGGTTTGTAAAAATAGTTTTTACAAGAGTAGAGAAAGTCATGTGAGTGTAAACGTCAGATTTTTATTACAGGATATGTCTTGAATATCGAATATGATAAAATAACAATTAGTAACATATGAAATTAGTTTAACATTGCTTACTAACACCATTTACATTATTAAAAATAATATAAATTTTGTTGGGTGTCTTCATAAAATCTGTGGAAATTACAATTTCTTCTTATCCTTCTTAATCTTAGTTAGCTTAATTAGACAAGTGTAACTAAACGTTTTAACGCAACAGTTCACAATATTATTCCTGTTGCACCCCTATTCTTATTCTCAACCATGTACTTAAAGAATGTACTAGTCAAGAGTAGGACGGCTACTACATAATAAATCCATTTCTACAATGTTTATATGGATTATCGTGAACCAGGTAGAATATTTGTAAGAATAGTTTGTAAAACACTGGATAGAAAAAGTCATATGAATATACTACATGATATGTTGTATTAATTAATCAACTTTGAAAAAAACAATCAAAATCACAAGATGTTTTATAGATGTCGTATGTCAGTTAAGTCTCGAAAACTTAAATTTTCTAATAGAATATTCGAGAAATAGCAAAAATTACCAAATTACCGAAATTACATCAATAATGCTGCTCTGCATGCTCGTGAAATTCTAGATATGATAAAACATTCAGATATTACTACCATAATTATAAAAGTAGATACGAGGCAGAATCCGAAACTAAGGTTCGTTTGGACATAACAACATCGCTCATGAGACAAGCTTTTTATTGGCAGTAATATATGTCTACATATATACTTTACATTTCCACATAATCGCCGTTCAAATCTATATACTTGCTTTAACGCTGCAGCAGCTTCTATGATATCTCGGCATAGAAGTGTACCACCTGGGACTTGAACCAGTTGGTAACGCTTGTCGGTTTGAAATTGCTGTCCAATCAGCCACCGTTTCAAATGCAAGAGGAGGAAATAGTCGCTTGGTGCCAGATCGGCACTGTACGGAGGGTGGTCAAAGAGTTCTCAGCGAAACCTCTTTGGTTTTGGCAGCGGTGTGCGGGCGTGCGTTGTCATGCAGGAGGATAATTGCTAGACGACAGTTTCCTGGACGTCGATTTTGGATCGCACGTCTCAGTTTAGTAAGCGTTGCACAGTACCGTCAGCAGTATTTGTTGACGCACGGTCCAGGAAATCACTCAAAAGAACTCCCTTTTCGTCCCAAAACAGGGTAGCCCTCATTTTGCGATTCATGTACGGCGATTGCTTATACTTTTTGGTTTAGCTGAACCGGAACGGCGTCACTGCATTTATATGTCCGGTCCATACACGAAGCCTAACTCACGATGGATGTCCGTAGCTGATGATCCTTTTGCCAGCAAAAATCTAATCACACTGAGCACTTCACAACTGGCGGGATCTAAGATTTGCGACTGGCAAACGCCTACTGGTCACACCAACACTGCGGTAGGTTTCTCAGGAGTCGGTAGACAGCGCTACAGGCGTAAAACGTCATTCAGGCCTACCATCTGCTAATATTATTCACCGGACCTTAGTTTTGGAATATGCCTTGTATTTATAAACGAGAGTTCTGGAGGAAATAAGACCCACGAGCCGCTAAACTCAATTTTGAAACGTGCTGGCCACAACATTTAAATCAAGTTTTGCCTATTTAACTTGAATAGAAGACACTTATTTCAAGCAATTTTGTGTTACTTGTTTAAACGTTTGCTTTCATAACAAATAGTTATCGCCAGGAATATACATTTCTAAGTTTAAAACCAAGACGGAATGAAATAAGATTGAAGTGTCACTGAAGAGCAGGGACATCACAGGTAACAAACCACCTCTAATCCCTCTTAGTCTTTTGGCGGTTGCAGACAATACTCAGGCCGGTTTTCACCCCTCTGACGGAGACCCTTGTGTACTGTTGTTTACGTTCTATGACCGAACGGGATGGCTCAGGTGGTAACGTCTGTGATGGCATTCGGCAGATCCAAAGTTCGATCTCCGGCGACCGCCCATTCTGACCCATGGGTTTTTCGTGGTTCCTCAAATCAACAGGCTGGGGTGGTTCATCTTCTATCGCAACTTTCCTCCCCTCATTTTCGTACCCATCATCTTCTTTATCATCTGTTTCAGAGGGGTTGGTTACTTGTGGATAGGACCGGGCGGCGCCGAATATGTTCAATCTGAAAACGTTAGGAAACCTCGTCCATGATTGCGCCAGTCGGCATTCGGATCTGGTCGCCCTTCCAGTCTCTCCCCTCATACCTCCCTCCAAGGGTCACGTTGGAAGCAAAAGGGGCTTGTTCGATCTTGCGGTGCCCTTCTCCGATTCCAGGGACCCCTCCGCGATATATACCTTTACCTTAACCTTTAATTTTTGTACAGAGATAATGGTTTGACTGTAGATAACTTGAAATCAACTGCTTAAATATTCCTATGCCCGGTTATCGCAGAGAACGGATTACAGGAAGAATCGATATTATAGCCTTTCAATCAGGCTGATATAGGGAGCCAATCATAGCTCCTACCGACAAATGGGAAACAGGCGAAGACTAGCAGCTTAAGTTCATAGAGGAAAGCAGCAATACTCCTCTGACTGCTTTTGTACTCGATGGTCAGCCTCTGGCTTATCAATCCAGAGCTCCTGGGTTCGATTTCCCGGCTGGGGCGGGGAATTTGTCTTTAACCAGAATCATTCCCTATCTGCAAGTATGAATGTGAGTGTGTTTTAATATTAAATGCTGACAAAACCAACGTTAACAAACCCTACAGTTCAGCGAGTAATAACACCATCAACACCTAATATACCAAAATAGTTAAAGGAGGTTTCACAAATGAAACAATAAAAAAACTCTGGTTCTGCAATAAATATTTTACTTTTGGTATTGTTGATTAGAAACTGGAGTCAGGGACTCTATTGCATGCTATTTTGTAACATTTTGTAGAAAATATAAGTTAAACAGTTCATCCATTAAAGCAATAACCCTGTGTGATATTAAAGGGTCACTAGTTATATCGAAAAATCATTTGCATGATATTCAAACGGATTTTCTCATACATACCAATTTGTTTCAGATAAGGGCCGTTTATGCATATATTATTTATTTTCAGATAGTTTTTCTATAGCTGCAAATTTGTTAACAGCTATTTCTATTGTTTAGATTTTCATTTATGTATTTATATTCCTTTGTTGTTTGGCATGCTTTGTTTATGGCAGCCTACAATTAGGGAAAGCTGAATCTGTTAATAAAGCATATATAATATACAATTATTTTTTATTTTCTCAAAAATGTTCGTAACGATTTTGATTAAAATGTCATTTTCATTATATTTGCATGACACATACAATGTGTAAGCCAAACGTTCTGCGAACAGCCTCTTCAGGTATTCTAAATGTACTTTGTGTGCAACTATATAACTTGTAAATCCTAAGAGATAAAAGGTTATCATAAAACATACAGATACTCAATTATTTGTATGATTAACCATTTCCGAGATATTATTTGTTACTGACTTTTGATTTTCAAATACTTTATACTTTTTCGAAAAATTGCTAAGTTGTCATTCGCTTGTTTCTCGTAATGTCATAGCAAGAATATGGGATTTTAAGGACAGTATTTAGCGACTCCTTTAAAACATTTGGCTGTTGCTTCAGCCCCTTTCTATCCAAAACAAAATCTGTAATGAAAACCTTTTTTGCAAATATTTACCTTAATTAACATAAATTAGAGAAAAAATAAGTGTCAGAATAGTTTGTAGAAGAGAGATAGGAACAAACGATAGTGGGTAGTCATGTAAATGTAACATCAGAATATATAATAAAATGTCGAAGAGCTGCAGACACAGCAAACTGTTGTCTCAATTAAAGTATGAGATCTTTTAGCGTGGTTTTCCTTTCATGCATTTAAATATTCGTTTCGTTACTGGAAATAATGAAATAATTGACCGATTTTGTAACCATAGTAAAATAAAAGAAATGACGGAATATTTTAAGGAAATACAGAAGCCTCTTTATCACTTCTTACTTTTCCTGTAAGAAGTTTCGCTTCGCATGCCAGCAAAAACCCCATCAAAGGATGCTTAGAAGTTGGACACTCGTGGAGAATCGAAGTGGTACATTCCTGTGTGTCACGCCCAGATAACTGTCGTGGAGGTTGTGGAATTTCTCCTACGGAATTCAAGCCCCACAGAGTGAACTTCGAGTGGGTGTAGTGGTAAACCTGGCGACAGTTTCAGATTGGTGACATCCCAAGTCTTCCGTAACATGGCAACAGGATTTTGTTTTAGCATTTGGGGCTTTGAATAGCTAATGTAGAAAAACCATATCTCTGTCACAATCTGTCACACATTTGTATTTCGCCCAATTTTTTTTTTTCAAAATTTTGCCATAAACGCATGTTTTGAGGCCCCTGAATCCATAGCAGTGGTGTGTCTATGTGCACGAAGCGAAATGTTGAATAAACACAAAAGTTAATATTATGTTGAGCATTTTCCAAAAATTGGTCACAAAGATTTTCAAGAAAATCCCTCCACCAACTACCGTTTACATGGAAAATTTTATTAGTTTATTATTTTCTCAAAAATTGCTGCTACGATTTTGATTAAATTACCATACGTTTAAGCTATTCGCATGACAAATAAAATGTATATCTTATATTTTCTAAAAATAACCTCTTCATTCCGAAGGAATTTTTATATATATTGCAATAACTGGTAAATCATAACATATAAGCAAAAACTTAGTACACAAAAAATAGATCCCGTTAAAATACATAACTAATGTCAGTGTTTGTTGTGGTATTAAACACTAGCGAGATATTCTTGCTATTAGTTTGAATTTTTCACTATTGTAGCATACATTTTTAAAAGTAATAAGGCAACAGTCCTTTGTCTTTCATGATGTCATGGAATTTCAAAGCCAAGGTATAGAGACCCGGGTTTTGAACATTAAACTTTGGCTTCCTGTATCACCTCGTACTTAATACGGATTAATTAAACTATTGCTGCAAACGTTTATCAGGATTAAAATGAAGCAGATAAAAAATGAACTTTTGTAATAATAGTTTGTGCAAAGCCTTAGTTTTATGGCCGGGTTCAAATTGCGTGTATGCGTGCTCCGCGCGCTGTCTATTGCACAGCGGGGAGTCTTCCATTCTAAAACTTCCACATTACATACCCATGAGAAATAGTAACATGCAATATATTGAGTATTAACCGTGTTATAAGTTGTGTCCGTCTGCATTGAGATGTCTCTGGCATTGCTCGTCGTCACGAGATTGTAATTCATGAACAATAGTCAATCTGTAGGGTTACAAATTTAATTTTATGAGCTGTATGAACAGAGGGTTTTGAAATACCCACTTGCTGTGCAACACGTCTTAGAGACTTATTTGGAGAGCATTCGAATGCTACACCAATTTGTCAATTTTTCCTCCGTTTTTCTTGGTTTAGCGTTTAGTGATGTCCTAAACGTATTAACCAGAATTCTGACAGTATCTATATCTGGAACGGTAATGCCAGGAAATATCTTCTGAAATTGTCTACACGCCTGTCCACATGGTTCGGTTTTTACGTATGTATCCTACATAAAGTTCCTTGTTCTGTCTTGAGTTTTTCGGTAAGCATTTCAATGGAGTAATAACAAGAAAATAACGCAGCAATAATAAGAATGAATGAACAGCCGATTTGTCCCTGAAGGGCTAAGGCTCCTCTTGCAAGGGGTACCTCGATATGACTCGGGCAGGGAACTAGTCCGCATAAGTGGTGTTTTTCGTTGCGTTCTTTCTTCCGCACTTCGCACTATTGTTCACTGACTTCTTTGCGATCAGCACTTCATGATCTTGTTTGGGGTTCCTCATTTCGCACACTTCTTGCCTTAATTCCCATCGAACCCTAGGTGGTTGTGTTCAGCACTTCGTGCCTTCTTCGGATGTCTCTCCAGCTGCTGCGGTCGTGTGCAATCCTTATCCAGTGTGCTCCTACTGCTTTCTTGAAAGCGTCGTCCCATCTTCCGGGTCTGCCTTGTCGTCTCTTGCCGATGTAGGGGATCCACATTGTTGAAATGTATGCCCATCTGTTGTTCTGGAGCTTCGTTACGTGATCTCCCTACTTCCATTTCAAACTGGTGGCTCGTTGGAATATATCTTCCAGTTTTGTTATTTCCCTTAACCTGGTGTTGGGCACTCTGTCTTTTAGGGATATTCCTAACACTTTCCTCTGCATTTTTCTCTGGAAAATTTGAATACGTTTCTTTTGGGTTTCCGTCAAATTCCAGTTTGGCATCCATATAGTAGTGATGGGAATGGACTCTAGTGTTTTCGTTTTTTGTTTTCCGGTTGAGTTTCTTGTCCAGTAGAATGAATTTTAAAGCCCAAAATGATTTCCATGCTATTGCTATTCTGCGTTTTAGTTCTTCGTCCATGTTCTGCATCGTCCAGTTGTATTCTGGTACATACTGTAGTACTTTGGTGTCAGTTGTGATTAGTATGTCTTGGCTATTTGTCATAACTTGTGTTTTGCTCATGTTCATTAATAAGCCAGCTTTTTTGCGGCAGTTGTTTAGCTCCTGGGTCATATTTTACATATCTTTGGCATTACTGCCGAATAGCATAATGTCATCGGCAAATCTTAAGTTTGTGAACCTGTACCCATTTAGTGTGATGCCATATTTCTTTCCCCAGTAATAATACTCTAAAGTAATTCACACACAACACAGGTGTCTAATAAGTTTTCACAGAAGGCAGTAACTGACGATTAACATTTACAGGAGATAAAGCGTAGTCAGCAAATTAATATTTTTTCCAATTTAGTTTTATTTATGGACGTCCTTTAACTATTGTGGTTCTTAGCGTCCCATTCTATATTGGGCATCAAATGCTGGAAATTTTGCCTACTTTTATGCCGGAAAAAATCCATCGCCCTCCGCCGGATTTGAACCCCGACTCAGGAACTGGAGGCAGCGTAGTCACCGCTAATGAACAATTATGCTAAGATCACTGTAGTGCAAGCGAATCACGCATACACGGGACCGTGTCTGGATTACGAAACGAACGCTCTCTAGAGGAGATGTAAAATAAACGTTAGCGGCAACAGAAATTCGTGTCAAAATAACGCATAATATTTTAAATCATGTTTAATGTCAAGTGATAAGAGGCACGGTGTTGCTCCGCAGAATTCAATTTCACAAACGTAAGAGATTCGCCAATCTTTTAGTTACTTTAATGGCAGCGTTTACGCTGTTGTAATCTGAGAAAACACAGAAGGAGATACCAAGGAATCACCAGACGCAGGCTCTCAGATTGAAATAAAGCAGTCTAATGATGACATTGAAACAAAACAGCTCTTATAAAAATGTCAGCAGAGTTGCAGACGATTAGAAATATATTCCACACACTTGGGGTGGATAAAAATTATACATCCCCGGTAGCAAACGGATCCCAAATTTCCTACATGACATTCGGTCACGCCAACCAATGAGGACTATAGTCCTATAATTCTATTGGATCCATAAACAAAATATAATCCAGTGCAGGAATCCAATCTTTGATTATTGTTGTATTTTACTTCTATGGTAACAAAAAGAGTATATTTAGTTTCTGCTGCCAAGGTGGAGTAGATTTCTTTAGGATGCATTACGATTATACTCGTAATAAAGGAGATTACAAACAAAGTAAGTGGTATAATATTTAGGAAGCTCTTGAGATGTGAACATGTGCAGTATTGCATTGAGTCTTACAAATTTCGAACGTATTGCTTCCTGCTTAAAGCGTAGGTATACATTGCCGGTACTTCTGCACTTAATACCCGTTACATATGTTTTAATAATGTTTAATTAACATTCTATCGTATTACATTCACATAGAACTTAACAGCAGCCAATAGGCTCATGCATTCGGAATGGAAGTTAGCTGCTGCAAACGTCTTTGTACACAGTAGACTAGATGTGCTAGATCGTTCAAGAAATATTGAAGCAAAATGTACTTGAGAGAGTAGCAGCTGACTTGGGTGGCCGGGGTGATTAGGGTACGGTCTCCTAAGTGGACCGTCCGCGGTTCAGCTCCCGCAAACCGTCTTTCCTGACTGAGACTTTATTTTCCAGGTTTTGCTCAGTCCTCATAATGCCGAGGAGGTATCCTAAACTCAGCCTGTAACATTTTCTTCCCAAATTTCCTTTCCCAGTTATCATTTCATGACATCTACAATTAGTGTCCACCACTTGTGTTAGATAAGGAAAGGACGTTAAACACTAAACAAAAAGGGACACTAACATTGCTAGACTTCTGTAATTTTTAGGAATCATAGTTTGAACCTCCCTCCTCTCTTGTATGAAGTTATAGGATCCCCTGTCAGGTGGGAGAGCGATATCGAACCTTCAAAATGGTGAGTGTCAACGATGCACGTTACAAGCAGGATGCTGTGATTGAATTCCTCGTATCCGAAAGAGAAAGTGTCGGGGAATCCATAACCAGTGTGTAAATGCCGCTGTTGAGAGATGTACGTTCATCGATGGACGAACGAGTGAAGTCTATGGATGGAAAGGCCGTATCACCGATGTAGTGGTCAGCGGTCGCCCCTCCCTGGTTGTAGTAATGACGCAACACGCTGACGAACTGATTCGTGAGAATCGACACTTTATCGTCCGACAGCGAGTGAAAATGGTTGTCCATTCAGTGCAGTATTCATCACTTCAGCTATGAATTTCTGTAATCAGAAACTTTATTGTTGTTATTTCTCTTTATTTATAGTCTCTTTGACTGCTAGGTCATATCGCGACTTCTATCCATACATACAAGTACAATAACAATACATTGTATAATTTATATTGATTAAATAATATAACAAATTTAATACATTGCCATAAACATATTTTATATTATTAAGTCTTTAACACAGCTAGAACAGTATAACCTATTAACCTATACTACATTTTTATTTGATGTGTTATACTTAAATATTGTTATACAGTTTTATGTCTTTCAAGAAAAAAATAATGTTTTTGAAATGAGTAGGGATGTTTAAAGTTAAAAATATATCTTCAGGGTGTTTTGTCTTCTTCTCACCATGGTACAACTGCTGCATTTAGTGATAGGTGTTCGATGGTGATACGCCAATTGCAGATCTCGCAGTGAGGAGTTTTTCTTTGGCGAGTAAGAAGGAATGATAATCCAAACTGAATTCCCAGAGAACTCGTGCGTGACCTTTGTCACTTCCGATTAAACTTTAGCAGTGGGTTCGAGCCCGAGACTAAAGAATAGTAAGTAATGTAGTACCATCCCCAATCGCCGCGGAAGAGAAAGATCAAATTCGTTCCATTAGCAGACAAGATCATGATTATTATGTT
Organism: Deroplatys truncata; assembly: GCA_030765065.1. Lineage (NCBI taxonomy): Eukaryota > Metazoa > Arthropoda > Insecta > Mantodea > Mantidae > Deroplatys > Deroplatys truncata. The sequence goes on from CM060984.1 coordinate 156,471,804, forward strand.
CTGTGACAAGCTGTCATTCTAGTGAATGACGTGCTTAAAGGATCCACTTCAGTACCTATGTCACTACGCTGCAATGACTGAACAAGCGATTTAAACGGCCTGAGAAGAACCTGTACGACATTTTGCTTCAGTATGACAACGCCAATTCCTACACCAGTCTGGGAATTCGTGTAGCAATTCCAAAACTTACTTCACTGTATTGCCTTAGCCATATTGATTTTAACTCAAATTATACTTTTAACCTTAGAATCTGCTGTTGCTATAATTCAATCATATGTTTTTGCAGTACTAAGCACTTTATATTCTAGAGAAGTAAATTAATAATGTCGATACATACTAATCATCTTAGTTCCTACTTGGTACCTTCGGACTTTCATCTGCTTGTCCTTTTAAAAAGGCGGCACCCCATGGCATCAAATTCAAGTCTCGTAAGATTCTGAGCTCGTTGTTAAACAAGGTTACCGAGGAGGAGTATACGCTCATCAGGTACGTTGTAAATCCATAGAAATGGGCGGACATTCTTTGAAGAATATGTGACACTTTCACACGATTTTCTCTACTAATGAGACTTTTGCCATATATCCGTTATATATGTAGTATATTATTCATATGGTGGCGCCGTGGCCGAGTGGTTAGACCGCTCGCCTCCCTCCGAGGCGGCCCGGGTTCGATCCCAGGGACCTGCATGTGGGATTTGTGGTGGACATAGCGGCGTCTGGGTGGGTTTTCTCCGGGTTCTCCGGTTTTCCCCCGCCATTCATTCCAATAAAACTGCTCCATAATCACCTTTCCTTTCATCCATTTCACCATCATTTGGTTTCATCCACTTCCTTCATACCATACCAGGCATCGGGATGTTCTGTCTGATCCATGAGTGTCTGCTCCTCGACGGGCCTCTGACCCCAGGCACCCGCCTGTAAGTCCTGGGGGGTGTAAGTCCTATATAAGAGGAGGGTAAACAGATAATGAATGAAAAAAAAAATTATTCATACAGAAAGCTTTTTTTCCATCCACGTTACGTTGATCACTACAATACATTTGCTTAGAAACAATTTCAAATTAAAGAAGAAACAGTTACTACAGGCGGAAACATCATTCAAATGTTTGTTCGTGAGAACAACCTCTTGCAAAGGAAAACAAAACAAAATAAAAGGATGGAAAGCTTTCAAGCCAATGCGTTAGACAGCGCTTGGGTAAGGTCGAAATTTGTGACATAATATCTCGTAAACGGCTAACACAACGAAAAATTAGTATTTGACTCAAATTGTGTATTTTTATAAGTTATACAAACAATATAGTAATGTGCAATGGGGCAAGAGGGTCAGTCGGGAGAATTCACATTTGTTAATCAAAGGGGAGAGTGTAATTAACTATATGTTGTGTTCAAACAACTTAGACAATTATCTTTTAGACTTAAAGATTATCAGAGGGTGTTGAGTAGTTCTCACTTTCCATTAATAGCAACATTCCAAACAGTGAAGTTAGTAGAACAGGAAGAAGATTCAGAGCAAGGGAAAGTTGTTGAAAATTATAGGTGGCTCCTAGAAGAAAGGGATTTTTTTTATTAATAACAAACTGAAACAGAGGAATGTGTAATTTCACAATTAATTAAAGTGGGAAAAACTGACGAGGCAATGTCGTACCTAAAATGGGAAATCAAATCATCAGAGAATACAATGAAAATTAGGAGTCAAAGGAAAACTATTGAAAAGGGTTGGTTTGACGAGGATTGCTTGTCAGCAAAGAAAAGGGCAGAAAGGGAGTTTAAGAGCTGGAAACAAACAGAACTATTAGAAAAAGAAAACTTTCTAATAGCCAGGTGAGGTTATAAATGTCTAATCAAAAAATAAAGAAAGGGTGGAGTGAAGAATAGTCCAAAAAATTTATGAGGCAACAAAACATCAGGATACTAAATAATATGGGAATTTGTGAAAAAATATGTAGGGTAAGAACAATAGAGAACAAAAGTGGCCCTAATAAATGAAGGGGTTATTTTGAGAAACTACTGGGTGGAAGTAACTTGATAGGGCAAGCAAATATGTTAGGGGAATTCAATAATTATATCAAAGCACTTGATCGGAAAATACCGGAGAATGAGATAACAGAACAGGTCACAAAATTGAAAACTATGAAAGCTAACGGAATAGATGGAATACCAGGGGAATTCTGGAAGGTCTGGTATGAAGATGTGGGAAGACGAGCACTATTAGAACATTGGGATATTAGAGGGAGGAAAGATTCCATAGAATTGGAAACTAGGAGCGATTGTACCAATCTTTAAAGGGAAAGGAGAGGCGAAAAACCCAAGCAACTATAGAGGCATTAGTTTCTTATCAGTGTTAGGCAAGGTGTTTATAGGGATATTCGCAAAGAGATTACAGAATGGGCGGAAAGAGAAGGAAAATTATCAGAATTCCAAGGGGGTTTATAAAAGGTAAATATACATTGTACAATATATTTATATTAGGAATAATGATAGATGAATATTTAAATAAGAAAAGAGAAAAGGTATACTTGTTTTTTGCAGATCTAGAAAAGGCATTTGATACCATCCATAGAGAGGCATTCTTGAGCAAGTTGAGAATAAAGGTGATGAAATAAATGCTGCTATAGGTTATACATATTTAAGTATGTGTAAGTTATACATATTTTATTTTTAATGTTTCCTAGCTATATAAAATTACACTTTTCAGACTATTCACAGAAAATTAAAGATATGAATTGTATTTCTAATGCAGTATATCAAACTATGATATTTGAATCAAAACTTTTAGGGCCATTTTTGAGAAAATAAAACATTACTAAAACGTTTCCATATAAGGGCTAATTTGGGGAAGCTTTTCTTGAATCCTTGGAAGTTGTTGAATTTAGTTTTTAAGTTTGATATTTATTCAACCTTTCATGCTTTACTTATGCTCTTCATAGGTACGCACAGCATACGCGCGCGCACTCACACACGCAAGCGCAAAAACTCGCACAAAACGTTCAACTCAATATGATTTTTGGGTTCATTGGACCTCAAAGCATGTATTTCGGGTGAAACCGATTTATTGATTGGAATACAATACTTCTTCCACCTAATATTGGTGGATGATATAGAAAGCAAAACAGACAGATAGCTAATGCCAGAGTAACAAAGTTGTTGATTCATACGTGCTAAGAAATATAGGGTATTTAAACTATATTAGAACCCACTCGCGATCTCCCTCTACTGCGCGAGACAGCCGGTAGTCGCCGGGGAAATTACGCCGGCAGAGGCGGCCTAAAGTCCGTACCTTATAATAGATGCTGGAAATGTTGACCTTCTGCTCTCAAACAGGCAGCATATCTCGTGTAAATATTCTCGCTCACTCTCCGAAGCTCAGTAGCAGGAATTCCTGTGATTTCTTGCACAATGTTTTCTCTAAGTTCCTATAGTGTGCGAGGATTGTAACGATACACTTTATCTTTTAAAGAACCCCATAAACAAAAAATCACAACTCGTTAGGTCAGGAGAACGAGGGTACCACAAATAAACACTAATTATTCTGTCATTAAACACCTCTCTTATTGCATGTAATGATTCGGCAGCCGTATGTGCTGTTGCAGAATCTTGCTAGACCAACCATACGATTTCTCTTCTTCTGTCAAGCGATTGCAAAATGGCCTCAGAATTAACCTCTGATATCGCTCTGCATTTATTGTTTCATCAAAGAATATGGGCCCTATTATTCTTCTAGCACTTATCGCACACCACGGTTCAATTTTCTGATCATAATAAGGCGTTTCATCCAGCACCACAGGTTTTTCTGAAGTCCAGTATCGACTGTTGTGAGTATTCACACTTCCGCTTAGATGAAACCAAGATTCATCAGTGAAAAACAAAAGCTGTGGGTCAATGAAACCCCTTTCTACGAATTGGAAAAACCAGTTACAATAATTCACACGTTTAGCGGGATCATTTGGCTCTAACGCTTGCATTCGTGTTTAGCGATAGGGCTTCAGTTTCAACGGACGTGTAGCATTTCTCGCAGAAAATCGAGATATACTGTTTGCTACGCTAGTTTTTTCAGCGATTTTCGAGGTGAACGCTCCAAAGCGGCACCAATCACAAGAATTCCTGCTACTGAGCTTCGGATAGCTACCATCTATTATAAGTAAGGATTTTAGTCCGCCTTTGCCATAGTAATTTCCGCGGCTATTGCCGGCTGTCTCGCGCAGTAGAGAGAGGCCGCGAGTGGGTTCGAATATAATTTAACTACCCTATACGTTTTGCTGCATCGCTATTTGGACGACCTTGATACATGGCTAACTTATAGCGGGAAAGTAGAGAAATATCAGCCTAAGCAAGATCAGGAGACTCAAGTGTTGCCTGTCTCAAGAATTAAAAGGGAATTCTACATAAAAATGTTACTCCGCACTTGCAGTGGTTCCTAAGTTTATTCAAGGGTACAAACAGAGTCGGATAAACTGGCATTATAATGCGACCCACAGTAGCAAATACAACTAAAAACCGCACGAGTTTTGGTCATTAATTTGTACCATATATGCCTTCAAAAGCAAATGACCTCGTGCATATAGCGAATTGGGCATAGGAGTTCGAATGGTGTCCGTCTCGCAATCCATTCCGTTTGATATACCAAACGAGCTGAAGTGTTAATTTCTTGTTCCAACCCTCAATGCGAGACGCAAGGTGAAGGCTCAGTCTGTTTGCTTCACCGGCGTTGTTGCCGCACTGTGTCTTATGCGAGTCTAAGATCGTGTGATACTCCAGTAAGAGTCGAGCGATACATATGAAAATATTTTCTTAAAATTAAATGGAGTTCGTCTCTTATAACTAAAACCGGAGGAAGGGATGTATGGGAGCACTTCGAGATTACTACGAGCGAACGATACGATGATGATGATAATAATAATAATAATAATAATAATAATAATAATCAGTGTTGAAGTGTTCTTATATTTACATATAAGAAAACTCTTTGGTTTTATGTTTATAATATTTAAGATTTCGTATCAACTATCGTTAGCTTTCCGTTAGAGATTTTTTTGCCATTACCGCGTTTATTCTCAGGTTTGTTAATGTGGTTCTCGTTAAAACAAAACAAATATTTTTTTTAAAATAGTGTACCTAATTGTATATACTATTAATGTAAAGCATTACTACTGAGTTAACACTGATTTGTGTTAAAAGCTTGGTTGTAAATAGTTTACTTTAACGACAGTTGTGAAAATTCTCAAGTTTAAAGAATAGTTATTTAATATAATGTATTATATGTAATCCTTAATGTTCATTTAACTAAATGTTTATGCACATGACTCCTGGGTTATTTTGCCTGTCATAGAAATTCTGAATGAACTTGTTTATAAAACTTGTATGACATTCATTTTGTAATATATGCTATATATGTTTTGCTTAGGGGTAATGACAGAATAAAACGTGAAAAAATGGAATATGTGTATTATAATGTGGTAAAAGAAGTTCTGACCATAACAGTAGGTAGAAGCAAATTCGAAAAGCAGTAATAATGGCATATGATATTGTCATAATGCGCCTGAAAACAACACTATTATATGAACTGTCGAACGAGGGAATGCCCATTTCCCACGAGAGCGCATATGAATCAGAACCTCAACCATAGTTCAGCATATTCGTTTTTCGAATGCCTTGTTTTTCGAACGAGTTGGGCTTGAAGAAACGAATGAGTCTCATTTATGTACCATAAGAAACAACGAGTAAAATGTATGTCCTTGACAGCTACTGTAGCGTGTACAGTGAGCAAGTGCGCCTGCATACAGGCTAACCGTAGACAGCAGTGCGAAAAGCTTTGCCTATACATAGGCGAATTGCTGCAAGATTTAAGCCCAGTTTCTCATAACCTTGCCCCGCAGACATGTATTCTTCCGCGCTGTGTTTCCTTCCCTTCCCCTGTTGGCTAATGTACACCTTCGAATTGTGACAAACAGGTCGGGTGGAGTGCAAGGATAGGCAGGCGATAAAACGTTACAAACACATTATCATGATAGATGCACGTGCTTAAGTTATCCTATGAGACAGGTGTAAACGGAAGGATCCTTCCATCAATTTTTGATTAGAATTTACATGCATTTAAGATGCATTAACTCTGTTACGTAGTATATCTAACTCATAGGTTATGAAAGCGCAAAATTTACAATTATTTTAAATGTATAGTAAGGTAAGGAACTATTTTGTATCTCATAACCACCTATTCCATGCCGGCAGCCAATGAACGGTGACTAATGCACGTGACCGTTAAGAGATACGGGGTAACGTTAGCTGAAACAGACCTTAGGTTTTTCTTGAATAATGTGACACAGGAAGTTTACAGCTCCCTCGGCACTGCTATAAAAGGCATTCGAAATTTTGCCTCTGTACGTCTGTACAAGCCTTCTACCTTGTGAACACACTTTTGAACACTTGACGAATTTCTGCAAACGAAATATTGGCAAACGTACCGGGAATAACTCGTGGAGCGTATGGCGATTTCTTGCATACAATTTTATCTTTAAGCATTCCCCACAAATAATAATCACATGGATTTAAATTTGGAGAGCGAGCAGGATTTTCAATTATTCTGCTTTCAAAAAAAACGTTCTAATGGAAGCCACAAATTTTCTTAGACTTCTTTCAACAAAGCCCATTTCTCGTCTATTTTCTCGTCGATTAGAACTCTTGACTATCTATATTTCTTTTTCTATAAACCAAATTCAGTGGGTTTAAATTTTTCGTAGTACCTTATATTTGTAGGAACGGTGACTTCAGGGATTTGTATAAAATTCAAGCTGACAGTCCGTATATTACACTTTCCGAGCAGACTCAACACACAAAAAAAAAAATTAAATAAAATCTGAATATTCAACCCCGTCATGCAGCTTACTATACCGGGGCGTATATCCAAGTTTTCTATTTAATGAATCATATTTTTCAATTCTTACTATACATTGATTTTACAGATTAAGTATATAACTACTACCTAGCTACAAACAAAGAAAACATAAAGATGGAAAATATAAGTAAAGAAAATAAATAATAGATATTAAAGGTGTAAATAAATAATAATTACAAAATCTACTAAATATATTTACTAATACTGCTAACCAGCATAAAATCATCTGGTATCCTGCTATTTAACTAACAAAACTTACTACAGAGCTAAAAACTACTCCACTGGTATCCAGCGGTTACATGCTGGTATCCAGTACTATTTACCAAAATCTTCTAGCTTAAGTAAGTTCTTTTTTTATTTCTTTTCTTTCTTGTATACTATTATACAGTTAAATTAATATATAATAAAATTACTTACATTATTATAAGAATAATTTACAAATTTACTTGTATTTTTAAATTTATACTTTCACACTAAAATAATTATATACAAGTTAACAATATTTCCTTCATATACATTTTTATTTATTAATTTCCTTTAAATTACAAAAGAAAATTAAACTCATCTAGCTTATATTCGTATATGTGTATATTTATAATTATTTTATAACACATTTATTTTATAATGTATATTTTCCTTTCCTACTATCTATAACTACATGCCTTTATATAATTAATCTTAAAATCCCATTATTTATTCCGCTTTAAATTTATTTAAAACATTTAATACCTATCTTCACACTTACTATTTAATGTTAACATATATATTGAAACACTAATACACATACATATAATCATTTTAATTTAATAACCTAGACACAATACATTTATAAATCTATATATAATCTTATTTCATTCATTAATCATCATATATCCTATTTATATTGCCATTCAGTAAGTTAATATTTAAAATATTTTATCCAACTAAAATTATATATCTAACACTATATCCTATTATTATTAAATTAGCACTTATACTTCAATTTATAATAATTTAATTTGAATATATCTATAACCAAATCTTCATTCTTCTTATCCACCACTCGCTACACACTTCCTCCTTTTACCTTCTATGTACACTACACAACACAATTTCTACACACAACACTTATCTCTACACCTACACTTAACATCCACCATTTTAATTGTAGCTAAAAACAATTATCCCATTATAATAACCTGCAACAAACTACACCTTCAAATAAGCATCTCTCACAAAATCTTTGCAATCTCCTCCTCCTCCACGGCAACTATGGCGGCCTCATTTACTACACCGGCACCTTCTTCCTCTCTCTACCCAAATTCGAAAAAGGCATCCTTATCCATAGATTTAAATTTTTCGTAGCACCTTATATTTGTAGGAACGGTGACTTCAGGGAATTTGTATAAAATTCAAGCCGACGGTCCGAATATTACACTTTCCGAGCAGACTCAACACAATAAACACTAGATGCTCTGTAGTAGATATACCCTATAACAACTCAAATCAACAGAGAGCTTTATATAATGTTGTTCCCACTCTATGCAATGGCAACATGGGACTGAACAACAAATGCCTTTACCCTCTATCGGCGCGTGAGCTGCTTGCAGCAGAGCAAAATTATTCAATCCGATATCTCTTATGAGTCAGAACCTGTAGCCGCCGGGTAGGTAGTGCTACAGAAGAAAATGTATTTCAATGCCCATTTCATTTGTATGGGTCTTTCAACAAGAGGGTCCTATTTTTAACATGTGATACCTGCCGTTGTTACTGAGTTACAGCAGTCATTTTTTCATTTGGTTACAGTTGTTATTGACAAATAGCCATGGAACGTTTCAGCATTCAGCAACATGTACAAATTGTGAAAATTTATTATCAAAATGGATCATCTGTTCGTCAAACCTTCCGTGTATTGCGTGAAGTTTACGGTGTGCATAATAGTTCCTGCGAGAGAACGATTCGGCGTTTAATCGATAAATTTGAAAGAAGTGGTACTCTGTCAGCGATCAAAGAACGCCTGTACGTAATCAACGTAAGCCCTCCAACGAAAACATAGGTGCCGTTCGTGAGAGTGTACGGGAGAACGGAAACAAATCAATTGCTCGTCGAGCGCAAGAATTGGGGCTTTCGCCGGCCACAACTAGGCGAATTCTGTATCTGGACTTGAAGTTTCACGCTTACAAAATGGTTTTAACTCAAGAACTAAAGCCTAACGACCATAGGTTGCGCCGTGTATTCGATGACTGGGCTATGGAGCAATTGGAAGCTGACCCGGATTTTTGCCGAAAAATCATCTTCAACGACGAAGTCCACTTTTGGAAGGATGGTTGTGTTAACAAACAAAATTGCCGCTATTGAAACAATCACAATCCAATGCAGATTCAAGAACGACCACTTCATCCCCATAAGGTTACTGTGTGGTGTGATTTTGATGTGGCGGAACCATTGGTCCACATTTTTCCAAGATGAAGATGGAGAAGCTCTAACTGCCAATGGAGAAAGATACCGGGCTCTTATAAGGGTCTATTTTTGGCTTCAATTGAATGGTATGTAGAAACATCTGGTTCCAGCAAGATGGTGCCACATATTATACTGCTCTCGAAACAATCGATGTTTTGAAGGAGAAATTCAGAGGTTTCATCATTTCCCGTGGTGGTGATGTTAACTGGCCCCCGAGGTTGTGTGATTTAACGCCGTTGGATTACTTCTTGTGGGGTTATGTTAAATCTCAACAAGCCAGAAACAGTAAATGATCTTATGAATAACATCACGCGTGCTATTCGTAAAGTTGGACCTAATTTACGTTCTTCTGTCATTGAAAATTAGGTCAACCGTATACGCGCAACCCAATGAAGTCGCGGCGGTCACTTAACTGATGTTCTCATCCACACGTAATGGCATTAATTATTTCTAAAATAAAAAAAGAAATAAAACTCTATCATTTATAGAACGTGTTTTATTTAAGTACAAAGATAGGACACTCTTGTTGAAAGACCCTATATATAGATATTTATTTCTCTTCATATGTACATTACTTACATAATTTGATATTGCTTTCACTCTAGTATAACATAAAATGTATAGTAACATGCTATAGATCTTAACTTGCCTCTATTACATTCTCTCTTTTCTAGGGTTCCTTGCACACATTAATTAGTATCAATACATACAGCTCAAGTATATCAGTGACCCCAACGTTTTCATTACAATTTTCTAGCCTATCATTCTTACAGAACTGCCTTTCATTTCCTCTTGTTCACTTCTACCCGTTTCACTCTTAACTTTAAACAAACTGTTCCTTAGAATTTTTATATTGCTTTCTCTACGACGTATAGTAAGTAGAAGGTCTCCTCCGTGGTGTAGTGGTTACCATGCTAGCTTCTAGTTCCCGAGGTCGTGGGTTCAAATCTGGCGGAGGGCGATGGATTAGCATGGCTTCCTTCGGAAGATAAGAAGCCGGTGGTCCCGTGTCGTAGATTTACGGTACGTAAAAGGGACCTCAAGCCTGACAAAGAGGCCTCTGAGCAAAATGACCGGTCTTTCACGCCCAATATAGAATGGGACGCTAAGGAGCATAGCAGTTAAAGTGCGTCCATAAATAAAGCTCAATTTAATTTATTAAGTAGAGCAAGTATTGTATACCATCAAAAAAATTCGATACTAGGTTTTATTTTGTGCATGTATTGTGCATGTGCTTGTCCACATGTGTGTCTTTGAACAGCATAACTCGTAAACGAAATATTGAATAAACGCCAAATTTGGTACTTAAGTTCAGCATCTTCCAAAGATGCAACATGGAGATTTTAAAAAATATCGCACCTCAAACTACCTTTTACAGTGAACATTTTTCGAAAATATTCCTTTTCTCAAAAATTGCTATAACAATTTTAGTTAAAATACCATAACTTGAAGATATTTACATGACAAATAAAACGTATATCTTAAATTGTATGAGAATGTCCTATGATGTCCTCTTCATTCGAAGCAATTTTGTAGAATCTTGCATAACAGGTAAACGTTAAGTGATAGACGAAAACGCACTACACAATAAGTGTAGAGCTCTTTAAAACACACAATTTATTTCAAATAACTTTTTGTGGTATAAGCATTTCAGAGATATCCGTCATTAATGGAATATTTCAATACCTTATCATTCGTTTAAAGTCCTGTTAACATTCAGTCGATTCTCGTGACTGTATAGAAATAATATAATTAAAAGGCCAGCTTATAACATTCAGTTCCGAAACATTTGATTATCGCTATTCCCTTTTCATTTATATCGAAATGCGCAATGTAACTATTTCTGCAACTATTTGAAATAGACAGAAAAATATGTTTTCGAAATGTAAGTTTTTATACCCGTTAATAAACGATACGAGTAGAGAAAGTCGTGTGAATTTAACACATCAGATTTTTTTGTAAGCTGTTACTGAAAACCATATGGTTTTTCTTTATATTCAAGATTTTGTTGTTATAAAGTGACGTAAAGTTTAATTGATCTTCCACACAAGCCGTGTGTTGGACAAGGTTGGAAAGGTAGAATCAGACGACTGAAGAATTCAATGGTATCGCCGGGATTTGAACCACGTATCTCCCGGTTTCTGTCCGGTTACTCTAACCACTGAGCTACTATGGCAACATGCTGGTACGACAGTAAATTCTCCAACTGATTCGTGATTTTCTTGGTAAACCACAAGAAGATCTCAAATTGTATTGAGACGACATACCCCAATGGTGACTTATAATGTTGTAAGTACTTTAAGTCCCGGCTTCATAGTTTCAACCACTATTAGGTCAATTAATGAGATTAATTGATCTTCCACACAAGCCGTGTATTGGACAAGGTTGGAAAGGTAGAATCAGACGACCGAAAAATTCAGTGTCATCACCGATATTTGAACCACGGATCTCCCGGTTTCCCCAATGGCGACCTAATTTTTGTTTTGACCTAATAGTAGTCAAAACTACGAAGCCCGTGACTTAAAATACTCATATATAGTAAGTCCCCATTGGGGTATGTCATCTCAATACAATTTGATATCTCTTTGGAAATTGCGAATCATTTAGGGAATGTAATGTCGTACCGGCATGTTTCCATGTTAGCTCAGTGGTTAGAGCAACCGAATGGAACCCGGGAGATCCGAGGTTCAAATCCCGGCGATGGCATTGAACTTTTCATTCGTTTGATTTTCCTTTCTGACGTAAATTTTGCTTTATAACTACAATATGCTAAAAGAATGTCACGTTACGAGACTGTGTGTATTCGCGCATAAAGAAATCAACTTGACGTGATATGAAAATGGTGAGAATGAACTATACCAGTCACAGCTACATTTCCATGATAACGAGACTGGAATCATTCCATTCCAAAGCCTCCTACAATCAGGTACAGAACAAACGGCTCGATAATTGTGTTAAAGCTCCTCAATAAGCGAAATATTTGCCGAAACAGTTTTAATTTTTCTCTTTGGTATTTACATCACACCCTCATCCCCTATCTCTCGCTCTCGAAATAAAAGCTTGGATTAACAATTTTATTACTAAACAGAATGTCAAGCAGCTGCTCTGTATAGGATTGCAATTGTTTTTCCTCCCCGCTATGTTCCCTTTGTCGGGGACTTCAAAGCGTTCCTTGAATACAAACATTCCACGTTATCTCGGCAATGCTGTACATAGTAATGTCATCCATCCCTTAGTCTTGGAAGGAGCTATTATGTAAATAGAGTGGAAAGCTACCGTAAAGCGTATTTAGAACTCAAATTAAATACTATTAAAGCTTTTGATCTAGGACTCCATCATAACTGTGCTTAATCAAGATATGGATGTCCCTTAATCCGAATACTTATCACTAGGCTTCGGACACGGTTGCTGTTTCGTTGCACTGTGACTGGAAAACAGTTACGTGCGCACAGGGTTTCACTGAGACCTCCCCCTCCCCAAGCACTGCCAGTCATTCACTCTAAGCAAGCGAACAGTATATATACAGCCTGTTCTGAAGTTACAAAGTCCAGCCATTGTTAGTTGACAAAACATGCCGAAAACAACCAGTAAGAAGAGTATCTTACTTGTAAATCAATATGGACGCGAGTATTTTGACGTAAGAGGGGAAAATATATTTTGTAAAGTATGCCAGATTGAAATCAAAGGAGAGAGAAAGGTTTTTTTTTTTGCAAGACAGTATAAATCTAAAAAACATTCACAAAGTATTACGTTGCTTCCTAGAAATGAGGGGGTGAGGATATATTATCCACATCAGAAACCACGAACTCATGTAACCAAACCAAGCTTAGAGAGATTCATCTGACATGATGGTAAGAACAAAAATCCCATTTAATACGCTGCAAAATTCTGCTTTTAAAACGTTTCTGGAGAAATGTACGGCTAAGAAATTTCTATGCGAGTCTACTTTACGCACATTTTATTTCTTTTTGTCATAGATGGCAATACCGGAGTTCATGAAACTTGCCGATAACTTGACACAACACTTCACAGAAGTAGGCAAATATTCTGCTGCTGAAATAACATAGCAGAAACTGAAGAGTGATATTCTATTATAATGATATTCTGAATAATGAAACTGCATGCGTTTCCCAGAGGTGTGTGACGTTCGTCCGTTTCGTTTTGCAATAGTAACATCATATGATGTGAAACGGAGCTTTTCAAGATATAAACCTTTTTGAGTTTGAGAAGACGTTTTGCTTTTGATACATTCAGAAAATATATTGTAATCCGTTTAATAGTTGTCCAGGCATGTAAATCACGCATGAAGCTGGTTATTTCATCTGCCACAGTTCATATTTATTATTTTGTTCATCTTATTTATACTTTGTAATAAAAGCTTAAGTTTACTGCAAAATTGCATTCTTGCTTCACTACCCACCTATACCTATAGCGTACACAGTACTCAGCACAGCACTAACTCAGTAGCGCTCGAGACTACTGCCTCTCTCCACTCCGTTCGCTTGTAAACAAAGTAGCAGTATAATAGAAGTTAACTTAACCTAAAGTCTGAGAAAGGATTATTTTGAAGGATTTGTATCGTATTTCAACTGTTGGGGAGCCGAACTTGTAGTAGTTGACACCGCACGTATAGTAAACAGCTTCCGGTAGCCCTCGCGCCAAAAGTACTTTCAGGTGGCCTTTGCCCCAAGTTTAAAAAAAATATTAACTTTGTAATTTAACTGTTTCTTTAAATATTATATATTTATGTTTCCCTCGGCTGCGTCAGTATTATTGTTAGAGACCTGGATGTCTTGGCAGATGTGTGGTACGACTAAGAATGTAGGCTTACACAGATTATAATTTTTGCTTCACTCCTTTTAATACTTGATACGATTTAAATAACACTTCACTGTAATAGAGAGCTGTGAGATTCTTTAGTTAATTACTTGTACTTTTTAACACGTAAAACTATTTTCGTCTCACACGAATACGTATTAAATTTCTTGAGCATACTTTTTGCGTCTGGTTAGTAACGCTGTCTGCAACCAACTGAACTGATTTCAACCGCCTAAACTTGTAAATTTCTGTATTTCAAGTCTCTGATTGGCTATTGCTAATCCAATAGAATACCTTCATTTAACTAAAGCTTTTTCTGGTTGTTGATTGGCAATTTTTATAAACTGTCACTAAAATTTGCATTATTGTTGCCAATAATGACTAGTAGCATTAAACTTTCAAATTCATTATTGCCACAAGGTTACCTCATTATTACCTCATTGTTAGCAACTTTTAACCTATTATTCTCACAGCTCCTATATTATTAAATTACGTAATACATTCACATAACATTATTGAACATGTATAAAATGATATAACATTTACAATGACTGTAATATACACTTTTTATATATTGTTACATGCAAATATTGCTTTAAGGCGGGCTGTTATTGAATTTATATATTATATAATTAGACGAAATTATTTAAGTGTTAAAAATATTGCAAGTCATGTCCGAAGCCTACTTATCACGCTGGTGTCACAGTTTCACTTCGGAATTCTCCTTCAATGACAGCAAGTATTTCGAAAATTAAAATTTTGATGTGTCACATTCTCATGCCTTTCTCTATTCATTACAACTTCAAGTAATACCTTATAATAACAGCATGCATATAATGTTTTCTTCTATTCATGAATATAAAATAAGTAGGTAATATCGACTTTTTTTAAAGTTTTGTTTAGGGTCGTTTTAACCTTCCTAGGTTTTATCACGACCTTTCATGTACAGTTGCTTACATTATGGGATTACAATGATAATATTTATACATTATGTATACATATACAGGTTGCAATTTGGTTAAATGTATTGACGTATATTAATTCCTTTAAGAAAAATAACTATTTTCTGAATGAAAGTTGCATCATTGAGTGCTGCTGAAATATTTCTGGGCACACCAACCTGACTACGTTAATTTTCAAATTTTGGACATGTTAGTATAATATGTTCCACTGTTAATGTTGTTTTACATGTTTCAAATATTGGTGGAGAGCTTCTATTTAACAAATAAGAGTGTGTCGGTTTAGTATGCCCAATTCGCAATCGGGATATTACAATTTGGTTTCGCCGCTGTAGCTGTCTTATTGGATATTCTTGAGTTGAAGTTCCACGTACATCATGAAGTATACTTGTAGAATTGTTCATCCAGCTGGTCAGCCATTCTTTGTGTATTTTCTTCTTAAAGACTGCATCTTGGAGAGGTGTTTTGATATCAGTATCTTATGTTGGTAATTCCGTAGCTTGTTTTGCTGCGGTATCGGGTCTTTCATTACCGGGTATGTTTTTATGAGATGGTATCCACATGAAATTGAATGTCTTTTCTAAGTTATAAAGAACGGTAACAAGATTATGTATTTCGTTTACAATACTATTGGTAGAGAACGTGTCTAAGGCTGATAGGGTTGCTGATAATTATGTAAGAGTTACTATGTGCAGTTTCCAAAGCGTATTCTAGTGCCCTTTTAATAGCATATTATTCACAACTAAATATAGAGAACAAGGATGGTAACTTGTATTGAAGGATAATATCTCTACTAGATACCTTGAATTTAATGCACATCCATTGCCTTTTTCTGTTTTAGAACCATCCATATATATATATATATATATATATATATATATATATGTGCAGAATTTGGTTGTGTATTTTTCTAGCTTTTTTTTAAATAACTGTTGGTAGATTAGTTGGTTGGTATTTATCTGATTATGCTTGCTTAAATCTATATAAATGGGAGGTGTATATATATATATACAATATCGACTTAATTGCTTACAGAATAAGAAAAGCAAATACAACTGTTCGCATGTTATATAAGTCCGTTGTTGCTACCAATAAACCTGCGCAGGAATAAAGATTACCGTTGACTGTTTGAAAAACGAATGTTTTTCCCCGTTCTAGTTCCTGTTTCCGTTCCCAGGAAATTGTGTGGAATCCGATTCGTAGTTATAAGCATCGTTATGTTTCGGCCTCGGGAAGTTGTCAACCTGGAGTACGGCTTAAATCAGTAGAACTTTGGACAACTCGAATGTCCTCAAAGACTGTAACCTATATGGATACCATTTATAATAAATAGCAAGCGGACTTCGAATTGTACCGTTCATAATTTTCTTTAAATCTGTGGGCTGTAGTATCATTTTGAGCTACAACTCTGATCATGTTTGAAGAGCTTATTATACTGCATACATAAAACAATAACCTAACATCGCTACACTTTTACAGGGAAAGAGGGAAAAACCGTGCTGTAAATTTCGTTTTTCTTCCTCTTCTGTGGTACTGGAAGTATTGCATTCGACCGCAAAAGTTATGAATGGATGGGATGGAATGGAATGGATATTTAATCGGAAATACTGTGCACGAGCGTTTGTGTGTGTGTGTGTGTGGGGGGGGGGGTGTTAGCGAGAGAGAGAGAGAGAGAATGCACAACTTCGAAACGAAGAACCATATCATTTCCACATTTCAGGTAAATTTAAGGATGCAAAACAAGCTTTCTCAAAGTCCCGTTCAACAACCATTTATATGGAAAACTTTTATTTTCGCTAAAATGCGTCTATTATGATAAAACATCGAACATTTGAGTATTACTATTTCGAATTAATTAAGTATATAGCTTCTCGTAAATTGCCCAATAAGAACTCCTCATTCTTCCTGAATGGATAAAAATGGCTCTGTAGTAAGAACTGGCATCTACTTTAAAGTATACAATTTATGTCAAATAATTTTTCCCGTATTGCCATTTCTGATATTTTCATTGTTTCCTGTAAACACCTCACCAAATCTTAGCACTACTCCTAGAAGTGTTAAAGTGTTTATTTTTCGGTTACTAAATAGTTTTCATAATTAATATAAGTGGCTAAAATACATTAAAATAAATTTGGGCCAAAGAAGGTAGTGTGGCTGCTATATATGTAGCAGAAGATTTGGAGCACATCAATAACAAGTCTTTAATCTGCATAAACACGGTTTTTTTTTCAGTTTTAAAAACTTTCAGTTATTTCATAAAGAAAGTTTGATTTTTTTTCATCACTTTGAAAGTTGCAGAATGTAATCTGAGTAATTTTCTCTGTAAAAACATTAAAGAGTCTTTTACATAATTTCGAGACACGTGTACTTTCCTGTTCCTTGTACTTTCATTGAAACAAACCTCAAACGAAACTCTTAAACATCAATATGAGAAACTTTTTTTCCTCTACCACGTACGAGGTGCGATCATTAAATTCCAGGACTGGTTCCGTAAATGGAAATAAAATTACCTGATTTAAATTTGGCTGTTATCCCGTTCAAAGTAGTCCCATTGGGCAGCTATGCACCGATCCCACGGCTTCTGCCATTTTTGGAATGCACCCTGGAAATCTCGTTCTTGAAACGTGTTAAGCACCTGCTGCGATTCGCGTTGGATCTCCTCCACCGTGCCAAAACGGCGACCCTTCAGCTTCAATTTCATCTTGAAAAACAAAAAGAACCTGGTGAATACAGGGGGTGAGGAAGGACGATGTTTTACGAGCAGAAAACTGGCGTGTTGCGAGAGCTCTATGAGCTGGTGCGTTGTCGTCTTAGAGCATCCAATTTTCAGTTGTGGTTGTTTTCGACGAATGTCCTCCCTGAGACGTCTCAAAACGTCACAGTAAAAGAACAGCAGTCACTGTTTGACCCGCAAAATAATCCACAGTGCACAATACCATGAATGTCGAAAAAAACAATGATCAAGCTCTTGGTTGCGCTCTTGATCTGTCTCGCCTTCTTCGTCCTTGGAGATTGAGGGCCCTTCCACCGCGAAGACTGCTGCTGGGTCTCAGGATCATACCCGTAGAACTACTCTCGTCACCGGTAATGATCCTTGACATGAGTTCTGTGTCATCTAGGACCACTGACGGTGGTGTCTTGACAGACGGAGACGGTGGTCCTTTTGTTCTTGTGACAGAAGCCTGGGCACGAATTTGTCAGCAATGCGGCGAATGTTCAAAATTGACCTGAGGAGCATTTGAACCTCCCCAAATGATATCATGACCATGCCAGAGATTTGTTTTATGCGGATACCTTGAATTTCATGCACAATTGTTCGATTTTTTTCGAAGTTTTCGGTAGTGTTGCACGTGTGTGGCCGCCCTGGCCTCTCGTCGTCCTCCAGCGATGTTCTGCCATTTGTGAAACGTGAATGCCACTCAAAACATCTCGTCCGACTCATTGCTCCATTCCTGTAAGATTGTTTCAACATTCCATGGATCTCGATTGCCGATTTCCCGAGTTTCCTACAGAATTTGATGTTTGCCCTCTGTTCCAGTTTCGAGTCAGTCGTGATTTCGCCAAGGGGAGCGTGCACGTGCTAGTACAAACTGTGTAACACAGGTATCAATGACCCTATCGTTTTGAAACTTTGTGTAGCTTGTCTTCAAGGATGTTACTCATCTGTGCAACACGCGTATGCAATCACGTGATCCGTTCGGTCACAGCAGACACAGTCCCGGAATTTAGTGCTTGCACCTCGTACATAGTAGGTAGAGAAGGTACTGCATTCTACCAAAAAATTTAATACCAAGATTTCATCGGAAATATATGTTTTTAGACCTTCTGAATAAAAACAAAACATTTTTAGTAAAAGGTGTGCGTCCGCGTGCGCGTGTGCGTGTGGTGTGTGAAAACTCAAAAGTCGGATAAATACCTAACTTCGTACATAAGTTCAATATCTTGCAAGGATGCGACACGAGGGTTTTCAAGAAAATCCCCTACCCCAACTACCCTTTACATGGAATATTTTTCTAAGCTTTCTATTCTCTAAAAATGACTCTAAGGATTTTGATTAAAATACCACATATTGAATATATTTACTTAAGAAATAAAATGTATATATTAAATTTCCTGCCAATAGCTTGTGAAGTCCTCTTCTTCGGAAGAAATTTTGTGCAATCTTATATAACTGGCAAACGTTAAGTGATAGATGAAAACGTACGATAATATGAAAACAATATGAAAACGTTGCGATGTCATGGAAGCATAGAATTTTAAGTACAGCGGATAGCGACCAGTTCAAAAACATTTGACATTCATTATTCCCTTTGTATCTGTAACGAAATTTGTAATGCAGCTATTTCCGGAAAGTTTAATCGCGATTAAAATGGAGTAGATAGGAAAATAAACTTTCGCAAGAGTAATTTGTATACCCACTAGTATGCGATAGAGAGTAGAGAAAGGCATGTGAATGTAACGCATCAGGTTTTCTCTAGTAAATGTTTATGGTGGTTGAGATACAACAGTATTTTCGCCTTGCATGTTGACTATTTATTAGCCACATGTAACAAAAACTAAATTACAAAGAGAAAGCTATCTAATGTGTTGTTGAATTTTCAGCACGTTACTTATCAGACACATCTTAGATTTTGAGCTTGTATGCAGTGGGCAAGCTTCGTCTTAGCTGTTTCCACTCCACCCCTTCTCCCCCGAGGAAACTTTGGTAGAAGGAAAATTCCCAAGATAGTAAT
Organism: Deroplatys truncata; assembly: GCA_030765065.1. Lineage (NCBI taxonomy): Eukaryota > Metazoa > Arthropoda > Insecta > Mantodea > Mantidae > Deroplatys > Deroplatys truncata. The sequence continues at coordinate 156,491,640 of CM060984.1, forward strand.
TTTGGTAATAGTCTGAGAGATCAGGTAAAAATACATCTCTAAAAGCCTGAAGTGTTGCTTTCACATGCCTTTTTCTACTCGCTCTTCTACTAACTATTCTAACAAAATCTTATTCTTGTATCTACTTCTTATAAATCGAGATAAACCTTAGTACATACACTACGTGATCAAAAGTATCTGAACACCTGACTGAAAATGATGTACAAGTTCGCGGCGCCCTCCATCGGTAATGCTGGAAGCCAATATGGTGTGGGCCCACCCTTAGCCTTGATGACAGCGTTCACTCTCGCAGGCATACTTTCAATCAGGTGCTGGAAGGTTTTTTGGGGAATGGCAACCCATTCTTCACGGAGTGCGGAACTGAGGAGAGGTATCGATGTAGGTCGGTGAAGGCCTGGCACGAATTCGACCTTCCAAAACATCCCAAAGGTGTTCTATAGGATTCAAGTCGGGACTCTATGCAGGCCAGTCATTACAGGGATATTATTGTCGTGTAACCACTCCGCCACAGCCCATGCTGTATGAACAGATGTTCCATTATGTTGAAAGATACAATCGCCATCCCAGAATTGCTCTTCAACAGTGGGAAGCAAGAAGGTGCTTAAAATATCAATGTAGATTTGCGCTGTGATCGTGCCACGCAAAACAACAAGGGTTGCGAGCCCCCTCACGGAAAAACGCAAACACACCATAACACCACTACCTCCGAATTTCACTGTTGGCACTACACACGCTGGCAGATGACGTTCACCGGGCATTCGCCATACCCACACCCTGCCATCGGATCGCCACATTGTGTACCGTGATTTGTCACTGCACACAACGTTTTGCCACTGTTCAATCGTGTAATGTTGACGCTCCTTACACCAAGCGAGGCGTCGTTTGGCATTTTCCTGCGTGATGTGTGGCTTATGAGCAGCCGCTCGACCATGGAATCCAAGGTTTCTCACCTCACGCCTGTCATAGTACTTGGAGTGGATCCTGATGCAGTTTGGTATTCCTGTGAGATGGTCTGGATATATGTATGTTATATTTATTATTTTACCTTATTAAGTCTTAAATCGATTAAACGTATATCTTAATCAGCAAATATCTCAGACCGCATGTACCGCGACTTCGATGATTTCCCGGGCATCCATAAGATATTTTCGCAAATTAAAAGAATACTAAAGCTATCATTAAAAGTAAATAAAACCTTAGGATGTCTCATTGGTTTACAAAACACCGTATCACACCCCACGTAAAACCTCTCACCTGTAGGTAATGGAACAATAGTATATCATCTGTTTTGCTTAACAACGAGAAAGCCACTTAAGTGTTAAATAAAGAAAATTAACATTGCTGAGCGAATCTTCCTGCATATAATTTGTTTAAAATTGGTAATAATGTACGATTTTTAGAATTATTCTCTCACATAAAGATAGCATAATTCTTTCAGATGGAAAATCGTAGATGTAAGAGCAGCATTGATATATGTGCTTGGGAAGATAACGTTATACTTTTGGTAGGCACTGTAAGCGCATAGGACAAAATTCTTATAGTTTGCCCTTAAGGGAACTGGGTAATTACAAGGCTGCTCTGATTGTTCAGAATAAATAGATATCTTTAATCTTTTGTATTACTTTCTCTACTACGTATAGTAAGTAGGGGAAGTATTGTATTGCACCCAAAAATTCGATACCGAGATTTCACCGAAAATACATGTTTTGAGACCCCCTGAATAAAAAAAGCATTTTTAGAAACATGTCCGTGTGTGTGTGTGTGTGTGTGTGTGTGTGTGTGTGTGTGTGTGTGTGTGTGTGTCTGTCTGTCTGTGTCTGTGAACAGCAGAACTCAGAAACGAACAGTCGGATAAACACCAAACTTGGTATTTAGGTTCAGTATCTTCCAGAGATGCGACACGAGGGCTTTCAAGAAAATCCCCGCACCCCAGATTACCCTTTACATGGAACATTTTTCGAAAATTTCAATTTTCTCAGAAATGGCTCTAACGATTTTGATTAAAATAGCATATGTTTAAGATATTGTTATGGCAAATAAAATGTATATCTTGAATTTTCTGGGAAATGTCTCAAGAGTATTCTTCATTGTGAACGACTTTTGCGTAACTGGTAAACCATAAGAGATAGACAAAATTATACTACACAAAAAATGTAGAACGCGTTAAAATACACAATTTATGTGATATACATTTTTTTTGATGAGTGAACCATTTTCGAGATATTGCTTGTTATTCCCTTAAATTTTTCAATACTTAATTTCTCAAATTCGTTATTCATTTTTTTGTCTTGGATATGCAAAGAGTAATAATCTGTGTCAAAGAGAATGCTGCTGCACCTAGCAACCAGCTATTAAGAGATATGGCATAGTACGCCCAAGCGATAGTCAAATATTTTTAGAACTGGTCGCTATGTGTAAAATTTAATTCTCTTTGCATGTCAAAATATCATTTCTGCTAATGTTTATCTCGGTTAATATGAAATAGATGGAGAATAAGACTTTGTAAAAATAGTTTGTATAAGAGTAGAGAAAGTCATGTGAGTGTAACACATCAGATTTTTTTCATTCTACTGCAGATATTTATATGAAATTTTTCTACAATATAGAATTAATTAAAATTATTTTTAAAATTTCTACAAAACACCAAAAACACAAGAAAGTTCAGGACGCATCTAAAATTTAATGCGGCCTGTACATTTATATCTTGTTATGAATCCAATACGGATAGTAATCATTGATTCTGAATTAATGTTATTCATGACATTATAGTTAGAAAGCTTGAATCAGACCTCCAAAATCATTAAAATAACATTTTTGTGATCTTTATTAACCCGCACTCCGGCAAAAGTTTGTTTTTACCCAGAATTTCCTTCTGCTTTCTTTCTTGTGTTGGAGAAGTTTTAAGAGTTGAATCGGAAATAAAAATACACTACAAACACAGTTAATGTTGTTACTTCTCTGGCCTGTACGTCAGAGAAAACATTGTTTACATCGAACCGCCGTCAGTCGTTTCGCCTGGCCGGTCTACTAGACAGCGATAGAAGGAAATTGCTTCCAAGCCGTGTTTATGGTTTCAGCTTCTCTGTGACTGTGGCAGTTTCTGTCTTGTTTACGATTTCAGACGCAGGTCGCTATTCGAGTGCTACAACTGGCCTTGTTACCAGGATGTTTGTGCTTTCGGGATATTTCTAGTCTTTTACTTTCCTTAACGTATCCCAGGCTGACGTAAAACTATTCGATTCACCCAAAATGTATATACTTACGCTACTCGGTACCGAATTATATAAATTGCAACCAATTTAGCTGAAATGTTTATCCCAGATTTGTTCAAACTTATTATAGCATCACAATTTTCATGGTCCTATGTATCTAACTTTCAAGTAATAATTTTCATGAAATGAAAATCGAATCTACAGGGATACAAATATACAAATTTTAAACGTTTAAGTTTTATGCATTATTCCCCGAATATAATTATTTAAGAATCGCTCGTTAAATTTTGTGTAACATCAAAGCTTTTTCTGGGAAAAATTAATAAATTATGTAACATGTTTATTAATTTGGGCACCGGGGTAGCCTAGTGGTTTCGTTTCCGGCTGTCGTACTGAAAGTCCGGTTTCCATCCCCGGTTCTGAGGTAGCGATTTTAAGTCGGCCCTATCCACACCTTCACCTGTGACTTGCTCATGTGAAGTACCCCCACAGCCCAACGTGGTTCGGAGTCCACGGTAAAAGCTGTAGGTCCTCTCATGCAACCGCCATCCTCATCATCACTCTAACATCGGAGATAATTGATTTCGCCCTCTGGGTGTCTCCACCTCAGAAATGGGTCCAGTCATCGTTTGGTGAAAGGAGGTAACCCCGAATGTCATAGGCCATATTGAGGACCGTTAGAGGCAACGACGTCAGTTTTAATTTACAAAAGTATTTCCGGTATATCCGTTATTAATGGTTAGAATGGTTCAATACTTAGCCATTCTTTTAAAGTCCTGTCGATTTTCAGTTGTTTCTCATGGAAAGAGTATGAAATTTTAAGGCCAGCGTGTAGCGTTCGGTCTAAACCATTTTACTATGACGATTTCCTTTGTATCTAATACGAAATGTGTAATGTACCTATTTCCGGAAAGGTTCTTCTCCATTAAAATGAAGTAAATAACAAAATAACTTTCATAAGAATAATTTGTATACCCACTAATAAACAATAGCGGGTAGAGAATGTCATGAATATAACATATCCGGTATTTTTATATGAGCGTTTTAATATTGATAATAATCGACCTATTTCTCGCCGTTATCAAGATAAAACAAAAGTAATCTTGATAAAAATTAAACCGGCTTTTTTATAATGTTTAAGCTGCCTCAGCTGCAGTTTTCTGAAAACCCGATCACTTTGCAGCCAGGGCTGCTTCTGTTCTAGTCGATGTGCCCTTTGTAGTAACTTCACTTTAACGACTTCATTTTCGCCGGAAGTTTCGGTTAACCATGCCAGTAATTTAGAGAAGCCGTATAAACGGTGCAATAACACTCCCGAAATTCCAGTAGAATTTCCGCAGTTCCCCGCAAGAGGCGCTTCCGCCCAATGATCGCCTGAGCCACAAAGATTCTTCAACGACATCTGCTGGGATAGCTGTGTAACACTGCTCTCTTTCACCTGGTGGCGTAACTTGAAACTTTAATCATGAGTTGGGTTGGAGTGTGCTTGGATGATATGTGATCCCAGTTAGTACAAACTAACTTGAGAGAGTATTCCTCTCGTCTTTAAAAAATGTTACATTTATATGACTTTCTCTATCCTATAGCGCTTATTAGTGGTATACAAATTATTCTTACGAAAGTATATTTTCCTATTTATTTCATTTTAATCGAAAGTAATACTTCCGGAAATAGCTACATCACACATTTCGTTATAAATACAAAGGGAATAGCGATAGTTAAATGTTTAAAAACTGGACACTAAACCTACGCTGGCCTTAAAATTCCATACTCTTTCCATGAAATGTGAGAAACAACTGAATTATGATCGCACTTTAAAACAATGAGAAGCGCATTGATAAATTCAAACCACTAATAACGGTTATCTTGGAAATGATTTCATAAATAAACTTTGTGTTTTACAGAGATCTACAGTTTTTGTGTAGGGCTTATGGTTTACTCGTTATACAAAATTCCTTATAAATAAAGAGGACTTAACAGGATATTCCTCAAAGAATTCGAAATGTGCATTTTATTTGTCATGCAAATGACTTAAACCTATGACATTTTAATATAGGGTCGTTGGAGCTATTTTTGAGAAAATAAATTTTTTTACATGAAGAATAAAATGTGAATATTGAATTTTCTCCGAATAACGTCTGAAGCCCTTTTCATTCTAGATGAATTTTGTACATCTTGTAAACCCTAAGAGATACGACAACTTCGTTCGCAAAAAATGAGATCTCATACAATTTAATGTCAAATGTTTTGTGGCGTTAATCATTTCCGAGGCATTCTTTATTATTACTTTAAATTGTCAGATACTTTATACTTTTTTCAGCTGCTGTATCTTTTTTCTCGCGATCTATTTCTGCTAATTCTTATCTCGATTAACATGATGGAGAAAGCTTTTGTGAGAATAGTTTATAGAACAATGAGTGTAACGCATCATAATTTTCAACTCCCACTCTAATACTGATTAAATATTAGAGGCAGGGAAAAGCGCTTGTACCATTATAGTCGCACTTTATGTTATAATATCTCCAATATTTGAGATCACCTTGTAGGTTTACCGGAATATTTTGGAGTGAAACACAGGTACGTAACACGTTGAGAAAGTAAAATTTTCCATTATAGGTTTCTATTTATTTACTTATTTATTTCAAAATCAATAGTCCCAAAGCTGATCAAAGCTGAAATTTATACATATTTCATTATTTGATTTTGCAATGTGCGCAAAATTTTTCAGATCCACTAGACAAACTCCACGATACGTAACATTCCGGAGCTAACATCCTGAGTTATTGTTTGAATATATGAAGACACTTTAGTTGCCATAAATTCAAATTAGAAACGAAAAATAATTTGTTGTATTTTATACAGGCTGTATTTCAAGGTAACAATCCTCTAAACTATTACAAAAAAAGAAAGTTGGTTTGTAAAGCTATCATAATCCAAGTACTACTTTGCTAGAGATACTAAAACAGCATTATTGTAATCCAAACACTACCCTGTTCGTGATATCAAAGAAGCATTAGTATAATCCAAATACTAATTTGTTCGAGATATCAAAGAAGTACTCTTATAATCCACATACTAGTTTGTTCGAGATTTCAAAACAGTATTATTACAGTCCAAATACTGTTTTGTTCGAAATATCAAAACATTATTATTACAGCCCAAATACTGTTTTGTTCGAGATAATAAACAGTATTATTGCAATCCAAATACTGTTTTGTTCAAGATATCAAAGAGGTACTATTATAATCCACATACTAGTTTGTTCCAGATATCAAAAGTATTATTGCAGTCCAAAAATTATTTCGTTCGAGATATCAAAACAGTATTATTATAACCCAAATACTAATTTGTTCGAGATATCAAAGAAACATTATTATAATCCAAATACTGGTCTCCTTGAGATGTAATACAGCATTTTTATAATCCAAAATCTACTTTTTTCGAGATATTAAAAAGGCATTTTTATAATCCAAATACTAGTTTTTTTGAGATCTCAAAACGGCATTATTATAATCAACTACTACATTGTTCCAGATATTAAAACAGTATTATTATTATAATCCAAACACTATTTTCTTCCAGATACCAAAACAATATTATTACAATCCAAATACTAGTTTCTTCGAGATATCAAGACAGTATTATTAGGATCCAAATACTAGATTGTCGAGATATCAAAACAGCATTATTATAATCCAAATACTAGTTTGTTCGAGATATCAAAACGGCATTGTTGTGGGTTACAACGTCTTTATAAGGCATTATAGTATTCAGTTTTCCCTATCAAGTTCAGATTTAACTCCGTTGTTTAATATACTTAAATTATTCTGAAATGTAATTAATATTTGTAACCAAAACTATGTGGTGCTTAATAAAAAGATCTTACCGTTAAAGTTACACGTCTTTCTCCGCCTAATATCATATTTGCCTATTCTGTAAACTATTTTTACAAAAGCTTTTTATCTACATCATGCTAATTAAGATATGCGTTTATATAAATAGTTTCATTACACATTTCGTTATGGGTATATGAGAAATACAGAAGGCTGAAGCAATAGTTAGCTCTTTAAAAAGTGGGTAACTTTATGCTGAGTTTTAAATTGCAAACCCTTTGCGTGATAGTGCGTGAAACCACTGTATGGTGACAGCATTTCAGAATTGTAAACTTATTGAAAAAGTCAAAGCAATAGCAATGAATATTTCGGTTAATGCCAGAAAACATTTGACATAAATCGTGTCATTTACCTAAAGAGATCTGTATTTTTTGTATGTCTGAAAAGCTTTTGTCTATCTCTTATGGCCTACCAGTAATACAGAGCTATACAAATTCATTCTGAATAGAGAAGATTTCACAGATCACTTGCAGAAAATTAAATATCCACATTTTATTTTTGATGCTAATATCTTAAGGAAAGTGTAGTATGTTGTAGGAGGGGTTTTCTTAAAGGGCTTCGTGTTGCAAGCGTTGGGGATGCTGAACTAAAATGCCAAGTTTGGTATTTCTCCAACAATTCGTTTTTGTTAACCCGCACACGCGGACCTTTTCCTAAAAGTTTTGTTTTTAGTTCAGGGCACTTTAAACGATATATTTCAGATGAAATATCGAGATTTTAGTTGTAATAAAGAACTTCTCTACCTACTGTAAGCAGATGTTGTGGAAGAATATTTTTAGAGGGCCACCAAAAAAAAAACAACAAAAAAAAATATTGTACTCCAGCAACCCTTCTGTAACTAACTGTGCTAGAAACTGCGATCCAACATCTCCGGGAAATCAACACCGGTCCTCGCAACAAACTAGTAGGACATTGTTTATGAATATTCGTTTTAGATATCAAAAACCGAAACATTATCTTGAACAGTGAAAAGTACATTGCAACTCTCAAAATTAATAGCATCTCAGATCTTGCTTATGCATTCCAGTAGTTGTTGATACCTTGTATTGTTGGTGTAACACAGTTCCAACGATCAAACTGGAATTAAGTTTTCCTACTCACAGTTTATTCTTATAGTTTGAGCCTGTGGCTGAAAAAAGCGCACATTTTACTTCAAACTTGGGCAAAAGTACTTGAAAATCCCGTGCAGTAAGAGTTTGGAGGTAGCCAGCTACATTACCGACCCAGTTTGCAACAGCTTGCAGCCGGTATTGTCTTCTCTAGCGGAGAGTTTTAGAAACTAAATTAAAGTTCCGGAGAGCGCGCTTGTGCGCTATCACTGGTAATAACATAACTTTTGTCAAAGATTTGGACCCATTTACACAACTCCCCTCCTCCAACAAAATTAAGCACCCACACTGCTACTGCTCATAACTTCCATGGCAGTTTCAATGGCAACTTTCTGTATAGTTGTGTACAGGAGTAAACAACAAAGATTGTTACTAGACAAATATCCTGACATACTTGGGTGTTTATGTTTACTATCGTTAATAAAATGTATATTTAATATACAAACAAATCTGGTGTGGTGTACCCAATACCATTTCATCCATATTATACAGTGCCTTCGTTTTATGACAAGGCCACCGATCCGCGAATGCGTACTCCGAACACAGTCTGCTACACTCGGGGTTTTCTGTTCCGTAACTCCCGCATTCTTACTCACGAGTGTTAGTAACATATGTAACGAGTACTAACCTTGTTATAAGCGTTGTTGAAAGTAGTGTCCATCTGCGCGAAGACGTTCTTGACATCGTCGGATGAGATTACCATTCACACGCATAAGTAATGGTGATAATTTCTGCTCTTATATTGTCCTAAAATTAAATTGAGTTTTATTTATGGATGCTTTTAACTGCTGCGGTCCTTGGCGTACCATTCTATATTGGGCGTAAAAGACCTGTAATTTTGCACAGAGGTCTCTTTATCAGGCTTGAGGTTATTTTATGTGCCGTAAATCTCGGACACCGGCTTTACTTCCCTTCCGAAGGAAGCCATGCTAATGATTTTTACGCCTGAAAAAAAATCCATCGCCCTCCGCCGGGTTTGAATCCGCGACCTCGGGAACATTGGTAACCACCACACCACGGAGGACGAAACTTATATTGCCCTTATGCTCGTCTATGGTGTAGGGATTGTACCTATAAACTTCATTTTTATAGCGTTTAGCGATCCCGTTGTTCTAAATTTATTGACCAAACATCTCACAGTGTCTCTATCCGGAACTGAATAACCAGGAAATTGCTGCTAAAATTGTCTACACATCTGTCTACATGATTCGGTTTTCACGTATATATCGTATACAAAAATATCCTGTTCAAGCGTGAATTTGTTGGCAGGCATTTCCGTGCACTTACGGGAGAATAATATTCATAAGAAAAACACACCCAACACAAGTATTGTCAAAACACTTCACAACAGGAAGACAAAGCAACGATTGAGAGAGCTCCAGCTGATAAACTTACCGTTGACACGTCCTGCGCCGCTGTTGCGCAGTGGTATAATACCTAGGTCGTTGACGTCTCGGCCGATATACATATAATGGTTGTGGCCTTGGCATAGAACGAAATCACCGTACTATTGATATTGTAGGTTGAAGCATATGTTCGTAGTGTTTTGTTTAGCAGGACATTGTTTACCCTGCGTAATTTGTCAATTATTATTTGAAGTATTGTATACAATAATATAATAAGTTTCATATTATTTAAAGCTAAAGAATACGGAGTCAAGAGGGAAGAAATCGAACATCTCGTTGTCCTCCGTGGTGTAGTGGTTAGCATGCTAGCCTCTAGTTCCCGAGGTCGCGGTTTCAAACCCGACGGAGGGTGATGGACTTTTTCGGGCGTAAAAAATCCTTGGCATGGCTTCTTTCGAGAAGGAAATAACTCTGGTGATCTCGTGTCGTAGATTTACGGCACGTAAAAGAACCTCAAGCCTGATAAAGTGGCCTCTGAGCAAAATTACCGGTCTCTCACTACCAATATGGAATGGGACGCTACGGACGCTAAGTTAAAGAGCATCTATAAATAAAATTCAATTTAATTTTCTTTTATCGAACATCGGCATATTCTTTTTAAGTTTAATGCAGTGCAGGCTATTGTGTCATCTGAGGGCAGGATGCCATTGTAAAAAGTACCGCAATAAAATGATTCTATCGCTTCAAAGGTGTCTGCTCTGATGCGAGAGATTTGGCATGATTAGGAAGGCCAAATGTAGGGCTTTGATAACCTTTTGAGCTCTTTAAGCCATAAATATCCACATCAGTTATTTCGAAAATTAGCCAAAGTGATGAACTGTAGTCAATAAACCCCTGACGGTTACACTTTAACCGCAGTCAAAGGTACTACGAACTTTTACATCAACCCAATCAAATGCGATTCTTCTGACGAATTTTACTTGAATAACTATTATAATACCTGCCTACAAATTACTTGAAATTAGGTTATGCATCCCCAATAGTTATTTCTCCGTGGTTGTGCGTAAAATGCGAAAACGACATTCAGTGATGAAATCATAACTTAGTTTTTCAATTTGTAAAACAGGAGAATTGTTGTTTTAGAACGTGAATAGACAACTACCATCAATAAAAGTGGAAAATGCTTATTTTTCGGTAACAGATCCAACCGTTCCTGTTCCCAATAACCTTTCCAAAATAACAGCCAAGCAGTACCTCCATGAGTATTTAATATAGCTATAACAAGATAATCTTGATCCACTGACTTGGGTTCTTGCTCATCAAGATATGCCCCCTCTTTCCTCCCATCCTAAATTCAGACACGCATCTTGCGATTTGTAACGAAATGTTAACAACATATACGCCACGTTACGTCTAAACATTTTTGTTAAAGAAATTCACGGTCATCGTCATTGCAGGAACCGTCTTGTATCAGTTTGATACAATGATTATATGTTCCATAAAGGTATCTCGTGTAGCTGCCTGTCGCATGTGTATCGTAAGAGCTTAGCAATATGATTAAACATGATTGGCGGGAAGACTTCTAATCAGTGTTGGGCTATATTTGAACTTGGAAGCAGAGTCAGTTTCAAGGTCTCGCAACATACATATACTGTAACTATTGTATTGCAACGCTACATACTGTAACGTCCCGTGACTGGGAAGCAACGCCGGGTATTAGTGAGGCAACACTCGCGGCTATGTTGAATTCAGAATACGTGGTGAACTTAGATTAACAGAATATCTCGCAGCGTAAGATATTTAAGCTAGCTGGATTAACGTCACGAATAGAGAGCACCTCAAGATCCGATACTGGACATCTCTGCACTGGTCGAACTCGCGACGAGTCCTTTTGTAATTGATGCATAAGAAATAACTTCACCACCAACCAGATATATAACAATCTGAAGAACTTCAGATTGGACCGTAAGCCTTTAGGCTAGAATAAAAGGTCTAAATGCATTAGCAGGATCATTACCTGCAGTTTTCTTTATCACCACAACCCACGCTCCCTTTTTGAGAGCTGCACGCCTCGTAGATGCGTACTCTACCCTCGAAATACGTCACCCGTGTAGCACTCGGAATTTCCCGGGTCGTTGCAACACTCTCTATGATCAGAGCATTACTATTCGAACTGGTTATAAAAGTACTGAAACAATTGTCTTAGTGCAAAGTTGGAATTCGGAACTGTGTTGGTGGACCTATATAACGATTACCGTGGTATTTCGTACTTCTATCTATGCTTATTCCCGGGAAAATCAAAAAACAATATATTGAAAACTAATAATTCCAGGAAAGACTTGTGTGTCATAAATTCCGTATGTTATTTTTTTGTTGTATGTTTTATTCATTGTTTTTGACTTCACAATCAAATTAAACGAGAATACACAGTACCTCACAGACTGTTCATACAAAATTCCAGATATACATATTACTTGCCTTATATATGTCAAAATCATTAGAGCCACTTTTGAGAGAATAAAAAATAATGGCATTCTTTATGTAAAGGGATGTCTGTGGTGGGGAATTTTCTTAATAACATCTTCTCTAAAACCGGTATGACATTTGGTATTTACCATACTTTACCTTTCTGCTTTCTTTACCACCTACCTGTAGTAGGCAATGGAAATAGTATATTGCACCAGAAAATGAGATTTCACCATAAAAAAACGTTTCGAGTTCTACTGAACTTGAAAGAATTGCATTTTACATGTGTGTGTGAGTAGCATAACCCAAAAACGAAAAGTCCGATAAGCGCCAAACTATGTATTCTTATACAGCATCTACAAATGATAAGAGCCAAAGATTTTCAAGAAAATACCTACCCACAGTGCTCTTTATATAGAACTTTTTTCGTGTTTATTTTCTGTGTATAGCTTGTGAAGACTTCTAACTATGAAGCTATAAAGGATATGCAATAACTTCTTAAAATTGTAAATGACTTTACAATATGCAATTTGTATTAAATCACTATTTTCTAGGTTTATCCGTAGACGAGATATTTTCTCTAGCTGGTAATAATTTTCGAAATCTTACGTCTGTTCTTCTGTTTCTCACCAGGCCATGCCAATAGTATTGAAAATATGAAGCGAGCCTCTTTTTAAACGTTGCCTATCGTACTTGCGTCCTGTACGCTTTTGTGTAGCTACAACGAAATTTATATTTAAAACCAAATCAGAAAGCATTTATCACACTCAGTAACAAGTAGAAGTACGCCCTTCTTAACAAATCATATTATTTAGTTAAACTATTCAGCAGTTCACAAACATATAGACATTGATTTGTCTTTTGTTTTTTATTTATTTTAGATCATTCAACGTCCTAAATACATCATTTATTTTCTGATGAAATCTCGATATTGAATTTTACTTGGAATATAATACTTTTTGTCTACCAAATGTGTTAGATATTATGCTGTTAAAAGACCTGCGAAATAGGAACATCAGATGAGCGATCCAAATGACGCCTTATAATATATGCAACCAGTAACGCTTAAACGTGGAGCGTATCAACTATGGTCCAGGCGCAGGCCAATTTAGCTTGTCTACTTCGGTGAAAATGTTTTGTGCTGAAATGTAACACGTGATTTGCGCACACCTATTGAACAAGGAATACTAGAACTTTCGAACAAAGTTTAACATAAAAGAAGTAACCGTTACATGCAGCTAACAAAGCATTGCGAATGATGAAGTTGATTATATAATGCCGCGAATTTTTCTGTTCTCCATTTCTGCCATTTAATTTCCTTATATTACTATGACTTTGACACGATGAAAGGAAGCTTAATATTCAATGATCCAGATGAATTTGCCGGAGTATATGACATATTACTATATTTTGCTGGTGGTAAGAGGTGAGGCGAATTAAGAATAGCTCGCAAAGAGGGAATGGCGCCTCTACCTATGTTGGACTGGGCGTCTTCATTACAAGAAAGTCTTCAACGGTCAACAAGGCGGCAAGTAATGTGCATAGCTAAATTTGCAGGGTTTAATGAACAAAATAAGCAGCCCTCTATGAAGGAGTGCCTACCTACAGGAGCATGGTTGGTGCCTAGAGGCCCTGCTAGCATCCTTGTCCTTCGAGGCACTTGAAATGCTTCCAGAAGACATTTTCTTACTGGACAACTTTGCAGAGTTGGACGTCCTAGAAAGTGTTGAGCTGGTGTTTTATGAAACCGGAACGGGCGATTGCCTAATTCTTAGGGTGGTGATGATGATCCAGGGTCGAAGGATAAGGTGAGTGGCCAGCAGGCGAGGCATAGGGCGGTGGAATTTGCTCTGTGGAACTGTCTACCTTGGCATTAGGTGTGGAATGGGCCCTCAGAGACACATCTCCGTGGGGAGAGGTAGGTCTGTGTAGTTGGGAGTCTCACCGGCGTCAGGATGTGATATCTAGAGAGGTTGAAGATTCCCCTGTGTCCGTACCTGTCGCCACGAATCAGGTCACCCTCTATGTCCATCGCTTTACCCCTTCTTTCTGGGTCATCCTCCGTGGTGTAGTGTTTACCATGCTAGCCTCTAGTTCCCGAGGTAAACCGGTGGAGGACAATAGATTTTTTCGGGCGTAAAAGTCCTTAGCATGGCTTCCTTCGGAAGGGAAGTAAAGCCGGTGGTCCCGTGTCGTACATTTACGGCACGTAAAAGAACCTCAAGCCTAATATAGAGGCCTCTGAGCAAAATTACCGGTCTTGCACGCCCAATATATAATAGGACGCTAAGGATCACAGCAGTTAAAGAGCGTCCATAAATAAAAAAGCTCAATTTAATCTTCTTCCAGGAGTTTCCGGAAGCAGGCGACTGTTTGGTTAAGTATCAAAATCCTCCACTATTAACCATAACCGTATCAGTTTGAGTATGGTAATTGACATAGAAACAAAGCACCATATCTTGATGCGAAATAATCGAGTCTGACAAGTAACTGGACCAAGAGTATTTTGGTGTTATGTTTATACGTAAATACTAGTGGGCGTTTTATTTTATTATTTTAGAAAGGTTATTTTTTAAGTTTAACATACTTTAATCTGATAGGTTAATGAATGAGTGAAATGTGTGAAGTGATGCTCAAAAGAGGCCGGGGTCCTTAGAACTACCTGACATTCGTCTTCTCAAGATAAGGGCAAAACCCCGATCCGGTAACGCACCCTAACCGAGATTCGAACTCGGGACCTCGTGAATGTAAGGCAGACATGCTACCTCCACACCACGGAAGTGGGCGAGTGTTTATTTGTGAAATTATTTTGGAACTGGTACGGTTACTGAAAAGTAACAATACTTCCCACCTCTAATTCAAACAACCTTAGAGGTTTTGAGCTCCAAACGATTTAACAGAAATTTGTATTATATTCGTGTATTCTTAGAATTCAAATTTGGAATTAGAGCTCTTGAAATAATAGTTCTCTTTATAAGAAATTATTTAGATTCTTTAATTTTTGGACTCGGATGAATAAAGCATTTTCCATCCAGTATTGTGTATTGAAATCTCGAAGCAATGAAGCTGTTTTTCCCCTTTTTAAAGACTGATAGTCCCCATCACAATAATAATGATGGATCCGCTGTTTGATGGGATTCCCCCGCCTCCCTCCACCCCCTTTCCCTGCTGCTTTGTCATCACTTTGGACTGACATGACTCATCGTGTGCCCAATCAATATCCTGGCGATATTTAGCATGTGCTCTCATCTGATGGGACAGCATAGTCGATATGCGTCCTTCTTGACATCTTTATTCTATTTTCTGCGTCAAATACAGTATGGATATGTGACTATGTTGCAGACTTTCAGGTTTGGTAGAGGCTGTTGTAATACTTTCATATACGGGAACCCAAACTTCTTTTGTAGTTAGAAATCGTTTTACTTCCTCTAGCTCTTATTTACGATAGAGGAAGTGTGTTCAACCCACAGATTCGGTTTCGAATTTGGTTATTTTAAATCTCTTGAGTTCAAAAAGAACACTTTTGGAAAATATATTTTTGCATTTGTATGAACTCCAAAATTTAAATTTTACTGAAACCTATTTTAATGATACAGGGTGAAGTCTTTGAGGAAATTCCTCCCAAGAACATGATCTATTTTAAGAAAATCGTGATGTTTCTAAGGTTTTGTGAACTCTCTATTATTTTCATAGAGCTTTAAAGAACTGGAAGACCGTGAGACATAGACGGAAACTTACGTTGAAATATAAAATTTGCTTTAAAAATGTTTATGATATTAACTATGTAAATATTCAGATTTTTCAATGCTTTATGCAATTCACTTTGTTATGTTAAATTGGTGTTCTTTTGTTTCTCATTAGCCGAGGCAAATATTTGTAATAAGCAAGGCTACCATTGATCGATCCATTGCTTAAACAGTTATTGTGTACTTGCAACAAAAGCTATGTTGAAACAATTTACTTACAAATATTTACTGCACTTGGGTAGAGAAACTGTGGCTCACCTCCCTAGATCACAACAGCGTGCTTTCTTTCTTACTTCTTTCTTTTGTTTCACAAGGTTTTCACATTTACCTAACACTAGACGCCATCCAGCTCTATAACCTCTCTTTATGAAGGTTGAAACAAATTCCAAAAATCACAAATGAAATAATGAGCGATGTTAATTCGTTGTGAAATGAAATTGGGGACATAGTAGAGTCTCCTAATTCTGATGATTAGTGTAAACAACTAGAGATGGGTTTGCCCAATGCAGTACGGTTAAATACTCGATAGCGAACAACCATAGTGAATGAGATACCTGTGTGGTTAACATGTACAGCAGCACACGTAATATTTGACAATTTCACTAAATTACTTAATCCAGGTATTCAGATATCATTTATTATTATTGTTGTTATTATTATTAGTCTATAGAAGCCAGAATTAATTATTATTTCATAACATACATTTTACATTTTCATGCTTACGGAAACAGAATTCGCGATACGAAATTATGGCATAGGAATCTTGCGTAAGTAGAAGTGCTTCTTTCATAATACTATGCTAACGATCAATGTTTACATGAAGTTAGCACAAACTTGTGAATATCTGAGAGAGATAGGGATTCTTCTGTTCTTTATTTATTTGCCAATGTCGTGGTTTATAAACGAATACAATTTCAAAATTATTCGTAAAGTTTAGCTAATCCTCACTTCCTTGTGTGGCTTAAATAAAACCGATGTCCAACTTGGCTATTGTTTTATTTGAGTTTGCCTCGGATAGCTCACAGTTTGCCACAGATAGCTCTCAGTTTGCCCAGCACGGATAGACATGTCGTTATTTTTAGTATTTTAAGATATGGTACTTCATTAAGTTTTCGTCTCGGACTTAGAAACTGTTATCAGGCCTGGCTTCTAGCGTTTGTCAGCAAAATATTGGGTAACACTATCGCAATATAAAACTTAAATCGTTTCGGATTGCCTTCATAATACTCTGCAAGTAATTTTGAAATTTTAGCATGTATTAAACGGTCTGTAATCTCTCCCTTTAGTATCCTTTTGAGTTACGCCCTTAGTTATGTTTAAACGGTGGTTATATTTGGCAGGGTCCGGCTCAAGTACAGTTATACATCCTGTTCTCTCTTATTTTTAATATTACATTGTTATTACTATTATTATTATTAAATAGCAGCATTCATATGAGCCTGATAGTTAAAAAGTGGCACTAAACAAACAGAAAATTGTTGTCAGGCTTCTTAATATTAATCATGATTATTGTTAACTTAACAATAATCAACTAGCAACTGATTAGACAACTCATTTGCAGTATTACCCTCCACCCATCTTTTGTGATGACATAAGTAGCGTTTAAATAGCTAGTAGTAATAGTTTCCTCTCACGCCGTTGGTCATATTGGGGCACCCTAACGACACGCATGATGGCAGAATGGCAGGTGATTAGCCCATCGCCCATAGATAGCGCCACTGAAGAAACAGTACACTGTGGGCCGACAGTTTTGGTCAGGCACCGTCTCTTTCAGTATATGAGGTTCTTTTATATGCAAATATAGTTTATACGGGACCATCGTCCTCAATCTCTGGCTCCCGCGACCTCCGGAACAGACTAGCATGATAACCACTAGACTACGGAGAACGACTTATGATTCAATTGGCTAGAATTATGCAAGAGAGGGGAACAGTGACGCATGAAGAGGGTAAAGCTACACATATCATTACCAACATAAATCGCGCCATTAATATATGGGTTACTCATTCTGTACATATATCTATATAGTTAACAGAAAACAGATAGAAAATAGCTATCTACTTAATAAGTACGAGAAGTGAGGACTGATTTACCAGGGTTTGTAAGTAAACCATCAAGTTAGGAATGCACCGAGGGTTAGTGGCGAGGGAAGGTGGAAGCGCTTGTGACCTTACAGTGTTCTCTGTAAACATATATGATGTGCAATTTGAAGGCAGTACATCCTACTTCGATAGCAGGTAGACCAGACTTAAGTAGTATTAGAAGGAAAAAAAGGAATGTATGTTTAATTAATGGTAGTGTGCAATAAAGTTACCTCATAATTTAATTAAAGCATTAAAGTACAGAAAATTTAATTACATTGTCTTTTGCTTTTACATCGAAATCGGTAATTTTTAAAACAATATCCGCTTTTATTAGCATATGACACAGATTCTCCAAAAATTCTGATTTACAGGTTATTTAACACGATTTTTAAACATTCTTTGAGCTCTAATGTTACATCTGATGGTTTTGCCATTTGTGCTGATATGTTTCATGCCAAATTGCGCTACAAACGATGCTTATTGTGATGATTTATGAACTCTTCTTTACTTTATACATATTGCCACAGTTTTTAGCTAGTCATATATGCATCGAATAAATGGAAGAGTGGCAACGAAACCGTCTGTTATGGGTGAAGGAGAGAAGAGTGTCCGTCACGATACCTATCGGCACCTATACACTGTGCGGTAACACTATTGCACTGTTCACTTACTAAAACCCCTCTGTCTGCTGATCACCGAGCTGAAGATGAGGTAGACAACACGCCGATACTTAAAACGGATTGAAAGTGTTTCTTACAAGAATTCCTTATACAATGGCTCTAAAATCTCTACAGTTTTATATTATAAGCAGAATGAAATTATTGATTCTTTCTCTTGCACTATAATTTTAACTTCACGAACTCCTGGTGTTTAAATTAAGAGAACAGTGGATTCGTAAGTGATAAGATGGATTTCGCTGTCATTGAATATGTAATAGACAGTGGTGATTGTTGAGAAACGGTGATTTTCGTGCATCAGATTTTTATATTTAGTTGTGAATTAACAAAGCCTTGCAACCTACCTTTCATTTCAATTTGTTCTTCTGTAAATTAAATGTATACATAACCATCACATTCTCTTAAGTGAACCATCCGTTATTAAACGAAACTAAAGAAATCAAGAGGTATTGTGTACTACAACTAAAGTGAGGTTGAAACACACTGAAACTTGACTATGATCCTAAATCTGTTCAACATTCTCTGTTTAGTCCATTACCATGACAATACCAAAGACCACATTTAGGAAAATAAAGGACAAATTGCTTTGTTTTCAGTTCCTAGGTATATTTCTTATTTTTCTCATTTTAAAAAGACATAAGATTTTGAAACTCATTATAGAGAGAAGTAATATAAAAGCTCCTAACTGTCAAGTGGAACATTTGGAATAAGGGTTCCTGTTTGAAAATTGGACATACTGATGGGCTTTACCATCTCTAAAATTTTGTAGCTACCTTTTGTCTGTAAAGAGTTTACAAAAAACGTTTAAGGCATGAAAGTTTTTAAGATAGAAAATTCGACACTGTTTTATACATACATCCTTATTAATTTGTATTTCAAGCTCCACATTTTGTTATTTTAGATAACTTAATCCCACTAAATGGCCACATTAAATATCCATTATGAGGTGGGTGTGGTCTAAAAGAAATTTGGCAGTTCTTGTCCATAACCTATTGAGTTGCTCACATTGTAATCTGAAACGATCATACAAAAGGAAGGAACCAAATGGAACTTAATAGAATTGTAAGTACTTATTTTCTGAAGTGTTTCTACCTTTTCTCTATCTGTTACATTCCTAAAGCAAGGGACAGGAAGAATTGTATTCCAACTAAAAATACATATTTTGAGATTACCCTGAACCTATGCTAGCCTCTAGTTCCCGAGATCGCGGGTTCAAACCCGGCGGAGGGCGATGGATTTTTTCAGGCGTAAAAATTCTTAGCATAGCTTCCTTCGGAACGGACGTAAAGCCGGAAGTCCCATCTCGTAGATTAGCGGCACGTAAAAGCACTTCCAGCCTGATAAAAGAGACCTCTGAGCAAAATTGCAGTTTTTTCCCACCCAATATAAAATGGGACGCTAAGAACCACAGCAGTTAAAGAGCGTCCATAAATAAAACTCAGTTGTTATTGGGGAAAGCAAATGCCATTAGGCGTGTTTTATTTGGAGGACATTGTGATGGTTATTTTAGGGTCAATTTAATTTGTAAATGGGAACCTACAATTAGGATCAATTAGGACCATCTAACGCCCTCCAAACAAAACACGGCTAATGACATATACTTTCCCCCATAATTTCAAGCAACTTTTATTCAAAACATTTCCTTTTACAACGCTTAGTTTTGCAGATATTGTACAGTCTCAACTTAAATGATCCACCCAGTATATGTTTCTTTATGTGTTTGTCCTAATTTTCTAGTTTCTCGTGATGTCATGCAAATATTATGGAATGCCAAAGCCAGAATATAGCGACCCGCTTTTTAAAGGTATTAATATCACTTCATCCTCCTACATCCCTCTTGTATACACAACGAAAAGTGTAATAAAACCATTTCTGTAAACGTTTATCTGGATTAACATGAAGTAAATAAAGCTATAAGCTTTAGTAATATTTTTTGTAGAAGAGATATAAAAATAGACGATAGTGTTAATAGAAACTCATTTGAGTTTGTCACATCAGATTTTTATGCTTGTTTTCTACCATTTAAATGTTTCTGAATTTTTATAGATACCAAAAGCACCTCAGAACATGCATTATCCAGTTGTAATCAGAGTTTCAGGGCATGCTTAGAAATGTATAATAAATAAAATTACATGTTTCCAAAATCAATATTTGGTAAGCAAACTAACATTAAATTGTGTATAACAAATTCAGAGCGTAGTAAATTACAACGTAATTAATAATTTCATATGCAGATGTAAAGGCACACTATTCTTGAAGAGAAAGTTATATTTTAAAACGTGATATACCTTATACGTTTAGAATTTTTAAAAATATATCTACATAAACTATTTTCTTGAATTAATAACTTAAGGAACTTGAAATATTTAATTATTATAGCTAAGACATGTCTATTATGCTCGTAATGTATACTTTTCAACACATTTGAACAAAGATTGTAGAGTCCAGAGTTTGTACTTACGTTGCTGTAACATTTCTGTGCAAGAAAAAAAAACAAGAATATAGTTATTAGTTACAAGAACACTGTTGCGGAAAACCAGCAAGCTTAGATTTTAAGTTCATGTAGTGTGTTTGTGAAGAGCCAAAGCAATCTAAAGTAAATTTCAAAGCATTTCTATAAAGGAATTCCTTTTTATTTCCCTACCATACAATGCATTGCAGTCCACCCAAAATTTCTATATCTATATTTCAAAAAATATATACCTATATTTTGAGGCCCCAGAATCTAAAAAGGCATTTTTAGAAAAAGGTGTGAGTGTGTTAACAGCATAACTCATAAATGAATAGTCGGATAAATACCAGTATTTAAATTCAGTATATTCCAAAGTTTTGACACTAAGATTTTCAAGAAAATCCTTCGACCCAAATTACCCTTTCAATAACATTTATTTCCTGAAAAAAAGCTCTACGATTTTATTAAAATAATATATATTAAAAATATCTAGATGATAAATAAAATGTATATCTTTCTGGGATTAGCTTGTGAAGTCTTCTTCATTCGGAAGGAATTTTGTATAATCTTGTTATAACTGGTAAACTTTAAGAGACAGACGAAAACGTACTACAAAAAAATTACATTTCTTTAAAATACAAAACGTATTTTCAGTAACTTTTCATTTAGCATAATTCATTTCCGAGATATCCCTTATTATTTGTTCGTATTGTTCAGTACTTTGTCATTCTTTTAAAGTCCTGTCTATATTCGGTTGTTTCTCGCGATTGCATGGAAAGAGTATGAAACAGGTCAGTATACAGCATCCAGTTCTTAAACATTTCATTGTCACTATTCCCTTGGTATCTATAACGAAATGTTTAAGGTAACTATTTCTGCAAAGCATTGTTTCAATTAAAATTAAATAGTACAAAACTAAGCTATCATCAGAATAGATTATATGCCCACTATTAAGCGATAGAGATTTGAGAAAGTCTTGGTATCTATATCTCCCTTGGTATCTATAACAAAATTTTTAATGTAGCTTTTTCTGCAAAGCGTTATTTCAATTAAAATTAAATAGTACAAAACTAAGCTATCATCTGAATAGAGTATACCCACTATTAAACGATAGAAATTTGAGAAAGTCATGTGAATGTAACACATCAGTTTTTGTTTTATTAAACGTTCTTTATGTGAGGTAACGCTAGTATTTTCTGGTTTGATAATAGGTTTACAAAATTATTTCTGTCAGGTAATGCCTCCACACAAGAGGTTAAATCGACAGTTGATTAGTTTTATAAAACGAGTCGATTGTGCTAGCAATGTGTTTATGGCAAACTTAACAGTTTTAATTATACTACTTAAAATTCTGGGAAAGTTTAAACTTAAAATATGGAATACTCAATAAAGAGTTCATTCCATATCGTTGTTTGTCTTAAATTGTGTATAATTACCACTGCAACATAGGTACTCTTTCTGCCTTTCTTATTAAATTATGTCTAATTAAACCAATTTTCTTTTCACTGATTACTTTCGTAGTCTAAACTACTACCAACATAAGTGTCACTAATTAGGAGGGTCATATCTGCAATAATATTTCTTCTGAAACTGGACAATACGTTCTCGATCAATTAAAATATGTGACAAAATGTATTTCTGTATTGCTTTGCCATAATTTTAGCACATAATGCGTTTGTTGAAGTAAGTATGGGCATGGAGAGAAAATAAGTAGCCGATAAATCGAATTCGGGGAAACATTAATCTAGACAATAGTAATTTTTCTTGAGACATTGTTCGGAAATTTGTAGTTGCCATTTAGGCTTCTTTGTAAGTAAGAAATACGTGTTCGTTTGTATACAACCAGAGCTTAAGGATAGTAAACAAAGGTTTCAGCAGAACGTGCCCTATCTTTTATAAGCATCAGGTTAGCGTGAGAAGGCTTATGCTCCAAAATAAGAAAACAAAATCAGAAGGGAGTATCGATAGTATTTCGGAACCAACAAGAGAAAGACATTGAACATATATTTGTGCACAAATAATATAGAAGCATGTCTCACGTGACTTGGTTGCAGAAACCAAAAATCATATGGTGGAACCTTATAAGATCATTCATCATTCCGGTGTCCGCAGGGTTGGACAGGCAACTAACTCAGCATTCTGCAGCTCGTTTATTGGACATGTAACCTAGGCGGCGAGTAGTCATCGAAAACAAAAGTTTATAGCGAAGAGTTTGCGAATGTATAAATATAGGGTCTTTCAACAAGAGTGTCCTATCTTTGAACTTAAATAAAACACGTTCTATAAGTGATAGAGGTTTATTTCTTTTTTATTTTGGAACATAATTAATGTCATTACGTGTGGAAGAGAACATCAGTTAAGTGACCGCCACGACTTCGTTGTGTTGCGCGTATACGGATGACCCACTTTTCAATGACAGAAGAACGTAAATTAGGTCCAGCTTCACGAATAACACGCGTGATGTTATTCATAAGATCATTTACTGTTTCTGGTTTGCTGACATAAACCCCACAAGAAGTAATCCAACAATCTTAATTGAGTTTCAAATTATATAGAATCGTTAGATGACTGAAATACGGCGTCAAATCACATGACCTCGGGGGCTAGTTAACATCACCACCACGGGAAATGATGAAACCTCTGAACTTCTCCTTCAAAAGATCGATTGTTTCGAGAGCAGTATGACATGTGTCACCATCATGCTGGAACCAGATGTTTCTGAGATCCATACCATCCAACTGAGGCCAAAAATAGTCCCTTATAAGAGCCCGGTATCTTTCTCCATTGACAGTTAGACCTTCTCCATCTTCATCTTGGATAAAATATGGACCAATGATTCCACCATACCAAAATCCACACCACACAGTAACCTTTTGGGGATGAAGTGGTCGTTCTTGAATCTGCATTGGATTATGATTGCTCCAATAGCGGCAATTTTGTTTGTTAACACAACTATCCATCCAAAAGTGGGCTTTGTCGCTGAAGATGATTTTTCGACAAAATTCCAGGTCAGTTTCCAATCGCTCCATAGCCCAGTCTGCGAATACACGGCGCAACCTATGGTCGTTGGGCTTTAGTTCTTGAGTTAACACCATTTCGTAAGCGTGAACCTTCAAGTCCAGATGCACAATTCGCCAAGTTGGGGTCGGCGAAAGCCCCAATCCTTGCGCTCGACGAGCAACTGATTTGTTTCCGTTCTCGCACACACTCGCAAACGGCGCTTACGTCGATTACGTACAGGCGTTCTTTGATCGCTGACAGAACCACTTCTTTCAAATTTATCGATCAAACGGCGAATCGTTCTCTCGCAGGGAGGATTATGCACACCGTAAACTTCACGCAATACACGGAAGGTTTGGCGAACAGATGATCCGTTTTGATAATACATTTTCACAATTTCTACGCGTTGCTGAAAGATAAACTTTCTTTAGAAGGTTTATGGCTACATATGGAAATTTAGGATTACTAAAATTATCTATTGCACAATCAAATTATAGGTTTCATTAAGAAAGTTATAGCACATATTACTTTATCTTATATTGACAAGTAATTAACCCACATAAAATTTTTACTTAACCAATGAATTTAAACTTTCTTAATGCTGTAACCTTCTATGTTCTCTTCCACACGTAATAACATTAATTATGTTCCAAAATAAAAAAGAAGTAAACCTCTATCATTTATATAACGTGTTTTATTTAAGTTCAAAGATAGGACGCTCTTGTTGAAGGATCCTATATATGGTTGAACTCGTATTGACCGAGTGAGGTGGCGCGACTCGCATTCGGGCCGACCAAACTGACCGAAGCTTTTTTGCGGTTTTCCTCGGTCGCTAAAATTTCTCCCTTTCATCGCTACATTTCATTTTACCGCCATACCAGCCTTTGGACTGATCACCCATCCTGGATATGCCATGATCCAGAGTTTCCTTACTGCTCGACAAGTTACTATCCCAAGGCATTGGCTTGTTAAGTCTTACAAAGAGGAGGGTAAGAAGTAGAAGAAGAATTCGTACTTGGCGAGTTGGCTCTGCGGTAGCGTGTAAGGCTCCTATTTGGGTGGTCCCGGGTTCTATTCCCCTCAACCGCTCACTCTAACCTCAGGCGTTTTGCTGGTTGGTAAGCGAATGCTACGGTGGTTTCTCATCTACCGCGATTTCGTTTCCCTCATTTCCTTTCCTTCTCATATTTGAGGTGTATTTCTAGGTGTGTGGAAGTGCCGGATAGATGGCGCGGATGCTTGCTCCAAGGAAATCACATTCTCTATGCACACTAAAGGGTTGCCTTGTTGTACGGGTCGTTCATCATGATCTTTGGACAGCTCCAGTAGTGGTACGGGTCTTCAAGCCAGGATCTATTAGGGACTTCCGCGCGTCTGTGTTTCCTCACTTTATGACTTCCTCCTGAGAGGGTAACCTTAATATATCTCGCGTAGGTCGCAGTAGGCGAGGTGTTCCCCGCCGTTGTATACCCTATACCCTAAGGTTGGATCGTACTAAGGTAGAGGAGTTTCTAGTTAGAAACGAAAGCTTAATTTTATGGAACATCGAGATACATGAAAACTCTAAATGCGCCCAAACAGTTCTTTCTCTCTTCCTCTCTTCCTTCTAATATATAGAACCCATCGCAAACGGTGAGAAAATGAAAGCTGTAGATAATCGTGGATTGGGCTGTTAAAAATAACATTTTTTGCTTAACATCCATATATTAAATTTACAACAAAATAATGGATATATATGGTTAAACAAACTGATTTTAAAACTAATAAATAGTGCTTCTATGTAGAGATTCACATTTTAAAACAATAATGCATGGAAGTTATTTTAAAGCTTTCCAAAATTTCAGTAATTTTTCTACATCGCTCATTAGATGTTATCAGGCCCAAATTGCTGTAAACCTCGTCTCATGCCACATATTAAATTCCCCATAACAACTCTGTTTCTTTCGTAATATCTACACTACATGCGTCTTTAAGTACGAATGTTAGCATCTTTGCAGTATTGTATTCATTCTTTTAAAACATCCAAATAAATAAGTAAATACAAGTTGCGGTACGATATGCACGGTTACTGGTATGTTAAATTTATGCATAGAATGTAAATGAGCAGCTTAGCTAAATTTTTGCTTTCTCTGCTACGTGCCCAACAACGAGAGAAGGTATTGCAAGAATTCGATACCGAGATTTCACCGGAAATATGTGTTTTAAAGATCCTGAAACAAACAAATAAACAAAAAAAAGAAAAAAACATTTTTAGAAAATTTTTTGTGTGATTATGAGTGTGTGTATCTGTGTGTGTGTGTATTTGTGTCTGTCTGTGAACAGCATAACTCAAGAACGAAAAGTCAGATAAATATTAAAATTGGTATATAAATTCAGTATGTTCCAAAAATGCGATACGAAGATTTACAGGAAAATCCCCCAGCCCAACTACCCTTTACTTAGAACATTTTTCGAATTTTTTCATTTTCTAAAAAATGCCTCGTAACGAGTTTGATTAAAATACTATATAGTAAAAATATTTACATGACAAATAAAATATAAAATAGCAATAAATTTGTCAAGTTTTTATATTCTAACAAAATAAAAACAGCAATTTGTTCGAAAAGAAATGGGATTTTATTAAAACAAGATAAAATTAAATATGTTGTTCAATAAGCAATAGTATTTCTTCTATGCAATAAACGGCATTAGTATGCGTATTCTTAGGGATGTTCTCAATGGCATCCGATATTGACTGCTTCAGTTCTTCACGTGTAGTGGGTCCGGAAAGAACCGGTAAGTTTTCTTTTAGATAACTCCATAACCAGTAGCTGGATTTATGTCCAGGGACCTAGAAGACCAACTGTTCGGAAAAGATCGACTAATTACATGATCACCAAATGTGTTGCGTAATAGTGTTTTACAGTATTGTGGGAAGGAGCGCCGTCTTGCATGAAAACAATGTTTTCGATTTCATGATTCTGTAACGCTGGTATTGCAAAGTCTTGCAACATTTTAAAATCTGCTGCCCGTTTACCGTCGCTGTTTTTGTTTGTCCATTTCAGTTTCTTCATAGAAATATGGTCCTACAATGAAACATGACGTAAAACCACACCAGACAGAAACCTTGATACATGTAATCCTTGCTGTATAATTGTGTTTGGATTATTTTCTGCCCATATCCTGCAATTATGAGTGTTAACACTTCCGTTTAATTCTAAATGTGCCTCATCCGTCCACAAGTTATCTAAACACTCAAAGTTCCTCTGAATTTGTGCTAACATTTGCAAAGAGAAGGTAACACGAATCGGCCTACCTTCTTCTTTGAGTTCAAAAGTAATTTTCATGTTGTAAGGATAGAGCCGAAGCTGTCTGCTCAGAATTCGTAACACTGTTGAATAACTTATGCCCAGACGCTTTGCAGCTTTATTAGCACTACAAACGTTATATTCTAAATTGTCATTAATTTCCTCAACTTCTCGTAAAACTAGAGCAGCACACACCTCGTTTTGCATTAATGTTGGTCTACCTGATTGCTTTCTGTCGATAAGTGAACCAGTTTCCTCAAATTTGTTCATTTTGCAAAATGATTTTACTGAGTAGGGTCCGCTTCTCAATCCATTTAATTTTCGATATCTTCTCAGTGCATGTGGATATTGTCTATTACACCCGTAATAGCACCGAAGGAGGTCCATTCGAGCTCATATAGGTAAAGCCATTGCTCCCACAACTGCCGTCGGTATTCTTATGTTTATACAAACATGTCGGTTACCATAGCAACGGAAAAAAGCCCAAACCTTCTAAACAATAGTGATACAATATAAAACCAAACTGCTAATATGTAAAGAAGATACAGCAGTTTCAAAATGGGAATTTACTTTAGAATAACCTGATATATCTTAAATATTCTAGAAATAGCCTGTGAAGTCCTCATTCGGAAGCAATTCTGTATATTCTTGTATAATTGGTATACGTTAAGAGATAGACGAAAGCATACTCCACAAGAAATTAGATCTTTAAAACACGCAATTTCTTCCAAATGACCTTTTCCGTAGCACAAGCCTGATCCGAGATATCCGTTATTAATGATTCGATTTGATCAATACTTTGTCATTCTTTTCGTGTCCTTTCAACATTCACGTCCATAACGTTTGGAATTACTACGCGGAACTGTTTCTCAACGTGGAAATGTGCGTGACATCCTTGGGTACATTCTAATATCAGCAAAATGCCGTCCGTCCTAGTAAACCTGTGGAGAAAATAAAAGGTATCTTGATTATGCCACTACTAAACAAAAAATTTCTCATTTCAAGGGCCCTATATAATTAGATGAAAAATCGTTGTAGAAAGAAAAATAATAGAACAAGTAAATAACTTCAACTACGTAAGCTACAGTGCTTCGTATATTAAAATGAAGAGATTTCAAATAAGATCTACAAATTCAGTTATATATGCAGTATAATAAACGTAAACCTTAAAATTACTAGGAAAGAAACTGAACTAAACTTTTACAAAGTAAGGACAGTGCCTATATTGTTGTATATTTCAGAATGCTGCACACTTCGTAAGAATGAAAAAATAAAAATAGAGGCCGCATAAATGAGATTCCTAAGAAGTGTTGTAGGCTATACTTCGTTAGAAAAAATATAAATGGTAAGATCAGAAAGAAACTTGGTATTTTTAAGTTAATAGGAACATACACCAATATAAAAGAAACCATGAATAGAATGGGAGATTACTCGTCTCAAAATTGATACTTAATTATAAACCTATTAGCAAAAGCATTGCTAGACTGAAGAAAACATGGACACAGCATCAGAAAAGTTTTGTTGTTGCTACGTATGGAAAGTCAGTTTGAAGATGATGTATTATATTTCAACTGTTGGGGAGCCGAAATTGTAGTAGTTGCAACCACACTTATAGTAAACAATTTCCGGTAGCCTTAACCCAAATGTACTTTCAGGTGGCCTTTGCCCCAAGTTTAAAAAACTATTAACTTTGTAACTAAACTGTTTCTTTAAATATTATATTTATGTTTGCCTCGGCTGCGTCAGTATTTGTTAGAGACACGTTTCTCTTAGCAGGGTTGTGATGCGACAAGAATATAGGCTTACACAGATTATAATTTTACTTCACTCCTTTTATTAATACTTGATACGATTTAAATAACACTTCACTGATATAGAGAACTGTGAGATTCTTTTTATTAATTAATTACACTTTGTTTTTAACACGTAAACTTATTTTTCGTCTCACACGAATACATAATATATTTCTTGAGGACACTTTTTGTGTCTGGTTATTAACTCTGTCTGCAGGCAACTGACTTCTAAATTTGTAAATTTTTTCTATATTTCAGTTTCTGATTGGCTAATCCTACTCCAATAGAATACCTTCATTTAACTAAAGTTTTTGTGTTTGTTGATTAGCTGTTTTATAAACTGTCACTAAAATTACATTATTGTTACTCCAAGAATCACAAGTAGCACTGTTAAACTTTCTTACTCATTGACTCAAGGTTATCTCATTGTTACCTCGTTGTTAGCAACTTTTAACTTATTATTCTCACAGCTCCTACATTATTATATTACGTAATATATTCACATAACATTATTACACATGGATACAATAATATAAGCATATGCAATGACTGTTACATATATTTTTATATATTGTTACATACACATATCGCTTTAAGGCGGGCTGTTATTGAATTTACATTATATAATTAGACTGAAATCATTAAGTGTTAAAAATACTGCCTCAAGCAAATATTTAATTAATGAGACCGGAAAATCCTTTCGATGTTTAATTCCTGAATCCCTGATGATTTATGTTTTACAATAGATATTTTACACTTTACTTCATTATCACGTCTGAATATCTAACAATGGTGCTAACTTTTTGGAAATAGAATCAAGTTGTCAAACTAGAGGACTATAATTATGTTCTTATGCTTATTATGTAGAAACTGGCTCTATTATCGCTGTTAGGTGAAAACAAATTCCCGCTGGAGAGTTTCTAGCAGAGAAATATGCCGCAATTGACCCAAGCCAAGCACCCAAGATGAACCTACAAGTGACGCAACATGTCAAATATTTATCCTAGTGAGCTGTAAAACGCTTTACGAGCTCTACTTTTAGAGGTTAGTTTTTCTTTAAGGTCTGCCACCATCTTCGCAATGCACCATGGGAATATGTTGAATTTTAGTTCGCTGCTTTAGAGATTTTATAGCCACATCCGTAACATTTTGGAGGTTTTAGAACATCTATCAGTTTCAATAAAAAGGGAAGGGAACGTAAATTAGAGTGTTATGGAATATTTATTAATTCATTTAAAACGCTTAAGATGAATAACTGGTGAGTAAACTGTTTAAGCCGAAATGGGTACGAGTATGAACTGCTGCTGAAAGAGTTGCTCACACACAAATGTTTAAATAAACATTCCTTTCTTTGACGTAAAGTCTAATTACATAAACTTTTTTTTGCCTCTTAGTTAAGCTATAGGAAGTGTTTCAATCGATATAGAAATATGGGAAATATGCCTTGTGCTGCATGAGTGGCAAAGAAGAAAATAATATGATGTAATACAATAGTCCAAATTTCTCTAGCAGCTATAATTTATTCTTACATCCATTCTAAAAATTATTCACCAACAAAGCTCCTTTTTCTACGTCTTTTTAATCCGGATAAACTTTCTCTCAAATGGTCTAGACAAACAGTATTTTTTTATTTCTTTGTATAGCCCCCTTTAATTCCTATGGTCATATTGGGGGCTTTCACTCGAGAAACAAATTGTTGACTGTAGGTTTTTTTAGCGTTGGGTTTTAATCATTTTAACTTGAAATAAATTCCCATTCATTCCCATATTACATACCTCCAGATTAAGGAAAATGCCCCCGGTCCAGCTGAGAATCGATCCTGGGACCTCTGAGTTCAAAAGACAGAACAATGACCATTTGAGCAGTGGCAACAAACATTGATTTTTTTTTTGTAATGTAATTTCCTTTAATCGGTTAGGTCATATTGGACTAAACATTCAGTTTTAGCTACACAGAAATACAGAGGACGTTAGTACGACAGTAACATGTTTAAAAACAAGTTCGTTTATATATAATTATATATAATGTATAATTCCGGCCAACAACAGGAAATGTCTAGTAAATCCTAACACTACAAATGACACAAATTGTATGTTTTAATGGGCTCTGCAGTAAGTTTTATGTGTATCTTTTACAGTTTCATAGTTGTACAAAATTCCATCAGAGTGAAGGAGAATTTCGAAGTCTATTCTTTAAGATTTAAGATATATTATTCTTCATGTTAATATATGAACAAGCGAGTTTTTAAAATAAGTACCTTTTAATATTTTGCCGCTGCAGTCGCGATTTTGAGCACGCGCGATCACTTCCTCAATTCATTAGGAAACCAGACACGGCTGTGAGCGATCATCACACTTTGTGTTTTCCTGTTTTTAGAGCGTTGCGAAATGTTCAAAACAATCGAATGACCTGCCAACTGTGAAGTCAGATCAGTGATTCATGTTTTGAATCCGAGAAATGTTACGCAAGAAAATATTCATTGCCAATAATTGTGTGAGGTTTATAGAGAAACAATAATGAGTGTCAATGCTCGGCCAAACATAGCCAAACTCGAGATCTGATTGCATCGTTTCGTTGGGAACAATTTGACCATATTCCCTATAGTCCGGATTTGGCACCAAGTGATTTTTATCTGTTTATTCATCTACAGAAATTCCTTGGTGGAAAACTTTTCAACGATGATGTGAAACAAGAAGTGCAGACTTGGCTTTCATCACAAGCGGCATCATTCTTTGACGAAGGCATACAAAAACTGATTTCCGGTTACCACAAGTGCCTGAATACCGGCGGTGACCTTGTGGAGAAATGGTGAAAGGTATAAGATAATGAATGAAAATAAAGTATTTTAAAAATAATGTTTGGTTGTTTTTAAAATATTATCGGTACTTACTTTAAGAACATGGCTCGTATGGTATGTTAATCAAAACCACTACTCCTTTTTAAAAAGAAAATTTCTCCATGAAGGATAATTTGAGTTTGGGAGGAATTTGTCAGAAATCTTCGTTGTGTCCTTGGAATGTGCTGAAGTGCGAGCATTTTTCTAAACATGTTTTTTGGGAGGGGGAGTTCGGTGCTTCAAATTTGGGTATAAATTATAGGTAAGTACAGACAAAGTAAACAGTTATTTGAGAAAGCTTATATACCTAATGCGTTCTGAATGAAGAGTACTGCATAGATAACGATTCATAGAAAATTCACAGCCATTTTAATGAAAATCATTACAGAGATTTGTTGAGAAAGTCAAAAAAAACGAAATGCTTTCTCGATAAAGTAAGTGTAAAATTTGGTATTTATTCGGTTGTGTGTGTGTGTGTGTGTGTGTGTGTGTGTGTGTGTGTGCCTGTGTGTCTGTGAACAGCATAACTCAGAAACGAACAGTCGGATAAACACCAAACATGGTATTTAGGTTCAGTATCTTCCAGAGATGCGATGCGAAGGTTTTCAAGAAAATCCCCCCACCCCAGATTATCCTTTACATGGAACATTTTTCGAAAATTTTAATTTCCTAAAAAATGCCTCTAACGAATTTGATTAAAATGTCATATGTTTAAGATATTTTCATTAACAATGAAATGTATATCTCGAATTTTCTGGGGATGTCTCCAAACGTATTCTTCATTGTGAACGACTTTTGCATAACTGGTAAACCATAAGACATAAACAAAATTTTACTACACGAAAAATGTAAATCGCGTTAAAATTCACAATTTATGCCATATACAGTTTTGTTACTGAGTGAACCATTTTCGAGATATTGCTTGTTATTCCCTTAAATTTTGCAATACTTATACTTTTTCTCAAATTCGTTATTTGGTTTATTATGTCCTGGACATGCAAAGAGAATGGAATGCGCCACATAGAAACCAGCCCTTAAAATATTTGACTATCGCTTAAAGCCTACCATATTCCCCTTGCACCTACAAGTAAATTAGCAATAAGATTAACATCTCGATTAACATGAAGCATATGGAGAATAAGCGTTTGTAAAAACAGTGTGTACAAGAGTAGAGAAACTCATATGAGTGTAACACATCAGAATTTTTTTCCGGGTGACCTCAAAACACGTATTCCGGTTAAAACTTTAAATTTAATTTTTGGGTGGAATACATTACTTACCTGCCACGGGTAAGCGGTAGAGAGAGCAAAAAGCTTTGATTCGGGGAGTCAGTTGAATCTCTTTGAAATTCTAATGAGTAGCGACAATTCTATGGCTGTTAGCAGTGCACGCCTCGTTTCCACTTGTGCCACGACAATGTAAAGCGGAGCAGCACCAGCTCCCTTATATTTAGGCCACGCGCGCAATACAAGAGCCAAGGTGCAGGAGGATCTACTGAAATGAGAATGAATGGCAAATCGAAAGCCGGCAGGATATAACTCTCCCCTCCAAATGAA
Organism: Deroplatys truncata; assembly: GCA_030765065.1. Taxonomy (NCBI): domain Eukaryota; kingdom Metazoa; phylum Arthropoda; class Insecta; order Mantodea; family Mantidae; genus Deroplatys; species Deroplatys truncata. The sequence continues at coordinate 156,525,097 of CM060984.1, forward strand.
CAAGTAAACCTCCTCCTCTGTGCGCCAGGATTTGCTAGGGATCCTGACTCACGCTTCAAGCCATGGAAAATTAACCATCCTCTCATTGCAGCACGCCTTTGTTCCACGATTATAAGAATAAAATAGCAGAACAATAGAACTATTCCTGCAGAGAAACATTCAGACATTTGTAACGTTCAAAAGTCGCTTTAAACTCGCAATAGTGATTAAAATTTAAAAAATTACCATGTGTTACATTCACATGATATTCTCTACCTTTTATCGTTTATTAGTGGGTATATAAATTCTTACGTAAACGTGTTTTTCTATCTGCTTCATTTTATTCCAGATAAACTTTTGCAGCGACAGTCAAATGTTTAAGAACTGGACGCTATACGCTGGCCTTAAAACTCCATACATTACGCAAATTGTATCGCTTTCTCATCCGCAAGTCTTCTTTGAAAATAACATGTGATTCTCTTCTGTACAAGTCCTTACTTCGTCCTTTACTCGCATATGCTTGTCCAATTTGGGGAGATGCACCGCAAGCAAAACTAATGTTCTGCATGTCTTTCAAAATAAAGTTTTGTGGCTTATACTGAAGGCATCTTGGCGTATCAGAAACATCCAGATACTTTATGATCTTTGACTCGGTACCATTTCTGCATACATTCCCTCTCAGGATCACATATTTCTTCAACACCTTCAGCTAGTAGTTGTTACAATGTATTACTCCTTGGGATGAAGATCTGATGTGATTCCCCGTATTAAGAGTAGTCTCCTACAGGTCTTATTGCATTTTTCCGGAAGTGTTTCCGAATTAGAAGACTTTCAGTGAACCAATATGTGCAATTATCTGTAACTGTTTGGTACTAGAGGGGCATCATGTGGCTGACATTAGATTAAGTTATGTTATATTATGTATTCTATCCCGATTCTGAATAGCATTTCTAATGCTAAACAAACTTTTACTTTCTCTACTACGTATAGTAAGTAGGGGAAGTATTGTATTCCACCCAAAAATTCGATACCGAGATCTCACCGGAAATATATAATCCAAAATCCAAAAAAAAAGCATTTTTGGAAACATGTCCGTGTGTGTGTGTCTGTCTGTGTGTGTCTTTAAACAGCATAACTCAGAAACGAACAGTCGGATAAATACCAAACTTGGTATTTAGGTTCAGTATCTTCCAGAGATGCGACACTAAGGTTTTCAAAGAAATCCCCCACCCCAATTTACCCTTTATATGGAACATTTTTCGAAAATTTTAATTTTCTCAAAACCGGCTCTAACGATTTTGGTTAAAACATCCATTGTTTAAGATATCTTTATGACAAATGAAATGTATATCTCGAATTTCCTGGGAATGTCTCCAAAAGTATTCTTCATTGTGAACAACTTTTGCATAACTGGTAAACCATAAGAGATAGACAAAATTTTACTACACAAAAAATATAAATCGCGTTAAAATACACAATTTATGTCATATACATTTTTTTTTTTGTTGAGTGAATCATTTTCGAGATATTGCTTGTTATTCCCTTAAATTTTCCAATACTTATACTATTTCTAAAATTCGTTATTCATTTTTTTATGTCCTGGACATGCAAAGAGAATGGAATGCGCCATATAGCAACCAGCTCTTAAAAGATTTGACTATCGCTTAAAACCTACCATATTCCCCTTACACCTACAAGTAAATTAGCAATAAGATTAACATATCGATTAACATGAAGCATATGTAGAATAAGCGTTTGTAAAAACAGTGTGTACAAGAGTAGAGAAACTCATATGAGTGTAACACATCAGATTTTTTGTAGGTGCAACGGGGGTATGGTAGACTTTAAGCGATATTCAAAAGTTTTAAGAGCTGGTTGCTATGTGGAGCATTCCATTCTCTTTGCATGTCCAGGACATAAAAAAACGAATAACCAATTCCCATTTGAGAAAAAGTATATTACAAAATTGAAACACATAACAATGTGTATCTCGGTAATGGGTCACTTGGCAAAAAAATGCATATCACATAAATTGTGCGTTTTAACGAGATCTATATTTTTATAGTAAAATTTTGTCTATTTCTTACGGTTTTCCAGTTATTCAAAGTCATTTTGAATAAAGAGTACTTTTGGAGAAATTCCCAGAAAATTCAAGATATACATTTCATTTTCCATAAAAATATCATAAAATATATGATATTTTAATCAAAATCGTTAGACCAATTTTTGATAAATTCAAAATTTACTAAAAATGTTCCATGTAAAGCGTAGTCTGGGGTAGAGGGATTTTCTTGAAAATCTTTTTGTCGCATCTTTGAGAGATATTGAACCTAAATATCAAGTTTGGTGTTTATCCGACCTTTCGTTTTTGAGTTATGCTGTTCAGACATACATCCACACAGACATACAACGGATATTTTTCTAAAAATCATTTTTTGGATTCAGGGGGCCTCAAAAGGTGTATTTCCGGTGAAATCTTGGTATCGAAGTTTTGGGTGGAGTGCAATTCTTACCCTACTTACTATACGTGATAGAGAAAGTAAAAATCTATACTCTTTCCATGCAATCGCGAGAAATAATTGAAAATCCACAAGACTTTAAAAGAATGACGAAAGTACTGAAAAATTCGAACCATTAGTAACGATATCTCAGAAGTGGTTTATGCCACAACAAACCTATTTGAAATAAATTGTGTGTTTTGAAGAGATCCACGTTTTTGTGAGGTACGTTTTTGTCTATCACTTAACGTATACCAGTAATAGAAGATTGTACAAAATTCGTTCGCTATATGCTGTCTTTGTAAGTCAATTCTGTTTCCATGATCACGAAAAACTGATGAATAGTAACTTAACATTTCACAAGGGTATGTTCCAAAATGCAAACCTATAGCAGCGAATAACTTGGAAGTGGTTAATGCTGCAAATACTTTTATTATTTGACTTTAATGTGCTTACACATTACAACATTTTTGTAGTAAGCTTTTGTCTATCTGTTACGGTTTATCAGTTGTACTTAAGTATACAAAAGGCATTTAATTGAAGAGGGCTTCACAGGATATTCGAAGAAAATCAAAATATAAATCTCGTTTGTCAAGCAAATAGGTATCTTAAGCGTGTGGTATTTTAACAAAATCGCCACAACTACTTTTGAGAACATCAAAAATAAGGAAACAAGGGCTAGGGGAATTTTCTTGAAAATATTTGTGTCGTATCCTTAGAGGATGCTGAACTTAAATGCGAAGTTTATTGTTTACCTGACATTTCGTTTTTAAGTGTACTGTCCACACACACACACACACGCGCGCGCGTACACATGTTTTTTATTCAGGAACTTCAATACGTGTAATTCCGGTAAAATATCGACATCGACTTTTCAGTTGGAATTCAATACTTCCCCTACTTAGCGCATACAAGTGACAGAGAAAGCAACAAAGGAAGAAAACTGTGTACACGTAGCATTGTGAATTACTCAACTAACATATTGTATAACTAACAATTGAGAAGATTATTTTTCCAGGGTTTCAGATTATGTACCACGTCCAAAATGTTTCGTTAATGTCTTGGAGGGGGTATGGAATCTTCATATCCACCACTTTCCTATCAATTTCCTTCAGTATTAATATCAGGAGATTATGAGAAAACTGCGTAGCCTTTGCGATGATAAATAACCGCAACGCTAAAGGGAAGGCACAAAACTTCTAATTTCACCTACTCTGTGTATCTAAAGATTATTAAACCCAATAAAATCGTAGACTTTGAGAAAGGTGTTTTGTTGTATTGTTATTTTTACGTTGTTATTTGCCCCAGGTTTAAAAAAAATATCAACTTTGTAATTTGACTGTTTCTTTAAATATTATATATTTATGTTTGCCTCGGCTGCGTCAGTATTATTGTTAGAGACACGTTTCTCTTAGCAGGGTTGTGGTGCGACTGAAGAATTTAGGCTTACACAGATTATAATTTTACTTCACTCCTTTCATTAATACTTGATACGATTTAAATAACACTTCACTGATATAGAGAGCTGTGAGATTCTTTAATTAAATACTTGCACTTTTTAACACGTAAAACTATTTTCGTCTCACACGAATACGTATTAAATTTCTTGAGGACACTTTTTGCGTCTGGTTAGTAACGCTGTCTGCAACCAACTAACCAGATTTCAACCGCTTAAATTTGTAAATTTCTGTATTTCAAGTCTCTTATTGGCTAATCCTGCTCCAATAGAATGCCTTTATTTAACTTAAGTTTTTTTCTGATTGATGATTGGCTATTTTATAAACTGTCATAAAAATTACATTGTTGTTGCTCCAAGAATGACTAGTAGTATTATTAAACTTTCTTACCTATTATTGTCTCAAGGTTACCTCACTGTTACCTCATTGTTAGAACCTTTTAACCTATTATTCTCACAGCTCTTACATTATTAAATTACGTAATAAATTCGCATAACATTGTTACACATGTATAAAATAATATAAACATATACAATGACTGTAATATATACTTTTTATATATTGTTACATACACATATTGCTTTAAGGCGGGCTGTTATTATATTTTATATTACATAATTTGAACTGAAATCATTTAAGTGTTAAAAAATACTGCCTCAACTTTACCGGCCGTTGTCATCAAATAAATAAAACATGTAGACTAGGATATCGTTCGCGGACGATAGGTTCCCATGCCTATAATCTTCGATCACAACATCCTAACCCGGAAGGCATATTTATAATTTCTCTGCTACATACCTATAATAAGTACAAGAAGTGCTGTATTCCACCTAAAAACTTGATATCGAAATTTCACAGGAAATACACGTTTTCGGGTCTCCTGAATCTGCCCCCAAAACAAAGAAAACATTTTTATGTATGTATGTATGTATGTATGTATGTATGTATGTATGTATGTATGTATGTATGTATGTATGTGTGCGCGTGCGCGTGCGCGTGTGTGTGTGTGGTGTGTGTGTGGTGTGTGTGTGTGTGTGTGGTGTGTGTGTGTGTGATAATCCAAAAACAAAAAGACTGTTAAACACCAAACTTGTTTTGCAAGGACCAGATACAAAGAATCTCACACCCTGAACTTCCTTTACGTGGAAATTTTTCGTTACTGCTAATTTTCTCAAAATGGCGATTTTAAAATACCATACGTTTAAGATATTTGCATAACAGTATATAAAATATATATCTTTAATTTTCTGGAACAGCCTGTGAAGTCTTCATTCAATGACCTTTTTATACTTAATAAACCTTAAGAGATAGAAACTCATAAAAATTGTAGATTTTGTAAAAGCCCACAATTCATTTCAAATAGATTTTTTTGTAGCGTTAACTATTTTCGAGATGTTCCAGTGGGGTTCGGGGCGGTTAATAAAACGAAAAAAAATGACTTTAAAAATGGCTATGAAAGGCAGGATGAAAAATTGTATTACAGGGGGCTAGAAATACAAATGTTAAACATTTCTCCTGTTTAGGAGTAGTGTTTAATATGAAAGGAAAATGCAACAAACATGTATCAGTAACTTAACTATAAAGCACGAGGGCAATTAAGTGAATTATTACGTACCCTCACGTCGATATCTGATGTACCAGTAGATACATTATAAAAGATGTATAACTACGATAGGGCCGATTTTGTTATACGGAAGTGAAATTTGGAGATGAGAAAGAGCATGTAAATAAAATGCAGGTAGCTTTTGGAAAAGAGTTCTTGGAGTTTCACAAGGCACATCAAATTCGGGGGTACTGAGGGAGGTGGGATGTTATGAAGACATAATACACTGTAAAATAAGAACAGTGAAGTACTGGCTGAGGCTGATGCAGGGAGCTAATTCCACACTACGATCCAAATGTTATAAATACCAGCGAGAAAGCCTATTCTCCTAAGTTTTGGGCAGCTGATTTGGAAAGATGTTTGAGGAGAATAGGAATGGGTTAAGTATGGCAAAGAGTTGAAACAAATCACAAAAACATATGGAACCGACTCAAAAGAGGACTAATAGACAAAAAGACAGGAAATAGAATCGGTTTGTGAAATTAAACCTTCTCTAAGACTAGCAAATGAAATAAAGTTGAATTTGGGTAAACAAGCACATATACTTAACTTAGGAAGAAAGGAAAGATCAGGAATGGCATGAGGGGACTGGAGGGCACAGAAAATGGCTAACGATTCTGGCAGGTAAATCTGCCCATTCTGTGATTTGGATGAGGACTGGGTACATATTTTGGCATAATGCGCACAGTGGGAGAACCAGCGAACAATTAAACTAAAAAAATCTTAAGTCCTGCTAGAAGGAGATTGGCATGTTAGAATCTACTGGCTGACCAAAGGAACTGGCAAAAAATGCGCAATTTTTTGGTTAAAGTGCGCGAAGTAGGTCAGGTTTGTTTAATTAGTTAAAGGTAATTTATCTCTACTTCCCTTGTTTTTTCCTTGATTTTTTGTTTCGTTTATTTCTCTGTTTTTATTTTGTCAGCATACCTTTATCTTAAATATGCATGTACGGTAAGTGACCCATGCACTAAATACTTGTGTAATACTTCAATAATTTGAAACTAATAAAGATACCTTATCTATCCATCTTGTTATTCGTATGAACTTTCAGATGTCTACACATTTTTTAAGTGGCAAGTCGCTATTTGTTATTTTATTGTGGTCATGAAAGAGAATGGAATTTCAAAGTCATCACATAAAGGATCCGCTTTTTTAAAAATGTGAGTTTCGCTTTAGCCTAATGTATTCTTCCTATACCTACAACGAAGTGTGTAAGTGTATAATGAAGTTTTTTTCGATTAGCGAGGAATTAATTAGAAGAGTAATATTTTATTAAAAAAGTTTGTAGAAGAGCGAGTAGAGAAATTCATCAGAGTGCAGATTTTTTCTAAATTACTCGACCACTTGGATATTCTGGAATATTGTCACATGGAGATTAAAGGGTTCAAAAATTTAACATCCGCCAACATTTCATTCCCATTTTCGTGAACATCGGGGGATTTTTACTTATGAAATAACAAATTTGAACAATAAGTCCTCGGTAGAGCAGGGCTTGACAAAGTACGGCCCAGGAGCTAAATCCTGCCTGCAAGGGCCTTCTGTTTGACCTTCTTTTGGAAAACTTAAAAAATTATAAATAAAAGATGACGGTGACGATTAATTTATTCACAAATTTCTAACCATGACATAAAATTAAGCGTCCAAATTTTAAATGATATATAGTGTGAGAATAAGTTTATAAATTCATTCTACAATAACTTAAATGTATTTAGTTCACATGGCTTTCTCTACCTTCGTAGAAACTATTTTTACAAACGCTCATTCTCCGTCTACTTCATGTTAATCGAGATAAACATTTGTAGAAACCATCTTATTGCAGGTGCAAAGGGAATATGATGTGCTTTACGTGATAGCCAAATCTTTTAAGATCTGGTTCTATTTCGAGCATTTCATTCTCTTTACATGTTCAGGACAAAAAAACGAATAAAGAATTTTCCATTTAAGAAAAAAAATTAAGTAATAAATAATAAGGAATGTCTCAGAAATGGTTCACTTTACAAAAAAAAGGATATAAAATAAATTATTGTTTCAACGAGATCTAAATTTTTTGTCTAGTAAACTTGTCTGTATCTCTTACAGTTCACCAGTTATGCAAAAGTTATTCAGAATGAAGAGGACTTCTGGGGACATTCACAGAAATTCAAGATATACGTTTATTGCCATGAAAATATCTTAAATATATGATATTTTAACAAAATCGTTGGAACCATTTTTGCGAAATTCAACATTTTGTAAAAATGTTCCATGTAAAGGGTAATCTGGAGTGGAAGGATTTTCTTGAGAATCTTCGTGTCACATTTTTAAAGATACTGAATCTAACTAGCAATTTTGGTATTTATCCAACTTTTAGTTTTTGAGTTATGCTGTTCACAGACACACACACACCGATTTTGTTTTCTAAAACTACTTTTTTTGGATTCAGGGGGTCTCAAAACGTATATTTCCGGTGAAATCTCGGTATCTAATTTTTGAGTGGAATGGAACACTTCCCCTACTTACTATACGTAGTAGAGAAAGTAAAACGATAATCAAAAGAATGTTATTAATCTCAATTACATCGAATCGCACGATAAATAATTTCAGTGTAAATAAAAACCTTAACTTTAAGTTTAGTCTGTTCCTACTGAAGGACAAATACTAGTTAATTTAGCTGATTTTCATAACTATCTGTTCAATAAAACATTGCGTTTAAAAACTAATCTGATCTGTGAGCCTCCTGCCTGCTATTGCTCCTATCTTAAATCCATGTGGCTAAGTTTACGATTCATTCTCTGACGGTTAATGAGGCCCCCGTTATGAAAAGTTTGGTAACCCCTGCGGTAGAACAATACTTTATGATGTGTTATTTCGGGCTGAGGAAAAATTAGACTTCTTTAAAATTACAACAGGAAATCTTTTCTTACTACTTTTTATATGAAATATATTATTCAAACAATTTCATTAATACATATTACATCATTCCTCCGGACTACAATCGAAGTTCCCTATAATTTTAGTTTAGTGTTTCACAATTGCAGTTTATTGTTTTATGCCACGAAATTAATAATATGGATTACGATACAAGGAACAAAAGTAGGGTTTTATTTTGCGACTAGTAATGTTTGCGAAACTAAGGCCGTAGGCAGAGTTTCACAATCCTACAAGCAGAATAAAACCACTTTTACCACGTGTGAAAAATATTATTTTTTATACAAAGCTCGAATTTGCAAAATATCAATAATAGTATATTGATTCCTGAAAACTAATAGAGATCACGTTTGTAACGCGGTTCTTGAAACAAGAGAAATGATGATAAAAAAACCAGATGTCAGATGTTTTGTTGATTTCCTAGCAGTCATTTTCAGTGAAATTATTTTCAAAATATTTTGCCTAACACCAGCCAATGAAGCGATTAAATGCGTTATCATATTGCTTTTGGGATTTTTTGGGGTAAGTACTTCTAGTGTTATCCTTTCTGCTACTTCTGTAATTTCACCTGGCTCTTCTACTTCAGTTTTTCTGAACTCATAATTTGCGCCTTATAATTCTTGTATAGATAAAAGAATAACGTTTTAGGTCAGCAGAAGGCTGCCAATATAACGTATAGGTTAACTCTACAACGAATTGCAATAAATTGAACTATGACGATTTGTATTGTGAACAAATAATGCGAGCGCCATGAGAAATTAATCATTAAAAATATATAATGAAAAGAAAAGCCTAAGCAAACCACGTCGAGTTATTAAACATGTGAAAATACAAAGGGTTATTGCCTGTGATGAGCTTGAGAAACAAAAATTGCTCACAATGAAGCTTTTAACTCGTGTGCACGGTGTTAAAAGTTCTACTTGTAGGCCATGCTGTCTAAAAAGTAACATTATTAATTATTATCTGCCCTATTTCTTACTTATACAAGAATAAAGAATTGATTATGATACTATCAATCTCATCTGTTTATAGCAAAGCTCAAGATTTTACTTCGTGCGTTTTCCTACATTGAGTGCAAATTAGTACTACTTCTGAACACAGCTTGAGTTAGTACTTTCTACATCTCTGTACGAAACTGGAAGTGATAGCGTGATACTGAAAATTATTTGCATTCAACCTAGTAACCAGCCAGTCAGTTATTTACGAATATAAACACGTTGACATGTGACCGTGAGCTCTTTGCATGCAGTTATCGTTAAGAACTTCGATCGTCATATGAGAGACAAATTAACATATGAATAAGGTGCAATAGCATCAAAAAAAATTCTGATGTGTTACACTCACATGACTTTCTCTGCTCTTGTACAAACTATTTTTAAAAACGCTTATTCTCCATCTACTTCATGTTAATCGAGATAAACATTTGCAGACTCTATTTTATTGTTAATTTTCTTGTAGATGTAAGGAGAATGTATATTTACAAGGGCAATATAGAAATATAGTAGCCTTTAAGCACATACATATCCCTTAATAGTTGGTTGCTAGGTGCAGCACCATTCCCTTTCCCACAGATTAATACTCTTTGCATATCCAAGAAAAAAAAATGAGTAACGAATTCCCATTTGAGAAACTATTGAAAAATTTAAGGGAATAACAAGCAATATCTCGAAAATGGTTCACTCAACAAAAAAATGTATATGATATAAATTGTGTATTTTAACACGATCTACATTTTTGTGTAGCAAAATTTTGTCTATCTCTTATGGTTTACCAGTTATGGAAAAGTCGTTCACAATAAAGAATACTTTTGGAGACATTCCCAGGAAATTCAAGCTATACATTTTATTTGTCATAAAAATATCTTAAACATATTATATTTTAATGATAATCATTAGAGCCATTTTTGAGAAAATTAAAATTTTCGAAAAATCTTCCATGTAAAGGGTACTCTGGGGTGGGGGATTTTCTTGAAAACCTTCGTGTCACATCCTTGGAAGTTACTGAACCTAAATACCAAGTTTGGTGTTTATCCGACTGTTCGTTTCTGAGTTATGCTGTTCACAGACACACACAGACACACACACGGACATGTTTCCAAAACTGCTGTTTTTTGGATTCAGGGGGTCTCAAAACATGCATTTCCGGTGAAATCTCGGTATCGAATTTTTGGTTGGAAAACAATACTTGCCCTACTTACTATACGTAGTAGAGAAAGTAATATACATAATTAAGCATATAGATATTAAAATGCAATAAATAAACATTAAAGGAACGTATACCTACATTGTATCAATTCGCTAACAAGTCTTTAAACGTTGTATATCGTTTGTTATTGTTACGAAAATGATATGAAATTGCGGAATGCGGTTTTAAGGGATGAAATTAATAAAACGTCGTCTAAACCATTGTACAATGAGTTTACAGAACACAGGTTGAAAGTAAATTCTGCTTCTTTAACGAATTAATGTCCTCTTTGTAGGATTTACACCCCTAAGAACTTACAAGCAAGTGCCTTGGGTTAGTATCATATAGTGGAGCATGCAAACTTTGTATCATAGCAGATACAGTATGGGCGATCAGTCCAATGGTATGTCGGTGAAAAAAAGAGGAAACGAATGAAAAGGGATGATAGGACAAATCGCGGATGAAATTATCTAACCCAGCATTCGCCTAGCAGGCGAGAAAAACCTTCGTTCAGGTTGATCGGTCCCGGGTTTGAACCCAAGACCTCTCGAATACGAGTCGCATACATTACAATCGTCGCTGGAGATTATATAATTGGAAAATCACAAAGTACAAACAAAATTTTGTCAAAAATCTTTTCGTAACATTAACTAATTCCGAAATATTCTATTCTACACATTTACCAAGCCCGCAACATCTGCTAAAGCTTTAAAACTGCGATTTTTTTCAGCAATTGCCAAGAAACTCTTCTCAAAGCTTAAACCTTAATCGCAAAATTACTATGTAAATTCTGAATTTTAGATAAATTCCAAATGCCCTAGTAGAGCGTAAGCTAGGCTACAGCAGAGCGAGATCATTAAATCAAATATTTGCTAAGAGTCAAACCCGGCGGCCGGCAATCGAGTCATTCAAGATAAACTCGGCATTACAACAAACCTTTTATGCACCTTACATCTAGATCTTCATATCTATACACAAGTACGCCTAGCTTACATTCACTCTCACACCGCCGCGCTTGTTATACCAGCCCACCTAAGAAATAAATTGCAGCTTTTCGCAGTTAAGGTAGAACGCTCCGAGGTAGGAGTGGCATTGTATAAAAGTAGTAAAGCAAGCAAATACAGCAAAGTGTAATAACAAGCAGGCAGTAAAGGGAAAAAGGCCTACTGTGTGATATCTTCGAAGAAACAGCTGTAGGTCTGTATTAAATCTTGGTAGTGCTATTGTGGCCCACTCGGGAACATAAACAGAAGCTCATTTAGAGTGAAATATTGGATATCCCAGTCATAAGTCTACCGCCGTGGTTACCCGCTAACCAACAAACCCTTAACCCAACAGTCGGCGCACACTCAACCCTTGTATTCACAAGGGAAGATGTGTATAGACTAAACCTCGACGGTAATTTACGTCTTAACATTGTCTGGTCTCACCAGACTTCTCGTACGTAATGAATTTTATGCCTTTGCGATCAACATGTGAATGATGTGTTTTTACTTTCTCTCACAAGAAAAAGTACTGCATTTAACCCAGTAATTCGATATAGATGTTTTACTGCAAATTCCCAGTGAATTTGCGTCAAAAAGCACAGCGTGTGTGTGCTAGCATAACAGAAAGACAGGATGTCCAAATAATATCCACTTAATTCATCCTTAAAATTGGGCGTCCTTGAAAGTTAATATGTGAAGATTTTCATTCTATTTCTTATAAGGAAATTCTCTCTTTTCTCAAAACTGAACCGAGTTTGTTCTTCCCTTCCTACCTTCCTTCCTCCTTTCTTTCTTTTTTTCTTTCTATCTATCCTTCTTTTGTGTTGTAGCTACATAGTTGCTGGATTTTCTTGTCCTCTTCCTCTTAAAGAGTATTGCTCTAGCTACTCAGCGGGATGTCTCAGGTGGCCGCGTCTGTGCTCCGCATTCGGAGGTCCTGGGATCGATCCCCGTCGACCATGCACTCAGAACTATGGGTTTTTCGAGGGTTTTCCCGGGTCGTCAAGCGAATGCTGGAGCGGTTTCTTTCAACCCCCGAATTTTCTGTCCCTCCATTTTGTTCCATTAATCATTTCATACATCCGTTACCTCGTTTGGTCTGTTTCAAGTTGGAAGTATCGGCGATGGAGTATCGATGCAGCGTGGCTCTGAACTTTCTCCGTCCCTCGGCACTGGATCGATGTCGGGCGGGGTCCTCGGTCTGCCTGTCCGTCTGCAGGGAAATTGTACGGTCCTGTCATTGCTGTTCCGTCACTCCCTTCATCTCATCCCTTCCTCCTGGGAGTGGTCCCTCGCGAGAACGCAGGTACAATATCCGGATTCGCTGGATCGGTGCCGAATCCCCTCTGCTTCACGGTCTAATCCAATCCAGTTGCCTAGCTGGTGAAGAAAACTGGAACTTAGATCGCTTTTACTTGCTCTATCACTTATCTACAGTAATTGTAGGAAGCATTGTAATATAGTGAAAATTACGATATCGGTATTTCACCGAAATACATGTTTTGAGATATGAGTCTAAAGAAGCATATTTTGAAAAGAAAAAAAAAAGGCGCACGCACGCGCGCGCGTATGTGTGTGTGTGTGTGTGTACGTGTGTGAACAGAATATCTAAAAACCGAAAAAATCGGATAAATATCACACTCAGTATTTAAGTTCAACGTCTTCTAGAAATGTAACATGATTTTAAACAAGCTACCCACCCCAAATCACCCAAAGTATCTCGTTATTTTTCATTTTCTCAAAGAAGCTCTAACGATTTTTATTATGTAAGTTTAACCAGTTCCTTAAATACATTTAACGTAAATTTCCTGTAAATAGCTCGTAAAATCCCCTTTATTGGATTGAAATTTGTGTAATTTTGTATCGCTAGAAAGCCCTATAAGATAGAGAAAAACTTAGTGCAGGAAAAATGTAGAGCTAAACAAAACACAAACTGTGTCAATTCTTTATTGTGTTTGCTGTTTTCGAAATATTACATGCTTCAAATTAAGATCTTGTCAACATCCAATGGAAATTCTTATAGTTTACGTATTTTTGTACCCTCTAGCTTTTCTTTCCGTCGCATGAATTTGTTACCACTAGTAAGCATTTTAATACTAACTCCGTATGCTTAAACTGTTGTTACACCAATGACTGTGACTAAGTACTTTTTTAGAAAATTACTAGATCACAAAATATCAAAGTAATAGATAGAAGAGTGGAATAGAAGAATCGCTTTATACATTATTAATATATTGTATAACAGATATATGTGTGTTTGTAATTGGTAGAGAAAGTCGTGTAAATTTATCACATAAGAATTTTTTCACTTGTACATATAGTAGACTGTTTTTCAGTTATACCATTAATTTGTACCAACAGACTGGATATGATCAGTTCTAAACACCTGCGTGAAGTCAGGTTGGGAGCGAAAGAAGGGAACGAATCTTGCACCAATATAGCTCTACTCTAGTTCAAGCAAGAACGTGCTTCTTCGCCACACTGCTTTTGTCTCCGGTCTTGAGACCTTATGTTTGAATCTGTCTGGATATAGTTCTCTAACTCGTGAATTTGGATATACGTTTTAGACATTATGAATTCGCACATAACACTTCTGTCTATACCACGGATTTAGGCTAACAATGTTCTGTGAATTGATATCTTTTAATGTGACATCATATAAAATGAATAAATTAGTGGCACGAAAGTGAAAATGACTCGCAGAATCTAAAGTGTTAAATCTTTCCGATACTGCTAGAAAGGAATATGGAAAAACTTTGTCAGAAGCATTTTGAGAGCCCGGAATTCGAAACCACACCCAGTGTTATCTCGTTCGATATATTCTGACGTACTAGGATTAGTAAAATCCACTGCAACCCACTGATTGGAACAAATGTTACAATTCATTACTCAGAATGTATTGCTATCGCTCTGCCCATTTTCTGTTTAGGCAGATGTTGCCTGAATGTATATTGCCGTATTATTTTCCCCGTCTCCTTGTGATATGCGGTCCGTCATTCTCCAACAGTAATTCCTAATGCGCTGTGTTTTTCATCTTTTATATGTTCCTATATTTCATTCTGCTACTTGCTTTTGTTGTCATGAAGTCGATAGTCTTGAAATTCTCCTTCCCTTTTCGTATGTTTGACAACAAAGTTTCTAAACTGTTATAGAAAACAGCTGGTTAACTTTCTATAACTGCAGCAAACATGGAATGAGTCCACGAAAAGAATACCTACGCCTTTATACTCATTTGAGTTATTGCTTAGGATTTCTCCTACACTTTCTTGGCACTCCTGTTACTTGAAATATATCTGTTATTAGGGATCAGCTTTCTGAGTATTCAAACTATTTAAGAATAATCTGAGAATGTAAAAAAGTATTTTAAAGAATTTAAAAGAGGGTTTATTCGTATATTCAGTTACTACAGTTTCCGTCAGTAGCAAAGCTGTAAGTGACAGTTACTGCTCAGACATTCCAAGGAAGGGGCAAGGGAGTAGTCGCAAATACAGGTCGATTTTTTCGACCTGACCCTGCAGAAACGCAGAGGGGAAGGTAGTCTAGGGTGGGGGCAGAACGGCTGTCAGTATTCCCCTTGCGTGGAACAATAGGAAAGCGTAAGGTTCGCAACCGAAGCACAACTATAAACAGGTACAGTGTTGTCAAAAGTTGTACTGCTCACAGATACACAGGTAGATTCAACTGCTTTGTAAAGTGACTGTCCTTGATCTATATTCTTCTTAAAGTAATTATACATATTGTATATTACTTCCCGTGTGTGAGAATGCAGAACTTTGCACCCAGTTTACTTTTAGCTACAGGCATAGTAACACAATAATTATGCACGCGACTATACTACAATCGCTCGGAACGCGTAGTGATGTCACTTTACCTCACGTTGCGTATACGCGCCTGTTACTCTGTTTTACTGACCCAACACCCCTCCCAGAAGATAAATGAGCTTGTCCAGCTACTATACATACAGATAAGCGGGTTCAAGATGAAAAAATCAGCCTATATGTGGCGGTTTAGCGCAAACAGGGTGATAAATCTTGTTAAATCTTAACGCAAACTAGCATACCTTATATTCTTCCTCGTTTCCTTCTGAGTCCAAATCCCGAAGGTATCCATACGATGGAGTCAATTTACAGCTTGAAATTATCAAAATTCGCTGATAAAGGGGAGCAAGTTCACACATAAAACTTAAGAATACACACTGCTGATTGGCTAAGAAACACGTGATTATGACGGACTATGATATCACAGAGGTTTTGCTACTGCGCAACCGCGTTCGTTTCTGACGGAGACTAGTAGATTCCACTGCTTTGCATTCTGCTAGACCTTAGCACACGAAAAATGTAGTTATCATTAAAACACATAAGTTGTCGTCGACTTTCTCTACCACGTACCTAATAGGTAGATTGCATTCCACCCAAAAATTCGATAGGATCCAGATTTCACTGGAAATATATGTTTTGAGACCCCCTGAACTCAACACAAGCATTTTTATAAAAAGGTCCGTGACCCCCTCTCTCTCTCTCTCTCTCTCTCTCTCTCTCTCTCTCTCTCTGTGTGTGAGTGTGTGAGGGAGATAGAGAACAGCATACTCGTAACTCGGAAATGAAATGTTAAATACCAGACTAGGAATTTAAGTTAAATATCTTCTAAAGATGCGATACATGAGTTTTCAGGAAAATACCGCACCCCAAACCCCTTTATATGGACAGTTTTACATTATTTTGATTTTCTCAAAAATTGCTGTAACCATTTTGAATAAAATGCATTTATTTAAAATGTAATTTCATTTAATAAATAGCAAATGAAATGCACATTCTTGAATTTTCTGTGGAAAGTCTGCAAGGTCCTCTACATTCGAACGAAAATTCGTATTTTATATAACGAATAAATCATAACAGATAGACAAAAACTTACTATATAGAACATAAATTCCTTTAAAATAAACAATTAATTTCAAACTACTTCTTTTGTGTCGTTAACCATTTCGGAGATAGTCCTAGCTATTGGTCTGAAATGTTGAGTTGTCATTTTCTGAAGTGCTGTCGCATTCATTTGTTTTTCGCAATGCATGGAAAAAGATGGAACTCGGTTAGCAACTCGGATTTAAACATTTGAATAACGCTTCCGTTTCCTATATTCCCCTTGTACCTGCAACCCAAATTAAGAATAGTTTGTGTAAGCTATACCTACTATAAGTACACGATGGTGGCTAGAGGAAGTAATGTGAATGTTTCACAAGATAATTTTTTTCGTGAAAACCACAATCATGCTAGTGGTTTGTATTTTCCAATACTTTAACATACATTATTTAAATGATAAACCACTATTGTTTACTTTCTCTAATTCATATGGTACGTAGAGGAAGTATTTTATGTCGTCCTCCGTGGTGTAGCGGTTACCATGCTAGCCTCTAGTTCCCGAGGTAGCGGCCTCAAACCTAGCGGGGGGGGGAAATAAAGCCGGTGGTCCCGTGACGTAGATTTACGGCACGTAAAAGAACCTCAAGACTGATAAAGAGGCCTCTGAGCAAAATTACCGATCTCTCACGGCTAATATAAAATGCGACGCTAAGGACCACAGCAGTTAAAGAGCGTCCATAAATAAAACCCATGTAATTTCATGTATGAAGTATTTTATTTAACTCAAAATTATGACACTAAAATTTCATCGGAAATGCACTTTTGAGGTCCAGTGAGTCCCAAAAAAAGAGTATTTTTAAACACAAACACATTACACATAATAGTAGCTCTCGTCAAAATACAATTTTGAACAAATAAAACCATTTCAAGATATTTATTGCAATTGATTTGAATCTTCCAACACCTTTATCATGCATTTTAAAGCTGTCAACATTCCTTTGTGTGGAATTTCAAAGGCAGCATATAAAGAACTACATTTTAAAGCTTTGACTATCGCTTCGATCTCCTGTATGCTCTTCTACCTACAACGAAATGTGTGATGAAACTACCTCTGCAAACGTTTATCTCGCAAGTAGATAGAAAAATTAATCTTTCTAAGAATATATTCTAGCATAAATGTAAAACAAACGATAGTAGTTAAAGTTATATGAATATAAAAAATCTGATATGTTACACTCACATGACTGTGTCTACCCTCTATAGCTTTCTAATGGGTATACAAATTATTCTTACGAAAATTTATTTCCTATCTACTTCATTTTAATCCAAATAAACCTTGGCAGAAACAACTACATTACAATTTTCGTTACAGATATGGAGAGAACAGCAATAGTCAAACGTTTAACAACTGGTTGCTATATGCTGGCGTTAAAATTCCATACTCTTTCCAAGACATCGCAAGAAACAATGAATGATGACTGGATTTTAAAAATTCTGATGCGATACATTCACATGACTTTCTGTACCCTCTATCTTTATTAGTGGGTATACAAACTATTCCTACTAAAGCTTATTTTTCGTTCTACTAGACAAATATTTAAGAACTGAGAGCCATATGCTGGCCATAAAATTCCATACTGTTTCTATGCAATCGCGAGAAACAAGTGAATGTTGAAAGGACTTTAAAAAATGATTAAGTAATGAACAACTCGAACCATTAATAACGGATATCTTAAAAATGTCTTATGCCACAAAAAGCTTATTTAAAGTAAATTATGTGTTTTAAAGAGATCTGCATTTTTTGTGTAGTATGTTCTTCTGTATCCCTTACCGTTTACCAGTTACGCAAGTTTATAAAAAATTCCTTCCGAATGAAGAAGACATCATAAGAATATTCCCAGAAAATTCAAGGTATGCATTTTATTTTCCATGTAAATATCCTTAATATATGATATTTCAATCAAAATAGAGTCGTTTTTTAGAACATCAAAAATGTTTCATGTAAAGGGTAGCAGATGGTGGTGGATTTTCTTGAAAATCTTCTTGTGGCATCTTTGTAAGGTACTGAACCTAAATACCAAGTTTGGTATTTATCTGATTTTTCGTTTTGGAGTTATATATATATATATTAATTTAGAGGACCTCGAAGCATATTTCCGTAAAATCTCGATATCGAATTTTTGGGTAAAATGCAATACCTTCTCTACCTATTAGGTACGTGGTACAGAATGTAAAAATAACAAGTATTAAAAACAATTCGAACCATTAATAACGGATATCTCGAAAATGCCTGATACCACAAAAAAGATTATTTGAAATAAGTTGCATGTTTAAAGAGATCTACAGTTTTTTCTGTAGCGTGTCTCCGTTTATCCCTTAATTTACCAGTTATACAAGATTATACAAAATTTCTCCCGAATGAACAGGAATTTACAGGCTATTCCCAGAAAATTCAAGATAAACATTTTATTTAGTATGTAAATACGTTAGAGCCATTTTTAGAAAATAATTTTTCGAAAAATCTTCCATGTAAAGAATATTTTGGGGTGGGGAGGTTTTGTTGAAAATCTTCGAGTCGCATCCTTGGAAGATACTGAACTTAAATACCAACTACAGTATGAGACAGTAACTATGGTTATATGTATGCCATATATACAATAATGTGAATTGTAATGTGAAATGGTATTAATAAGAAAAATACTTGTATATATAGAAGTTAAGGCATAAGTTTTATGTATGTGCAAGTGTAGCTGGAGCTGTAGAATTCTTGTTAAAAGCCGACAAACATATCTTTGTGTTAGAATTAGGGCCCAGGCAAAAAGGACTTTATGGGAAGGTCATAAAAGCCAGACCTTGAGTCTTTGTGAAATAGGAAACGCGACAAGCGAAAATAACATAGGTTTGTAGAGAGGCCACCTGCTTGCAAACGTAGAACAATAGCCGGGTAAGTCTTCTGGAAGGTTCCAAGCTGAACGAAGACAGACAATGAAATTTTAAGGAAGAATATGTTTAAACTCTTCAAGGGAAGAAATGTTAGTTCTAACGTCTCCATCAGCCAGGGCGGTTGAGTATAAAGTGCTGTGATGTGAATAAGATACATGTAACCTCTCAGAAGCAGGCGATATTATTTACTTCTTATAATGTAGTAGGAACGGTGAAAGGTTATCGATTTAAAGGTCTATAGGAACGTGTGATAAATATTACAATTGTTCCTAGAGCACGTATAAAATACTTGATTGCTCAGCGACCGCAATTTTGGCTTACGAACAGGGTAGGGCTCGACCGTTCTACAGCTCCAACTAACTTAAGAACTGTGTAGATTATTACTAAAACAGTAAATGCGTGTGCCATTAAAGAATAGTATTTTTCAATAACTTAATCTATTGTTAGAGTTGTTACTTATTACCTTCCTTCCCGTATCACACCCTGCAAAGTTATACAAGCTCTACCAAAACCTAAATAACAGCAGCCGTGGCAAGAAATAAAAATAAACAATAAGAGCAACGACTAAAACATCAGATATTTAACAACATTACCATAGTTCATATATTAATTCATAGATTAATATAGTGGACATACTGCGAGTTATGCTCTCCCTCCACGAGTATACCCCAAGTACTTATCTGACTTTTCGTTTCTTAGTTATGCTGTACACACACACACGTACCTTTTTGTAAAAATGGGGTTCTCAAAACGTGTATTTCCAGTGGAATTTCGGTAAGGAATTATTGGGTGAATGCAATACTTTCCCTACTTACTATGCGTAACAGAGAACGTAGAAATCTGATTTTTATTTAAACGCCACTAAAATAAATAATCGGCGATTCTGAACTTGCATGGGGATAAGTTTCATATCTTGAAGGCAGGTAGGCTCGCGCAGTTCTAATGACCTCCTACAGACGGTAATTAAATCAAAGCCTCTATTGATGTACAATATCAGGAAGAAACTAATTAAAACTTAGAATTGCTTTCTCTTCTTGCCTGCAGATGGCATCTCTCGCCAACCGGGACTCTCGCTTTTAAACAATTATTTTCTTCTCTGTGTAAAATTTCAAACTAATTTACCGACTTGCACACACACAAAAAAAGAGGGCACGACGTACCGCTCTATGAAAAGGTACATCATTTGACAAGTTAAATGCCTCTCTCTGACATTTGGGCTTTAGGCAGAATGTATTAGTGATCGATAACGCTATCGGCAAAAGCCAGCCTTGCATCGTTTGACATCACTAATTTAGAAAATTGGCCTTGGCAGATTAACCTGCAAAGCTAAGGCTCTACATTCGGCTGGTAGCTTTAGGTAAACCTGTAATAAAGCACACTACAGAAGCTACAGTATACAGCACGAAAAGGAGGTTTTAGAAGACAGAAAGGCATAGGATCTCTTTTCATAGTCCACGTACGGGATGGGGTCTTAGCCACGAGGGCAGATCCAGAAGTACCCGACCTGATGTATAGATAGTGGTTGTTGTTGCAAACAAATGACTGTGGTAGAAAGTACCAATCTTATAAAGCTTAAGTCTGAAGTTTGATGATACTGCCTCGTTTAGTAATTGTTTGGCAGTCATCAATAGTGAACACTCTCAGCAAATTTGTAAACATGGATAAAACTGATCATCCTTAAGTGATACAACACTTTCATTTGAAAGGTCTTAGTCCAACTAATATTAAATCTGAGCTAGATTCTACTCTGGAGGAGTCTGCTCCTTTGTTTACAAAGTAAAATATTGTATTGCAGAGTTTAAGCGAGGCTGTACGAGCTGCCAATACGGAAATCGCAGTGGTCGACCAAATGAGGTGACCACGCCAGAAATTATGAGGAAAATCCACAAAATGGTATTGGATGGCCGTCGACTGAAGGTGCGCGAAATAGCAGGCATCATAGCCATTTCAAAAATTGTTGTACATTGCACACTAACTGAAAATTTAGACACGAGAAAGCTGTGCTCAGGATGGGTGCCGTATTTACTCACAATGGAACAAAAGCAGCGTCGTGAGGGTGTTTCAGTCGAGTTTTTGGCGATGTTTCGCTGCAATAAAGCCGAGCTTTTGTATCTTTTCATAACCATGGATGAAACATGGGTCCATCACTTCAAACCTGAGACGAAAGAACAGTCAAAACAATGGATTGAAAGGGGATAATTGCTTCCAAAAAAGGTGAGACAGTTCCATTTGCAGGCAAGGCCATGGCGTCAGTGTTTTGGAATGTGTGTGGAATAATTTTCATTGATTATCTTCAACAAGGATAAGCAATCAATGGCGAGTATTGTGCAAACTTATTGCAGCATTTGAATTATGAAATCAAGCAAAATTGGCCGCATTTAGCGGAAAATAAACCTTTGTTTCATCAATGCACCAGTTCACACATCCACTATCGCGATGGCCAAAACCAATGAGTTAAAGTTCGAATTGCTTACTCATGCACCCTATTCGCCAGACTTAGCCCCCTCTGATTATTTTCTATTTCCAAAGTTGAAAAAATGTCTTGGTGGTAAAATATTTGCCAACAATGAAGAGCTGGAGTCTGCAATTGTTTACTATTTTGCAGAACTCGATGGTTCTTACTATAAACAGGGTATCGAAGCTATTCAACATCGCTGGGAAAAGTGTATCGAGCTGAAAGGAGACTATGTAGAGAAATAAAGGGTTTTTTCCAAAAAAAATGGTTTTCTTTGTTAGGACGGGTACTTCCTGGACAGCCCTCGTAGTAGGGAATTACAAATATGTTAGATATATTGTCGCGTACCTCACATTTATGCAATTAATTATTTAACTTCAGTGGTGGGCAACTCGCTGCGAGAGGGATCGTTATTCAAACAAAGGAAACTTTAATTTAAGAGGCACCGACAAAGGGACGCAGCTAAAGTTAAATTCACAACATAATTTACACTAATATAATTCCTGGCTGAAGGGAGAGGCAAGGATTCTATTCTACCATAATTAAGAACTGCAACGGAAGAGTGACAAATAGATTTATTCAACAAAGACTTACCCCATGTGTCTGCCGAGCGAGGACGCCATGTCGTAGAGCAGCTATCCGTTCACCTGAACACCGCGAAGACTAGTAACAGACTGACTTGAGAAAACTCGTTAAACTTGGCGTCACTAACGCCATATCCCCTCCAATGAGACTGTTTCCCCTTAAACACCCCTCCTCAGATAAACTGCCAACCTTCAACTTGGGTAACCAGAGGGCGCATTACCAATATATAATCTGTGCACATGCCACATCTCCCCCTGGCCACCGAAGTCGACGTCCTCGTCGACAGAAAGAACATAAATACAAAATACAGGAAAAAACAAAAGAAAGACATACCAAAAAAAATGACATACAAATGTGTGATGTAAAATAAAACAGTAATAAATATGTGTGGTAGCACCCAGCCGACGACACAATGGTGCTGGGTGATGTGGAGAGAGAGGAGCGATGTAAGTGCTGTCGACTTAGTATTGTTAATGCACTTAGCTTTGGCATCCCGCACACGCACACACCACGCTGCCTTAGTTCACAGGCACACTACACTGCGCAAAAGGGTGATGAACTGCCGTAACTGTTTGTGGGTGGGTTTAGACAGTGCCCACAACGACGATTTGTCCTGGTGTAGAATTAGCACCGCCGGTCTCTGGTGATGACAACAGGGTGGGCAGTCGCTGGCTTGGACTGCCCCCCGACATGGTGGCTCCTTATGCCACGGCAGTGTAGTGGCTGCCCGACAGCTTCCCTGTGGTGTTTCTTGACTTCTGGTGTGCTCTGGGGATGCTGGTGCATCTTCTCGCTCTCTGCCCAGCACAATACTAAAACAAAACCACCACACAATAAACAGGATGCTCCCACAAAGAATCACACATAAAAGAAGGGTATGTCCTTTACAATTAAAGATTTTAAAGTATGAAAAGTGTACACTAAAAGAATTCTTATGACATGGGGTAAAGAAAGAGAAAAGAAAATTAGAACAAATTGGCATAAGACAGAAATTTTACAGAGTTGCCATCCAAAGTGTAACTTACAAAGCTTCATAATGCAAATAACAGTAAAACAGACTCAAAATACATAAACATGACAGAAATGAAACATAACCTTATCTTGGGATCCCAATATTACAACTCAATAACCAGCTGGTATCACTAACAAAAGAAAGTAAGTGCACTTACAAGACAATCACACATGACAATGAAATGAACTCATTCACACTGACCATGGCCCCAAATTACACACAACACTGACTTAACTATCTACTCAAACTAGTGTATGCATCACTACAAACTACATCCACAATACATTTCTAAACTACGCCACGTGACATGCTTTCAACTACTAGTGTCCTACTCTTGTCACCAATATAACTTCTTATTCATATCACTATCTTTCTCATCGCAGTTTAACCATCATCTTTCATAATCATCATCATCAGCAGTAATAGTAATAGTGCAATCTCGATCATTACTTCAATCATCATCATCTTTCAATTTTCTCTCCAAAACAAAACATCTGCACTTACGTCTCTCATTTAGCATGCTGCAAATTCAAAACATCTGACATAGGCATAACCTTCAAGAAATCACATTAATTCAGGAATTACACAAATAACATGACATTATAATGTTGCATCTACATCCTCAAAATGAAAATTTAAGCTGGAAAACAGGTGGTATTAACATTTTCTATCTAAGATGGTAATAAACTTGTTGCATAAACAGAAAAAAAAATTATTTTCATTACATTCACTTCCATCTATATAATCTCTTGTGTGAATTCATCACACCCGCTATACTGGGCACGTTACAGCAACACCAATAAGCAAAATCTCTGAAATGATACAACTGTCGGGGTTACACTGTGGCACTTCCACCGAAGCTGACATCTCGTCTCATCTCATCTCTCCTCATCTCACATAACCTCACACTACGCCATCGGGGTTACACTTTGGCACTCCCACCGAGGCAAATCTCACCTATATCACATAACCTTAAATACACACATACATACACACACTATTCATGCAACAAATTTTCTGCAAATAAAGATCACAGCATCATTATGGAACCCAAAATCAAATCGAGTCAAAATCAAATCATATATCAAATCAAATCGAATGCAACAAAACAACATCACATCATTACTCAAAACAATATTGTCACATAACATTCCTGAAAATGAAAGCTCAATTAAGCACATTGTACACCTAAAACACATTCTTGCAGCATAACACAACAACAAAACAAATGATTTGCAGTTCCCAAAACATAATTCAAAATTTAGATTACACCCACAATAATAATACACTCGTAATTTAGCAGAGACATTCATAGCACAGTATTCCTGAAAAACAAAGCTTAATTAAGCATCAGTCAGTGAAACAATAAATTTAGCATACCTGTGTGAGTCGTAAAACTGTTTCATTCATCCAAACTTTAGCACTCACAATGATTACATACTTACGGGTGATTGTTTTTCTTTTCTCTTACTCGTTTACCACAAAATTCCCGTGCAAATTGTCCAAAATCTGGTAACACACGTACAGCTGGTTCATCAACATCCACATCGTACTGGTCCATATCAGAAGCACATCAAACCTAATTAGGTGTAGATACTGGCAAGGTTGGTAGCTCCTGAAACTTTTACTTACATAAGTAACTGCGAAAGATTTTCCCTTAAAAATATGCATTGCGGAATTAAACCAAACTTGGCAACGGTAAAGCAAAATTATCATCATTATGATTTTCTCAGAGCGGCCAATAGCAGTAGTAGCCAACATTGCAAAATTCTAA
The DNA here is from genome assembly GCA_030765065.1 of Deroplatys truncata. NCBI lineage: Eukaryota > Metazoa > Arthropoda > Insecta > Mantodea > Mantidae > Deroplatys > Deroplatys truncata. The sequence goes on from CM060984.1 coordinate 156,550,336, forward strand.
AATAACTTATACGCTGACAACTCGCTGGAATGCTCCACGTGAGAGGGGTCAATGACCGGCGGCAGACAGCTGATTGCTTTGCAACAGGCGTACCAACACTGGACAAATTCCACCACACTGTGCTCGCCAACTGGAGCAATTACTATATCAACTTTCTGTGCAGGACGTCGCTTATGCATGATTGCAGCACAAAAGATAACGCAACCAATAAACAAACAGTAGGGCCAAGCAATTCAGATTACACCAAACTAAACACTTATAGCATCACATGAATGTAAGTAGCAAGATCAGAACATAGCCAAATAAAACAGTTGCAGAAAGAACACAATTAAGCGCCCGCGGCGAAATATCAGAAAATTATACTAACACACGGCTACACAAGCCACTTGGACACAATACCAAGATTTTTAAGCAGAATGAACATATGGAAGAAAACAAAATGATAGCTGCAGTGAGAAACCTCGAACTGGAACTTAAAAAAAACTACGTCACACTTACTGTGACCACCGCGAAGATTCTCAAAAGGAGCAGAATACAAACTTGTAATTTAAACTAGCACACAAAACTTCTCGTTTTTTCCTTAAATCAAATGTATATAATCTGATATGCACACGCAAAGAAACGCGCCAAAACACGTGCTGAGGAAGACTGGTTTCACAAGCTAAAAATTGTTGCTGAAATGCACGACCACGCGGGAATTACACAACACACGTGCGTACATAAAAGTTACACGAAGGATGACCCAGAAAAGTGCAGTAAATAGCTGGAAATCACAATCACTGGAATATAAAGTTATACATTTCCAAACCACTGCTAATAAGCACAGAAAACAAGATTTGCAAACGGATAGCCAACACGTGACGAGCACATTTTGAAACCACAACTATCTCGCTCGTTTCAGAACTCACCTTTCACAGAAACATTTTTTTTTTGAAATTAACCAGCCCGAAGAACGGAACATAGTGATATAATTTAAAGGAAATGAAGCCAACACAAAGGGAAAATGGAGTCAGAAGTTTTAGCGTCACCCGGCAGACAATGAGAAAATATGCAAAAATGAACTCAAAATTGAAATTTCGACACCAAACTTTCAGAAATGATGGAAACAAAATTTAGAAGAAGAGAATCACAAATTAAAGTATAAAAATCCTTACCCTTCAGCCAGAAAGAACTTTACATTTTTCAGGACCACGTGTAGCAGAAACCGTTAAATTTGGAGGGAAAAAAAATTTTGCACTTAAAATCTCAAAACAAATCAAACCAACTGCTCGGCACCTCCGCCAATTACCCGGCGACTCACGCCAATTTGTCGCGTACCTCACATTTATGTAATTAATTATTTAACTTCAGTGGTGGGCAACTCGCTGCGAGAGGGATTGTTATTCAAACAAAGGAAACTTTAATTTAAGAGGCACCGACAAAGGGACGCAGCTAAAGTTAAATTCACAACATAATTTACACTAATATAATTCCTGCCTGAAGGGAGAGGCAAGGATTCTATTCTACCATAATTAAGAACTGCAACGGAAGAGTGACAAATAGATTTATTCAACAAAGACTTACCCTATGTGTCTGCCGAGCGAGGACGCCATGTCGTAGAGCAGCTATCCGTTCACCTGAACACCGCGAAGACTAGTAACAGACTGACTTGAGAAAACTCGTTAAACTTGGCGTCACTAACGCCATATCCCCTCCAATGAGACTGTTTCCCCTTAAACACCCCTCCTCAGATAAACTGCCAACCTTCAACTTGGGTAACCAGAGGGCGCATTACCAATATATAATCTGTGCACATGCCACAATATGACCTTCCTCACTAGAGGTGGGAAGAAATATTTTTATCATTAACAGTTCTGACCGTTCCCGTCCCTAGAAAACATAATTTGATACATTGGCACGAGTTTCTCTGCCACGGCAGATCTCGTATTTTATATAAAAATAATTCTTCTATCCTCGTTACTATATTACATTGTCTACTACCTGCCCATATTATACGTATAGGTTACACAAAGGAGAGGGATATTTCGCGACCTATATAGATCTATTCTTGCTGTCACCCCTCAGGAGGAAGAGATGAAGTGAAGGAGCCACAGGAGGCTACAGACCGCAGGCAGGCGGCATGAAAGTCGCTAACAGTTCCAGGCTCGAAGACATTTCCAGTGCTGAAGCTGCCTAGATATGACGATGAACGAGGCCCGTCGACCAATCAGTCCTCTAGTGTCTAGTACTTACCAGAGGTGTTTACTCTAGTAAGCACCAGCGCCATCTATCCGGCATCTTATACCCATAAAACTTAGAAGCACACCTGAAAAAGGAGAAGGAAGTGGAATAAAAGGGAAATTGTGGAAAGGAAATCATGGTAGATGAGAAACCAGCCAGCATTTGCCTACCAACCAAAGAAAACCACGAAAAATCCAAAGTCAGAGTGAACGGTCGACGGGAATCGAACCCGGGGTCTCCCTATGCGTGCTTCGCACTTTACCGCGGAGCTACCAAGAGTAAGCAGAGGAAGTATTGTATTTCACCCAAAATCGATATGGAGATTTCATTACAAATACACGTTTTAATGTACTCTGAATCCAAAAGGAAGATTTTTAGAGAAAGGTCCGTGCATGTGTCTGTGTGAACAGCATAACTCAAAAACGGAACGTCGGTAAAATACCCAACTTGGTATGTAAATTCAGAGTCTTCCAAGAATGCGACACGAAGATTTTGAAGAAAATCCTCTTGCCCAAAACTATACTTTACATTGAGCATTATGTTTTATCTTCTCAAAAATGTCATATTGAATTCTCTACAAATAGCCTGTGAAGACCTGTTCATTCTGAATGAGTTTTGCAAATTTAGTAAACAGTAAGAAATAAATGAAACGCTACACAAGTAGATGTATACCTCATTAAAGCACAACGTTTGCGTAAAATAAAGCCTTTTTGTGGCATTAACCATTTCCGAGATACTCTTAGTTATTGGTGTGAATCTTCAAATACTCATAATTTCCTCAAGTGATAGGTTTAGAATTAGTAGAAGGGAGGGGGTTCACATAGCACCTCGACCTGCAAAGGATCTTTTGTGCATACGTCCCAGGGAGGAACGGATGAGATGAAGGAACCGCAGAAGACGAATGGGTGCAGGACCGGCCGATGCAGGTGACAGAAATGCGCAGAGTTCCCTAATAGTTACACACTTGAACACCCGGCCGGAGAGCGCTCGGCGGCGACCCTCCCAAGACACCTGAGGATGGATGACAGGCTCCCCTCTAGCGGAGACTGGAGAAAGCTCGACCCAGCAGTGGAGGCTCGAACAGCTGGCATCTGACAGGCCCGAGAAGGAGTTGCAAAGCGCAAGCCCCTGCGCCATCTGTCCGTCGCCGACCGACACACAGCCCCGGAGTCAAACTGTGACGTGAAAGAGGGAAATGAAATGAGGGAGAGAGGAGATCCGTGGTAGGCAACACTACCCCAGCATTCGCCTTGCCGACCAGAGAAAGCCACGGAAAACCCCATGATCAGAATGGGTAGTTGCCAGGAATCAAACCCTGGACCTCCCGAATGCGGGTCGCACACGTTGCCGCGGCACCACTTGCTCGGTTTCTCAAGTGATAAGTTGTTATTCAGTGTCCTTTGCGGTCATGTAAAGAGCATGGAATTTATCATATAGCGAGACACATTTTAGAAATCTATAGCTTTACCTACTGTATCCTCCTTATGCCTACAACAAAATATGTAAATGTGTAATGCTATTCCCAGAAAATTAAATATATGCATTTTATTATGGAAAAAGTATCTGAAACATATATTACTTCATCAAAGTCGTTTGAAACATTTTTGGGAAAATAAAAAACAATGAAACTGTTTTCCGTGTAAAAGTTAGTTTGGAATGGGAGCATTTTTTTGAAAATCTTAACCTCACGTCCTTGGAAGAGCTGAACTTAAATACTAGGTTTGGTATTTAATCAACCTTTCATTTTGAGATGTGTTGTTCACACACACTCACACACATACTCGCATAGACGCTGTTCTAAAAATGCTTTTATTGGATTTAGGGGACCCCAAAACATCTATTTCCAGTGAAATCTCGAATAGAATATTTGGGTGGAATGCTATAGTAGAGAAGGTCCCAAAACACAACCAAATACGGCCAGAATATTTACGCATAACCATAACGGCAAGAACTCTTGACCCACTGTCACTTGCCTGACTCAGTTCTTTCACATCAAGTCGTGAACCCTATTTTCGTAAAGAATATTGCCAAGAGGCAAGACGATGCTCCTCTCCTTTTCTTTGCTTCTTTTATCCCATTCTATATTCAGCCATGTACGCGCGAATACGCAACGTACTGTTTACAATAGTACTTACGCATGTTACATCTAAATACTTATTATAGTTAATACTCGCTTATCTCACGTCCATCAGTATCATCGTAGCAACGGCTTCCACGGCACTAGATATTGACATTATTATTATTATTATTATTATTATTATTATTATTATTATTATTTTCTAAACCAGCATCTCCAGTGATTACGTTTCACTGTGAATCGCAAGAGCTCAAAGGCATAATTAAATATAATTGGCCGGAAGATTTATAATAGGTATTGTCCTCTATTAGAAGCATGGACAGTTCCAAATATCATATACGTACTTGTAACTGTTGTAATTATTACTTTCTCTACCACTACGTAATAGGTAGAGAAGGTATTGCATTCCACCCAAAAATTCGAACGAGAAATACAAGTTTTGAAGCCTCCTGAATCCAAATAAATCATTTTGGAAACATGTCCGTGTGAGTGTGTGTGTGTGTGTCTGTGTGAGTGTACCTGTGTGTCTGTTGTGAACAGCATAACTCAAAAACGAAAAGTCCGATAAATACCAAATTTGGTACTTAAATTCAGTATCTTCCAGGGATGCAACACAAATATTTTCAAGAAAATCTCCCCACCCCAACTACCATTTGCATGCAACATTTTTCGAAGATGTTGATTTTTAAACGATGTCTCCAACGATTTTAATGAAATTACCATATATTAAAGATATTTACATGAAAAATAAAATGTACATCTTGAATTTTTAGGAATAGCTTGTAAAGTCCTCTTCATTCGGAAGTTTTATATAATCTTGTATAACTGGTAAATGTTGAGCGACAGACGAAAACATACTAGAAATGTGGATCTCTTAAAAACACAATTTATTTCAAATAATTTTTTGTGGCATTTCTGAGTTATCCGTTATTAATGGGTGGAATTGTTCATTACTTGGTCGTTCCCTTAAAGTCCTGCCAACAGTCAGTTGTTTCTCGCGATTACATGGAAACAGTATGGAATTTTAAGACCAGCGTTTGCCGTCCAGTTCTTAAACATTTGACTATATATTTCTCTTTGTATCTATAATCAAATGTGTAATGTAGCTATTTCTGCAAAGATTTATTTGGATTAAAATGTAGTAGATATAAAAATAAACTTTAGTAAGAATATTTTGTATACCCACTAATAAACGATAAAGGGTAGAGAAAATCGGTCAATGTAACAATTAGATTATTTTTAGTAGTCTTAACGCACTTATTACTATACACGGCACCACAGGTGGAGGACACTGATAGTTCATGAAATGAAATGATATTGGGGAAGGAAATGTTCCAACCCAAGTTTAGGGTACCTTTCCGCATTTGCCAGTTATGAGGACTGAGGAAAACAAATAGGCTTCAGTCCGGGAGGACGTCCTGACTGGATTTCAACCGCGGACCTTCCGAATGTGAGCCTCACGCGTTACCACGGAACCATCTCACTCCGTATAACTTGTAATGCAACGTACTCTCTAAGGTCAGAGCGTTGCTTTAGAAACTGCTTATAAAAACACTCGAACGATCGCGTTTGTTGGAACTGTTATTTTGGAACTGTATAAATGGACCTATCGTTATTTTCTGGAAAGATTTCTCTCGGGAACCGTTCCAGAATAGTAGTTACGTTGTTGCATTCTTTTTTATCCTGTATCTACTTCTCATCATGGCATTCATAGAAGGGACAGACATAAATCAATTACACAAATGTGCCCAAATTCGACATATCTGCTGGAGCGTACATGAGATTTCCTCTCTAGCTATGGCAGCCCTTCAATGCAAATCCAGCGTGTTTCACTCTCTTTCTGCGTGTGTATGTTTACCTTGATATTATCTGTGATGTCTTCTACCCCGAACCTTTTTCTCAATGATCCTTCTTTCCTAAGCTGCGTTTCACCCAATGTGTCATCCGGTTTGTCCCTTTGCTCGTTCTTCCTAAAGCAACTGTATTGTTTATTTTATTCGTCCGTTTCATATGTCTCTTTCTTCTTTATATCCGTATTTCAGATACTCCTAATTGGTTGTCTTCAATTCAACGCAGTGCGAATGTTTCCGTGCTATATAATACCACACTTCACGCTAAGCCTTCAATAATCTCCTCTTTAGTTCTTTCCTGGTAGATATTAAGACACTGTAAGAATACTCTGCACCAAAAGGCTACAAAATTCAAAGATTTCTATAGTTAAGGCTGGTTCACAACCGCCCGAGAACGGGAAGCAATACACCATAAAGTTATTGGTTCACAACAGCCCGGTAACGAGAACGGAAATGCATATCGATGATCGTATCGATCACAAAGTGAAAGTCGATTTTGCGCATTGGAATTTTATTGTTTTTAACTGACCAATGACATGTTTTCACCTAACTCCAATTTAGCCAACATAACGCGGGTTAGCCAACGTCAAAATTCAATAAAGTAAACATTATCTAAATACATATCCATTACATTTCCGATCCCTCTAGTTGTACCAAACTTTCATTCCTTTATTTAATGGCATACATTAAAGTTGTTTGTTGTTCTTTTTTAATTTCCACCGATTTTTGCTGTTCTTTGTAGCTTTTGCCATTGTTTTTTAAGTAATAGCCAGTTTTTAGTTTCATATAAATAAACTAAAAATGATCCTTTCCCCAGAGGAACCAACGCTCATTGGATTTCCGGGTGTCAGAATGAGTTAGGAAGCACGTTTACTACTAATTTCTTCCAGTTTCATGTTTCCAGCTTGCGACTATAGAGAGCACTAGCGGCTGTTTCATGTCACGGCCGCCTAGAATAATCTCTAGAGTGAAGAGTCTAATATGCACAATATGGATCTAATATGCCGTGTCCGGGAACGAGAACGAAAAATTTAAAAGTTGGGCAACTGGGCCCTGGAAGGCTTCCCGTCGATTGGGAACGCTCCCATTTGAATACATGTATTTTAAATTTCTCGTTCTCGTTCTTGTTACCGTTCTCGTTGGTTGTGAACCAGCCTTAAAACGATTTGAAAATTATGCAGAATATAAATGTTCTGTGGTTGCAATGTTGCTTCAAGAGTTAGGACATCAAATTGATGCCTGCTATCGACAAGAGTTTTGTGTTTTCTCATGATGAAGGATCGGTACCTGTTACCTTTAGCCTCCTAAGGTCCTTGGGGCAATAAGGGTGTACTGATCTAAGTGACCACATGGGGGAAATTTTAACTTATCAAAAAAATGTCACATTTTACACAGCTCACTACTTATTTTGTCTTGTTGGCTTTGAGACGGGCCTTCCAATAAAACGGCCGCGACATTTTCTTGTAGTTCGGTCAATTTATACAACAACTAAGGACATATAGAACCCCTTAATTTCTAGATTGCATCTGCAGTAACGTATCTCTGAACGTTTCACCACCATTTGCACTTGAGGACATTGCAGGAGTTGATGTCCACAGCTAAACGTGGTATTATAGGCTACTTCTCTCTCCCTCGTTGAATATATAATTTTATATTAATGTATACATAATGAGAGCTGTATATATACATTTATTTGAGATGGATAATTAAAACGTTATCACAATTTTTCGTTTAGTATTAAGCTCGCACGTAACCAGCTACCACAAGAAATATTATAGTTCTGAGTATAGCTATAGCTCTCACTCTCTCCCTCTCCCCCTAGTGTTTCTCCTAGTAACTGATTTACGTACGTGTTTAATAGTGATGAAAACCTGAGATATCTTCTTTTTAATATTGACTCTATCTAAATTGTCTAAATATGATCAGATGATAAGAGAAGGTTTAATAATGGTAAGCGTATCTCGCCATGGTGGCTCAGGCGATAAGGGCATCGGTACGGAGGGTAAAGATCCGAGGTTTGAGTCCCGGCCGTGGCAGAGAAAGTCTGATTTAATTTTCCAACTTAGTGCCTGTAATGGCTCGTCTGAAAAGAAAAATCAGATGCATATAAAATTTTCTTATATAGCATTTATAAACACTAATTTCGATTGTTTGATTTTGCGCCAATTCTAAGGCCCCTTGGGGCAAAGAAATTAAGATACTGTATAGCCTATAGGATCTACAAGAACCTTTCTTTCTCATCTCTAACATTAAACGTCAAACGTTTCGCACATGTATTACATTCAGCGTCAAAAGGGCTTCGATATTCAATGAGATAGAAGAAAAATCAGGTGGCATAATAAATTCAGGTGCATCTGAACTTTATTTCAAAAGTGTGTCTATAACCAGCAAGAATAAATGGCTATTCAGCAGTAAAATAATGGCTATATACTGTTGAAAATTATATAAAAATGTTTTCTCTTCTTACTTTTAGATTTGTGTAAGTGTGTGGGTGTTCTGACGCGTTGTTTCTCTTTTGTTTTAGGTAAGAAGCTACGGCGTAAGCTGAAAGAGAAAGCTTCATTATTATTTGTAAATCTTAAACGTTTCTGTTGGTAAGTCTTATTGAGTTTACAGTTATTAGCCAAATTGAGAGTTTTTAAAAAGAGGCAAACGTTTGGTTGTTGTTTGAAATGGCTTTTTCTATAATCACTGAACTATATAAGAATGTTAGTTTCTTAAACTAGCTACAAACGTTCGCGATTTAATCTTTTGAGTTTCTATAAATGTTCATCCGGAGAAATTTTAACGTAAAGTTGACCCTTGAGATGCAACGAAACGCACATCAATTGCACATCCTGGGGTTCAACCACGTCAAGCGCGAAATTCACGTTGCGGTTAATCGCAAAGTGATTTGCGCATTACAGTGCGACTAAAGCTCTTTCTAAAGTTATTTTTGCTATAATCAATTGCGCTGGAAATAACATAGGATTTCCAAGCACAAAAAAGGAAAAGAAGTAAAGGTTTACCTCTTTCGTTGCATCTCAAGCTTAAACTTTACGTTACAGTTTCTTGGGATATAATTGACTTATAGCGTTGCAACAAATTCCATTCTTTATGTTCCATGTTATCAATTTCTCAAAATAACGTTTCATTTAAAGTTACAGGTTTTTGTTGAAAATCATAGTTGCGTATCTTTACATTAAAGATTCCGAAAGTGGTTTTTTGTTTCAGAAATACTTGCAGTGGTAGTAACAAGTGACACCTCTGTATGTGTGTCTACTATAATATATTTATTTGTTTGCAATTCGTTGAGCGTATTTCTTCAACACATAGTCATGAGTCTTTTTTGACAAACTGAAAACTAACGAAACAATTTCCAATGTAATGGGTAGTTTGGGGTGGAAAATTTTCTTGAAAGTCGTGCATCATCCTTGAAAGATGCTGAATGCAAACAATAACTTTGGTATTTATTCAACTTTTCGTTTGTTTGTTTGTTTTTTGTTTTTGTTTTTTTAAGCTGTTCACTCTTAGAGTCCTGCAATAACCGTGTAGCGTTCCGTTGGACTGTACTGGAATAACTTGCGATCTGCAGCCTGTTTATTTGCTCCAGTTCTAGCTCCATTCGGTAGTTATAGCAATTTTTAACACTATAATGTAGTCACTACGGATTTATACTGTTTTCAGGATCTCGGATCGGTTAGTATCGGCTACGGTAAATGATAACACCAGTAACGGTCACTATAAGAATATGTTTCTTTATTCCAATCACTCGATATATTTCACAAATATTCATAATATAATTCTGTATATCTCTGCCTGATATATCTACGATTCTGAATGCTATTATAGAATAAAACTTAATTTTGGTTTCAACGGATTGTAAATATTTATTCCGTTAGTGCACAACGCGTCTCACTTCCTTCGTCCTTCGATAGCACTGTTTACCATGGCTTCAGTTTTTTTTACTTTATTGTTTCTGAGTTGTGACTTAAGCAGTCATCAAGTAACCCACGTATAACCTTGCTATTTGCTAGACAGTAGACATTCTACCGCGTTTAAAATATTGATACTCGTTATTGGCAACTAGCCGTTACAAAATTGAAAACGTATTAAGAGTCAACTTATTAATAAAAGTATTCATATTTATGATTTCTATTAAACTATAATACATGTTATTTTAGGTACTTATATGATGTTCTTTTTCTCCCTGCATATCTTGTTTGCTGAAATAGTGTGCTTTGCATATGCTTCAATTATGGCTTTCCTTTGGACATATTTCAATATTGTAATCTCTAAATTCTTATTTCAAATGCTTCTTTATTATCACACATGTTTTTTTATTTAAAATTTAAATTTTATTTTTAAAATTGTATTTTTATTACTCTGAAAGAAACTTATGTAGGCCAATAAACTCCCCTCTTTGAAATTTTTGCATTTCCTTTCTGTCTTATTACAGTGTCATTTACTTCTTCAACTTATTTTCTTTTACAATTTTAAGTGACCTTAATATATTCAATTTCTAACGTAATATTTAATTACTCTGGTTTGCTGAACTTTAACATATTTTATTCTTGTAAACATTATCCACTATGACATTAATTTAGCATCTTTTGAAAATGTAGTTTTCTTTTGTCGAACTCTTTCAAAAGGTTTTGAAAATTCTATCAAGATTTCACTTAATCTAGGTTTATAAATGCTATTTACATGTTTGTGTGTTCATCTATTCTATGCTTATAGGCAGTGTTTTATGTGTCTGCGATATGGTTTTTATTCTGCTTTATTTTCGTCATCATTATATGTTTTACATAGTTTCAGCATTATCTTGTGGTATCTTCCGTTAATGTTTCTTCTTTTAGCTCGTTGGTATGTTCACCAAATATTCTATTTATTGAATATGCACCTTTGAATAATAAGCACATTTTCCAGTATATCCTCTTTGTTGCCTTAAAAATGTTATTTTTTAACATAATTTTATCTCCTATTTTTGGATTCCACTGTCTTTGAGTTCATTTCGCTGTTATTTCACTTGTATATTGTATTAGGTGACTTCGTGTATATATCTTGATATTTTGGAGTTTGTGAACTTATATTTTTTAATAAATTATAAATGTATATGATCTGTGTACGCAATTATTTATTAGTTGTGGATGTACTTTTGAAACTTTTGCAGTGCAAAACAAATTGCTCCTATCTCTTGTTCGTATCACAAGATTCTACTTTCTTTAAACACTTAGATGCAGTAGCTATTACCCTCATATTTCCATGTTCATCTACTTGAATTACATTTCTCCATATGCTTTGATACTTGTTATGAATACAAATTATGAAATGTACATTTGGTAGGGGTATTTGTAGTAATATGGATTTTTAAATAGGTTCTTGATTCTCTCAAAAGCTTTCTGATGCTCCTGCTTCCATTCCCATTTTACATTTTTCTTCAGTAATTGTCTCAGTGGTGCTAATTCTTATGAATTATTATAAATAAATATAGTTTCATATGTGCCATTTCCGACCCCCCCCCCTCCTACATCGCTTCACGCCTGGCCAGCATTACAACGATGGCGTCACCCATGACGTGATTCTGGTGGCACAACATTAATGTCGTTCGGAGCCATGATTGCCTGGCAAGTTCATATCATCGCTCTCTGCGCCATCTACATAAATGGTACCATGGCTAATCTCCCCCGGCAGAACAATTGTCAGTCTACAAAGAGGAATCGAGCAGCCAGCCAGCGAGAGCTTTAAGCTCTGGTGTATTCGGCGAGTTTCGGCGTATGCGGTTGATGTATCATCATTGCTTACGTAATATGTTTTTACGTAAATTATTAGAACTATCTTATATTGTGCTGCTTTTGTTTTGTTTGGTTACATAATTTTAACGGCACCACGTATGGAAGCCAATTTGTTACAGTTTAATGTTTTTGTATTTATTTAACATTATTGTAGCCCCACGTTGTGGTAGCCAATTTGCGACGGTATTACTTACAAATGTTTGTTTACATCACGTGTGTTGAAGCCATCTTGTGACGTCATTCATTTGTTCGGTTTGTAGCTCCATCTAGTGTTAGCAATTTGTGGTACCTAGTATCAGTGTTTGAAAAAATTTTAAGTTTTGTTTACTGTCCTCCGGCTAGCTATTATCTTATCTTGGGTCGAACATGTGTCTTGATCAGGGTTGTGTAAACGGAAAGGAATCTTTTATCCAAAAATAACACTGATGAAGAAATTTGTTTTATAATTTTTATTGTCGAACACGTTCACTATCACTTTTATATATTGGTCTAGATACTTGCCAAACTGAAACTGTTATAATAACTTCTTACTGATCACTTTTAATCAACGTACTTCAACCTTTTGTATAATTAACTTTACCATATTTTAGATCTTTTATAATTCTGCTGCGCGTAACTTGTGAATCTATATCCGATGTATGACGAACTGACTGACTGAAGACGACGTGTAGTGTACACAGATTTTTGATGAACTGAGCATGAAGCTACCTATAACCTACCCTATTTATAATCCTGAATCCAGATACGCCTAAAGATTATAACTGAACTGCAATTGGCTAATAAAACGCGCCAACATTAGCGTCTATTTTAATATCCAATTAAAATTATGAATACATATGCTTTAGGGAGGAAACATTCCAGAAGGTTCTCAACGGAAAAAACGCGCCAACATTACGTAACTTCCTCGTTTCCAATAATGATAAACAGCTCACCCCCCCTCTCTGCATTATTGCGCGCTATTATTGACAGTTTCAGTAAGGCATTAAAAACTTACTTCTCAACAATATTTACAGTCAAGAAACATATTAAATCAATGTCACATAAAAATGCATATTCATATTACAATCATTATTTACATTTAAGTAATTTGTGATACAAATTACTGCATCATATGCCCCACTAGAAACATAATTATAAATATTTACAACTTGTTTGGAAATTTTATAATTGGGTTTTTAGTCTCCTAAATCTTGGAACACGCGCTATCACTTTCACTTGACACTTCACACGCATTTAACACACGACATATGTTTTTTTTTTATCTCGCCACTACTTACTGGCTCTGGTTGAATGTGTTTAGACATTAATCTAACATTACAATTTTTATATATATATATATATATATATATATATATATATATAGCAAATACTGTACCCTGAATTATTTAATTACTGTTACAAAAAATGGTTTGCTTTCTTATATTGTTAACAAAAATTTATCAGTTCAAGAATTTTTTTGTAATTATTAAACACATTTACCAAAAAATATTCACTCTTTATACAAATATATTTTCATACCTTAAATCTAGTCACTGTTTCACATTTTCTGTTTGCTACATAAGTATTTGTTTTTAATTATTTTTACCCATTTTTGTTATTTTGTATTTTATTTTAACAATTCTCTTGGAATTGTATTTACGTACTTTTAATTTAATATCATATTGAGTTTCAATCTTTGCATTCTTAATTTTCAAATGTTGTTACAGTTACTAAAAATTTAATTTTTTTTTTAAACATTTCTCTTTTTTTTATAATTTATTTCTCTTTTCAAATGACATATAAATAATTAACCCTCTTACGTTCCAATACATTTCTCTGCAAGTCATCTTTAACTATCCAGCATTTACTTTACATCTCATTGCTATTTACCCTCCTGGATCAAATTGTATGTGGCTAAACATTACTCGTAGCCGTATCCTAACCTTCAAATTTTTGTTCATGAATAACCTCTTGTATTCATATGAAATTTCATCCCATGATAACATTTGAAAACAATCTAAAGTTTCCTGAACAACACATCTTTTAACAACTGTCATTTTCAATTCTTCTACTATCTTAGTAATTTGAGAGTACTCTGACAAATCTGTACTAAACTGTACTGGACTGGAGTTTTCATTTTGAACATCTTGGTACAATTTATTTCTTTGCATTACTGTCTCATTCTGTATTTCTGATATCTCCCCTCTGAAATTGACTTGCTCCTGATTCACATCTACATTCATAACCTCTTTTATCTCTCTTAGCTCATTTGTAATACTACTCACTTGATTTCCTAACTCTGTGCATTCTACATTAACCTCACTTTTAGTATTAACTCACCTTTTTTGTTACCTATTTCCCTGCTCATGTCTAGCATTTTCTTTGAAACTTCTCCTATCTCACTTGCTATCATTTCCTGATTTTCATTTCTCATTCTCATCATACTACTATCTAGCTCCATGAATTTCTTTTCAATTTCTTCCCTGTATTGTTCTAAGCTCTTACCAATATCTTCCCTTAATTCTCTCTTATTCTGATCTAGTTTTTGTTCTAAACTCCTATCAATATCTTCTCTTAATTTCTCATTACTCTGAGTTAATTTTTCTAATTTCTCATTATTCTTTTCCATATCTTCCCTCAATTCCCTATTATTCTTTTGCATATCTTCCCTGTTTTGATCTATTTTCTTTTCTATATTCTCATTCAAATTTTTCAGCATTTCCATAATCATACTAGTATCAAGATTAACATTTCCTGCTATTCTATTCTGACTTTCTGCACTAACATTTCCACCCTCAAATCCTAAAAGGTTTGAGCTATTTTCTGTAACCTGTATTGAATTACAGCTAACTGTTACATTATCTCCTTCCATAATTATTTCTTCTGTATTATTAGTAGCCATTGTTTTCTTTATCCTACCACTCCTTAAGTACATTTGAAGGTTACAATTCTGTTTTCTAAAAAAAAATTACGATACTCTGACCTTTGTGATGCTGTCTGTTGCTGTTACATTGATGTCCAGCTTCCTGCCCCTCTCTCCTAGATTTGTATGTCGCTTTTGCGTTGTATTACGATGAATCTACGTCTTCTCGATGTTTTTGTAGTTGAATTACCCTGTTGCCTTGTAATCTCGGAATTACGATGTCCAATCATCCGCATAGTCTGTCGTCCCTTTTGTTGTTTCTGGAATCTGCGTCTTGTAGTTCAGTTCACATCTCCATTCGCCCCTTCCTGGTCATCTCACTTCTTCCTGGTTAATTCTGCCCCTTCCTGGTTATTCTGATCCTTTCCTGGTCATTGTGTTCCTTTCCTGGTTACTCTGCCCCACGTTCTGGGTGCCAATTTGATGTAGCATAATGTTTACGTAATATGTTTTTACGTAAATTATTAGAACTATCTTATATTGTGCTGCTTTTGTTTTGTTTGGTTACATAATTTTAACGGCCCCACGTATGGGAGCCAATTTGTTACAGTTTAATGTTTTTGTATTTATTTAACATTATTGTAGCCCCACGTTGTGGTAGCCAATTTGCGACGGTATTACTTACAAATGTTTGTTTACATCACGTGTGTTGAAGCCATCTTGTGACGTCATTCATTTGTTCGGTTTGTAGCTCCATCTAGTGTTAGCAATTTGTGGTACCTAGTATCAGTGTTTGAAAGAATTTTAAGTTTTGTTTACTGTCCTCCGGCTAGCTATTATCTTATCTTGGGTCGAACATGTGTCTTGATCAGGGTTGTGTAAACGGAAAGGAATCTTTTATCCAAAAATAACACTGATGAAGAAATTTGTTTTATAATTTTTATTGTCGAACACGTTCACTATCACTTTTATATATTGATCTAGATACTCGCCAAACGGAAACTGTTATAATAACTTCTTACTGATCACTTTTAATCAACGTACTTCAACCTTTTGTATAATTAACTTTACCATATTTTAGATCTTTTATAATTCTGCTGCGCGTAACTTGTGAATCTATATCCGATGTATGACGAACCGACTGACTGAAGACGACGTGTAGTGTACACAGATTTTTGATGAACTGAGCATGAAGCTACCTATAACCTACCCTATTTATAATCCTGCATCCAGATACGCCTAAAGATTATAACTGAACTGCAATTGGCTAATAAAACGCGCCAACACTAGCGTCTGTTTTAATATCCAATTAAAATTATGAATACATATGCTTTAGGGAGGAAACATTCCAGAAGGTTCTCGTCGGAAAAAACGCGCCAACATTACGTAACTTCCTCGTTTCCAATAATGATAAACAGCTCACTCCCCTCTCTGTATTATTGTGCGCTATTATTGACAGTTTCAGTAAGGCATTAAAAACTTACTTCTCAACAATATTTACAGTCAAGAAACATATTAAATCAATGTCACATAAAAATGCATATTCATATTACAATCATTATTTACATTTAAGTAATTTGTGATACAAATTACTGCATCACGGTCAAGGGTAACGTTTCGGCACTTACAAATTTTACACTATCTTTTCTTTCGTAATTTGTCTAAGTTTATATCCCAGCCCCGGGTTTGTTTCAGTATTATTTCATGGGAGAAGAATTCGTTATAATTGGGGCATATTTGTTTGCGATGGCAGCAACATTTAAGCACTTCTGCTAATGATATTTTTAAACTTCAGGTGGTGAAAGAGAGAGATTGTGTTCTGTAATTGAAAGGAATATTAATTGGAGTCTTGAAAGTTAAATGTTTGCAAACTTAAATATATCACTGTTAAAGTATTAACAGTTTATAATAGATTATCAACTTTTTTATTGAATGTTGTGAATCCTAGCTCCAAAATATGCTTCCTCGTTCCACGGTTATGACACATTTATCATTTCCCCTAATGCCTCAGGGCTAAGTGCAGGTTACACATGTTGAAGTATTCCTATAAAACGTTTTTCTTGCATAGCACTTTTAGGAACTGGGATTGCTTCTGTGGCTTTGACTCTGTTTTCATTTGGCCTAATTCCATCCTCGGATACTACATAGCATAGTAATTCAATTTCTTTTTCTGATTTACTTAAGTTTATTGCCATTCCACTTTCTCTAAATTTGTCTAAGATGCACTTATAGTTCTCCAGAATGTCAAAATCGTCATCATCATCATCATAAATTAAAAATCATCCACATACGAGGGCGACACTGAAGATTCTTAGAACGCCATGTTTCTAAAAACAAATGTAACTTCTTTATATTTCACACCTACTTCCTAATGTTTTGCAAGCTGATTGTCATGTAGTTTATTGGATTTTCTCTAATAGTTTGTTTAATTATCATTATTTAAAGCTTTTGTGCTTAGTGAAATGAATTTGACAGAGAATATTTCCGGGTTATAATTTTTTCGATTTAAATCGTCATTAACACCTAACCAATGTGAAAATCGGCTTAGAAATGCATTTGGCGAAGAAGCCCTATCTAAGACAACAATTTATAATTGGTATACAGAATTCAAAATAGATCGTTCCTCCTCCCCCCTTAGTGATTATTTTCGAATGATACCCAAGAACTGCTGTTCCTGATGAAAATGTTGCCATCTCCGAGCAATGCTTGAATAAGATCGACGGACATTTTATGAATTTATTCGGGCGTCATTGGTCATTGCTATGAGTCGAATCCAAAACATTTACATCAATAGTTCGACGTGAGAAAACATTGTTGTCGATGGGTTCCACATAAACTGACTCCCGATCAAAAACAACAACGCATTGATTGGTGCAGAAAAACTCTGGAAAAATTCCAATGTGGCACTTCAGGTATGATTTGGACTATCGTTACTGGTGATTAATCCTGGATTTATTGTTATAATCCTGAAAAGAAAAGTCCAACGGCTCAATGGGTCTTTCGAACAGAACCTAAGCCTACAAAAATCCTACGAATTCGCAGTGCTAGTAACCAGATGATTGCTAGTTTTTTCTAAAACGGGCCATATTGCTACTATAGCATTAGAAGATAGACGCCGTTACTGCCGACTGGTACACAAATGTCAGCTTACTGCAAATGTTTTAAGAAGTTGGTGAAAAACTCCCAAAAGAAAAAATAATGTTGCATCATGGCAACGCATCGTCGCATACAGCAAAACTAACAACTGAGTATTTGGATGTCCTATGGGTCAGCACCATGGACCCTCCACCATATGGCCCTGATCTAGCACTTTATGATTTCTTTTTGCTTCCAAAAATTAAAGATTAAATGCGTCGAATAGCTTCAGTCACCAGATGAAGCGGTGCAGCATTATAAAAACCTGGTTTCTGAAGTGCATCAGGAACAGTGGCATATTGTTATAAGGATTGGTTGCATCGAATGCAAAAATGTAGTGATGTTAAACGGGAATGTTTTGAAAAGCAATGATATTATTTAACATTTTTAAAACGAATCCAAGTTTGATTTTCTAAACATTTTCAGTGTCGCCTTCGTTTTATAATGCAGTTTCTCTATAGTATCATCAAATATCTTGTGTCTAGTACTCCCACTCGTTTTGAAACCAAATCCACATCTACAAAATTGATAACATTTCCCAGCATGGATAAAAGAAATTTATTTTCTTACATTTTCCTCTAATTCTATTTGCGTAAATGAAGAAATTAAATCTAGCTTTAAAAATATTTTTCTTTGCCTACTTTTGGCAACATTTAGTTTATACCTTGTGGTCCAGAATTATCTGTTTGTCAGTATGAGTTAATTTTACTCGCATCTATAGCCATTCCAAGTGTGTTATCAGATTTATTTATCAAACAAACGGGAGTTTGGTATACAGATACAAACAGACATGATATACAGATGTCGAAATTTCTATTATTTGATCTTGTAACATAGCCTGTTTTCTGATTGCATTTGGTATGTGTCCGCATTTGCGTGCAAATGGTGAGATGTCATCCTTAAGCTCAAACGTTTGTTTATATTTGTTGCACTTGCCTGGGCTCAAACTAAATACCTCCTGGTATTGGGTTGTGACGGTTTTATGTTTATTTATTTATTGAGCCCCACGTTTGGGAGCCAATTTGAAGTGTATTAGTGTTTGTTTGAAAGAATGCTACTGTTTATTTGCCGCACGTATAAAAGACAATTTGTCGCGGTCACTTCGTGTTATCTTTTACTGAACGCCTATTATTGTATTTAATATTTGGGTTCACTGTCCTCCGGCTAGCTATGATCTCTCGGTCAAGCAAATCTCTTAATCAAGGTGTGTAAACGGAAAGGAGTTTTTATCCAAAGATAACACTGATAAAAGAATTTGTTTTATACTTTTATTGTCGTAACACATTATGCACTTTCACGTATTAATCTTGACATTCGCCAAACTGAAACTGTTATAATAACTTCTTTACTGCCCCTTATTAATTCGCGTACTTCAACTTTTTGTGTAATTAACTTTACGACACTTGAGATTCTTCATAACTTTGCTACGCGTAACCTGCGAATCGATAAACTGTGCGATGTATTCAGCGACGTGTAATGCACAAATGTTTCCGATGGCCTGGGAGGGATCTACCTCTAACTTAGCTCTTTTTATACTCCCACACCCCGATATGCCTAAAGATTATAACCGAGTTGCTATTGGTTAATAAAACGCGCCAACATTAGCGTCTATATTTATATCCAATGAAAATTACGAAAACATATACTCTAGGGAAAACGTTCCAGCAAATTCTAAGAAAAACGCGCCAATATTACGTCATTTGCTCGTCTCTAATAATGATAAACAGCTCACCCCCTCGCTACATTATTGCACGCTATTATTGTCAGTTTCAGTAAGGCCGTATAAACCCACTTCTCGACAATGCTTACAATCATCAAACATCTCAAATCAATGTCACACAATAATGCATATTCACACTATAATCACTCTTGACATTTACATAATTTGTGATACAAATTACTGCGTCAGGGTCAATATAATTTCAAGTTTAGCTCTCTGTCCAAGATTTAGGTTGCGTGCTTCCATTACCTTAGATTTTATAAGCTCTGTATTACTGATTAAATTTGTTATAGCATCTTGTGTCACAACTGTATTTATTTCTAGCATATATTTCTTATCTTGGCTACTAATTATAATGCACAAAATCCTTGCTATCAAATTTTCCACAAAGAATTTATTCTGGTGGATATCTTCACAATAGCTTTCATCATTCTTCAGATTTTATTCAAGCAACTTCAATGTTATTACCGAAAAATTATCTTAAAGAATCTTTTCGTGCATTTCCAAGTTTATAATAGCTTTTTAAGCATATAGTAAATCATTACCAATTATTAGTGAAAGTAAGAATGTGTGCATAACTAGTGCTATAAATTCAGATTCCTATTCTTCTATTTTTCCTCTGAGCAAGATCTGGTATGTCCTTTCTACCGATCAACTGCAGTACAGCAAGAAGCATTACTTACATGAAGATCCTGTACCTTGTGACTGTTTACCAGCTCTGCAATTAAACTTTCAGATACCGCCGATGAACTTGCTCCGTATCTATTAGAACATAGATTTCTTTATCCCATATTTTCATTTGAATTTGCGGAAGATTTACTAACTCTTTGACCACATGATTGATAGGATGTGTATTTGTGATGTAACTTTTTGCAAGGACTTGTCATGCGACTAACTTGAGGAGCTCCAAAATGATTTAGTACTCGTTTTCCGACATTTGTACGTTGTTACCCTGACTACTATTCAGATTTCTGTTTTCAGCGACTCGCTTTCAACATGTGTATTTGTGGGAAATGTTCGCTTTCATTACTAATTTTGTTCCGTACGAACTTCAGACTTCTATGGCTTTCAAAATATCTGTTTCCATCTGTATTGTTGTAGTTGTATATGTGAGCAGTTGTTGTGTAATGGTTGTCATTGCCGCCATTTGGATTCATGAATTCACGATAAAATCGTGTAAGGTTAAGTTGGCTAACTCTCACATTATTATGAGCATTGTATGTGTTCTGATGTTGGCTACCCTGCCTTCTCGTGTCACTCTGTGATAAATAATTACTATGTCTCTCCTAAGCTCGAAACTGTTTCTGTTCGGGTTATTTCCTTGAGGATAATATGATTCTTGCTGTGCCTCTCTCCCTCTGTCTCTTCACGACGGCTTCTCTGTTTATCTCCATTATTTGTGTCCGCATTGTTTGTTTCGTATCGAGTGTGATTTTCTCGAAATATTGCAGGTTATGAGCATTAGTTGTGTTAGTGTTTTGATTTTCATGTGTATCACGAGTAAACGTTAGGGTTTCAAACTCGGGGAGCAGCTCAACCATGTCACTAAAATCATTTGGTTTTGCAACTATGAGATTATTTCTGATATTCTGACGGTAATGTCTGATCTTATTTGTAATTATTTCCTGCTCTTGACAATTTGGTTTTACTAAGCGAGATTGGTTCGCCAGTTTAAGAAAATATTCTACCATTGTGATTCCCTGTTTAGAATCATATCTTCCCGAAGCTAATTCTACTTTTAATTTGTTTTGCTTTCCAGGACCCCAGAATCTCCCTATGAATAACTTTCTAAACTGTTGAATGTCTCATGTGGAGCTAACGTTAGTCTTAGCCACTCCAGAGATGACGCTTTTAGACACTTTCTTATAATTATCATTCTCAGGCCATTTGGAATTCTCTTAAACTGAAAATGATCTTTGATTTTCCTTAAGGAAAATTTGGGATTGGCTCCCGAAGATTTATCAAATGTTGGTGGTTTGATATCGCTTAGTAATGTATTTGCGTAGCATTTGTGTCCTGTCTGTGTTTGTGTGTGTGATTGCAAATTATTTGTATACGAGATATTGTTGATGTTATTGTACATGATTTAAGTTAGAAAATCCAAATTCACTTTCTCTAACATCTAAGAATTTATTACATGTTATAGGAAAATTATTGCTACTCTCAGCTATTTTGCACTATTTTACAAGTTGTTCAGTGACTTTTTGGTTAGTTTGGAGTGAAATGAGAAGTTTATTTAATTGATTAGTATATCTTGCTGTTTCTCAAGTTACTCATTTATTAGGTTTATTGATTATTTAATTCTTTAAAATTGGTCATTTTAGTTTTAAATACATTTATTTCAGCACTGAAAATACTGTGTTTCCATATGATTGCAACCCGTATATTAACAATTCAGCAATATTTTTGTTACTTATTCCTTAATTTCTCTAGTTTGTTTTGTAATTATTTCTACATTCTGAACTACTATATCTAGCATTTCCTGCTTGTGTACACTCAATTCGTCTCTTATTCTACTTTCTGTTTTACAAAATCTTCTCTTTTCTTATCCGTAACCTCACTTTGTGTAATATTAACTATTTCTGTTTCCTTTCTTACTTCAGCTTTTGTTTCTGAAATTACTTTTTCCTGTCCTTCTCTTACTTCATTCATTGTCCCTACAATTTGGTTAAAGTCCTGTTTACTTGCTGTCCTATTGCCTTCTACTCTCTTTAGTAATTTTGAAATTACTCTTTTGTCTTTTATATTACGGCTACATTCTCTTCGATATCTCATTCTATTTCCTGTTCCCTGCTTTTCTTTTGGTTTTCCATTCTGATAATTTGTTTCCTGCTTCTCATAATCATCTACTAGTATAATATAATTTTATTTTAATGTAAAAGCTTTATTTTTCGATGCGTTACTTGTAGATTCCAGAGATGCTGGTCCAAAGTCATGTTGTCCTCTTTCTGTTTCTTCTTTCTTGTAAGGGTAGACGTTGCGATGCTTGTTGCAACATTATTCTTGTTGCTACCACGTACTGACTTCGGGATGCCTTCTGCTTCCTGCTTTGTCTTCGTCTCTTGATTTCGGATATAATTTTCTTCTGTCTCCAAATTAAACGACGCGTCGATTTGTCCGCTGGATTTCTTCACTCGGAGTTGGCGTCCCTTTTACTTTGTACATTTTTGTTGTCTTTTACCGCTTCCTATCCATCCATGCTATCCTCTAGTTACGGAGGTTGCGAGTTCAACCTCGGTGGAAGGCGATGGACCTCTTCGGGACTAAAAATCCTTAGCATGGCTTCCTTTGGAAGGGAAGTAAATTCGGTGGTCCCGTGTCGTAGATTTACGGCACGTAAAAGAACCTCAAGTCTGATAGAGGCCTTTGAGAAAAATGTTCGGTCTTTCACGCTCTATATAGAATGGGACGCTAAGGACCATAATAGTTAAAGAGCGTCCATACATAAAACGCAATTTAATTTTTTTAGCTTCCTATTCATGCCTTGACGTGTCGCCATTTTTGTTGGATTATAAGATGAAATCGTTACTTGTTGGACTGGAGTACTCGAATAACTTTTGGGTTTGCTTTGGTTCTATCTTCAATCGGCAGTTGCGGTAGGCTTTGACTCTGTAAGGAGATCTCCATGAATTCCTACTGTTTCCAGGATCTCGGGTCAGTTAGTATTGATTGTGGTAAATGATAAGACATTCAAGTAATGGTCACCATAAGAATATTTTTCTTTAGTCCAATCACTCAATATATTTCACACATATTTACAATATGGGTCTGCATATCTCTGTCTGATAAATCTGCGATTCTGAATGCTATTAAAGAATAAAATTTCAGTTTGATTTCAACGGATTATAAATATTTCCTCGCCTCAGTGCACAATGCGTCTGACTTTCTTCGTCGCTTCGATAGCACTATTTAGCGTGGTTTCACTTTTTCTTTATTTTACTGTTTCTGAGTTGTGACGTAAGCAGTGGTCATGGTAACACACACAACGTTGCTATTTGCTAGACAGTTGACATTCAACCGCGTTTTAAAATATTTGTAGACATTGTTGACAAATAGCCGTCACCAAATTGAAAGCTTATTAATTAAATGTTAACTTATTTACAAAGGTTTTCTCATTTATATACACCATTTATTAAAACACCTTATTTTAGGTGGTTCATCCTGTATATCTTGTTTGCTTAAATAAGTGTATTTTGCATATGCTTAAATTTTGACTTTCCCTTTGACTTCTTTGAATTCGTTACGAATCTCTAAGTTCTTGTTTCTTGCATCGCTACTGAACCCCGTGTAGATAAGCTATCTTTAATTACTGAGCAGACCGGTGGGGAACTTGCCTACTCAGTACATAAGCGTGATGGGAGCAACTGGAAGAGAAAGAAAGGGGAAAACGTTGGCGTCATTCATACCCTTCCTCATCGCAGCGGCGGTCCTATCGGGTAATTCTCATTTACCATGGAGGACATTACGTCAAAGTGGAGGACAACAACACCAACTAGGTTCAACCCTGCTTGGGAGGAAACGTGTTTTATTACAGTACAACAAAATGTTGTAAAGTGTTTAATTGTAGTTAGATATTAAATCATATAAAAAGATTTAATCTGTAGCGCCATTATTCGTCTTACCATGCGAATCAATATGAAAAATACTAAAGGGGAAGAAAGACGAGCTTTATTGGAAAAACTAAAATGTACAAGTTTGTGGACGTAATTACGGAACATTTTATCGTGCTGTAATTTATTGCTATTGCTGATTTTTTTCATGCCGATCAGACTTACCTTCACATGACTGTTTTCTGGTTGCCGCCGCGTCATTATTCCTCTCTACAACGTTTCGACCTCTTGTTGAGGTGGTTTCACTGCAGCCCTGAAGATGACCTCAACAAGAGCTAGGAACGTTGGAGAGAAGAGTAATGTCGCGGCGACAACCAAAGGCAGCCATATGAATGACGCTAAGCCTACCAGTATAGATTTATTTATTTTGCCTTTGAACACACGAATGATAATGTTTTTATTAAATAATTTATTATACATTGCTTGTATAACCCCTCCTATGACGCAATGTACAAATTAATCGTATCTCGCCATATTAAACATTCTTGTATTTAATAATAATAATAATAATGCATTAACATATAAGCAATATACTTCCGCAAAACAATATGATTACAACACTTCAAATCAACATGTATCGCAAAGATACTCCAGTGCAGTTACAGGAAACGCCACTGATTTTACAAACCGGCCTGCTGCTCAGCTTTCCTTGTGGAAACGGGAGCGCATTAGATAAAACCAGCTGCCTAAGGCTACATATTGATGATACCTGCTCTAGGTATCATAGAAACTGTTCGTTTCATTCAGGCTTAAACGGTTGTTGAATTTTGCACGAGCTTAGCTGCCCAGAGTTAACCGGTTAAAAGTCGATTATTCACCTGGGTCTGTAACTTAGTCGATCGTTTCCTGACAAGTTGGATATAAACCGGTTAAAAGTGCTATTTTACAGCTCTATAGTTCACACACACGGATATTTTTATTTATTTTTTTATGAGGGATGTTGTTCAACGGGTCTTAAAGCATGCATTTTTGCTGAATTCTCATGTCTAAATTCTGGATGGAATGTGATACTTCCTCTCCTTAGGTGTTTGGTATAGATAGTAAAAATCCCTGTGAAATATAAATTGTTGTTTCTCTCTTTGGGAACGTGCCGTTAAAGTGTAAAGCAGTAAAGTCTATGTCTTAAGGTGAAATATATGACGTCACTGTACATTGATCCAGTTTTTACTCTCTTCCTTTCTCCACCCCTCTAGTAACACGTGAATAAGCTGTAATTGCTCTTCTGTCGTTTAGTTTTTGTAAACACAGCACCGGATGCGGTAAACTCTGAAATAAGTACTCTAGTCTTTCAGAATATTTTTCCCTGACTTTTCTAATTCAAAGTTCAGATTAAATCATGAATGCAGCGTGTCAAACACTTGTTCAGTGCACTCTGCTCAACGTCATGCAATTACGTGTGCTTTCAGCAAGATTTACTTTTTTATTACGGTATTTACCTAAGAACGGTGCTGCCAACTGTATAGTGGTCCCTAGACTAGAAACTCTCCCTTAATTTGTAAACAGGACGGTTTTCCTGTGTCACCTTAAACTAGAAAGCATACCTAATGCTAAACCTTTGGAAAATGTATTTTTATATCTTTATTTATCAACCAATGGCTGATAACTTCTATGCAGCATAAAGTGAGGGAGTCGAATGGTGAAGGCGGCGTTCCATGTATCATTACTTCAGTTTTAGCCGGAGGTAAAGTGTTCACAGTAAGAAGGCATTGCGGTACGGCAAGTGGGTGCTGTAACTTTACCGGTTAGAGGTCGATTTTTTCGTCGTAAAAAAGACAGAAACGAAGAGGAGGAGGAGTAGGAGTAGGATGAGGAGAAGGTAGTTTAGGGTGGGGTAGAACGGCTGGCAGTATTCCCCTTGCGTGGAATAAACACCCACTCGGAACCGTGGTGAGGTCACCTTATCTCACGTCGTGTACGCGCCTGCTGCTCTGTTACAACTGAACCAACTCCCCTTTCAGAAGATAAATGGACTTGTCCAACTACTACGCATACAGAACACCTTGTCACGACGTATAAATAATACTCCACTCTAGATGGTGTCGTAGGCCTATACTTCATGCGTCATTCATTCAGACACGAGTCGAGGGTAAAACGAGTCACTTTCTAAACGTGAAGGCATTGCGGCACGTTGGGCGCAAAAAATGTAGCCCATTCTCCTATATTGCAAAAATGTTTTTTCCTCCGTGAAGTTTCTACATTTATCTAACATTAGTTTCTACCCTGCCCCTACCACGTCTCTTTAAAATTGGCTTGAAACAAATCCCCACAAAAGCAAACATGAAACAATGAACGATGTTAAATCAGTGTGGAACGAAAGAGGAGTTGGAAACAATCTCTCTTAATGAATTCTACTGTGGTTAGTGTAAACAAGTAGTGATTAAAAATTAAATTGGGTTTTATTTATGGACGCTCTTTAAATGATGTGATCTTTAGCGTCCATTCTATATTGGGGGTGAAAGACTGGAAATTTTGCTCAGAGGCCTCTTTATCAGGCTTGAGGTTCTTTAACGTATCGTAAATATGACACGGGACCTCCGGCTTTACTTCCCTTCCGAAGGAAGCCATGCTAAGTATTTTTACGCCCCAAAAATTCATCGCCCTTCGTCAGGTTCGAACCCGCGATCTTGGGAACTAGAGGCTAGCATGGTAACCACTACATCACGGAGTAGTAGTGATTGCTGGAGAAATATAGAATGATTAGCAATGCAGAGGGAGGAGTGCGTGAGAACGAGTTACTTGCAGTGCTGAAATGAATAGTAGCCATAATATTTATGTCAAAGTTTCAACTAAAGTCGACATGGAAATGATATATAAAAGTATTGTCATTAAAGAATAATTGCCGCATTACCGCCAACATGATATTAATTCAACATGTTTGTAAGTTTTAGTGATTATTTTGGCTCATAAGCATTTATATTCCATTATTTTATAATTGTTATTGTTATTAAAGTATAAGCCCGCATGGCCTGTTCCTAATTCCACTGTGTCACTCTACTCCCTTTACTGGCGGGAAAATAGAGATTTTGTAACCTTAACCTGGAAAATAACATGCTTTATTACTATTATTGTTATTAATGAATTATAAAATGATGTTACTATTATTGTTAATATATGGCACTGGTGTGCTCTTGGAAGTCAAAATCCATCGTTAAATAAATAGAAAATATGAATAATCCAATCTCCGGAATTATGCAAAATGGTAGGTAGAGGGCTGACGCTTGGGAAGGTCGGAGACACGCATATCCGTACCGATTTAAATCCTTTCGTTCCTATTATGGGTCACTGTTTCTGCTTCCAAGTGTACAGCGCATTACATCTTCAGCGGTTTATACTGAGCGGTCCTGTAGACCGACGATTTAAGCATAATTTACTCAAGAAATCCAGTAAGGTAAAACGACTCAAGATAACAAGGCAATACTGTGCGACAAGGGGGTATTTACACAGCAAATAGTCAGTGATTTGAGATCAGTTCGACAGAGACTCATTTGAAGCACCAATGTTCACGAGCTCGAGTCGAAAGTGAAGACAGTCACTGTGAAAAGACTTTCCAGACAAGCACGTTAATGTGCCAGTTCCCCACTGACCGGTGTTTACTTGGAATTGCCCTTTAATTATGCAACTGTCTTATCCTAGGAACGGATATACGGCACTATCGAGTCAGCTGATATTTCATAAGATTGGCTTTTATAGTTCCGTATGTAAATTAGAGGGTTATTCAAAAAGAAGGAACAGACTTTACACATTTATTTCTATTGAATGACAATAGATGGCGACACATACGATACATCACTAATATAGAAAATTTCGAAGCTTTATTTTGTGAGTTCAAAATGAGCACTATTTGTTACGCCAGGTCGACCAGTGCCTTTCCGTTTGCATATGCAAACATCTTCTACGGATTTATTGTGTCAATTGTAAATTTTTATGACGAGGCGACTCTTTGTTGAACTTACAACGAAATTGAAGTGGTATACTTCTGTTATATTTATTTGTTGAGCCCCACGTTTGGAAGCCAGTTTGTGATTGGTATTACTTATAATGTTTGTTTTGTTAGCCCCACGATGTGGTAGCCAATTTGCGATGGTAAATTTATAATGTTATTTTGTATGTGTTTACTCCACGTGGTGAAGCCATTTTGTGACGTGATTCTTTGTTAGGTTTGTTAGCTCCACCTGGTGTTAGCAATTTGCGTCAGTATTAGTGTTTGTTTGAAAGAATGCTACTGTTATTTTATTTAATTTTGGTTCACTGTCCTCCGGCTAGCTATGATCTTTTTGGTCGAGCACTTCTCTTTATACAGGTTGTGTAAACGGAAAGGAATCATTTATCCAAAGATAACACTGATGAAAGAATTTTGTTTTACACTTTTATTGTCGAACACATTCACTATCACATTTACACATTGATCTTGACACTCACCAAACTGAAACTGTTATAATAACTTCATTACTGATCACTTTTAATTTGCGTACTTCAACTTTTTGTATAATTAACTTTACAACACTTTAGATTTTTCATAACTCTGCTACGCGTAACTTGCGAATCGATAATCGACGTATACTGTACAAATATTTCTGCTGGACTGAAGGCGACGCGTAACGTACAAATGTTTTCGACGAACTGACGGACTGAAGGCGACGTTTAGCATACAAATATTTTCGGTGAACTGACGGACTGAAGGACTTTACCTCTAACCTAGCCCTTTTTATACTCCTACACCCCGATATGCCTAAAGATTATAACTGAGCTGCTATTGGCTAATAAAACGCGCCAACATTAGCGTCTATTTTTATATCCAATGAAAATTATGAATACATATGCTCTAGGTATAATGTTCCAGCAAATTCTAAAGGAAAACGCGCCAACATTACGTAACTTCCTCGTCTCTAATAATGATAAACAGCTCATCCCCTCGCTGCATTATTGCACGCTATTATTGTCAGTTTCAGTAAGGCAGTATAAACTTACTTCTCAACAATAATTACAATCAACAAACATCTCAAATCAATGTCACATAAAAATGCATATTCATACTGTAATCATTCTTTACATTTAAATAATTTGTGATACAAATTACTGCATCAAAATGCACGCTGCAATCAAACAATGGATTCACTCTTTGCATAATATAGCACACAAAACGACTTTTCCTGTGGCGTCGCCATTTTCTCGTAAACATACACAGCGCCGCTGTAAGCACTGAATAGAACTAATAGGTGAAGCTTAAAACTTGGAGCTTTCCACCATTCAATGATGTTTCAGTCATCTAATGATTCAATATAATTTGAAACTTAATTAAGAAAATTATTAGTTAAAGTTCTTTTAATTACAATGGGTATGAATCTCTAATTTGCTCCACACATTTCTGAGCATTGTCCATAAAATACTCCAGGACGATTAAATCAAAATGTTGCTTGATTTATTCGTCGTATGTGTCGCTATCTACTGTCGTTCATTAAAAATTAACATTTAAAATATGTTACTTCTTTTTGAATAACCCTGTATAATGCGATGAAGTGAAATACACTATGTGATCAAAGGTGTCCGGACACCCCACAAACATACGTTTTTCAGTTTTTCATCTTAGGTGCATTGTGCTGCTACCTACTGTCTGGTACTCATTATCCGCAACCTCAGTAGTCATTAGACATCGTGAAACAGCAGAATGAGACGCTCCGTACAACTCACGGACTTCGAAGGTGGTCAGGTGATTGCATATCACTTGTGTCAGAAGTCTGACGCGAGATTTCCACACTCCTAAAAATCACTGGATCCACTGTTTCTGATGTGATAGTAAAGTGGAAACGTGAAGGGACGTGTACAGCACAGAAGTGTACAGATCGACTTCATCTGTTGACTGACAGAGACCGCCGACATTTGAAGAGGGTCGTAAAGAGTAATAGGCAGACATCTATCCAGACCATCACACAGGCATTCCAAACTGCATCAGGATCCACTCCAAGTACTCTGACAGGAGTGAGGTGAGAAACCTTGGATTCCATAGTCGAGCGGCTGCTCATAAGCCACACATCATGCAGGAAAATGCCAAACGGCGCCTCGCTTGGTGTAAGGAGCGTCAACATTACACGATTGAACAGTGGCAAAACGTTGTGTGGAGTGACAAATCACAGTACTCAATGTGGCGATCCGATGGCAGGGTATGGGTATGGCGAATGCCCGGTGAACGTCATCTGCCAGCGTGTGTAGTGCCAACAGTGAAATTCGGAGGTGGTGATGTTATGGTGTGGCCGTGTTTTTCCGTAAGGGGGCTTGCACCCCTTGTTGCTTTGCGTGGCACGATCACAGCGCAGACCTACATTGATATTTTAAGTATCTTCATGCTTCCCACTGTTGAAGAGCATCTCAGAGATGGCGATTTGCATCTTTCAACACGATCGAGCACCTGTTCATACTGCATGGGCTGTGGCGGAACGGTTACACGACAATAACATCCCTGTAATGGACTGGCCTACACAGAGTCCTGACTTGAATCCTATAGAACACCTTTGGGATGTTTTGGAACGCCGACTTCGTACAAGGCCTCACCGACCTACATCGATACCTCTCCTCAGTTCCGCACTCCGTGAAGAATGGACTGCCATTCCCCAAGAAACCTTCCAGCAACTGATAGAAAGCATGCCTGCGAGAGTGAACGCTATCATCAAGGCTAAGGGTGGGCCAACACCATATTGACTTCCAGCATTACCGATGGAGGGCGCCACGAACTTGTACTTCATTTTCAGCCAGGTGTCCGGATACTTTTGATCACGTAGTGTAAGCTGCGCGCACACATAGGCACATAGAAAGAGAGAGAGAGGGAGAGAGAGAGATTTTAAAAATTATATTTTTGGTTTCAAAATGGCTGTTATAACCATTAACAACAGTTATTTGTACAAACTTCAAAATTTATAAAAACTTGTCGGTTAAAGCTTTGTTATATGTATAATAATAATAATAATAATAATAATAATAATAATAATAATATTAAATAACTGAGTTACTAAAAGTAACGATTTTGAAATTGCTACTCATTATCTGAACAGGTACATAGCAGTATATATTCAAACTAGTTCATATCTTACTCAGGTACAATACGTTATATGTCACGTTCTTACAACCAAGAGTAAAAGAAAGTACCCAAACTCATTTTGACTCTCGCAAAGGTTGGTGGCATTAAATGACATCACGTCTGGAAAACTTGGCGTAGAAGTTAGGATCTAAAAGTCAGCTTCGATGACCCGATAATAAAGGGAAGTCAAAGGTCAGGCATTCAGTCTCCTGGGCGATAGAATTTTTAATACGTGAGATAATGAGATTGCAGGGCACTGCGCTAATACAATGGGAGCGCTAAAATAATTACTAGGGAAACAAATACAGAATAAAATTAACGATAAAATTTGCCTTATTTATCTATGATAGAAGTAGTATTGGATTATCACGTACAATTGAGGATCAAGCTATTGTTTATTACACGTGCCGAAGGTAAAAGGGAGATTCTTGAGACCAAATCAATAGTCAAAACTTTAAAAACTGGGTGTTATATGCAGCATTTGAAATTCCCTATTCTTTGCATAACAACGAGAAACAAAATAGTGATGCCTTGGTATTTAAAAAAATGCACGATAAAGCATTGCAAAATAATTCAAACCAATAATAATACATATATCGGAAATCGTTATTGTCATGTATTTTAAGGAGATTTACATTTTAGTGTGGTAAGTTTCTATCTAACTCTTACGGTTTACTAGTTACAGAAAAGTATATAGCTTTTGTTACTGATTAATAGACGCTTCGTGGTATACTGGCAGAGAATTCTATATATACGTTTTAATTGCATGCAAATATTTTAAGCATATAGTATTTTAATAAAAAAAAATCGTTAGAAAATAAGAACTAGCGGATTTCCATGCAAAGGGTAGATTTCGGTGGGGATATGTTCTTGGAAGTATTCGTTTCGCATCCTTGGAAGATGCTGAATGAAATATCAAACTCGTATTTATCTGCTTTGTTTTTACTTTCCCTACTACGTATAGTAAGTAATGAAGTATTGTATTCCACCCAAAAATTCGATACCGAGATTTCGACGGAAGTATATGTTTTGAGATCCCCTGAATCCAAAAAAAAGCATTTTTGGAAACGTGTCTGTGTGTGTCTGTGAACAGCATAACTCAGAAACGAACAGTCGGATAAACCCCAAACTTGGTATTTAGGTTCAGTATCTTCCAGAGATGCGACACGAACATTTTCAAGAAAATCCCCCCACCCCAGATCATGTACCCTTTACATGGAACATTTATCGAAGAGTTTAATTTTTTCAAAAATGACTAACGATTTTGATTAAAATATCATATGTTTAAGATATTTTCATGACAACTGAAATGTTTATCTCAAATTTTCTGGGGAATGTCTCCAAAAGTATTCTTCATTGTGAACGACTTTTGCATAACTGGTAAACCATAAGAGATAGACAAAATTTTACTACACAAAAAATGTAGATCCCGTTTAAATGCACAATTTATGTCATATACATTGTTTTTGTTGAGTAAACCATTTTCGAGATATTGCTTGTTATTCCCTTAAATTTTTCAATACTTATTTTCTCAAATGGGAATTCCTAATTCATTTTTTTTCTTGGATATGCAAAGAGTATTAATCTGTGGCAAAGAGAATGGTGTTGTACCTAGCAACCAGCTATTAAAGAGATATTTCTATGCTTAAAGGCTACCGTATTTCTATATTGCCTTGCAAATACAAAACAAGGGGGGGCATAGTACGCCTTAAGCGATAGTCAGATATTTTTAGAACAGGTCGCTATGTGTAAAATGTAATTCTCTTTCCATGTAAATAATCGTTTCTGCAAATGTTTATCTCGATGAATATGAAATAGATGAAGAATAAGAGTTTGTAAAAATAGTTTGTACAAGAGTAGAGAAAGTCATGTGAGTGTAACACATCAAATTTTTTAGTTATGCTTTTTACAGACACGCGAATGCACACATACAAACGAAAATTATTTTCTGGATAAAGGAGACCCACAAAACCTATATTTCCAGTGAAATCTCAATACTATCTACTATAGGCATGTAGTAGAGAGTAAGAATAGTAGGTATGTAAACCGCATGTAGAAAACCTCACCACAACCCTCGTGTGAAATGCAAGGCTGGTTAACTATCTTGTGTTGTAACAGATCACACTCGGTAGTGAAATGAATACATTTCTCCACCGACACAGAATAGTTGTTTACGATAAAAGTGTTAAAAGTTGGGTTGTATTTTGCAAGTAGGAATGTTTGTGGAACGGAGCTGAAAGCTGAGCACATATAGCAAACTTACCAGCAACATAAAACC
The DNA here is from genome assembly GCA_030765065.1 of Deroplatys truncata. Classification (NCBI taxonomy): domain Eukaryota; kingdom Metazoa; phylum Arthropoda; class Insecta; order Mantodea; family Mantidae; genus Deroplatys; species Deroplatys truncata. The sequence goes on from CM060984.1 coordinate 156,583,911, forward strand.
ACTTTTAACACCTGTAGTCATATACTATGCTTAGGCAGCATAAATATTAAATCATAAAGCATCCAGCTGAAACTTGTGTGCAAATAGCAGTATTACATTCGAACATAAGCAACGGTGAGCTCTAATCTGTTGTTGTGTGGCCTTCGTTGTGGTTTAACCTTCATAGCATCAATGGTGACAACTTAATCACTTATAGAATCATAGCAGTCTGTAACATGTATAAAGCTGTAACTAAAATAATTCAAGGAATACGTTTACAAATAATTTTATTAATAAACATATATTTTATTAAACACTATAATTTTTATTACTCCTTTTATATAATTGTGATGTTACAATTTGTAATATTAATTCCTTCTGCAGAGGAAGTAATATTGGTATTGATAAAAGCTTTGATTGCATTGTTTGGATTGGAAACAGTTGAAATCATTGGAGGAATCAATTTCCGACTCATTCAAATAATCTGCCATTACATTAATTGACGGAATTTGAGCCAGTATTTTTAACACTTGAATTATATAATATGTAATTTCAATAACCGCCCGCCTTGAAGCAATATGTATGTAATAATTTGTAAAAATGTATGTAACAGTCATTGCAAATGCTTATATTATTGTAAACATGTTCAATAATTATATGTGAATGCATTAGGTAATTTAATAATGTAAGAGCTGTGAGAATAATAAGTTTAAAATTGCTAACAATGAGGTAACCTTGAAGCAATAATGAGTTTGAGAGTTTAAATATTACTAGTCATGATTAGAGCAACGATAATGTAAATTTTGTGACAGTTTAAATATAGCCAATCAACAGCCAGAAAAAGCTTTAATTAAGTGCAGGTATTCTATTGGACTAGGATTAGCCAATCAGAGACTTTAAATACAGAAGCTTACGGTTTTGGACGGTTGAAATATGTTCAGTTGCCTGTAGACCTTGGTAGTGACCGGATGGAAGATGTGTTCTCTAAAGAAATATTACGTATTCGTGTGTAACGAAAATTAAGTATACGTGATAACAAAGTGCAGGTTTTAAATTAAAGAATCTCACAGCTCTTAATATCAGTGTAGTGCTATTTAATTTGTGCCAAGGATTAATAAAAAGAAGTGAATTTAAACTTAAAATCTGTGTAAGCTACATTCTTGTCGTACCACGCCCTGATTAAGAGAAACATGTCTCTAAAGTAAGATTGGCGCAGCCGAGGCAAACATAAACATAAATACTATCTATAGAAGCGGTTTAATAACAAAGTTAAATTTTTTTAAACTTGGAGCGTAACAACAAAAATACATCTTCAAAAATCGGCTTCTCATATGTAGCAGCATATTAACAATTCACTTAAAATTTGACGTTCATACATGGAGCTGATTAAATAAATAAACTCCAAGACAAATGCTACTTCAAGTTGGTTTCCCAAAGGTGAAAATAAATAAATAAACATTCAACTCCTTCAACTCCGAAAACTCCAACAGTTGAAGAAAAATACTTCAAGTTGGCTCCCATACGTAGGGCAGTTAAACTAAAGCAACTATTTACCTTCTTCAAGTTGGCTCCCATACGTGGGGCACATCAATAACTACTTCAAGTTGACGCCCAACGTGGGGCTAATAAAATAAATACGTAAGAAAATAACTTCTTCAAATTAATTATTATTTCACACAATCCGTGTGTTGGACAGGGTTAGAAAGGTAGAATCAGATGACTGAAAAATGCAATGCTATAGCCGACTGAATTTTTCAGTCATCTGATTCTACCTTTCTAACATTAATTGACAGTTATATTGCAAAAGTATTAATATTTTTACAATATAAATTATCTATAAATAGCCTAATTATATTGTTAAGGTTGGTATAATATGAAATTATAAAAAAGCACATTAAAAATCCTAAAACCTAGAAATTATATATATATATATATATTCGTAAAGAATATAATACACCAGGCTATAAAGGGTTAAAAGTATTATTTTATTATTATTATTATTATTATTACATTTATGTGATTGTGATGTTAATTGTGAAATTGTAACAATTTTTAATATTAATTCTTTGTGCATAGAAAGTAATATTGGTATTGATAACATTTAAATAAATTAAGTTTTATTTATGCACGCTCGTTATCTATTATGGTTCTTAGCGTCCCATTCTATATTGGGCGTGAAAGATCGAAATTTTCTTTTACGTGCCGTAAATCTACGATACGGAACTTTACTTCCCTTCCAAAGGAAATCATGCTAAGGATTTTTACGCCCGAAAAAAAATCCATCGCCCTCTGCCGGGTTTGAACCATACGCTAATATGGTAACCACTACACTACGGAGGACGACTTGATTACGTCGTTTGGATTGGAAAGAGTTGAATTCATTGGAAGAGGCAATCTCTCAGTCATACAAACAATCCGCCTTTACATTGATCGATACAAGGTATCCCCTAATATACATATAATTTCCATCATAAGAAACAAGGGCGGTAAGAGAAGAGTATTATAAAAATATTATTACATGAGTTTTATGATTTTCAATTTCTAGTATGAATGACTTTGGTTAAATGTCCTAATTTCAATGTCAGCTGTCTAAAAACATCCACTTCTGAAGAATTCCTAGCACCGAGTACTTGAATAATCAAATGCAGCACTTTCTGTTTTGCAGGTGAACATATAAAATATTAATATAGATTCTTAGAAGACAGGTTAAGTTTATTATACAAACCTTTGTCGTTTCATTGCATTCCTTGGAAATAACCCCCTTTAATACTTCATTCCTTTTTCTATGAAGTTCCGTCTGCCCACACAGTTCAGTAGTATTAAGGTCTGGCCTTCCCACGACTCTGAAGGTTTTGAGGTCATAAACCCTTAGTATTTTGCTCAATACTCCATCAATATTTACAAAGTGTTCGAAACTTGCGGCATAAAGCACTATTACTTTCATTTTTACGTCTGTATAAGAAGTTTGTGGTAAAACGTGAGAAGTTTCCGAGAACTTTGACTCATCTTGGTAACTTTTTGCTATGTTCGATTTCACACAGGTCTACGATATTAATTTGAATCTGTTAGCTTAGTGTAACCTTAAGTGTGTTTATGCTCCCCATAGGGTAGCAAGAAAGACGCCCATCTTGTTGTTTCATCTGTTTCTTCGTAATCCAGCTTTTAGAAAGCAAGTAGTGGTACAACATAAAGAAAATCACAAAGGAATGGCAAACCCATATACAAATAAAATGTTTTAACAATAACTGTATATGTAATATTTACTGAGTGATGTCTTAGGTGAAACCTTGCTCGTATTCGGGAGGTACCGGGTTCGATTCCCTTAGGACAAGGTACCCTGGGTTTTTTCGTGGTTTTTACAGGTCAGTAAGCGAATGCTGGAGTGGATTACACGCTATCAAAATTCTTCTTGTTGCTCATTTCCTCTCATTTCGTTTTCTTTAATCTTTCAGATTAACAGGGTTAGGCGCGATAAATGGTGGTGAACAGCTAACGCATGGATGTGCTTTAATGAGAGAGTTGTTTCTTCCTTGGCAAGAAACCTTCCGCCCGAACCTGTCCATGAGGATAAGCTACTCATCGGAGGGGTGCCCGTTGATGCCCTCTTGTCTCGTTCCTTCATCTCGGAATTTACATAGTCGCAATAGGCCTATCCTTCGCCGCAGAACTAAAATCCTCCTGCGTTTCTAATCGCTGCCCTCATGCACTATTTTCTTATATTATCATTAGTATGCAAATGAGTTATTATTATTATTATTATTATTGCATGTGCTTTGCATTTTGCAGGACTTATATTAATGAAAAAATAAGCTACATAAGCCGATATAGAAACGATATTTAGACAATAGCTGAAGTTAAATCATTTAATCATGGCAGCTTCATTACGAAAACGAATTTCAACGTTAAACATAGTCCAAAACGGTGTTTAAGAGCGGAAGTTTAAACACCGTTCAGAACACTTTAACCTCAAATTATCCGAGTGGCTTTCCTTCCAGGGCGGCAGCTTTTGGTGGAGTAATTGGAAGTTTTGAGAAACTGCAAGGGTGACAGGCGTGTATCATAGCGCAACAATGCAGTCTGTATGAAATAACTAAAGGAAATGAAGCGTTTCACAAGCATGCAGTAAGAAGAAAGTAGTTCACAACACTTTACCAACAAATATTTATTCTGTTTGGTCTGTTGTGTAACGCAAATCAACGGACTGTTAAATGCAAATGATTACACAGTGTCTTTAACTCGCCTAAAATAATTATTCCTTAACTTGGTGGGTCTGTAAAAATTGTTGAAATATTCTGTTATTTTTGCTACGTTATCTTCTTCTTTTCGAGTGTACATATCTTCTCTGCAATAACTCCATGTGCCGTAATCCTTCACAATTCCAAATAACTATTTTCTTCAATTGGAATGCTTATTACACATTTATCCATGTTTTCTTTTGAAACATAAACAGATATGTGGTCGTTTTTGGTTATATCTATGGTTTGCGTTATCCGTATTTATATAAAATTGTGATTGGTGGAAGCTATCAAACAATCCAATGAAAGATATTCCATATTCGTTTTCCTTCTAATGCTTTGATTTAAACAATGCTGGTCTTAACACCGGCTGAACACTGTTTAAGAATAAGGAAATTACTTAAACGTTGCTTGGGGAGAATATGTGTAGCTGTCTACTTTAAGTTTAATAGGGAATTATGAAATACAATAAATATTATTTTTATTGCTTTTCTGATTATTTTTTCTTCAAAACGTATGCTTTAAAGGTATGCTTATAATACACTTGTCTTAAATAGTTCTACAAATTTAAAGCAGTGAAGTACTGGCTAATGCTGATGCATGGGGATAACTCCAAATTACGATTCTAAATGTTATAAATACCAGCGAGAAAGCCTGTCTGCTAAGTTTTGGGCAGCTGATTTGGAAAGGGGTTTGAGGAGAATAAGAATGGGGTCAGTATGGCTAAGAGCTGAAACAAATGACAAAAACATATGGAAAGGTGTTAAAAAAGACTAAGAAACATCAACCAACAGGAAATAGAATCGGATAGTAAAATTAAACCTTCTCTAAGTCTGCAAATGAAATAAAATTTACCTGGGGTAAAGAGGCATATATACTTAATTTAGGAAGAAAGGAAAGATCAGGAATGGCATGATTTAGACTGGGGGGCTGGAGGGCACAGAAAATGACTGACGATTCTGGCAGGAGAATTTGCCTATTCTGTCATTTGGATGAGGACTGGGTACATATTTTGGCGGAATGTGCACAGTGGGAGAACCACCGAACGATTACACTGAAAGAAAAATTCTTAAGTCCCTCAAGAAAGAGATTGGCATGTTAGGATCTATTGGCTGACCAGAGGAACTGGCAAAACATGGGCAATTTTTTAGCTAAAGTGCGCGAAGCTAGGTCAAATTTGTTCAGTTAGACGAAGGTAATTTATCTCTATTTCCCTTTTTTGTTCCTTTTTGTTGTGTTTTCTTTCTCTGTTGTTTATTTTGTCACCCTATTGTATCTTAAATATGCATGTACGGTCAATGACCCATGCACTAAATACTTGTAAAATAACTTCAATAATTTGAAACAATAAGGATACCTTATCTATCTATCTACAAATTTAAAAATATGTTTTAATGTAGCAATTTTAAAGAAAAAAATAAAAATATGTAAAACAAATGCTTTAGGTTCATAACATTCTTCCAAAACTGTTATAACATTGGGAAGTTTTCTGATAGAGAGACATTTTTACATTCTGTTTTTGTTTTGTAAGCCATGTTGGTATTCAAATATTTGCTTACAGGTTTTTATTCCTCGAAACTTAAAGTTTTCTCTCCAAGTGTTCCATTTTTTTGGAAACTATTGAACTAAGAGCAATGAAACTTGGAACACAAATGATTCATACAATTCTACACCTTTTAATGCAATATTATTCAATAAATTAATTAGTTTATATTTTTCCCTGAAAGTTTGGATAAATCTGTATCCAAAAATTAACAAAAATTTAAAAATAATACTTCACAGTTGCCACTCGACATAATACAATATGCCTGTTTCTATTAACTGAAATTTTCATTATTAACAATAATGAACATTAGGCTAAAATTGCAGTAAGCTTTAGGATAGAAAAGCTTTTGGGTAATTGTTGAAAATGTATTAATTGATTCATTTGAAGACATTTTCATACTTCAAGTTATAATTGAAAAATTCAAAAACAGATATGTAAAATAATTTGTTTCTATTACGTTTTTAAAACTAATCAATGCCTGCACAATTTCCTCCGTATGCCATTGTTTTAAATTGAAATTAAAGTTTCGGAACCCCCATAATAATCCGGTTGGTTAGCAGCATGTATCATCAGCATATTAAAAATGTAAATTATAAATAAAATATTTGTTAAAACAGTTTATATAACTCATTAAAATTATGTGCTTCATTTGTTTTATATTCTTCATATATAGTAACGTTTTAAAATTAAACAAATGAAATTTGTTGATGTTTATCTTTACATATGTACCCTGAGATTAAATGTGAATGTCGTTGCTACAAAATTACTAAACATGAAATTGATATAAGAAAACTTATAAATAATAATGATATTCAATCTAACAATAATGAATGGTAATTAAAGTTAATATTAGAATTCCTATAAATATTAATTGTTCATTAAAGTCATATGAGGTGTAAGGAAAAGATTAAGTCAACTGCAGATCCTGCGAGGGCAATTCCAGCTGAGCTCAGGGTGTCTCACCACGCGGTTCCAGTTCCGGCCATGGCGCTTTATTTTTCAAACTCATTTAACTTTATAAATGCTTTGGAACATAAGGCATATGTGAAAAATTAAAAGTAAGAATATTTGATAATATTTTTAAAAAAGATCATTTGTAGTTTCTAACAAAACGCAGCGGTGAAAGTAGATTAGTAAATTGAGAGAAAACTCCATTGTGATATCTTAATTAGTGGAGAGAAAATTGCTCATTAAGTTTGTAAGTTTAACACTAACGAGATCGGCCTTTCATACATACACCCCATAAAAATGTTATTATTTTAATTGTTTAGTACCCCAGAAAAACAGCTTTACTGTTTTCAAAACTGCATGTGCCATTAAGCGGCAAAGAATAAAGGAGAGGGGTAGAAGGCGGTGGGATAAAAAGGAAATAGGAAAGAAACACGGAGATGGAGGAAAAGTAACAGAGAGCACCAGAGGGAGAGAAGAGGGAATAGATAAAAGGAGAGAGAGAGAGGGAAGAATCTCCCCATTGAGCATAAACATATTTCGATATTCTTTGGAACAAAACGTAAGAAGCAGTTGCTGAGAAAATGAACTTTCTATTCGTGTCGAAATTTATTACAACCTCACCTACGACTCGTCTATACGCATCTCAACTCGTAAACAAACAAAAATGTTCTTCAGAACTCGTATCAACGAATGTTATTAGATTTATAATTTAAAACTTCTTAATATGAAACAAAACACCCAAATACTATTGTAAACTGGAAGAAATAAAAGACAGACACCAAGGAAGAATGATTTCTTGTAGTAGTTTCTCTCTTCATGAAACATTAGTAATCTGGGTTATGTACCGAGCCCTTCAAGTTTGCCCGAGAAGTTTGTTTGTCTGTTACGTAAATGTGTTGGGGTTCGTAACACCTCTGGAGTACACAACAAAATGTCTCGTGCAGAATCCAGATAACATCGCAACCTGCCTCGTGTTTTACTTCACACATAAACATGTGTTACTGCACAGTTGCTCAGCGCATGGAGCGTCGGCAAGTCTGCTGATCACAGTGTTGGTTGAATTCCTAACTTAACCTAATCAGCATCGAGTGTATACAACAAGCAAATATCTCTAGCAATGTAACCCAGAAAAGAAATGCACGCATTATATTTTATTCGTATAAACTCTGGTAGTGCAGGGAAATTGATCCATTCACACGACTTTATCTACCGATGACAAATTAATTAAACATTATAATCTTCATACAAGAAATGGTTGCTGTGTTCTTCAAGATATATTTTTACCCAGGTACAGTTTCAAACTAAAGAAGGAGGTTTTAATGTGCAGAAACAACGTTCAAAAGTTTATTCGTGGTAACAATTTGCAATGGAAAGAAAAGGAGGAAAAAGAAAGAATCGCTAACTTTCAAGTAGATCCGTTAGGTGACGCTTGCGAAACTTACAGCATGGATATTTCGGAAACGGCTAGCGCTAAGAGAAACATTCATTTGACACAAATTGTGCATCTTAAGAGCTTTATATTTCTTCTTCTAGTTTTATTTATCTATCTCTTTGTTATACGGAATTATACAAAATTAAGTTAATAGGATAACTTAAAGATGTACTTACATTTTATTGTCCATATCAATAAATTAACCAAAATCGTTAAAGCCTTTTATGAAAATATGTAAAATAAGGCAGTTTTCCTATGTAAAGCGTACTATATGGTGACGATTATAGGTGCTACTATAGGCTGGCGAGCTGGCGTACTATAGGCTCTCTCTCAAAGTCTTCATATTCTGCTGAGCTTATATATTAGGTTTGACATTTAACAAATTTTAGAGTTATGTTGTCCATACACAGACACACTAACAAACTTGCGCCCGGTGGTCTTTTTCAAAATGTTTTTAAAGGGGCCCGAGGTATCTCAAAACGTGTGCTTCCAGTGAAATCTCGATATGAAATTATTAATGAATACAATATTTTCTTTACCTACTATAGGTAGGTGGTAGAGAAAGAAGAAAAATGGTTATTTTTCAGCATTCCAGCCCTGAAATAATACTAAGTTATAAATAATATTTCCAAAATAGCAGGCAATACACATGGGAGCAGCAAGTGTCCCATATAGGGATGAGGGAATTTAAGTTGGTACTGGATGTATAGCTCCATCCTCTCCAAGTGTCACATTTCTACCTCCCCCTTCCATAATTTTATACTCTTGACTTACAAGATGCTTTGTTGTAGCAAAAGATTGCTATGTGTGTTCTTGCTAATTCAGTTCCGTTAAATTAATATTAATAATGATCATATTAATAACGCTGGTGATAATAGCAAATTTATTGATTGAAGATTTTTTACTACCAGGAACACATCAATGGTATTATACGATAATAATAATAATAATAGTTCACAAAATCTATTATTATGAAATATATTCCTTATTATTATCATCACTTTTTGTTTTCTTAAATTCATATGGATTAAATTAACTATTGAAACTTATAAGACATCCAAATAGTACTTTTTGCAGCAAAACCTCTCAACTTTTTTCCAAATGTGCTTCAGAAGAAATATTGGACATAAATACTATGACCGCTGTGCAGTTCAGCGCTTCAGCTAACTCATTTCTCACCCACTCCCCTTTCTACAAAGTCGAGTCCCTAATCATGTTAGATTATGCCCACTATTTATACTTGTTTACGCGAGGAGACATCTCTCATCATCACACCTAAGACAAATATCCTTTGACTTACAATGTGTACGTGCTCCGAGTTTGTATCGATAATGCGTTGAGGAGAACGGGGTGCCACATCTAACCTGAAATTGCAAATACAAGCGTCAGGGCTAGAACAGAACAGAACACAAACATAGAGCTCATAGGCAGCAATTCTATACCAATAACGCAAGCAAACTACTGATTGCGACTGTGCAGCCCTGGGTCTGTGTATTCAGCACACGCCACATATATTAGGTAGAGTAGTAGTAATGTGTATTCCTCGCTCAATGGATATTTGTCCTAGCACTAGTCATCACTACACAGATGGGGTTTTAGTAAGTAAACTATCAAGTTAGGAACGCACTGAGGGTTGGTGACGAGAGTAGGTGAAAGCGCTTGTGTTTTTGCAGTGTTCTGTGTAAACAAACATAATGTACAGTTTGGAGACAGTACGCTCTACTTCCATAGCAGATAGACCAGAATTAAGGAGTTAGTAGGGAAGAAAGCTATTTATTTTTAGCTATTGATAGTGTGCAATAAAGCTACCTCATGATTTAATTTAGGTATTAATATACAGGAACCTGACTTACTTGTATTTTCTTTGACATCAAAAGCTGTGAATTTTTAAAGCAATCTCTTATTAACGTATGACACAGATCCGCGAATAATTCTGGTTTGGAGCTGAGGAGGTTGAAAACCCGATTTCCTCACTATTTCTTTCTAATAATTCCTTACTTTTCTTGAGTTTCAATGAATTACATGTTGTTTTAAGTGTCCTTTGAGCTCTATTTACGTCTGATGGTTTCCCCATTTGTGCTGATGTGTTTCATGCCAAATTCCGCTTAAACGATGCTTATTGTGATGATGTATGGACGCTTCTTTACTTTAGACATATTGCCACGGTTCTCCATTGGTCTATTATGCACCGAATAAATTAAATAGTCGCAACATAACCGTCTGTTGGGTTCGGGAAGAGAATTTCCGTCACAATATCTAACATTACTTCTACTCCGTGCGGTAACACAATTGCTTTCTCCACATATGGATGAAGGCAGAAGCCATGATCGCGTATCACCGTATTTGTCGCCAAACTAAAGTGTCTAATACTGGACATATTAATCATCTCAAGCTTCCTTGGGATAAGAATGTACAACAGATACTCAACATGAGAACTGACATTCTTGAACCAAGATTCAAGTTTGATTTGAAATTTACGGTCTCCTATCCACAGCGAAGTGAATGGGAAAGACTGGTAAAACCTCATAATAACAAAGGCCCAATCTGGTATACTGATGGTTCTAGAACCAAATCAGGAACGGAGGCTGGGCTTTACGGTAATGGCACCTAGATTTCTTATAGTCTTGGTACCTTAGCTACAGTTTTTCAGGCTGAGATTTATGCAATCCTAGCCAGTGTCATGGAAAGCATTAAAAGGAGATATAAGAATAGAAGTGTTCTTATCCTCTCAGACAGTCAAGCTGCTCTTAAAGCACTTGAATCACCATCAATAAAATCAAAGCTCGTCTCAGAATTCCGGGAATCCTTAATGACACTGGCTGAACACAATAAAGTTCAACTTATGTGGGTGCCAGGACACATAGGTATACCAGGCAATATGAAAGCAGATGAAGCAGCCAAGATTGGCAGTGAAATCCCAATTTTTGGTCCGGAGCCTGTACTGGGAGTGTCCTACAGACCAGTGAAACAGGCTATTAAGTGCTGGGCTCAAGCAGAACACAAGAACTACTGGAACTCAACTGAGGGCTGCAGACATTCCAAGTTGTTTATTACAGACTTGGATAACAGCCGGGCAAAATACTTGCGCGGTCTTAGTAGAAGAAGACTTGCATGGGCAACAGGATTCATTACAGGACACTGTGCTCTAAAGTTTAAGCTATACAGAATGGGATTGTTTAACAACCCTATCTGTAGTAGATGTCTAGAAGGAGATGAGACTGTTACTCATCTACTATGTGATTGCCCTGCTCTTGCGAATCAAAGAGCAAGTATTTTTGGCAATCACTTTCCAAAGATAGATGAACTATCGAAAGCCTCAGTTAGCAGTCTGTTAAGTTCATATCGAGCAACTGACTACTTAACTGATGAAAGGGGATGCGCAATAGATCTTAAGGTCGCAGTGCTTGGGCATAAAACCCACCCCTTTTCAAACTAGAACTAGAACACAATTGCTTTGTTTACTAACTAAAACCCTTCTGCCTGCTTATCACTTAAAATGCTTCCTACAATGTAATTTTAATATTATAATTTGCATAAAAGTCTCCTCAATGTAGATGCATATCAATTAAAAATTCCAAGCAATATTTGTTCTAAGATGCATGCTACTTTTCAACAAACTAGCGAGTTCAAATATGTGACACAATAATTAAGAATATACTAAAATAAGCAAAGTACAAAACACTGTATTCCCTGAATGACATTTATTTACAGTACATTTCATTAGTTCTTAATCATAATTAAACATTAAACTTCGTGGCTATTTCAAGCTAAAACCATATAAATGTGTTATAAAATAGATATTTCTTACAATTAAAAATGAAATTGAGTATTATTTATACACCTTTTTGAACTACTATGATTCTTAGCGCCCATTCTATATTGGGCGTGAAAGTTAGAAAATTTTGCTCAGAGCTGACATTTCCGCTGAAATGTTAGAACGTGTGCAGCAGTCTTTCCGTAGCAGACTGGAAGCGTGTATTGAAGCTGCCGGTGATCATTTTGAACACAACCTTTGAAGGTCTATGTTCTTTTTGCTTGTAAGAATTCACAGAACTATTGTAATTCCCCTCTTTATCAGGCTCGAGGTTGTTTACATGCCGTATATCTACAATACCGGACCACAGGTTTTGTTTCTCTTCCGAAGGAAGCCATGCTAATTATTTTTACTCCCAAATAAATCCATTGCCCTTCACCGGGTTTGAACTCGCGACCTCGGGAACTAGTGGCTTGCATGGTACCCCTACACTACGGAGGATGACTTTCTTAGAATCGATCGCCTAAATAACAATATATTATAATTACTGCTATCTTAACTGGTGTTAAAAGAATATCATGCCCCATCATCATCATTAACATCATCATCAATATTGAATCAGTTTCCATGAAGCGTATGATTATATTATGTTCCAAAGAACCATTTCAAGTAATTGTTTTTCTCATGTGTATCACAAGATCTCAAAGGAATAATTAAATTTGATTGGCGGGAGGATTCCTAGTAAGTATTATCTGCTATTGGAACTTGGAAGCAGGGTTCCGCATCGTATACATACTTTTAACTGTTATTGTAACGCAACCTAATCTACAATCAGAGCGTTATTTTTGCAAATGATTATAAAAATTCCCAAACATCGCGTCAGAGCATTGATTTTATAACTGTGTGAATAGACCAACGGTGATTTTCTGAAGCGGTTCTATTCTCGTAAAGGTTCTAAAATAATAGTAATTGTTTTCTTCTTCCCTTACCTGTAGAGTAATCCTTTACACGTCCACTAGACTTTGTTTACATTCTCGGATGCGCTTATAAAAGTGCTACAACTCCCTCTGTATAATCGATACTGACTGCCCTACAGATGGGAAGAACCGAGCATAAAATCCGGTATACTTCCTTTACAACATTATGTCTAATGCCAGATGTCCAGGAAGCAGTCTTGCCCGATTCTGTCTCTAGGCCAACCCTATCCACCCATTTTTCTCTCTATTGTTTAACTTGTGTTTGCTTATTTGTATGTAAATTAAATAAGGTCTTTAAAATATAAGCTCTTATTTTGTGACATTTTATTTAATTATTCTTATGAAAATTTCCACATAAAAGAGTAATAATTGCTAAATTTTACTACCACCCTAAATGAGAAAATGTCATGTCCAGGAGATGGAAACTTTCTAAAAAGTAAGCGTATCTTACATATAAGTATACAAATTAAAATTATTAAACAATAAAGAACTAAACTAATATACATGACAATAAAATAAAAATAGTAAGGTTAACCTTAAATTAAAAGGAAATTAATATTTGTAACACAATTCTTTGAAATAAACTCTATAATTTGTAAGAAAACAAAAATCCCGCATGTGTCGCATTCAATGAATTTTTCTACCAAACTTCTATAAACCAATCTTACAAATGCTTATTCTTCTATTACTTCCTGTAAATCGACATAAATGTTTGCAGCAATGTTTTTATTGCACATTTTATTGGGGAATATAGGAGGCTGAAGCGATAGACAGATGTTAAAAAGCGGGTGATGTGTGACGGTTTCAAAATTCCGGTCTTTTCATGATCGTAAGAAAAAACTAATAGCGACTTAGCACTTGCAAGAAAATTTAAAAATACAAACCAATAACAAGAATTATATCGGGAATGGATAATGCACAAAAATGTATTTTACATAAATTATGTGCCATAGCTAGATATAATGTTTTGGGTAGTTAAGTTTTTGTCTATTACTGTTACACAACATTTATTTTTAAAAGCTATTGGCATGCTATTTCCAGACATTTCAATATGTGTATTCCATATCCTAAACATTATTATGGTATGTTAATGAAGACCATAAAAGCCATATTTTATAATATAAAAATTACAAAATATTCCCATGAAAAGGGTATTTCGGGTTGGGGAGTTTCCTTGAAACTGTGTTGCATCCCTGGAAAATTCTGAACTTAAATACAAAGATTGGTTATCGGAAATTTCGTTTCTGAGTTACATTCGCAGACACATATGCGCACGCGGACCTTTTTCTAAAGATACTATTGTGAATTTGTGGAACCTGAAAACGTGTATTTCCGGTGAAATCTCTATATCCAATTCTTGGGTGAATACAATACTTCCTCTACTTAGTAGTTATGGGTTAAGTAGTACAGAAAGTAATACAAAATATGTGGTAAAGCTATACAGTAATAAACAAGTGAAGGTATACAATAATTAACCAAATTACTGCTGTGGTTGAAGGCTACAGTTATACGTTTGAGTTCAAACTAGCACGAGAAACAAAACATTTGGTTTTGTAATAATGCGAATGTGTTTTGGTGTGTTTTATATACCTACTTTAGTGCAATCTAATAAATGTAGTGGATTCCAATTCAATTTTTTCAGCCATATATAAATGAATCCTATTTGTACTGATATTAAGGCATAATGGTAATGATGAACGAACTGGCCCATCCTATAATACCGTATTAACAGACGGATTGAAACAAGGATTAATATACCATACGCAAACATTGGTGAGCATATTAGTCCGCTGTATGACAAAAAATCTGATTTGTTAAAATCACATGACTTTCTCTACATACTAATTTACCTTCCTGAAAGGGTTGTTTTTCTACTTCTTGTTAGACTTGGTAAATGTTTTCCGAAATAGATTAAATACACATTTTGTTATAGCTACATAAAAGCATACAGGATGTGGTCACGATTGTCAAGTTTATGAAAAGAAGCTCGCTATATGTAAAGTGGACTTTTATTTTTAATAACCTTTGCAGGAATGAAAAGAAAGAAAAGAAGTGGTAACTTCAAACGAAATTCTGACAGGAAAAATAGCTCGTGAGTAGCCAAAGTTACAATAATAATAATAATAATAATAATAATAATAATAATAATAGTAATAATAATAACACATCGTTCCTGAAATAAGATTTTGTCTATCTCCTACGTTAAACAAAATCCATTCAGATGAATGTTTCTTCATAGGCTCCTCACAGAAAATTCAAGATATACTTTTTATTTCTCATATCGATATGTCAAACTATGAAATTTTAATCAAAAAATAGTTAGAGCCATGGTTGAGAAAGTAAAAAAAATCTGATGTGTTACACTCATATGACTTTCTCTACTCTTGTACAAACTTACTTTTCAAACGCTTATTCTCCATATGCTTCATGTTAATCGAGATGTGAATTTTATTGCTAATTTTCTTGTAGATTCAAGGGGAATATGGTAGGCTTTAAGCCATTTTAGTCAAATATTTTAAGAGGTGGTTGCTATGTGGAGTATTCCATTCTCTTTACCAGGACAAAAAAAATGAATAACGAATTTGAGAAAAGTACAAGTAATGGAAAATTTAATAGAATAACAAGCAATATCTCGAAAATGGTTCACTCAACAAAACAATGTATGACATAAATTGTGTATTTTAACGCGATCTACATTTTTTGTGTAGTAAAATTTTGTCTATCTCTTATGGTTTACCAGTTATGCAAAAGTCGTTCACAATGAAGAATATTTTTGGAGGCATTTCCAGAAAATTCGAGATATACATTTCATTTGTCATGAAAATATCTTAAACATATGATATTTTAATCAAAAGCGTTTAGAGCTATTTTGGAGAAAATTAAAATTTTCGAAAAATGTTCCATGTAAAGGGTAATCTGGGGTGGGGAATTTTCTAGAAA
Organism: Deroplatys truncata; assembly: GCA_030765065.1. NCBI lineage: Eukaryota > Metazoa > Arthropoda > Insecta > Mantodea > Mantidae > Deroplatys > Deroplatys truncata. The sequence goes on from CM060984.1 coordinate 156,599,725, forward strand.
ACCTTTGTGTCGCATCTCTGGAAGATACTGAACCTAAATACCAAGTTTGGTGTTTATCCGACTGTTCGTTTCTGAGTTATGCTGTTCACAGACACCCACTACACACACGGATGTTTCCAAAAATGCTTTTTTTGGATTCAGGGGGTCTCAAAACATATATTGCCGGTGAAATCTCGGTATCGAATTTTTGGGTGGAATACACTTACTATACGTAGTAGAGAAAGTAAAAATAACGAAACACTTTCCAAATAAAGGATAGTTTGTGGTTGGTTTTCCTTGGAAATCTTTGTGCAACATGCTCGGAAAATGCTGAGCTTAAATACCAAGTTTAATACTTATCTGACTTATCGTTTTTGAGTTATTCTGTTTAAAGGTACACACCCACACACATCTCGATATTGAATTTTAAATGGAATGCAATGCTTCCTCTACCGTCTATATGTAGGTGGTAGAGAAAGAGGTAAGAGAATTTCTGCCATTGAAACAAATTATGTTTAAATCGCTAAAGTTAAGTTTAACACGCATTATCATATTACATTAGGTTTTACTAATTAAATCTGATTTTAGTGAGTCCCTGTTTAGATGGTAATATTTAATGGTATCAACATGATTTTTTCAATTCCCTTTATAAGGTTCTACTATGTTATGCACATAGCTATTTAATTCTCTGAAAGAATGTCATTTACATATATTTTCTTAACGTTCCTTATTACCGGCATTTGTCTCCCTAAACTCCAAGAGACGCTTGCCAAAACTCAGGGGAATATCTCTTCCTTAATCACGCCATAAATATTAAACCGAAACATTAACTAAGCGACTAATTAAATCGAAAAGATGGAAAGCAGCACGTGCGCTGAATTATGGAGCGTATCTTTCCGTGCACGTAGCACGAGGGGACCTAGTTTTGTTGTCGCCATGGCAACGCTTGAGAAAGAGAGGGGACGAGTTGTGGCTGATCGAGGAGTAGCGCCAGTCACGTTACCTAGCGACGCGAGCAGGTGGAGTAGCTGTGCCTGGTGGCAGGGGGTGCAGATCGTGACCATTCCTAGCTCTTCACCTCAAGGGCAACATCCCATTTTAACAATAAAAACACTTCGGCACTGTACAAAGTTTCGGTCCGGATTGGATCTATCAAGTTGTTTGTGAACCGAACCGGCGCGGGAAGAGACACACTTTAGTGTACGTGCGTGCGCGTGAAGTGTGCGTGCGTGTGTAGCTGTGTGTGTAGATACGTCATGGACATAACCACGCCCACTGACTCGTCATCTTGACCTCTGACCTAGAGAGAGACGGGGTATCCTTCATACTTTACCAAGGAATAACCCTCGAAATGCGAAACAAACCAGGTGAGTCAATAATTGGATTGTTCCTATGTTATCTATAGATTGCAAGGTCCGAAACTCAAACATGCCTTCAGCTGACCGTTCTCTTTAAGGCAAACCATTCTTGTCCCATAATTTTCAAATTTTTATGTGATAATTGGCCAGCGATCTATAAATAAAACTAATTTGGAACCTTTTAAACTAAGTCATTACTGAGAAATTATTTACTAATATTTTAGGTTCTAATTTTGCAGATTTTGAAAATACTCCTCACTAAAACTTAATTTATGCATCACTAAACCACAATAAAAAAATATGATTTGGACTTTTTGGGAAATGTCATTAGTTTGGCTGTAAAAAAAAAAAGATTTTCAAACGTTGCTATCATACTTTTCCTCATTTTTGCACTAAGTACTATGTAGAATATTTAACTGCACAATCATTATACATTATATTAAAAAAAAAGCCCATATCGGTTTCTTTGTTTAACAGTTCTCCACCATGGCTAAAACATCAGGAAAATTGGTTGAGATCTGCATCACGTGGAGCAATTAGAATACTAAAAGATATTGGAAAAAAGTATTGGAGAAAAATACATTTGAAAACTGGAGTATCAATCAAAGCGTGGGTACCCACTTTTTAAATTCCGAATTAGTTAAAAAATATAACAGCTATTGCAATGCTGAAAGCATAATAAGAATCTATAAAATACTGAATAAAACTGAAAAATCCGAAAATCGACTTTTTAGCCACTTTTCGACAACATTTTACCCATGGATGCCTCAGTAGAAACCAACCTGTGAAAATCGACGGAAAATTTGAAACATACAGACTTTGTGCAGCAATAAAGTTATATTTTTAAGAGGAATGGATATACAGGGTGGACCATTTAAGTTGACGTACAATATCACCAAAACTAAGCGTTGTATAAAGAAATGCCTTTAATTTAAGCTGCTTGATATTACGGGGAAAGTAAATGCCATTAGTCGTGTTTTATTTTGAAGACGGTGTGATGGTCATTTTAGGCTCAATTTAAATTGAACCTAATTGTAGGTTCCCATTTGAAAATATTAAATTGACCCTAAAATGACCATCATAACGTCCTTGGGATTTGCTTTCCCCCATAATATCAAGCAACATTTACTAAAGACATTTCTTTCTACAATGCTTAGTTTTGGATATATTGTACATTCTCAACTTAACTGCTCCACACTATATAATGTGCAGACACTAAAACCATTAAATGTCAGTCAATCAAATTGTTTCTTGCGGTATAAAATTTTGTCATTTACCTCCAAAATTTAACCAAAACTCTTAAAATAATAATAACAAGTAAAAGTTAACAATGAAAATTTCAAGAAATTAAATATATCGAATTGTGTGCCTTTATAAATAATTTGTATTAATTAAAAAGCTTAAAAAATAATTATATACTTTTCAATATGTTTCTTTAAGTAATTCACGTTAAATTATGTGATAAGTTTGCATGACAGATTTTTTGTAATATATTGGAAATAGGTCTAAAGTTTCAAAAACTTAACCACAAGGAGGTTTTCCTGTAAATAATTAAAAAGCAGGGACTTCATCCTAAAATTGCAAGTTTGTTTTATAACATATCACAAATATCTTGTAAAATACTCAAAATAGTTGCTTGGAAATCTGTAGAATATTCAAATTTTACACGCTGGTCACCTTAAAGATCTATAAGTGACTAATTTTGTTGCAGTAAAATTAGTTATTGCACACAGTTATCTGTAATTTCTGTCCTAAATTAAAATATTTACTTTAACTGACACCTGATATGTTAACAATCATCTATATAAAGCTGTAATTTTTTCTCACTAAGAAAACCCACAACTCCGCTCATGTTATTGCGTTACTGCGGTAATTCTTTTATTCATGCCTCTTTCTCCCTCACTAATTTAGTTACCCCCTCTCTCTCTCTCTGTATCTCTAATTTTGTGTGTCTAAAATTACTCAGCCATTGTTAATTCTTTCGCCGTTTTACTTGCACGCTGCACAACACTTTCAGAATTGAGGAATTTTGGGGAGAGGTTAAGGAAAAGAGAAATGCAATATCCGCTAATATGTCGTCCTTATTAGGTTACCATGGGGACTTTCCGAAATTACGATTATAAGAAATAGAGGAAACAGTTCAATGTAAAAAGATTCTATTTCATTGTAAAATCATTTGATAAAGAATACGGACGTAAATTGAATTACTTTAATGTTATTCAGGTTTAATGATACTTAAAATTGATGTTGCTAATCTCGCATTGGAAAATAGCCCATTGAAATATGCCCACCAATTTCCATAAGTATTCATTAAAATATTGGGAAATATTGCAGTTTTTTCCAGGCTATCCTAGGCTGTGCTCTAAGAGAGCTTTAATATTATCATGGTAATCGAATTCTCATCCTCGTAGACAGTCAAAGTACTTTAAAAGCACTCTCCTCAATCATGTAAAATCGAAATTGATATCGAGATACCTAAATGTCCTGATTCCCCTGTCATACCGCAACAGGCTCGATATGCGGTGGATGCCGGAGCATTAGGGTATCAATGGTAATTAAAAAGTTGATCAACTGGCTAAAAAGGATACTGAGATACCCTATATTGGCCCTGAACCCGTGGTTGGAATCAGTACACGTACTGCCAAAGCCAGGGTAAAAAAATGGATTAGGGAAAAACACCAACCCAGGTGGTATGTCTATCTAGGACAAAGCCAAGCCTGGAAACTTGTCTTAGGTTCTTTTCTCGGCGCTCCTGAGATTGGATAGAACAGGAACAAGAAAAGTATTGCATTAATTTCTGAACTTCAGGAAACGTCTACGTAAAGTAGAGACATACAAGGGTGCAGCCATCTGTAGAATGTGCAAAGAGGAAGAAGGAACTGCTTCGTACGTCCACTTTGCTTATTCCTGGCAAAAAAGGGGCTTACTCTTTCCATAACCAGAAAGATCTAAGAAAGGATGCTGATATTGGAGCCAAGATACTGCAGTTTGTTCAGGGAACAGATTTTGGGAAACCATGAAAGAATCCTTTCCAGTGGGTTTACACAATAATCTTTTAGGGTGATGTACGATAGGTCGATTAAACACAAACAAAAACCCGCTGTCATTTAGTCTAATCTAAAGCAGGTTTATGATAATCCTCATATTTAGAGCGCCTTTTCTCACTGAAATTTGGGTTGTCAAATTCCCGCGTTCTTAATATGCCATATACACCTGTTCTAAGCGAGATAACATTATCTTGCATACCAAGTTTCATAACAATCCAATCTACCATTGTCGAATGAGAAGATATACGTTACATGTATACATAGACTGCATAAAAATTCTCTTTCACTTTTAAAAAAATCTGATGTGTTACACTCACATGACTTTCTCTACTCTTGTACAAACTATTTTTACAAACGCTTATTCTCCATATGCTTTATGTTAATCGAGATATCGAGATGTCAATCTTATTGGTAATTTTCTTGTAGAAGCAAGGGGAATATGGTAGCTTTTAAGCGATAGTCAAATATTTTAACGCTGGTTGCTATGTGGCGCATTCCATTCTCTTTGCATGTCCAGGACATAAAAAAAATGAATAACGAATTTGAGAAAAAGTATAAGTATTGGAAAATTTAAGGAAATAACAAGCAATATCTCGAAAACGGTTCACTCAACAAAAGAAATGTATATGACATAAGTTGTGTATTTTAACGCGATCTACATTTTTTGTGTAGTAACATTTTGTCTATCTCTTATGGTTTACCAGTTATGCAAAAGTCGTTCACAATGAAGAATACTTTTGGAGACATTCCCAGAAAATTCGAGATATACATTTCATTTCTCATGACATTATCTTAAACATATGATATTTTAATCAAAATCGTTAGAGCCATTTTTGAGAAAATTAAAATTTTCGAACAATTTTCCATGTAAAGGGTAGTCTGGGGTGAGGGGATTTTCTTGAAAACCTTCGTGTCGCATCTCTGGAAGATACTGAACCTAAATACCAAGTTTGGTGTTTATCCGACTGTTCGTTTTTGAGTTATGCTGTTCACAGACACACACACAGACACACAGACACACACACACACACACACACACACACACACAGAGACACACACGGACATGTTTCCAAAAATACTTTTTTGGATTCAGGAGGTCTCAAAACATGTATTTCCGGCGAAATCTCGGTATCGAATTTTTGGGTGGAATGCAATACTTCCCCTACTTACTATACGTAGTAGAGAAAGTAAAAATTCTGGAAACAAAGTTATCAGACAGAAAATTCTCATTTTAATATGGAGAAAGAATAAATTATATTAATGATTTTTGTTGCATTGGCTTTATAACGTTTTGAAAATTACACAAATGTTTCAACTTTTTCGTGTATCGTGTTTACCAAATTATTTTTACAAGCGTTTAATAGAGAAAATGTTTTAGTATACTACCTGAACCTGCTGTGAAAATAGGTTTGGATTTGACGGAAGAAAGAATTGTCAAATTCGGGAATTATCAATGTGTTTCCTGAACACACATCGGTGACATTATCAGGTATTATATAAAAAATTGTTCCACTAAATGCTAATAAAATCTTTTTGTAAAATTCATACACCAGAATGTTGAAAAATCAATGCAATATTGAGAAAACTATAAAACTGAAAAACGAAAAATCTTGAAAAACAGCAGAACACAAACTGTAGCATTATTAATTCAGCTGCTAGAATTCTTAAAAATGGAATCGAATATTTTCTAGAGTCGCTGTACACATTCACACTCACGTCGGGCGCATAAGCAACGTTACTTTTCATAACTTTATTCTGCCTTTTAAAACAGGTTTTTAAATCATACGTGGCAGCAAAGAAAAAGAAAGATAGATTTTTGAAATTTATTTGATTTTAAAACAAAATTAGTCTTAGTTCCTCTATACTTACCCCTTACAGGGGATAGACGAAGTATTATATAAAACAGTTTTGTTTATAAATGGAGCTTCTGTTTGTCTATCCTCTATGGAAAGCATACTTAGAAACTAAAACCTTAATGCACAAGACAGGCACGAATTTTCAGAAATTTTAACAATCCACTATCCAGTTTTACTTAGCCCCCCCCCAAAAAAGAAAGAAATTGAATGGTCTAATGCAAATTTTCTTAAAATATCAGTAGATCATAATGACATAATGTCAAAAACATAAATCTTTAATCTAATTAAAATATGTTTTTCTATTCTTGCAAAATTTAACATAACTGCAAACCATAAAAGACAAAACCTTAATGCAGGAATAATGTAGATGTCTTAGTCTTTACATGTTCGCTGCTGTTAAATTTTCCCAGAATCTATATGATATTCCTATAAATACGTTCATAACTCTATATACAGTTGACTGCTGTCTACACTTTCACCTAAATGATAAAAAATTTGTTGTGCAAATATTTATTGTGATTATCTAAGTATTCTCTAGATGCATCATCAGTATTTTTCAAATTTTGCTACCTGCTATTTTGTATTTAAATGCATAGTTATATCAGTATACTAAGAGTAACATCTCAAAAAACAGTATAAACATTTCAATTATATGTTGAAAGATTATTTTAAGATATGTAGTTTCATAATTTTGTTCTATTTTTAATTTTCCTGCCGGTTACTTAATAGAACGCAGAAGTGCTACAGTTTACCTAATAATTCTCTTTTGAGATTTCATTAGAATCTCAGATAGCGAGAAGGAAGAGAAAAAGAAAGAAAGAAAGATAACGCTCATAATTCAAAGATCAAAAGTTGGAAATGTAGTTAAATATAACATTTAATCTAATCATTTCCCAGAGCGCAAATTAAAAACTTTGATAATATATGCTCAAGCCTTTATATAGAAAACATATTCATGCTTTTTATATTCTCATAAAGACTATGACGATGTTAATTACAGCTTTTTAAATGTTTAAACAGTGACATGATATATAAAATGCATATCTGTAATCACTCGATTAAAGAGCTGAAAATTGTTTCTACAGGTTGCACGTAATTAAGACCATATTGTTTTTATTCAAAACCATTTATAGGAAATCGTTTATAGTGTATAACATAAAGGGGATGAAGTTAATTCGTAGATCAGATAACCCTCATAACTAGATTTCGGATTTTAGACTCGAAGACCTGTACCACTGCTGCAGCTGCCTAGAGAGGGCGATGAAGGCATTACTTGTTTATAAATAACACAATCTACAGTGGATATATGTGAATTTATCAGGAGTAGATTGTAAATGTTACACATCGGGGTTCTTTAAAGATCAATACATGCACATAAAATATAAAATATTGTATTTTAATATAAAAGTTCTGTCGTGAGGAGGACTCGTCCATAAGATAATTTGATAACTAATATCTCAAAAAGCTTAAAATGTACTGAGCTGAAATGCAAGCATGGCTTATATGTAAGTTACATAAAACAATGTCAAGCATTTTAATTAATCTGATATAATTTTTGGAATTTAGCATTTTCAGTGAAGCAGTGAGTTAAATAGATAAGAGTTTGAATGATTTCCTTTTGTGTTTTTATAAGTACACAATATAAATTAAAGAACAGTAACCGCTTATTTGAGCAAGTCCCAGGCGACCAATTTTCGATCCCGGGTCTCCCCAGCTGGCGCACGGTTACTCCAACGAACTGTGCAGCACCCACGATTGAGCAGAGAAAAATTGTCCACAGCTGCTGGGGTCAAACCCGGGTATTCCGCTTTGCAGCTAGCTAACATATATCAGGAACTAATGGAACAAACTGTTGGTATATTTATGAACAAAATGAGATAGAGAAATTGGATAATAATTGCATTATTTCGTAAAATGCGATAATGTGAACCAGAACTAATGCCAAAACTGATAAAAAATTTAATCCGGCTACATTTAACAGCATGGTTATTCGATTTTATTCCTAATGACACAACAAATAAAATTAAGGATGCTAATTACATTTAAATTATCATATTTATAAATTTCGCAATTAGGTTTAGCAAATAACATAAATACAATTGAATTAGATGTTTTGTTTCTTCTTTTGCTTTTTTGTGCTTTTTCTCGTATGTTTTGTTATCCTGACTTCTTGATAAAGTTATGCTGTTTAAATCTTAATTGTAATGCCTCAAGATGTAATATTAATAATATTATGACTGGTGCATCTCAAATAATTCTACGCATACAGTGATTAATTTGTGTCATTCCTTACATATATTATTTCTACTCAGAGCTAAAGGTGACCAGGGATGAATAGTCCAGAGGTTTAAAAAACGAGTGGGATGGTGGGTGTGGCAACTTTGTAAAGAGGGTAAACAACTTACTTAAAAGGAAAAAAAGCATGTTATCCTATAAATATAATATAACAGTAATAATAGTATTATCTTTATTATTATTGTTTGGTTTTTACATCTGTTGATAATTCGTAGCACAGATAAGCCTCATCTCGAATTTTAGGCCATTAAAAACAAATTTAGACATCTAAAAATATGCTCTAAATTTAAATAGCATTAAATATACATTTTTAGAAATATAAAAAGCATTTTCCACAACTTAAGCATTGCTGTTATGCTTCAAAAATATATTTCTACTTTCTAAAATCACTGTAAGGTTATAGGCATGTGTGTAGATTATACAAAGGAGGAGGGACACTAATCGTACACTGCGACCTACAGAAATCTATTGTGGCTACCACCCCTAGAAGGAAGGGATGAAGTGAAGAAACCGCAGGAGGCTATAGGCCACAGAGACGCGCGCAAGGCTCTAACAGTTCCAGGCTCGATGACCTAGACCACTGCTGGAGCTCCTTAGAGAGGGTGATGAACGACAAGTAGGCCTCTAGTGTCCACGGGAAGTACTCTTTCCTTTGAGCAAGCATCCACGCCATGGCGCCGCCATATGTGACGAAACTTAAAGTATACCTAAAAGATGAGAAGAAAACGGAATGAAGAGAAAATTATAGAAAGGAAATCATGGTAGATGAGAAACCAACGCAGCATTCGCCTAACGACCAGAGAAAACCACAAAAAGCCAAAGTCAGAGTGGATAGTAGACGGGAATCGAACCGAGACTTGCTGAATGCGAGCTTAATGCGCTATCCGGAGTCATTTTGCTCGGTACTATAAGATTGAAACTGCAATTAATGAGTAAGCATTAAAGATTACAATCAACAACAAAAAAGTAAAATTACAAAATTATTACGACTTAACCATTATATTATGTCTTAAATTATGAATCTCTGGTTGCTATATACAGTGTGGATCATTTAAGTTGAGACTGTACAATATCTCCAAAGCTAAGCGTTGTAGAAAAAAATGTCTAACAAAAGTTGCTTGAGGTTATGGGGGAAAATAAATGCCATTAGTCGTGTTTTATTTGGAGGACGTTGTAATGGTCATTTTAGGGTCAATTTAATATTTCTAAATGGGAATCTACCTTTTTTGTGTTCTTTTCTCACTCCTCATAAAAAACTAAACAACATTTGTATAAAGTACTTTGCAACTGTTTTTATACGAACGTAAATAACAACGAAAATTCTGAATGGCTGGGTACGAAGAGCGCAATGAATGGTTGGAACATCTATAGATGGTCATTTGAGGGTCAAGTTACGTCGTAATTGAAAGGCCCAAACTGGTATACTGATGGTTCTAGAACCAAATCGGGAACGGGGTCTGGGCTTTACGGTAATGGCACCAAGATTTCTTATAGTCTTGGTACCTTAGCTACAGTTTTCCAGGCTGAGGTTTATGCAATCCTAGCCAGTGTCATGGAAAGCATTAAAAGTAGATATAAGAATAGAAGTGTTCTTATCCTCTCAGACAGTCAAGCTGCTTTTAAAGCACTTGAATCACCATCAATAAAATCAAAGTTCGTCTCAGAATGCCAGGAATCCTTAATGATACTGGCTGAACACAATAAGGTTCAACTTATGTGGGTGCCAGGACACATAGGTGTACCAGGCAATGAGAAAGCAGATGAAGCTTTGGTCCGGAGCCTGTACTGGGAGTGTCCTACAGACCAGTGAAACAGGCTACTAAGTGCTGGGCTCAAGCAGAACCAAGAACTACTGAAACTCCATTGAGGGTTACAGACATTCCAAGTTGTTTATTACAGACCTGGATAACAGCCGGGCAAAATACTTGCGCGGTCTTAGTAGAAGAACAGGATTCATTACAGGACACTGTGCCCTAAAGTTTAATCTATACAGAATGGGATTGTTTAACAACCCTATCTGTAGTACATGTCTAGAAGGAGATGAGACTGTTACTCATCTTCTATGTGATTGCCCTGCTCTTGCCAATCAAAGAGCAAGTATTTTTGGCAATCACTTTCCAAAGATAGATGAACTATCGAAAGCCTCAGTTAGCAGTCTGGTTAAGTTCATATCGAGCTACAGACTACTTAACTGATGAAAGGGGAGATGCGCAATAGATCTTAAGGTCGCAGTGCTTGGGCATAAAATCCACCCCTTTTCAAACTAGAACTAGAACTACGTCGTAATTGGGAACTAATTTTTGTATTTGGTTTCCTTATTCCTCATCACAAAATAAACAGTTTTTATAAACCATTTTCTAATGAGAAAACAACATACAATACGTATTTAATACATCACTCAGGAAATTCATCATACAATTCCTACATACTAATGCGACTTACACGCTCTACAGCTTGTACCATCAAAATGATGTTTGAGAAACACAGTACATAGTTAAGAACAGTAATTTAAAACAAATGTTTGAAATACAGTTGAAAAGCGACAGAGAGAACCTGAAGAGAAGCTTAGGAACATGCGCATAAAGTTCAATAGTTTTATTGGACATGGATGCTTAAGAGAGGGAATGAGATTCTTGGAAAACACTAGTAGCGACAATGAAACATTGGATAATGAGAAGGACTGTGAATCAGGAAACGACAAGAAATCCACCACTAACCATTCTTCCTCCTTGGAAGAGATTTTTTTTAGTTCCATTTAAACCCAACTTTTATTTACATTGGTCTTATTGGCATTGCCTATTGCCTATTGACAATGGTGTTAACTCGTGTAACTCTTGTCGTTAGGTGTCTTGCACTTCTTTGATTCTTTGTAACCATTAGATCATACACACTCTTATTCATAGTTCCAGACTGGGGAGAATAGGGATTAATCTTGGCTAGAGAAAAATTCCCCCACCCGGGAATCGAACACGGGACCCCTCGCACAGCAGGCAGTTGCTGTACCGACTGAGCTACGAGGCCAACCGGAAGGGATTTCTGCCGTACTGAAGTCACCGACCAATACCAAAAGATGACAAAGGCATCTAGAGAGGGCAAGCATTCTTTTCCTTTCTAGAAAACAAGTGACTAAGAAGTGGAAAATATAAAGCATACAGACTCAACCTCCTAAAGTAGTAAACCAAACCAGGAGTTTTTCATTCTTACAACCAAATTGTTACTAGGTATTTGAACCAAATCAATCCTATTGTATTCAAGACTATATTTCAAACCTGCATGAGCAAAATTGGTGAAGCAACACAATTATTAAAATAATCGATTTGAGGATCTAAAACTTTAAAATAGATTTAAATGGTCCTTTAGGCTGCACAAACCCCCTTTCAATTCTTTGCATCAATTTTATAATTGATATAATTTATCCTTGTTCTTTGTGACATATCAAACTGTACAGTGTACGGCAGTTATTATAAAACGTGAGTACATTTAACCAGTTCTAATGTACTTGTGCACATATCGATTGGGATAACTCCAGGCTCTGGCCCGAATGCGGGAGATCGTGGGTGCGATTCCTGTGGCCAATCTTCCTAACCTATGATTTTTATGGGATTTCCCCGGGTCGCTAGGCGAATGCTGGGAAAGCGCATTACATCCCTCGAATTTCCTTACCCTCCATTTCACCTCCATTCTCATTTCACTTCACCTTTCATCTGCTTAGCTGTTTCAGGATTGCAAGTGTCGGCGGGAGCCTCCGTGTTGCATGGCAGGGGAAAAGGATGCTCTATGTAAAACTTCGTCCCCCGGAAGGTGGTGGCGGTCTCCGAGTCCCGGGTCCCCAAGCGGGATGTGCAAGCCTGCAGGGGGAGGGGACATCTGTAAATACGGGACCGGGTCCGCCAACGCGAGACCACACCCTCGCAAACCCAGGAGAAACTCGTGGGCCTTTCCATTAGGAGCGGTGCCTATTTTATATACCGCCCCCCCTGCCTGGTCGAAATCGGTCCAGGACACTTCCCGCACCGACCCTTCCAAGCAGGGACGGAAGTAGATACGCCACTTACGCGCGTCAGGCCAGCAGGGCGAACCCTACTGGGGGAGACTACCGAACAATCTCGGTGGGGCCGACAGTTTCTAGCTACCGTCTACCAGCTATCCCTCATGGCTGGTGCCGGAGAGTCTCGAGGCGTCTCACAGCCCCGCCTGGCGGAATTAACCTAGCCAGGCGTACCCAATCACCCATGGGTATCGGGAACCAATGACCCGCCGAGTCCATCACAATCTGAACAACTCCCTTTCGGGAGGGGCTCAAATGTTCGGCCCGGTGTACTTCTGGTAACGTCAGAAGTACCACGAGTGCTAAGGGTCCGCAGCGCCCGCACCACGGCAGCTGAAGGGGTCGGAACCCCCCCTTTACGGGGAGGGGGAGGGGAGTCGGTTGTACCAGCTGCCATCCGGGGAATTTATATCTGGAGAGGTAGGGATCCTGCCCTTTGCCCTCTTATGTCTCCAGTTCCGGCCATCCTCTGTCTCTTCGGGGGCGCCCCGTCAGGAGCTTACGCACGAAAGATCTTCGTAGTTCGAGGCGATTAGTTCCCCTCCGCTCCTAGTCCTATTTGTGCACATAAAAATAGGCACTTAGCCTAAAATCCGAGGTTACCAAGAATGTAAAAGTACTGTTTTTGTAGTCCGAATTCAAATTACTTTTTAAATCTTTCAGGTAAATTAATGTAACTGAAAGTAATTGATTCATTTATTTATTTATTTATTTATTTATTTATTTACGTAAGTTTATTCTTAGACCAACACTTGAAATCTGAAAGTGCCGATTAATGTTTCACCACCGAAAAGCACTGCTGTTCCCAAAATTAAACAATGTTTGGGACGATGAACCAAAATCCTATTTTAGTCCATACTCTTATAATCTTCGTAGCCCCCCCCCCGCTCGCAGAAAACAGACACTTATCGATGAAAGATTTATAGAAATGTAACTTATGTGCGGCGGTGCGCGAGTTGCTTCTTGCGAACTGAAAGACAGACGAACAATACTAGTGTGTACTCTACATAGCGAACACAACTGAACACGAAAGCCATATAAAATATTGTGGTTTACCAAAGTTTCGGTAATAGTTTTATAGGGATTAAGCTTTTTAAATAAAAAATGTTACTTATTATTATTATTTCATCCAAAATGTTAGAAAAGCTGTACTTTTATCTTCAACAGAAATAATACACATTCGAGTGAGACTTCCTAATCTTCGGCTAGACAAACATTAAATAAGAACTAAAGGGATCAAAGATATCTATATGTTTACAGTTTTTATACCCGAAAATGAATCCGCCAAAGTTGTTCTTGTTAGGCAATATGCTCTTGGTTACCATTACTGCCTGTACTGAACATAGTATTCTTCTTCTCCCATTTCAGATGTGGGATTTTGAAAACCGTTTCTGAAAAAGCAATTGTGGTCCATAGTCGACCTATATCTTGTCTTTCAGCTGTTTTATAATTAAACGCTTGTTATGGCAATCACAGTCGATTATGGGATATCCTTCCGTGACGAAAAAATAAATAAATACGTAAAATAAAATAAAAAATTCATATGTACCAGTAGAGAATGCTAGTATTAAATAGAAAAGGAGATTAATGTAGTTTTTTAATTATGTTTGGATAGCTCAAGTAAGGGAAAGTTGGCAAGAATAATTAACATAGGTACCTACATAAAAATGGTAGAAAAAGAAATGTATATCTATACTTAACGCTGCTTACGAGGTATATTTCTGCATAACTAAACTTAAGGTCTTCTTATTCTTCTTCACTGCATGGATTAGGCAAATTGCCTATTCTATCTTCCTTTGTTTAGCTCCAGCTTTTCCTTGGGCGTCCAACACCTCTTCTACCTTGTGGTTTATGCTCCTGTATCAACGGTATTCTTTCATTATTCATTCTAATAAAATGCTGTTTCCAATTCTCCTTGGACTCTTCAGTTTTACCATGTACTTTATACATACCTAGATCTTCCGGTGTATCTTCATTTCGAAAGGGATTTCTTCTGGTACAACCTTTTACCCTTCTCAGAAATCTCATTTCTGCTGCTTGTAATTTACTTTTATCTTTCTCGCTCATAATTCAGGACTCACTGCCTTGCATCAACGTTGGAGCGGCCACTGTTTTATAAAATTTGATTTTAGTATCTTTTCTAGTTTTTTAGTTTGTAATGCTCTTGTTATTGTGCCACAAATTTGGAGGAACGTATTTGTTTTAATTTCTACGTCTGTATCGCATTTAAAACTTATGTTACGGCCCAACTACTCAAAGTGGAAGACTTGTTCTAATATTTTGCCTTCTATAATAAGTTAGATCCTTTAGGGTATTTTCCTTTGTGTGCCATCGCTTTTGGTTTACTTGATATTTTCATGTTATAATTATTTCCCATAACATTCAATTTATAGTTAAAAGCCATTTTCACTCGATTCTATTAAACCATCCCATCAGCACACAACAAAATATTGAAATATTAATTCCTACCTATCTGCACACCAGAATTTATATAATCTTTCTTTCAGATTTTCACAAGAACATCAATATAGATATTGAATAGTGTTGGCGATCCTTGTTTAACACCTTTATTTGTTAAAAAGTTTCGCATTTTGATAAGCCAGTATTTGTAATTACATTAGTTCCTCTGTACAGACTTTTAATTATTTCAATTAAACGTATGTAATATCCTCTATTATTCATTATATTCCATATTTATCTCTATCTACATAATCGAAAGTTCTCTCGAGGTACGAATCACCTTTTTAAATTCTGATACTTCTTCATTTAATAGTGCCTCTGATATATTTTTAGACGGTTATTAATAATTTCTGCATACGCTTTATATTCACTATTCAAAAGACTTATATCTCTACAATTCTTAGTCATCTCTTTGGCTATTTTAAAAAGTGAATTTCTGTTGTTTTCCATGACGAGGGGATTTTATAACCTTTCCAACATTCATTATATAGATATAATAATCTTAATTGATAAAATAAACCAAAATATTTTAATGCTTCAGCATGAATCTCATCTGTTCCATAAGCCTTTCTGTTTTTCATAATTTTCAGGCTGTTTGTAACTCTTCTAGTGTGATTTTGTTCCACATTTAAGGTGAAAGCATAATATTAAAACGTTATCTCCGCACACTTGTAGTTGGATATTACAACAATTTTACATGTATTGTTAGTTTATAGTGATAAACAGGAAATCAAAATTCTATCAAAAACTTTATTTTCTTCTAATTTCTGAATGTTAAGATTAATACCAAATATCAAATTCAACATTCTTTTCCATATATTTAAAATATTTGCTACCGATTGGCTAAAATACTAAAAAATATTTTTTAAAGAAATACGAACTGTAACGACTTCTTGTTACTACAAACTGCATTCAAAATATTACGATTTGTGATAATTCTTATTCTCATAACATTATGCGGTAAAGCAGATTTGGGATTTTACAACTCCCTGGCGAGTACACATTTAAACATACAAACCCAACTCCAATTTTATTCAGTAATATTTTCTGGCCCAACTGCAAGCTGGAGTCAGCTGTACGATCCAATACAAAAGCAGAATTCTCTTCGTGATCAATGGCAATGATGTCAACTCGCCCCCCTGCACACACGTGGATTTCAACCCCCAAGGGAAACAGCAGCCTAGGGGGAAGCATAGAGAGATGATTTATCAAGTTCATGCGTGTTGTACCGGTCCATTACCCAAATAAGTTTCTTGTAATTTTAGTAGTAATATTAACATATATATTTTATATCAATGGAAAAAGTTATATAAAGATGCTATCAATCCTTTTTGGTATTGATTTAAATTATAGTAATAAAGCCGATACTAAAACGTTTCTATAATTTACATTTCTGTATAAATAGTAGATGTTAGCCCTTTTATTAACCTGAGATTACATGACGACGGCAATTCCAGAAATAAGGTAAACTGCGCATGAGTTTCCGTTCCCACGCAGATGCATTGCGTATTTAGGGTAAGATAAGGTGAGGGGTATGATACAGTGTACTGGCTGAGTGATCTGCGTTCTGGTTCACAATGCAGACGTCCCAGGTTCGATTCCCGACTTGGATGTGGTAATTTTTCTTTAACTAGGAGGGCTGACCCAAAAGTACCCGACCTAAAAAATAAAACACAAAAATGTTGGGAAAAGACACCTTTATGTCTCTACATAGTCTCCTTTCAGCTCGATACACTTTTCCCAGCGATGTCCAATTGCCTCGATATTAGGTATAGTGAGAACCGTCGAGCTCTGCAAAATATCCATCAACTGCAGACTCCACCTCTTCATTCTTAGCAAATCTGTTACCACCAAGCCATTTCTTCAACTTTGAAAACAGAAATAATCAGAGGGAGCTAAATCTGGTGAATAGGGTGCATGAGGAAGCAATTTGAACTTTAACTCATTGATTTCGGCCATGGCGATAAGAGATCACGCAATGTCTTAATGTAACAAATGCGGCCGTTTTTGCTTGATTTCATAATTCAAACGCTGCAATAAGTTTGCATAATACACCCCCCCATTGATTGCTTTTCCTTTTTGAAGATAATCAATGAAAATTATTCCACTGGCATCCCAAAAAACTGACGCCATGACCTTGTCTGCAGATAGAACTGTCTTCGTCTTCTTTGGAGTCGATTCTTCCCTTTCAATCCACTGTTTTGACTGTTCCTTCGTCTCAGGTGTGAAGTGATGGACCCATGTTTCATCCATGGTTATGAACGACGCAAAAACCCGGCTTTATTGCAGCGAAACATCGCCAAACACTCGACTGAAACACCCTCACGACGCTGCTTTTGTTCCATTGTAAGTAAACGCGGCACCCATCTTGCGCATAGCTTTTTGATGTCTAAATTTTAGTTATTGTGCGATGTACATCATTTTTGAAATTCCTAAGATATCTGCTTGCTCGCGCACTTTCAGTCGACGATCATCCAATACCATTTGTGGATTTTCTTTACAATTTCTGGTGTTGCCATCTCGTTTGATCGCCCACTGCTCGTACGGCCTCGCTTAAACTCTGCCACCCAATATTTTACTGTTGTAAACGAAGAAGCAATCTCCCCCAAGAGTAGACTCTAGCTCAGCTTTAATACAAGTAAGACTAAGACCTTCAAATGAAAGTATTGTATCACATAACGATGACCAGTTTTATCCATGTTTACAAATTTTCTCAGAGTGTTTACTATTGATGGCTGCCAAACATTTACTAAACAACGTAGCATCGTCAAACTTCAAACTTACCCATTTGTTTGAAACAATAACCACCATCTATACGTCAGGTTGGGTACTTTTGGTCTGCCCTCGTATAATAACTTTATATCGTGAATGTGTTTCATTAGCAAAAATGAATAAACTTCAAGTAATGTCTAGCCCAGAAGCGCTACTGGTAGATCACTTGCCTACTGTGCAACGTATCCTGGTTTCGATTCCCGGTGGGGATTACCATTGAGCAAATAACTTGAGCATGTGTTCCGTGTCGTATGATCTGATACTAAATCTAGGATTAGCACAAGGGAACAAATGTTACCAACAGATGTCTCATAGTTAACAAGCTAAATAAAACCAAATCGTAAATATTTCAGGTGCATTGGCAATATTTTGTATGTTGCGTTCTGGTATTAGTAGACATTTAGGAAATAATCGTAGAAATCATAACATTTAGCAGGCTCCCCATATAAACTGCTGTTAAAGTTATATTGACCTCAAACAAACTGCATCCACGAATATTTGCTTACAATTTGTTGGCATGCTTTGTGTATTACCTTTATTTATTTTCCCAGAAAATGTAACCGATACAATGTTGAAGGGGAGACTAAGAAAATAATTAAATTGTTAGTTGTATGTATCTTACAAACTGGTATTTCCTCTTTAATATGGTATTTGATATATATTTTATCGTTGTAGGCGTCACATATATATTTTAATTATAGTGTTAAAAATCTTTTTATCTACTTCATTTTAATCCAGAACAAAATTTCCGGAAATGGCTGCATTACACATTTCGTTATAGATACAAACAGAACAGCGATATTCAAATGTTTTAGAACTTTCGCTATTCGCTGGTCTTAAAACTCATTCCATAACATCGCAAGAAACAACTGAAAATCGACAGGACTAAGTATTGAGCAATTCGAACCATTAATAACGGATATCTCAGAAATGGCTGATACCACAAAGAAACTTATTTGAAATAAATTGTTTTAAACTGATCTACATTTCTTGTGTGATATGTTTTCCTCTTTCACTTTACGTTTACCAGTTTTACAAGATTATACAAAATGCCTCCGGAATGAAGAGAACTTCAAAGGCTATTCCCAGAAAGCTTAAGATGTAATTTTATTTGTCATGTAAATATCTTTAATATACGGTATTTTAATCAAAATCGTTAGCCATTTTGTAGAAAATCAAAAATTTTGAAAAATTTTTCTTGTAAAGGGAAGTTTGGTATGGGAGATTTTCTTGAAAACTCGTGTCGCATCTTTGGAAGGTTACCGAATCTAAATACCAAGTTTGATGTTAATCCGACTTTTCGTTTTTGAGTTATGCTGCTCACAGACACACACAGGGACGTTTTTCTAAAAATGTTTTTTATACACGGGGGCCTCAAAGCATGTGTTTCCGGTGAAATCTCGGTATCGAATTTTTGGGTGGAATGCAATACTTCCTTTACCTACTAGGTACGTTGTAGAGAAAGTAAAAATCATAACTGCTACACATTTTGGACTAGAGATGTAAACTTTATACCATTCTTTGTGCGGAAGACATATGGTTTCTTTCCTTGCAAATAAAGGGTCTTTCAACAAGAGTGTTCTATCTTTAACATGTGATAGCTGCCGTTGTTATTGAGTTACAGCAGTCACTTTTTTCATGTGGTTACAGTTTTTAGTGACAAATAGCCATGGAACGTTACAGCATTCAGCAACGTGTATAAATTGTGAAAATCTATTATGAAAATGGATCATCTGTTCGCCAAACCTTCCGTGTACTGCATGAAATTTACGGTGTGCATAATCGTACCTGCGAGAGAACGATTCGGCGTTTGATCGATAAATTTGAAAGAAGTGGTTCTCTGTCAGCGATCAAAGAACGCCTGTACGTAATCGACGTAAGCGCTCCAACGAAAACATAGGCGCCGTTCGTGAGAGTGTACGCGAGAACGGAAACAAATCAATTGCTCGTCGAGCGCAAGGATTGGGGCCTTCGCCGACCACAACTTCTGAAATTCTGCATCAAGGCTTGACGTTTCACGCTTAAAAATGGTATTAACTCAAGAACTAAAGCCTAACGACCATAGGTTGCGCCGTGTATTCGCTGACTGGGCTATGGAGCAATTGGAAGCTGACCCGGATTTTTGTCGAAAAATCATCTTCAGCAACGAAGCCCACTTTTGGATGGATGGTTGTGTTAACAAACAAAATTGCCACTATTGGAGCAATCACAATCCAATGCAGGTTACTGTGTGGTTTGGATTTTGGTATGGTGGTATCATTGGTCCATATTTTTTCCAAGATGAAAATGGAGAAGTTCTAACTGTCAATGGAGAAGGATACCGGGCTCTTATAAGGGCCTATTTTTGGCCTCAATTGGATGATATGGATCTTAGAAACATCTGGTTCCAGCAAGATGGTGCCACATGTCATACCTCGAAACAATCGATCTTTTGAAGGAGAAGTTCAGAGGTTTCATCATTTCCCGTGGTGGTGATGTTAACTGGCACCCGAGATCATGTTATTTAGCGCCGTTGGATTACTTCTTGTGGGGTTATGTTAAATCTTGAGTTTATGTCAACAAGCCAGAAACAGTAAATTATCTTATGAATAGCATCACGTGCGTTATTCGTGAAGTTGGGTCTAATTTACGTTCTTCTGCCATTGAAAATTGGGTCAACCGCATACGCGCAACCCAACGAAGCCGCGGCGTCACTTAACTGATGTTCTCTTCCACACGTAATGACATTAATTATGTTCCAAAATAAAAAAGAAATAAACCTCTATCATTTATAGAACGTGCTTTATTTAGGTTCAAAGATAGGACACTATTGTTGAAAGACCCTATATATAAGGTTGTTTCTTTGAACACCATTTTCTCTGAATGACTTTAAATTGAGTTTAATTTATGGACGCTCTTTAGCTACTATGGTTCTTAGCGTCTCATTCTATATTGGGCGTGAAAGACCGGTAATTTTGCTCAGAAGCCCCTTTATCAGGCTTGAGGTTCTTTTACGTGCCGTAAATCTACGACACGGGACCACCGGTTTTACTTCCTTCCGAAGGAAGCCATGATAAGGATCCTTACGCCCGAAAAAATCCATCGCCCTCCCCGGGTTTGAACCCGCGACCTTGGGAACTACAGGCTAGCACGGTACCACTAGTCCATGGAGCACGACTGTGAATGACTTTTCTAGTGTAAATGGCTCATTTTCTCAAGGTAGTTATTCAAGGTAGCTAATT
Source organism: Deroplatys truncata (assembly GCA_030765065.1). Taxonomy (NCBI): domain Eukaryota; kingdom Metazoa; phylum Arthropoda; class Insecta; order Mantodea; family Mantidae; genus Deroplatys; species Deroplatys truncata. The sequence continues at coordinate 156,620,761 of CM060984.1, forward strand.
AAAACTTTAGAACGATAAGACGAACCTCTTAAGTGTTGTTGTGAATCTACTGTGGTTTTAATAAGATGACTTGTTAACGCTCAAAATAATTGCTGATACACTTTTGTCAAAATAATGATATAACTGAGAAAAAATCGTGTCATCCTTAATAAACAAATGTATTACATAAACATAGACCCTGAACTAAGAAGGTGTTCATCTACATCCTGTAAAAATTTAAATATGATATCTTAAATAATTTCAGAAACAATGGGTCATGTATTTATGCAGAATTCACACCAGCGGGATACGTTAGTAAGCTGTTCGCGTTTTGCAATTCCATCCACGTGCCTAGTGATTTATCGTTACGTTTTGTGATATGGTGTTTAGTTAATCTATGAGATTTCTCAATATTTTGTTTAATTTTAATGCTAGCTTTCGTGGTGTTTTAATTTATAAAGACATCTTAAAGGTTACCCGGGTAAAACTGGCGCATACCGAAGGACCCGAGAGGATTTAAGAAGTCTTAGTTCATTGCAATAATTTTAAAATAAAATGTGTGGTTATGTACTATTGTTGGTTGTAGATAATTAAAACTTGGCACTTAAAGCTTGATTTGATAGAGTGGAATTTGAATATTTCATGGGAATTCTCGTATGATAAATGCGACTGTTGGCAGTGGGAACATATAAATTAACAATAACAATGTGTCGGCTACTGCCCTGTAATTTATTATGGCTGTATTCCACTTCTAATGATTAAAAATTAAATAAAAATAAAAACATCGTATTTACTTCCTCGCATTAGTTTGCAGGCCTATGAATTGTATCATAATTGCTAGCACAAACTAATAAGGTTGACAGTACATACAATTAGAAACAAAATAGTCTCATTAAACATGGCTCGCAAACTTAGTTAAAACTTTTTCCTATTAGATACAAAATTAATTTGAAAAGTAGATATTTTGTATAATTCTCCATACCAAAATATTACATTGCCAATTTGTTACATTTTACGGTTACTGAACACCTTTGTGCATTAAGGGTGTTCCAAATTTTCTTGCATCTGGAGGCATGATTGTGCTCCTTTCGAATTCTTTCGAACACCTCCAAAGGATTTCGGAATTGTTAACAGGCATGCACAATTCCCTGCTCCAGTTTTCCAACCGTGTTAATAGAAGTGTTGTACACTACGCTTCTGAGGTGACCCCAGTCACAAAAATCTAAAAGGATTTGGTTTAGGTGATCTTGTTGGTCAAGATAACGATCCTCCTTGACTTATCCATCTTGTGTCATATCTGCATGTTAGATGTCTTAGAATATCAGTGCCGGTGCTTTATTAGGCAGTACCACTTACCCTGACATTGCTCGAAGCGAACATCCTCGACCAGTTCTGGAAGATTCTGTCGCAGAAACCGAAGGTTAACCCTCCATTTAGTTTTCTTGGAAGTACGTGTGGGTCAACGAGACGATCACCTGGTACCCCTGACCATATATTCAATGATAAATGTTGCTGATGTGGTGCTTCATAAACAGCATGTGGATTTAATATTGTAAAGTATGGTAATTAAAAATATCATCACGTCTGAACCCCGCTTCATCTTCTTCTTCTTCTTTCTCTGTTTAACCTCCACTTATGTAGGACTTACACCCCCCAGGACTTACAGGCGGGTGCCTGGGTCAGAGGCCCGTCGAGGAGCAGACACTCATGGATCAGACAGAATATCCAGGATGGGTGATCAGCCCGATGCCTGGTATGGGAGGAAGGAAGTAGATGAAACGAAATGTTGGTGAAATGGATGAAAGGAAAGGTGATGATGGAGCAGTCGGTGGAATGAATGGCGGGGGAAACCGGCGAAAACCCGCCCAGACGCCGCTTTGTCCACCATAAATCCCACATGCGGGTCCCTGGGATTGAACCGGGGCCGCCTCCGTGAGAGGGGAGCGGTCTAACCACTCGGCCATGGCGCCACCAAACCCCGGCTCATCTGTGAATAAAATATTACTTTACAAACCAGGGTTGACTACAGTCTTTTGTTGCATTCACTGGCTAACAGTCACTCTAGGATCAAAGTCTGGATCACTGAGACATTGAACTCGGAGTTGCAAAGGTACATCAATTGGGTAAAAAAATATTCATACATTACTGTGGCTTAATACAGGCACTTATGTGGCAATCCTCCTCGTCCAAATTCCTATAGGAAGTTTTGCTGCTTTCATAAATGTGTCCATAACCAGTTATAATCATATCCTCAACCTCAGGCGTAATACATTCAGGCTTACCTCCTCCCCTACCACGTGCGAAGCTCCCCTGTTCTCTGAGGTGCCTGATGGACTTTTGGAGTGTGATTTTCGCAGTGTCTTCCATATGCTTCTTGGTAGAAGCGTGCAGTCTCCCATGCATTGCCGATAGCTTATTATATTTGAAATGCGTGTTCTGGCATATTTTACTGTACTGTACCATTTTGACTACAGTACAGCACAGCTGGTACTCCTAACGGTTAACTTATTCCTACCATTTGAGACTGTTTACTTGCCCGTCCTGTAGGTTCTGTGGTTTCAGTAAAATGTCACTACTCGGCGATGTTCAGTTTTGGCGACAAAGGGCACAACCTGGACCGTGTCACGCAAAGGGTACGGCATACGATGTTAAGAACAACCAACTCCCTAGTGGCTCGTAGCCACACATTTACAGTTGTCTCGTGCTAACGGCTCGTTTGTGGATCCATGTTTTCTGGGACTTGGTTGATTGTATTTGCTTGTGCTGACCGTCCTATCGGTTTGCGCTATCAGTTATAACATAGCCTTTATATTTCATAACAGTATTTTTTTAGTTAGAACCGTTTCAGAGCCTTTAGCATCGGTTCGAAAATATTCTGATGTCACCTCGACTCTAAGGCTCTGTGTCTTAACTGCTCTTACTTCTGTACCAATTTCAATTAAATTTGAAACGTGTGAAACTCCTATATATAAAATAGCAACTCCGTCCTTTTAGCGCTTGACGAATTGTTTCATGCGTACAAATGTCAAAGTGGCAGTAATAGATGATTGGCAGTACCTAAACTACCTAAACGTCGTCCTCCGTGGTGCAGTGGTTACCATGCTAGCCTCTAGTTCCCTAGGTTCAAACCCGGCGGAGGGCGATGGATTTTTTCGGGCGTAAAAATTCTTAGCATGGTTTCCTTCGGAAGGAAGGTAAAGCCGATGGTCCCGTGTCGTAGATTTATGGAAAGAACCTCATACCTGATAAAGAGGCCTCTGAGCAAAATTGCCGGTCTTTCACGCCCAATATAGAATGGGACGCTAAGGACCACAGTAGTTAAAGAGCATGCATAAATAAATAAAAAATATAAAAAATCTACCTAAAAGTCAACGTTAAAAACAGTCAACTATCTATTAATACAGTCAGTTTTTTCCAATACACAAGACTCCGTATAAAGATCATATAAATTCTAAAGCGCTACACAATTTATAAAAAGGGTGAAAGTCATATTAATATAAGAATAAATATCATATCAATAGACTAAAAGGCCGCGGCGTAACTCTACAATACAAGTAAAACTGGTACAACTTCCCAGTTCCCGATAGTCTAAATGCTTTTGTTATGGCTGTATTACAACAAAAGACAATCAACTGCCACAAGGAGATCTTGATCGTTTATGACTTCAGTGCAGGGGTCGTTGTTGTCAGTGTCTTGTAAGAAGACAGGCAGATGGATGACATGAGAAAACATTTTAAATTATATAATTTAATAAAATTATAAAGGGCACGAATCTTTCAAGATATATAACGATGAAAACTATGAAATCCATGCTCCTTCCAGGTTACTGTACGGGAGTAAAAGCTGGACCTTACAGTAGGATTAGAAACGGAGGAGGGTTTCAAAACTTCGGCCAAGGCAACCGTATTATGCCTACTAAACCTCCGGGAATGAGAGGAGAGAATGTAAAAAGTGGCCAGAGCCAGTGTCGGTAGGCCTTGCGGAGCGGAATAACTAACTTCTCCATACTAAACATCCCAAACCGTTCTTCGATGCCTCTCTCTTATTCCCATGAACAGATTCGGGCAGTGGGTTGTATGCCAGAAAAGAAACAGTTTTCTTCTCAAGCGTGATGATCATTGTGGCCATGGTCATGGCCTAGATGGTCACTAGGTTTTTGGCTTTGGTGTTCCGACGTATGGAGACTGCGGGTTCGAGGTCCGCCATGACCATGAGCGTTTAGGTCCATGTATATGTGTAAAAGAATAAAAAACAGAATCACAGAAGAACAAACAGGCAAAAAAGCGCAACCACTGCATACCACGCACCTCATTGTCCACCACGCTTGATCCTGCTACTCTGCAATATTAAAGGAAAAGAAATTAAATGGGCGACAGAGAAAAGTCGGGGTACTATATAATCTACCCCAGCTTTCGGCCTAGAAAAAAAAACACGTCTAAGGTGGCTGTTCCTCTCGTCTGATCCATCCTGCTCGGTCGTAAATTCTTAATATAAAACTTTGAACTATGTGTTTGGGGAATGTTTTTGTATACACATGGACTGAGAAATGAAACAGCGACTCTATGATAGACGAAGTCAACCAGGAAGCTCTTGTCCTTGGGAATAAACTGTATTATTCATCTCATGAGAAGGCCAATGTTCGCGGAGAATGACATAATGCTAGGAAAACATTCGGATGCAGAAGAACAGGAAAAATTAGAATGCAATGGCTGGAAAAAATTAAATAACGCTACAAAGTTAAATAGAGCTACGAACAACCGCAACAACCATTGACTGCTGAGAATATCCTAGGGATCACAAAAGGTAAAACGCTACCTGAGGTCCCAGTACTTATACGAGGGAAGTTTTTAAAGTATTGTCCGTTATGTAATAAAATAAGAACTAATGAACCTTTTTGGTTAACTAATCTTTTATCCCATTATATATATATATATATATATATATATATATCTTAAGCCTTCTTTCCACACAGGTTTTGAAATCAATTAAGATTCTCATTCCGGTGTAGAATAAATTTTAGTGGCTCCTCCTAATAGAAGTTTGCCACCAGTGCATAAAACAATCATACAGTTTCTGAGATTCACTTCTCTGTATATAAGATTTCATGGTAGAAGAAATTACGTTCATTTAAGGAAATTTTAAATTCATTGGATAAATATTATTTTTTGTGAATTAATTACATATGTAAACATAATTAAGTAAGATTCCTGCTCAAAGTATAATAATAACTTAATTTAATATATAGTCTTTTAGATATATAAGATCTTATCAAGGAAGATTTATTTACATTATTCGTATTAATTAATATCTATATTTATATAAAGTATAATAACTTATAGGGGAAAAAATTAAAAAGGCCTAAATAATAGATACATATGTACGTGTGTATTGAATTATTCTTAGTTAATTCAATAAGACAAATATATATTATTAAATTTATTATTATATACTATAGTATTCCTTATAAGTAGACAGATTCCACTTTTTGGTGTCGTGGATTCAGAAGCGGGATACAAACTAACGGTCCGGAGGTCAGAGCTTTATCACAGAGCAGTTGAAAGAAAGCAATTTTGAATCTGCAAGTTAACGTGATGTTAGCCAAAAACAAAGAACTCATTATTTATGCCTTTCAAGAAGCTTTCGTACATGTACCGCAAAAGATTATGACGTTCCCTAAGAGATCATCGCAGCTCATTTTCAATACAGAAAAATTAACTCCAGAAATAGCTACACGTTTCCTAGACGAACTGGCGTCGGAAGTCTGTGACGAGGTTCTAAAAACACTTATGCTATAAGACAAATGTTCAGAAAAACATGTTGACAACGGTTAGATAAGTAGAGTAAGGTTTGAAGGCTTAACAAGAATATTTAGTAGTTCGTATTTTATTACGAAATGGACCTTCCTTTTAAAATACCCTTCGTACTTGAACAGATGTAACGATTTTTGAAACGTTGCAGCCATGGTTGTATTTCGTTTCAAATCGTAATAAAAATTTAATAAATTATTTGCTCCCGCAGAATGCCCACTTGCGTGTATATTTGATTGCATCCTTATTACTTCCAGCTAGTGTAGGAAGAACACCCGCTCCTTAGACAGTATATGAAACGTTATAATAGATCTCTATGGTCTCAAGGTAGAGCTTTTTAGATCTTCCTAAATTTCTTGGTCCTCTTGGAACATATAACAAAACTGGTTTAGCCCCTCTAGTACAATCCGTTTGCTATAGACCAGCCTTTGCCAAACTTTGCTTAACGAGAGCCACTATAAACGTCAGAGAATGTTTAAGATAAGAACAATAATCTAGTAGCCACGATTCGCACAGGTCACACTAGTTTCCAAACACAGTCTTTTATTGGACTAAACTCTACACTTGATGTAATTAAATACAGAAGTCTTTCAGTCACAGTCTCATGTCAATGTAACCCATACGCGTATGAGTAGTTGCCATACCTGTTACACGAAGTATTTTCACGTTAATAGCAGTTAATATTCAATGAGAAGAATGAAACAGACTTTTCTGTGCTATAATTGCAGACAATTGTGGTTCTAATTCTGTACTGCCTGTCATCAAAGCGGAGTCTAAATGTTCATCAGTTATAGCAGACCTATAATTTTATTTCACATATTTCATTCTTGAAAACGTTTTTTGATAGATTTACGTTGATGCGAACATTATTATTAGTGTTCGTGTAAGTCTTTCAAATGAGGAAATGTGCCACTCAGCAGGCAGTTGTAAATATAAATTAATGTAACTTCGTTATATTTATCCCTCAGTATGTTATTACTCTGCATATCAATTAAAAGTGTGAGGGCTTAATTTTATTTAGTCATTCGAAATTCGTGAATAAATTAACCTAATACAGCTCAACGTTTCTTTGCATTTATATTCTTTTTTAAGAGCTTTGAGAATATCTTCATTCCGACCGTGAAGTTATGAGTATTCTGCAGTTCTTCACATGAATCGAGCTTCGGCTCTTAACCGTCTCTCACCACAGGTCCTCATTTCCATAAGCTAAAACAAGCCGTGCGAGCATTTTAAGTTTCAGTCGTGTGTGTGTGCCTTTGTATTTGGGATGGTTTTAATACATTTTAATATTTACAGTAAATTTTGAGAAATCAGTAATATTATATTTTATTCGTGTATTTAAAAGAACCTTCTGTCGACATATTGTCTGCTCATCAACAAGAAGTTAGTGGTGGATAATCGCAATAGGAGAAGAAGTTTTTTTTTATTTATGGACGCTCTTTAACCGCTTTGGTCCTCAGCGTCCCATTCTATATTGGACGTGAAAGACCGGTAATTTTGCTCAGAGTTATTTTTATCAGGCTTGGGGTGCTTTTACGTGCCGTAAATCTACTTTCCTTCCGAAGGAAGCCATGCTAAGAGTTTTTACGCCCAAAAAAATCCATCGCCCTCCGCCGGGTTTGAACCCGCGACCTCGGGAACTAGAGGCAGCTTGGTAACCACTACACCACGGAGGATGACAGAGGAACCTATCTACACGTTAGTCGACGTCTTTGATAGAGAGGGAACTAGTTAGACAAAGATATGTTGAGGAAATGTGGAGGATTTTCGAATAAGTCACAGCCACATGGACTATGCGGAAACAGTAAATACTTTTTATAAATGTTCTTTGGATGAACCAATGGGGGAAAGGCTTGAGGGTTTAAAATATATGATGAACCAATAATACGAGTAGTTAGGTTTAGTTTAATTGACGAAAATATGACGCGTATTGCTTGGATATAAAGGATGTAAAGTAATAAATATACTTTTATATTTATTCTCGTTTCTGGAAACTTCAGCAAATGCTGCCATGGGGTGCAGCATATTAGTCTATATAGTGTAGTGTGAGGGACGTTGGAGGATTCAGAGACCCTCGCATCTCGACCACTAAAAGTCCTTTGTGCTGTCCTTTACACCCAGTATGGAAACTCACGAACAGAGCTGTCAAGATCATGCGTCTTACAGGTTCGCTTCATATGGTACATAATGGAACTCGCCCGTTTCTCCCAGCCCAACTCGATCGAAAAGCAGCAACGTATATACCGAACTATGGACGAGCTTCTGCTTCACATGCCCGTTCGTGGGAAATGGGTGCCATCTCGTTGGAGAGTTAACATCATGGCGGTGCTGTCAGGCGTATTTCTTTAGTGCGTAAAGGAAAGGAATCACAATAACCTATGCCATGTTACAGCGTTTTCGACATTCTTTCTACCTACGACTATGGCCAACATTTGTTTTTCTACATTATGATACGCAAATTTCATTTTCATGTTTTGTTTTATCACTACCTAATGAAAATATGTTCCAAAATAAATATCATAAAAGCTTCATATACAATTTCATTCTGAATTTCTGTGAGAGGAAAAAAAACTCAGTCATCTGTATAAATAAACATTATAAATTATATTATAGTACAACAAATGAAATAATGATTATCCTTTAAAGTCCAGAAATTGCACACTGTCATTAAAGTAAAGTATGTTTCTACCAATCTTTAACGAAAATTCAGGTTAATTATTCAAAAGTTATCTGCATTAATGATATACTCGTATGCAGCTAGGTCCACTACTAAAAACTTTATTGTATTTAACATTTCGTTTTCTTTTAAGAAGATACAAATTAACAAAGCTGAAAAATCTCGTAATAACAATTGGCGATATTTGAGAGCAACTTAAAGTTGTACGATATTAAATCTGATTAAAATAAAACCAAAGACAGTTTTCTTAAAATAAAACTTAAAACAACACTTCACAGAATGTATATTCAGGCTGAATATGTATGACCTGGTTCTGGGCTAATTTCACGTGTACATAATGGAGTTTATTTTCAGAATTTAAATGAGAAACTCTGGTAAAAGTATTATACATTAAGCGCTCTATCTCGTATGCTTCGAGCTAATGTTACTGTAAATGAACACATTAATCACCTTTTTCAGCTGAAGGTGAATATAACTTAATAATAATTTACATTAAAAATATTCCTGCTTAGAGGAATAGAGTTTTAGCATTTTACGCCCCAACATATGAATATTGCCGTGAATGAATTCCATTAGGTAAAGAATCATAATATCTAATAATCTGCCATGTCAGATATGTCAAATGTGGTTTTATAGAAGGGGCATATTTAGTGTTTCAGTCAAAAAGTAGTGGTGATTATCATAAAGAAATGAGTAATGTAGTGTTTAGGAAATGGTTTACCGATCTCCTTAAGAGACTCGAAGAAGGGTGTGTGATAATACTGGACAAAATCCCCAATACAAATTCTAGGAAAGCTGAAATTTAGCCATGGCTGCAAAGCAAGAATATACCTCATAATCTGCATACAATAACCGAATAATAAACTAATTGTAAAGCAGCCGACTAAGCATATTATTATTAGTAATACATTGTTAGTGCATACATTCAAATATAGTTGTGACCACGCTTGTTTTTCACTTGTATCAACACTTCATTATCACACGAATTTGAGCTACGAATAAGGAAGGCAACAACGCTAGTGAAGTAAATGGACGAGCCTTCCCCTTGGGTTTGGTCACTTTGGGCTTTCGAACAGGAAATGAGACACGTATTGTTACATGCTGGGTAGAGGCCTAAAGGTTCGCATGAAAAACTAAATTAATTTTTAGTACCCAGCACGTACATTGAGCGGACGTATACTCAATTGGCTGCAGAGGACCGAAACGTGGTGTGGAGGTTCAGAGGAAGCCAAAATTCATAACACAATTCTACTTCCATATTCCTAGATTTATTTCCCAACCGTTTGGGTGTTCCTACATTATTAAATATGAACGGTGAAGGGAGATGTCCACTGATCCAAAAGCCGGCTTGCACGCGCGATTCTCTTTTCTCGGAATACTCAGCAAGACATACGCTATATCCCCACTACTCGTGACTAGCAAAAACTCGCAGCCAGGAGTGACGTCATCCCAGTCAACATGAAAGGAAAACTACAATGTGTCTGTTAATGACAATGTATAACAATAATATGTCTGGTAATGACAATTGAAACCCCCAAATTATTAATACGCCACAATATACCCGTTCGATTAACCAAACGAAATAGTCTGAGAGGAGGACCCCCCTCGGAATAATCCAGTACACCCAACCCACCCGTATGCAGAACTCATTTGTGTTCGAAGCCATGAATGGAACAAAATAGTACCCATAACTTGTTCGATGGACAACTGTACCCACGGACACAAATACACATTCCCATGGCGGGATACAAACCCGCGATCCTTTGCGCCACAGAGTGCCGAAGTCAAACGCTCCAGCGACCGCGGCATGCGGGATCTCCTAGTCTATATATCTCAGTAAAGTGTTTTTCAAGTATAGCTATGTATATTGAGTACACATTGTGGATACACACAAAAGATTACTTCAAGCCTTCCATGAAGGGATTACAGCTCTGCTGTGGGAAAGGCAGAATACCTTGGTTCCCCAATTAAGTAGGCTAAAGCTTATTAAGATTTTATATGTGTGGATAAGGTACCGGCTGCATATTAATTAAGAGAGTGGAAAATAGTACCGAAGGGAAGTCAGCTAAGGCTCTAAGAGGAATGTCTTTATACGAAGATGAAGAGTAATGAGAAATAAATATTTGATAGAAAATTAAGCCTGGGAGTTCTTATTATTCGATCACTGATACCACGTCCTGAGACACAAGAACCGGAGAAGAAAAGAAGATAAAAACGCACTCAGTATTACTATCAGCTTCTCGATCCCCAGCATTCAGATTACCATCCACAAAGCTTCAAAGCTTTAAAATATTCTTCTGTACCCTCGTTTTGGCAATAATCCGCTATGACATATATCAACCATCCAAATGTTTAACTTCAATATAATACCTTACACCTCAATATTTACATACTTTATGTAGCAGAACACAAACGCCTTCAAAATAAGTAAAAATATTGAAAACTCTTTCAGAACGTCGTAACTAAGGTCTTTAAAATGCACATTTGAAGTCCATATTGCAGGATTTAGCATTTAAATACAAGATTATACAAATGTGTCTATCGTTGCCAGTTTGGAAGTGAAACTTGAAATAAAAGAAAAAGGCTGATGTATTACATTCACATGACCTTTCCTACCTATATATATCCTTTATTTTTATATACCTTCTACAAACTATTCTTACGAAAACTTATTTGTCTACATGTTTCATGCTAATCGAGATAAAACTTGCTGAAATACGTAGATTCATTACACATTTCGATACAGGTTCAAAGAATATAGAGAAAATCGAATCAATATTCAGATGTTTACAAGTCGGATTGCGATGTGCTGGCCTAAAAATTCCATATTCATTCCATGACATAACGAGAAACAACTGAATAGCTACATCACTTTAAGAAAATTGCAAAGTATAAAAAATTGAAACCAATAAAACATATAACTCGGTATCAGATAACTCCACAAAAAAGTTTTTTAAATAAAAGTGTATTTTAAACAGTGTAAGCGATTTAATGTTATTTATAACCCACGTTGTGGTAGCCAATTTGGAGTAACATTATTTGTATATGTTTGTATATTTGTGTTTACTTCACGCGTTGAAGCCATCTTGTGACGTGATTCATTTGTTAGGCTTGTTAGCTCCATCTGGTGTTAGCAATTTGCGGCAGTGTTAGTGTTCGTTTGAAAGAACGCTATTGTTATCTTATTTAATTTTGGTTTACTGTCCTCCGGCTAGCTATTATCTTTTTTTGGGTCGAGCACTTCTCTTTATACAGGTTGTGTAAACGGAAAGGAATCTTTTATCCAAAGATAACACTGATGAAGAAATTTGTTTTACACTTTTATTGTCGAACACGTTAACTATCACATTTACACATTGATCTTAACACTCGCCAAACTGAAACTGTTATAATAACTTCATTACTGATATTTCTTAATTCGCGTACTTCAACATTTTGTATAATTAACTTTATCATACTTGAGATTTTTCATAACTCTGTTACGCGTAACCTGCAAATTGATATCCGACGTGTGCCGTACAAATACTTTCGACGAACTGACGGGAATGCGACGTGTAGTGTACAAAGAATTTTGATGAACTGAGCGATCTACCTCTGACTTGGCTTTTTATACTCCTTCACCCAGATATGCCTAAAGATTATAACTGAGCTGCAATTGGCTAATAAAACGCGCCAACATTAGCGTCTATTTTTATATCCAATGAAAATTATGAATACATATGCTCTAGGGAAATGTTCCAGAAGATTCTAAAAGAAAAATGCGCCAATATTACGTAACTTTCTCGTTTCCAATAATGATAAACAGCTCACCCCCTCGCTGCATTATTGCACGCTATTATTGTCAGTTTCAGTAAGGCAGTATAAACTTACTTCCCAACAATAATTACAATAAACAAACATATCAAATCAATGGCACATAATAATGCATATTCATACTATAATCACTCTTTACATTTAAATAATTTGTGATACAAATTACTGCATCAACAGCTCTGTATTATTGGGTAGTACATTTTTTGTCTATCTCTTATGGTTCCTTCTGAATAAAGAGACTTCACAGGATTTTCCCAGAACATGGCATTTTATTTGCTATTTAGATATCTTAAGCATGTGATATTTGAATCAAAATCGTTAAACCCTTTTTGAGAAAATCCAAAATTTCAAAAAATCTTTCATGTAAAACGTGGTTCGGGGTGGGGAGATTTTCTTGAAAATCTTCTTGTAGCATCCTTGGAATATACTGAACCTAACTGCCAAAATTGGATCGAATTTTGTATGGAATGCAATACCTGCTCTACACCCTATGTAAGTACGTGGTGGAGAAAGTAAAAATCAGATGTTACATTCACATAACTTTCTCTACTCCCCTTATGGGTACACAAATTATTTTTTTGGAAGTTTATTTTCCTATCTACTTTATTTTAATAGAGACAAACCTTTCCAGAAATACCTACATTATACATTTCGTTATATATACAAAGGAAACAGCGATAGTCAAATGTTTTAGAGCTGAACACTATATACTGGCCTTAAAATCCCATACACTTTCCATGCAATCGAGAGAAACAACAGGACTTGAAAAGTATGATGAAGTACTGAACAATTCGAACCATTAATGACGTATACCTCGGAAATGACTGATGCCACGAAAACAGTTACTACAAATAAATGGTGGGTTTAAAGAGAACTGAAATTTACTTTCTCTAGTACGTATAGTAAGTAGGGGAAGTATTGCATTCAACCAAAATTTCGATACCGAGATTTCATCGCAAATACATGTTTTGAGGCACACAGAATCCTAATAAAGCATTTTGGAAACATGTCCGTGTGTCGGAATTGTCTGTGGTCTATCTGTGCGTTTGTGAACAGCATAGCTAAAAACCGAAAAGTGGATAAACACCAGACGTGGTATTTGAGTTTAATATCTTTCAAGGAATCGACACGAAGGATTTCAAGAAAATCCCTCACACCAAGTACCCTTTACATTGAACATTTTTCGAAAACTTTGATTTTATAAAAAATGGCTAACGATTTTGATTAAAATACCAGAAATTAAAGATATTTACATAGCAAATAAAATGTATATCTTGAAGTTTCTGTGAATAGCCTAGGAAGTCCTCTTCATTCGGAAGTAATTTTGTATAATTTTGTATAACTTGTAAACGTTAAGCGATAGATGTAAACGTACCACACAAAAATGTATATCTCTTTCAAATACAGTTTACTTAAAAATAAGTTTTTTGTGGCATAAGACGTTAATGGGATGTGTTATTAAAAGTTCAAATTGTTCAATACTTGTCATTCTTTTTTAAAGTTCCATTGATTTTCAGTTGTTTCTCGCTATTGCATGGAAACAGTATGGAATTTTAAGGCCAGAATATAGCGTCCAGTTCTTAAATATTTTGACTATCGCTCTTCTCTTTGTAGTTATAATGAAATGTGTAATCGGCTATTTTCGCAAAGGTTTATTTGGATTAAATGTAGTAGATATAAGTTTGTATACCCACTAATAAAGATATAAGGTAGAGAAAGTCATGTGAATGTGTCACACCAGACTTTTTTGTTTAGTACGTTTTCGTCTATTGGTTAACGTTTACCAGTTATGCAAGATTATACAGGATGGACCATTTAAGTTGAGACTTTACAACATCTCCAAAACTAAGCGATGTAGAAAGAAATGTCTAGTAAAATTTGTTTGATATTACGAGGGAAGGTAATTGCCATTAGTCGTGTTTTGTTTGGAAGATGTTATGAAGGTCATTTTAGGGTTAATTTAATTTGTTAATGGGAACCCACAATTAGGGTCAATTTAAATTACGATTCCCTATATTCCCTATATAAGTCCATAATATCAAGCAACTTTTATTCAAGACATTTCTTTCTACAACGCTTAGTTTTGGAGATATTATACAGTCTCAACTTAAATGGTCCACCCTGTATAATATTCCTTCCAAATGAAGAAGACTTCATAGACTATTCCCAGAAAATTTTAGATATACGTTTTATTTATCTGTAATATTCTTAGATATCGTTAGAGCCATTTTTGAGAGAATGAAAAATTTCGAAAAATATTCCTTGTAAAGAGAGTTTGGGCTTGTGGATCTTTTTAATAACATTCGTGTCGCAGTTTTGGAGATACTAAACTTAAATACCAAGTTTGGTATTTATCCGACTTTTTGTTTTTGAGTTATCTGTTTACGAACGCAAACACGTGTCTTTTTCTAAAAATACCCGTTTGTATTTAGGGGGGCCTCAAAGCATGTATTTCGGGTGAAATCTCGATATCGATATTTTTGGATGGAATGCAGTACCTTCTCTATCTACTATGTGTCGTCCTCCGTGGACTAGTGGAACCGTGCTAGCCTCTAGTCCAAGGTCGCAGGTTCAAACCCGGCGGAGGGCGATGGATTTTTTTCGGGCGTAAAAATCTTTAGCATGGCTTCCTTCGGAAGGGAAGTAAAACCGGTGGTCCCGTGTCGTAGATTTACAGCACGTAAAAGAACCTCAAACCATAAAGAGGCCTCTGAGCAAAATTACCGGTCTTTCACGCCCAATATAGAATGGGACGCTAAGAACCATAGTAGTTAAAGAGCGTACATAAATAAAACTCAATTTATTTTTATCTACTATGTACGTGATAGAGTAAGTAGTATAACATGAAAAATATTAAAACAGAGGTACTCTACTCTTCAAGTTATACGGAGCATTAATATCACTCCGCATTCTCCCATCAAAATTAGGAATTCTGTCGTGACGTTTAATCTCGGCCGCATTATAGCTATGCAGAAGATAGATGCATATCCTACAAAGTGACATGTTTAACAAATGCACGTATTTTCCTTGTAAATTAACCGGAAACACGAAACCTCTCGTTGCGTTCTGAGAGGATGCCCACGTGCCTGAAACTCATTACTTAAATTCCAATTGGTGGAGGCACGAGGTAATGGTTTTTATGGCTGGAGAGGAAGCCTACGCCGTCGGTCAACATGAATTATTTCTCAGTGTCCCAACAGAGCTAGCTCCTCGATCAATACCGTCTTTTGTCTCGGAGCGCTTCTTTTGTTGTGTATTTGGAACCAATCAGATGGCCCAGTTCGTCCGCTGAATGTAAATAAGGTCTATAACATTACAGAAAACCGGAATATGCCACTCTAGTTTACACATAATATATTGTATGCTGATATCAGAGATTCCTATCTGTTGTACTATAGTATAACTCCGACGCGACTATTTTACACGATATTGTCATTAAAACTACTACTCCAATAAAATTGGAATTTTAATCCTAGTTGAAAGGTGAAGCCGTTTTCCACTCCAAATTTAGGGCTGCTTCATAACCGCCCGAGAACGGTAACCAGAACGGAAACGAGAACGGGAAGCAATACACCATACAAGATATTGGTTCACAACAGCCCGGTAACGAGAACGGGAATGCATATCGATCACAAAGTGCAAGTCGATTTTGCGCATTGGCATTTCATTTGTTTTTAGCGACCAATGATATTTTATCACCTACTTCCAATTTAGCCAACATAACGTGGGTTAGCCAACGCCAAAACTCGATACAGTAAACATTATCTAACTGCATATCCATTACATTTCCGATTCTATGGTTGTGCCTAGCTTTCATTCCTTTATTTAATGGCATACATTAAAGTTTTTTACTGTTCTTTTTCAATTTCCACGGGTTTTTGCTGTTCTTTGTAGGTTCTGCCATTGTTTTTTAGGTAATAGGCACTTTTGAATTGCATATAAACAAACTACAAATGACCCTTTTACCAGAGGAACCAACGCTCATTAGATTTGCGGATGTCGGAATCAGGTTAATAAGTGCATTTACTACTAATTTCTTCCTGTTTCATGTCTCCAGCTTGCGACTATAGAGAGCACTAGCGGCTGTTTCATGTCACGACCGCCTAGAATAAGCTCTAGAGTGAAGAGTCTAATATGCACAATATGGATCTAATACACCGTGTCCGGGAACGAGAACGAGAAATTTAAACGTTGGGCAACTGTTCCTTCCCGTTCCGGGGGCCCGGGAAGGCTTCCCGTCAATTGCGAACGCCCCCATTTGAATATATGTTAACCCTCTCGTTCTCGTTCTGGTTACCGTTCTCGTTGGTTGTGAACCAGCCTTAAAAGAAAAGTCAGTTTTTTTTCAATGTTCAAGGAATCTATAATGAAAATTGTCAGTTTAGTCAAAATTTAATAGTTTTACTTTCTCTAACCTATAGAGAAGTACAGTGCGACTCATTTTTAGCCGGGAAATAGATGTTCAGCTATAATATGATATATACATAGATGTGTAGTTCGCTTGCACTGCAGTGATCTCGGTATGTCTCATAACAGGCAAAGGGATTTTTGTAAGTAAACTATCAAGATAGGTACGCACCGAGGGCTGCTGGTGAGAGAAGGTGGAAGCGCTTGTGACCTTGCAGTGTTCTTTGTAAACAAATATGATGTGACAGTTTCAAGGCAGTACACCCGTATCAGGTAGATCAGAATTCAGGAGTATTAGAAGGAAAAAAGATAGCAATGTATGTTTATCTATTGATAGAGTGCAATAAAGTTACCCCATTATTTAATTAAGGCATTAATGTACAGAAATCTGAGTTACAATGTGTATTCTTTTACACCGAAAGCTGTAAATTATTAAAGTAATATTCGGCCTTATTACATTCTCGAAACAAACATTTTTGAAAAATTCTGATTCATAGTTTGGAGCCGAGGAGGTTGAAAGTCCACTTTCTTCATTGCCCCTTTCTAATAAAGTCGCTGTTTCTTGTGTTTCATTGAATTATAGGTTGTTTAATATGGTGTTTTAAAAGTCCTTTGAACTGTAATAATGCATCTGATGGTTTCGCATTTGTGATGTAGTGTTCCGCTACAAACGATGCTTACTGTAATTATGTTTTTATGCATGAGCCTTTCTTTACTTTATACATATTACCACAATTCTAGTGATCTATATATGCATCGAACAAATCGAACAGTTGTAACGAAACCGTCTGTTGGGTTGGGGAGGAGAGTGTCCGTCACAATACCTAACGTCACCTATACTTCGTGCGGCAACACGATTGCTCTGTTTACTTACTAAAACCTCTATGCCTGCTCATAACTCACTACCGCAAACGATTCACAGTTGGGGTGATCGTCTGTGAATTTTAACTGTCAGTTGGTGTCTTTTTTCTCTTTTTATACTGTAAAGACTAAAGTTGTTCACTGAGCATCTTTTCGTGCTGTAAAGACTAAAGTTTGTTCATTGTGCACCTCAAAAATAAAAGTCTTTTCATAATATATCTGTGCTGTGGTGAATTACATTAGATTATTCTTATTAGTCCACTGAATGCCTACCGAAGAATTCACGCTGGAGAAAAAAGAGTTTATATACCATACATACGTAAAATGAATATAGACAGGTGTGTATATAATTTCAGGAGAAATGTCCTGGTAGATACTCCAATTCAGGTAAAGAAAAGAAAATGAAATGTTCTTACGGGAGAAAAAATTTACGAAATTGATGTATGTCGCAGTTCTCATGGCTCGTGTTATCTTATTTGTTGAGCGCCCCTTGTTTTATTATTTTAAATTTGGTTTCTTTGTCCTCCGGCTAGCTATTACAACTCAATCGAGCAGGTGTCTCTAAGCAGGGCGTGTAAACGTAAAGGAGTTGTTGCTAAAAGATAACACTGATAAAAAAATTTGAATCTAGACTTTTATTGCCGTCACACTTAATTAATAATTCACATATTTAATCTTTATACACGCCTGACTGAAACTGTGATATTTCCGAATGTAATTACAGTCGTTTTAGTTGCCGCACGCCAATTACTTCGCGTACTTCACATTTTTGTAACTAACACTGCGACGTGCACCTCGTGAGAGATTCTTCAAAACTGTGATATTTCCGAATATTCCTACAGTCGTTTTAGTTGCCGCGTACCAATTACTTCCCGTACTTCACATTTTGTAACTAACTTTGCGATGTGCACCTCGTGAGGGATTCCTTAGGACTGAGTGACGTGCACCTCGTGAGAGATTCTTCCGAACTGTGCGATACTTGCTTATGGCTCGAGAATATATACTCCTTCACCCCGAATTGCCTAACCATTATAATAGAGCTGCTATTGGTTACCAAATCGCGCCCACTTTAGCTTATGTTTTGGTCACCCAATCACTACTACTAACATATATGCTCTAGGGAAGATATTCCCTCCATTTCTAAAAAAAAAAGGCACGCTACCCTGATGTCATTTGTTTGTCTCTTCTTAGTGATAAACAACTCACCCCCTCGGTTTATTGTTACCCACTTCTATTGTCAGTTTCAGTGAGGCCGTGTAAACGTATTTCCTAACAATACTTATAGCTAACAAACATCTAAAATCCTGTACATACAATAATATTAATTTACACTACAATCACTCTGGCATTCACAGTGTTGTGATATAAAATATTGCCTGATGTATCATTCGAAGGCTCTCCATAAAGGTCTCTAAAGCGTGTTGTGTAGCAAGTGGGTGTTTCAAAACAACATAAATTGTGAAAATTACCAAGAACAACTTAAGCGTGTAAATGGAAATTTCATCTGAATAAGCCAAGAATGTCTCAATGCAGATGGACATCACTTTCAACAAAATTTATAACGAGATTAGTAGTCATTAGAGTGCACGTTACTATCACTCGTGGAGTAAGTAACACGGGAGTTTTAGAACGAAAAAATCCCCAATATAATAGACAGTGCAGGGAGCAAACATATGCGCGATTCATATAAGAAACGCACTGTATTATATTTCACCAAAACTTCACTATCGAGATTTTATCCGAAATGTATATGAGCATACAATTAAACACAAATATGGCGTGTTACATATACATAAGTCAATTTGCCATGACATCACGAGAAATAACTGAATGATAATACTTCAAAAACTGACAAAAGTAATGAAAAGTCAAACCAATAAGGATTATCTTGGAAATGGCTTATGCCACAAAAGTACACTTCAAATAATTTGTGTAGTTTATAGAGTTCTGAATTTTTTGTGGAGTAAGTTTTGTGTATCTCTTATGGCATATCAGTTATACAAAACTTTACAAAAATCATTCCAATTGAAGAGGAGTATATATGTATGTAGGCTAATCCTAGGAAATTTAACATACACATTTTATTAGTCATGTAAGTATTTTAAGCATACGAAATTTTAATCAAAAGTGTTAGAAGCATTTTTTGAGAATTTCAAAATGAAAGAACAATATTCCGTGAATAAGGGAGTTCGGTGTAAGGTACTTAAAGGTACTGAACTTCAATACCAAACTTGTTATTTATTTACGTGTGCTTTTGTCAGCTTCACAAACACTCTCCCACACACAAATACATACTGATTATTTCTAAAAATGCGTTTTTGGTGTTCAGGACCAAAAAGATGCATTTCCGGTGAAATCTCGATATGCAGCTTTTTGGGGAAATGATGTACTTCCTCTGCTTACTAGGTGCGTGGTACAAATGCTTAAACACGCCTTATATATTTATTAGTAAGAATATTCTTCTGTCCGGATCAGTTATTCAGATTACAATTTTGTGTATAAATTATTTCAAATTAAGCAAGAAATACTGAATTAGTTACACACAACAAGAGGAACAAATGTGCATATTTTTATCTGCAGAAAGGAAGAATAAATTCAAAAGTCGCAGCCCATGGTCATAATAACAAGCTCTGGCGAATGAAAAAAAAAGGAAGAATCGACTTCGTAGCATCCTCTGTCAAATAATGCACTTATATTTGCGAAAATGCAATCGTTTAATATTTGAAATATTAGATGTGTTACACTCATATGACTTTCTCTACTCTTGTACAAACTATTTTTACAAACGCTTATTCTCTATATGCTTCATGTTAATCGAGATATCGATATGTCAATCTTATTGCTAATTTTCTTGTAGATGCAAGGGGAATATGGTAGGCTTTAAGCGATAGTCAAATATTTTAACGCTGGTTGCTATGTGGAGTATTCCATTATCTTTGCATTATCAGGACAAAAAAATTGATGTGTTACACTCACATAACTTTCCCTACAATTGTACAAACTATTTTTACAAACGCTTATTCTCCATATGCTTCATGTTAATCGAGATGTTAACCTTATTGCTAATTTTCTTGTAGGTGCAAGGGGAATATGGTAGTATTTAAGCGATAGTCAAATCTATTAAGAGCTGGTTGCTATGTGGCGCATTCCATTCTCTTTGTATGTCCAGGACATAAAAAAATCCGATGTGTTACACTCACATGACTTTCTCTACTCTTGTACAAACTATTTTTACAAACGCTTATTCTCCATATGCTTCATGTTAATCGAGATGTTAACCTTATTGCTAATTTTCTTGTAGGTGCAAGGGGAATATGGTAGTATTTAAGCGATAGTCAAATCTATTAAGAGCTGGTTGCTATGTGGCGCATTCCATTCTCTTTGTATGTCCAGGACATAAAAAAATCCGATGTGTTACACTCGCATGACTTTCTCTACTCTTGTACAAACCATTTTTACAAAATCTTATTCTCCATCTATTTCATATTAATCGAGATAAACATTTGCAGAAACGACCTTTTGACATGCAAAGAGAATTACATTTTACACATATCGACCAGTTCTAAAAATATTTGACTATCGCGTACGGCGTACTATGTTCCCCTTGTTTTGTATTTGCAACGGCAATATAAAAATACAGTAGCCTTTAAGCATAGACATATCTCTTAGTAGATGGTTGATATATGCAGCTCCATTCTCTTTGCCACAGATTAATACTCTTTGCATATCCAAGACAAAAAATGAATAACTAATTCCAATTTGAGAAAATAAGTATTGAAAAATTTAAGGGAATAGCAAGCAATATTTCGAAAATGGCTCACTCAACAAACAAAATCTATATGACATAAACTGTGTATTTTAACGCGATCTACATTTTTGTGTAGTAAAATTTTGTCTATCTCTTATGGTTTACCAGTTATACAAAAGTCGTTCACAATAAGAATGCTTTTGGAGACATTCCCAGAAAATTCAATATATACATTTTATTTTTCATGAAAATATCTTAAACATATGATATTTTAATCAAAACCTTAGAGGCATTTTTGAGAAAATTAAAATTTTCGAAAAATGTTCTATGTAAAGGGTAATCTGGGGTGGGGGATTTTCTTGAAAACCTTCTTGTCGCATCTCTGAAAGATACTGAACCTAAATACCAAATTTGGTGTTTATCCGACTGTTCGTTTCTGAGTTATGTTGTTCACGACACACAGACACAAACACACAGACGGACATGTTTCCAAAAATGCTTTTTTTGGATTCAGGGGTCTCAAAACATGTATTTCCGGTGAAATCTCGGTATCGAATTTTTTGGGTGAAATACAATACTTCCCCTACTTACTATACGTAGTAGAGAAAGTAAAAATGGCTAACGCTACGATGAAAATTAGTTTCACATAAACTGTGGATTTCAGTAACCTCTATATGTTTTTACTTAATTTCTGTCTATTTCTAATGTTTTCCTAGTTAAACAGAATTATAAAGAATTCAATCAAAAGAAGTGGACTTCAGAGGCTATTCCTAGACAATTTCGGATGTGCATTATATTCCCCAAATCAGTTTGTCAAAATATTATATAATCAAAATTGTTAGAGCAGTTTTTGAGAAAATAAATAATAATATATTTTCCGTGTAAAATTTATTTTGGGGTGAGGCGAAAGTCTTTGTTTCGCATCCTCGGAGAATGCTGGACTTAAATACCAAGTTTAGTATTTACCTGACTTTTCCTATTTTAAATTAGTCATTACACGAAACACATGCGCGCGGATATACGGCCCACCTCTAAAACTCCTGTTATGTGTGTGTTTTAGGGGGTCTCAAAAATGTATTTCAGGTGAAATTTCAATATCAAAATTTTGGATACAATACATTACTGCCTCTATCTATCATAGGTAAATGGTAGAGAAATATAAAAATATGCATATGTGTTTGTGCGTGTGTATGAATGAGGGAGAGAAGAAAGAGGAAGAGAGAACAGCTTAATTCAAAACGAAAGGGAGCAGAAATAAGTACCAAGCTTCATACTTGAGTCAGACACCGTTTAAATACTCCACGCGGTTAAAAAAATTCTGTCTAACCAAAATTACCCTAGAAATCTTTTCATCATCTTTTATTTTCTCAAAAACGCCCTAACAATTCTCATTAAAATTCCATACGTTAGAGATATATGCATTTATATCTTGCGTTTTCTAGAATAGCCTGTGAAATCCTCATTTTGAAATAACTTTTTATAATTTTGTGTTACTTGTGAACCATAAGAAACAGAGGAAAACTCCACGAAAACTAAAGAGCTCCTTGAAATATACAATTTAAGTGAAATAAATTTTGTGTGTAGCTGTTTAATTACTACATTCTTACGTATTCTCAAGTTGACATGTAGAAAGCATGTTATGCTATTCTGCCTGTTCCTTCTTGGGTTCATTATCGATAAAATAGACTTGCAAGATATTAATTATACAGGAATATTAAATATACAGGAATTGTTTATGTAGAGTATACCAGGTGAATCCGAGCATGTATTTTTCCGTATCTATACAACCCGCAGATTAATGACTTCCTTGAAAATATCCACCCTTTTGTCAAGCAATAGTTAACCTTGTAGCCACATTTTCCTAATCCATTTAATCATTCTTGTGCCCCTCTAGCATCAATGATGAACAGTTTTGTGAACGTTAAGCAACTTACAAAAACTTCAAAACGTTACCTTTACCAGACTTGAAAGCAGTTTGATATACAGACTTCATTGGACAGACGTTCAGAAAATGCTTGCTGTGTTTGAATGGTCTAGTCATCGATTTGTTGTGGTATCACTCGGAATTTTGCAGATTTAAAACCTTTACGATATTTTTCCTCGTTTTCCTTCCTTTTTCCTTTTGATTATTTATTTTCCTTTACTTGTTTATTTTTCTTTTTGGTTCTTTATTTTTTTATAATTCATTACACTACATTTCAATCCCAGGGACCTGTATGTGGGATTTGTGGTGGACGAAGCGGTGTCTGGGCGGGTTTTCTCCGGGTTCTCCGGTTTCCCCCGCCATTCATTCCACCTACTGCTCCATCATCACCTTTCCTTTCATTATTTCACCCACATTTCGTTTCATCTACTTCCTTCATCCCATACCAGGCATCGGGCTGATCACCCATCCTTGAAGTTCTGTCTGATCCATGAGTGTCTGCTCCTCGACGGGTCTCTGACCCCAGGCACCCGCTTGTAAGTCCTGGGGGGTGTAAGTCCTACATGAGAGGAGGGTAAACAGATAATGAATGAATGAACATTACACTACATCAGTTTTAGGTGATTCTTTTATTAACTAATTACTGTCATCAGCTAAACGCTTTGGAGTAAGGAATGATTAATGAAGAAATGCTCAAAATGGCAACCTCTTTCGAAAATGCAGATTTGAGAACGCTATTGTAGAGAAGTTCTTGTGGCTGCAACATGTCTGGTGTTACATGCCTACATGTTTTGCTAATCAGTAGCAGCAGCAGCGGGCAGAGTTCTCTGGTTCTCCTGTTTAGATTTCCTATAAATATTCCCACAGGAAGAAATCCAGTGGAGTGATTTCAGAACATCTAGCCGGCCAGACGGTCCCCCTCGTCCAGCCCATTCCTCTGAATATACTCAGTGTAACTCCCTACGATTAGAGCTCAGTGTGGGAGCGCTCAATCTTGCTGGAACCACATTCTCACCCAGTTCACCATCGACATATTTTCTTATAAAAGTGTTAGATCTTTTTTAAGTAACTGTAGATATCGCAGTTCTGTGAGGTTGCCTTCGAAAAAATAGTATCCTCTTAGGTGATCATCTAGTATCCCACACCACATGTTGTCATACCATTGCACCTGAAACGTAGCTTTTCTCACCTAGTGAGGGCTATTTACACTCCAGTGGTGCACTTTATATCGATTCACATGTGGGACGTGCTTTCGTCACTATAAAGCACATTGCTTAAGAATTCGGCATCAGGTTCTACCTCTCGCGCTTAGTAGTCGCGTTTGTACAGAGACTGGTGTGGTTGTAAATGTAGGCATGAAATGTATTGCGGTGCAATATTACCAAAACTGATACCTTGATAACGTTCATATCCTGTGCTATATCCCCAGGGCTGGTACGCGGATTGTTTTCAATTGTATTACGTACCGTCTCCTCATTATTTCCAAAAATCACTGGAGCATCCCGAAAACAGGTGATCTTTACTCGGAGGCGCCTTTCAACCCTATAAAATATATCTATAGTTGGTGTTCTTCTTGGAAAACGTACCTCGTACAATCGTCTTACTACCAATATTCTACGTCTTGCTTTACTATACAGCAACAGCATGTGCATGTTATATCCGTTGTTGAAAGTATTGCTGTGCATTCCCGAGTAACAACTGAGACTCATAGAAAGATTAGAAGTGTCTACAGCAAAAAAAACGCAGGAGGTCGATTTTTGGCGGTTTCGACACAGATACCTAAGCAGTTTGCATTTACAACAAGGTTGAATGGGTGAAGTTTAACTGATATTATAAACCTACCTGCGAACTGTGAATTTGTTACCGTATTCATTATTATACATCAGATTTGTATACACTAAAATACCCTAAACATGCATGTATTTATGCTGTCAAAATCTTTAAAATATACTCTATGATTTCAAAAATATGCGCTAATATGTACTAAAATTGTTGACTTTAAGCGTATACGTTTTGGTACTTATTAGCACTTTCTTCTTTAGACACCATTCCGGTCGTTGCAATTTGTTTTACAGTATACAATGATTATTTTCCAAAA
Source organism: Deroplatys truncata (assembly GCA_030765065.1). Taxonomy (NCBI): domain Eukaryota; kingdom Metazoa; phylum Arthropoda; class Insecta; order Mantodea; family Mantidae; genus Deroplatys; species Deroplatys truncata. The sequence goes on from CM060984.1 coordinate 156,646,075, forward strand.
GATCAGGTCTAAGTTGCCATGCATTTTTTTCTTTAGACACCATTCCGGTCGTTGCAATTTGTTTTACAGTATACAATGATTATTTTCCAAAAGATCAGGTCTAAGTTGCCATGCATTTTTTTCTTTAGACACCATCCCGGTCCTTGTAATTCGTTTTGCAGTATACAATGATTATTTTCCAAAAGATCAGGTCTAAGTTGCCATGCATTTTTTTCTTTAGACACCATCCCGGTCCTTGTAATTCGTTTTGCAGTATACAATGATTATTTTCCAAAAGATCAGGTCTAAGTTGCCATGCATTTTTTTCTTTAGACACCATCCCGGTCCTTGTAATTCGTTTTGCAGTATACAATGATTATTTTCCAAAAGATCAGGTCTAAGTTGCCATGCATTTTTTTCTTTAGACACCATTCCGGTCGTTGCAATTTGTTTTGCAGTATACAATGATTATTTTCCAAAAGATCAGGTCTAAGTTGCCATGCATTTTTTTCTTTAGACACCATTCCGGTCGTTGCAATTTGTTTTACAGTATACAATGATTATTTTCCAAAAGATCAGGTCTAAGTTGCCATGCATTTTTTTCTTTAGACACCATCCCGGTCCTTGTAATTCGTTTTGCAGTATACAATGATTATTTTCCAAAAGATCAGGTCTAAGTTGCCATGCATTTTTTTCTTTAGACACCATCCCGGTCCTTGTAATTCGTTTTGCAGTATACAATGATTATTTTCCAAAAGATCAGGTCTAAGTTGCCATGCATTTTTTTCTTTAGACACCATCCCGGTCCTTGTAATTCGTTTTGCAGTATACAATGATTATTTTCCAAAAGATCAGGTCTAAGTTGCCATGCATTTTTTTCTTTAGACACCATCCCGGTCCTTGTAATTCGTTTTGCAGTATACAATGATTATTTTCCAAAAGATCAGGTCTAAGTTGCCATGCATTTTTTTCTTTAGACACCATTCCGGTCGTTGCAATTTGTTTTGCAGTATACAATGATTATTTTCCAAAAGATCAGGTGTAAGTTGCCATGCAGTTTTTTCTTTAGACACCATTCCGGTCGTTGCAATTTGTTTTGCAGTATACAATGATTATTTTCCAAAAGATCAGGTCTAAGTTGCCATGCATTTTTTTCTTTAGACACCATTCCGGTCGTTGCAATTTGTTTTGCAGTATACAATGATTATTTTCCAAAAGATCAGGTGTAAGTTGCCATGCAGTTTTTTCTTTAGACACCATTCCGGTCGTTGCAATTTGTTTTGCAGTATACAATGATTATTTTCCAAAAGATCAGGTCTAAGTTGCCATGCATTTTTTTCTTTAGACACCATCCCGGTCCTTGTAATTCGTTTTGCAGTATACAATGATTATTTTCCAAAAGATCAGGTGTAAGTTGCCATGCATTTTCTTCTTTAGACACCCTTCCGGTCGTTGCAATTTGTTTTGCAGTATACAATGATTATTTTCCAAAAGATCAGGTCTAAGTTGCCATGCATTTTTTTCTTTAGACACCATCCCGGTCCTTGTAATTCGTTTTGCAGTATACAATGATTATTTTCCAAAAGATTAGGTGTAAGTTGCCATGCATTTTCTTCTTTAGACACCATTCTGGTCGTTGTAATTTGTTTTGCAGTATACAGTGATTATTTTCCAAAAGATCAGGTCTAAGTTGCCATGCATTTTTTTCTTTAGACACCATTCCGGTCCTTGTAATTCGTTTTGCAGTATACAATGATTATTTTCCAAAAGATTAGGTGTAAGTTTCCTCAGAAAGCGCTACGTTTTCACTTTGAAGATATTTATTCACAGAACACAAAGCTTTAATATCAGGATTTATCTCTATAACATTGCACAATTTACCGCATAATTTTCTTGTATGCTTTAGAGCAGCACTCTCAAGTTTACTCTGAATCTCTATGAGAGAGCCTCCAAAATGTGGACTTGTATATTTTTTGCTTTCTCTGCTACGTATAGTAAATAGGGAAAGTATTGCATTTCACCCAAAAATTCAACATCGAGATTTCACCGGAAATGCATGTTTAGAGGCCTCCTGAATCCAAAAGGCCATTTTTATAAAAAGGTCCATGTGTGTGTCTGAATGGATGTGTGTCATAACTCAAAAGTCGGATAAATACCAAACTTGGTATTTAGGTTCAATATCTTTCAAAGATGCAACAAGAAAATTTCCAAGAAAATCCTCCACCCGAGACTACCCTTTACATGGAACATCATTCGAATTTTCTCAAAAATGTTTCTAACGACTTTGATTAAAATATCATATATTTAAGATATTTTTGATTATAAATAAAATGTATATCTTGAATTTTCTGGGAATGTCCCCAAACTCCTCTTCATTTTAAATTACTTTCGCATAACTGGTAAACCGTAAGAGATAGACAAAAACAATGCAGTTCTCGTTAAAATGCACATTTATGTCATATACATTTTTTTGTGGAGTGAACCATTTCCGAGATATCCCTTGCTATTTGTTTGAATTTTCCAATACTTATACTTTTTTTCAAATGATTCGTTATTCGTTTTTTTATGTCCTGTACTAGCAAAGAGAATGGAATGCTCCATAACCAGCTCTTAAAAGATTTGACTATCGCTTAAAGTCTACCATATTCCCCTTGCACCTACAAGAAAATTAGCAATAAGATTAACATCTCCTTATATCAATTAATATGAAGTAGATGGAGAATAAGCAATTGTAAACATAGTTTGTACAAAAGTAGAGCACGTCATGTGAGTGCAACACATCAGATTATTATTTTTTTATGTCCTGGACATGCAAAGAGAATGGAATGCTCCACATAGCAACCAGCTCTTAAAAGATTTGACTATCGCTTAAAGCCTACTATATTCGTGTAGCATCTCAAGAAAATTAGCAATAAGATTAACATCTCGATATCTCGATTAACATGAAGTAAATGCGGAATAAGCGTTTGTAAAAATAGTTTGTACAAGAGTAGAGAAATTCATGTGAGTGTAACACATCATTATGTGTTTAAATATTAATTTTAAAATTAAAAATATTTAAATGTGTGTATTGTATGCTCGATGTATAAAAATTATAAAATACGCAGCAACGTTGGAAATATGCAATTATATGCACTATAAAGCTTTACATACAAGCACATAAGCGCATTAAACATTGCAAAACTTGATTCCATATCGCAAGTGAAAACAAAACTAAATATTCATCTGCACACAAATCCGATGTCCATTCATTATGTATGTGCCAATCAAAGTCATAAAGTATTCTCTCTGTTTCATGTAATTTATTAATAATGTTTACATAATTTTTGTTTCGTAATGCCCATAATTGTTAAAAAAAATTCGATCTGCTATAAAAGATTCAAACCCATATTCTCAGGACACAGTGTGTGAACGAAACATAATTCCGCTCGATCATTCAAAGTTTCTCTATTAAACACAATGCTGAGTAATGAGTGAATTCGGCTCTCGTCTCGAAGCTTTACTTGGATATTACAGTCCTATAATATTGTTTTAAGCTTCTTTTGTGACTTTAACATCAGTATTAACTTATTACGCCCGGAATGCAAAACATAATATGTAGTAGATTATGCAGAAATGAAACACTAACTTATATAACATCTATGTGGTGTAACTGTAAGATATCCATTATGATTGTAGATGTGTCTTAAATTGGCTGTAGGCTTTCACCCTGCGCTTTGCATAGATCCGCCGTTTTGTTTTTACTGATTTCGATATTTGACCCGTTTGGGAGTTTCTATGAAGTGGGCAAGAATGTGTACAGCAGAATAGAAGTTTATAATAGTATACCATGCAACAAGACTATAATGGTAGTGTGAGTTTCATAATTTTTACCCCGAAAGGAACCTTAGCATGGCTTCCTTCGGAAGGGAAATAAAGTTGGTGGTCCCGTGTCATAGATTTACGGTGAGTAAAATAACCTCAAGCTGATAAAGATGCCTCTGAACAAAATCTCCAATCTTTAACGCCCAATATAGAATGGGACGCTAAAGACCACAGCAGTTAAAGTAAATAAAAAAAGGACAGTCAAGTTGCATACAACTGTTTTTGGTCGACCAGCTATAATTACAAAATGTTGAGCTTTTACAAAAAGACTTTACCTTGTTAATTTTGCATAATTAAATGCTGATCGGATGGCAGCACTGATGATAAGACATTGAGCGTGCTTGCGAGTAGTGCAACAGATAGCAGCACTGTTGAGTCCACGCCGTATTTATTGATTTTTTGCAGGTAACATGAAAGAAAAACATATTGAAGCAAGGGAAATGAACTCAATTTTTACTAGGGTATTAAAATTACAATGAACAGAATTTATTTTATTTTAAATACACATATTTCACTGTTTATCTGGGGAATAGATCGCAGTGGACTGCTGCTTTGAACGTATTAAAAGGTATGGGGATATGGGAGCTGCGTGCGCCGCCGAGTAAGATCATAATGCGTCACTGAAGTATTATGAATGCCATAACAGTTCAGTTACGTCACATGTAATCAGCCTATTATACAGAACGTTCGGAAAGTCACTGTGTACTAGACTACTACGGGTGCAGATTACATTCGAAACCAAGTTAGGTTTTTTTTTTTACATTGAATCTTGACACAAGTTGGCAGAATTGATATTAATAGATATGTGATTGTTTTTTAATTCATTCTATTTTTGTATAACATCCAACTGTTTGATTCAATTTTAATCAGCTGATGAAAGCTATTGAATGCAATGTGTGTAGTTATTATTACTCTATTTATTTTGCGTCACTTTAACTACAGGTTCATATCGCAACGGATCTCTTAGTGGATAACTCTTAGATCGAGGTGTGGCGGACAGTTAGCCTTCTAGGTCTCATCCCTGTAACCACCCACTTCGACATATCCACAGTGACACTAGCGAATAGCAACCGGATCTTCTGCTTCGTGCCGTGCAGATAGCACTAGGGTGCCGTCCAGTCCAACTGCCACCCTCATACAAAAAGGCGGACAGTTAGCCTTCTAGGTCTCATCCCTGTAACCAACCGCTTCGGCATGTCCACAGAGACCATATCACATGATATGTGTAGTGTTTAGATTTCAATTTGGTTTTACATTATGGTGGTTTCAATTGAGGAACGTGTTTTTCTTGTTGCACATATCTTTCGACAAGGGATAAATGCACAGATGTAATGCTGAAGGAGTTTGGTGAGAAATCCTCATAAACAACTGTATCTCCTCGTAATGCAGTTCGTCGACTTATTGATAAATTTAGAGAGACAGGCTCAGCACTAGATGCCGAACTAACTGGAAGACCACCTAAATCAAACGAAGAGAAGTTGTTGAATATCTCTGACTCTATGCAAGCAGAGCCCATCAAAATCATTACGCAAGTTGGAACAAGAAGAACATATCGGGCTTCCAATCGCGCATAAAGCAGTTAGGAAAATATTGAAAATTTTCCCTATAAAGTGACAGCAGTGCAAGAATTGAAAAATATGGATAATGAAAAGCGAATCCGTTATTGCGAATGTTTACGTTGTTTATGGAAATGAATACCATTGATATCCTTGGTGTCACTTTTTATACAGAGAGGCCTGATTTCACCTCTCTGGTTATGTTAACATACAAAACAAACGATTATGGTCAACGGAGAATCCTCGTTGATCAGAAAATTGGAGTGTGGGTAGCAATATCCAGGCGGCGCATTATTGGCTCTGTGTTTTTTTAAGAAACCGTGAACAGTGACCGTTATTGTTTAATTATCCAAGATTTCATTGCTCAGCTGGAGGAAGACGAAATAAACTGCTTATTTTCAACAAGATAGCGCTACTGTGCACATAGATAACACTATGCGACTTCTGGAAGCGTTCTTTGGGGAACGTGTTATCTCTAAAAACTTATAGCCCCCTCGCTCACCAGCCCTTACCCCAAAAGACTTTTTTTCTTTGGGGAGCAGAAAAATCTGTAGTGTATCGCAATCGCCCACGCAGGCTTTATGATTTAAAAACCGAAATAACCGCGTACGTAAGCAGCATATCACAATCAGATCTACAGAAAGTGTTTTCCAGTAAAATTAAGTAGGTTCAGACTTGTATATCTGCCCGCGGACAACATTTCCAACATATTTTGTAACTGTAGAGTGACTTTCCGAACTTTCTGTAGTATGATCGACCAAAAAATGTATTGAAACCGGTGCAGTTCTCAATGTGAGAGTGCGATGTTTTAGGATGGCTTTATATCGCGAATACCTTTTGTCCTTTAAATCGCTTATTTACTGAGTTTTCAAGACATCTATTTGCGTGTAGGTGTCAGTTGTAGAGTGAGCGGTGAAGTTGGACTCACATGCATTCGTCATTTAGCGTGTTGCATAAATTCGAAAACATAGGGCAGTTGATTAACTTGATATAATAATATACGTGTGAAATGGCAAAGGGAAAAGAAAGTCGGGTTTGCGTTTCACGTCGAATTTTTAAAGCTTCCTCTACTCCTACGGAGACGCTCTGTAGACAAAAGCTTGTCGAGGTCTTGGCCAGCACAGTTCGATCTAGAGGAACCTGCACACCTGGTTTATTTATTCAGTACTCTCACTCTCCGTCTTCCTCAGTAGTCATTCTCTGTGTGCAGTGCAAAACTGCGTCTTTGAGCTCTCTGTAAACTCATTTAGAGCTGATAACATATTTGTATGGAATTTATTTTAGATTATACACTCATAGGACATAAAATAATTTTACAGTAAATAAATAATGATAGTAGTTTGCGCAACAAGTGGATAATATTGATGATTATGGTATAAGTGAATATTTCTGGTGCGAATGTCAGTGAGTGCTACAATTATCAGGAGTCTCATATTAAGATTATCTACGAGTTGGATTCAACATTTTAAGCAATCTTAGCATTATAAATTATGGGAAGTAAACCATGAAATAACTCGCCATCAATATCTGATATAAGTGAGAGCGTCTTCATATGTTTGAGACGTTAGCTTCTCCCTGCATTTAATTCGTTATTACCTGGCATGTTGAACCAATAAGTGAAATACGCACTTGCATGTATTCCGTTCCTGGGAGAGAAGCGAGCAGGTGTTATACTGTGATGTGGCCTATTACCACCACAGAATGGTAATAATTATAACTTCAGTCTTAATTATTGTATACTTAGTAATGTGCGAGCTTTTTGCAACTTTAAGGCTCAGAGAAAACATCACAAAATGATTTCTTCTTCTCGCTATAAGCCACGACAACTTGGATACCGGTACTACGTCATTGCTATAGGAAATATACCATTACAATCATTAGCACTAGCATCATAATGCATCAATTATGCACGATAATGAATACAGTAACAAATGCTATTCACAGAAAATCCAAGGTATAAGTTTTATTAGCCATTCACATGTCTTAAACAACTGATAATTTTGAAAATAGAGAAAGATGAAAATAATTACGCATAAAGGATGGTTTGGGGTGGGGATATTCTATAAACCTTAAGCATTACTCGGAAAATGTGGAACTTAAGATAACAAATTAGAAATTTATTAGTAGTTTCATTTTTGAGTTGTGCTATCCATACACATTCACACAAGCACTTAATACGCATAGACCTTTTTCTCATTTCTTTTTGTTTTCTTTTTTTATTTCAGCGGATCACAAAACTTATATTTTGTACTTCATTGTGTAACATTAGGAACTTGGAATGGGTATATCCTTCGATCAATGACTCTCCAACATCTTTCCCTTTCTCTTTTGCTTTGTTTTACTTTTTACTTTAAAAGAAGCATCAAGGATGAGCTTCGAGAGGGTAGTGTGCAATAAAAGAGAAATTAATAGTTCCTTGTCTATTGTGCTCCAGCTGACAATAGCAAAGACCTCTTTAAGCTTTTTGTTATTTTGTTTTAATACCACTACTTTTCTTTTCGTATCGATTCTTTGCTCCCCTTTTGTGGATGTTTCACTGGCTTATCAATAAGTCAAGTAAAATGTTACAAAGTCGCAAAAGGTCATATGTTCGACATTTAAATGGCACCTCATACGGAGGTCCTGACCTTAAGTCACCACTAATTTTGACTAATTTTCACTAATTTTGAACCACCATGGTGACCCCTGCATAAAATACTACTTTGGGTTGATTACTTGGTTTTAAATAAGCAATGTATTTTATATTTTGATTGATATGGAAATTAATTTCCAATATCGCACGGGAAGTAAACCCACATCGTTTCATTCCTTACGCCTACCAGGGTAGTTCAGTCAATAAATTTCAGGGACCCATGCCTACGCTGCGCCTGCCGCCTCAGACCGGGTCTCTTCGTAACCTCTCACCTGTTCCCTTCCTCCCGGAGGTATGGTAGGCCTAGACTTGGCTACAGTGCTGAAATCCTCCTTCGTTTCTAATCCATATTCCTATTTTAAAATCCATTACCCAACATGTGAAATTTGAAGATTATTTTTTAGGTTTGGGCTGCTGCGTTGCTGCAATACTTAGAAAATATGTTTTCTGTTTCTTCCTTATTTTTTTCTAGAATCTAGATACACTATGTGATCACCCTCACAAACATACGTCTTTCATTTTAGGTGCATTGTGCTGCCACTTACTTCCTGGTACTCATTATCCGACCTCAGTAGTCATTAGACATCATGAAACAGCAGAATGGGACGCTCCGTGGAACTCACGGACTTCGAACGTGGTCAGGTGATTGGGTGTCACTTGTGCCAGAAGTCTATACACGAGATTTCCACACTCCTAAACATCCCTAGGTCCACTGTTTCTGATGTGATAGTGAAGTGGAAACGTGAAGAGACATGTACAGCATAAAAGAGTACAGGCTGACCTCGTCCGTTGACTGACAGAGACCACCGACATTTGAAGAGGGTCGTAAAGAGTAATAGGCAGACATCTATCCAGACCATTACACAGGAATTCCAAACTGCATCAGGATACACTCCAAGTACTATGACAGTTAGGCGTGAGGTCAGAAACCTTGGATTTCATGGTCGAGCGGCAGCTCATAAGCCACACATCACGCAGGAAAATGCCAAACGACGCCTCGCTTGGTGTAAGGAGCGTCAACATTACACAAACACGATTGAACAGTGACAAAACGTTGTGTGGAGTGACGATTCACGATACACAATGTGGCGATCCGATGACAGGGCGTGGGTTTGGCGAATGCTCGGTGAACGTCATCTGCCAGCGTGTGTAGTACCAAAAGTAAAATTCGGAGGTGGCGTGTTATGGTGTGGTCGTGTCTTTCCTGGAGGGGGCTTGCACCCCTTTGGTTTTTTGCGTGGCACGATCACAGCGCAGAGCTACATTGATATTTTAAGCACCTTCTTGCTTCCCACTGTTGAAGAGCAATTCGGGGATGGCGATTGCATCTTTCAACACGATCGAGCACCTGTTAATACTGCACGGACTGTGCCGGAGTGGTTACAGGACAATAACATCCCTATAATGGACTGGCCTGCAGAGTTCTGACTTGAATCCTATAGAACCCCTTTGGGATGTTTTGGAACGCCGTCTTCGCTCCAGGCCTCACCGACCTACATCGATACCTCTCCTCAGTTCCGCACTCCGTGAAGAATGGGCTGCCATTCCCCAAGAAACCTTCCAGCACCTGATAGAAAGTATGCCTGCGAGAGTGAACGTTTCATCAAGGCTAAAGGTGGGCCAACACCATATTGACTTCCATCATTATCGATAGAGGCCGTCACAAACTTGTACGTCATTTTCAGCCAGGTGTCCGGATACTTTTGATCACGTAGTGTATATTCCTGCATCTCACAATGTTATAAGTGCACTATTTTGATAATTTAAACTTGCCAGAATAAGTATAGTATACGAAGTTTTAAAAGTGAGAGCAAAGCCTATTTCACCATTCTTAAGCAACCTCAATTTTGCTTCTTTAGGTGCATTTGTTTCAAGAACCATTATTGATAACCTCAACTTGATTTGGTTGATTTCCTTCTTAATTAAAATTTTTAATTCAACAAATTACAATTTTACAAAGATTTGAATATTCCATTTTCCCATTTCAAATTCTGTAAACTTATAAACCTCTGCACAACGACTTGACTTATGATTAGCCGGCAAACGAAGAGGGAACAGAACCGGTTAGAAACAGCGCAATGCAGTACAAGTGATATTCAGTAATACGGCAAACCTTAGAAACTAAAATCTGGATATAATACGCCTGCATCGCGTACTCATACTAAACTGGCGTTAGTTGCTATTCACGCATTCGCACAATACGAAAAGACAAAATTCCCCGACACTAGTAATCCCTCGCAAATACATCACCACGCAATTCCCTATCCAACAACAATGACTATAAACAATAGCTTTAACAATACGACATTATAGTAACATTAACTATAAATGTGACATCTCCCCGCGGCCCACAAGGCAACGTCCTCGACGTCTAAAGAGAAGAAAACGTTATAAAGAAAGAGCAAGTATACAGGATCAAGAATAAAAAGAATACATCATAGATACATTACAACAAGCCAATAAATCCTCCTCTTTTCTTGCTTTACAATCTCATAGTTTATTAAGGCGCGTGTGACTGTTTAATAGACAAAATTATAGACCAACATTCCGTTAGATTCTTCCACTTCCGATGCTGTAATAGAAACAGGCATTAGTTCACCCCATCCACGGTAGTCACTCCACTGCAACACATCTTGCTGACACTTGCACTTGTACTGGCACTGAGTTAGCGTCTACGGGAGCAAACTTGCTGACAGCATTGGCTGGCTATTGAACTGGAAATTTGCTGTGAGAAGGGCTCATCTCCACAGCCGACGAACCCTGGAGATGTATTAGAATATAAGGTGGACGCGACGACATCAGTGCCTGCTCATGGGACAGCGAAACAGGCGGGCGACAACCACGAAGTACTGCAAGTGCTGCTGGTAGGGGTCGCCGATGATCACTTGTCTACAACAGTTTGCAGAATTGATTAGTACAGAAGCACAAATGAAAGTCCTATTTACAAACTTGGAAAAACAAAGAGAAAAAGAAAATCCCTAATCAATTTATAACTGAATGGCTAGTTTAACTGAAAATATACCAGACGGTTAGTTGAAAAAGAACCTTAACACAATTTAGACAAAACAGTTCCACGTGGAATGTATGTACAAAGATAATATATATTGTAATTGTAAATGAAAATCGACTGATTCCCCTCTCCAAAATAAAACATTTGGCAACTAAATTGGAATATAGTAAGATTACAAACTTAGACGCACGATGGTACAGTAAAATAAAATTGAACAATGGGGTGACATGATCGCTATGCGCAAGGATGAAAATGAATGCACGGAGCAGTAGTGATGAACGCATAGCGCATAGGAGGAGTACTACAAACCCATAGGAACTGTAGGTACCAACATTCTGCTCATGCAGGAGTATTTCAACACAAAATGCTGGATGTACAAGGAGAAAAGGAAAGTGCAAGAAGGATCTATGCCACAATCTTCCCACCAAATTATGGAGTTGTAGTTAACATCTTGTTGAGGAATTGTCCGTATAGTCTATTGCATCCATCCCTCACAACTGGGGAACATAAACAGAAATCTGCAACAGAAACCATCTGGAATGCGTTTCAAGTAGCAGAAATGTTACATTCAATAGTTGGTTATATAGCACAAAAACCACCACAAATCTCTCATAATAACAACAGTGGTTACACTTGCACTACCACTGTATCTGACATTGTACACACAGGTACGCACGTCTTAGACAAAGCTATAGCAGCATATCACTTAGACACAATAAAACATTCACATAGCATTCATATGCCTTCCCAACATCAGCATGTATTACACACACTTCACTCAGTGCATAGACACCATACTCGGGCCTATCCAGCACACGCAGTACACAAAATCACTTCATACATACAACATGCACACAACTCATCACAGCAAGGACTCCTCTGGTACACCCACTGGATTACATCACGTCATAACGTTTTGTCTAGTTAGTACACTAACTAGACAAAACTATATGGTTTACGTAAGACCACATAACAGTGCTCAAATAAAATAACCACCATAGGGAACTGTAAATAAACACCACAAATGCCAACCTGAAACTCGTTTTACAAAGAACAACATAAGGAAAAGAAGCATCATATTGAATGACACAGGATTAGGTTAATGTGCATTCGCGCGCCAGGTGTCCTGGTTGGTTGCATCTGTAATACAATTTGTAAAGGTGGAGGTGTAAAGGGCTGGCTGCTACTAAATGATGTTGATAAAGCAGATTTCGAGGAACCAACTGTACATCTGAAGACAGTTGCGGCACCTGTTGGTTCAAGTTGGAAATGCCCTAGTTGGCACCACTAAAGATCGTTGACATCTCAGATGGAGGGCCGAAGCCTGCGCCAATGGTAGCAGAAAAGATCCAGCTGGTATGGGTAACATCTGATTAGTAACACACATTCCACTCTGAGCAATATAGAAACTAGCTTTCTCTACACGCTTTACGACTTCTATAATGTCATTAACTGCTTTAGGGTTCTGCGTAACGACCAAATAAGACATCATATATGTAATCAAAAATTTTTCATTAATTCCCTGCACACGTTACCTCAGACGAAGTTCAAGTAAGTCCAAGTAATAAGCAACCTGAAAAGCATTAGAGAAATGATGTTTAAGGTATTCCCAGGTATGGGAGGGAAACCTGTGAATAAAACTTTGAAACCACAAGGCAGCAGAGCCTAAAGAGCGTGGTAAAAACTGTGCCTTTTGTACATCACTCCATGAATAATCTCTAGTAACAATCATAATGTCGAAGAGAATCTGCTCTAGGAATAGTAGTATTGTTATCAAAAGTACCTGGGTCAAGGTGAGGTTTAGACACAGTTAATGGTAAATTAGACGCAGTCGAGGAAATAACAGTTTGCACAATATTCAATAATTCATCATTTGACACTGTAGGTAAATCACAATTAGACGTAGTAGCCATGACAGAGGGATTTTCCTACTAGGCATCTTGACACGTTAGTAAACATAAAATCAAAAACAAAGTACAAGCATATAAACAGTAATAAACACCAGTAAACTAGACCAAAGTAAAAAGTTTGGCCTGTCGACCACAAAGGAAGGCAATTACATCCCAAACATCACAACATAAGTAGCAGCCACACCGATCCGACAATAAATTCACCCAGGCGCGACACTCACACTAAGCGAAATCTCTACCAATATCTACCCCTGTTAACAGGTAAAGTTCGTAACATTAACTACTATTAAGCCCCCTTGGCGAAAAGAAAATATCACCCCACTTCAAACAGGAGATAAAAATATCTGTTACAGTTGCAACCGTAAAGCGGAATTACTAAAAGGCACACGTCAAATGAATAAAGTCAGAGGTTAGCAGCATGATTACACCAGCTGACATAACACCATACTCCGAGGGGTCATAGACCACGATGCTAGTAATAAACACGCGAAAAGTTAACACTTCCTTACCTGACAGATTTTGCAATTGAAACAAATGTATCATGGTTCGCAACATCACTATTCCGTAAATTGTAATAGTAGCACAACGCACACACAGAAATAGGCAAAACGTATCACTTATGTAAATAAAACACATGACGTGCCATATCACACGCAGTACAAGTTCACGCAAGTTGAAAGAATTCCACAGGTCCCATATGGTATAAATTCACTCAATTATAAAGAATTTCACAGATTGCACACAATGCTTACTTTCCTTAGATTACTGGTAATGGAGTAGAAGCACTAAGTGGTTGGAAAAATTAAATACGTGGAACACACGCTATCATGATGGGTGTCAACATGGAAGAACGCCCATATGCTGACTAAAGGGCCGGAAGACAAGCATATCTAAGGACAAAATGGATGTGTTACACTCACATGACTTTCTCTACTCTTATACAAACTATTTTTACAAACTCTTATACTCCATCTATTTCATATTAATATAGATAAACATTTGCAGAAACGATCTTTTGACATACAAAGAGAATTACATTTTACACATAGCGACCAGTTCTAAAAATATTTGACAATCGCTTAAGTAATACTATGTTCCCCTTTTTTTGTATTTGCAAGGGCAATATAGAAATACAGTAGCCTTTAAGTTAAGACATATCTCTTAATAGCTGGTTGCTATGTGCAGCACCGTTCTCTTTCCCACAGATTAATACTCTTTGCATATCCAAGACAAAAAAAATGAATAACGAATTCCCGTTTGAGAAAAAGTATAAGTATTGGAAGATTTAAGGGAACAACAAGCAATATCTCGAAAACGGTTTACTCAACAAAAAATGTATATGACATAATTGTGTATTTTAACGCGATCTACATTTTTTGTGTAGCTATGCAAAAGTCGTTCACAATGAAGAATACTTTTGGAGACATTCCCAGAAAATTCAAGATATACATTTTATTTGCCATAAAAATGTCTTAAACATATGATACTTTAATCAAAATCGTTGGAGCCCGTTTTGAGAAAATAAAAATTTTCAAAAAATGTTGCATGTAAAGGGTAATCTGGGGAGGGGGATTTCCTTTTAAACCTTCGTGTCGCATCTCTGGAAGATACTGAACCTAAATACTAATTTTGGTGTTTATCCGACTGTTCGTTTCTGAGTTATGCTGTTCACAGACACACACACAGGGACCTGTTTCCAAATATACATTTTTTTATTCAGGAGGCCTCAAAACATGTATTTCCGGTGAAATCTCGGTATCGAATTTTTGGGGGAATGCAATACTTCCCGTACTTACTATACGTAGTAGAGAAAGTAAAAATTAGTTTGAAGATCAAAATATATCAGAACCTGTAAAACAAAGACAATACCCAATTCACATACAATATAACATGTGAAAACAAGGTAGGATGCCTTAGAATTACACTGGATGGAAAAACACAAGTTTGAGTTTTATTCACTCTGGAAGAGCCGCCAAGTTAGGTACCTACATAGACAGCGCACGTGGGTGCATGTATGAAATGCAAATACAACACATTTTTAAACAGAGCAAATAGCTGAAAAAGAAATTGCAATATTAGTGACAATAAAGGAAAAGCAAAGACAACATGACGAGCTCCATCATATGTAGCATGACTACATGTTAAAACCTGCAATGTGGAATGATGCAATTAGCTACTACGAGAGAATGGGTGAAGGGTACGAAGTCTCCTTTCAGCACTGACGTGATCTTACAGTATAGTTGGACGTCGAGTCAAAAATCGGTGAAACCTGAAAATGCTTACTGATACACGTGCCTGTAAGGAAATAAAAGGAAGGAAACAGTAAACACTAGGTGTTCTGCATCATTATCACTAAGGCTCGCTTGGCAGATTGAGAATCCCAGAGCTTACCTAAAGTTGCCTATATAAAAGGAAGGATGAAAAGGTAGATAGCTTGAAAATATGTTCATTCAATAAGGAATAATGATAAAAACGATGGTTCGCTCAAAAGACACACACACCTGTGAAATATATTAAGAGGCACTCGCCCTTAAATTACATGCTGAGATACAAAAAGTTCCCACTTGGTTCTGATCCAGTCATGGTCGTCGCATCCTATCGGAGCTGGGGGAGCCAGTAGCTTCGTCCTATCTCGCCCAGTTTGTTCCACAGATTCATCGCGTCCTCATACTCGCATTAGCTGCTATAACGCATGCGCACAATACGAAAAGACAAAAAAGTTCCCCGACGCTAGTGATCTCTTGAAAATACGTTACCGCGTAATTCCCTATCTCACAATAATGACTGAAAACAACAGCTCAAACAATAAGAAATAATATAACATTAACTATAAATGTGACAATATAAAAGAGAATGGAAAATATAATAGCGATTAATGATACAAGATATCTCGGAAACTACTCATTCGATTATCATTATTTCAATTGTGGATAGCATAAGGGGAGATTAAATAGAGTTGATTGCTAAAATTTTACAATCATAGTTTATTTGTTTAGACAGAAATAAATCCTTCAGCTTTTCCAAAACTTCGAACTGTCAATTAGGCAAAGCTTAATATCTTGAAAATTATTATATAAAACAAGAATAATATTAAAATACGAAACACATATCATCACTGAAATAAAATTTAATCTTTAGTAAAAACAGGGGGAAATGCTATTTTAAAAGGATTTCAGCAGAAAAAGAATTATTGTAAGCATGGCTCTTCTTCTTTTAAACATGAGTTGAACAATTTAAATAATTGTGGTACAGATGATGTAGAATTCTGATCGAAACATCCTGAAGGGCAAAAACTGCAATATTATAGAGGGCGTCATGAATTTTAGAAAATCAAACAAGTATCAGTATCAAGTATCAAAAAGCAAGGTTCAGTATCTTTCAAAGAAGCGACAGAAGATTTTCAAAAAATCCCCCACTCCAGACTACGCTTTATATGGAAAACGTTTCAAACATTTTGATTTTCTTAAAAATGGCTCTATCATGTATTTAAGAATTTTCATGACAAATCAAATGTATATCTTGAATTTTCTTTAATATCCCCAAAAGTCCTTTTCTTTCTGAATAGCCGTAAGCGGGTAAACCGTAAGAGATGGACAACATTTTTCTACACAAAAAAAAATGTAGAGGGCGTTAAAACACAGAATTTATATCATATACTTTTTTGTGGAGTGTACCATTTCCGAGATATTTCTTATTATTTGTTTGAATTTTCCAATACTTGTACTTTTTTTTTGAAATGAGAGTTCCTTATTCGTTTCTTTTTACTTTCTCTACTACGTATAGTAAGTAGGGGAAGTATTGCATTCCACCCAAAAATTCGATACCGAGATTTCACCGGAAATACATGTTTTGAGACCTCCTGAATCCAAAAAAAGCATTTTTGGAAACATGTCCGTGTGTGTGTCTGTGTGTCTGTGTGTGTGTGTGTCTGTGTGTGTGTCTGTGTGTGTGTGAACAGCATAACTCAAAAACGAACAGTCGGATAAACACCAAACTTGGTATTTAGGTTCAGTATCTTCCAGAGATGCGACACGAAGGTTTTCAAGAAAATCCCCCCACCCCAGACTACCCTTTACATGGAACATTTTTCGAAAATTTTAATTTTCTCAAAAATGGCTCTAACGATTTTGTTTAAAATATCATATGTTTAAGATAATGCCATGAGAAATGAAATGTATATCTCGAATTTTCTGGGAATGTCTCCAAAAGTATTCTTCATTGTGAACGACTTTTGCATAACTGGTAAACCATAAGAGATAGACAAAATTTTACTACACAAAAAATGTTGATCTCGTTAAAATACACAACTTATGTTATATACATTTCTTTTGTTGAGTGAACCGTTTTCGAGATATTGCTTGTTATTCCCTTAAATTTTCCAATACTTATACTTTTTCTCAAATTCGTTATTCATTTTTTTATGTCCTGGACTTGTAAAGAGAATGGAATTCGACACATAGCAACCAGCGTTAAAATATTTGACCATCGCTTAAAAGCTACCATATTCCCCTTGCATCTACAAGAAAATTAGCAATAAGATTGACATCTCGATATCTCGATTAACATAAAGCATATGGAGAATAGGCGTTTGTAAAAATAGATTGTACAAGAGTAGAGAAAGTCATGTGAGTGTAACACATCAGATTTTTTTCTTTCTTTCTTCTCTTTCTTTCTTTTTACCTTCTCTACTACGTATAGTAAGTAGGGGAAGTATTGCATTCCACCCAAAAATTCGATACCGAGATTTCACCGGATATACATGTTTTGAGACCTCCTGAATCCAAAAAAAGCATTTTTGGAAACATGTCTGAGTGTCTGTCTGTCTGTGTGTCTGTCTGTCTGTGTGTCTGTCTGTCTGTGTGTCTGTGAACAGCATAACTCAAAAACGAACAGTCGGATAAGCACCAAACTTGGTATTTAGGTTCAGTATCTTCCAGAGATACGACACGAAGGTTTTCAAGAAAATCCCCCCACTCCAGACTACCCTTTACATGGAAGATTTTTCGAAAATTTTAATTTTCTCAAAAATAGCTCTAACGATTTTGATGAAAATATCATATGTTTAAGATAATGTCATGAGAAATGAAATGTATATCTCGAATTTTCTGGGAATGTCTCCAAACGTATTCTTCATTGTGAACGACTTTTGCATAACTGGTAAACCATAAGAGATAGACAAAATTTTACTACACAAAAAATGTAGATCGCATTAAAATACACAACTTATGTCATATACATTTCTTTTGTTGAGTGAACCATTTTCGAGATATTGCTTGTTATTTCCTTAAATTTTCTAATACTTATACTTTTTCTCAAATTCGTTATTCATTTTTACTTTCTCTACTACGTATAGTAAGTAGGGGAAGTATTGTATTCCACCCAAAAATTCGATACCGAGATTTCGCCGGAAATACATGTTTTGAGACCTCCTGAATCCAAAAAAAGCATTTTTGGAAACATGTCCGTGTGTGTGTCTGTGTGTGTGTGTGTGTGTGTGTGTCTGTGTGTGTGTCTGTGTGTGTGTGTCTGTGTGTCTGTGAACAGCATAACTCAAAAACGAACAGTCGGATAAGCACCAAACTTGGTATTTAGGTTCAGTATCTTCCAGAGATGCGACACGAAGGTTTTCAAGAAAATCCCCCCACCCCAGACTACCCTTTACATGGAACATTTTTCGAAAATTTTAATTTTCTCAAAAATGGCTCTAACGATTTTGATGAAAATATCATATGTTTAAGATAATGTCATGGGAAATGAAATGTATATCTCGAATTTTCTGGGAATGTCTCCAAAAGTATTCTTCATTGTGAACGACTTTTGCATAACTGGTAAACCATAAGAGATAGACAAAATTTTACTACACAAAAAATGTAGATCGCGTTAAAATACACAACTTATGTCATATACATTTCTTTTGTTGAGTGAACCGTTTTCGAGATATTGCTTGTTATTTCCTTAAATTTTCCAATATTTATACTTTTTCTCAAATGCGTTATTCATTTTTTTTATGTCCTGGACATGCAAAGAGAATGGAATGCGCCACATAGCAACCAGCGTTAAAATATTTGACTATCGCTTAAAAGCTACCATATTTCCCTTGCATCTACAAGAAAATTACCAATAAGATTGACATCTCGATATCTCGATTAACATGACGCACATGGAGAATAGGCGTTTGTAAAATTAGATTGTACAAGAGTAGAGAAAGTCATGTGAGTGTAACACATCAGATTTTTTTTTATGTCCTGGACATGCAAAGAGAATGGAATGCGCCACATAGCAACCAGCGTTAAAATATTTGACTATCGCTTAAAAGCTACCATATTTCCCTTGCATCTACAAGAAAATTACCAATAAGATTGACATCTCGATATCTCGATTAACATGAAGCATATGGAGAATAGGCGTTTGTAAAAATAGTGTGTACAACAGTAGAGAAAGTCATGTGAGTGTAACACATCAGATTTTTTTTAACGTCCTGGACATGCGAAGAGAATGGAATGCTCCACATAGCAATCAGCTCTTAAAAGATTTGACTATCGCTTAAACCCTACCATATTCCTCTTACACCTACAAGAAAATTAGCTATAAGATAGTTGCTGCAAAAGTTTATCTCGATTAATATGAAGTATATGGAGAATAAACGTATGTAAAAACAGTTTGTACAAGAGTAGAGAAAATCACGCGAGTGTAACATATCTTAATATACAGGTAAATAAAACAAAGAGGCACATAAAGTTAACCTAAGTTAAGAATTATCTTCAGCAATTTGCCTCTTGAAATAAACACCTAGTTTATTATTTATGATATACGCCATAAGCAGCACTTTCAACTGAAACTTAATTGTTTTTGTAATCTATGAGTGTTATTTTCGATTTTTATAAAGTTTCTATAACTTTCAGCAAAGAGGTAACCTAACCTAATTTATCATTACTTTATCGATTTTGTTCGTAAAAGTGCCTTCCTGTTACTGGTGCAAAAATTGAGTTTTATTTATGGATGCTCTTTATCTGCTGTGGTCCTTAGAGTCCCATTCTATATTGTACGTGAAAGACCGGTAATTTTTGCTCAGAGGCCTCTTTATCAAACTTGAGGTTCTTTTACGTACCACAAATGTAGCACACAGGACCACCGGCTTTACTTCCCTTCCTAAAGAAGCCATGCTAATGATTTTTACGCCAGAAAAAAATCCATCGCCCTTCACCGGGTTTGAACCCGTGACCTTGGGAACTAGAGGCTAGCATGGTTGCTGGTGCAGGAAACAATTAGAAACAAAACCGTCTGCAATTCATAAATTGAATATCTTGGATGATTATAAATCAGGCGAATATAATGCACTACAAATTTAAATCTCTTGCTTTGCAGATGCTTCGAAAGGTTGATAACACAAATCATTATCTGACAAAATTCCTTCCTTTGTTATTGATGCACTTCAGAACTGAAGAGCTGGCAAAATTTGAGTGAAAAACACGCAGTAAAACGACGGGGTCCTGTGGTTTCGAAATTTAGCCCGAGCTTAAGTTACGAGGCCTAGGTTAGTGTGGTATACGAACGAGATGGCAGGGTTCTATGGTATCAAAACTTAGTCCGAAGTTAGGTTACGATGCCTAGGTTAGTGTTTGTGTGTGCCTGTGTGTGTGAGAGAGAGAGAAAGAGACACAGAGAGAACGGGATGACAGGGTCCTATGATATCAAAGTTTATCCCCAGGTTAGGTTAAGACGCCTAGGTTAGTAGATGAAAGAGATTACAGGATCCTATGGTATGTAAATTTAGCCCGAGGATAGATTACGGCGCGTAGATTAGTGTGTATATACGATCGAGATGACTAGCGACACCCTCAACGAGGAAACACTAATAATTCAGTGAATTTCTCACAATTTAAAAGGCCAAAATAGAACTTTTAGTCAACTAGTCATGCTATCGGCCATTCGACGTGAGTCGGCCAACCAGATTATCTCAGTGCAACGTTGCCAACTTTTACATTCCAGCCTGATAATAAAGGAAGCCGTGGACGACAGATTATGGGAGCTTGTATTCTCACATATCTGCCATAGAAAGTAACTAAAGTTATTAACATTGTAATGAATCATCGCTGATTGAAAGGATTAGTAAATAAAACAATTTTTATATTGTAGTGATTCACCTTTTAACTCCTTTTATTGCAATAGACTTGTAAGACTTTTGTTTTAAATTAACACAAAGATTATATTAGAAAAACTGATTTCTCAGTTTAAATCCCTATGTACAGTGTTTTGATTCTTATCCTGTGCATATAATGTGAGGGTTTTACTCGAATTGCAACTTATTTTAAAAGCAAGTGTGGGTAGTAGTGCTAACTTGGATGGTATATTTCACAGATCATATCGATGCCAGCTTTGATACTTAAGAATACTAATATTAACAGTGTATGTTTTTTATACTTTTATGTGAAATTTTTAAAAACAAGGCGAAAAAACTATCAAAAATTGGTTTTTCTTTCATGCGTTACATCTGAGTTGTCAAAGTAATGAAATGGATTAACTATACAGCGGGAAATGCAGAAATATGCAATTATCACATTGAGAAATAAAATAAACATTACAGCTTTATGAAGTTAAAACTACCCGATGATATGATAACTCGAGCACAATGCTTTATCGACGCAAGCATTAACTGGATTAGAAAAATCTGATGTGTTACACTCACATGACTTTCTCTACTCTTGTACAAACTATTTATACAAACGCTTATTCTCCATCTACTTCATTTTAATCGAGATAAACATTTGCAGAGTCTATCTTATTGCTAATTTTCTTGTAGATGTAAAGGGAATATATATTTACAAGGGCAATATAGAAATACAGTAGCCTTTAAGCACATACATATCTCTTAATAGCTGGTTGCTAGGTGCAGCACCATTCCCTTTCCCACAGATTAATACTCTTTGCATATCGAAGATAAAAAATGAATAACGAATTCCCATTTGAGAAAATAAGTATTAAAAAATTTAAGGGAATAACAAGTAATATCTCGAAAATGGTTCACTCAGCAAAAAAATATATATGACATAAATTGTGTATTTTAACGCGATCTATAATTTTTGTGTAGTAAAATTTTGTCTATCTCTTATGGTTTACCAGTTATGCAAAAGTCGTTCACAATGAAGAATACTTTTGGAGACATTCCCAGGAAATTCAAAATATACATTTTATTTTTCATAAAAATATCTTAAACATATGATATTTTAATCAAAATCGTTAGAGCCATTTTTGAGAAAATTAAAATTTTCGAAAAATCTTCCATGGTAATCAGGGGTGGGGGATTTTCTTGAAAACCTTCGTGTGGCATCCTTGAAAGATACTGAACCTAAATACCAAGTTTGGTGTTTATCCGACTGTTCGTTTCTGAGTTATGCTGTTCACAGACACACAGACACACACACGGACATGTTTCCAAAAATGCCTTTTTCGATTCAGGGGGTCTCAAAACATGTATTTCCGGTGAAATCTCGGTATCGAATTTTTGGGTGGAATACAATACTTCCCCTACATACTATACGTAGTAGAGAAAGTAAAAAAGTAGATATAATAATAGGCAAAATAAGCAACAGTGATAATAATGAATGTAATAAAACGGTTTCTTAACTTTCTTTGTTAAATGTGTATTGTTAATGAAGACGGAAGTGAAATTAAGTCACACTAGAGTAGTGCTGATGTAGAACTCACCCAGGAAGTGTGAAATGAGACCTTCACCCAATCTTGTATTGATCTTGGGGTGAGCCCTTCTCACCTGCAATTACAGGGGTGCAAGGAGTCAGCCAAGAAATGAAACACACCATCAAGAAGAACTAACTTTAAATAAACACATTCGGAAATGAAACAAACGCAACGAAGAATTACAATTTTAAAACATGTTACGCTCTTTTAGAATAAAAAAGAAATCTTATTTGTAACAGTTGCAGGACTGTCTACCCATTCCCATTTATAGCAATTCTTCAAACTGTTCGCATAAAATATGTACCTTATATAAGGCATGATTGCTATATCTATTTACAACCAAAAAGAAACACAGCATAACTAAACAATTTTAGTTGCGAGAAGCACAGCTTTTTCAATTTTAGTGCCTCACATAGGAACTTTCCCTTTAAGTCAGCCATAGTATTCATTTGCTTATGCTCTTTACGGGCCCTAAACTTAAACCTCACAATATATTTTCATTTTGGTTTTTCAAATATTTATTGTGTAAGTTTTTTATGGTTTGTCAATAAAATTATATACCCAACTTGAGCGTCAGATCTGTTTATACTTGTGGAATTTTCATAACTGCAACGTGCATAATGAAAATCTTTCCACTCCTAAAGAAATCTCACTTCAGCTATTTGTATTTATTGTGCTAAGAATTTTACAATTTGATTGTCTACTGCACTTTGACCCTGGCCACTCATTCAGTAGTCAATCACTACATTTACATTTTACAATTTCCCGTCAACCATTCTGTAGACAATGACTACAGATTATTTACATTTTACAATTTCTTGTCAATAAATTATCTTGTTTTTTTCAGTATTTTCATGTCCCATTTCCACTTGTGTTTCTCTTTTCACTTATTGATTACATAACCATCACACATTCACTATAGTTTTCCATTCAAAGTAAGATACGCTACCTCTTACTTTTCTCTATCCACTGTCCAAAGCCATTTATTTTCTACTTTACACAAAAACTGTCCAATGATCCTAGCGTCCTTGTATATCATTTCGATCATAAGTGTATTTCTATCCCCCTTCAACCACTTCCTATTAAAAAATTCTTTTCTCCAATTTTCTGTTCCTTGGCACTTAAATACTGTGTGTTCAATGTCTTCATTACCACCATATTTCGGACATTGATTCTGAGGAATACCCTGTCTTAACCCTCTTAGCCTCCATGCTCCGGTTCTTACCCATGCAATAGATTCTCTCTCTTCTTTATTTACTATGTCTATATATTTTTCCCTACCCTATGTATTTTTCATTGGCCTATAACAAACTAATGAAGTCTTTTCGGCAATCACACTAAACATGATTTGTATTTCTATATCTTCCAGTCTTTTCCTCGCCTTTTTCCAAAAATGTTTCATGTTATTTTCTCTCCTTCTCCACATGTCTCCTAACACATTTTTCTCCAAAATGTTCCGTAAATTACTTACCCATCCATCATTAATTAACCTATTCTCTTGGAAGTTGTGTAAAAAACTATTATAGAACAATTAGTTTCAGTTGTGAGAATTATATATTGTTTGTGCACAGAAGGCCGAGATTAGCTGCTTATAAAGTAAGTCGATATAGTGTGTTACCGATTAGAACTTGAGAAATAAGCCAATGGGTAGTTAAAATTTCCGAAAAGTTAACGTACAGCAGTGAATGTTTCGAAAATAGTTCATGCCAATTAAAGTTTTGGACATAACGTTCACCTTTTTCATCGCTTACCTATGTTTATTAGTGAAGGTATTGCATTTCACCCAAAACTTCTATATCAATATTTTACCGGAGATCCCTAGTTCCCAAAAAAGCATTTTCGGGAAAAGATTGTGTGTATGGAATAGTGAGAAAAACATAGAGAGCGTGTATGTGGGTGTGGGTATGGAGGTGTGTGTGGAGGTGTGTGTGTGTGTGTGTGTGTGTGTGTGTGTGTGTGCCTGTGTGTGTGCGCCTGAGCGCGCGTACAAAGAGTAAAGGAGAGGATTCACCATAAAAATAATGTAGATTAATGCAAAATATTTTCATAAAAAAATATAAAGGTAAGTCAATAAGAATATGAATCAATAAAATTGTCATTCGATATTTAAAGAAACTCTGTGTAACGTTGGGTAAGTCAGCTAATAATTTATGTATGCATCATTACATTCTGAAAATGAATAAATGCTGTTTTCTAATTTTGCGTACTCTCCATTAAAATTTAACTTACGTATTTTATATGTGTTACCGCAGCATAACAATTTGAGTTTTTTGAAGTCACGATACTTCCTCTCGTCGCTGACAATATGATGGGGTAAAGGAAAAACTAGAGAAAACGAGAGCAAAGGATAGCAAATTGAAGTATAAATACAAGAAGAGGATGCTGGAATGAACTGAACGGAAGGAGAATGAGACATTTTACGTGACGTTAGCTGACCGAAGGTCGTGGTCAGCCTCATGGAAGCGAAGTCCTGTTCCAGGAAAGTCGACCGTCAGCATTTTGTCCTTTTAGGAGCAGATACTTTACGGAATCCATTATTACACTGGGAACTGAAATTGAGCTATTCAACGGAAAATGAACCTGAGTTTATTTTATTTCAGAAGTCCATAGAAACCACACAAGTTTATCTGTTCCTTTAAGGTAAACACTCCACTGAAATTTGACAAAATCTTCAAAAAAATTACTTATTTTATTTTTATCTCATTTATTCAGAAAACATCTAAGGCTTGTTAATTCATAATTTATTTGTATTTAACTCATTTATTTAAATGCTTTTCAGCGTGGTTTTAAATCGTCGGTATCCCTGTAACTTTAAAAGATATTTTCAGCTAATTCTGTACTTGTAGAGGTTTTTTTAATGGTCGCTCTTTAACTACTATGGTTCATAGCGTCCCATTCTATATTGGGCGTGAAAGACCGGTAATTTTGCTCAGAGGCCTCTTTATCAGGTTTGAGGTTCTTTTACGTGCCGTAAATCTACGACACGGGACCACCGGCTTTACTTCCCTTCCGAAGGAAGCCATGCTAAGGATTTTTACGCCCGAAAAAATCCATCGCCCTCCACCGGGTTTGAACTCGCGACCTTGGGAACTAGAGGTCTGTATTTGTAGAAAATCGTTTTCATTGCAAATGTTCCACAACATGACGTTTTTATAGAATTCGTTTGAAATTTAGCATAAGTTCTTGAAAGGTGAGCAAAGAAATCTAAGGACGTTTTTGTCATACATAAAATAGTATCGTAATTATGGTTTTATTTCAAAACTACATGTTTATTTTTTTTCATGATGGAATTTCATATGTTATTATAACGTATAACGAATACCTTAATACTAAAATTTAGTTTTAAAGAATTTATCTAAAGATGTTTCAGCATTTTCATTATCTGGGGCCTCTTTCGAAAAGCTTCCATTATTTTAGGATTATGAACTCGAAAAAGTAGAAAGATTTGGAATTAAACATTTTTTTAAAAAAAAGTAAGTGCATGTTATTTTCATTCTACAATCTTTCAAAAGTAGCGCTGATAGCTTTTTAAAAGTTTCGTAAAGTTTTTAGTTGTTTCATGGATACTACTGAAATAACGTTGAATTTTAACAAAAATGCATGGAAAGAGTTTTAACTATGGCTTCAATCTCCAAAATGTTTCAAGTTTTTATGGGTTAAAATATAAATATAGGGTTTTCAGTAAGATTATAAAAATCCCTATGTCTACACCATGGCATTAGATGTATCATTAGCATGCTTAAGGATTTCTGTAATTTCACTTTAAATTTAGGCAAGACATTTCTGAATACATTTTGGGAGATAAGCAAGAATACGGGAGTACTGATATCTGAATAAATCTCTAGATTCCTAAGGACAACAAATCGCATTAAATCATTATAGCTTCTGTATGGTAGCAGAAACACTGAAGAATTCTAATAACACATTATGCAGGTGTTGCATAACATGTAGAGGGACCTTACATTCCTAATCGATATTTTTAGGCAAGAAAATATAAAATAAAAAGTGATGGGCAGTGTCTGGAAGTAAGAACGCAGGACTAAACATGAAATGAGAGTGTAGGAGATCCAACAAAATATGTGCCCAAACATGCGTAGATGGTCTTTCAAATTCTATATCCGAAATAAAGTTAAAAAAGCTACATAAAACCCTGCCAATCAGGTATGAGATCTCTTACTTACAATGGTATCTGTAGCCAAACTTTTCAACAATAAGCTGAAAGCTTGCATTTTTTCTAAAGTGGAGATTGTGCGTTAGACATTAAATATGTAATCAGTTTCATTCTGTCAAAATAAACTTGATCGTTGAAATCTAAACCTTCTACATTACATCTTAACCTTTTAGATTTGTATGCCCTTTGACATCTAAGAGAGGCTCTACAATTGACAACATAGAAACTAAAAATACAGTTATAGGCACCTAAAATACGATTTTCACAAGCTACACATCTGATTTTGTGCATCTAAAATGTATTTCTACTTTCTAAAAGTTTAAAAATGCTATTGATTAGTGAACATTAAAAATTAAACAGAATAAAACAAGTCAGTTTACTAAATTATTGTGACTAGAAAGACTTTTATGTCTTAAATTATGAATTTATAGTTTGTGGCAGTATTTTATATCACAACATTGTAAATGCCAGAGTGATTGTAGTGTAAATAAGCATTATTGTATGACATTAATTTGAGATGTTTGTTAATTATAAGCATTGTTAGGAAATAAGTTTACACGACCTCACTGAAACTGACAATAAGAGCGGGCAACAATGAGCGAGGGGGTGAGTTGTTTATTAATTAGAAGAGACAAGCAAATGACGTCAGATTAGCGCGCTTTTCTTAAAAATGGAGGGAATTTCTTCCCTAGAGCATATGTGTTCGTAATTTTGATTGGATATAAAAATAGACGCTAATTTTGGCGCGTTTTATTAACCAATAGCAGCTCTGTTATAATGTTTAGGCATATTGGGGTGAGGGAGTATAAATTCCGTGCCAGAGACGGGTAACGCGCAGTTTGACAGAATAATTCACAAGGCAAACGCCGTTCAGTCCAACAGAAGGATTCGCGGGTAATACGTCGTTCAGTCCAACAGAATCATACAAAGGTTATACGTCGCACAGTTTAAGAGAATCGCTCACGCGTTATACGTCGCGCAATTCTACAAAATCTCTCGCGTCATAAAGTTAGCTACAAATGTGAAATACGCGAATTAATAATGTGAAATTAATAAGTGATTATTGTGATATTAGAAAATATAACAGTTCAGTCGGGCGTGTATCAAGAGTCAATATGTGAAATTAATTAATTGTGACGGTAATAAAAGTGTAAAAACAAATTCTTTTATAAGTGTTATCTTTCTTTCCGTTTACACACCCTGTTCAAGTGATATGCTCGACTGAGTAGTAATAATAGCTAGCCGGAGGACAAAGAACCCAACATTCAAAGTAGTAAAACAATAATAGGCGCCCAGCAATAGATAACACGAAGTTACCGTGACAAATTGGCTCCCATACGTTGTGCAGATAAACATGAAGCATTTTCCAACTACCAACATATATTCTACTTCAAGTTGCTATATATAACACGAGCTTATAATGCTGAAAAAAGACCCTCTCAAACTGCATTTAATAAAGCACAGTGGAAATGCAGCGCACAGTCAAGATAACAGATTATGAACCTAAACGCTCTAGCGCTGATATGGAGTCATCCCTAAAGTTTAGTTTGAAAAACATAGTGTATTGATAAGAACAGTAATGTAAAAGAACTGTTTGGAGTAATTTGAAAAGCAACAAAGAAATTATCGAGAAATCTTGCGAAAATGTGCATATTAACAGTTAATGAAGGAGACGAGATGAGTCGGAAACGATGGGCTAGGCCACTAGCGCTTCTCGCTCTTTGGAAGGGGTTTCTGCCATGCTGCAGTCATCGACCATACCAAAGGATGGCAAAAACACATAGAGAGAACAAGCATCTTGTTCTCTTTCTACAAAATGAGTGAATATACCTTGATGACTATTCAATTGTTTCTCTAGATTTCATACAATAACAGAATTTCAAAACCAGTATACGTAGTGACCCGCTTTTTCAACATTTGACTAACGCTTCAGCATGCTTCTTCTTATGGCAACGAAATATATAATGAAAGCATCTATATAAACATTTATTTCGAACACTTCAACGAAATGCATAATGAAAGCATTTCCATAAACGTTTATCTCGAACACTACAGTGAAATGCATAATGGAACAATTTCTATAAACGTTTATATCGATCTCTACAACGAAATGCGTAATGAAAGCATTTCTATAAACATTTATCTCGAACACTAAAACGAAATGGTAATGAAAGCATTTCTATGAACTTTTATCTCGAACACTAAAACGAAAGGCGTAATGAAACCATTTCTATAAACGTTTATCTCGAACACTAAAACGAAAGGCGTAATGAAGCCATTTCTATAAACGTTTATCTCGAACACTAAAACAATATGGTAATGAAAGCATTTCTATAAACGTTTATCTCGAACACTAAAACGAAATTTGTAATGAAACCATTTCTATAAACGTTTATCTCGAACACTAAAACAATAGGGTAATGAAAGCATTTCTATAAACGTTTATCTCGAACACTAAAACGAAATCTGTAATGAAACCATTTCTATAAACGTTTATCTCGAACACTAAAACGAAATGGTAATGAAACCATTTCTATAAACGTTTATCTCGAACACTAAAACGAAAGGCGTAATGAAGCCATTTCTATAAACGTTTATCTCGAACACTAAAACAATATGGTAATGAAAGCATTTCTATAAACGTTTATCTCGAACACTAAAACGAAATCTGTAATGAAACCATTTCTATAAACGTTTATCTCGAACACTAAAACGAAAGTCGTAATGAAACCATTTCTATAAACGTTCATCTCGAACACTAAAACGAAAGGCGTAATGAAACCATTTCTATAAACGTTTATCTCGAACACTAAAAAGAAAGGCGCAATGAAACCATTTCTATAAACGTTTATCTCGAACACTAAAACGAAAGGCGTAATGAAACCATTTCTATAAACGTTTATCTCGAACACTAAAAAGAAAGGCGCAATGAAACCATTTCTATAAACGTTTATCTCGAACACTAAAACGAAAGGCGTAATGAAACCATTTCTATAAACGTTTATCTCGAACACTAAAACGAAAGGTGTAATGAAACCATTTCTATAAACGTTTATCTCGAACACTAAAACGAAATCTGTAATGAAATCATTTCTATAAACGTTTATCTACAACACTAAATTCGAAAGGCGTAATGAAACCATTTCTATAAACATTCATTCGAACACTAAAACTAAAGCTGTAATGAAGCCATTTCTATAAACGTTTATCTCGAACACTAAAACGAAAGGCGTAATGAAACCATTTCTATAAACGTTTATCTCGAACACTAAAAAGAAAGGCGCAATGAAAGCATTTCTATAAACGTTTACCTCGAACACTAAAACGAAAGGCGTAATGAAAGCATTTCTATAAACGTTTATCTCGAACACTAAAACGAAAGGCGTAATGAAACCATTTCTATAAACGTTTATCTCCAACACTACAATGAAGTGTGTAATGAAACCTTTTCTATAAAAGTTTGTTCGAAACTAAAATGAAATGCGTAATGAAACCATAGGTATAAGCGTTTATTTCGAACACTACAACGAAATTCATAATGAAACCACTTTAAACGTTTGTCTCTAAACTAAAACGAAACGCGTAATGAAACCATTTGTATAAACGCTTTTTAAGGAATAGTTTGTAATATGTAGAAATAGACTATAGGGGTTAAGGGAAATTGTATGAATGTAACATGTCAGATTTTATGTTATTGGATGTTCTCTTATCGTTCTTTGATTATCACACGTAACACTGTAACTCGAAACACATAACATATATAAATTTGTTTGTCATTTTATTCAAACAGTTGAAATGTACAAGAAATTAATTAAGTTCATTTCTCATGAACCTCGGATTTTGATGCCATACCGTTATAGGAATCTCTTCCTTAAAGTCTAACATGACAAAACATGGGAAACGTAACAATAGTTCACAAGAAATCTATCTAAAATAATTAAAAATGTGAGATTGAATCAAAGTCAAAAAATATTATGTATTTTAATATGTCATAAATTGATCTTCTAATTGTAAGATTTTGCAATTCTTTGCGACGTTTCTTAATGTTCTCATCGCCTTAGGAATAGGAATTCTATTTCTGACTGTAAAAAAGGTCACTTCAGCAAGAAAAAGAACATAAAGAGATAGATCGAAAAAGGAAAGAAAGAAAGAAAATTAAATAAATGAAGGAATATGCAAAAGCTGCTGCTTTTTCCCCCTGCTGAAAAAAAATCAGTTTGGTTATTTATGTAGTAAATAGGTCACATTTCTAGCAGGAATATTTTTACGTCTCCATATCGGAGAGGTAGACATTGTTTTGAGAAAAGCCAATAAAACCTCACCAGAAACCCATCCCGTGTGTTGAAATGTTGCAATAAGACAACGCTCATTTAAAATGCATTGTGTCGCATGCCGTGATAAAATATGCTCAATGTAGGTAGTTTTGTTTCATTGCCTGTCCCATGAGGACGGGGTTGGTGCAATGTGGGGCGGGAGCAGCTTCGATTTTATTGATTCCAGAATTGATGACACAGAGAGGGAGAGAAAAATAATGTTCGCATAAAGATTTGGATGTACACAAAACGTGTATTAGTGGAATTCTCTGGACTCGTACACAAATTGTGGATCATGCTCACAAATCGCACCAAATCCATAATTTGGAAAAAAAAATATTTTTAATTTCTTTATTGCCGCCTCGACTATAAAATCATATTGCGACAACTTTAGAATGCAAAACAAGGTTACAATGAATAATACAATGTTTTAAAACAGTATTAGTACATACAAGATTAAATTCTCCAGATAAGTGTGCTATACATAATTATACAATTTTGTCGTTTTCTAAACGTTTAAAGTTCTTTATTGTGCTAAATTTAGGGCGTCTGGTGGCTGTTGGGGATGTCCCATCGTTCTCTGTGTTGTACACAGCAACGGCAGGCTGTAACGAAAGATGAATTGCGAGGTTAGATCTACAGAGGTCGCATATAAGAGGAAGGTCATGGTTGAGGAGAAGTTTGTGAGTTATGAAAGTGTGTCCCCAATACGCAGTCGAGTTAATACAACTTGGTCTTTGCGGTTGAAATTATAGTGTTGAAGTTTGGACTCGGAAATGTATACATCGTGTAGCTTGCTTCTAGATGTGGCTTTCCATATTTGTCTCCATTGATTAATGCAAGTCTTTTTGATGAAGTTGTTGAAGTCCGTGTGTGGAATCTTGATGTCCTGAAGGGAGTGTTTGGTGGCTTCTTTGGCTGCCTGATTAACTGATTCATTTCCTAGAATTCCGACCTGAGGCGAAGTTCAGGCGAATGATACTATTTACCAGAGATTAGTATTTGGTTGTACAGTTTCTGAAGTTCTTTAACAATATTTTGAGGGATTGGGGTTTATTGAAGGGCTGTTAAAGCACTCAACAAGTTGGTGAATATTATGCAATTATGTAGGTTATGTTTTATTAAGTATATATTCCAATGGA
Organism: Deroplatys truncata; assembly: GCA_030765065.1. Taxonomy (NCBI): domain Eukaryota; kingdom Metazoa; phylum Arthropoda; class Insecta; order Mantodea; family Mantidae; genus Deroplatys; species Deroplatys truncata. The sequence goes on from CM060984.1 coordinate 156,678,348, forward strand.
AGTTGATTTGCGAACAATCACAAGAATAGACAGAAAGATAGTTGAGAACACTATATTATATGGTGGATTCAGGAAATACTGCTGCACATCCATTATGACCATGTCTATATCCATAAGTGAACATTTGAGATGTGCTGAATAAAGTGCACGCAATTCGTTAAACAGACATTTATAAGAGACCCTATTAAACATTTTCCCCGTCTAGTCAGTGATATGTCAATAAAGGGGTATGTGAGTATCCAGGTATATAATCTTGAGTCTATGAAACATGGGAGCATTAGTCAGAGTGATGTTAAGTTGCTTTAGGTAAGCTGAGAGACTAGTTGTATTGATTCTGTGACATTTCCTATATTGTTGGTGGGAAATATGTAATAATGGATTAGTCTTCTCATTGCAGTACATGCTGCATATGAAAAAGTTGAGCTTTTCCTTCTAATTTGCAGTGGAAGTACGTTAGCTTCAATTTGTAGGCTCTCGATGGGCTGGTGTGAAACGCTCCTAAAGCAATTCTTAATGCCGATGACCGGATTGAATCTAGCATTTTAAGACCTGTGGGACTTGCTGAATTGTAAACTATAGATCTATAGTCCACTTCAGATTTTATGGTAGATTTGTAAGTGCGTGTAACTCACTGACGTCAGCTCCCCATGATCTTGCTGATAAGACTTACGGATATTGAGGCGTTGGCCAGTGTCAGCTTTAAGACGTTTAAGATGAATTCAGTCGAACAGTTCACCAAGAATGGAACTACATTGACTACAGGGATTTGTGTTTATCGATGATAAGATTCGGATTTGTAAGTGTTTGTGAGCCTTGGAGAAGACTATGCACTTACTTTTTATTGAGAAAAATTTAAACTTGTGAGGTAGTTCCAGTTCAAGAGTTGTTGTTTAAGTATTTATTAAGTAATCTTTATGTTATTTCAATTGTCTTGGCGTTGCAAAGTAAGCTGAGATCATCAGCAAATAGTAGACCTTTGACTGGATATTTGATGAAGGAAAATACATTATTGATGGCAACAAGGAATAACGTTACACTTAAGATTGAATCCTAAGGGACTCCATTTTCCAGGGAGCAACACTTGGAGAAACGGCCGTTGGCTCTAGTTTGGAAGCGCCTATTTTAAAGGAAGTGTGTAGTTGTGTATGAAATCGAACATCCTGCAACGTGCGGAGGATATGGGATCGGCACACTGTGCCGTGACTAGAATTAGGTGTTGATAGTTGGTGAAGGCATTGCATATTTCACATACTGGAACGATAAAATTGTCAAGAGTTGAATGGCCTAGTCGGAAACCACTTTGAGCTTTGTCAAAATATGATCACTGTCTAGATACCATCGGAGCCCTTTATCGATAATTTTTTCCAGAAGTTTGCACATGGTACAAATTGCGGAAATAGTACGAAAGTTCTCAAATAAAGCATAATCTTTGTTGGGTTTAGGAATGGGTACAGTGACGAGAAATTAAATTGAGTTTTATTTATGGACGATCTTTAACTGCTATGGTCCTTAGCGTGCCATTCTATATTGCGCGTGAAAGACCGGAAATTTTGCTCAGAGGCCTCTTTATCAAGCTTGAGGTTCTTTTACGTGCCGTAAATATACGAAACGGGCACCAGCTTTCCTTCCCTTCCGAAGGAAGCCATGCTAAGGATTTTTACGCCCGAAAACATCCATCGTCCTCCGCCGGGTTTGAACCCGTGACCACGGGAACTGGTACAGTGGTGATATATACCACTCATTTGAAACATTTATGGACTCACAGGTGATTTGATGTATTCAGAAGATACCTTAAGCTATTTTTAGGCATTTACTTGATGATTTCATAGGGGATGTTGTCTAATCCAGGGCTCTAACTGTTACAATGTGTAAATGCTTCTTGAAGTTCTGCCAAAGTGAAGATGTCGTTGAAAACTTGATTAGTATCAAAGAATAACGACGTGTCCAAGTTTTCTAAGTCATGTTTCTATTGATTAAATACCGGGCAGCATTTGGAGTCGCTAGATATTTCAGAGGAGGTGGAAGCGAGGATATCGCCAGTTTATTGAGGATTAGTTATAGGAGTTGTAGAGTCAGCAGAATGAAGATGTGACATAAAAAATGGTCGACGAATTATACAGATAGCTTGTGTTTTGTGCCACATCTCTGTCTGAGAAATCTTGTTAGTGAGATATGATATATGTGTGAACCATTATTCTTTCTTACTTCTTTTAATTTCTCTACGAGCAGTTGTGCGGAGACGTTGGAATTCCAGTTTTGTTTACATATTAGGGTGCTGTTTTTTGTTTAGTAATTCTATAGCACTTTTCATTCCACCATGGAACTGTTCTTGGCCAAAATGATGAGTGATTGATGTAAATGCATACCTTTGGCACTGTTAGTGATGACATCAGAGAATGCTGCAACTATTGAGTCAATATATGTTTGGAAGAATTCTTCAGGGTGAGGTGGTTTCTCCAATAAAGCTTGAACTAGCTCCCTGAATACCAATCTGCTTTGCACAGGTTCCAGTGTGGGGCTCGTGTAATCTGAGGAGTATACTCAAAGTTAATAATAATTGGAAAGTGGTCACTTCCCATAGGATGTGTAGTAGAGGAGCAGCATCAGCGGTACACAAGGTTAGATCTATATTCCTCAAAGTATTATGAGCTACGTCAAAATACGTTGGGGGATGATGAATTTCAATTTGCCAAATCAAACATGTTGATGAGAGATTCGACAATTTTACCTCGTTGGTTAGAATTTCGAAAACCTCAGAGCATGTTATGGCTGTTGAAATCGTCAAGTAAAATGAATGTTTTTGGTAATTGTTGAATAAGATTAGCGAGAGTGGGAAGGTCAATGTCTATGCTGTTGGGTAGGTGTAGGTTGCAGATATATAATTCTGAGGCCGGATACAAGGAGATCGCCATAGCTTCATATGGGGAGATCAAAGGTAATTTTCATGTGGTAGTATTTCCTTTACATAAATTGAAGCTCCGCCACTAGCATGGTTAGGGCCCACGAGTGCACGATGATAGTCGGAATAATTTCGTATGAAGCCAGTTGTGTTGTTGCGACAATTGGTTTCTTGAAAGCAGATAACATGAGGAAAATGAGTTCTCAACAGAAGTTGTAAATATTCGATTTGGGTTCGATAACCGTTTATGTCGCATGAAGTATAGTTGAAAGAACTTACATTATGGAAATGAGATAAGTTTAACCCATTGTATACTGTAAGACTTTTTCTATGTATTCTCTTCTTTTCTGATGGCAGGCATCAACCTTCTTTTGAGTCGCGTTTTTCGGTTTTTTAACCGAGATCCGGAAATATAGGGGTGCAATTTCTGGAGTGTTTCAAGAAGGCTTTGGAAGTCTGATTTGTATGATGGAGCTACTTGTGTCACATCCGATGCTCCTATCGTGTTATCGTAGAAGCTAGACCGTTGGTCAAAATCTGCTATCTCTTTGGTACCAAAGGAAGCGCTGACACATAACGTATATTACTGGGATCAGTGATTTTGCCTATAGCGCATATGTATTCTTTTGCAGAAATACCATCGTGTACGTCAGTTATTACAGCTTGATGTTTGGATGGCCCACTTTGTGCTACTTTTGAATAGCTTAACGTTTGGTTAGGAAAAGCAGTATTAGGACATGTTGGGTACCTTGGGTTAGATGTGCAGAGTCCAGAGAATTCGCGTCGACTAGGACACTCCTGTGATGGACAGCTGTTGGTGTGATGTTTCTGGTTGATTCTCGCGTAATTAGAGAGGTAATAACACTGATATATTTGTGCGTGTCTAACTCTATGAATTTTACGAATTTCTGTCTTCCATACCACCCATGTGCTTGGAAAGTGCCGATGCTGTTATTAATGTTGGCGGCTACTCTTTATCAACTGTCCTGGGTGAGCCAATCTCCTATTGGTTTGAATGCAAGTCCGACACTCACGCATTAGCGTATGAACAAATGTCAGGCCTAGGTGAGCGGCGAAAGGGAAGAAGTAATAGGGAAACATTTCACTTGATTGATTGGAAGGCAGTCTTCGCAACGACGGACCACACCAGCTCCAGGTTGAATCCGAGACGGATTGGTGTGTTGTCAAAAGTCTGGCACTCAAACATTCACCTATGAACACTCATTTCCCAGTTAGGATCGAAGGAAACCATGGTAGATGGTTTAGTATTTTACTTATCTAAGCCACTACCCATTACATAGGCACGATCCCACACACTCAACTGTAGTTATTCCCTGTATACTGCTCTTTTATGTGGCTCGAATTGAACACCACGATAGCCCGCTTCTGTAGCATTTTAAAACTTGGATGACAATCACTCTTCTACTGCTTAACTTGTCTCGATTGATAGCCGGCTTTAGCTTCCCCGTGTGCATGTATGATTTTTTTTCACGGAGGCTTCTACACTGTTGCATCGATTTGGACCAAACTTGGCATAGATATCCTTTGGTACAAGACGAAAATTACTGCCTAGCTTAGAATTCGACATTTCCTTCCCATTTCACACGATTAGTTATTTAATTTTATGTGATGCCTACAAAAGCATGGAAGACCATCTTAACTTTCTCAACGATAATCGTAATCGGTTGAACATTGCCAATGTAAGCATAATAATTACTTAGGCTTTCACGGTCTCACAAAATAACAAAGAAACACCGAGTTCACATTCGTTGATCTCCTCTCTGACATTGATCATAGAGTAATAACATAGCCAAATAAATAATTAGAACAGTTATGCCACCAGTGGCCATGCTTGCGTTATAGCCAAATAAATAATTAGAACAGTTATGCCACCAGAGGCCATGCTTGCGTTATAGCCGAATAAATAATTAGAACAGTTATGCCACCAGAGGCCATGCTTGCGTTAAAGGCGCTACAATGGCTTGGTTGAAAAATTAACAAAATTTCGAACTGCGTTATGATAATACCGCTTATTATTATTGTTATTATTATTATTTATGTTAATGCTATTATTTTGTTTCTATATAAAATAGCACAAAAGGATTCAACATAATGAAATAATGTGTGTGTGTGTGTGTGTGTTTGTTTTTCCACATAGACTTCTACACGTTGCAGTGATTTGGCCAATCTTGGCACAGATAACCTTTGACACAAAGCAAAAATTACTGTCTAGTTTAGAATTCGAAACTTCCTTCCCATTTCACTCGATTGGTTATTTAATTTTATGTGATGCCTGCAAAAGCACGTAAGACCATCTTAGCCTTTCTCAAGATAATCGCAATAGGTTGAACATTGTCAACATAAGAATAATAACTACTTACGTTTTCACGGCCTCACAAAATAACAAAGAAACACCGATTTCACATTCGTTGATCTCCTCTTTGACATTGACCATGGAGTAATACATAGTCAAATAAATAATTAGAACAGTTATGCCACCAGTGGCTATGCTTGCGGTAAAGGTGCTATAATCGCTTGGTTGAAAAATTAACAAAATTTCGAACTGTATTATACTATGATAATACCGCTTATTATTATTGTTATTATTATTTATATTAATGTGATTATTTATTTTGTTTCGATACAAAATAACAAAAAAGGATTCAACATAATTGCATTCACTACAAACGTTTTTATGATACTCAAACATTTCCAACATAAGAGTAGTAAATAAGTCGAAGTTAATATCCATAGGTCTACAATCATACTCCGATGTTCGGATATTAAGTTATTATAGTTTGTAGCATAGATAATTTTGTAGTTTCTCATTCTTCTCCTTCTGCTTTTAATGTTAAGTTTACATTGATTTTGGTCTTTCTTTTCTTTTGTCCTTATTGTGTTTTCTTACAAGTTTTATCAGCAATCACGCCGGTCTTAAAAGGGAATCTGATGTAAACAAAAACAGCGTACGAAAACTAGTCTGCAAATTGTATTAGTACGCCCTGAGCGGAGCACACGCACTATCTTAAGACACATGCTTCTGACCCGAACCACGGCCGATGCACACAGCTTGTTTTTGTTTATACTCGTATCAGGTTCCCGTCTAAATCCGACGGGACTATTTGTTAAATCAATGTTATATTGGCGTTACTTAAACTGCCACTATTATTTCTTCCCAACTGAGATTTTCTCTACAAATAACAACGAGACATCCCAAATGAGACAACATGGAAGTTGCCTAGCTGCATTCACAAGAAATCATCATTACAAACTGTGGTATTTGTGATTTTTCAACAGCACTTTTGCAGAACGTTTTCTCAGTACTTCTATTTTGTTCTTTATAGTTCCCTGATAGTTTTAATTAATTCTTTGTTTTAGTGTCCTATACTTTCATAAAGATCGAATGGAGGTAATGAAATTAATTATATCGCCATTCGAGTTTAAAAAGCTACCCGTGCAACATCGGGAAAACCACCTTGTCTTAATTGAAAATGGCAAAAAGCATTGAGACAGTATTTTATATCACAACACTGTGAATGCTAGAGTGATTGTGGTGTAAATTAACATTATTGTATGACAATTATTCGAGATGTTTGTTAATTATAAGCATTGTTAGGAAATAAGTTTACACGGCCTCACTGAAAGTGACAATAGGAGCGGGTAACAATGTAGCGAGCGGGTGAGTTGTTTATTACTTAGAAGAGACAAGCAAATGACGTCAGAGTAGTGCGCTTTTCTTTAGAAATGGAGGGAATATCTTCCCTAGAGCATATGTGTTCGTAATTTTGATTGCATAAAAAATAGACGCTAATGTTTGCGCGCTTTATTAACCAATAGCAGCTCGATTATAATCTTTAGGCATATCGGGGTGAGGGAGTATAAATTCTAAAGCCAGAGACAATTATCGCACAGTTTAATAGAATCATTCACGGGTTACACATCATTCACGAAGTACACGTTACGTAATTCTACAGAATCTCTCGCGTCGAAAAGTTAGTTACAAAAATGTGAAATACTCGAATTCATAATGTGCGGCAAATAAGTGATTATAGTTACATTCGAAAATATAACAGTTTCAGTCGGGCGTGTATCAAGAGTAAATATGTGAAATTAATGAAGTGTGACGGCAATAAAAGTGTAAAAACAAATTCTTTTATCGGTGTTGTTTTTAGTAACAACTCCCTTCCGTTTACACACCCTATTCAAGAGATTTTCTCGACTGAGTAATAATAGCTAGCCGGAGGGCAAAGAACCCAAAATTCAAAATAGTAAAACAATAACAGGCTCTCAGCAAATACGATAACACGAACGAAACCGCGACAGCATAAAGCTCATATTTTGGGATTCTTACTTTCTTACCACTTACCTATTGTATGAGGTATTCAACCCAAAATTTTGATAAAGCAATTTCACCGGAACGGTAATCTGAGGTCCAATGCCCCCCACCAGAAAAGTCATTTTTATATAAGTAAAATCTGTGTGTGTGTGTGTGTGTGTGTGAGAGAGAGAGAGAGAGAGAGAAAGTACCATGTTTGGTATTTTAAGTCTATCTTCTAAGGATATGAAACGATATTCAAAAAGTTCCTTTTACCCCCAAACTACCCTTTACCCTTTTCCTTAATTTATATTTTCTCAGAAAAGGTTCTAGCAATTTTGATTAACATATCATATGTTTAACGTATTGGCATGAGAATTAGAATCCATATGTATATTGAATGTTCATGAATAACCTGAGGATTGAATTTTGCATACTTTGTATAACTAGAAAATAATAAGAAATAAGACAAAAAAGTCACTGATGGAAAAGACATAAGAGCTCATTAAAATACGTAATATCTGTAAAACGTTTCTTTTTTCGTAGCGTTAGCCGTTTTCGAAATATTCCATGTTGAAGTTTACATCTTTCACAAGTGCGCATCAACTAAAGGACATGCTTGAATGTTTGCCATTCTATTTTTTTATTGATTTCTAACTAAAGACTTGTTGCCACGAATAAATATTTGAATACTGTTTCCGCATTGTGAGCATTTCCATTTGATTTAACAGATCTGCTAAGCAAACATATCGTGACTAACGTAACATAGATAGCTGAAATACCTTTTATACACATTTTATACCTAATGGATATGTGAATCCTCCATTGATAGAGAATGCTGTGTGGATATATCATATATATGTTTTCTAAAGAAAGTCAAAGTTTTATTTGTGTTTAGAAAACGTTCATAAGAAATGTTTATAAATCAAATTTGAAATATTTGTTATTTGTTAACCCCATAACTAGGAGCTTTTCCTGTAGGTCATTAAAAACAAGAAGTTATATATCTTATTTCCTCAAGAATTACCCAACGAATTGGGGAGTTTCGTATAGAGTACAGAGCCTCACTCAGGGTAATAAAAAATAAAGATGGCTAATGCCGCATGTCAGGGTGGTCAACGTTCTAATTTGAGTCACTAGATAATCGCCAGAGAAGTCAACAGAAAACCTATTTACAAAGGACGCGCTGTTCCGGTCTTCTGCTAGTGTCATGAGCCGTTGCCATATAATATACACCGCTTTGTAAAATTCTTTTCTTCGGTGCAAAGTTTTGGTCTTACCTTATCGGCACAATCGCTATTTACCAATAACCTATAACCCGATTAACTTTAAGCGTTAAATAGCATTGAACCATACAATGAACCTTAATGTAACTTGCGTATGTTATTAAACCTTGCAAATTACTGCACCATAATAGTATAAAGAACAGCTTATAGTTGCGTTTTAATATGATTTCTGCATATTTACCTAAACCAAACAATTAAATTTATTGTTTTTCAGTTTTTCTTCCTCAAAAACAAAATTCCACACAGACAACGCTTACACCAATAATTGCAAAAATAATTCAGATTTCGGTTAACTCATAAGACCTCATAATTATTAATAACCTAATAGCTTAATAACCGAACCTAATAATAATTAATCATTAAATAATCCAATGCTCGTATAATTAGTTTAATTAATATTACTACAACTAGTCTAATATAAATAGTAATATAATGCAGTGATATAGGTATAATATAATTAATATTATAATCAGTGCGTCATTTGTGACTAAATGGTCGTTGTGCAAGGTTCAGAACACCTTCGAATATAAAAAAAGGGCGCCAACGTAATAGACACGATATAACTAACCATCCCAATACATGTATCGGGTGCGAATTTGCAGAGGAGTTGCCGATTGTCATTGGAACCTAACAACCCGAATATCACCAGATTTGTGTCTTATCCCATAATGGTGGGAAAATGACAACATTGCACTTTAGTAACCTCTCGTATGTTGCAACCTCCATAGAGCATATACCCAATAAAAATGAAACTAGCTGTTTGATAAATGCAGAATTTCCTAATTTCACACTTGTTTTCCTTTAATAAAAAATCTGATATGTTACACTCGCATGACTTTCTCTACTCTTGTACAAACTATTTTTTACATACGCTTATTCTACATCTACTTCATGTTAATCGAAATAAACATTTGCAGACTCTATCTTATTGCTAACTTTCTTGTAGATGTAAGGGGAATATATATTTACAAGGGCAATATAGAAATACAGTAGCCTTTAAGCACATACATATCTCTTAATAGCTGGTTGCTAGGTGCAGCACCATTCCCTTTGCCTCAGATTAATACTCTTTGCATATCCAAGACAAAAAAATGAATAACGAATTCCCATTTGAGAAAATAAGTATTGAAAAATTTAAGGGAATAACAAGCAATATCTTGAAAATGATTCACTCAACAAAAAAAAGTATGACATAAATTGTGTATTTTAAAGCGATCTATATTTTTTGTGTAGTAAACGTTTGTCTATCTCTTATGGTTTACCAGTTATGGAAAAGTCGTTCACAATGAAGAATACTTTTGGAGACATTCCCAGAAAATTCAAGATATACATTTTATTTGTCATGAAAATATCTTAAACATATGATATTTTAATCAAAATCGTTAGCCATTTTTGAGAAAACTAAAATTTTCGAAAAATGTTCCATGTAAAGGGTAATCTGGGGTGGGGGTATTTTCTTGAAAACCTTCGTGTCGCATCCTTGGAAGATACTGAACCTAAATACCAAGTTTGGTGTTTATCCGACTGTTCGTTTCTGAGTTATGCTGTTCACAGACACACACACACACACACACAGAGACACACAGACAGACACACACACAGACACGCAGACAGAGAGACAGACACACAGACACACACACACACAGACATGTTTCCAAAAATGCTTTTTTTGGATTCAGGGTGTCTCAAAACATGTATTTCCGGTGAAATCTTGGTATCGAATTTTTGGGTGGATTACAATACTTCCCCTACATACTATACGTAGTAGAGAAAGTAAAAACGGAGTTATATTTATGGGCGCTCTTTAACTGTTGTGGTCCTTACTATCCCATTCTATATGCGGTTGAAAGACTGGTAATTTTGCTCGGACGCCTCTTTATCAGGCTTGAGGTTGTTTTACGTGTCGTAAATCTATAACACGGGACCACCGACCTTACTTCCGTTCCGAAGCCACGTTAAGGACTTTTACGCCCGAAAAAATCCATGCCTCTCTTAAAGTATCTATCTCTTTTTATCACTATTTTAATTATAGCTGCTAATACTTAATTTGTTTTCATTAACTGTGAAATAGTCTCGATAAATGCAAGTCATAGTTCAGGGAGTGGAGTCATTTCGTTGAACATATTACGCAAAGAAGTGTCGTCATTAAAACAGAATAAAATGTGGTACCTTAAATAAGCTTGAATGATGAGAATTATAACAATTTAGCTAACTTTTGGGTGGCAGTAAATCGTTAACTTGAAATCTGTGCTCACGCAGAGGGAAATAAAAGCTTCCTGTCTACCTTCATTATCCCTTGATCCTCCTGACAAAGAGCCATTAGACGCTCCTACAAAGAAGCCATTTCCACGAAAGCAAAGCCCTCTTCATTTCATCAAGGCCTTCTAGATATTATTATAATGAAGGTGACTTGCACCCGTCTTCCGATTGGTTCGTGCTCATTACTGTTGAAAGTTGTGCTAAGAGAACATTGTTAATGACGTTCCGTAAAGTCAAGTGCAGATATATAGGGTGTCACATAATTTTGACATACCTCCATGTTGCTCTAGCTGAAATTTGAAGTTAACCAAAGTAATCCTATTGGAAACAAGTTCATAAACGTTTGCATGACGTTACATTTCAGGTGCATTTGCAACACTTAGTGGTATTGAGTAAACATTTTAGGTAAGAAGTCTAAATAACTTGATTTTTAGCAGGCCTACCCCGTATAAACTACTCTTAAATTTCCATCGATTTAAAACAAATCACATCTATGAATATTCGCTTAGGATTTCTTAACAGCTTTATTTAATGCATTCATTTCTTCTCGACATTTAAACAATACCAGCAACCGTAAAATGTGATTTAATTTCATTACACACATCGATGTGCAATTGAAATGTTTCAAGCCTACATTTTTGGAGCTACCGTCAGTGGAGATAGGATGATTTTTTTTAAATCTATGAGATTATCCAAGGTTTAGTTACTTCTTATTCTACATTTTGTATTCTTTTCATCTTAAAGGATGCCCAGGCAAACTTTGAAATTCCAAGCCCATGCCGATGGATCAAAAAAGACTTGAGCCTGGATTCATGGCATTTAATTCAAAATAAAAAGCGTATTTAAATAATTCAGTTAAGTTGTGGGAAATTAAAAATACATTTAATATATTAATAGTATGTGTGCTTTTTTCCCTTATAGGCTTTTACATCGTTGCACCAATTTCTACTTGGCACAGATAACCTTTGACACAAGGCGAAAATTACTGTCTAGCTTAGAATTCGAAATTCCGCCCCATTTCATACGATTAGATATTTAATGTTATGTGATGCCTACAAAAGCACGCAAGACCATCTACATCCTTCGTCGAATATTTCCAACATAAGAAGAATTACTTAGACTTTCACGGCCTACAGAATAGCAAAGGAACAGCGAGTTCACATATATCTCCTTGAACACTGATTATGGAGTAATAACACAGTCAAATAAATAAATCACAACAGCTATGCCACGTTGGCTATGAATGCGCAAATGTAAAGGCTACAATAGCTTGGTAAAAATTAAAAACATTTCGAACTTATTATATTCGACTGTGATAACAGCAACAGCATCAAAGCAGACAAAATATCACCTCTTCTTATTCTTCTTTATCTTCATATAATTATTTATTGCTTGTTGATATGAAATAACACAAAAGCATTCAACATAATCGCATTGACTACAAAAGTCTCTTGTGCTCAAACCTTGCTAACATAAGAGTAATAAATAAGTCGAAGTTCATGTCCATTCATTTTGCGATCATATTCTATGTTCGAATATTCACTTATTATAATTTCTAGTTTCTCTCTCTCTCTCTCTCTATGTGTAAGCAGCAGATCTCTCTCTCTCTCTCTCTCTCTCTCTCTATGTGTGTGTAAGCAGCAGATTTCTTCCTCTGTGGAAGTTTGTGATGCTTTTATAAGCATAAAAACAAAAACTGGGTGACAAAATGATAGTGAGCATGGATAACAACAGCATAAAATCAGTCAACGTGCTTTCTTTATTGCTATTCTTCTTTTCTTTGTATATTCATGTTGATTTTCATTTCATTTAGTCCTTCGTGTGTTTTTAATTAGTTCAGTGTATATTGGTTACTGAGAAAGAACAAGGTTATATTGATGTTACTTAAACTGCTATTGTTTATTTACAAACTAGATTTTCTCTATAAATAACGAGGCATTCCGAATGTGACAGCATGGAACCGTTACTCAGCTGCATTCAACGAGAAATCATTATTACTAACTGTGGTATTTCTGGTTATAGCAGTGCTTTTTCATAGTGTTTTCTCAATATTTATATTTTACTTATTTATTTTTGTTATTTATAGAGCCCTAAGAGTTTTAATTAACTTTAAGTATCTTGTCAAATACTTTTTAAGTGCCTAAAAAGAAACGCAAGGCTATTGGGTAAGTGCAACCTAAGGTTAAATGTTGTATGCGGATAAACTGTCAAACCACGGGCAACGCCGGGTATTTTAGCTAGTAAAAATTTAATTTAAAATATCTAATGTTTTACATTCAAATGACTTTCTCTTTACTTTCTCTTTACTTTATGTTAATCTAAACAAACATTTGCATAAATGTCATTGTAAGTACAAAGGGATCCAGGAGGCTGAAGCGATAGTCATGTCCAGGCATAGGAATTGCATAGCTTAAGCAGTTGCCTTAAGTTTTCTACAGTCAAATCATTATCACAACAAATAAAGCTGTAGTGATAATGATTTGAGTGTAGTCAACAGAGGCTAAGGATCACTGACACGCAGATAATAACCGGTCCGCCAAAAGACTGTACGAGAGATGGGGTGTGATTTGTTAACTGTGACCTTCCCACCTATAGTCCAGCGAGAGTTCAACTTTATTTCCTTCCGCCCTGGCTAGAAATTCGTATACTTGGTCATATCCTTAAAAGGTAGGTCGCTTTCAGATCCCATGCTCTTTCCATGACATTCTAGAAACAACTGAATGGTGACAGCACTTAAAAAAGAAAGATATTGCAAGTGGCAATTGTGGTTTTAAAGAGATTTGCCCTTTTTTGTGTTTTGGGTTTCTGTGTATATTTTATGGTTTGAAAATAAAGAAGACTTCAGGGGCTGTTCCCAAAAAAGTGCAAGTTATACGTTTTATTAGTCATTTAAATGTCCTAAGCATATTGTGTTTTAAAGAAGTTGGTTACACATGTTTTAGCAAATCAAAAATAACGAAAATGTTTTCATGCAAAGTGTAGTTTGAGCTGGGAATTTTCTTTAAATTATCCCGTTACATCTTTGGAAGATATTAAACTTAAATACCACGTTGCCCCTCTCTCACTCTCCCCCCTCTCTCTCTCTAACGGACATGGATCCTCAAAGCATATATTTCGATGAAATCTTGACATAGAATTTTGGATGGAATGCAATGCTTGCTCTTAAAAGCTATGTTATTTCCTCTCAGCCGTATATGTGAATTGTTTATTACGATGATGTTAATAGTCGGGTTATGACTTTAATGTTTAAGCGACTTTAAACGAAAATAAAACAAAAAGATCAATTATTACATTACAATACTTCTTTTAGAAGTAACATTTGAAAATCTTTGGCCTTAGTTCGGAAATAGCCTGTTGTAACCTCAGTTCACAGACTGTTTATAATAACTAATCATATTTTCAATCAAATTTGAAACGTGTCGATATAAAATTTCTAACTCCGTACTTATAAGGGTTGATGAGCTGTCTTGTGGTGCATACGGACGGATAGACGGACAAAACGCGTAATAGGCGTTTTATATTAGCGTACGCACCTAAATCTGTATTATGTTATATCTATGTATAGGTATAAGTTTTATATTGTCAGTAGCCTATACATAAGAGAGAAGAAATACTCCATTTGATCCCAAACTTCGTTTCCACCTCATACGTGATCGTAATTATGGAAAGAGTAGATACTGCTGTGCAATAGCTACGTAAATGGCAAAGAAACAGTTGAAAGAAACGATAAATTTAAAGCATATACGTTCATTGCTCTTTCTCACTGGCTGTGTGTAGGCTACGGTTTGAAGGTTGATACTAATTTGAAACGGGTGGTTAACGTTAGTAGCCTCTCAAAATCCGACCTCTGGTTCCACGTCCCGAGGGGTGGGCAACGGGAAGTAAGGGAATGCCTGTTTGAGCGAAGTACGGTGGGGACTTCATGTGCCCCGGGGCCACTATGGTAGCCGTGAAGGTCAAACAAGAACCCCGAAAACTCACTATTTGCAGATGACCAGGTGGTGATGGCTTAGAGTCGTGAGGATGTGAAATATATAATGAGGAAAATTTTCGAAACTTTTGAAGTAGGAGTGTTACGAGTAAATATGGATAAAACGGAATAGCTGGTAGTAGGAGGAAGTGGACGGGCCATCTCACTAACCCAAGGAATTATTAAAGCTGTTAAAAAGTTTAAATATTTGGGATCGCTTATTGATGAGGTAGGGAGCTGTAAAGCGGATGTAGACAATAGGCTAGAACAAGCACGAAGAGCCATAAAAAGTTGAATGGTTTTGTTTTTTTTTGGAGTAGAGCTATGTCGATGTGTACAAAGAAGAGGATTTTGAGGACTGTGGTGGAAAGTATAATGACCTATGGTGCCGAGGCGTGGACTTTGGTAGAGGGACAAAAATCTAAGATCTTGGTAGCGGAAATGGATGAATAAGACGTAGTGCTAGAGTATCAAGGATGGAAAGAAGGAGAAATGAAGAGGTGAGACAGATGATGGATATGGAAGAAACAGTGGTGAAGAGGAGTGAAAGGCGGGGTCTTCAATAGTATGGACATGTGAAAAGAATGGAGGATGATCGGTGGCCTAAAACCGTTTTAGAATGGTCACCTCGTGGAAGAAAGCGAGGTAGACCAAGAGCAACCTGGAGGGGACAGATAAATAGAATGATGAATGATCGGTGCCTGGAGGAGGATAACTTGTTCAACCCGGAAGAATGGCGAATGGGAATGCAGGGCAACTGCTGGAGAGTGGAGAAGCTCTTAAAAGTAAGTGGTTAACGTTAACCAGAAGCCCAAAATAAGTACTTGTATCACAAGTTGCATTTAATTAACTCTTCGTTCTGATGGAAATTTTATACTAATGGAAAAACAACAAGACAATGTTTCTTAAGGAGAAAATATGTATCTGGTTTATATACATAATTTAATTGAAATAACGTTTTGTGGCAGTAAAAATTTCTGAAAAATTGTCTGATTCTTTAAAATTGCCCCAGATTAAAGCAATCTAAAATAAAATATTACTCATAAGTACCGATTCTTTTGTTTCTCATGATCTCATTGCTAACATTGATTTATTATTTATTTGTTTATGGTCGCTTATACAGTAAAGCCAGCGCAACCCGCATTTTATAATTAAAATAGCACACACATTATAGTTTACAGTAGATACAATGGTTAGTGTTTGCATTCCTATGTTAATCCCAACAATTAATTTTTTTCTTAGACAAAAACATAACTCAGCTGCAATCAACAGTTCATAAACGTTAACAGTTTACATTGTTTATTATTTATATTAACATTTTAGATAAGCCATAATAAAATTACTAAAAATTAGAGCTAATGCCTATGGTACAGTTGTATATCCTTAAAGGATACAAATATTTTCGGGTTCTTGAACGCTGTAACCAAATCTGTGGAGATGTGTAGTTTTCTTTCTCTCTTGAACTTGGAGCATTCGGTGATGGCATGTTTGATTATGAGAGGAGTATTGTGTGTTATGTTAGCAATGAGATAATTTCTTTGTTCATACTTTCTGTCACTAACAACTGAGCATCGATGCAGCTTATATTCTGTAAACTGAAAAATACTGTTAAGGTTTTATTGATTTGCAACTGTATGCAAGGAACACGTTTCATCAACAATATAAACGCCACCTTTTATAATATTATAAAACTTGATAGTTTCAGGCTTTCTACTATCTCCTACTTCTTCATCAATAGATTTGCTGTTGTGCAACGTGGACAGCAATACAGCAGTTTTATCTTTCTTTGGCACACATAGAACACAAGGGTGGAATTTTTCGAAAGCCTAGAAAGGCTGTCTTCTAGCGCCGCTGACAAAGGAGATAGTAGCTTCGAATTGTTCTTCCTCCGCGTGCATGCGGTTGTTAGTTTATGCTTTTGGGATTCTTGAAAATCAATCTGTAAGTTTACGTCCAATACCAAATATCAGATGAAATAACCGTTTCACCATCTCTGAAGGCATATGATTTAATTTTTCAAAGAACCATGAGATTGTTTTATTAGATAAATGTCCATATTGGAAACAAAGACTATCCTTGAATCAGTCAAGGCGAATACTTTTATGCCGTATTATGTACACTGGGCGGTCTTCTCAACCTCCGAAATACGTTTATGAAACAGTAAAGGCAGAAGCATGGTATTCTGTACCTACTGTTATCTTATAGCTTTTCTATAAATTATTGGTGAAACGTTTCCCATATCGTTACAGTTTTAATTGTTACCTAATTTCTGTTATTCATGATAAATATTGGCCAGAAATATTTTTAGTTAGGCATTACTAATAAAATGGCTGTTCTCACAGAGCTGCGGTAGCGTTGCTGCCTGTACTGCCAGTATTCAGGTGTTCAGTTCCCGGGACCATGTATTTCCGATTTTGGGAGATTTGATATGCGGCGCACTCGGCCTTGTGAACCAACTGAGAGGAGAATTGATAGAAAAATAGCGGTTCTCGCCCGTGGAAACACTTTAATCAACACATCTCGTCGCCATCTCAATATTCTGTCGATTATTTCCTCCGTGAACATATAGAAATATCCACCATATATAGGCAGATCCTCCAGCAGGGTTTTTGCGTCAAGGAGTTAAAAAGTGTAATATTACACATTGCACACAAAATACAGATCTTATTGTAGGTACCTATTTAAAAAATCTGATGTGTTACACTCACATGACTTTCTCTACTCTTGTACAAACTATTTTTACAAACGCTTATTCTCCATATGCTTCATGTTAATGGAGATATCAAGATGTCAATCTTATTGATAATTTTCTTGTAGATGCAAGGGGAATATGGTAGGTTTTAAGCGATAGTCAAATATTTTAACGCTGGTTGCTATGTGGCGCATTCCATTCTCTTTGCATGTCCAGGACATAAAAAAATCTGATGTGTTACACTCACATGACTTTCTCTACTCTTGTACAATCTATTTTTACAAACGCCTATTCTCCATATGCTTTATGTTAATCGAGATATCGAGATGTCAATCTTATTGCTAATTTTCTTGTAGATGCAAGGGGAATATGGTAGCTTTTAAGCAATAGTCAAATATTTTAACGCTGGTTGCTATGCGGCGCATTCCATCTCTTTGCAAGTCCAGGACATAAAAAAATGAATAACGAATTTGAGAAAAAGTATAAGTATTGGAAAATTTAAGGGAATAACAAGCAATATCTCGAAAACGGTTCACTCAACAAAAGAAATGTATATGACATAAGCTGTGTATTTTAACGAGATCTACATTTTTTGTGTAGTAAAACTTTGTCTATCTCTTATGGTTTACCAGTTATGCAAAAGTCGTTCACAATGAAGAACACTTTTGGAGACATTCCCAGAAAATTCGAGATATACATTTCATTTCTCATTACATTATCTTAAACATATGATATTTTAATCAAAATCGTTAGAGCCATTTTTGAGAAAATTAAAATTTTCGAAAAATGTTCCATGTAAAGGGTAGTCTGGGGTGGGGGGATTTTCTTGAAAACCTTCGTGTCGCATTTCTGGAAGACACTGAACCTAAATACCAAGTTTGGTGTTTATCCGACTGTTCGTTTTTGAGTTATGCTGTTCACAGACACACACACACACACAGACACACACACACACACACAGACACACACACAGACACACACACACACACACACAGACACACACACGGACATGTTTCCAAAAATGCTTTTTTTGGATTCAGGAGGTCTCAAAACATGTATTTCCGGTGAAATCTCGGTATCGAATTTTTGGGTGGAATGCAATACTTCCCCTACTTACTATACGTAGTAGAGAAAGTAAAAATGAATAACGAATTTGAGAAAAAGTATAAGTATTGGAAAATTTAAGGGAATAACAAGCAATATCTCACAAACGGTTCACTCAACAAAAGAAATGTATATGACACAAACTGTGTATTTTAACGCGATCTACATTTTTCGTGTAGTAACATTTTGTCTATCTCTTATGGTTTACCAGTTATGAAAAAGTCGTTCATAATGAAGAATACTTTTGGAGACATTCCCAGAAAATTCGAGATATACATTTTATTTGTCATGACAATATCTTAAACATATGATATTTTAATCAAAATCGTTAGAGCCGTTTTTGAGAAAATTAAAATTTTCGAAAAATCTTCCATGTAAAGGGTAGTCTGGGGTGGGAGGATTTTCTTGAAAACCTTCGTGTCGCATCTCTGAAAGATACTGAACCTAAATACCAAGTTTGGTGTTTATCCGACTCTTCGTTTTTGAGTTATGCTGTTCACAGACACACAGACATACAGACACACAGACAGACACACACACGGACATGTTTCCAAAAATGCTTTTTTTGGATTCAGTGAGTCTCAAAACATGTATTTCCGGTGAAATTTCGGTATCGAAATTTTGGGTGGAATACAATACTTCCCCTACTTACTATACGTAGTAGAGAAAGTAAAAAAATCCACAAAACAAGTCTTGATATTAGTACTCTCTGCAAAAGCAAATGAGAAACACAAGAATAACTTCGCTTTTCAGAGTGTAGGCTTAAAATTTTAGAAAACTTCAATGGACACCATGAAACATTTTTGTTTAACATTGTATATTTTAAAATGTGTGTTTTTCCTGTAGTAAATATCTTTACGTCTCCTAGAGTCTCCCAATTAGATATATAAAATTCAAGAATAAAGCATTGTATAGACTGTTAACAAATTCCGCACATTTTTTTTTCAAACTAGTATATAAAATGTGGGATATTTCAATCAATAGCAGATTGCATGGGTCACCTTGACTAGAGGTAAATTTTTTCTTTTGCTGTTTTCTTTTCTTTTGCCGCACCAAACTGCACCCTCTGGTAGCTTTCTAACTTACTCTTCTGAATTATTGCAGAATTAATCCGTTCTCTAAGTTATTCCAAATCGATTAGTTCAATTATGGATCAGCCTGACCCGATGCAACCAGTTATGTCTACGTTTTTCTTATTACGGTGAATGAATAAAAGTAATTGAGAAAATGAGTGTTTACATGAATTGGTACATGAAAGTGATGTGTTAAGTGAAGATGAGAGAGCTGATGACAAATAGAAACTCAGATAATGAACAAAGTAATGAATCAGCTGATGATGATTTGCATATAGCTCGTGAGAGTTTCTTCTTGGAGAAAGATGTAAGAACGAAATGGAAAAGGCTGAACCCAACAGTAACGTGGTGATGGTGGTGGTTTTATTGTGAACAATTTCAGTCTACTCTTGTACAATACAACAATCGCATGAGCCTCATTACCGTATATGCTTTTCCTGTCCCTTTAATCTAACACTGTGCACAGTAACGTAAGAATATGTGCTTATAATATGTTACTGATCCACTTAGGGTGAAAGGAATTGCTAAACAGGACTCAAATGCACTGAATTCATGATTATGTTTCCTCACTGAAGATATAAATAGTATATTACACTTCATTCAAAATAGAATAGATGAGAAAAGACTATTCTCAAGACCTTGATGCACCATGAGCCAATAAAATATAAATTAAGACACTCATAGGGCTGCTTTATTATGCAGGTGTCCTGAAATCATCACGCTCAATAGTGATGCTCTATGGGAAAAGAATCTACTGAGAACACCATCATTTCGCTGTTATGCTGCAGCAACGCGTCAGTTTCGTGTTATGGGCTGTAAGGTTTGACAACAAGAGAGATCGACATCAAAGGCGCCTGACTGATAAATTGGCTCCTATCAAGGGAAATTCTTGATACGTTTGCTCAAAAATGGCAGGAAAACTGTACTGTTACAGAGAACACAACCATAGATGATTAATTGTGAGGTTTTAGAGGAATATGCTCATTTAACCAGTTTATGAGAAGCAAATCTCCTAAATACGACATATTTGCTCTAAGGGATTCAAGGATATTCTTTTTTTCCATATGGAAATTTATCTGGTAAAACAGCCTGATGGCCCTTTCAAATTAAATCAGACCCTTCAGAGATAGTGGAATGGTTAGTGTAGCCGATATTCGGTACTGGACATAATCTTACAACAGATAATTGGTTTCCCAGAATCCCATAAGCATAAACCGTATGGACGCTGAAGAAGAACAAACTCGAGCTACCACCACAACTTATCAGCAGCAGTTGAGGATATAAACATTCCAGTCTTTTCTGGGTTTTCGCAAATTTCCATCCTTGTGTCTATGTGCCAGAAAAGGGTAAAGCTGTTGTGTTGCTGTACACTTTTGAAGAAACAGGAGGTATTAGAAACCTGAAACTCTCTTTTATACATGATGAAGTGTGGTGATTATGTTGTCTCTGTATACACTTGCAAGAAAAGCAACAGTATTTTTCATTTTACAGAATATTGTTACATTTGGGGTGAAGGCCGAAAAGGTTACCAGAAAATGATTAATTTAGGTCACCCCAACACGCACATGGGGGCACAGCTCACTGGCAGCAAAAATCTGGGACCTTGGTTTGTAGAATTAACATGAAGGCGTGGGTTTTTATATTACATTGAAAGATTACATAACACACATTACCTGGGATTTATTTACAAAACGTTAGGCTTCTCTACACAGCTAACAAAGGAAACGGGATGGAGATGCCACAGACCGTAGACCGGCCACACACGACTGGTTCCAACGATCACTTACTCTCGAGTGACGCTAACTTGCCCCCACCAACCGTGTCTAGCTAGAGAGACAGGGCTGACGTCATTCCAGACAATTTCAAACGGATCCTTCCATTTAGCGTGGTCCGCGCCAAAAGGAAAGACCGTCAAACCGAAATATAACTAAGGAGACCCAATAATGCTACGTCTGGTAGTAACATACAGCACAACAGTGCGTCTGGTAATGACAATAAAATTGATATGTGGTATCAATGTTCAGCTGCTAGTGGTAATACAGGCAAAAAGTATGTGCGAAGAAATGTTATGAAAATGCTGACTCGGGTCTAATTATGGATCAGCTAAAATGGAACAGAAGAATTTGCCACGATATATACGGGGTGTCATTCCGCATGTTTTAGGAGAAGGCGAGAATCGTGCCGATGGACCATTAGGAGACCTGACCAACCTGCTAGGCATAGAAGATGTGAAATGTGTTAAAGATAAGCGTGTGGATTCACATGGGCAACTAGTTTGCAAGAACTGTCTATAGAATTTACGTAAAGTGTAGACATGGTGTCAGGCTAGGCTAAGTTCAACAGTTTTTGATTTTCCACACATTAAGGTACAAAATACTGTATTCAAATAATTTTTACCTTAGTTTCAAAGTTTAAAATAATGTAATTCATTACCTGAAATACTGTAATTAGTATTAAATAATGCCCCATAAACCAAATAAAATACACTTTAGTGCATTAAAAAATCTTAAAGAAGGTCAAATAAAATAGAGATTATTCGATGCAAGCACTTTTGTTTTTTGGGGAAAATAATGAAACGTTAAATATAATGTATTACTTGGGGAAGGGAATTATAGCTTTATTATTTAAAGAACCATAGTCTTAGTTTTGAAATTTGATGTTTATTCGAATTTTCATTTGAGTTTAGCTTACAAAGAGGCACTCACAAGGATATTTTTTCTAATTTATTTATTTTAATTTAGAAGCACTCGAAGGGTATCGAATTGTTGGGTCGAAAGCAATTCAGCCTTTCAGTAGAAAAAGACATAATTTTCAAATGAATAGTTCGTAAACTCCACATTGTTAAAAAAAACTCCTCGCTTTCAAAATTTTCATTCGCGTAAAGAGCAACGATAATAATTAGAAGCGTATAAACGGTCCTTCGTCGTGGGGTGATTCCATAGGCAGCTGTTGATTGACAGATTGGTTTATAAAATTAATTACAGTGTCAATGCTATTTATTAGCTCTCACAAATGAAATGTGAATGTAAAATAGCCATGGGCGTAGCAGTTATTGAGTGCAGCTCTGTTTATTTCCATTCGTGTGTTTCATTTGGTCAAATGCATAAATCACGAGGTTTATTTTTTAAATATGTTGGTTTGCGGGTTTTGTTTCCACGTCTGCGATCTGCTCTCCGATCTGTGTTCGTGTAGAGCTTTCATTATTCGCTAAATTTGGCAACGTGCATTCAAATAGATTTAGGTTTTTATAGAAAGAGAGCAAGAAAAACAAATTCGTCATACAAGACAGCTGCAGGTAATTTGGCCGTTGCTTTTACTTAACTCTATTTCTTACATCAAATCGAGGAAGTGTTGTATTTTTCATCGAGAGGAATGATTGAGGTGTGTGAAGTTCGCATTCGGGATGTTTCGGTTTCAATTCTCGTTGGAAGTTTTATCTATTAGTGGTAAAACTTAAGATATAGATACAATCGTACTACACAAAACTATATATCTCGTAAAACGTATTATTTTCGTCAAATACATTTTTGTAGACATCAACCATTTCCGTATCTATTGGTGTGAACCTCCCAACACTTTGTATTTTTAAAGTGCTAAGCTGCCATTGTTTATCGTGATGCCAAGAAAAGAGTGGAATTTAAAAGTGAGCAAATGCGACAGGCTTTTTAAATATATATATATATATATATATATATATATATATATATATATATATATATATATATATATATATATATATATATATATGTGTGTGTGTGTGTGTGTAATAAAACTATTTTTGCAAACATATATCTCGATTAGCATGAATTAGATAGAAAAATAAGCATTTTAGAATAGTTTACAGTAGAAATATAAAAATAAGGAATAATGAATACAGTAAGTCATGTGAATGTAAACACAAACTTTTTATACATAAGTCGCAGAGGGGGATAAAAAAGAGTCGTTTATTTTAAAAAGTGCTTCATAGATACCACATCAGATTTCATTCTGGGTAAACTTACAATAAAAATTTCGATTGATGTACTTCCTGGAATCTGGAAGTATGAGCGGCAGTGTGTGCGAAGGTAGTGTAATAACAAACCAAAGATTAATACCACTATAAGCGAGTGAACATCATTGCTGATGAGCAAATGTTCATAAGATAACAAGCCGCCGATATGACCTAGATGTTAATGGCGGCATATAAATGGAACATTAAAAAGAAAGTGCGTATCTTGAATTGTTGTAAATTGTGTATGAAGTACAATTTTGTATACCTGATAAATATAAGAAGTAGAAAAAAATACACTGCTTGAAAATGATTGAAAAATACAATTTATGATATAACTTTTACTATAGCATTAGTAGTTTTTTAAACTGAGAGAGAATTAATAACCCGGCGTTATAAGTATATTTTATAAATCCTCTTCTCTCCTCCTTATTTTCAATTGTAACGAAAACTAATTTGTAATATGTGAAAGCTGGTTTAGTTTACCGTCGTGCATGAAATCAAGTCCATATTGAATGATTTGAGGTTATTTCTAGACGAAATTTATCATGAGTAACGTAACGTGAATAGTTGAATCACTTTAAATATAAGCACTACTGTATGCTCAGCGGCATTTAAGCCAGTGGTTGAAGGAGTCCTTCCAGGCAGGTAGGGGCTTAGCTACTGGAAGGAGGTAATGTTTACTTGATATGAGGCAAGTGAGCGGTAAAGCGCGATAGTGAAAGATTGTTGACTGTGTGGCACTGTACGCGTCACGCGCAGCAGGAGTTAAGCATACTGTGCATCCCTCCCATCAGCTAAAACTTTGCCTGAGAGATAAGCCACCCCACCCCGCAAGCTAAAACGCACTAAGCAACAGTTATTATAAACTGTAATGAGTAGAGAAAATCATATAAGAGTAACGTATTAGATTTTTACTTCTAATGCCTGTATTAATTACAGTAGGTATCGTAATTTCCAACTAAACGTTGATTTCTTATTCCGCTGAAATTAAAACGGATGCTATTGCCCCAATGAAAACTGAGTTCATTCTATCAAATCAGATATTGGTTAATCAGGGAAATAGAAGCTGGCAAAACTTATAGCTAGTTATTATTGAGCGGAATTCTTGTATTCCAGGCGAAGTTAAATAGTAACTGCTCCGGTAAAAGCACATGAGGGGACATGAAAATACTAGATCAAGATATGTTTATCTGTTGTAATGCTTTTACTTCCTCTACCACCCACCTACAGTAAATATCATGAAGGACCAATTGCATTCCACCCAAAAATTCTATGTCAACACACATACATAATTATATATATATATATATATATATATATATATATATATATATACAGGGAGAGCCAAAAAACTACGAACCGGCTTCGCGGTGTTTTTCCTGTCCATGTCCTCGGCACTCGTTTCCGTCTGCCGCTAGTATAAAAAGGCGCGGATGAAACCATACAACATTTTTAAAACTACCTTTAAAGGCTTTACTTACCAACTTTATGAAAGGAGATGCCGAAACTGGCCACCGTCGTTGACCATATATTTTTGGCACCTCTTTAGGAAACCATCCATCACTCGCCAATTATTTTTCGAGTCAACAGTTGACGCCCATACATATGTGAATACAATTTTGCCTCCTTTTTTTAGAGAATTAACAGACAGGGAGCATGATTTTACCTTTTTTCAATAATACTCTGCAAAAGCTTATACGCCCAATATTTCGATGAGAAAAATTGAAAGTGTGTTTGAGGACAGAATTATTAGTCGGTCCCCCGAAGTTACCCCCTGCGACTTCTATCTCGGGGGTAACTTAAAACAAAGTGAACAAAACAAACCCTGGAAGAATTAAAACAAAATATCCGCCAGAAAACTGCCAGCATATTTCAACGTGAACTACGGCGAGTAACGAATATATATATGAGGTTCCCTGCATCTAAAAGTAGCATTTTAGAAAAAAATCATGTGTATATGTGTGTAAACAGCATAACCCAAAAACGAAATGCCCGAAAAGTACTAAACTTGGTATTTAGGTTCAGCTTCTTTCAAATATGCGGCACGGAGATTTTTAACGAAATTCCCCACCCCAAACTACCCTTTACATGGAAGTTCTTTTTGGAATTTTTGCATTATTTTCAAAAATGGTTGTAACGATTTTCATTAAAATATCATGTGTTTAACATGCTTACATGGAAAATAAAATTTATATCTCGAAATTTCTGAGAATAGCGTTTGAAGTCCTCTTCTTTCGAAGGGATTTTTTTATAATTTTGAGTATTTAGTAAAAACCGTACTCGCAAATAAATTGTCTCTTTAAAACACAATTTATTTCAAAGTAATTTTTTGTGGTATCAACCATTTCCGAGATATCCGTTGTCATTGGTTTGAATTTTTCAATACTTTGTCATTGTTTTAAAGTACTGTAACTATTCAGTTGTTTTTCGCGATATCATGGAAAGAGTATCGAATTTCTAGGCCAGCATATAGCCAGCATCTACATATCGATTCGGTTTCCGCTATCCCTAACTTCAGTGAAATGTGTACCTAATGAAAGTATTTCTGTAAAGGTTTATCCCCCATTACATATTATTTTGATCTGAAATGATTTAGCGTTCTACAAATGGATAAATATTTTGAAATGAGAAATGTATGCAATTAGGCGATACAACAAACCTTCAGAAATATGTGGCGTATCAGTGTTCCACGGGAACACTTCATAGTCTCTGCTTTTCACCCTCCTTCATCACAGGAAAGAAGCTATTGTTTACCCACGTTGCAAGTCTTGCCGTCATAGATAAGGTAATTTTTCACCGTAGATCATGCAAATGGAGAAAATCCTACCTGGGGTGGTCGTGTTATTGCTTTTTCTCTTACAGGTACTGTGAGCATGCGTGACCTTTAAGCTCGTCAGCTGTTTCGCGTTGCTATGGATTTTGTTAGAGGCCAGGCTGCACGGCGGAAATGACTCCATTCTTGTTCAAGGTCGTGTTCTCTTTTTTCGATCATAAGGGCGGAATATTAGGGTGATATTGTAGTATATAAAACAGGTGAGTGACTCTGATACGGGCAAGAAAGGGGAATCTAAATGGTTTTCCGAACCTCCATCGGGAGAGAAAGAAAGGCAAAAGTAAAGCGAAGACAGGCAATGCAGAAGCTATGCTTACATGCAATCGTTGCGTATCGATTTATTGACGATTTCTTAGGAATAGAAAACAAGATTTATGAAATGGAAACTGATCAAATGTCCATGCCTCCCTAAAATGCTATTTCCTGATAAACTATCCAATGTGTTAGGTGGCTTTCTCTAACCCAGTCATCTATTGTTACACCTGTTCTACAAACTATTCTTACAATAACTTCTCGAGATAAACGTTTGAGAAATAGCTTCATTACACATTTTGTTGTAAGTACAACAGGGATATAGGATATTGAAGAGACAGTAACCAAAGCATACAAAAGAGGGTCGCTATGTCATGGCACATAAAAAGAAAGATATACATTTTATTGGTCTTCAAATAATCTAAATATATAGTATTTAATATAAATCCTTAAAACCATTTTAAGAAAAAAATATATAACGAAAATGTATCCATATAAGGAGTAGTCTATGAGCAGGGAATTTTCTTACAAATCTTTGTATCGCAAGTCTTGGGATTTATTCAAATTTTCGTTTTTGAGTTATATTCTTCACCTACGCGTGAGGTGTGTGTAGCTATCAGCCTGTGAACACCACAATTCAAAAACGAAAATTCAGCACCAAACTAATTGTGTTCGAGTTCAGCACATTTCAGGGATGCGACACGAAGATGTTCAAGGAAGTCCCCATCTCAAACTACCCTTTACATGGAAAATGTATCGTTATTTTTTATTTTCTCAAAAGTTGCTCTAACATTTTGATTGAAATAACAAATATTTAAGATCTTTACAAGACAAATAAAATATATATCTTGAATTTTCTGCAAATAGCCTTTGAAGTCCTCTTCACTCAGAAAGAGGTTTGTACAAATAGTAAACGTAGGAGGTGGACTACAACACAAAAAATGTAGATATCTTTAAAGCAGACAGTTTATTCAAATAAATTTTGTAGCATTAACCATTTCAAAAATATTTCTTGTTATCGATTTAATTTTCTAATGCTTACATTTTTTTTCAAATGGTAATTCACTATTCGTTTTTTCTCGTGTAAGGAGTATGCAATTTCAAAGGCATCACACTGCGATGCGCTTTTTAAAAAAATCTAAATATGGTCTTATTCTTATGCCTATAACGATGTATGCATAGTTTGTAGAAAAAGTCATGTGAATGCACTATAAGAAACTTTTTTACTTAAGCTGTTCTTCGCGCTTGCGAAGAAGCATCCATGGACCTTTCCCTAAACATGCTATTTCTACTCTGAGGTCCCAAATCGCGTATTTCAAGTGAAATCTCCATATCAAATTTTTGGGTTGAAATGTAATATTTAACCAATCTACTATAGGTAAGCGGTAGACAGAATAAAGATATAGCCGAATTCTACATTCAAATAGTAAAAATCTAATGTGTTACACTCACATGACTTTCTCTACTCTTGTACAAACTATTTTTACAATCGCTTATTCTCCATATGCTTCATGTTAATCGAGATATCGAGAAGTTAATCTTATTGCTAATTTTCTTGTAGATCGGTAGACTTTAAGTGATAGTCAAATATTTTGAGAGTTGGTTGCTATGTGGAGTATTCCATTCTGTTTCCATTACCAGGACAAAAAAAGGAATAACGAATTCCCGTTTGAGAAAAAGTATAAGTATTGGGAAATTTAAGGGAATAAAAAGCAATATCTCGAAAATGGTTCACTAAACAACAAAAATGTATATGACATAAATTGTGTATTTTAACGCGATCTACAGTTTTTGTATAGTAAAATTTTGTCTGTCTCTTATGGTTTACCAGTTATGCAAAAGTCGTTCACAATGAAGAATACTTTTGGAGACATTCCCAGAAAATTCGAGATATACATTTCATTTGTCATGAAAATATCTTAAACTTATGATATTTTAATCAAAATCGTTAGAGCCATTTATGAGAAAATTATTTTCGAAAAATGTTCCATGTAAAGGGCAATATGGGGTGGGGGATTTTCTTGAAAACCTTCGTGTCGCATCTCTGGAAGATACTGAACCTAAATACCAAGTTTGGTGTTTATCCGACTGTTCGTTTCTGTGTTATCCTGTTCGCAGACACACACGGAAATGTTTCCAAAAATGCTTTTTGGGGTGGGGGGATTCAGGTGGCCTCAAAACATATTTCCAGTGAAATCTCGGTATCGAATTTTTGGTTGGAATACAATACTTCCGCTACCTACTACACGTAGTAGAGAAAGTAAAAATCTGATGTGTTACACTCACATGACTTTCTCTACTCTTGTACAAACTATTTTTACAAACGCTTATTCTCCATATGCTTCATGTTAATCGAGATATCTAGATGTTAATCTTATTGCTAATTTTCTTGTAGATGCAAGGGGAATATGGTAGGTTATAAGCCATAATCAAATCTTTTAAGCGCTGGTTGCTATGTGGCGCATTCCATTCTCTTTGCATGTTCAGGACATAAAAAAAATGAATAACGAAATTGAGAAAAAGTGTAAGTATTGGAAAATTTAAGGGAATAAAAAGCAATATCTCGAAAATGGTTCACTCAACAAAAAAATGTATATGACATAAATTGTGTATCTTAACGCAATCTACATTTTTGGGTAGTAAAATTTTGTCTATCTCTTAAGGTTTACCAATTAGGCAAAAGTCGTTCACAATGAAGAATACTTTTGGAGACATTCCTAGAAAATTCGAGATATACATTTCATTTATCATGAAAATATGTTAAAAATATGACATTTTAATCAAAATCGTTAGAGCTATTTTTGAGAAAATTAAAATTTTCGAAAAATGTTCCATGTAAAGGGTAATTGGGGTGGGGGGATTTTCTTGAAAACCTTCGTGTCGCATCGCTGGAAGATACTAAACCTAAATACCAAGTTTGTGTTTATCCGACTGTTCGTTTCTGAGTTATGCTGTTCACAGACACACACACGGAAATGTTTCCAAAAATGCTTTGGGGGGGGGATTCAGGGGGCCTCAAAAAATATATTTCCGGTGAAATCTCGGTATCGAATTTTTGGGTGAAATATAATACTTCCCCTACTTACTATACGTAGTAGAGAAAGTAAAAGGCAGTTATTCGATCATAAACATTAATGAAATGTTAGATACGGGCCGGCGTAAGTTCGCTTGCGTTATGTACACTTTAACAGTGAAGTACACAAACAAAGGAGAGTCTCTGGTTGACAATTGCTACTGTGCCTTGGAACAGAGAACACCCCACCTGGGATCGCTTTAGCACTTGCCGTGTGCCGACCGGAGATTAAGAAGTCTACATCCCCTTCTTTATGTTTATTCCTCCTCCTGACATTCGCCCCGAGGAAAATATTTGAGGTGCGCCATTTCATAAAGTCATAAAAATAAAAAAGGACCATCTCCAGCGCACCTGCAGCCCTCACCCTGATCTCATAAAGGTTTAATTGGCAACACGGGTAAACACAGCCCCGCAATAGTTCGTGACTAAACTCTTCTTAAGGAACTACCTAGTGCAAAACGGGCAATTTTTAATGCTTTCCCCTCTAGATGGAAGACAATTCTATGATCAAAATACATTATACATTTTGTATAACTGGTAAACCGTAAGAGATAGACAACATCTTACTAAACAAAACAGGTAGATTTCGTTTAACCATCCAATTTATGCCAAACACATTTTTATGTGTCATTGACCATTTCTGAGATATTATTTGCTATTAGTTTGCATTTTCAAATACTTTCCAAGTGGTAAGTTACTATTGTTTATCCCGTAGTCGTGCAGAGAGCAGAGCTTGTCAATGTCGTCACATGGTGAACCGCTTTTAAAAAATATGACTGTCGCTTTAGTCTACTATACCGCTCTTACACCTACAACGAAATGTGAAAATGTGCAATGAAAGTTTATCTCAACTAACAGGTAGTTAGAAGAATAACTTTTATGAGAATGGTTTGCGCAAGAGTGAGTAGAGAATGTCATATGAATGTAATGCACCAGAAATGTTGTTGTTGAGGAATACCACATAAAGTATAAATAATAATTGCTAATTTCTAACACCAGCCTGAAAGAGAAAATCTCGTGCTTAGAGGAGGAATTCCTCACAAAAAGACATATATACCGGGTCTATCAAAAGTTGTATGAAAGCTCTGGGATTTGATAGGGGGGCTAGAAACAAGATAACAAGTTCGCATAAGCATACGGTCAATTTTCCTTAGATTCTGAGCAGTCATCCTGTGTGTGTGTGTGTGTGTGTGTGTGTGTGTGTTTTAAGTTTATAGTCGCCATAACATATTAGTCATATCGTGACTTTACAACGTTTTGTAAAATAAATATTTAACAATAAAACAATGAGGTTATTTAACATACTGGCAGTTTTGAACCATTACAATGAACTAGTATAAAATTGTGACACTATAGCTAATCAAATTGATTGAACATTATACACTTTTATATAACTTTATGCTTTTAAAAAACTCAACTATCTTAAGGTACATCGAATATTTGAGTGCTGTTTGTAAATCTTTGGGTATCTGGTAGTGTTGTCTGCATTAATTGTATTGTGGACATTCCACGATTACGTGTTTTGTCGTTAACAGTACTAATGGTAGATGGGTGGCTGATGCAGAGAGAGAGAGAGTGTGTGTGTGGGTGTGGGGGTGGGTGGGTGTGTGGGTGTGGGTTTCTCTTCTCCATTCAAGTTGTTGAATTGTTCTTCATTCAAAGTCACCTGATGACAGTGACTATAGCAAAATAAACAACAATTTCACATACATAACCTAGAACTTTTATTGATAATTGTATAAATTAATCACTTTTAGTGTAATTAGATTACAATTATGGAATATGCCAACAGGAAATGACAGAAATGCACCTTATGTATGAACGAGATAACTCCAATTCAAGTGAATCAAGGCGTTTGTATGCTGATCAACAAGGCATTCCAAAGAAGACATTAGCGTCTTATGGAAACAGGCTGTTTTAAAAGACGTGTTTCTGATAAGGAAGACCAAGGAGCATCAGAACACCTAACGTAGAGGAACGGGTCCTCAATCATATTGAATAAAATAGCAGCAGCACCAGAGACATAACAGCATCGAGAAAGTGAGCCATGACAGCGTAAAGTATTCTACAGAACAACTGCTTTATCCATATCACCTTCAAGGAGTCCAATATCTTAGTAAAGTTAATTTTCCATCCATAGCAGCGTTTTTTATCTGCTTACGACGAAATTGTTTTCAGAATCAACATTTTCTCTCTCTATATTGTCATTGATGAAGCGAAGTTTACAAGAAAGATACTTAAAATTTGAGTTGGTATATGTTAATTCACATCACATAAAGGGGCTAGTTGTTACCGTAGGAGCGCTTTCGAGAAATTTGTTTCTCTCATCCTCAGCTGAGACGCAACTAACTGGATCTCCCTTACCCCTCACCCCAAGAAATGTTTCATTGAACGTTGCTTCTACTCTCTGTT
This sequence comes from Deroplatys truncata, assembly GCA_030765065.1. Lineage (NCBI taxonomy): Eukaryota > Metazoa > Arthropoda > Insecta > Mantodea > Mantidae > Deroplatys > Deroplatys truncata. Next base: position 156,710,507 of record CM060984.1, read on the forward strand.
GAGAAAAATTGGAAACTGGTGGTATTGCTGTCATTTGTAGTGTCGGTTGGTCACTCATCATACTTCTTTCTTCAATCTTACAAGAAAGAGACTGAAGAATTTCACAATACACATGTATGGACTGATGAAAATCTCGAAGCAGGTTTGGAAACAAGACATCACAGCAATTCAACATTCATGCTTGGGCCGGAATAATTGGCGTCACATTAATCGATTTTACCTGAAAACATTGACAGCAGCGTCATACTATGACTTTTTTACTAACTATTTAAATGTTTTTGGAAGAAGTTCCATGAACTTAATTTAGCGTATGTGGTTTATGCATGATGGGGCACCACTTCATTTTGCTCTTGCTGCTACAGCAATTTTAAATCAGCGACTCCCAAACAAATGGATAGGTCGTAAGTAGGGATGGGACCTCGATACCTCAATACTCTCGATACTCGGTGGTTTCGAAGTATGTGTAATACTTTGAGATAAACCGATACTTTTTCGATACATTTAAATTTTTAAGTTTTGCATTATTAAAAGTTGTTTCGTTTAACTTTATGCTAGATAAGAGATGAAAGACTTCACGTTATTGCCTCGCACGCGTCCCCAAAGAATTGCTGAACTATAATTCTTGATAGACCTTGACTACGTTTTCTATAAACTCTTGTGTCTAAATGAAAATATGCAAAACAATGGAGGGCGGAGTAGAAGTACGCGTAACATGCAGCGTTAACTGAATGGCGAATGAAGCTGATTTAGCTGACGCACTAAATCACGTTTCTGCAATAGCCTGGCTTGGTGATTCACTCTTTGGGATTACGTTTACCCAAATCTGACAAAAATCTTTGAATTTAGCAAAAGCAAATCAGAGCTTAAGACGTGAGATAATAAGTGCATGGAAATGTTTGTTATTTTTAGTTGCTTGAGTTTCATGTGAAATATATATATATATATATATATATATATATATATATATATATTAGTTCATATTTTAAAGATTAATAATAAAGAAGAATTGCTACTATGGATAGAAAATTCTTTAAAGGAAGGCTTTCAATACAAAATATAGTCACATACCAAGGGAAGTAAAGAAATTATTATTATTGTTGTTATTAGCCTTGACTAACAATAGAGATTGTATAATCTGTGGCATTATCTAGATAAAAAATTGTTGCAATTGGCAAATGTCAAACAGGAACAATTTCGGAATTAGTATGCAATACAAAATTAGTTACCTGCGTTTATACACCGAAAACTACTAATAAGAACATAATCCAGTGAACAGGCTATCGCCTTTACAATTTTTTATAAAGTGAGTATGGTACGCAAAAGTCAGTATAGAGTGACAAATACTGGTATCGTCTCTTCACTAATCGTGAGGGACCGACATCATGACCTGCTCATTCTCCCGATCTGAATCCATTAGATTTCAACTTATGGGGTCATTTAAAGGTCACTGTGTATTCCAAACTTATTCTTAACGTGGAAATTCTTCGTCAGCGAATAGAGCAAGGATATCAGCAAATACACCCGACGCCTGGAATATAGGAAAGAGTAAGGCAGACGATGATGCGGCGTTGGAAACCTGTATCAGAGATCAGGGTGGGCATTTTGAACACTTTCTGTAGAAGAAAAAAATTATTGTACACCTAAGTTGTAATTTAAATGTATTACTTAAACGATATCCTTACAGTTATTATGCACACCATAATAGACAAGTGTTATTCAGAAACCAAGGAAAATTGATTGTATGTATATAATGTCGTGACCTCTAAACACACTAGCTCAATGGGGGTAGAGCAACTCGCAACTCGGGTACCGAAGAATCTAAAAGTTAATAATTTACATTATGCGAGGTCACGACGAGGGACGCAGCTAAGAGAAATGTGAAAATATTAGGAAATACCTAGTAAAAGGAGTACTACATGGTGTAGATGAGAGAAGGGATCTATCTACTATGATAAATTAAACATAAGGACGATGGATGATAAGTGGGTTTATTGATGTAAAGGGATACAGTACCTCCATGTTTCCATGTCTGTCGGTGTGGGACGCCATGCTTATACGCATGGGTAGCGCGCACACTACACAACCTGCCTCTTCCAGTAACTAGCCACGACTGTCGTCTACTGACTGACTCAACCCACGCTAACTCGGCGTGATGAGGCTATCTAAAACTCGTTTATCCGCACCACTCTACGCAATACCCGATCTGGGCAGCCAAGTCACGTACGCAACAATACTTGTACGTCACATCATGAACTTTTTTGCTTGTTTTCAGTCCTCTACCAATGTCCAGAGATTTTCCGTATATTTTGATACATCGGTATAGAAAAGCCAATTAATTTATCAATAACGAACTAAATCAGTATTTGTGACGATAAAAGCAGTAATACTTAACATAAATTTTAATTTATGAAAGCTAAGTGTACTAAACAAATTCTCTAGTAATTGAGCTCGTCTTTAAAAGAAAAGTAAAGGAAAATATTCTACCAAAATAATAACTATAATTAAGTAAATAGCACTAACACAATTAATTTGACGTATACAAATAATTTTCTTAATAAAATTATTTCCTGATAATCCTTTTAATTCAACGTTTCTTAATTTAAAAATTATGTAGGCCTGCAAATCTGGATTTTTATCATTACTTTTTATAGCCTTGGACTAGGATTGTTAATGTGGTTGAAGGCTGTAGTTTTTAAACACTTGGGCTCAGACAGGCAAATAGAATCAGATCGTTTAGTCTTATATTTATGGTGAACTTCTCATACAGGAAGAACGGGCTGAATCAATATGATAAAAAAGTGATTTATTTGACGAAGTCTGCTGCATGTGTATGATGTAAATAAAGTTCCATAGGTTTTATATGGATTTAAGACAATCCGTTGAATACAGTGACTGAAATTAGAATTATTAGCAGCGTCCGGATTCTAATTGTTGCATCATAGGCATTGCTAACAACTACATAAATCGTAATTATGGGTCCCAGATTATGAAAATTCATATTTATTACTTTATTAGGTAATTTTTTGTAATTGTGTGCCATTTTCTATTTATAGTATATATAAAGATGTTTTATATTATTGACATTTTATATATGGACAGCTCTTCAGCAATCAGAAATTTCACTGATGTAGATTATGTGTGTGCATTGTCGCGTCGGACACATTATTGCTGTATATAATATATTGTTGAACTAATTATTTCGTTTGTAACTTTGAATTCCCTGCAATTCCTAGTCAGGAGGGTGAAGGCAATTGAGGAAAGAGCCTTTGTCTGATAGCGTGGGTCTAGCAGTAGCGTTACCAGTGGTGTCAGTCTAGTGTAGGTCTTCTGAGTGTGTGGTTGTGTGTGTAGCGTGCGTGGACTGTGTGCGCGTGGGGCATATCCCCCAGTGTTTGCCCGTAACATTTTGTGTATAAGGTAGGGCACCTTGTTAATTATAATAAATCAGAGGTAAATGTGAGTTTATGTATTATGTTCTAAAAATCTCACGCCCGCTTTAGCTTTGTGCAGCAAGTTCTTGGTATCTTTCTGAATCTACGTCATCCAATGTTTATGCCGGGGTAACTAAATTTAATATTTTAGCTGCAAACCTTTTGGCCTCACCCCGGTGTATAACACTATTCAACTGAGAAATAAGAGTAACATTGTGTATCCTTTACTAGCATTCTTGGAAAAAAGCATTCCTATTTAATGGTTAGCCTGGAAAGGGTTGCTTGTGGGTGAAGGGGTGGCTCTTGTTATGAAAGCAGGTGTAATTACTGCTATGAATTCATATTCCAAATTAAGGATGGGACAGATCAGTTTTTCCTTTTTGTGTTAATAAGTGCGAATTACTCAGGTTACTATTGTCCTAGTTCTTGCGTCATATCATAGGCTACGAAGTCCTCTTCATTAACATAGAATTTTGTATAATCTAAGTACTGAAAAAGAATTAGTCTGTAAGACCTGCTTCAAAAACAGTTTTCCTTATTTTCTCACTGCATCTTTCAAATAAGAACGTAGAACCAAATATATTTTAATTAATTTTTTAAATTATCCCATCATTATTTGTATATCTACTTTTTCTGTTTGTATAGCAATTATATCTATGTATAAATTAATTCATAAATATCTTTATACTAGTTTTATAAATTAAATAAATCACAGATTTGGGTCATTATTTGTAATTATATGTATTTGGTTTTAAGCTTTTAGTCATTTACAGGTCATTTTCAAACACCCTTAGGTCATAAAAATGCGGGCCCTGTTTATTAGTATCGTAGTAGTTAAAAAGTGTTGTTTGGTTTTATCATTTTCAGTACAAATTAAGATATCTATAAACGCTCAAATTAGCTGCTAAATTCCAGTAGTTTAATATTATTAAATAGAATTTCTGAATATGAAGAGAAACTGCGTTCTCCAACCAGCTTCTAAGAAAAATAAAAGAATTGTTGTTCTAAAAATTGCTTTTAAACAAATAACCATGGGTTCAGTTATCTACTTCAAAAATAAGTCCTCCAACGTTTCACTAACACGGCCATTCGACTATTTTATAACGGGTTCCAAAAGTAACGCTATGTCGTAGAGTAGCACATTTGAGCACAAAAATGTGTTCATTAGCCTACATAGAAATTTTGTTGTTGTTTTTTTGTATAATTTCCACTTAATTCCAACCAATCGTATCCCTTTTGTCCGTAAAGGGCTTAAAATAAACTGAAAGATTTTTAGAGGGATGGGTTGGTGAGAAATTAATTACCTGTAGGGTTAAAATACTATGCGCCACAACATTTTTATAAATGTTTCTTTTTAAGTGGGTAGAAACCTTATTTCCGCCATCGAATAAGGATGAAGCGATGTAGGGCTGCTGAATTGTACAGCATAAATACCTGGAAGAACAGAATCTGTTGATGAATATTTTATCAAGCAAGACGTTCGTGTTAAATGTATTCATTTTCCACAAATACTCTTTTAAATCGTTCCTCAAATAACTTTCTTTTGAATGACGCAACTGGCAGCCCGTTGCCCCTTCGGCATTGCAATACGAATCCATTCGTGCAGTAGCTGCGTACCATTCCGCCGTTTCTCCTCCAGGTAGTTCCGACAATGTGAAATAATATGAATATATTAGGCTTACCTTACACTATAACAGATGTGCGAAATGATGCCCCTCTGCATCTATACACCCTGGCACCTGACCAACATTATTGAACACTCAATGAATTTCTGCTGCGAAAATACTGGGAAACGCTCAACCGATAGTGTATTCTAATGCATCGAACGTACGCGGATTTGTTGCATAAGCTTTATTTTAAGCGTTTTCCACAAATAATAATCACAGTGATTTAGATCTAGAGACTGAACAGGCAAGTCAATTATTTTGTCACCAAAAGCACGTTGTAATGTGAGGCAGCTCTTGTCTTAGACTTCTTTCCACGACAGCCTCTATCTCGTCAACTTTCTCTCGGCAAAAACAGTTGACTATCTGTTTCTTTGTCTAATAAAGTTATAGTTTGCTTAAATGTTTCTAACAACTTTATAAGTTGCCATACATGTGATTCCGTTTCAGCAAAACTTAACACAAACACATACTGCTCTGTAGTATACACCACGATAACTGTGCATAGCAAACAGACAGCTTATTCTCACTATACCAAACAACTTCAAATGTCGTTATTACTTTCTCTACTACGTATAGTAAGAAGGGGAAGTATTGTATTCCACCCAAAAATTTGATACCGAGATTTCACCGGAAATACATGTTTTGAGACCCCCTGAATCCAAAAAAGTATTTTTGGAAACATATCCGTGTGTGTGTCTGTCTGCGTGTCTGTGTGTCTGTCTGCGTGTCTGTGTGTCTGTCTGTGAACAGCATAACTCAGAAACGAACAGTCGGATAAACACCAAATTTGGTATTTAGGTTCAGTATCTTCCAGAGATGCGACACGAAGGTTTTCAACAAAATCCCCCCACCCCAGATTACCCTTTACATGAAATATTTTTCGAAAATTTTAATTTTCTCAAAAATGGCTCTAACGATTTTGATTAAAATGTCATATGTTTAAGATATTTTTATGACAAATAAAATGTATATCTTGAATCTCCTGGGAATGTCTCCAAAAGTATTCTTAATTGTGAACGACTTTTGCATAACTGGTAAACCATAAGAGATAGACAAAATTTTACTACACAAAAAATGTAGATCGTGTTAAAATACATAATTTATGTCGTATACATTTTTTTGTTAAGTGAACCATTTTCGAGATATTGCTTGTTATTCCCTTAAATTTTCCAATACTTATACTTTGTCTCAAATTCGTTATTCATTTTTTTGTCCTGGTAATGCAAAGAGAGTGGAATACTCCACATAGCAACCAGCTCTTAAACGCTTAAAGCCAATTCCCCTTGCATCTACAAGAAAATTAGCTATAAGATTAACATCTCGATATCTGGATTAACATGAAGCATATGGAGAATCAGCGTTTGTAAAAATAGGTTGTACAAGAGTAGAGAAAGTCATGTGAGCGTAACACATCAAATTCTTTTTTGTAAGAGCATGAGCTAAGTTACCGCACAACAAGATCATACATCCCGATACCTGCTACGAGTCACATCCGGTGGCTATCAGTCGCGTTTTTCACGGTAATGTTTATATTTAAATATAATAACAATAATAATAATAATACTTAACACTCGAGATGTAACGACGTAAGCCTTAAACTCCATTGAGAAATAGATGTGCGTAACAAAATTGCAAGCTCACTTAAATGCAGGGTTTTCATATTCTTTTGGGAGAAATGTGGGAATTTGATTTTATTAATAGTTTATCTACTTTGGTTTCTATCGTAACCAACGTGCTTTTTCCATTTAATTACATCTAACCTATAAAGCTGCAAATACAAGAATACCCGGGAACTTAACTCCGACTCAAGTAAGATCTCCCCCAAAACACGGGATTACCGCCGCAGTTTGTTCCGTTGGACTTGCATGGTGCTCACGGCCCATTGAATTCCTCCTCGTTTTCTCGGCCCACTCAGATATAAAGCAGAGGTGTTGCAACATTTAGTTGCTGATACAGAGGCTCGAGATCAAGGTTGTGATTTCCCCTGGGAGTCTGTTTACACACCATACAGCTTCCTCCTCCTCTTCTTAACTGTACCTGCCTACGCTATATTATTTATCTTCACATACTGTTTCATTCGATTCATCTTTACGTTCTTTACGCTTAGGTATCAAATGTGGAGAAAATACTGAATTACACTCAAAAATTCCATATAGAGATATCTCCAGGAAATACACATTTTAGGGATATCCTGAATAAATAAAAAGAAAACTGTACGTGCGCACGACCTCGTCTGTGTGTGAACAACGTAAGTACAAACCGAAAATTGGGTTAATATCAAATTTCATACTTATATCACTTTTAAGGATACAAGATGATGATTTCCAGGAAATACTCCCTTCCAATGGATACAACAATTTTTATCAAAATGAAATAGTGCATATTTTCTCTACTAGTTACCTATGGTAGATAGAGAGATTATTGTATTCGAACCAAAAATAATAATAACAAGATTCTACCGGGGATATAAATTTTAGCTCCCTGAAATCAAAAACAGAATTTTTAGAAAAATGTCTGTGTATGTATGTGTGTGTGTCTATGAACCGCATAAACCCAAAAAATAAAAGTCTTATAAATATGAAACTCTGTATTTATTTCAGCATATTCCCAGGATAAACACGAAGATTTTCAATAAAATCCCTCAAAATGACTACTTATACAGGAATTGTAATTTTTAATTACTGAAAAACCGCTACAATAATTTGGATTCAACTGCCAGATATTTGCATTGCTACTAAAATAAATTTTGAATTTCCTGTGAATATTCTGTGAAGTCCTCTTCATTCTGAATGAATTTTGTATAACTTCTTTCAATCAGTAAAATAACACGTAACAAACTTATAATACAAAAACATAAATCTTGCTGAAATATACAGTGTATGTCAAATACATTGTTCTGTAGTTTTGGTCGCTTTCGAAACATTTGCTGTTACATATTTAAGTGTTCTCAGGTGGAACTGTCTTGTGGAATATATAGAACATGTTACACGATTCTTCATTTTATCTGCAAGGCTTTTGGTAGGAACAAAAACTGACTTACTAGATGGAAAAGTTGTGTTTTGTTTTCCGTATTCCTTGGGCAATTAAGTGGAAACTTTATCGTGAATATTATCGGGTGAGCAATCCTTGGCGAGACCGCTTGCGGCGTGCGGCCGGCTGGCGAGGGTGGTTGCTGCGTCGGTAGTGCGGGTGACAGGAAATTCTCAGTAAATATAGTACGGTTTTTCGCCTAAGTTATTTCTAATACACATAACCAAACACTTCAAAAGAACAGTATATTACTCACGTATATCAAGCAAGGAGATGTTGAAACCGTCTCCCTTCGTTGTTCAAACACTTCTGGTACCTGCTTAGGAAACTGTCCAATACACTCTGCAGTTCCTCTGAGAAATAGCAACCTTTCTTGACGAATGTTATTTTTAAGTTCATCTAAAGTGTATGAATATGTTCGTTGCGTTTTTCTTTCTTTCTTTCTTTGTTTCTGCATGAGTTCTTACGAAGGCTTTGTAATATATGGCTACAATTTCGATTTATTTTAAACAATTCGTTAATGTTTGAAATTCTGCATGAAATCACCTATCATGATATCATAGCTGCCACGTGAAATGGCGTAAAGGGTCCTAGTAAGGGTTTCTGTTATCAGTAAATTTTCTGTTAGTGCCTATTATCTGCCACCTGAGTCTTAGCGATGAGTATTGCCTCAAAGATGCTAGGAAGAAGCAGGTGCTTATTGAATGTGAAAATTGACCACACTTTTGTTCATACGCCTATTTCTCATGATATTATGTATTTTATGTGTAAATAAAAATAACTCAGGACCATCGGCTTTATATTCCTCCAGCAAATAGGAATGAAGACTTACATAGTAAACACTATAATGGAGGATTCATATGTATCGTGATAAAGAAGATAAAAAATCGAACGCATCACTTTAACAAGATTCCATCAGATCTATTTAAGTAAAACAGACCCCACTTTAAACGTCACAACGTCTTTTCTTTTCTTTCTTTCTTTTTTTTTTTTTTTTTTCTTTTTTTTTTTTTTTTTTTTTTTTTGCATTTATATGCCGTCTAACATCTAGGTCATATCGGCGGCTTTTTACCTTTGGAACAATTGCTCATCAGCAATAATGTTCACTGGCTTACAGTGGTGTTAATATTTAAGTTGGTATTACTTTTGGTTATTAAATTAAATACACACACACATTCACACTCATACTTTAAGACTCTAGGGAGGATAAACCTGGCTAAAGAAAAATTCCCTCCCTCCAGCCGGGAATCGAACCCAGGACCTTGTGGCAGTAATTTGTATCACAACAATGTAAATGCCAGAGTGATTGTAGTGTAAATAAGCATTATTGTATGACATTGATTTGAGATGTTTGTTAATTATAAGCATTGTTAGGAAATAAGTTTACACGGCCTCACTGAAACTGACAATAAGAGCGGGTAACAATGAGCGAGGGGGTGAGTTGTTTATCAATTATTAGAGACAAGCAAATGACGTCAGATTGGCGCGCTTTTCTTAGAAATGGCGGGAATTTCTTCCCTAGAGCATATGGTGTTCGTAATTTTGATTGGATATAAAATAGACGCTAATGTTGGCGCGTTTTATTAACCAATAGCAGCTCGGTTATAATGTTTAGGCATATTAGGGTGTGGCAGTATAGAAAGCTAAAGCCAGAGGCAAGTATTGCCCACGCGTATCATCCACGCGTTACACGTCGCTGAGTCCAACAGAATCATTCAGAAGTTAAACGTCGCTTAGTTCATCAAAAATCGTTCGCGAGTTACACGTCGCAATTCTACAGAATCTCTCGCGTCTTAAAGTTTGTTATAAATGTGAAACACGCGAATTAATAATGTGCAGTAAATAAGTGATTACAGTGATATTAGAAAATATAACAGTTTCAGTCTGGCGTGTATCAAGAGTCAATATGTGAACTTAATTAATTGTGACGGTAATGAAAGTGTAAAAACAAATTCTTTTATCAGTGTTATCTTTGAGTAACAAATCCTTTCCGTTTACACACCTTGTTTAACAGATTTGCTCGACCGAGAAATAATAGCTAGCCGGAGGACAATGAACCCAACATTCAAAGTAGTAAAACAATAACAGGCGCTCAGAAATAAGATAACACGAAGTGACCGCGACAAATTGGCTCCCATACGTGGTGCATATAAACATGAAGCATCTTCCAACTACTAACAATAATTCCACTTCAACCTCTGGATTTGGAGGCTAGCATACTAACTACCAAACCACAGAGAAGATGCACAATGTCCTGTTGGGTAACAAGGAAAGTGTTTTATGATATTAATGATTTCGTAATTCCGATACCGAAATACTTTTATGATTTATTTATATTAATATTGTCTGTATATTCTGTGTTCTCTAACAACTTGGTAATAAATAAAGGTATCTGATAGAAGTAAGTATATATGCGAATAATTTATAGCACAGGTATGAAAATGAATGACAAGAAAAGTCGTGTGATCATTACATATCAAAATTGTATTAACATTCTATGCAGTTAGTACCTGTATAATTTTGTTTCTTGCATTAAATTACCAAATATACAAGTGAATTTGTTCGTAATAATCTTCAGTAAGTGTTAAATTATAATAAATATGCATGAGTTCATATGTTACATGCGTATTTAAAGCTTGCTCAGGAAATTCTGTATAGAATCTCGAAAACAGTAAACATATACGTCCAGTGATGTCCGAGTGCTTTCATACAGATAGGCGCTTCCAATGTATATTTTACAGTACGTGTAAAGCGAGACTGTATTAAATTACGATATAGCAACTTCTGATATGTCATGCATTTCCTGTATTTATCGACGTCAAACCAGTATTATAATAGACACTCTGTAATTTATACAGAACAATGTCATTTTCAGAGAACGTTCATTTAATTAGAACGTGTTCTGTTAGTTTAGGTAACAAATTGTATTGTTTGTGTTGTTCTAGGCAAGTGTATTTTGGGAGAGATGGTGTGCAATATTCATTACTGGTTTGTGTTTGTAGGCGAGGAAAAAATGGCCGTACAAGCTCAGTGATACAAACAATTGAATGCGTAGTATAACAGATGCGAGGAAATTTATATCCGTCTCTCCTACACGCTTAAATATACGTGTATGGGGGTCATTCCCACTATATTAAGTTTCGGTGTACTTATAGTTATTAGTCGTCCTGTTGCAGTGTCAGCCATGATTGAGGCTTCAAACATGTTCAAAGCGGTGACTTTTTTGCGAGTAAAAATCCTCTGCATGGTTTTCTTCGGAAGGGAACTAAATTTTTTGGTCCTGTGTGATGTTTGTTCCCACACAAATGAACCTCATACCCTGAGAAATTTTGTTGACATTTTTACACTGCTTCTCCTTAGTGTCATCTTGCAGGTATTGAGCCGACCACCCACTACTCTAGCTCTACTGGCAGATAGCAGGCACTGCTAGGAAGTTGACTGATTACAGAAAATCTCACAAGAGGTCCTTGTATACCGCAATAGGATTGACACGTGTGCTGAATATACAGTTCATATGATTTAAAATTCTTAATTCAAAACAATTATTTTAAAAACTGGAAGGCTTAACTAATGTTTTATTCATGGCATTAATAAATGCTTTTCTGTGAATTAATTTATAATTAATGATGATAAAACACAAAAACGAATGTTTACTCTTAGAGATATTAAAATCGTTATTATCAAAATAAGTAACATTGATGTATACAGATAATGTATTATATTAGATGTATAAGTAAGACAGTATCTATAGTAGTTTTTCTTATTAGATGCATAACATTCCCAGGTTTTATCTAAATCAAATATATCTTGCTTTATTTCAGAGTATGTATTTTCAATGGAAATAGCTCCTGAATTAAAGATATTTTGCTTCAAAAGAATGTTGTACACTTACTACAATTCAGGGTCGTAAGCGGCCGTTTATTCCGATGGGCATTATTACTGAGTATTATGTGCATTTATATGAACTACTTATGAATGTGAAAGGAAAGATTCATAAATATGCATTAGTGCATGAAACATATAACGAAAAGTTCTATCAAAATCATTTTTAAAATTATAGAAAACCTAATAATCAATACAACGAGAATTTTTACAGATAAGTTACCACAGAATATAAAAACAATTCTACATTTAACATCAAAGACTGGCTGTAAAATATTCTTTAGCAAATACTTTAAATTCTAAATTATTACGATCTGTATTTTTAACATCATATTAGATTTTAGTATAACTGATCAGTAAATTGTGTTTTATTTCACGGTATTGCACTTCCTAACCGAATTTCTATGTAAGCTTTTCTGTACTGCACATTATTTCTTTCAACTTTCGTATCACATATTCGATTACGTTTTCCGTGACTTGTCGGCTGTTTATATGTAATTGGAGCGGTGAGAGCGACAACTGTCGCCCGGACTAAAGCCGCCTTAAAGTCAGTTTATCTGTTATACAAAATTAGACAAAATTCCTTCCTAATGAAGAGTATTTCAAAGGCTGTTCTAAGAAAATTCCAGATATACGTTTTATAATGTATGGTATTTTAATCAAAATTGTTATAGTCAGTTTTTTAGAAAATGAGAAATTTTGAAAAAGCTTACATGTAAAGGGTATTTTTGGTTGGGAGATTTTCTTTAAGATCTTCGTGTTGCATCTTTGGAAGGTACGAAACTTAAATACCAAGTTTGATGTTTATCCAACTTTTCGTTTTTGAGTTATGCTATACACACACACACTTACACAGGAACCTTTTTCTAAAACTGCTTTTTTGGATTCAGGAGGCCTCAAAACATGTATTTCCGGTGAAATCTGAGTATAGAATTTTTTATGGAATGAAATCAATACCTTCTATCTACTACATCAGATATTTTTTCATTTTTATATTACACACACTTTATGATTATTTTAAGAACGTTGTGGAATTTTTCGAATTTTTCGTTCTTTCTTTCCTTTTTTATTACAGCTTTAATATTTCGGGGTAATAAATCAACTATTACTTTCTCTAACACGTACATAGTGGGTAGAAAAGGTATTGCATTCCACCCAAAAATTCGATACCAAGATTTAACCGGAAATACATGTTTGGAGGCTCCCTAAATAAAAATCTGATGTGTTACACTCACATGACTTTCTCTACTCTTGTACAATCTATTTTTACAAACGCCTATTCTCCATATGCTTTATGTTAATCGAGATATCGAGATGTCAATCTTATTGCTAATTTTCTTGTAGATGCAAGGGGAATATGGTAGCTTTTAAGCGATGGTCAAATATTTTAACGCTGGTTGCTATGTGTCGAATTCCATTCTCTTTGCAAGTCCAGGACATAAAAAAATGAATAACAAATTTGAGAAAAAGTATAAGTATTGGAAAATTTAAGGGAATAACAAGCAATATCTCGAAAACGGTTCACTCAACAAAAGAAATGTATATAACATAAGTTGTGTATTTTAACGAGATCAACATTTTTTGTGTAGTAAAATTTTGTCTATCTCTTATGGTTTACCAGTTATGCAAAAGTCGTTCACAATGAAGAATACTTTTGGAGACATTCCCAGAAAATTCGAGATATACATTTCATTTCTCATGGCATTATCTTAAACATATGATATTTTAAACAAAATCGTTAGAGCCATTTTTGAGAAAATTAAAATTTTCGAAAAATGTTCCATGTAAAGGGTAGTCTGGGGTGGGGGGATTTTCTTGAAAACCTTCGTGTCGCATCTCTGGAAGATACTGAACCTAAATACCAAGTTTGGTGTTTATCCGACTGTTCGTTTTTGAGTTATGCTGTTCACACACACACAGACACACACACAGACACACACACACACAGACACACAGACACACACACGGACATGTTTCCAAAAATGCTTTTTTTGGATTCAGGAGGTCTCAAAACATGTATTTCCGGTGAAATCTCGGTATCGAATTTTTGGGTGGAATGCAATACTTCCCCTACTTACTATACGTAGTAGAGAAAGTAAAAAGTATTTAAAAAATGTGTTTGTGAGTGTGTGTGTGTGTGTGCGCGCGCGCGCACGTGCGTGTAAACAGCATGATCCAAAAACGACGAATCGGATAAATACCACACTTAGTATTTGGGTTTAGTACCTCCCAAAGATACAGCACCAAGATTTTCCAAGAAAGTCCTCCCACTCCAAACTGCACATATATGGAATATTTTTCGAAATGTTTTATTTTCTTAAAAATGGCTTTAACGATTTTGATTAAAATACCACTTGTTAAAGGTATTTATATGAAAAATAAAGCGTATATCTTGAATTTTCCTGCAATAGTTTGTGAAGTCCTCTTCATCAGAAGCAATTTTGTATAATCTTATGTAACTGGTAAACGTTAAGCAAAAGAGCAAAAGTAATACACAAAAAATGTAGATCTCTTTAAATACATACTTATTTCAAATAACTTTCTTATAGCACTAGCCATTTCCGAGAAATACGTTTTTAATGGTTCGAAATGATCAATACTTAGCCATTCTGTAAAGCCCTGTCGATTTTCAGCTGTTTCTCTCGAAGTCATAGAAAGACTATGATATTTTAAGACCAGCATATACGAGTAGCACCCAGTTCTTAAACATTTGACTATCGCTGTTCGCATTGTATCGGTATGGAAATGTGTAATGCAGCTATTTCTGGAAAAGTTCATCTGGATTAAAATGAAGTAGATGGGAAAATAAACCTTTGTAAGAATAATTTGTATATCCACAAATAAGCGATGGATGGTTGAAAAAGTCTTGTGAATGTAGCACACAATTTTTTTCTCTTTTTATCCGTAAGGAGTAAACCCAAGAGAGAAATTAGTCTGGATTCGTTCCGCTTGACTGATTTTAAAAGGGCTGATCAACAAAGGCTGAGATTAATTTGTTTTTTCACAGATATTTATTATTCCTTTCAATAATTACATGATTTCTTTCAAAGTAATCCCCTCCTACTTCAATGCGCTTGTTATAGCATCTCTGAAAGTCCTCGAACACATGGAGCAGACAATTCGTGGTGAGGTCTTTGAGAATCGCATCACTTTTCTCGAGCACTGCTTCAGAATTCTCAAATCGAATGTCCCGGAGCTTTTCCTTTAATGACGGGAATAAAACAAAATCATAGGTTGCAAGATCGGGGCTATAAGGCGGATGCGGTACATAGGTAACGTTCCATTTAGTCAAAAACTGCATGACTTGATTTGCGATGAGAGGCCGCGCGTTGTCATGATGAAGTAGCCACCCAGCCTGATGAAGTTCTGGTTGTTTCCTTGCAATGTGCTCTCTCAGTTTAGCCAATACCGACGTGTAGTTTGCTGCTGTAACAGTAATGTGAGAGGGAAGCTGCAAGCTGGTAAATCATGGTATGCGAAATGCAAGTAGGTCTACAAAACAGAGCATTACTACCAACCTCCCGATAGAAGAGTCCTGCCGCCTATAGACATTATATATAAAATCCCACTATTTTAAAATGTTCATGATACGGACAGGAAAATATCAAAAAAGCTATAGGAAAAAAATAAGTCTCAGACTTTGTTATTAGCACTCGTAAAATGCACCAGTCAGTTCTTCAGTAAATGTGACTTAGAAAACGGATCGTTCTTCTCAAGTTTCCTCTGATTTGCACAAGAACTTAACTTCGCCTACGTAAAGCATCAACCTTTAGAAACTGAAACTATCCTAAAATATAATCTTCCATACTATTTGAGAAAAAGGTTCGTTTAAAATTAAAAGAAAAATAATTTCATCCTAAATGTACCATAAGGTATACATATTATGTTGTAACTCTGGAGACTCTGTGAACTTACGGCTTTAAAAGCTTGATATTCATTTTTACAGCTACAAAATCAGTTAAGCCATTTTATTTTTGCGTGTTCTTTAAGGGGATAAGGTAGTCTGAACACATGGAAACTACACCTTAAGTGTGTTAAACTACCACTGATCTTAAAGCTCTCAATGGTTTTTCCTGACATTTTTACGAATTACTCTATAAATCCTGATAATTATTTCAATTGGTTGTTTGCATTCATAGCTTATGTAGTTGAGTCCGTAAAAATTATTTCATTCAGCAGAAAAATAATAAAATTTACTCTTAAAACATGTGAATTCATGTACCCTTTTCTTTGATACTACTTTCAATACAGAATCACACTTTTGCATGCTTGTTCTTAGTATAATCAGATATATTTTGAACCTAAATTATTTATTTAAGTATATCAGTTCACTAGAAGTTGAAAAACGAATTATTTGCAAAGTCAAAAATGTAAAAATGTGGAAAATTTGCAACGTTGTTGCTTTCTTAATATAACTAATACACATTATAAAATTATAATGGTGGTTCATAAAGTTTAGCTATGAGTTATATACATATACTGAAAATTCCAGCTCTCTACCTCTTATACTTTCTGAGAAGAAGGTACATAAGTATCCAAAAATGTTGTTTTGAGAAAACATAATTTAAAGTTTGAACATTAAAATTCTGACACACTTCAGTACATTCCAGGGTCATAACCATCTGTCCTTCATTTCTGGATTGCTTCAGCTTTTAGGATTGCCTTCTGGTCCTGGCCTCTTTTTACTTTCTCTACTACGTATAGTAAGTAGGGGAAGTATTGTATTCCACCCAAAAATTCGATACCGAGATTTCACCGGAAATATATATTTTGAGGCCTCCTAAATCCCCCCCAAAAAGCATTTTTGGAAACATTTCCGTGTGTGTGTCTGTGTGTCTGTGAGCAGCATAACTCAGAAACGAACAGTTGGATAAACACCAAACTTGGTATTTAGGTTCAGTATCTTCCAGAGATGCGACATGAAGGTTTTCAAGAAAATCCCCCCACCCCAGATTACCCTTTACATGGAACATTTTTCGAAAATGTTAATTTTCTCAAAAATGGCCCTAACGATTTTGATTAAAATATCATATGTTTAAGATACTTTCATGACAAATAAAATGTATATCTTGAATTTTCTGGGAATTTCTCCAAAAGTATTCTTCATTGTGAACGATTTTTGCCTAACTGGTAAACCATAAGAGATAGACAAAATGTAGATCGTGTTAAAATAAACAATTTATGTCATATACTTGTTTTTAGTGAACCATTTTAGAGATATTGCTTTTCAATACCTATACTTTTTCTCAAATGGGAATTCTTTTTTTTTGTCCTGGTAATGCAAAGAGAATGGAATACTCCACATAGTAACCAGCTCTTAAAATATGTGACTATCGCTTAAAGCCTACCAATTCCCCTTGCATCTACAAGAAAATTAGCAATAGGATTAACATCTCAATATCTCGATTAACATGAAGCATATGGAGAATAAGCGTTTGTAAAAATAGTTTGTACAAGAGTAGAGAAAGTCATGTGAGTGTAACACATCAGATTGTTTTAATTGCTGAACTGCTTGCTGGGCATGATATAATCGTTCGTTGTTGAAAGATACAAAAACGATCTCAAAAGGGGCGTTGCATGAGAGCTTTAAAGGAATGCAGACTAGCATTTGAATGATATTTAAATGTCTTAAAAACCTCTTAAACCCCACAAAGCATATATTTTCTGAAACTGGAAATAATAGATTTTATTAGTGCCTAAAACAAACAAAAATGTGATTTTTAACCATATAGGAGTACCTTGTCCTCTTAAACGATTGTTCATATAATTGTTGTTGAAACACACAGAAGCATAACAAAGCGTTACCTTTCAGAGTATTCACGAGAGAACCTCTAGGCTGCATGAAAACATCCATAGCAGCAACAGCTGTTGCTGAGCAGCAAAACAAAAACATGCAAATGTTTCATATACATGCACAAGAAATGGATACAGTGTTTGTGTCTTTTCTGACTAAAATGTACCCCAACATTCGTTCAATAAAATAAAACTGCAAATGCTCTTCGAGCCTACTTTCCACCGCAGCTGTCGGTTAAAAACCTCACAATAAATTTGTATTTGGCTACATTCTATATTAACATTATAGTAAGAGAACAAGTGTCTGGGTGGGGAGGGGTGAATAATCTCGAATACCACTCAACAGATTTTGATAATTTTTTTCATCGCTGAAAAACACTGCTCTTCCGGACGGACATCCGCAGTAAAATATTTCCAAACATTTAAAAACAGGGTGTTGAAGGACAAGTTTAATGTTAAATCCCGTTTCATTGAATATTATAAAATATTTTGGCACTCCAAAACTAAGGGATTTTTAATGACTTCCTGCCAAGGGAAGTATTTTTGGCATGCTTTTGATAAAACTTTGTACATTTAGGTTTTAGAATCTATCAAAATGATGAACAGCTTTCGCAATATTTGGCTACTCTTATTTTCTATCCCAAATTTTAACTCCTGACATACAAAATATAACTATTTGATCTACCTACATAAAATGTTATACACTTATACTATGGACTCGTGGAAACTCATAAAACCTGCCCCTACTATATTTTCAACCCATTATGTATATGGAATTAATTGTTCTTTCACACAAGCCGTGTGTTGGACAGGGTTGGAAAGGTAGAATCAGATGACTGAAAAATTCAATGGCATAGCTGGGATTTGAACCACGGATCTCTCGGTCTCCGTCCGGTTGCTCTAACCACTGAGCTACCATGCCAACATGCCGACACGACATTAAATTCTCCAACTGATTCGCATTTTTCCCGGTAAACCACAAGGAGATATCAATCTCATCCCGGCTATGGCATTGAATTTTTCAGTCATCTGATTCTACCTTTCCAACCCTGTCCAACATGCGGCTTGTGTGAAAGAACAATTGACCTAATAGTGGTTGTAACTATAAAGCCCGGGACTGAAAATACTTACAAAGAATGTAAGTCGCCATTGGAGTATGACATCTCAATACATCTGGTCAAAATGTTATACAACTACACCATAGGACCTGTTAAAAATCATAGCTTACATACAACTTCTAAAAACTATCCAACCTGTATGTTCAATCAAATGGTACCTCCACATTTTTAAAACCTACCCTTATCCTTTGTTTTCAACCCCTTATACTGCCTTACACCCCTTATAAATATACTGCTTGGGCAGTATAGTTATATCAGGGCACGAATCTGAGCACCTGAGCTATAAGACTCCGAGAATTGCAGAATTTACCATCAGGGTCTGTTTATCCTGTGTACCGCCTAATTACTTTCCCTCTTTGAGGTAATTCCTCATTCACCCACTATTTATAAAACAGCTGCTTTGCATATTAGTTAATTTGATTCCCCGTAGTTGGTCTAATGCTTCGCAAATCTTGTATAAGATATAGCGTACGTATATTCTTCGCTGTTAAAAAAGTTATGAACGCTCTTGAACTACTATGGTTCTTAACGCCCCGTTTATATTGGGCATGAAAGACCGGAAATTTTGCTGAGACGTCTTTACCAAGCTTGAGGTTCCTTACGTGCCGTAAATCTACGACACTGGACCACCGACTTTACTTCCCTTCCGAAGGAAGCCATACTAAGAATTCTTACGCCTTCCACCGGATTTGATCCCTTAACCTCAGGAACTAAGGCTAGCATAATTACCTCTAGACCACGAAGGACGACTCTTCGCCGTTAATTTATCATATGTCTATCCTCTTTCCCCACCATGAACTAACAAGCGGTCCGGTAGGTTCAATCACACTCCAACCTTTGTAGTTAGAAAATTGTGTGATATTTAACCCTGCTAAATGAATTAATTAAAAGAGTTAAATTACGCTCTAATTCATTAAACAAAAGTAAAGGACTGTAAACGTAGAAGGAATTTAAACTACAAAAATTAAGCATGTCTCAGTAAGTTCTCGCTATATATACGCATTTTCCGAAAATTATATTGTCATCCATCTTAAACACGCATAGAGGTTTATATCCCCAACGTGTCCAACGCTCTGCACTTAGAAGACATATTAGACTCGAATTACGCCGTGAAAATACGCGTTATCGCAGCCACTCGTGCGGTACCCTTTCGTGCATGATGGATGACACTGGTCTATAAAGCGTATATTTGCAAAAGTCCCCCCCCAAAAAAGAAACCTTCGTAATTTTCACCAAAATCTCAGTTCGAATAAACCTTTAAAAGTGCACCTTTAAGGCAATGCTCCTTGAAAAAAAAACTTAAAATCCAGAGTTTTCATTTTAGCCACTTTAAATATTTATCACAGTATGGTAATGTAATATAAATGCAGCATATAACATCCTAATGAAGACTGCCTTTGTGGTCGAGTTGTCATCGTTCTGGTATAGGAGGGTCTGGTTTCGGTTCCCGATTGGGTCGGGGGATTTTTCTTTAACTAGAATCATTCCCTCCCCTCCGCAGAGTCTGGAAGTATGAGTGTTTAGAGTTATACAGCTATACAGAATAATACTTCCGATATTAATCAAGTAAAGGCGCCGTGTCAAAGTATAGAATATAAATGTAATAAAGAACAAAAACAACATTTTCTTATTTTTTTATAGATTTTCAGCCAGTTTCACAGTTCACTGTCTTAAATCGAAATGCGCAGGCGATTAACAAAATCTCTCTTCCTTTTAAGCATTGAAAGATAGTTTTTTTCCATCGTTATGGGTACTCGTAGGGAAATTGCTGCTTTCCAGAAATTTCAACTAGTTTTGTTAGAATAGTTATCGCATGACGCTTTTTCATGATCGATTGTACCTAAGTTTCCGAGAAGGTAATGTTGAAATAATAGCCAAACTTTCACCTTTTAAATTTTCCGTATTTTCCACGATTATAATGTTTTACTCTCAAAAACTGAATTCTGTGCAACATTAAAAATTAACTGGAAAAAGTAATGCATTTAATTTTCTAAAAGATCTATCGTGTATTAAATTATCAAACTTCTAAATCCAAAACTATATTGGATATCAAGAAAGGGTTCTTTAAATTCTTCATTCGTTTTCAAAGTATATAAACGCAATATTAAAAATAATTTAACAAAACTTCCATCACCATGAGAAAGATTTTAAAGCTGCAAAAACATAAGAAAACAAGAATATGACAATCAAGTCTTAAAACTTCACTTACAATTTGCCCACAGCTACACAGTCTACCTAAATATCGCGTTTAGACATCTAAATGACCAAAAGGGCAAAACCGGAATTAGATTTTAAACCCATAATGTTTGAGGATTTTCACATGGAATTTTTTAAAAAAAAAATTCGACGTTTTGTTGCAAATAGAATATTGAGTAGGCACCCTTAAAATCATTACAAAGCTAAAGATAGTAGTGAAAATTTCTAATTTTGAATTTTACACTTAAATGATTTCAGTCCAATTATATAATATAAAAAATAACAGCCCGCCTTAAAGCAATATGTGCATAATATAATATATAAAATGTATGTAACAGTCATTGTATTATGTTTATATTATTGTGTACATGTATAATAATGTTTGTGAATGTATTACGTAATTTAATGATGTAAGAACTGTGGGAATAAAAGCTGAAAGTTGCTAACAATGAGGTAACCTTGAGGCAATAATAAATTAGAAAGTTTAATAATGCTACTACTAATTCTTGGAACAATAATGTAATATTTAAAACAGTTTATAAATAGCCAATCAAAAACTAGAAAAAGCTTAAGTCAAATAAAAGTATTCTATTGAGTAAAATTAGCCAATCAGAAACTTTAAATAGAGAAATTTACAAATTTAAGCGGTAAACGCCACATGCTAGAAGGCAACGTTCCTGAGCAGTTCGCTCGGTACGTATTCAGTGTGAGACATAAAATTCATTACGACGGGAATGTTATAAAGTTTACAGTTAAAAAGTGCCAGTAATTAATAAATAATCTTACAGCTCTCTATACAAGTGAAGTGTTATTTAATCGTGTGAAGGATTAATAAAAGGAGTGAAGTAAAAATTATAATTTGTGTAACCCTACATTCTTTAGCCGCATCGCCCCTGCTAAGAGTGTTCCTGCAAATTAATACTGACGCAGCCGAGGCAAACATAAATATATATAATATTTAAAGAAACATTAAAATACAAAGTTGATTCCTAAACGTGAAGCATTAAACTACTTCAGAACTAAGTACTTAATGAATACTCAATCAGCGTGCTTTTGTCTACATAATATGTACTGCTTCTAAAGGCTTGTTTCCAACTGAAAGCTGTAGTAAAGGCTAAAAACTACAAATGTGAGCAGATGCTGTCGGATAAATCCATTTACCGGAGTTCACTTGCCAATCTCCTTACCGACGGAAGCGGAAGTAAGCCAATTGTATAGCGATTCACATTTTATTGCCTAGCAACTGATGTTAATGTCGACGTTGTATCTTGCGTGAAAGCGACGCGATATTGTTTCTCTCGGGCATCGATAGGAACTCCTCCTCGAGATTGAGCAGAGTTGCTTGTTTGCTTTGTCTCCGTCAATATTTGGCTCAAGTCAATTTACACAGCTGTTCTGGGAAGCCTATCATACGACCACTACAGGGAGATCTTATTGGACCACTTGTAGGGCGCGCCACTGTTGCAGTTCACCATGGGTTCGAATCCTGCTTGTCTTTTATATAATTATTTTTACTTTCTCTATCACGTACATAGTAGGTAGAGAAGGTATCGCATTCCACCCAAAAATTCTATTCCGAGATTTCACCGGAAATGCATGTTTTAAGACCCCCTGAATCCAAAAAAGCATTTTTAAAAAAGGCCGCGTGTGTGTGCGTGTGTGTCTGTAAATACCAACTTTCAGAGATGCGACACAAAGATTTTCAAAATAATCCCCCCACCCAGACTACCTTTTACATGGAACATTTTTCGAAAATGTTGATTTTCTCAAAAATTGCTCTAATGATTTTGTTTAAAATATCATATGTTTAAGATATTTTTATGACAAATGAAATGTATAGCCTGAATTTTCTGAATGACTTTTACATAATTGCTAAACCGTAAGACATAGACAAAATTTTACTCAATAAAAAATGTAGATCTTGTTAAAAACACACAATTTATGTCACATACTTTTTTTGTCGAGTAAATCACTTCTGAGATATTACTTGTTATTTGTTTTAATATTCTAGTACCTATATTTTTTTCTCAAATGGGTAAAACGTTATTCTTTTTTTATGTCCTGGACATGAAAAGAGAATGGTATGCTCCACATAGTAACCAGCTCTTTAAAGATTTGACTATCGCTTAAAACCTGCGATATTCCTCTTGCACCTACAGGAAAATTAGCAATAAGTTTCTTCAAATGTTTATCTCAATCAACATGAAGTGTATGGAGAATAAGGGTTTGTGAAAAATAGCTTGTACAAGAGTAGAGAAAGTTATGTGAGGTAATACTTCAGATTTTTTCCTGACTTATTGTAAACGATCTATAAGAACAGGTAAAAGGCCATTTGAGGTGTTATAAATTTCTTAGTTGACTACCTCCGTGATTGAGTGTCATTTTTTCTAGCTCTTTTACTTCAAGGTCCTGGTTAAATTTCTGGCTGTGGTGAGAGCAGTTTTCTTTCCCTACCCTTCACAAAGTCAGAAAATAATGAACTTGTGAGCCTTTATCACGGTTAAAAGCAAAACAAAAAATAACATTTAAGAAAACCTACAGCCCAACGAGTTACAGCACCATCAATTTTTTTCTCAGTTCAAAGTCATTAATATGGGTTAAAAGTTAAGGTTACTTGGTACTAAATTTCCCACAAAATTTCGAAAAACCATAGTTTTCTTATGTTCGTAGAAAAAGTCCTCAAAAATTAGGATTCAATTACGTTTGGCCTTCTGGTCGCTTAAATGTTCACACGTGATATATAAATGTACATGTAGAGGTAAACGTAAATAGTGTATGAAATTTTAAAACTTGCGTTTGGACGTACTCTGTTTTCTTGCGTCTTTGCCATTTAATGTTTCTCATGACCAATTTTTGTTCAAAATCTTTCAAATTTTCAGCATAAATTCTTTGAATATGCATGAAAAACTTTCAACAGCCTCATCATTTATCACTCTCATTATATCAATATAGTTTGATATTTAGGGATTGGATAATTTAGTATATGATTGAATTTCGAAAATAAAATGTTAAACCTCTATTCTTTGAAAAAGTATTCTAATGTTGCACAATGTTTATTTTTTATTGTTAGGATTCATATTCAAAATCATATGCAGCATTTAACAGCTTGAAATCTTCAAATTTTCATGACGTGGAGTATTTTACATAATGTTCATCCTTTGAAGTTTACTTTATTGGAAATTTAAGTACACATGAACATAAAAATTACTGTTGTATTATAATTATGTTGAACATGTTTCTGGTAAACTTTTCAACTATATTGATTTAAAATTGTAGAAATAGATTTTATTACCAGGTACCCTTAAAGGGAGGCTATTCAAATAAGAAAATAAAAAATATATCAAACGTAGGAGTAACACATCCTGTCATTTCATACTGATTACGTTGGGTAACATTATGAAAATTGATTTATCTCAATTTTAATGGAATCACAATAAATAAAGTCTTTACTATACGCACGGTTTCACGCAACAATCAAACATTTATCAAAATGAGCAATATGGTTGCCAGTAGCTCGTAATAGTCAAATTAATGCGTAATTGACCTGGAAAAATTTTAACACACTGCAGCAAATGTTTTGGGAATGGTTAACGCCAAAGATAGATTGAAGTATAAGTGACATTTAAAGTCTAATTCGTGTTATACACCATATTTCTTATGTAGTTGCCCGAAGTTGAGTTTTAATCATACAATTAGAATATATTTTTGGAAAAACAAACAAAAAATGATAAGTGATTTTAAAACCGTTGTATTTCAAATCGTTCCTATAGTAAAATACCTCATTATTTAAAACAGCGAGAAAAGTAACAGCCATATCATGTATGATCTGATGTTGGCAAGTTTGAAATAGACAGCGCTAATGTTCTTTACTTATGCGATTTTTGGTCGACCTGTACTGGTTATTAATTACTTGCCATTGGTAGATGGAGGAAATATTGTATTCCATCCAAGAATTCGACGTCGATATTGCGCTTTTTTGTTCAAAAATAGAAAAACTGGATTTTTTGAGGCTTCGGACACCTATCTCCCCTTAAATGACTTGTAAACCAAATACATTCTGAATCGGAAAAAATGACATTTTTTTTCCACCGAAACAGAAAATGTCAAAAGTTGTCATTTTACGCTTTTCAGTCCGCTGAATCCAGAGCAGTGGCTCTTGTCTGGAATACGTGAAACAACGCCTTAAATTGAATAGATATGCACTCAGTCATGCAGAACTAGTTGCCGCGCAGGCACGGTGACTGTTCACTGTTCCCGAAACTATGGAAACCCTCATACCTGCGGTTCGTTAGCTCGCAACGCCGGGCGACTGGCCTCTTTGACCTTGTTAAATAAACTCTGTCCGTGCGCACAGCGAAACATCTCTCAGGTGGGAGCACCCCAACTCTCGTCCACAGGAGAGGAAGTGATATCGTTAGAGATGAGCATTAATTGAACACAATAAACCAGTAAGTCGAACTGTTCTCCCACAGCTAGCGACAAGATGAGCATTGCTTAAGGATACTCCATACTGAAAATACAAATCTCGACCAATTTTGCTGAAATGTCATTACAGAATTTACTTTCTCTATTAAGTATATGCAGTAAGTAGATGAAGTATTGTCCCCAAAACGCATTTTTAGAAAAATGTTCATGTGTGTTTCTGTGTATGTGTCTGTGAAGGGCTTAACTTTAAAACGAAAAATCCCATAAATACCAAACTTGGTATTTAAGTGCAGTATCTTCCAAAAATATGTCACGAATACTTTCAAGAAAATCCCCTGACACAAAAGTAACCCTTGCATACTAAAAGTATCAATATTTTAAATTTTCTCAAAAATGGCTATAATGACTTTGATGAAAAGACCATATCATGACAAATAAAATGTATATTTTGAATTTTCTGGGAATAGCCTATGAAGCCCTTTTTATTCGGAAAGAATTTTGCATAACTGGTAAACGATAAGTAATAGACAAAAACTTACTACACATAAATTCAGCGCCCTTTAAAACACAATTTATTTCAAACCTCAGAACAGTATCAACTATTTCCGATATATATTATTGGTTTGTTTTTAAATGTTCTGTCATTTCAGTTATTTCACGCGATTCCATGGAAAAACTATGCAATTTCAAGGCCAGCTGAGAGCTACACAATTTTAAATAACAGACTATCGATTCGGTTTTCCTCTATCCCCTTGTATTTACGATGAAATTTGTAATGAAACTATTTCTACAAATATTTAACTCAATTAACATGAAGCGGGTAGAAAAAATAAACTTTCTTAAGAATAGTTTGTAGACTGTATATAAAATAAAGTATTGTGGCTACAGAAATTTGTGTGAATGTAACACATAAGATTTTTTCAGCATAATTATAGAAAGAGAATTTATGTACTATGTTGCTAATTTACTGAATAATTTTAATAAATGAATATTTCGGATATTTATGTGCCATACTGACATTTAAGTTTTTCTGAAAAAAACAATTAATTATGTAACGCTTTTAATTTTCTAAACATCGATCAGGCATTAAATTATTAAAACCTTAGAATCAAATTCTATACTTAATATTAAGAAAACGTTCTTTAGACCTCATCAGCCTCCAAATAGCATCTGCTAACGAAAGAAACGGAACAAAAATTGCACAATGGGGAGCATTTTAATTGGTAAAAAGCAAGAAAACAAGATTACGAAAATTAAATTTAACAATTTCATGAGTTCTCTGCACAAAATGTCGCGATCGGACATTTATATGGCCAGAAAAACAGTTCCGGGATTGGTCCGGTATAACCAAAAGTTATTTCTTATCAAACTTTTGTCGAAAATTCGATAACGAGTATGCTTAAATTTGAGCTAGGAAATGTCTCTTTAAAATGTAAATAAACCAATTGACGCTATCCGCTGAACTTCGGTGGTGAAGAAGTTGCCGATGTATCAAGGGGAATGTGGCGGTTTCTCCAATCCCTTGTTAAATGGTATGCATGCAACCTGCTTTACGGATGTGCAGGAGTTGCAGTTGAATTTCAGGTTGTATTACGGATTTAGGAAAGCTATGCCTATCATCAGCAACCGATTACATTTCGGAAGAAGCAAGCTCCTATTAGTAAATACGTTCAATGGATTTAATAAAAAATATTCCGTAAGTAACAATTTGGAATTAAAATGGGACTGACAAAAGCATACCGACAAGGAAGTGTGTAATAAGATGAATTCCGATATAAGACTAATATCCACAGGAGTGATTTTTGTTGAGTTACAGTGTTCCATTTCAAGAATTTCATATTATAAACCATATCCTAGCACTTCTGCGAATCCGATTTCTTTTGTTACTCTTAGAAAGCTTTCATAAGTTCTGATTTAAATCGATGTTATCACTTCCTGAACACCAGAGGAAGTATTGAATTATACACAAGAGCTCTATATCGAGATGTCGCCGATTTGAATCAGGTTCCCCGATTAGAAAAGAGAAAGGAAAACAGGATTTTTTAGAAAAAGGTCCGTACTTGTATGTTTTCTTTTGTTTTTTGTTTTAGTGGTGTTTGTCCATTCTAACTAAATACGGCACCATAGGTGGTGGATACTGATAAATGAAGTAACCACTGAGAAAGGAAACGCTTCCAGCATTTTTCCAAGTTTGAGGCTGAGGAAAACCTGGAAAAAACCTTAGTCAGGGAGAAGGGTGACGGGACTTCAACCGCGGAGTTCCCATTCAGGAGACCGCGCCTTAATGACCTCGGCTACCTTCTGTGTGTGTGTGTGCGCGCGCGCTTGCAGCATAACAAAAATGGAAAGTAGGATATGCACCAAACTTGGTGTTTAAATAATCTTTCAAGGATGTGACATGAAGATTTTCAAGGAAATAAAGGGTAATAGTAAATACTTTGAGGTTTTTCTTCCTTTCCTTTTTTCTTTATATTTTATCTCGATGCTACGATTCCATTTGATTTAAGTCTTTTCATTCAATCAGAAAAATATTTGCTCATGTTTCCTGATTGTTCACAATATACAGGAAAGAAATATGACGAAATCCACAAACTATAAATAGTTTCCCAACACTTAACATGTGACATCTTTCGCGCCCTTCATTGAATTTTGTGTCCTTCGAAATTCAAATATTTTGTTGTCTTATTTACCTTTGCTTTAATCTCGATGATAATGAATGTTCTCACAAATCTTAATTCTGGTTATTGCATTGAAAGGAGTATGAATGATTTTTTTCATTATAATAAATTCGTTTTTAGTAGAGCAAGTATATTAACTTACATTTGCCATATTATGACAGCTTTAAAGAGGTGACATTGAATAGATGGTTGCATAAATGAGCTTACTACAGAATCTGTAAATCATTCAACTGTAATGAGTTCGACTAACATTAAGGAAATCTGTGTGATGAAATACAAAGCTTTTAATTTTATGACATTTTATTGAAAACATGCCATTTTGTTTTTTATTCCAAAATTAGGCTCACTTGGCACTTTATACAGGAGGCCTTGCACATATCGTAAGATAGCTGCATTCCTGTTTTATTCCTATGTATGCTAGAATCTATGGGCGGTGTGTTTTATCGACGTTTACAATGGTTGACTTTCCTCTGTTCAGATAAAACGATAGTTAGTCTGTTTTTGCGAGCACCGGTTTATTACTTTCATGATTAGTGAATCTAAGCTATTTATTGCAATAATTTCTTGGTTTCTATTTGAACGTATTTCCCTGAATATATCTTAGCCTCGATGTTTCGTGTCGTTTTTAGCCCAGAAGTTGTCAAGTTGTAATCTGTGAAACAAGTTAACGTAAGCATCTTGTGACTTAAGAGAAAGGCTTAGCATCGCATTAAGTTGCTTTAGTCCTTTTGGTTCTTACGTAAAAGCTTTTCTCTGGAAAGTAACAGGTGCTAAACTCCGGAGGAAGCAGCGTTTCTTCACGGTAGGCATTGTTTACCTTAGCAACTACTCTGAGTAATACAGGCTAATTCAATTCAATAACTTCTTATAACCGTTTAGTAAACATTAATTACATTGGAAAGGTAGAATCAGACGACTGAAAAATTCAATGCGAGTCAGCTGGGAAATTTAATGTCCTGCTGGTATGTTGCTATGATAGCTCAGTTTGGTAGACGGAAACCGTAAGATCCGTGGTTCAAATCCAGCTATGGTATTGAATTTGTCAGTAGTCTCATTCTACCTTTCCAAACCTTGTCCTACACATGGCTTGTGTGGAAGAACAATTAATTCCATTGATTATATGATTTATATAGTTTGGACCATTTAAGTTCAGACTGTACAATATCCCCAAAACTAAGCATTGTAGAAAGAAATTTTTTAAATATAAGTTTCTTGATAGTATGGGGAAAGGTAAATTCCATTAGTCGTGTTTAATTTGGAGGATGTTGTGATGATCATTTTAACGTCAACTTAAATTGACCCTTATTGTAGGTTCCATTTAAAAAAAACATGTTTTTATGCTGAGACTGTCTTGCTCAAATGCCCAGTGAGTAGCTCTTATCTGCAGGGTAACTAGGTTTACCACGTTGGAATGAAGACTACGATTTACGTTGATTCACAGTTTATTGACGATTCGTTTTTACAGGCAAGAATGATCTCGGAGCAAAGTCTAACTGAGAGCTTTACGGGAATAGTGGCGTAGACTTATTTTCCCGTTCACTAAATAAAAGCAAAACTCGCTCCCAATTATCAAGGCGATATACAAAGTACTTAAATGCTGCCGGAATATTAGTATCTTTAACTTATGCTCACATCTCGAACACGTGCTCGTGGGAGCCTCGATGGATATATGTATACTCGCCGAAGTCAACAAAATACTAGAGAACGAGCTTCACGTTTCTCACCAATTTATACAAAATTTTTACCCACGCGCTACGGGGTTTACAGTTAGACTTCAACCCAGCCAGTAGACGCTATACAGGGCTTGGCTCTCTTTTGTATAGGGGGTGATGACCTCGCCAAGGGTGTCCAAGAGCTTGACTTACCCCTTCCGAATTCACGGAAATCCGCAGTTAGCCTCGCTCAGAATCTAAATTATATTATAAGCAATGAAATACTGCTTCAATGCTAGCCTGTCGCGAGTGCAAACCCGGCAGAGGGCGATGGATTTTTTTTGGACGTAAAAATCCTTTCTTCGGAAGATAAATAAATCCGGTGGTTAGTGTCGTAGATTTACGTCACGTAAAAAGAACCTCAAGCCTGATAAGGAGGCCTCTGGGCAAAATTATCGGTCTTTCACACCCAAAATAGAATGGGACGCTAAGGATCACAGCAGTTAAAGGGCGTCCATAAATAGAAACTCAATTAACGTTTAGTTTTGGAGATATTGTACAGTTTCAATTTAAATGATTCATCCTGTATATTAACTGCCGGAAGCTGCACGGATAGCTTTTTAAACTCGAGTGATGCTTTAATGAATTTGATTATTTATAAAATATTACGCAGTGATCTAGAAGATTTATATATGAACCATACTCTTTACTCCTTATGATTGCAATTTCCTAAAATCTCTCTATGCCCAATAACGGATGAAATATCCCCTGATATTCACACAAAGGGATGTGAAATATCGGCGGAACGTTTGAGCTTCTTTACCTCTACAGTCTTTCAAGTTCTAGAGATGCTGCATAATCTATAAGTACTCTTTGGCGTTGGAACAATTATCTGCCAAGTAATGTTTCAGACAACCCCAGTAGGTGACATTTTAAACCTTTGCAACTTCCATTTGGTCCCATAGCTATTTAATAACATAAAAGTTACTTAGTTTTCACTTACTACATAAACACTTAACACACACAACGAAATAGAGGTGAAGCTGGTGAATATGAAGATTCCCTACCTCCAGGCCACCAAGTTAACCGCTTTGGAAAATATGCATAGTCTGTGACCATTGAGAAAAATAGTATATCCAGTTATTAATTATAAAATATCGGTTGACTGGTTTCTAATGTTAGCTGGACACAATTTTCTCTCTTTATATAATTATTTAACACATGCTGCCTAATCGCTAAGGACCACAGCAGTTCAGCGCCCTAAAACCACACTACACCGCACCCTGCTAACGATCTTGACTATAACATACACCGAAATAAAGCAAAACTTTCTTGCTTGAGAGATATTAAAATATTTTAGCATTGGTATCGCATGGATATCGTACCGTTATAAGCAGATTCATTTTTTACTGCATCATAGTTGCTAAATCGTAACCATATACAGGGTGGAACGTTTAAGTTGAGACGGTACAATATTTCCAAAACTAAGCGTTGTAGATAGAAATGATCTGAGTAAAGTTTCCTTGATATTATGGGGGAAAATAAATGCCATTAGTCTTGTTTTATTTGGAGGACGTTGTGATGGTCATTTTAATTTGACCCTAATTGTAGGTTCCCGTTTAAAAACATTAAATTCGCTCTAAAATGACTACCATAACATCCTCCAAATAAAACACGACTAATGTCATCTACTTTTCCTCGTAATATCAAACAAATTTATTAGAACATTTCTTTCTACAACACTTAGTTTTGGAAATCGTGTACCGTCTCAACTTAAATGGTCCACCCTGTATATACACATATGCTTAAAATGAAATATCCGCTGATTTTGTTTCATTTTACATGTATGATCTGTGGAGTAGCAACAATGCTTTCTATTCCATGGCATTCTCAACTAAAATTTAAAGCCTTCTTGGCAAGCATGTTCTTTCATAACTCCAATGTGCTTGTATTCAAGTACAAGGGCTTTTTAAATTCTTTTTAATATTGTAGTAATTTATGAAATGAAATTAGAAGGTATTTTATAGATCCTATCCGTCAGAAAACAATTGGACTTTTCATTGGTGGAAAAAATTGTTTAAATTGGTTGAGTTTTTTTATTTGCATTACCCTATCTGCACACCCTCAAGCACACGCACAAATTTCTCTCTTTATGATATTAATATAGATTATAATATTATTGCCATTAATTGTCGTAATGTCATAATTGAAGCGCTATTTTTAGTTTGACGGCCGTTTCTTACTACACACGGCATCTCAATCGGCGGACACTGACGATAAATAAAATTAAATGACAATTCGGGCGGAAAATTTAGGAAGAAAACGTTCCAAGCCAAAATTTAGGGTAGCTCCCAGCACTTCCCCAGCATGAAAACTGAGTAAAACGGGGAAAAAACCTCAGTCAAGGAGGAAGGACGGTCCTACCAGGGTTTGAACCGTATACCTTCTATTCACGAGTTTGTAGCTTCTATTTCTTGAAAAGTATGATCGGAAAATAGCCTCCATTTCTGCCACAACAGTTTTCCAGGCTGCGATGCATATCATCAAATGACTTACTATAGGAAACATCTTATGTGTTACATTCACAGGGCATTCTCCAGCCACTCTTCCGCAAATTAGCCTTTAAAAAAGCTTATTCTTTTTTCTACTTCTTGTTAATCGAGATAAATATTTGAAGCAATGTTCTTATTACAATATTACAGTCAAATTAAAAAATAATAATAATAAACAGGTCGCTATATGCTGGCTTTGAAAATCCATGACCACGAGAAAACAAAAGAATGGCCATTTGGCACTTGAAAAAGCATAAAGGATTTAAAAATTAAAACCAATGACAAATAATATATCGAAAGTAGTGAATGACACGAAAATGTATTTCACATAAATTGGTATATTGACAAAATCTAAAATTAACATTTTGTCTATCTCTTATAGTTTACCAGTTATACAAAAGTGTACAAACTTCATTCAAAATGAAGAGGAATTCACAGGTTAATCGTAAAAAAATCAAGGTATACATAATATACACTAAGATGTATTTAAAGCAGCAGACTGTTACTTCCGATTCTTGCATATTACTATGGAGGAATAAACGTAAAACTAAGTCTGCATCACCCAAATTATTATTATTATTATTATTATTATTATTTATTTATTTATTTATTTATTTATTTCTGGATAAATATTTTTGCTTTCACTGTGCTCCTACTTATAATACGTAGAGGAAGTACTCTATTCCACCCCAAACTTCAATGTTGATATTTCACTGTAAATGCGCGTTCTGAGGTCCCTTGAACTGTAAAAAATCATTTTAGAAAAGCGCGTGCGCACGTGTAACATAACTCAAAAACAAAATGTCGGATAAATGTCAAACGTGGTGTTTAATTCAGCATCTTCCAGGGATGCCAAAATGAAGGTTTTTAGGATAATCCCTCCATACAAACCACTCTTTTTGGAAAACCTTTCGTTACTTTTAATCCTCTCGAAAATGCTTTAACGAGTTTGATTAATGGTACCGAAAAATTATATATTTCGTTAAAAAACTCAATTTATGTCAAATTATTTTCTACAGGTGAACCACGTCGATATATTTGTTGCTATGTTATGAATTTCCCAATATGTTATCATAATTACACGCTAATTTTATAAGTGTTTATCGGCCGTTCATACCATATATGACACCTCAGTCGTTTGACACTCATAAATTAAATCATAATTTGGGCGTAAAATTTGAGAAAGAAATGTTCCAGACAAGTTCAGGGTACCTCCCCAACCTTGCCAGTTATGGAGACTGAGGAAAGCCTGAAAAATCCCTCAATAAAGGAGGAAGAACAGTTCTGCCAGGATTTGAGCTGCGGATATCATTCCGAGAATGACAGTCCGTACCTTAATGATGAGTTGGTCGTTGAAGCGCTGAATCACCATTCTTTTGTTTCTCGTGATGTCGTGCAAAGAGAATAAATTTCAAAGCCATCATATAGTGCAGTTGTATTAGATGTTGGGTTATGTGTTAATGTGTGAGAACTATTGTTATATCTCAGCGATGGTGCACGGGTAGGAAAGAAGATTTAGTGAGCATATAGAAATAATTATAATCAGTTACCATCGATTGATCTGAAGCTTTAAATTTTATTGCTATAGACCAATTTTCTTTTAGCAAGGACATTACAATTTGTTTTATCGTTACGATTATGTTTGATTAAGTAGAAAGGGCAATATATGTTTTATTTTATGGCAGTAAATGTACTACAATATTTGTAAATTTTCAGTTATATTATGTAATGACACTACAAATAAAAAATGTTCCTATTACGCGTCAACCACAGATTAAATATCAATATGTTTAACATTTCGATGCTTTATCCTTCAAAACGTTTTATTAAAATTAACTATGTAATGAGCAGCAATAATATAAGTTTCATCTAAATTTATAGCGAAATAATAAATAATTGGTTATAACTCTCAGTAGAAAATCAACGAATAAATAAATGTATACATAAAAGAAGAGACTATTACTTAAAATTGTAATTTCGCCGAACCGTATTTTCCATGCCTAGATGAACATGCAGTGGCTTCTAGATCTATGTGTAAAGCTTTCTTTACAAAGCTACTCCTACTAGTAACCCTTATTGATAATATAGAAAATAGCAAATGTCGGTGTCTATCGCCATGTATACAAGTAAATAATGTATAAACAGTTTTTCATCTTAGTGTTAAATTCCGTCGGTGGCCTCTTTCTAAGTGTAGCCTTCTGTTATCCAGAACCATAGTCATTATGATGCTACATTTCTTACTTACTTAGATGATTAATCAACTTTCTTATAGTAAGTCATATCGTTTGTTGAATGTACGAAATAGTTGAAATGTTGCTCAAATGGGTCCGGGGTTTCTAGAGCTTTGAGTTACCCGGCACTCGTCTTCTCAGGATAATGGAAAACCCCGGAAAAATAAAACCTTATCCAGGTAACTTACCCTAACCGAGATTCGAACTCGGGACCTCTTGAATGCGGGGCAGATACGCACACCACACAGATGGGCAGGCCTCAATTTTTTATCCCTTGAAGTCTAACGTCCTTTTAGATCATGTCGGACGTTGAATGAATGAAGCGATGAAATGATACTCAAATGAGCTCCGGGTCCATAGAGCTTAAATTTACCGATATTAAGGAATACCTCGGAAAAAACCTTATCCGGATAACTCCCCTAACAGAGTTTTGAAATCGGGACTTCTTGAATGTGAGGCAGACACACAAATATTGCATACTAAGTTATACTTTATATATATAAAATGAATTTTTATTTGTTTTGTATGCTGATTTAACCTTTTTGGCTATATTTAAACTTTTAGCTTATATTCCTTATAGAAACCAACAAATTCATGTTGTATGAACAGGAACGTGTGTTATTTTTAGGTACTATTTCCTAATAATGACTTGTATGTGTGTAAGAGAGGGGGGGATTTTCACAAATAATAAGTTATAAATTTAAAATGTAAGTGTAGATATTATAAATAATTTCAAATAATAATTCCTGCTTCTCTCTTCTATATTCCCCTTGTACCTATAACGAAATGTGTAGCGTTTATCTCGAACATCATAAAATATAAAGGTAAGGTTTTTTAAATGTATCACATTAGATTTTTTCTAGTATTTACTCAAACATTTAAATTACTGAATACAGCTTATTCCTTTTGTGGAACCAGTACAAAGACTACTACAGATTGATGTACAATAACTTTGCAGATGTTGACACCTTTGACTTTCAGTGGCATCGACACTCGTCATTTATAATGATAATATATGCTACATACGCCATCTTTTTACAGGCTACGTTCTCCCTAATTTTCTATCGAGCGTACGTTCAAAAGCAAATGAATGCTTTGAAGTCGTATTAAAGAATTCCGTGTGCCGTATTGATCATTACCTTTGTACGCATCGGATGCATGCGAGGTGAGAGCTGCATCGCGCTTCCAACTTGGGTTTTATGTAACTTTATAAATGAACATCAAAGTGGGAAGATTATTACACGCCAGTTGTGTTTAGGTGAGATGACAGTGGCGCATTGGGAAAAATTACCAGGAACACAGATGGTGTCAGAACTACCAGCTAAAAAGCTGATGCTTTACATTCGCATGACTTTCTCTATCCATGCTTGTTCTTTTAGCTCCTTAATGCTAATCAAGATACACACTTGCATAAATGCCTTTTTACACAGCAAGGCTTAAAAGTTTAAGTTCTAGCAAAGAGCACAGAGCTAAAAGCTTTAGATTATCGTATTAGTGTAACAAACTTTGATTTCAAGTCCAATCAAACGGCAATTATCCTTTGTATTTGCACATGTTTAATAACTCAACTTGCATTGATTAAGTTCTACTTTTCATTATGTCTTTTTAAATGATTAATTTCTCATGGCGCTCGCATTATCTTTTCACAATACAAATCTCATACTTCAATTTATTGCAATTCGTTGTAGGGTTAACCTATACGTTATATTAACAGCTCTCTTTGATACAAAACGCTACTCTTTTATCTAACCTATATAAAGGTTAAATAGTGTAAATTATAAATTCATAAGAAACTGAAATGGAAGTGAAATTACACAGGCAGCAGAAAGAATAGTACTAGAAGTACTTACCCAAAACATCTTATGTACTACACTCATATGACTTTCTCTACTCTTGTACAAAATATTTTTACAAACGCTTATTCTCCTTATGCTTCATGTTAATCGAGATGTTAATCTTATTGCTAATTTTCTTGTAGATGCAAGGGGAATTGGTAGGCTTTAAGCGATAGTCAAATATTTTAAGAGCTGGTTGCTATGTGCAGTATTCCATTCTCTATGCACTACCATGACAAAAAAAATGAATAACGAATTTGAGAAAAAGTATATGTATTGAAAATTTAAGGGAATAATAAGCAATACCTCGAAAATGGTTCACTCAACAACAAAAATGTATATGACATACATTGTGTATTTTAACGCAATCTACGTTTTTTGTGCAGTAAAATTTTGTCTATCTCTTAAGGTTTACCAGTTATGCAAACGTCGTTCACAATGAAGAATACTTTCGAGACATTCCCAGAAAATTGGAGACATACATTTCATTTGTCATGAAAATATCTTAAACCTATGATATTTTAATCAAAATCGTTAGAGCCAGTTTTGAGAAAATTAAAATTTCTGAAAAATGTTCCATCTAAAGGGTAATCTGGGGTGGGGAGATTTTCTTGTAAACCTTCGTGTCGCATCTGTGAAAAATACTGAACCTAAATACCAAGTTTGGTGTTTATTTTACTGTTCGTTTCTGAGTTATACTGTTCACAGACACACACGGATATGTTTCCAAAAATGCTTCTTTTTTTTTGATTCAGCGGGCCTCATAACATAAATTTCAGGTGAAATCTTGGTATCGAATTTTTGGGTGGAATGCAATACTTTCCCTACTTAGTATACGTAGTAGAGAAAGTAAAAATGCAGAAAGCAATATGCATTTAATTGCAAAACATGGTGAAAATTATTTCACTGAAAACGACTGCTAGCGAATCAACAAAACATCAAAATATCTGACATCTCGCTTTTTTAACGTAATTTCTCTTGTTTCAAGAACGCGTTTTATACGTGATATTTCTTAGTTTCAGGAATCAATATAATATTATTGATATTTTACAAATTCCTGCGCTGTCTAAAAAACATTATATGCCACACTTGTTAAAAGTGGATTCGTAGGACTCCTACTCCAAAAATATAACCTTACTTTTACCCCTTGTATTATAATCTACTATTATTACAAATTTCGTTGCAAGTAAGAAGGAAATACGAAGGTTTAAGCCATACTCAAATCTTTTAAAAGCGTGTCGCTATGTGATAGCTTTGAAGTTCTTTTCTCATTTTATGACCACGAGAAAAGACAAATATGAGCTTATTAATTTAAAATATCTGATGTGTTACATTCACATAACTTTCTGTGGCCTCTATCGTTTATTAGTGACTATACAAAGCTTACTTCTTATGAAAGCTTATTTTTCTAATTAATTCTAATCAAGACAAACCTTTGTATAAATGGCTGTAAATTATAAGTAGATTTCGTTACAGATACAAATGTAATATCGATAGTCAAATATTTAAGAAGTGGACGCTATATGCTGACTTTAAAATACCATTACTCTTTCTGTTAAGTCGCGAGTAAAACTGAATATCGACAGGACTGAATAAGAATGTCAAAAGCATTGATCAATTCGAACCATTCATAATGGATATCTCGGAAAAGGCTTATGCCACAAAAGTGTTATTTGGAATAGATTTTGTATTTTAAAGAGATCTACATTTTTCGTGTAGTACTTCTCGTCAATCGCTTTACGTATGCCACTTATATAACATAGCAGAAAATCCCTTCCGAATGAACAGTACCTCACAGGCAACTCCCAGAAAACTCAAAATATACTTTTTTGTCATGTAAGTATCTTTAATATATGGTATTTTAATAAAACTCATTAGAACTATTTTTTTAGAAAACAAAATTTTCGAAAAATGTTTCAAGTAAGAGGCAGTTTGGAGTTAGGGGATTTCCTTGAAAATCTTCGTGTCCTATCTTTGGAAGATACTGAACTGAAATGCCAAATTCAGTATTTATACATTTTTATTTTTGAGTTATGGTGTTCACAGACACACACGGACATTTTTCTAAAAATGCATTTTTTTTATTCAGGGCTCCTCAAAACGTTTATCTCGATATCGATTTTTAGTGGAATGCAATACCTTCTCCACCTGCTATGTACACGGTAGATAAAGTAAAAAAGTAAAAGTATTTGATAATAATACAAACCAATAATAAATATTGCCTCTAAAATTGGTTAATGCTACAAAAAAATTATTTGGCATAAATTGTGTGCTTTAACAAGATTTGAATGTTTTGTGTAGTAAAGTTTGGTCTATCTCTTACTTTTTGCAATTGGTTAAAATTGAAAAGGGTTTCACAGGCTATTCCCAGAAAATTCAAGATATATGTAGGTTTTATATGTTTGTCATCCAAATATCTTAAACATACACTACGTGCTCAAAAGTATCCGGACACCTAACACAAGTTCGTGGCTTCCTCCATCGGTAATGCTGGAAGTCAATATGGTGTTGGGTCACCCTTAGCCTTGATGACAGCGTTCACTCTCGCAGGCATACTTTCAATCAGGTGCTGGAAGGTTTCTTGGGGAATGGCAGCCCATTCTTCACGGAGTGCGGAATTGAGAAGAGGTATCGATGTAGGTCGGTGAGGCCTGGCACGAAGTCAGCGTTCCAAAACATCCCAAAGGTGTTCTATAGGATTCAAGTCAGGACTCTGTGCAGGCCAGTCCATTACAGGGATGTTATTGTAGTGTAACCACTCCGCCATAGCCCGTGCAGTATGAACAGGTGCTCGATCGTGTTGAAAGATGCAATCGCCATCCCAGAATTGCTCTTCAACAGTGGGAGGCAAGAAGGTGCTTAAAATATCAATGTAAGTCTGCGCTGTGATCGCGCCACGCAAAACAACAAGGGGTGCAAGTCCCCTTCAGGTAAAACACGACCACACCGTAACACCACCACCTCCGAATTTCACTGTTGGCACTATACACGCTGGCAGATGACGTTTCACCGGGCATTCGCCATACCCACACCCTGCCATCGGATCGCCACATTATGTACCGAGTTTCGTCACTCCACACAACGTTTTGCCACTGTTCAATCGTGTAATGTTGACGCTCCTTACACCGAGGCGTCGTTTGGCATTCTCCTGTGTGATGCGTGGCTAATGAGCAGCCGCTCGACCATGGAATCCAAGGTTCCTCACCTCACGTCTATCTGTCAAAGTACTTGGAAAGGATCCTGATGCAGTTTGGAATTCGTGTGTGATGGTCTGGATAGATGTCTGCCTATTACACTTTACGACCCTCTTCAAATGTCGGCGGTCTCTGTCAGTCAACAGACGAGGTCGGCCTGTACGCTTTTGTGCTGTACATGTCCCTTCACGTATCCACTTCACTATCACATCAGAAATAGTGGACCTAGGGATGTTTAGGAGTGTGGAAATCCCGCGTACAGACTTCTGACACAAGTGACACCCAATCACCTGACCACGTTCGAAGTCCGTGAGTTCCACGGAGCGTCCCATTCTGCTGTTTCACAACGTCTAATGACTACTGAGGTCGCGGATAATGAGTACCAGGCAGTAGGTGGCAGCACAAGCACCTAAGATGAAAAACGTGTGTTTATGGGGGTGTCCGGATACTTTTGATCACATAGTGTATGTAGCTATTTAATCAAAATCTTTCGAGCCTTTTACAGAAAAGAAAAAATAACCGATATTATTTTTTTTTCATATAAAGGGAAGTTTGGGTTGGGGGAATTTTCTTGAAAATCTTCATGTCGCATCCTTGGAAAACGCTGAACTTAAATACTAAGTTTGGTATTTAACCT
Source organism: Deroplatys truncata (assembly GCA_030765065.1). NCBI lineage: Eukaryota > Metazoa > Arthropoda > Insecta > Mantodea > Mantidae > Deroplatys > Deroplatys truncata. Next base: position 156,750,828 of record CM060984.1, read on the forward strand.
ACTATTCGTTTTTGTTAATTCCAGCATCACTTTGATTAACTCCAAATCGAAGAATAATAATATGAAATGTAATTATTAATAAACTTCATGAAGAATTTAAATTAATAATCGGAAAAAATTAATAAAAGTTTCACTTTAATTTTCATTTCTATTTTTATAATTATCTTATATAACAACTTCTTTTGAGTTTTCGCTGTTCATGCGTATGCGCATAAGCACACACCTGGACCTTTTTCTAAAAATGTTGCGTTTTTTTTTTTGTTTTTTTCAGGGTACCTCAAAGGATGGTTTTGCAGTGAAATATCGGTGTAAAAGTTTTGAAAGGAATGCACTACTTCCTCTACTTAAGTAAGCAGCAAAGAAAGTAGAAAAACAACAGTCTCTGGACTGGGCTGAACAGTTTCCAAAAGCTTAAGTTTGCGGTGAACCATAAATACAAAACTATAGAATAATGATGTTCTACAGCTTTGCTAAAAACTCTGATAAACTTAATTCTACTATAATTAGTATTTTTACTGATCTCCTGGGTTGTTAATGAAAGTTGCACAAAACAATTTCAAAATTTTATTTGCACATATAGTCACCCCTTAAACAGTGTTTATAGGAAATAATATCTATAACAATTTTCTCATAGTATCAACATTTTAGGATCATATTCAGTAGCTTAAGCAAGTGGTTAGCTGCTAATAAAATGGTTACCCAACACAACTGTTGGATATGATGATCCACAAGCAGGTCACAGTGACATGCCCACTCAAGATGCGTCACTTCTCGCTTACGTCACAGGATGTTCCGCCCATTTCTCGCACAGGCACCGACGTGCATTTGCTTCCTTGCATCTCTGTTGTTATCTTCCACGAAATGTTTAGAAAGGCGATAGCTGCATTCATAATTCAAACAAGGAAATTCTTGTAATGCTTTAAAATACTTTATTTTCTAGTAGTTGGCCTACCTGACATTGACTGTTGACTTTTAAACCTCCAATGATGATTTCATTCATTTCATTTACACCTTCCCCGTATTCTTTAAGAAGTTATTTAACAATGGTATTAGGGTTTAGGACTGATCAGGAGGGGCCTCATTTAGTGGAGCACAGTGCTGCACGTAGGCCATAGTAAGGCCTTTGTCCTTCCAATGTGACCTCCGGGAGGAAGGAATGGAGGGGAGACCCGAAGCGTGACCAAATCCGGACGACGGTGCGTCCTAGCAAGATCGGGGTCCCTAACGATTATAGTATGACACCAATCCTTTCGCCTCGATCTTCCCTTAGCCATCGCTGGGGGTACCGAAATGAAACGAAGCGCTTCCAGAAGGGGACCCAGTCCGCCAGCCATACACCAGGACAAATCTTTCCACAGCGCAAATTCCACGTCCCGCCGCAACGCACCAATCGCAGTCGCCTGATCCTGCAACCCCAAAACATATGAAGATGGTATAGATGAAAGCAAATAGGGATAGGAAATTATGGACAGGAAGTTCGCGGTGGAATAGGAACCACGTATTCACCTACCGAAATGAAGGAAACCACGAAAAGACCCATGCTCAGAGTGGTAGGTCCGGCGGAATCAAACCCGGGACAATGATATAGTATATTAAAATGAAGCACCCCCTTTCCCCATATAATTGTAATCTCGTATAACATTACGATACTTAATAATGGATGAATAATCCCCTGATGTTCGCTTAAATTGGTATGCAATATCCGCAGATGTTGAATTTCTGATTTTCTTAAGCCCGCCCTGATAATATTCCAAATTCTGAAAATGTTGCATAGCCTATAAGTGCCTATTGCGGTGTAATTATCGGAATGGTCGATTAATTTGCAAAATTAACGTTAGATGATATTAAAAATCTCTGTGCTTCTCTTTGGTACCGTAGTTATTTAATAACATAAAAACTACGCAGTTTTCACGTAATACAGAAAAATAATATTTACAGTTGTTAATTCCAAAATATTAGATCAGTAATTTTTGTTAAGATAGACAAGATTCTCTCTCTTTATACAATTGTTTAGCATACACTGATAATAAGCCTAATTACAACATACAAAGGAAATACAGCAAACCTTTCTTACATACGCACTATGAAATGATTTTGGTATAAGTATCGCATACACATTGTATCCTTAAAAGCAGCCCCGAATGTCTTTTATTTTGCTGTGTCTTAATTTCTCAGTTGCAAAATCGTGATCATCTATCATTTCATCCTTGAAATGAAATTTCCGCGTCTTTTTGTACTTTTCAAGCATTTCTGCGAAGTAACTGCGATTATTTTCTACTCCATGACATTTTCATGGAAGCCTTCTTTAGTTTGTTATTTTAAGACTCAAAAATGCTCATATTTGAAGCTTTTTGGGCCCTATAAATCCTTTTTTTTTATTGATTTAGAAACTGAAATTAGAAGCCGGTTTATAATGCATGTCGTCGGGAAGAACAATGCTTTTCATCTGTGAAAAGAATTTCAAACTCGGTTGAGTGGTTTCCGAGGTTACACTGTATGTAAAATGTACATACCGACGTACATACAAATAGCTTTTCTCTCTTTATAATATTAGTATAAGTAAATAAAAAAAAATTGGGCATTTTCTTGGAAAGTATTCAACATTTCACATGTTAACCAAAATTGTAAACGGAGACACGTTTCATTACACGTTATTCAGAAACGCCGTCTGCAATGAATTTATTATGTTCATAATACTCTCCCTTTTACTGCGAAATCCAAACTCAAGCCTTTGCAGTTGCAGTAGGTAATGTCGTACAAGTTTTTTGTTCGGAAAGTAGTCCTCGCGAGTTCTATTGCTAGTTAAGTAACAATGGCATTCTTTGCTTATGACAATTTTTATGAACACGCCCTCAGGATTTTATGTCTGAGGCAGTTACATGCGTGCAAGTTTTTAAATTGCTGTTTCACTGTTTCGTTATGCAGTTGTTTTAAAAAAGCAGGCTACAAATACTGTTGTCACGTCTTCGCGTCGCATCTCCGCGCTCATTTGTCAGGCCACACGGCTAGTGGTGCCATCTGGCGGGAGAGTTTGAGGTGAATGTTTCGGAGCAGACTCGTAGCTCAGTTGCCCACAGTGTGGTGCCGTGTGCAAGTGTCGTGAAGAAGAAGAATGTCGAGAGATAACAAAAGACAATCACCGCTACCATGGTAAGTCGTTTTTATCGAGCGAACTCGTGACGTCATCGCATAAACCCATTTTGAGCTCTCAGCTGGAGGGGTCGTTTGACATTTGGGGTAGGTTAGTTGCGGTACGTAATTATCGCTTTTTGTGCGACATTATTCTTCAACCTTTTATCAACGGAGGTGTCAAAAAAAAAAAGACCGGCAGAGATGCCGGCTTCGAGCCCCGCCTATGCAGGGGGAGTTTCCGGCGTGTAATTAGGGTCATTATTAGTAATGCCAAAATCTGTGGATTCGTAAAAGCATGTATAGACAACGCACGACGTCTGTCTGTGTGAGCGCTTTAATTTCGGGAATCACTTGGCTGATTTTGTTATTGTAGTTTTAAAGAGGTTTTATAGAGAGACGTTCGGGTATACTAGATGAGTCATCGCCAACTACCACCACAACTATTTATGAAGCAATTGAGATGATCTTTTCGCATAATTGAGGTTTATAAAGGATTCATACGTATACATTCAAAGATTCCGACAGTTATAAAGTGTATATCTAACACCAAATTATGTACCTACTTTCTCTACAGTTTCCTAACTTACTGCACCCAAAAATTAAAAAATTGAGATTTCACCATAATTAAAGTTTTGAGGTCCCTTAAACCAAAAACACCATTTTTACAAAAGGGGTGTGTCTGCATGTTTGTATATGTGTGAAAGAGAGAGGGAGGAAGAGCTACATAATTCATAGAATCATACCCGAACCGGGTATATCCAAACTTCAAAGTCGGGCTCTTTCCGGGGGGGGCAACTGCGTTACTTATTAGTTTCTCTTAATGCCTTTGTAGGATTTTGACTACAATGCAATAAGTTTGAGATCTTAGCACTACATATAAAATGTATGTTTTAAACTTTCTGTAAAAGGTTTGTGATTTCTCTACATTCTCAATGAATTTTTAAAGTCAAGGAACAAAATTCAAAATAGAAAAAAATGTACTTAAATGAAGTTCGGTGTGCTTTAACATGCTTAAAAATTAGATGCCACAATTACATGATTTGTAACTTCACAAGGTCCCTTACATATATATATACATACTTTTCATATAAATAGTAATTCTTCCATTCATGCTATGTTTCTCACGATACATTTTTGATCAGTGTTTGGTACTGAAAAAACGATGCAGGGAAAAAAGTAAGAATCGCGCATGATGTTTTAAGGATATCGCGTGTCCTTTCAACCTAGGAAAAATGCTATGTGTAACAACAAATATTCCAAAATTGACTAATACTGCAGCAAAATTATTTGGCATAAATAGTAGTTCTAGTATGTTTTGTCTATCTTTAATCGTATAGCGTTATATAAAACTTATATACGAAATTCAGAATGAAAAGAAATTCACAGACTATTTGCAGAAAGTCAAGATATACTTACTTTTTACTACTCAAGCAGATATCTTAAACATATGATATTTTAATCAAAATCATTAGAGGCAATTTTCAGAAGACCAATAAATAACGAAAAAAATTACACATAAAGAGTAGTTTGATTTAGAGAGATTTTCTTGAGAAATTCCAGAACATATCTTCCGAAAATTCTATTAAAAACGACATTAAGTTTATGACTTATGCTGTGCGCATGCGCGCGCGCACACACCCGCACTCACATACATACAACGCGCGGACCTTTTTCTATAACAAAATGTGCTTTTGGGAGTGTTTAGAGACCCTTAGAGCATAATTTCGCAAAAATATCAATGTCGAATTTTTGCAATACTTCCTCTATCACAGTAAGTGGTAGAGGAGATGTCTATTTTATTTTTGTCTCGCTAAAGTTCATTACCAGCAAAAAAACTAACTGTGATACAAACAGCTATTATTTTCCTATACTTTTTACAACTAATTCGGTACTGCCGCATCTGAAACTATTTCCAATCAGGAATGTATTGGGAAAATCTAACATGAATATATGAATGACTTTTTATATCCTAGCATAATATGTAACGAATGCCTAAGAATTTGTAACGGGAAGAACGTTGTGTGAGGTGCGAGTTGCCTTTATACTTTCTCTACTACGTATAGTAAGTAGGAGAAGTATTGTATTCCACCCAAAAATTGGGATACCGAGATTTCACGGAAATACATGTTTTGAGACCCCTGAATCAAATAAAAGCATTTTTGGAAACATGTCCGTGTGTGTGTCTGTGTGTCTGTCTGTCTGTGAACAGCATAACTCAAAAACGAACAGTCGGATAAACACCAAACTTGGTATTTAGGTTCAGTATCTTCCAGAGATGCGACACAAAGGTTTTCAAGAAAATCCCCCACCCCAGATTACCCTTAACATGGAAGATTTTTCGAAAATTTTAATTTTCTCAAAAATGGCTCTAACGACTTTGATTAAAATATCATATGTTTAAGATATTTTCATGACAAATAAAATGTATATCTTGAACTTTCTGGGAATGTCTCCAAAAGTATTCTTCATTGTGAACGACGACTTTTGCATAACTGGTAAACCATAAGAGATAGACAAAATTTTACTACACAAAAAATGTAGATCGCGTTAAAATACACAATTTATGTCATATACTTTTTTTTGTAGAGTGAACCATTTTTGATATATTGCTTGTTATTCCTAAATTTTTCAATACTTATTTTCTCAAATGGGAATTCGTTATTCATTTTTTTGTCTTGGATATGCAAAGAGTATTAATCTGTGGCAAAGGGAATGGTCCTGCACCTAGCAACCAGCTATTAAGAGATATGTATATGCTTAAAGGCTACTGTTTTTCTATATTGCCCTTGTAAACATATTTTCCCCTTTCTACAAGAAAATTAGCAGTAAGATAGACTCTGCAAATGTTTATCTCGATTAACATGAAGTAGATGGAGAATAAGCGTTTGTAAAAATAGTTTGTACAAGAGTAGAGAAAGTCATGTGTAACACATCAGATTTTTTTCAAGTACAACAGTGCCCGCCGATTTCAATAAGATAAAATTAAATAATATTAGAATATTTTTTTCAAAATTCTAATCCAAATAGTAGCTAAGACAGTTTCCAGGCATAGTAATTTCTAAGCATTAAAGACAGAACGGAAAGAACTGAGGTCAAACGTTACTGGATGCTAGGCAAACCATCCCCCGTCCATCGTACAGTCTTTTGGCGTTTGCAAATATGACTCAGACCTTGCTGTATGTGATCCTTGGCCACTTGTTTACGTTCTTTGTAGTGGTAATGATTTGTGTGTAGCTAACTTGAAGCCAACTGCTTAAGAATTCCTATGCCTGATAATGTCACGTGATAGTCTGAAAATTCGCTATCGTTTATTTTTATAAGCTTCTACAAACTATTCCTCAAAAACTTATTTTTCTATCTACTTCATGGTAATCGAGATATATGTTTGCAGAAATAGTTTCATTATACAATCATTTAGTAGCAGGTACAAGTGGGATAGTTAAGATAGAAGCGATAGTTAAATGTTTAAAAACGGGTCACTATATACTGGCTTTGAAATTCCTTACTCTTTCTATGATATCGCGAGAAACAGCTGAATGGTGAGCACTTCCAAAGTCGACTAAGCATTAGACAATTCGATTCATAACTAGAATATTTCGCAAACGATTGATGACACAAAAAATGTTATTTTAAATAAAATATGTGTTGTAAAGACATCTACAATATATGTGTAATAAGGTTTTATCTGTCTCTTACGGTTTTTCAATTATACGAAATTTATGAATGAAGAGAACTTCATAAGACCACATAGGCTATTCGCAGAAAATGCAAGACATACATTCTCTCTGTAATACAAGAATATCTATAACCCATGGTATTAATAGGAAAGTCGTTAAAAGCCATTTTTAGAAAAAATCACGAAAAATTTTGTCTGTAAAGGTTAGTTTCGGTTGAGCATATTTTCTTAAAAATCTGCGTGTCGAATCGTTGGAAGGTGCTAAACTTAAATACCAAGTTTGGTGCTTATCCGACATTTCGTCTTTGAGATATGCCACAATACTCGCGAGCGCAGACATTTTTCTAAAAAGGTTTTTAAGGGGGGATTTAGGATTCTCCGATGACATATCGATCTCGAATTTATGGGTGGAATGTAATACTGCCTTTATGTTGTCACGGTAACTTTCGTGTTATCTTATTTGCTGAGCGCCTGTTAATTGGTTTACTATTTTGAATTTTGAGTTCTTTGTCCTCCGGCTAGCTATTATTACCCAGTCGAGCAAATCTCTTGAACAGGGTGTGTAAACGGAAAGGAGTTGTTACTAAAAGATAACACTGATAAAAGAATTTGTTTTTACACTTTTATTGCCGTCACAATTAATTCATTTCACATAATTACTCTTGATACACGCCCGACTGAAACTGCTGTATTTTCGAATGTAACTATTATCACTTATTTGCCACACATTATTAATTCGCGTATTTCACATCTTTTAACTAACTTTACGACGCGAGAGATTCTGTAGAACTGCGCGACGTGTAACCCGTGGATGATTTTGTTGAACTGTGTAACGTGTACTCCGCGAATGATTTTGTTGAACTGTGCGTTACCCGTCTCTGGCACGGAATTTATACTCCCTCACCCCGATATGCCTAAAGATTATAATCGAGCTGCTATTGGTTAATAAAGCGCGCCTACTTTAGCGTCTATTTTTATATCCAATCAAAATTACGAACACATATGCTCTAGGGAAGATATTCCCTCCATTTCTAAAGAAAAGCGCGTTACTCTGACGTCATTTGTTTGTCTCTTCTAATTAATAAACAACTCACCCCCTCGCTCATTGTTACCCGCTCCTATTGTCAGTTTCAGTGAGGTCGTGTAAACTTATTTCCTAACAATGCTTATAATTAACAAACATCTCAAATAAATGTAATACAATAATGTTAATTTACACTACAATCACTTTGGCATTTACAGTGCTGTGATACAAAATACTGCGTCAATGTACTATAGCTAAGTAGCAGAGAAAGTAAAAAGCTGTTGTCTGCTCAATTTACTCACTATACTGGTACAGAAATGTACCGAAGATTTTTCTGTATCGCGACCAATGACATTTCTTGCGCGATTCTGGCCCAAATAGTTTACGAGATATGATCATTAAATTCACAATTGACTGAAATTTTACCTGTAGTTGCAACTTCACTCTATATCTGACATGGAAGTAGGAAATACCAATCCGGAATAAAAAAAAGTGTTTTGTATATTTACTATAATTAAGTTGCATTTTTAATTTACCGGTTTTTCTTGAATGACGCGACTGGCAGCCCGCCGCTCCCACGGCAGTGTTATGCGAATCCATTCGTGCAGTAGTCGTAGTTCTGCCCGCCGTTTCTCCCTTGGATAATACACGATGCGAAATAGTAGCACATAATGCGCTTACTTTTCGTTAAGGTATTCGAAACGATACTCCTCGCGTCTATACAGCCAGGCACCTGTTGAAGACATTACTGAACACTCGACAAATCTCTGCAGCCGAAATATTGTGAGGCACTATTTTTAACACTTTAATGATTTCAGTCAAATTATGTAATATAAAATATAATAACAGCCCGCCTTAAAGCAATATGTGTATGTAACAATATATAAAAAGTGTATATTACAGTCATTGTATACGTTTATATTATTGTATTATATTATATTATTATATTATTATATTATTGTTTATATTAGTGCTAGACTGAACTATAAAATACCGTTTATCCTCCGAAGGTGCACGAATTAGGTTACCGCAGCGCAAGGTGATTCAGCCCGACATCTGCCGGCACACACCCAGCAACCACCAGTCAAGATAAGCCTGACTTTTATAACGTCTCAAGTAAGCCTTTTTACTTTCTCTACCACGTGTTTGCAGTAAACAGAAGAAGTAATGTATGTATTCCGCCCAAAAATTGGATGTCGAGATTTCACCGGAAACACATATTTACTTGAACACACACAAAAAACAAACATTTTTGTAAAAGAATATTCTGCGCGTATGCGAACATGCGGCACGAAGATTTTCAAGAAAATACCCATAATGGAAACATCTTCCTCATTTTTTATTTTCAAATGGCTCTAATATATTGATATGCGCGATAAAATGTATGTCTTAAATATTCTGTGAGCTTTAATGAATTTTATATGATTTTGTAAAACAATAAAATCTAAAAAGACAAACGTTTACAAAAAATTTAGAGCTCATTAAAACACAGTTTGTGTAACTATTATTTTCTCTACTACGTATAGTAAGTAGGGGAAGTATTGTATTAAACCCAAAAATTCGAAACCGAGATTTCACCGGAAATATATGTTTTGACTCCCTGAATCCAAAAAAAGCATTTTTGGAAACATGTCCGTGTGTGTGTCTGTGAACAGCATAACTCAAAAACGAACAGTCCGATAAACACCAAACTTGGTATTTAGGTTCAGTATCTTCCAGAGATGCGACACGAAGGTTTTCAAGAAAATCCCCTCACCCCAGGTTACCCTTTACATGGAATATTTTTCGAACATTTTAATTTTCTCAAAGATGGCTCTAACGATTTTGATTAAAATATCATATGTTTAAGATATTTTCATGACAAATAAAATGTATATCTCGAATTTTCTGGGAATGTCTCCAAAAGTATTCTTCATTGTGAACGACTTTTGCATAACTGGTAAACCGTAAGAGATAGACAAAATTTTACTACACAAAAAATGTAGATCGCGTTAAAATACACAATTTATGTCATATAATTTTTTTGTTGAGTGAACCATTTTCGAGATATTGCTTGTTATTCCTTTAGATTTTTCAATACTTTTTTTCTCAAATGGGAATTCGTTATTCATGTTTTATCTTGGATATGCAAAGAGTATTAATCTGTGGCAAAGAGAATGGTGCTGCACCTAGCAACCAGCTATTAAGATATATGTCGATGCTTAAAGGCTACTGCATTTCTATATTGCCCTTGCAATTACAAAACAAGGGAAACATAGTACGCCTTAAGCGATAGTCAAATATTTTTGGAACTGGTCCCTATGTGTAAAATGTAATTCTCTTCGCGTGTCAAAAGATCGTTTCTGCAAATGTTTATCTCGATTAATATGAAATAGATGGCGAATAAGAGTTTGTAAAAATAGTTTGTACAAGAGTAGAGAAAGTCATGTGAGTGTAACACATCAGTTTAGAACTTTCTTAAGCAACCATTAAACGGACATACTTCAAAGTTTGCGATTCTATCTCCGCTTTATTTTCTTTCCTTCGGAAGAGCTTGATATCAGGAATAAACATTTGAATGCTGTTTTCGCATATTAAAATCTTCTTGTTTAATTTAAAACAGTTTCTGCGTAAAATATATATCAACGTAGCGGGAATAGAAGAATCACTTTTTATATGAATTAATACATAATGAATGCATTTTAATCTGCGATTAGTGGATTAAGTCGTCGAATCCATCACATAAGATTTTTGTGTTTAACGCCTTCATTTTATTGAACGTCCAATGGGAATGCAGATTCAAACATGCCAGCGTATACAAGGTGAACCATTTAAGTTAACACTGTACAATATTTCCAAAACTAAGCGTTGAAGAAAGAAATGTCTTTAATAAAAGTTGCTTGATATTATGGTGAAAAGTAAATGCCATTAGTCGTGTTTTGTTTGGAGGACGTTATGATAGTCATTGTACGATCAATTTATTATTTTTAAAGGGAACCTATAATTAGGGTTAAATTAAATTGACCCACCATAACAATGTCCTCCAAATAAAACACGCATAATGGCATTTACTTTCCCCCATTATATCAAGCAACTTTTATTCAAGACATTTCTTTCTACAACGCTTAGTTTTCGAGATATTATAGTCTCAACTTGAATGGTCCAACCTGTATATGGCGCCAGTAACTTCAGTTTTCCAGTGTGTCATAGTTAATGGCGGTTTACTACGAAGCCAAATGTAGTGCATGACACAGTTTATCATCGATTACGTAACCCGGTGTTTTCCTTGGGTTTACTTTCTCGTGCACGCCATTATTTCTCTATAACCAATCATTAGAAAAACAATTAGTAGCAATTGTTTCACCAAACTTCCCGCTTTCACGAAAACAGTATTTTTATTTTCCTACCTTCTACATTGTTTGTGTAGATCCCTGTAATTTTTATTTATTCTTCATTTCTACGGTCTGTCGAATGCGAAGACCTATGACAACAATAAACTTGTTGTGAATGGAGCAGCTTGACCCTGTGACGTTATAGCAAGCATTTCGGATTTTTTTTAACATAGGGGGTAGGAAACTGCATTTTTCTAGGTAATGTTGGATTACATTTACATAATCAAGTTCTGGATAATGTGCTGTAATGCCTTATTTTCATATACCGGCGAAAGAGGTCATAGATATACCTAATCCTTTAAATCAGGGAAAGATTTTGATGGGAACTTTGAAAAAGCATATGATTTTATGAATACTTTTTTTCTGTCCACATATTTATTGAAAAACCCTTGAGATACAGAGGCATCTAGCAACGTAGCGCTTTCCCATGCAGTGTTGGTGGGGAAATCACATTCATGGCTAAGGTCTGGTCCGCCGCAGAGTAGTAGAATGCGCGCTAGGTTTCCGATATCGCAGCGAAATTGTTGGTGATTTACGGAAACAATGTTAATTTTGCTGGCAAAGTTTGATTTCCATGACAGTTTTTTCGTGTATTTTCAACGAAATATTTAATGAAAGCAACAAAAACAGTAACAAACCTGATTAATTTTGAATAGAACAATAAAATAAAGCAACTGTTTTAATTAAATCTTCATTGTTGTGCACTTAATGTAAAAACCAAATATACACCTATTTTGTGATATTATAGTACGGGGGCAGTTCGAGAAGTACCCGACCTAAAATATAGATAGTGATTGTTGTTTCGAACAAATGCGTATGGTAGAAAGTACCAACCTTATAAAGATTAAGTTTGCAGTTTGACGAAGCTACGTTGTTCACTAATTGTTTGGCAACCATCAATAGTGTACGCTCTCAACGAATTTGTATACATGGATAAAACTGGCCATCATTATGTGCTACAATACTTTCATTTGAAAGGTCTTAGTCCAACTAATATTAAAGCTGAGCTAGATTCTACTTTGGGGGAATCTGCTCCTTCGTTTACAACAGTAAAATATTGGGTAGCAGAGTTTAAGCGAGACTGTACGAGCTGTCAAGACGAACATCGCAGTGGTCGAACAAATGAGATGACCACGCCAGAAGTTGTGAAGAAAATCCACAAAATTGTATTGAATGACTGAAAGTGCGCGAGCTAGCAGACATGTAGGTATTTCAAAAAGTGATGTACATCGCCTACTGACTAAACTGACATGAGAAACCCGTGCGCAAGATGGTGCCACGTTTACTCCCAATGGAACAAAAGCAGCGTCATGAGGATATTTTAGTCAAGCGTGTCGGGATGTTTTGCTGCAATAAAGCCGAGATTTTCCATCACTTCACACCTGAGACGAAGGAACAATCAAAACAGTGGATTGAAAGAGAAGAATTAGCTCCAAAGAAGGGGAAGACAGTTCCATCTGCAGGCAAGATCATGGCCTCAGGGTTTTGGGATGCGCGTGGAGTAATTTTCACTGATTATCTTCAAAACGGAAAAGCAATCAATAGCGAGTATTATGCAAACTTATTGCAGCATTTGAATGGTGAAATCAAGCAAAAACAACCGCATTTAACGAAAAATATAGTTCTGTTTCATCAAAGCAATGCACCAGTTCACACATCCATCATCGCCATTGCCAAAATCAATGAGTTAAAGTTCTAATTGCTTCATCATGCACCCTATTCGCCAGACTTAGCTCCCTCTGATTATTTTCTGTTTCCAAAATTTAATAAATGGCATGGTGGTAAACGATTTTCACAATGAAGAGGTAGAGTTTGTAGTTGATGGCTATTTTGAGAACTCGACGGTTCTCACCATAAACAAGGTATCGAAGCTAGTGAACATCGCTGGAAAAAGTGTATCGAGCTGAAAGGGGATTATGTAGAGAAATAAATATGTTTTTTCCCAAAGGTTTTGCGTTTTCTTTGTCAGGTCAGGTACTTCTGGGACAACCGTCGTACAATAAAAACCATATGATTATCGAAGTATTCAGCAAGAAGGAATAAAGTAAAATAAAATTGACATTTTATATAACATTTAAGGAGATGAAATAAAAGTAAGTAAATTAATTTATTTGAGCATCTATTAATTGTTACTAACAACTGAACAATTTTGCTTTTATTTGGAAATTCAATAAAAGGAAATAAAAACCGCATACAATGTTGGTAACGATATTCATAGAGAAGAAATTAATATCGAATAGCGAGCGTGGAAATGATAACCACAGCTGTGTGAAGTCGACGTGTGATCAGTTATTCAGCCGCTGCTGCAATATCGTAACTTCAACATGAATTACGATTGGTATAGTAAATTGTGCCGAAAAGAGGAGCGTAAGGAAGAATGTGAATATGATAAAAAAAATAAATTGTAGGTTAGTTTTTATTCTATCAATAAGATTCAACTTAATCGTTCAGTAGGTATGTGAGGCATAATGCTACGAAACTTCGAAAAGTTCCTGAAATAAGCATCCACCTAAAATTATACTATGACTAATAAGAATTTTAATAATCAATTTGGAAAAGATTTACAAAATCTAAACAATAAATATACTCCAGCTGTAACTAAAGTTAAAATATAATACAAATTTTGTCCTCCAAAATATTCTCTTAAACCTGAATCAATACATGTAATTGATATATTCTTCTTTTTGTAATCGCCTCCTATTAGGATGACATTAATTCTATGTCTTCCACCCGACACAAGAATAGAGAATGTTTCGATGATTCTTTTAAAGATTTCATACAAACTTTTATTTTGAAATTTGGTTGAAATAAACAGTACTAAGTGAACATTTTCCGAGCGCTTGTTGGAATAGAATTTTATCTGAGGACTGTTTATCGATGACAAATTGAAATAAACCTTTCTGTGGAGTAGTCAAAGAATTATTTCCGAAATGATAAGCTCAAGCGCATTTTTATATTAATTAAATATTAATTGTTTTTAATTTAATAAATTAACACACTCTAAATTATTGTGCCTTAAATTATTTCTGTATAACAATGTTTTAGTACAACATAGTTTTTCTTAAGCTCAGAGTATATACCTAATATTTTATACGTAGAACACACATAATTTACTGAAAGTTGTTTATTCGATGTATACTATCTGAAATGGAACTGTAACATATTTTCATAAGTAATACCAGGAGTAAGTTCGATATTACCGATAGTTATCAGACTAATATCGAATTCACGATTGGTATTTATTTAAGATTATTCCCTCAATGAAACGTTTAATAAAATGAAAATAACATAGATATTTTATATAACATTATTTAACTCAGTTTATTGAATACAAATTAAAATAGCACGACTTTCTATGTCCTTGTATCCTTTAAATAGTTTTCTTCGTTTCTTAGTTTACAAATTGGAAACAAATGCCAATCAAGTGTGACAATCTCATTTCGACAAGATTTCTGTGATAGTCTACCGCATTTGCTTCAAACTGACATGGGCTATGAATTAGACAATATTGAATGTCTGGCCATGAAGTAAATAGTTATTATAAGATCATAAAAATAGTGTCTACAAAGTCTGATACGGAATACATAAATCATTGACGTAGTTTGTTGCACTTGATTATATTCATTTATTATTAATACAGTATAGGCTCGCTACCCTTAATGTGTCGTCCTCCATGATCCATTCTAGCCATTAGTTCCCGAGGTCTCGAGTTCGATGGCTTTTTTCGGATGTAAACATCCTTAGCATGGCTTCCTTCGAAAGGGAAGAAAAGCCGGTGGTCCCGTGTCGTAGATTTACAGCACGTAAAACAGCCTTAATCCTGATAAAGAGGTCTCTGAGGAAAATTTCCGGTCTTTCACCCCAATATAGAATGCAACACTAAGGACCACAGCAGTTAAAGATCGTCCATAAATAAAACTCATTTTAATTTAATTTACTTTTAATGTACTACACCATTAACAGTAAAAAATTCTGTTGGATACTGTGATTAAATATAAAGAACATGGTACTGTGATTAAATATAAAGAGCAACATTAAATATATTCCTGTAAACACACACACGCACGCACACACACAGGGTTATCCAAAAAGAAGGAACATAATTTAAATATTTATTTCTAATGAACGACAATAGATGGTGACACATGCGATACATCACTGAATAGAGAAAAGTTTAAAATTTTATTTATGTGTTCAAAATGAGCACCATTTGTTATGCTAGGACGACCAGTGCTTTTCCGTTGCATACGCAACCATCTTCTGCGAATTTATTGTATCAATTGTAATTTTTTTATGACGAGGCGGCTCGTTGTTGGTCTTACAACGAAATGCACGCTGCAATGAAACAATGGATTCACTCTTTGCATAATGCAGCACACAAAATGACTTTTCCTGTGGCGTCTCTATTTTCTCGTAATCAAACACAGCGCCACTGTAGACATGAATGGACTAATAGGTGGGGGCTTAAAACTTTGAACTTTCCTCTATTCAATAATGTGTCGCTATCTATTGTCGTTCATTAAAAATTAATATTTAAAATCTGTCCCTTCTTTTTGAATAACATTGTATATGTATATAATATATACATATATAAGAGTATATTCTTTCTTTCTGATTGGAATATAAATGTAAGAGAATTTCAGCACAATGCGGCGAAGGTTAGGACCACTGCGCCTATTAAACCTCCGGAAGGGGGGAATGAAGTCAGAGAGTACGAAAGGCGGCCAGATGATGACAGCAGGTGCAGCATAGCAGGGTTCATAACATTTCCAGATTGAACATCCCCGGCTACGCCCTCGATGCCTCCCCTATCCTAACTGACAGGTTCTGTCAGAAGGTTCCATGCTAGAGAATAAACAATTTTCTCTTCAAAGCACATCCACCGTGCACGCCGTCAATCCCATCTCCATCACGCGTAATCCTGGTTCCCTTAAAGATGAAAGGAAACGAAATGAGAGGAAATGAGGAAGAGGAAAATTAGTGGTAGTATATATATATAAAATCCACCACGGCATTCATCTGTCGACTTGAGAAAAAACCTGAAAGTCAGGGTGACCGCTCCAACGGGAATCGAACCAGGTTTTTTGTAGGAAGCACCTTTTACTATTGCAGATTTAGTATTTGGATCCAGTTTTAGTAGCCACTCGAATTCATGGTCTACACGTCCACCCGAATGCGAAACTAAAGGCTATCCCGCAAGTCGAAATATCTCGTCCATTATTTTCTTAATACTGCATAATAAACTTTTAAACATTCCTATAAGGTTTCGTTACTATTTAAAAATGGCGATGGGCTAAATAATTAAATGCCTCAATACTTTTAGTTACTGTTATTCGTGGGTATTACCTGAGGAGCAGTATGAATGAATGAATGAATGATTTATTGTCTAATTTGAAGTTACATACAACTTATACAGTGTTTACAATACAATGGAGTTGCTTATAATTCTCTTCCCCTTATATTTAACATTCTGTTGTATGTAAATGGGGAAGTATAATTTTCCACTATTTACTTTTTTGCCTTGTTACGTTTTTTCCGTATCTTCTCCAATTTTCTTAACGTTTCTTTTAACCACTTTAATCTAATTTTTCCTAAATATTTTCCTGCTTATTCCATATATTTATTAAAAACCTTCCTTACTCTTAGATCTATTGGTACATTTTTCCATTTCTCTGGTATTAAATTCTCTCTTCCTTTATCCGAGTCTTCGCCTACTAGAATATAATGCCAATTGTCATGTAATCCATTACATTTAGTACATCTCTTCCCCCTTTTCTCCCTGTTAGACCACTTAAGTTCATTACACCTGTCCCCACCCATGCATACCCCATTCTGACCTCTTTGTAGCATACTTTGATGTATCTTCCTTTTCGCCATTCCGTTTTAAACTATTTATAATTTATTAATGACTTTTTTCCCTTGAAACTACTTATAATTTCTTGCTTTTCAATATCCTCCACTCCTGTTCTAATTTCTTTCCAGAAACTCTTACGTTTGTTGTATCTTTCTGCCCATGTTTCCTCCATTTCTATCTCTTCCAATGTTGCATATGTATCTTGTGCATCCAAGTTTCTTTTTTGCTTTTTTAGTATCCATTTTTCTCTAGTAGCTTTATTCTGAACCAGTATTTGATTCTACCATTTTGCCTTTAGCTCCCACCCTCCCTAGTTCTGCTTGTGCTACTCCATTCGGTGAACTCCTTTGTAATCTCAGGCTTATTTATGAGGAGCAGTATAGTTTCGATCAAAGCACAGGGAAGATATACGCATTTATGTACCGCTAAACCTTTTAGCTATGTTTTAACGGTTTTAAAATATGTTTTATTATTCAAAACATCACATGACATGCGTTGCACAGAGAGAAAGGGGAGGGTTGTTGTCGATAGAATGGAAGATAAGGGAAAGGGGGATAAAGAGGAAGGTATAGTGAGAGTAAGAAAGGAGGGGAGAGAGTTGGAGATGTAGGGAGGATGAGAAAGAGGGAGAACAGAAGAAAGAGGAAGAGAGTAACAGGAAAAATTTCCGCATTTAAACGTAATAACACAAACAGAGCCGCGGGTTTTGCTAACAATTAATAAGAATATATTTTCTAATCTCACTTTATTTTCCGCGCACCAAATGAGGTCACATAATTCTTGTACCTAGCGGGTATAATGCTCCTTTCTACAATAAGCATGTTTTGGAAAGCGCTTGCATTTAGTTCTGTATCCACTTGATTGAAAGCCATTTCATGGAGCGTATGCACTGCAAAATCCCTTGTACACGCGCCACACTACATCCTCTGTGTATATAACATTGTTGGGTGAAAGGCCTAACACCGGAAGACATTATAACCGAAAGTGCGTGACGTTAAATTGCGTGTATGAAATCTCTGTATCACGCGCAACATGTAGGGTTGGACTGTCACGCCTTCGTTATCGCCTCAGATTAAACGTAGGGTTTAAAAAACAGTCTCCAAAATTTGATGTGTTACCTTCACCAATGCCTTGGTGAGTGCATTAATAAAAGAGTTTGAATTTCATATACCTACAATTATAAAGCGAATAAAATTTAAGAAATAGCACATTTTGATATTGTTTCTTCTTTCTTTCTGTATAACTGAACTAAGGCAGGTAAAATAAATATTGTGTTTATATTTCACAGGAAATGAATGTTTTAGAGCCCCCTGAATACCAACTAAAAAGATTAAAATCCGCCCCTACGCGCGAGTGTACCAGTTTTTTTTCCTGCCCCCTTTTTTTGTGGTGTTTAACGCCTGTTTCTTACTGCAAACGCAACCAAGGCGGTGATGACCCCGATGTTTCATGAAATGAAATGATAATCGTGAAAGGAAATTTAGGAGGGAAACGTCCCAAGCCTAAATAGCCACTTATGAGGACTGAGAAAACCCTGAAAAAAAACTCAGGAGGGATGGTCCTGGCGGGATTTGAAACGCAGACCTCCCGTTCACGAGCCTGTGACTAACTACCTCAGCTTCCCGTGTGTGTGCGTGCATGCGTATATATGTGTGTACGTACTAGTCGGGTACGGTATGAATGCGCTTGGAGGAGGGCGCCATTGCTTTCTGTTGACAATCAAGGATCGGGATCAGTAGGGAGTGAGGTGCAAGGCAATAGAGAAATTTACAGTCGCAGAATGAAAACAGTATTACATTTGCAGGCCTCAGGCTCGCTAATAAATGCAACTCGGGACTGCTTCCTATGTCCCACCCACTTGTATCGTAACCGTTTAGTTCCTCTTCCCACCACACGCACGCATATTGTAGTAGATAGTTCACCATAATTCAAAAACAAAATGTTGCATAAATATCAAATTTAGTATTTAAATTCGGCATTTTCCAACGATGCGGCGCCAAGATATTTCAATAAAAATATGTGGAGGATAGGGAATGATTCAGGTTAGAAAAACTCCCCGCCCCAGCCGGGAATAGAATCCGGGAACTCTGGCTTGAAAAGCCAGAACACTGACCACTCGACCGCAGAGGCAATCTTGAATAATTTTGTGTAACTGGTCAGCAATAAGAGTTGGACAAACGCTTAGTACACGAAGAAAGCAAATGTTAAAACACATAATTTATTAAACATAATTTTGTGCATTAGTCATTTCCGAGTTATACGTTGCTATTGGTTTGAATTTTCAAATATACAGGTTTTAGGTACTAAGTTACCTCTTTTTTCCTCCTGCAATGTCATGTAGAGTATGGCATTGCAAAGTCAGCGACCCGCTTTTAAAGATTTGACTGTCTCGACACCCCCTCCCCTTGGGCATGTAACGAAATTTGTAATGAAACCATTTCTGCAAACGATTAACATAAAGTAGACAGAAAAACAAACTTCTGTAATAATATCTTGTGAAAATGGTGTAAAAACCCACGATAGTGGGTAGAGAAAGCCATGTAAACGTAATGCATCAGATTTTCTTTCTTTTCTTTTCTTTTCTTTTTTGGGCGTGAAAAGCATGAAATCTTTCCTGTATTTATGAAAATTCCGTTCTTCTTTTTAGTGTCTGCATTCACAAAAGCATACCAGCGATGTCTGTAAAGTGCAAAGGAATAATTTTCTGTGGCCATACTATGTGATAAACTTAACGATGGAGAATTAAGCAATTATGGAATTTCCCAACGTTGTCTACATCACTCAAACATCTGTTTATGAGCACCAGTGTTTCAAAACAAAATCTCCACATGTCTCCCGCTATAAATAACGTAGTCAGAACTTTATTAGCCTGTGAGTGAGTGTTGTACTTATTTATCTATACAGTCCAGCCACAGGCGCCGCCTGACGTCATCACAGCATGTAGCAGAAACTCGGCATTCTGAATACACCCACTCAGAGTGGAGTATTAAGTTAGTATAGACTGAGAAGGTCTAGCGTTATATTTTGGCGGAAGGCTATTAACTGCATCTCGCTCGATCCCTGCCTGAAAACTGATATAGACTTGCAGATATTATTAGCCTTCTTTCTCGGCAAATATGACCCGTATCATCCACCTAATTGCGTACGAAAAATGTGCATGCACCATTACATGCAAAAACCAATCTGATGTATTGCGTGCACATGCTTTTTTTCTACTCGTTCTTCGACAAAATATTTTAATAAAATCTTATTCTATCTACCTTTTGTTAATCCAGATAAACTTTCAATTCATATTTACACATTTCGTTGTAAAATATAGTAGTAATGTGATAGATTTTTAAAGATGGTGTCGCTATGTGGTGACATTGAAATGCCATGCACCTTGCATTACCACGAGAAGAAAAGAAATCGAATATCGAATTCCCGTTGAGAAAAGTATAAGTATTTGAAAATTCAAACCAATATCCCGTATATAGCTAACTCTACCATAAATAGTTATTTGCCATAAATTGTGTGGTTTAATATGTACATTCTTTGTGTATCACTAAATTGTTTCAACCTAATTGTAGCAGAAAATGTTTCATGCAGCAGTTTCATGTTCGTGCGGGTAACTTTCCAAGTAAATAATTTACAAAAATGAAAGTCGAGTCTAATGTAAAATATCCCAAGTACTGAAAATATGTAAACTTTAAACTTTAAAATGTTGTATATTATTCTCAGAGTATAGTTTTTTACAATCAAAGATTAAATTTTGTGTAACATTAAAATATTTTTCCCAAAAAACATAATTAACCACGTATCACTTTTAACTTCCTAAACACCATTCATGCATTAAGTTATTAAGACCCAAAATCCAAAAGAATACTTTATATGAAGAAAAGGCCCTTTAGATCTCATTAGCCTTCGAAGAACGATTACTAAAACTCGGAAAGAAACTGAACGAACATTGAATCATGATGATGCGTGTCAAAAACATAAGAAAACATCATAGGCCAAGTAAAGTGCTAGAATTGTACGCACTATTTGCACATATCATCATTCAGACTACAATGTTTGAGGATGTTTTACGTAAATTATTTTTTATAAATTCTAAGAGTGGCAATCACGTGGCTTTCTCTATCCACTCGTTTATTTTTATATAGATTGTACGGACCATACAAAAACAAACTGTTCTTACGAAAGAAGCTTACTGTTTTCTGCTAATCGAAATGAACCATTGCAAAAATAGTTTTTTAAACATTTCGTTGTAGGCACAGCTGGGATAGGGGAAATCGAATCGATGGATGTCAAAACGCGAATGGATATGCTGGCCTTCAAATTCATACTCTTTCCGTGATATTAGGGAAATAACGGAGTATCGACAACGCTTTAAAAATGACAAATAATTGAAAACTTCGAACCAATAATAGTGGATATCTCGGAAATGGCTGATACCACAAAAAGTTATTTTAAATTAATTGAGCGTTTTAAACATATTGTTATACACCGGAGTAAGGCCAAAAGGTTTGCAGCTAAAATATTAAATTTAGTTACCCCGGCATAAACATTGGGGAAGCGTAGCTACAGAGGAACAAGAGATACCAGGAACTTGCTGCACAAAGCTAAAGCGGTAGTGGGATATTTATAAATAATACATATAAGTTCACATTTAACTCTGGTTCATTATAAAGTTACCTTGGTGCTGCTACATAATTTCCAAAAGGTTACAGACAAACACTTGGGGAGATGCCCCACACTCACACGAACCACGCACGCTACATACAACCACACACTCTAAAGATATACACTCGACTGACGCTACTGGGGACGCCACGCTCTCAGACAAAGAGGCTCGTCTCTCAAAACTTGCCTTCACCCCCCCCCCGACTAGGGAGGAGAGGTAATTGCCGCGCCGGACAAGAATTCAACTCACAAATGAAATAATTAGTTCTACAATATCATCATACACAGCAATAATGTTTCCGACGCAACAATGCACACACATACGCTATAATATCTACGTTTCTCTCCGGTACGTGTTTTGTCTATCTCTTAAAGTATAACAGTTATATAAAATTATACAAAATCCCTTTTGGATGAAGAGGACTTCACTGCTATTCCCAGAAAATTATTCTTGGTATATAACATATATTCTCAGAAAATTCAAGATGTGAATTTTATTTGTGAGGTATCTAAGTGTCTTACATATATGTTATTTTAATGAAACTTTTTCGAGCCATTTTTGAGAAAACCGAAAATGACAAAACATTTTCATGTGAAGGGTAGTTTGCGAGTGGGGATTTTCTTGAAAATATTCGTGTCACGCCTCAGAAAACTACTGAACTTAAATAGCAATTTTGATATTTATCAGAGTTCTGGTTATTCACCTGTGCTGTTCACAGATGGACACACAGTTTTTTCTAAAACAAATTTTGATTCAGGGACATTAAAACGTGTATTTACGGAGAAATCTGGTTATCAGATTTGTTGGTGGAATACAGTACTTCCTGTACGTTGTAGAGAAAGTAAGCACGTATTTTTTCCGAAATTTTAATCAAAATTCACTATCGAGTATCCTTAAAACAGATTGTATGGATGGCCAATTAATGATGTGATATTTTTGTGATTATTCCTAAAATGTCTACTGGGTATCAGAATATGTTACAAAGTGATACGAACGCACCTGAAATGTAACTCTTATGTCTACATTTACGATCTTTCGTTATGAATGATATCATATCACATCAGTTTTATGCTAAATTTTACTCGTGTTATCACTTGATTTTCATAATGAAGGGCATTTTAGACGATACACTGAAAGTATGCAGCTGCAATTTTATATCTACGTTTTTAAGAAATATTCGGTTACAGACTTAAACTTAAGATGAAATCGGTATGAAGTTAAGAATAGTTTATAGGGGAGCCTAATAAAATTGATAATCTATCCGTTATCTATACGCATAATAAAACTTTAACCGAAGTTCTGGCAGTTTCTTATTTTGAATAATAAAATTGATACTATTATGTAAAATGGGGTACTTTCTCGCATACGTTTTTACATAAGAATGGCTGAAACAATTGTCGTAATACTTGCTATATCACATGCCTTAAATTCTACTTACAAAATAGGCCATATACAGCGTGATTCATTTAAGTTGAGACTGCACAATATCTTAAAACTAAGCGCTGTAGAAATAAATGCCTTTAATAAAAGTTTCTTGATATAATGGGGGAAAATAACTGCCATTAGCCGTGTTTAGTTTTGTTTGGAGGACGTTATGATGATCATTTTAGGATCAATTTAGTTTTGTTAGTGGGAACCTGCATTTTGTATGTTGTTTTCTCACTAGAAAATTATTTGTAAAAAGCTGTTTATTTAGTGATGAGAAATAAGGAAACAAAATAAAAAAATGTTCGTTCCCAATTACGAAACGTAACTTTACCCTCAAATGAACATTCACGGACGGTCCAACTATTCATTGCGCTCTTCGTACACAGCCATTCAGAATTTTCGTTGTTATTTAAGTTGGTGTAAGAACAATAGCAAGGTGCTTTATACAAATGTTGTTTAGTTTTTTCTAAGGGGTGAGAAAACATCAAAATGGCAGTTACTTTCCCACACAATTGATACGGTAATTTGTATCACAAATTACTTAAATGTAAATAATGATTGTAATATGAATATGCATTTTTATGTGACATTGATTTCAGATGTTTATTAATTGTAATTATTATTGGGAAATAAGTTAATAAGGCTTTACTGAAACTGTCAATAATAGCGCAATAATGCAAAGCAGGGGGTGAGCTGTTTATCATTACTGGGAACAAGGAAGTTACGTAATGTTTCGCGCGTTTTCGGTAGAACCTTCTGGAATGTTTCCCTAAAAGCAATATGTATTCGTGGTTTTCATTGGACATTAAAATAGACGCTAATGTTGGCGCGTTTTATTAGCCAATAGCAGTTCATTTATAATCTTTAGGCATGTCGAGGAGTGGGAGTATATAAAGCCAGGTCCGAGGTAGATCGCCCCCAGTTCAACAAAATTCTCAATACATTACACGTCGGTCCCCCAGTTAATAAAAATTCCTAGCACATTACACGTCGTCAGTCAGTCCTTCAGTTCGCCAAGTTACGCGCAGCAGAATTACGAGAATCTAAAGTATTATAAAGTTAATTATACACAAAGTTGAAATACAGAGTTAAAAGTGATAATTAAGAAGTTATTATAAACAGTTTCAGTTTGGCGAGTATCCAGATCAATATGTAAAAGTGTTAGTGAACGTGTTCGACAATAAAAGTTATAAAACCAATTTCTTCATTAAGTGTAATTTTTGAATAAAAGATTCCTTTCCGCTTCACAACCTGTATAGAGATACATGTTCTACCAAGATGATAGCTAGCCGGAGGACATTTGAAATAAAATCATCCACAAGCTAATACTGCCACAAATTGCTACGCCAGATGGAGCTACAAACCAAACAAATGAATGACGTCACAAGATGGCAACGCGTGAAGTAAGCAGCACAACATAAGATCTACAAGTTCTAATAACTTACGCTACAAACATTACGTAAGAAACATTTTACTTCAAATTGGCGCCCAACGTGGGGCTACAATAATATTACTTCAAATTGGCACCCAGAACGAGGGGCTCGAGTAACCAGGAAAGGAACACGATGACCAGGAAAGGATCAGAATTAACCAGGAAGAAGTGAGATGACCAGGAAGGGGCGAATGCAGCAGTGAAATGATCTACAAGACGCAGATTCCAGAAACAACAGGGACGACAGACTACATGGATGATTGGACATCGTAATTCCGAGATTACAAGGCAACAAGGAATTCAACTACAAAACAACAAGACGACGTAGACTCATCATAACACAACGCAGAAGCGACATACAAACCTAGGAGAAAGGGGCAGAAAGCTGTACATCAAAGTAACAGCAACAGACAGCATCACAAAGGTCAGAGTATTGTAATTTTTTTTAGAAAACAATGGCTACTAATAATATTGAAGAAATAATGATGAAGGGGGATAGTGTAACAGTTAGCTGTAATTCAATACAGGTTACAGAAAATAATTCAAACAATGTAATATTTGAGGGAGGAAATGTTAGTGCAGAAAGTAAGTATAGAATAGTAGGAAATATTACTATTGATGCTAGTATGATGATGGAAATGCTGAGAAATATGAATAGAGAATTGAAGGAACAATTAAGGGAAGATATGCAAAAGAGTTATAGGGAATTAAGGGAACATATTCGTAGGAGCTTTGAACAAAACAGGGAAGATATTGGTAGGAAAAATGAGATATTAGAGCAAACAGTAGATCAAAGCAGTGAAGAAATTGAAAAGAAAGTTATGAAGCTAGATAGTAGTATGCCAGAAATGAGAGATGAAAATGAGGAAGTAATAGCAAGTGAGATAGGAGAAGTTTCAAAGAAAATGTTAGACATGAGCAGGGAAAGAGATAACAAAAAAAGTGAGGTTAATACTAAAAGTGAGGTTAATGTAGAATGTACAGAGTTAGAAAGTCAAGTGAGTAGTATTTCAAGTGAGATAAGAGAGATGAAGGAGGTTATGAATGTAGATGTGAATCAGGCGCAGGTTAATTTCAGAGGGGAGATATTAGAAATACAGAATGAGACAGTAATGCAAGGAAATAAATTGTACCAAGATGTTCAAAATGGAAACTCCAGTCCAGTACAGTTTAGTACAGATTTGTTAAAGTACTCTCAAATTAAAGAGATAGTAGAAGAATTGAAAATGAAAGTTGTTAAAAGATGTATTGTTCAGGAAACTTTAGATTGTTTTCAAATGTTATCATGTGATGAAATTTCAAATGAATACAAGAGGTTATTCATGAACAAAAATTGGAAAGTTAGGATACGGCTACGAGTAATGTTTAGCCACACACAATTTGATCCAGGAGGGTAAATAGCAATGAGATGTAAAGTAAATGCTGGATAGTTAAAGATGACTTGCAGAGAAATGTATTGGAACGTAAGAGGGTTAATTATTTATATGTCATTTGAAAAGAGAAATAAATTATAAAAAAAAGAGAGAGAAATGTTTAAAAAAAAAATAAATAAATAAATTTTTTAGTAACTGTAACAACATTTGAAAATTAAGAATGCAAAGATTGAAACTTAATATGATATTAAATTAAAGTACATAAATACAATTCCAAGAACATTGTTAAAATAAAGTACAAAATAACAAAAATGGGTAAAAATAATTAAAAAAACAAATATTTATGTAGTAAATAGAACATGTGAAACATTTTCTAGATTTAAGAGATGTAAATATTTGTGTAGAGGGTGAATATTTTGGTAAAAATGTTAAAACAATTACAAAAATCTTAAATGTATAAATTTTGGTCAACAACTTAAGAAAGTAAACAATTTGGTAACAGTGATTAAATAATTTAGGGTAAAGTATTTGCTATAAAAATTGTAATGTCAGATTAATATCTCAATTAATTAAACCAGAGCCAGTAAGTAGTGGCAAGATAAAAAAAAAAAAAAAAAAACATGTCGTGTGTTAAATGCGTGTGAAGTGTTAAGTGAAAGTGATAGCGTGTGTTCCAAGATTTAGAAGACTAAAAACACAATTATAAAATTTCCAAAACAAATTGTAAATATTTATAATTATGTTTCTAGTGGGGCATATGATAGGGTAATTTGTATCACAAATTACTTAAATGTAAATAATGATTGTAATATGAATATGCATTTTTATGTGACATTGATTTCAGATGTTTATTAATTGTAATTATTATTGGGAAATAAGTTAATAAGGCTTTACTGAAACTGTCAATAATAGCGCAATAATGCAAAGCAGGGGGTGAGCTGTTTATCATTACTGGGAACAAGGAAGTTACGTAATGTTTCGCGCGTTTTCGGTAGAACCTTCTGGAATGTTTCCCTAAAAGCAATATGTATTCGTGGTTTTCATTGGACATTAAAATAGACGCTAATGTTGGCGCGTTTTATTAGCCAATAGCAGTTCATTTATAATCTTTAGGCATGTCGAGGAGTGGGAGTATATAAAGCCAGGTCCGAGGTAGATCGCCCCCAGTTCAACAAAATTCTCAATACATTACACGTCGGTCCCCCAGTTAATAAAAATTCCTAGCACATTACACGTCGTCAGTCAGTCCTTCAGTTCGCCAAGTTACGCGCAGCAGAATTACGAGAATCTAAAGTATTATAAAGTTAATTATACACAAAGTTGAAATACAGAGTTAAAAGTGATAATTAAGAAGTTATTATAAACAGTTTCAGTTTGGCGAGTATCCAGATCAATATGTAAAAGTGTTAGTGAACGTGTTCGACAATAAAAGTTATAAAACCAATTTCTTCATTAAGTGTAATTTTTGAATAAAAGATTCCTTTCCGCTTCACAACCTGTATAGAGATACATGTTCTACCAAGATGATAGCTAGCCGGAGGACATTTGAAATAAAATCATCCACAAGCTAATACTGCCACAAATTGCTACGCCAGATGGAGCTACAAACCAAACAAATGAATGACGTCACAAGATGGCAATGCGTGAAGTAAGCAGCACAACATAAGATCTACAAGTTCTAATAACTTACGCTACAAACATTACGTAAGAAACATTTCACTTCACAATATAAAGAAACTTTTATCAAAGACATTTCTTTCTGCAACGCTTAGTTTTGGAGATATTGTACAGTCTCAACTTAAACGGTCCACCCTGTATCCATGAGTAGTATCATATTTGCTTGCCTAAACGGGATTTCTAACGGGACGCAAAATCAAAATTTAGGGAATATTATTTAATTTAAAAAAGGCTGCATAACAGAAGTTAAGTGGACAGTATTTCTGACAAGTTTCGTTACGTACAAAGTGTAGATAGGACGAGTTTTAAAATGTTGCACGAATTGCTCCTTACAAGTATTTATGTATATAAATCGGTTAGCGAGAAACTGTGCGTCGGTCCTCGCCTCTCTGCCGTTGGTGGCAGTCCAAGGTTCGATGCCCGCTCGGGTTGGAGTCGAACGCTGTGTAATGGTAGTAATGCTAAAATTCACTGTACGTGTTTTCTCCATCCCGCGTGGCTTCATCTTGTTGTCCTGGCTGATTGATTTAACTATACGGTGATTCTCGCTGTTACTCTGGCTAGTTCTCAGCGGTGATGTTTGCATGGACTCTGTCTATCATGATTGTTAATAAGCTCGTCGATCTCAGTGGTGGTACTAGGAGCTCAGAGGAGAATTTACTACTCACCATAATGTTTGGTTTATGGCTATTTATTGTCACTTCTTCAATATAACACTACATAATGTTCCTGTTCACTTATCACTTTGTATAGGACACCATTTGCGCGCCAACTTTGTTTGACGGAGTATCGTGGATTCCTCGACAGTATCTAAAAGTCAACTGTTTTATTTTTGGGGTGAATCTCGACTATTTAAAGACCACAATCTCCCACCTAAAGTTTTGGTATCAGATTTCTTATTGGTCACTTTGTATATATCATGTGACCTTTTTCCCGGGCTTCTCTTGGTAAACTGCCGTTCTGTGTTATTTTCCTTCACTCCATACTTTCGGAGCGGAAACAAATAGAGTCATAAAACCTTACCCTAGACTAACACAAAAGATCCCGTTTTCGCTGCACATGTGAACAGAATATTTCTACCCTAACTGCACAGTTCAAGACATAATAAACTTAGTTAAACAGGAACATTATGTACACGACAAATATTACATTATAGAGAAATTACTATTTACATGGTTTTCACATTGTACACATAGATCCTTTATACATCAAATTATACACTGAAAAAATTAGCACATAATAAAATTAATTCGGGCACATTCTGTCTCAACTGAATAGTCCGGTATATTGCAAACATAAGAAGGAGGCTCAAATTAAATATTTATTTATGTTTTAATTTTTATTAACACTCAGTATAATGGTTCCATTACCAATTTTGAAAACATCACATTTCGTGTGCAGTCCAGTTCATGGAATCGCGCCGCTATAATGCGCAGTGATTTGTGTTGGCAAAGAAATACTAAACCGCCTTTACCACGCCCAGTTTCCACCCCTTGATGGTTCTAGCATTCTATTATAGCTTACTGCTCCCTTTTCCCTTGCTCCTGAGTATGAAACCGACCTGTGTTCATGGGTTAATGTTTGAGTACCAGACCTATAACATCAATGGACCCATCCAAGGGCTGATATGGACTGGTGTGGCAAAGCACGCCTTCCAGCTACTCAGGTGAAATGTTTCTGCACTTCTCCCCTTTCGCCCCTTACCTAGACCTGATCTTTATTTATAGGATAATAATAGTGTATGCCGGACTTGAATTCAAATCAATAAGAGATTGGCTCACTCGGTTGGTTTGGGACACAGATGATAAGGAGATTCTGCTAACATTAAATAAAGAAACACACTATAAGAAGCCAAAAGCATCGGTACGTTTCTGTGCACCGACTATACGTTACACAGATAGAGGAAAGCAAAAGAGAGACACAGAGGAAGAGCGTGAGAGAATGAAATATGGAATGGGAGAGGAGGGAAGGAGAGAGAGCGAGAGAAAGACAGCTGGAGGGAGAGGGGGAGCCACACAGACTAGAATCTCCGCAATTAACGCAATAAGGAGGGCAAAACTGCGAATTTTGCGGGTTACTAATGTTACTTATATCCTGCATTAATCAATACATTTGACATTTAAATGCCTATATTTATGATCTTATTTCTCCTTACTGTCGTTTCCATAGAACCATTTCTGGACATGAAACTATAACGTTTGCTGTTTATTTCACGACATATTTCTGTCGTAGTTGAGTTTATCGAACCATACGAATATATGAGCGTTACTTCAAAACTGTACCTAATTGTTGATAGCCGCGTTTTTCTATCCTCTCGACTAGAGTATCTCGTAGCGCGGTGACCCCCCACAAGTGTCTCCAGACAGGCAGCTTGGGGACACCCAACACTTGGACAACAAATCGATATCCCGCCTTCTACAGACGCAAACGTATGTGGGTTCCATTTCACTAAACATGCATCTTCTCTACAGCATTGTAAAGGGAATAAACATACAGATGGTAATTAGTATATTTGCATTTTTAGAAATTAGTTATACTCTCAGTTTACATTTTTATTTATCTACTACCGGTATGCAGTTTAACTTTCAAAATAATGATTTGAAGCAATTTCTCTGCGGGTGTTTAAGACACTTTGATAAACTAAATTTTTCGACGTTAGTGTTTTCTTACTCACTTCCCGCTCGTGCTAACATGCAGGGGAAGCTGAAATTCCTGGACTACGTGCGTTTTGCATTTTAAAACAGATGTTAAAAAAACGCACTTAATTATCCAATTATTGATATGTAGATATATTTATTGTTCTGATATGCAATATAATCACATTTTACAGTTAAATTTTCCGTTTAAATCTTACTGTTTTACTTCCCTTTCTTTGTTAACATTTATTTACGATTTAATTCATGCAGCATTTAAACATAACTCTTTCGATGCAAACAGCATCTCATCCTCAGTTGTTGACTGGCTTGATCAACACTACCAGGCGTGACTAATCGAACAGTAGTTCAAAGAGACTAATGCAATTGATCTTGATACTGCTTTTGAACAGCTGACAGTGATTAATTCTATTTTCTCTTAACTACTTCTATTCTTCACTATCTACGAAAAAATATTGTGCAATACATCATATGCATCAAGTTCTTAAAAGAAATTCGAAAATGAGACTATTCGATTTCGTCTCGCATTCTCAAATTTCTTCCTCGTTCCACAAATATGCACTTACCGTAGGTGTATCGCAATATACTGTTACGAAGCAAGAATATTGATCTAAACCAGTGAAGGAAAAAATTATGTTGAGCTGATATTATTACCCAGAAAGAAACCATTTACTATAAACATTTCTCATTCTCCTTGCGAAAGCGGCATCTTAGTACGTTTGTAATAGATGCAATACATTAAGAATCTGATGTGTTACACTCGCATGACTTTCTCTACTCTTGTACAAGCTATTTTTACAAACGCTTATTCTCCATATGCTTCATGTTAATTGAGATATCGAGATGTCAATTTAATGCTAATTTTCTTGTAGATGCAAGGGGAATATGGTAGGTTATAAGCGATAGTGAAATCTTTTAAGCGCTGGTTGCTATGTGGCGCATTCCATTCTCTTTGCATGTCCAGGACAAACAAAAAGAATAACGAATTTGAGAAAAAGTTTAAGTATTGGAAAATTTAAGGGAATAAAATTTTCGAAAAATGTTCCATGTAAAGGGTAATCTGGAGTGGGGGGATTTTCTTGAAAACCTTCGTGTCGCATCTCTGGAAGATACTGAACCTAAATACCAAGTTTGGTGTTTATCCGACTGTTCATTTCTGAGTTATGCTGTTCACAGACACACAGACACACACCAGACAGACAGACACACAGACACACACACGGAAATGTTTATAAAAATACTTTTTTTTGGATTCAGGGGGTCTCAAAACATGTATTTCCGGTGAAATCTCGGTATCGAATTTTTGGGTGAAATACAATACTTCCCCTTCTATGATAATTTAAACTGAGTCGTTATGTGTTAATTCCCATCACATTTGCGCTAGATGTTAACTAAGGAGCGCTTTCGGGAGATGTTTCTCCCATCTTCAGCTGCTGCCGTTGTTCTATGTTATTTCAGCGATTTGTTATTCCAATTTTGTTTTCCAGGCTTGCGATTAGAGAGAACTCTAGCGGCAACCTTAAGTCCACGGCCTCCTTGAACAATTTATACCATGAAGACAGCTGCTCACAATATGAACCCAATATGCTATTCCCTGGAAACAGAAAAAGTTTAAACTTGATCAAGTCTTCCATTTTCGTTCCCGGGTTGCGGTAAACTTCCTGTTAATTGCGAACGCTCAGTTGTAGTACATGTAAATGTAAAATGACAAATTTAAATTTTTTGTTCCCGTTTCAGTTCTGCTTCCGGTTCCGGTTATTGTGAACCAGCCTTGGTGTGCAAAGCATAGACCAGAGGTGTGAAGGAAAACATCGTGTATAACCTTTGGTGGCTTGCGTAACACGGGAGTAAATGACACACCACTCCTGAGCCAAACAGTACTGTGCCTTCACTGATGTTAAAGCCAGGGGAAGGAAGCTACCTAATATCAGCGGAAAATCGCAAGTGTAAACAACACGTGACAGTTCTATTCAGCA
The DNA here is from genome assembly GCA_030765065.1 of Deroplatys truncata. Lineage (NCBI taxonomy): Eukaryota > Metazoa > Arthropoda > Insecta > Mantodea > Mantidae > Deroplatys > Deroplatys truncata. The sequence goes on from CM060984.1 coordinate 156,783,088, forward strand.
ATGCTCCGTTGCCGACAGGGACACTGTTCTTCACTCCAGGCGGCACGCGCTACCCAGTCCAGGGATACATACACTCCTCGCCTGCCTAAAACACCAGTGGTCATAGAATACTTAGTGGCACGTTAGGGCGGAGGTACTGAGTGTATTTTAGCACGCCATCCTATTATTACACCAGTATGCAAACCTTGACATTGACTGTTGTAGTAAACATCGACTTGCACAGACTACGAGGTTCAGGATGAGCTAGGGAAATGTGATACTACATTGTTAGCTGCACTGCGATAATGGCGAAAAGGTGCACAAGAGAGATCTAAAAGCGGCCATCAGACACGTGAAAATCAGTAACCCGGAATAACTCTGTTGATGGAGTGCTTTTTGTAGTGTAGCAAAACATAGAAGAACTTCAAGAAAAGTATTACATTCACATGGCTTTCTCTTCCCGCTATCGTTTATTTTCATATATCCTCTGCAAACAATTGCTAAAAATGTTGTTATTTGTTTCTATCTATTCATGTTATCGAGATTAATGTTTGCAGAAATGGTTTATTAGAGATTTCGTTGTAGATACGAGAGGGATACAGGAGACTTTAAAAGGCGGGTCGGTATATACTGGCTTCAAAATGCGATACTGTTGCCATTCCATCGCGAGAAATAAAATAATGGTGACTCAGCATTCAAAAAATGTGTGATGGCTTATTAAAAACAATTACAGCAAGGAATATCTTGGAAATGGTTAACATATATTGTGTGTTTAACGAGATGTACATATTTCTATGATACGTTTTTGTCTGTCTCTTATGCTTTACCAGTGATATAAACTTATACCAAAATCATTCAGAATGAAGATGAATACACCGGCTATTTGCAGTAAATTCAAGATATGCAGTTTATTGGTCATGCAAATAAACGTATTGCGACTCAGTCCATTTTTAACTGTAAACTCGAAGTTCTCAACGTCACTTCATTGTTTTGATCTTGTTCAACTTCTCACCGCCACTACGCTCTTCTTCGTAACTTAGCTGCGTAGCGAAATACGCTCGACTTAGACACTTCTCCTGGACGGTTCACTCGCTGGGGAGTCGAAGACAAGACTTCTCCAATCTCCTGCAGTAGCAGCACTCACTGCACGTCACGGCAATCATTAGAACAGTACCTTTCGTCGCACCAAAATGCACTAATTGACCTATCAACTCAACTCGCTAACTGATTAACTCTCTAACTTGCAGAACGCTCGCTTATATAGCCGTTGGAAATTTCCACAGAGTTCCAGAACATTCGAGAAGGGAAAACGTATATAAGATTCTAGTTATCTGATGATTGAGCTTCCGGTGTTTACGCTGGCGAGAGTGTTACTTATGTTTATCTCCGACTGCCCAGCATTTGACCATAACTGCTACATCACGAAGCGGTATTTAAACCAAATTCTTTAAGCCATTTACAATGACCAATTTTAAACCGGGAAGGAACCACTTAGTTTCCTCGTCAGAATGTCCAGATAGGTTGTAGATACCTACAGAGTCGCAGCGGATGTCATGAATTTGCTGTTTAATGTCAACCATTCTTTCTTCCTTTCTCAGTAATATGCCGTTTGATAAATGTTATAACATCTTGATGTGGTGATGCTATTGTGAGTCCCTTCATATTGTGCTTTCTATTGAGAATCTGTTACTGCATCGAAAGCGGGGTAAAGTTCCCCGCTTAGGTAGCAGTACGATGTTGAAGGGAAGTTTCCACGTTACCTCAGGCAATGTTTTTCACAAGTCCCCGCGGCGAGAACTAAGGAAATAACGTACTTTTTTTATTAAAAACGACGCGGCGATACACCAGGTGAAGAGGCAAGTTAATGTGCTTTTTCCACGTCAGCGAAGACGATAACGTGCTCTCGTTTTGTGTTGCAGAAGCCATAAAAACATCCCTACACATCCGGGGAAGCTAGGATTACCCTCCAACCTTATGTAACGTCCCTCACACACGTGAATAGTTCGGCACTTTACCTATAACGCAACGGGTAGAAAACATTTTCGTTTCTTTGTCCTGCTGGCAGAAAGATCGTGCCTATAATGGTGTAAACCTAAATATTATGACCAGAAGCAGTTTTCAGTCCAGTAAGGTGTAACTGAATGCTGCGTCCATTCCGATAAGTTGGGAATGTCTAGCTTTCAAACTCACATGCAGCGCTCTGACCCGTTCCGCCGCTTTTTACCTGCTCGAACTGATGAAGCTGTCCCGCTTCCGAACCGCTCTAAGAGGCTCCTTTTTCCACTCATAGCAATCGCTCGCACTACCGATTGAGATGGTTATCCTTAGCATGGCTTCCTTTGGAAGGGAAATAAAGTCGGTGGTCGCGTGTCGTAGATTTACGGCACATAAAAGAACCTCAAGTCTGATAAAGAGGCCTCTGAGCAAAATTACCAGTCTTACACGCCCAACATAGAATGGGACACTAAGGACCATAGTAGTTAAACAGCGTCCATAAATAAAACTCAATTTCAGTTTTACCGATTGAGATGGCTCCAAGGTAACGTGTGAGGCTCGCATTCGGGAGATCTCGGTTTCGATTCCCGTCGAACTCCCACTCTGATCATCGGTCTTCATGGTTTTACATGGTCAGTAGGCGAAAGCTGGGATGGTTTCTCATCTTCCACGATTTCCTTCCGTTTCCTTCGCATCTTTCAGGTGTGCTTTTAGGTTTCGTAGTGTATAGTTGTGTCGGATAAATGACGCGGATGTTTGCTCAAAGGAAAGAGTACTCCCTGTAGATACTAGAGGACTGCTTGGTCGACGGGTCGTTTATCGCCTTCTCTAGGCAGTTTCAACAGTGGCACGGGTCTTCGAGCCTGGAATATTGACTTCCACGGTTTCTGTGGCCTGTCTTCCGCGGCCTGCAGCCTCCTTGTTCCTTCATTTCGTCCCTTCCTCCTGGAGGGTGTTAGCCACGTAGGTCCCAGTGTGAGAGGTGTCCTTCTCCGTTGTATAATCTATTCCTATCTGGGAAAGATAGAATCAGGCTAAAACATTGTATGCCATCGCCGGGATTTGAACCATGGATCTCCCGGTTTCCGTCAGGTTGCTCTAACCACTGAGCTACCATGGCAACATGCCGGTACGACATTAAATTCCCCAACTGATTCGCATTTGTCCCAGTAAACCACAAGAAGATCTTAAAGTGTATTGAGGCGACATACCCCAATGGCGACTTACAATGCTGTAAGTACTTTTAAGTCTCGGAGTTCATAGTTTTCGTCCACTATTAGGTCAATTGATGGAATTAATTGTTCTTCCACACAAGCCGTGTCTTGGACAAGGTTGGAAACGTAGAATCAGACAACTGAAATATTCAACGCCATCGTCTGGATTTGAACCACGGACCTCCCGATTTCCCTCCGGTTTCTCTAACCACTAAGCTACCATGGTATGACATTAAATTCTCCAACTTATTCGCAACCGGACGGAATCCGGACGTGGTTCAAATCCTGACAATGGCATTGAATGTTGTATTCGCCTGATTCTACCTTTCCAACCTTGTCCAACACACACCTTGTGTGGAAGAACAATTAATTCTATGCCTATCTTGTCAATCACAATCCAGCCAACTGGCAAGGCCTCCTCTCCACGCGCAACTCTTCCCATGACTGGAAGTGAATGACAGACCGAACGATTCATAAGATGCTCCTTATGTACAGTGACTCCAGAAAGCACACAGGTGTGTTTTAAAATATTATAGCAGCCAAATTAATGGAGAGAAAATTCTCATATTTAATATGGATAAGGAACAAGAATCTTGCGGTTTACCTGATCTGGTGTTTTTCAATAAATATTCATTTCATTAGTTTTGTTATGTTTTTGAAAACTGCACTGTTTTTTCAAGTTGTTGGTGTATGGTGTTTACAAAATTATTTTACATGCACTTAGTAGACTAACGTTTTTAGTATATTAGCTGAAATTGCAGGGAAAATAGAACTGACGTAGTATTAGGTTAGCAACGTTTTTAGTGACCTTCCTCATTAACACCTCAGTTTTTACGACTTCACAAATTTATGTCTCTGTCAGTTTAAATCTACGCCGGAGACTTTATCACGTATTGTATAAAAACCAGACGTGTTACATTCACGTCCTTTCTCTACCCATTACCGTTTGATTTTGTACCCCACGTAACATTGCGATCTCAAATATTAATTGTTAAATGGAGCGATATATTGAAAATCTAACTGCGCGGAATACATTTAGGAACTCGGAAAATTACGCGATGCAAAAATCCCAGAAAACCAAAATATCAGTAAGTTATCATTTTTATTAGAACATGTCAGTTGTTTTAGCAAAATACAAATTAGACTTAAATTATTATTATTATTATTATTATTATTATTATTATTATTAACAAGTTATTGGTTGCACTTTTCTGAACCCAATACGGAAGGCAGAATAATAATTAAAAGTATTTATAGGTATTGACACTATGAACACCAAAATGCACCCAAGAAATAACAACAGATACAGTCAGATACAAAGAAATTGGGCATGGAAGATTGGAAATTTTGTTCAGAGGCCTCTTTATCAGTCTTGAGGTTCTTTTACGTGCCGTAAATCTACGACACGGGACCACCGGCTTTACTTCCCTCCCGAAGAAAGCCAGGCTAAGGATTTTTACGCCCGAAAAGAATCCATCGCCGGTTAGGCAGGTCTAGCCGGCGTCAGGACTGGTGGCATGTTGGAATCGTTAGAGACCCCGTCCTTGCTAGTGCATCTCGTCCTCTGTATCTGGTCGCCCAGTGGATCTCCCCTTCGTCCCTTCTTCCCAGGCCACGTTGGAAACACTGACATACGTTTGGTGCTGTGCTACAGTTACTAGTCCCCTCAGCATGACTGCTCCCGACTCCTAATGCATTATTACCCCGCAATTGCTGAAAAGCAAAATTATAGAATTCAGTGCGGATATTGAAATCAGTGTCATGCGCATCCTGATGTAGCTATAGTTATAGGATAGAACTTATGTCTTTACAAAATGCCAAACGCTTGTTTTGCTTACACCACGTGTAATTCGTCTCGCGTGAGACGTGTGTGAATTTTGAGCATCAGCAGCCAGGATAGTGATTTCTTTACCATGCTGTTCCTGTCTTTTTTTTTAAATTGTAGTTTCCTGCTTCTATTAAAGCTTGCAGAGAAAATATTTTAATTGCGTTAATAATATCGCCCCCCATGCTAATAATGCCTAGGCTGCCGTGTGATCTGACATTTCGTGCCTTAAATTTCCTCTTCCGAGTATCCGCAGTTGTCAATTGCTTCGTTACTCTGCTTACTAATTATTTATCTGACCGAGCGAGATGACCCCGCGGTAACGTACAAGGCTCACATTCGGGACGTTCTGGATTCGATTCCTGGGTTCGACCACTCTGACTATGGTTTTTTCGTGGTTTTCCCTGATTAACAAGACGAATGCTTGGTGGTTTCACTTCTACCTCGAATTTCCTTTCCCCCATTTCTTGTCAGTTCTCGGCTCTGCCAGTTGACCGGTCACATAAAGCTTGGAACAATTAGGGACCTCTGTGCGACCGCGTGGGCCGGTCTGTCTGCGGCCTATAGCCTCCTTCGATTCCTTCACCTCATTCGTTCCTCCTGAGGGTGATAAGCACAAAACTTCCACGTTGGGGCGAAGTGAGAGGTATCCTTTTCGTTCCCTGGTCATAGTCATATTCATATCTTTTATCTTTCCATAACCACTTACTACACGTGTGCGAAAAAGCTGGCTAGAAAATGTATCGGTCTACTTTTTCGGATGGTATCCCAGTTGTGGAACTAACTTACAGAAATTTATCAGAAAGTTGGAGTCACTGCCGCATGGTAACGCACATGCGAAAGAATATCACCAACTATAAAATGAAAGAGTGAATGTTAATTAGGTGAATGAAAAATGGGTTTGTATTGTGGAGAGTAATCATGAATGACGGTAAGTGGTTCTTCCACTGTTGGTTAAATTGGATTCTCAGTTGATGCCATAGCCACTTGTATATCGATTAGGCAAGAAGCGTGCAGCTTTTGTTCGGCTTGTTGTATCAAGGTGGTCATGCATACACAACACGCTGTTTACGCTGGTATACCTCCTTTTGAAGGGCTTGCCGCTTGTAAGCTTTGCTGGGCTCCGAATGCCTGAAAAACTAAATTTAAATGGAAAGAAAATAAGGATTAAAATGCAACCTTTTTATGTGCGGTACAACGGTTTTGTGTGCGTTGTGCGTGTAACAGGCTAAGGGACTGCAGATGAGATGTTTACAATAAAAACAAAGGAATGAGGAACTAATACAAGGGCGTAGAACAGCACGACTGCTAGTAAATTAGATGAAATGGAAATAAGTAATTACCTCACTATTTCAACTTAGCTACTTCCTGCTGCACAACATAAGTTATCCTTTATTTGCATATTTACTGCATATAATATTTAAATTAAAATTGAATTTTATTTATGCACGCTCTTTAACTGCTGTGGTCCTTAACATCCCAATCTATGCAGGGCGTGAAAGACCGGTAATTCTGCTCAGAGGCCTCTTTATCAGGCTTGAGGTTCTTTTACGTGCCGTAAATCTAGGACACGGCTTTACTTCCCTTCCGAAATAACCATGCTAAGGAGTTTTACGCCCGAAAAAGTCCATCGCCCTCCGCCGGGTTTGAGATGCCTCGGGAACTAGAGGCTAGCATGGTAACCACTACACCACGGAGGATGACGGATATAATACTTACCTATCCTAGTATATTTTGTGTGTGTGTGTGTTTGTCTGTGTATGCAGGGCAATCTTGGGAAACCATGCAACGATTTTTATAATTCTTTCTTCACTGAAAGGCACACAGTTCTTCCCGACGGACATAGACTGTAAGGCAGCTTCTAACTTTAAGTAACTAAAAGAATAAAAGGATTAATAAAGCCTCTATGCAATGGAAGAACATGCTGCGAGGTGGCTTTGAGTTTTCATTGAGAGTGCCATGGAGTAGAAAATAGTTATGTTACTCCGCATAAAAATGCATGTAAAAATAAGACAAAAGTTGTGGATATTAATTTACTCCAAGCAATATACGCAGATTTTAACGATTTAACAGCTGATAAAATAGAAAATACAGCAAAATAAAATTCAATCGGATCTCTTACAACGGTATAATACGTATTATACTATACTTTCACAAAAAAATAGTTTAATAAATCTCATCTAAGGAAGTTTTACTGCTTTTCCTCTGTCTGTTGTAATCGAGTTAATTACTAACTCAAGTATATATAGACAAAATTGTATCCAGGATAACGTCAGAAATTAGTCAAAATAATTAAAAACAGTTATGATTAATTTTCTCAGTGGTTGCAGTCTAGGTATAATTTTCAAAACGTTAAACTTGATGGCGCGGGAATGGGGAATATTCATACTTACCAGTTTCACCCCTATATTCTATATGTTATAAGGGTTTATATATTAAATGGAAGCTGTTTGGAAGGTTTGTTATTTAATAACTACTGAACCAAAGAGAGAGTACAGAGGTTTAATATTTCATTTAAGTCGGAAAAATTAGTCTACAGTCTATACAACATTTTCGGCACTCCAAAAAACTATCGGGCGAAAGCTAAGGAAATCAGAAATATAATATCTACCATTATTTCATATCTATTTCCTAAAATATAAGGAGACTTTCATCCACTGTTAGGAATAGCACGGGGTTTACGAAATTACAATAATAATGCGCAAAACGAGGTAATTGTACACTAATTTCATAAAGAATGCGCAGAAAGGTAAATGCCATTAATTAAATTGTGATTCGAAATTTAAAACATCCTTTCGGGTAAGCCAGCTAATTTATAATACTATAAATATACTAAGATATGCACTCAGAAGTCATCATCTCTACTTGTGATAACTTCAGTTTATTACAGAGTATAATGTTACATATTATGAAGATAAGTTTTCATTAAACAGTGATATTAAATAAATGTAAGTTTTATAGTTTTGTATAAAGTACACAGAAAATAACACATTAATAATAGCAATAATATAACTATATTTCTAGAACATAGTAATTATACATTAACATATAGTTAACTCCCTTGCAATCCCTGAAAGAGATGAAACTCAACATAGGAATAAACAAGATTGAAAGCTTGCGCATTGCGTTAAATTTTAGGCAACTGAAAAACCCACTAGCTTTGGCAATATACGTATACTACTATGGATGATTTGTGAAATAACTAATGGGAATCGCGGATTAATAATTAATTTGCCTCTATATATCAATTAATTTTCCATCCACATTGATTTCCAGCAACAAAAACGGCTGCTTAATTATAGTGTAAATAGCGTGCGGAATATATACTCTAGTTTCCACATAAAATACATAAATACCTTTAATAAACAATTAGCATGCTGAAAAACAACGTCGTTTTGAGAAACGTTAGATGATGAACTAAATGATACCTTAAATTTAAGCCCTAAAAGTACTTAAAATTTTGTATAATAGATAATTTATTTTATCAGAAATTAAAATCTTTGCAATTTTGGCCAAAATCTAGATTCTTGAACCTAGGAACGCGTAACTAAAATTCCAAAACCTTGCAATTTTTAATCGCTCACACACTATAAAAGTACATTTGGAACCCAAGCGAGAGAAAAAGGTCTTTAATTATACTTGTATGTTAAAAAACTAGAATTTTTCACTTGATGCAGAAGCGAAATTGTTTTATAAACTAAAAATACTTAACATATCGATATAAGACCCAAAAAAACATGCATGTATAGCTTTATAGCACTGCTTTGGTTTCGTTAAAAAATCCTGAACGTTCAAATATTAAATGTTAAGACTTTCCGCAAATTCGTCAAGTTGAATTTCAGATTTCTAGAGTACCAGAAATGTGAGGGAAAATCAATAATTTTCTCAATAATCTATTATTTCTGAGATTCCATATAAAATTTGAAGAAAGTTTTAATAAAACTACCTAAATATGTGAAATATGTCAATATAATACAATGTAGCAAAACTCAAATACGAGAAACAACCTTTGGAAGCTTTGCTCTTGTGTATGATCCGATATTTAAAACATCATGTGACACAAAGGAGACAAATTACTAAAAAAATTCCATAATCCTTTAATGTTTAAAACCAATAATGAGTTTTAAAACATAATGGCTACATTTCCTGTATGTGTTCCCTTATGTTTTTATAAGTAACTGTACATTCGTAGTAGAATGCTTGTAAAGCCGTTCTTAGCTTAAAGAACATACTAAAAGCTACCACTATACGGGCGATAAATCAAAGAGTTGTCAGATCTTATACCTCATTCAGCATTTTTTTTACACAATGTTTAATGGCCCTTGTTGACAGCTGTGCCTTAGAAATGATGAGTTTATGATTAATGCCATAAATATCTCAACAGAGCTCAGTGATCTTGGCACGCTGGATATAGATACGCGCATTTCGTAATGCAAATGTTTCTTACTGCTGCAGGTGGATATAAACATAAAGAAACCTCTGTATCTCTGCGCTTAGAATTTTTTCCTCTTTATTTATCTGCAAACGGCACCTCAAAGAAATTCACGGTGTTGACTTATCTCCGCTCAAGGCTTTCCTTTTTCAACCTCTTTGCCTATAATGTAAGGTTCAGCGTATCACAAACACATGTTTTGTGTAATGAGAGTACATAAGCATCCCAAAATAAATTCATATGTCCTCTGTTTCTTTGTTTTCCTTCTTTTTTAATCTTTTCACCCATCTACCTCAGAATGGTTTTGCTCCCGCTTTGTTTATTTTCGTCTTTGTAAGTCTGGTGTTTCTCCTTTTGTCCCTTTTTCCGTGTTATTCCTATCAGTCATATTTTGTTCTTTTCTGTAACCTATCGATCTCCAGGGTTGCCAATTTAGCTGTTTTCACTCCAGGTTTAGAGGTTTTACTGTTAATCTTGTGGCAAAAAATATTTTATCGAACGTCTTTTGAATAACAGGTAATAATACAACTGGATATCTTCCTACGTATAGTACGAGGGCTGATCAACAAAGACTGAGACTGATTTTTTTTTCACAGATGTTTATTACTCCAATTCAATGTTTATATGATCTTTTTCAAAGTAGTCCCCTCCTACTTCAATGCACTCTGCCAGTCCTTGAACACGTGCTGCAGACCATTCTTTGTCAGGTCCTTGAGAATCGCCTCACTTTTCTTGAGCACTGCTTCAGAGTTCTCAAATCGAATACCCCTAAGCTTTGCCTTTAGTGATGGCAATAAAAAAAGTCACAGGGTGCAACATCGGGGCTATAAGGTGGATGTGGTACACAGGTAATGTCGAATCGAGCCAGAAACTGCATGACTTGATTTGCGACGTGAGGCCGTGCATTGTCATGATGAAGTCGCCACCCAGTCCGAGAAAGCTCTGGTCGTTTCTTTGCAATGTGCTTTCTCAGTGTAGCCAATACTGACGTGTAGTATGCTGCTGTAACAGTAGTGTGAGATAAATCATTCCATTAGTCAAAAAATGTGATCACCATCACTTTCCCTGCAGATGGAACAACTTTTGCCTTTTTTGGTGTTGGAGAACCTGGCGATTTCCACACTGTGCTGGCTTGTTTTCCTTCAGGATCATAATGATGCAGCTATGACTCATCACCACTGATAATCGATTTAAAAAATGCATCATCTCCATTGTCTGGTATGCGAAATGCACGTAGGGTCTACAAAATAGAGCATTACTACCAACCTACCAATACGAGAGTGCTGCCGCCTACCAACATTATACATAAAAACCCGCTCTTTTCAAATATTTATGTTACAGATATGAAACTATCACGGAAGCTACAGGAAAAAATCAGTCTCACTCTTTGTTGATCAGCCCTCGTACATTTAGGATATTTGAAACTTAGACCATCCAGGTTAATTAAAAACAATAAGATGTTCAGGTTAGGTTGTAATCATGTGTAGAAGAACGAAATTCTGTTTCACAAAGACAAAGGCAACGATAATTCCATATTTGCATTGTGTACAAGTTTTATGTAATCACTGCAGTCAGTAGCTCGAAGAGACTTCGATTCTAAATCGACTGATTACTAACAGCATCCTAACAGCATGGGTTGGTAAGGTTGCAAATCTCCTCACATTCACTTTTATTCATTTCCCTTCATTCAGTTAGTTATTGCTCTCTAACGTATAGATACCTACATTAAATCAAATATAGCATTCAATCCAAAATTTTTATACGTATTAAGAGCTTACGGGAATTAAAGTCCACCAGATAAAAATAATGTGTAGGCGTTTTAGAGAAACGTCTGTCTACCTTTTTCTCAGTAAAACACACGAAAATTTTAATTAATATACTTAAGAGTTACGTATATAAGGCATAGATTTTTCGGAGATTCCCCGCATCCCAAATAACTGACTACAATACTTATTGTCGTGATTTTGTAATTTTCTCAAAAATAACTTAAAACATTGTGATTAAAACATAGTATGTTTAATATATTAGAATTATAAGTGAAACTATTTCCTGAATTTTCTGTAGATTAGCTTAATTTTTCTTTAGTCACACTGAATTTTGTATTAATGCGGAAGCTTTAGAGATACAGGGAAAAATGCACAGTAGGAAAAATGTAATTCTCTTAATATGCACAGTTTTATTAAAATTTATTTTGACATTAAATAATACTCGTTATTCTTCTGAATGTTTCTAAATTTTAAGCAATACACTTCCAAATGCTAAAGTGGTTGTTACGTTGCCTCCTATAAAATGCAGAGTATATAATTCCAAGTTAAAACATACAGAATACTTGGCCATCATCTCTGTCTTCTATATCTGTATTGCTCCTGCAACAAAATGTGTATTGAAATCATTTCTGTAGAACAAGTATCACGTTTAATAGGAACTAAATGGAAAAATAAGCTTTCGTATCAGTATTTTTGACACAACTATGAAAATAAATAATAGTTGGAGAAACGAATATGATTTTAATTATTGTATATAAGACTTTTTTCTCTGGAGTGCCTGCTTTCATTGGTTAATTTATCATGTACCATTTAAATTAGAAATAGAATGCTTACGAGCAAAACTTTTGATATCACAATTTTACCACATAATACGTTTTGAGACCCCCCGGAATACAACAACAACAATAATTTATTTCTGGAAAAATGCCCCTTTCGCAGCTGAAAGTATAGCTTTTAACACTCCGCTGTTTGATACTTTAATTATTTCTCGGAACATTTACCTATTATAAAAAAAATGAGCACAGTCAATTTAGTATATTGGATGTGGCGAAAATAATCTTTTACGTTTTAAAAATGCTTTACTTCGCAGATCAGCGTAATTCATCCACATTTAACACCATTCGAAGCTTTGGTTGCTGTTTTTTGGGGTGGGGGAGCCCTTTCTTTGCCACTTATCTTTTAGTAAGTAGGAGAGTATTGCGTTTCACCCAAATTCGATACCGAGACTTCACCGAAATACGCGTTTTGAGACTTCCTATTTATAAAAAAAGCATTTTTAGTAACAGGTCCGTATGTTTGTGTGTCTGTCTTGTCTGTCTGTGAACAGCATAACTCAAAAACGAAAAGTCGGTTAAATAGCAAACTTGGTATTTACGTTTAGTGTCTTCCAGGGGTGCGACATGATGATTTTCAAGAAATTTTTCCCACCCCAAACTACTCCTTACATGGAAGATTTTTCAAAATTGTCGATTTTCTCAAAAACTACTCTAACGATTTTATTAAAATACGTTATGTGTATATTACATGACAAATAAAATATACTTCTTAATTTCCTGGAATACCCTGTGAACTGCTTTTCATTATTTTGTGTAACTGCTGAACCATGAGAGATAGACAAAAACGTACAACACAAAAAATGTAGATCTCTTCAAAACGCAATTTATTTTAATGTTTGTGGCATTAGCGATTTCCGAGATATGTGTTGTTGTAGGTTTGATCTTTTCAGCAGTCTGTAATTTTAAAGAGCTGTCGCTATTCAGTTGTTTCTTGCGATGTCTTGGAAAGAGGATGAAATTTCTAGTTTAGCGTATAGTGACCCGCTTTTAAACATCCTAATATCGATATCAATTTGATTTTCCCTATTCCCTTTGTACCTTCAACGAAATTGTAATGGGTCCATTTCCGTCTATCTGGATTAACTTGAATTAGATAGAAAAAATAAGCTATCGTAAACATAGTTTGTACCAGCGATGTAAAATTAAACGATAGTGGGTAAAGAAAGTCATGTGAATGTAACACCTTTTTTTCTTTTAATTCAAGCAAGTTAAGTGTTAGCTTGTTTGAAATTTCATTTTTTGCAGTTTGTGGGTTTTCAATTGAGATTTGACTTGAGAATAGCTTATATGAGTTAAGTTTAACATAGTACCTGGATACTGTGAATGTGAGTAATTAATATGTTAATTTAAACTCGATTTAATGTAAATTTACATTCAAATAAAAATATGTATAAAAATGAACTTAACGTTTGTATTAATTTTATTCAAGACCACAAAAATGCACATTTTCCTTGTGGGGAAGTAGGCAACAAAAGACGGGGAATGTGTCACAATGGCAAGCAAAGTCTGCTAGCAATCGCTGCAGATCGATTTCCTGCAATTAGCGGGGATTCACAGGCTCTCGTAATGCGATTACTCCATGTAGGGGACAACGGGGAATAATGCACCGAAGGGGGAATAAGAGCTCTGGTGGGTAAATCCATTAACGCCCTTGTACCACTATACCGGAAACACACAGCTCATGTCGCCCTCGGGATACCGGGTTTCTATCTACATCCGTTTGAGTTTCCAAATACACACTTTCATTTGCTAGAAAAAGATTGCACTGAAGAGTAAAGGTTGCTGTGGAGGCTTTTCAAAACACTAGAAATATTTCTAATCAGAATTGCTGTAATACAACCATTAAGGTATGAACTTCTAATCTTGTGCGATGATTTCATCGCTAGCGATACAAAACCACTTTTATCCATTTACTGATAAAGTGGAGATTTCGGGGTAAGTTCAGTGCTTTCGGTCGCGGCTCTCGTACCGACGGTTCTGTGATTCGATTCCCGGCTATTGTGGCGATATTAAGTCGTCCTCCCCAGGACTTTGCCTCTGACTAACGCTTTGAAGTATTCCCGAGGCCCAACATGGTTTGGAATTAAGGTGAAAGCTGTAAGTCCTCTCGTTCCATCGCATCCTCATTGTCATCCTACGATCATTATAACGGACATCACCCGCTGAGTGTCTCCAGCTAATGTATAACTGCAGTCAGAGCTTGGTGGAACGAGGTTCCCTGAAGGTCGTAATAGACATATGGGGAGTGTTGGAAACAATAGATAATAAAGTTGCAAAATAATCCATTGATATCTCTAATATTTGAGATCGTCTTGTAGATTTGCGAGAAACAGTTGAGAAGACTTAATGCGCGTACGGGTAACTCGTCATGGCAGCTCCTGTTGTAAAAGCGGTGGTACAAATAGCCAAAGGTCTGTGGTTCGAGTCCCGGCTATGGATTTTAATGTTTCAAGTCCGGTTTAATTTTCAAAAATAGGCTATGCTTTTATATCAGACTAAAATCTACAGGTAGAAAAGACAATAATATTAAATAATCCTATCAGAGGTTAACTAAAAACCCCCAACATTCAAATTACTACATTGCATTACTACATTGCAAGTTACCTTTCAAGATTGCCTGGATGGTTCACCAGGATAGTTAAATAAGATGAAAAGGTTTGATGTGCTTGCTGGTATCTCGCCATGGTAGCTCATCGGTAAGAGCATCGGCAGCTGAACCGCAGTTTCGTGGTTTGAGTCCTGGCTGTGGCATTGAATAATTTAAGGCTGATTTATTGTTTGAAAATGAAATTCTGTATTTACCCAACCTTTCGCTTTTGAGTTATACACACACTCAACTGGTTCTGAATGATATTTTTGCATTTAAAGATCCTTGAAACCTCAGTGTATGTACATGTATTTCCGCTGAAATCTTAATATCTAATTTATGGATAGAATACAACGCCACCTGTAGCTTAGGTAACTGTCAGTGGAATTAAAATAACACCGGAATATTGTATACCTTTATTATATTGTTCCTGAATATCTATTTGCACTAGTTTCTCTGTCTTGAGAAACAGTGAGCTAGAGAATATTTTTCTCGAATATAAAAAAAATCTATTAGCTAAATTAACGAAGAAGAAATTCTGATTTTTCATGTGCAGAAAGAAGAGAGAATATTACAGCGTTTTCCCAGATGTTTATTTCATAGTATTATAATCCTTTATTTTAATTGCACCAATTTTGTAACATTTATGTATGACGCTTACATAATTGTTTACTATGCATTCAGTAAAGCAAATTGTTTATATAGTACCTGACAATGTCACCGAAATGATTTAAACTGACGAGAATTTTCAAGTGATAAAAACTAAGCACCATTCGCCAAAATTTCGGGTATTACACCAAAACATTTGCTCCACCTATACTAAAAATAAAACCAATGATTTACGGGAGGTTGGATTAGGTTTAAACTTGGGTTAATTAGCAGTCAGTGGTTACACCAAAGCGTGCGTTCCTTAACTCCACAACCTATTTCTTTGGTGTAATGAATTGTCAACAATACACTGCCTTAGCATGTACGTTTATAAAATCAAAACATCGGCAATCTAGCGGATTTGTCTAACTACGATAGGTTGGCTGTTCCCCAAGCGCATGCGCACTGTCAAAAAATGACTAAGTTTATTGTGGTTATTTAAGAATTTTACTATAAAAGAAATGATCCCTAAAAGGGTGGGATCGCAGGCTCTGGAAGTTTCAGCATCTACTGCAAAACACAATTCTAAGGTAATCTACTAATTATTTTTACGCTTTTTAACACTATTTAACGAGGCAATAGATACAATAGCTTTACCTTCACTTCATATTATATTTGAGAATTTTCTCTCCCTTGATTTAACTCGTAAAGCTTTACTTTCTCTACCACGTACCTAGTAGGCAGAGGAAGAATTGGAATTCCACCCAAATATACCATAACGAAATTTCAGCAGGAATATATGTTTTGAGACTTCCCGAATAAAAGAAAATAATTTTCTTAAAAAAAATCAGAGCGTGTGCGCGTGCGTGCGTGTGTATGTGTGTACTGCATAACTCAAAACTGAAAAGTCGGTTAAATATGCAGCTTGGTATTTAAGTTCATATCTTCCATAAATGCACACGAAGATTTTCAGAAAATCCTCGCACCTAAACTACTTTTTATTTAGAAAAGTAGCTGGTTTATTCGACGTTGCACAGGTAACTTTTTACACTCGAATGACGATATAATCAATTTCATTTACTCCCCCCCCGTTAAATATCAAACTACAAGGCACTTAAAGAGTTAATTAAAAATATCAGGGCAATATATAAAACAAAATAAAGTTACTTAGACAAAATTGTACAAAAGCATTGTTGACCAATCACAAATACTACAGTTGATAATAAAATTAAATTGAGTTTTATTTATGGACGCTCTTTAACTGCTATTGTTCTTAGCGTCCCGTTCTATATTGGGCGTGAAAGACTAGAAATTTGCTCAGAGGCCTCTTTATTGGGCTTAAGGTTCTTTTACGTGCCGTAAATCTACGAACGGACCACCGGCTTTACTTCCCTTCCGAAGGAAACCATGCTAAGCATTTTTAAGCCCGAAAAAATCTATCGCCCTCCGCCGGATTTGAACCGGCGAGCTCGGAAATTAGAAGCTGGCATGGTAACACCAGACCACAGAGCACGACACAGTTTGTATTGATGACTTCTCGTGAAATCATCATATCATGCAGCTGAGTGGCATCCACGTTGTCACATTTGGACTGCCTATTTGTCGAGAAAATCTCAGTTATGAACAAATAATAGCAGTTTAAATAACGTCAATATAACCTTTTTCATTCTTAGTAACGAACATACATAAAAGTTCTAAGAAAACACGTGAAAGACAAAACAAAAGAAAGGCCAAATTTACATTCGAAGAAGAAGAAAATGAGAAACTACAAATTGTAATAAATGAATATCCGTACCCCAGAATATGACGGCAGAATGTATGGAAATGAACTTCGACTTATTTATGTTAACAATGTTAGCTAAAATGACCATCATAACGCCCTCCAAATAAAACATGAATAATGGCATTTACATTCCCCATAATAGCAAGCAACTTTTATTCAAGATATTTCTTTCTACAACGTTTAGCTTTGGAGATATTGTATAGTCTCAACTTAAATGGTCCACCTTGTATAATGGCCCGCTTTTAAACATTCAACTATTGCTTCAGCCTCCTGTATCCTCTCGTACCTACAATAAAATGTGTAATGAAATTATTTCTGAAAACGTTTATCTGGTGAAGGATTTATCTTTATGTGAAATATATCTTTACGTTATTAGCACCACGTTTAGGTGTCAATTTGAAGTAGGTTGTATTCTAGTTCCACTGTTGGGGATTCAAACTTGATGAAGTAACTACCCCACCTATGGTACAAAGTTTGGGTGGCCTTCGCCCCCACGTTTAAGAATCAACTTTAAATTTTAATATTTCTTTAAATATTATATATATTTATGTTTGCCTCAGCTGCGTCAGTATTAATTTATAGAAACATGTATCTATTAGCAGAGGGTGTGGCGGCTAAAGAATGTAGGCTTACACAAAATTATAATTTTTTGCTTCACTACTTTTATTGATCCTTCACACGATTAAATAACACTTCACTGATATAGAGAGCTGTGAGATTATTTTTTATTTACTTGCACTTTTTAACACTGAACTTTATAATATTCTCGCCGTAATGAATTTTATGTCTCACACTGAATACGTATTGAACTGCTTGGAAACGCTGTCTACTATCGACTGGCGTTTACCGCTTAAATTTGTAAATTCCTCTATTTCAAGTCTCTGATTGGCTAATTTTACTCCAATAGAATACTTTTATTTAACTTTCAGCTTTCCTGGTTGTTGATTGGCTATTTATAAACCGTTTTAAATATTACATTATTGTTCCAAGAATTATTAGTAGCATTCTTAAACTTTCCAAATTCATTACTGCCTCAAGGTTACCTCATTGTTAGCAACTTTCGGCTTCTATCTCACAGCTCCTACACTATTAAATTACTTATTACATTCACTTAACATTATTATACATGTACACAATAATATAAACATGTACAATGACTGCAATATACATTTTATATATTATATTATACACATATTGCTTTAAGGCGGGCTGTTATTTTTTTTATTTATATAATTAGAGTGAAATCATTTAAGTGTTAAAAATACTGCCTCAATCTCTATTAACAGAAAGTTGAAAATATTCTATAGAATATATATAAAAATAAACGATAATGGGTAGTGTAAGTCAGGTGAATGTTACATACAAAAACAAGTTTTTTTAATGGAGACTAATACTTCTGGAATCTGTGTGTGTCGCATTTCTGTCGAATTGATTTTCTCTTACTCTATGGAGCTTGTTTGTCTTCATCAACACCGATATTTAATCGCAATGTCAGCGCTCAGGCTGTAGGGAAACAAATTGACAGAAGCAATTGAGGAAAGAGAAACGAGATAGATAAGGTCAAGGAACAGTCAACTGAGCTGATCGATTTGAAAACGTCAGACTTTATCCAGGACAGATGATCAAGATACTAACTGGAATTTATTGCTTGAGGTAGTAGTGAAGTCTGGCATGAAAACCATGCGCATATAAAATCCAATGTCACGGAGGAGATTCGAAATAAGATATTAAAACTTTCCGTACAGATTGCTCTTACCGTTTGAGCTACCATGGCACATTAACCGTGCGCACATTATATACTCAACAGATTCAAGTACCCTGGTAAATCTTCAAGGCGATCTCAAATAATAGACATATACCCCAAAGGTGACGCAAGTGTTGTTTAATTTTCAGGCTTTATAATTAACCAGTGTTATGATTATTGATATTTGATATTTATTCTTTCACACTAGCGGTATGTGGGTAATACGGCAGCCAACCGTATGTAGAAACTTCAAATGTATGCGTTCCCTACATGCTTACTTGAAGGAGTTAAGAATAGTCAGACGGAGGGACCACCAATAACTGGAGCGCAGCACTGAACGTAGGCCAAAGTAGGCTCTATGTGGCTCCAACATTTGCCGGCCGTCGTAGCCATGGTCACTGGATTGTATAGCTCCGGCACTCCGCCAAGCTGAGGGTCCCGGGTTCGAGTCCCGCCATGGGCATGGGTGTTTGTGTATGTCTGTGTGTTGTGTAATTGCGGTAATAAGTGGTAACAAAAACAGTAAAAACACACAATAAAACAAGGGAACTTTAAAAAAAACAAGGTCACCAGGTCGCGGGTTCAAACCCGGCGGAGGGCGATGGGTTTTTTTCAGGTGTAAAAATCCTTAGCATGCCTTCCTTCGGAAGGGAAGTAAAACTGGTGGTTCCGAATCGTAAATTTATTGCACGTAAAGAAACATCAAGCCTGATAAGGAAGCCTCTGAGCAAAATTTCCGGTTTTTCACACCCAATATAGAATGAACGCTAAGGACCATAGAGCGTCCATGAATAAAACTCATTTAATTTTCTCCCTGCGAGGAAGGGGTAATGGGGAGACCTAAAGGGCAACCAAATCCAGACGGAGATGTGCGCTAGCAAGGACGGGCTCCCTAATGATTCCAACATGACACCAATCCTGAAACCACCTAGCCTTAGCCACCCATAACCTGGAGTTTCCGGGAATAATGAGACACTCCCAGAAATAAAGGGGGCCTAACAGTCCCGCCAAGCGCTGAACCGGGGAGAAAACTTTCCAGAGCACAAATATCACAGTACTGCCGCAACACACCAACCGCCGTCACTTGGTTCTACAACCCTTGAAGATCAAGGTGAAACAGATGAAAGCAAATGATAGAGAGTAAATTAATGGCAGGAGGGAAACCATTCCAGCATTTGTCTACGGACCCAGGGAAATCGCTAAGAAACCCACGGTCAGAGTGGCGAGCCCGAATGAACCTGGGACCTCCCGAATGCGAGCCTCAAATGTTTCCGCGGAGACATCTCGCTCGGTGAAAGTTGTGTGACTGTACCAGTTCTGATTTTTCTATTACGTTATGGTGTGAAATACAATGAAGTTAAAAACAGCATTTTTGAAAATTATGTATGTATGCATGTAGGTATGTAAGTATGTATGTATGTACGTACAGGGTGAGCCAAAAAACTAAGAACCGGCTGCGCGATGTTTTTTCTGTCCGCGTCCTCGGCGCTCGTTGCCGTCTGCCGCTATTATAGAAAGGCGCGGATGAAACATACAACATTTTTAAAACTACTTTCAAAGGCTTTACTTACCAACTTTATGCAAGGAGATGCTGAAACTGGCCACCGTCGTTGTCCATATATTTCTACCTCTTTAGGAAACTATCCATCGCTATCCATGATGTGGTAAGTAAAGTAGTTTTAAAATGTTGTATGGTTTCATCCGCACCTTTCTATGATAGCGGCAGACGGCAACGCCGAGGATGCGGACAGGAAAAAACACCGCGCAGGCGGTTCGTAGCTTTTTCGCTCACTCTGTATGTAATGTAATGTATGTTATGTATGCATGTACGTACGTAGCCTCTTCACTTAGGAATGACTGATTGTAACAATATGTAATTTAAAGCAGTGCTCCTTGTATGAAAATGGTTTCGTTCGAGTTTCAAGGTTGGCTAGGCTGAGATAATGTGTTCCTCAGAAATTGAAACAAGTTAGGCCCAAAGTGATAATTGGAACCGTTTTCGAGCTTAAGTTTTGAACGTTCGGCTTTGCGTCGCCGCGTTGAAGGAAAGCAAGAATAGGAAAAGCTAGCAGTAGAGATAGCGAAGGTCTAGCGCGCTATTGAACGCCCTCCACTTTATATTACCTATATTATCCTGTTTTTTCTTCTTTTTTTAAAACCATGTGTTAGCTTTGCGGCTCCTATTGCTGCCATTAAGTTGTGCTGAGAATAGATTCTTTAACATAATTGTATGACTTGGCACGTGTGCTCAGGTTTTTGCCTAGCGTCAATCCTGAAGCTTTTTTATAGGCGAATTAGTTATTAAACAATCTATAACACATACACACTAACATTCCCACCAGTCTCTAGGCAAAATTATTAAAAATAACCGGAGCTCGGACGGGAATACAACCCAGGACCCCTAGGTACAGCAGTCAGGTGCTCTGCCGAATGAGCTACGGGACCAGCTTGTCATGTTATGATCTGAAACATTTCAACGTTCGATTTCCGGTGTATTCTGCTAAATGTGTGGTATAGAAAATGTCCCTGAAGTCTAAAAGCATGATCTTCAGTTTGCCATAAAAGAAAAGCCGCGCAGGACATCTGCAAGTTGACCTCGCCTTGGACTGGTGGCAGATTGTCTTGGTTTGCATGTGAGTAATCTGGACGTATTCACTCGATGACGGATGCATGACATATGCACTTCGTTCCCAGGAAGCGTGACGCGCAGTTGGCCAGCCTGTGAAACTCTTCAATTGACACCGTTTTTATCGCATCGCCCTTGTCCACTCATTAACAACTGCCGGCTGCCTTAAGGGGAACGCTTAGCATAGATTGGTCACAAGGCACAGTCCGAGTTGTGATTGTTGGTTCAAATATTTCACTATGCTGCTAATCATGAACTGCGCTATTTTTAAAACGTTTTTCTTAATATACCAAGACTTAAAAACCGAGCGGGATAGCTCAGGCCTTAACGTCTTTGCACCGTAATCGAGAGGTCCCGGCCTCAAATTCCGTGAACGGATCACTCTGACTGAGGTTTTTTCGTAGTCACCAAGGTAAATACTGTATCCAATACTTAATATGTACCAGACACAAGTTCTTCCTTAAGTCTAAAAATTCTGATGTGTTACACTCACATGACTTTCTCAACTCGTGTACAAACTATTTTTACAAACGCTTATTCTCCATCTCTTTCATGTTAAGCGAGATAAACATCTGCAGACTCTATCTTATTGCTAATTTTCTTATAGATGTAAGGGGAATATATACTTATAAGGGCAATATAGAAATACAGTAGCCTTTAAGCATAGACATTACTCTTAATAGCTGGTTGCTATGTGCAGCACCATTCTCTTTGCCACAGATTAATACTCTTTGCATATGCAAGACAAAAAATGAATAACGAATTCCCATTTGAGAAAATAAGTATTGAAACATTTAAGGAAATAACAAGCAATATCTCGAAAGAGGTTCACTCAACAAAAAAAATGTATATGACATAAATTGTATATTTTAACGCGATCTACACTTTTGTGTAGTAAACGTTTGTCTATCTCTTATGGTTTACCACTTATGCAAAAGTCGTTCACAATGAAGAATACTTTTGGAGACATTCCCAGAAAATTCAAGATATGCATTTTATTTGTCATGAAAATATCATAAACATATGATATTTTAGTCAAAATCGTTAAAGCCATTTTTGAGAAAATTAAAATTTTCGAAAAATGTTCCATGTAAAGGGTAATCTGGGGTGGGGGGATTTTCTTGAAAACCTTCGTGTCGCATCTCTGGAAGATACTGAACCTAAATACCAAGTTTGGAGTTTATCCGACTGTTCGTTTCTGAGTTATGCTGTTCACAGACACACATGTTTCCGAAAATGCTTTTTTTGGATTCAGGGGGTCTCAAAGCATATATTTCCGGTGAAATCTCGGTATCAAATTTTTGGGTGGAATACAATACTTCCCCTACTTACTATACGTAGTAGAGAAAGTAAAAAATAGAAAACATGAAAATAGATGCTAACAGAGGTTTTTTTAGTTTTATTTAGGGTCGTTTCCTAGGTTTTATTACGACCTTTCATGTACAGTTGTTTACATTATTGGATTACAGTATAGTACTTGCACATTATGTATACATACAGGTTACAATTTTTTTAAATGGATATTAATTCATTTAAGAAAAATAATTATTTTCTGGATGAAAGTTGAATCATTGGGTGCTGCAGAAACATTTCTGGGCATACCAACCTGACTACGTTGATTTTCAAATTTTGGACATTTAGTATAATATGTACTACTGTTAATACTGTTTTACATGTTTCACAAATTGGTGGAGAGCTTCTATTTAACGAATAAGAGCGTGTCAATTTGGTATGCACAATACGTAGTCGGGATATTACAATTTGGTTTCGCCGTTGTAGCTGTCTTATTGGATATTCTTGAATTGAAGTTCCACGTACATCATGAAGTTTACTTGTAGAGTTGTTCATCCAGCTGGTCAGCCATTCTTTATGTATTTTCTTCTTAAAATGTGTGACTGCATCTTGGAGAGGTATTTTGGTATCAGTATCTTGTGTTGATAGTTCCGTAGCTTGTTTTGCTGCAGTATCAGCTCTTTCATTACCGAGTATGTTTTTATGAGATGGTATCCACATGAAATTAAGTGACTTTTCTAAGTTATAAAGGATGGTAACAAGATTATGTATTTTGTTTACAATACTATTGGTTGAGAACGTGCCTTGTATTGCGTTTAAGACTGATAGTCACTGATAATTATGTAAGAGTTACTATGTGCAATTTCCAGAGCGTATGCTAGTGCCTTTTTAATAGCATATAATTCACAACTATATATAGAGAACAAGGATGGTAATTTGTATTGGAGGATGATATCTCCACATGATGTGGCGAGCACATGTCAGGTTGGTAGGCCCTGCGTTGAGTCAAGCCTTCGTAAGAACTAGTGTGGTACACCTGGTTATGTTTGTATACTGGAAGGCTTGATTCAAATGTTGGTCCTACTGATTAGCTTGTTAATTGGATGTTTGGAATGCTCCAGTAGATTGGAGTTTTAACAGGAAGTTGGGGTGGGGATAATGAAATATAAAAAGAGTTGAATTAGTGTGTTTCACTCTCTTTTGGGTTTGTGTATAGTGAGAGGAGCATGTAGTGTGCTCGACCTTCGTCGACCTCATGGCGGGACATGACTTCAGAACTATCTTGGAGGTTAAAGGTAGTTCTGGAATTTAGTAATAAATTGTGTTATTTGTGAGTTGAATCCTGTTTATTTCGGCTTCCCATACAATGTTTCCTGGTCCTCGGTATTGCACAGCCAAGCGAGTAGTGTTAGTTTTTACGTCCCTTTTGTCCGGCTGAGCTAGGAGGTTAGGATTTCGGAATGATTATGGTATAGCCGTGACAAGATCACAACACATCCATTGCCTTTATCAGTTTTAGAACCATCCGTATAGATGATGAGATGTTCTGCCACCTATCCATAGATAATGAAAGCAGGTAGACTGGACAGCACTCCAATGCCATCTGCCCGGCACGTATAGAAAGAGAGATTCAGTTGTCTGGCACTAAGGTCTCTGTGGACACGTGTCGAAGCTAATATCTGGCCGTAAAGTATAAAAGCAGAGTTACAGTTGCGTAGCACTAAGGCCTGTGTGGACGCGTGACGAAACAAGATGGTATGGAATAGGGATAAGACCTAACTGCCCGCAACACTCGAGCCACGAGGTATCTGCTAACAGATCCGTCGCGATATGACCGCGTAGTAAAGCGACGTAAAATAAATATAAAAAAAGACTTAAAAGTTATCTTGAAATGGTATATAGCGATAAAAAGTTAAATTGAATTTTATTTATGGACGCTCTTTAACTAATATAGTTCTTAGCTCCCATTGTATCCTATTGGGCGTGAGAGCCGAAAATTTTGCTCAAAGGCCTCTTTAACAGGCTTTAGGTTCTTTTACGTGCCGTAAATCTACGACACGGAACCACCGGCTTCACTTCCCTTCCGAAGGAAGCCAAGCTAAGGATTTTAACGCTCTAAGAAATCCAACGCCCTCCGTCGGGGTTGAACCCGCGACCTTGGGAACCAGGGGCTAGCATGATACCCCTAGACCACAGAGGACGACATATAAAGCGATGTGGACGAATGTCAGCCATATAGCAATAGCACTTTATCTTAAACCTGACAGATGTGGATGATGGCTGCAAAACTTTCGTGATAAAAACGAATATACACATGACTAAATAAAATAGTTTTCGATGTAATCACTCCAACTTAGAATTGATAGAAAGGGATACCATGTGATCTCCCCTACAACAATTGAGATATGCAGCATTACAAAGTCATGAAGTCGATTAAGCCGTTATTCCTTGCTTGCCCATTATATTATGGCACTCACATAAATCTAGCTTTCTATTCCCTTTAAAAGAAACTAAGCAGCAGTATATCCGTTCAAAAATACGGGTTACATTCACACAACTTTCTCTACCCACTGTCGTTTATCTTAATATATCTTCTCAAAGTTTATACGAAAGCATATTGCCTTCTCCACTACTACTGCTTACCTGTTATAGTAGGGGTATATCGCATTCCACCAAAAATTCAATAATGAGATTCACCGAAAATACACAAATTGAGGTTCCCTGAATAGCAAAAACACATTTTTAGAAAATAACCTGTGTGTGGGGTTGTGTGGGTGGGTGTGTGAGATTGCATGGAGTGTGGCGGTGTGTGGGTGTGTCAGTTAAATACCAAACTTGGTTCAGTGCCTTCCAAGGATGCGGCATGTAGATTTTCAAGAAAATCACCTCACTCTCAACTTCCCTTTACATGAAAAACGTATCGTTGTTTATTTTCTCAAAAATGGCTAACGATTTTGTTTAAACACCATATGTTTTAAGATGTTTGCATGACAAATAAAATGTGTATCTTGAATTTTTTGGCAATAGCCGTTGAAGCCTTCTTCATTCTGAATGACTTTTGTATAACTGGTAAACACAAAAACTGTAGAACTCATTAGAGGATACAATTTATGTATGAATAAAAATGC
The DNA here is from genome assembly GCA_030765065.1 of Deroplatys truncata. Taxonomy (NCBI): domain Eukaryota; kingdom Metazoa; phylum Arthropoda; class Insecta; order Mantodea; family Mantidae; genus Deroplatys; species Deroplatys truncata. The sequence continues at coordinate 156,808,884 of CM060984.1, forward strand.
TTGTGGCGTTAATCATTTTCGAGATATTCTTTATAATTGGTTTGAATTTTCAATACTATACCTTCTTTTCAAGTGGTAAGTCGCTATTTGTTTTTTCTCGTGGTCATGGAAAGAACAAGGAATTCCAAAGCCATCACATAGCGATCGGTTTTTGAAGATCTATCTATCGCATTACCTACTGCATTCTCCTTATACCTAAAATGAAATAAATGCGTGATGAAAGTTTATCTCGATTAACAAGAAATAGATAGAAGATGTAAGAATAGTTGGTAGGAGCGTGAGTATAACACACCAGATATATGTTTTATCTACTTCATGCTAATCGAGATAAAGGTTTAGAAAATAGTTTCATTACACATTCTTTGTAGGTACAAAGGGAACAGAAGGCTGAAGCGAGAGTCAAATATTTAAAAATCGGATTGCTATATCATGGCTTTGAAATTCTATACCTTTACATGTCATTGTAAGAGACAAAAAACTGCTGATCAAACACTTTTAAAAAATTCTGATGTGTTACACTCACATGACTTTCTCTACACTTGTACAAACTACTGTTACAAACACTTATTATCCACATGCTTCATGTTAATCGAGATATCTAGATGTCAATCTTATTGCTAATTTTCTTGCAGATGCAAGGGGAACATGGTAGGTTATAAGCGATAGTCAAATCTTTTAAGCGCTGGTTGCAATGTGGCGCATTCCATTCGCTTTGCATGTCCAGGACATAAAAACATCTGATGTGTTACACTCACATGACTTTCTCTACTCTTGTAAAAACTATTTTTACGAACGCTTATTCTCCATCTACTTCATGTTAATCGAGATAAACATTTGCAGACTCTATCTTATTGCTAATTTCCTTGTAGATGTAAGGGGAATATATATTTACAAGGACAATATAGAAATACAGTAGCCTTTAAGCACATACATATCTCTTAATAGCTGGTTGCTAGGTGCAGCACCATTCCTTTTGCCACAGATTAATACTCTTTGCTTATCCAAGACAAAAAAATTAATAACGAATTCCCATTTGAGAAAATAAGTATTGAAAAATTTAAGGGAATAACAATGTTCAATGTAAAATGGTTCACTCAACAAAAAAAATGTATATAACATAAATTGTGTATTTTAACGCGATCTACATTTTTTGTGTAGTAAAAGTTTGTCTATTTCTTATGGTTTACCAGTTATGCAAAAGTCGTTCACAATGAAGAATGCTTTTGGAGATATTCCCAGAAAATTCAAGATATACATTTTATTTGTCATGAAAATATCTTAAACATATGATATTTTAATCAAAATCGTTAGAGCCATTTTTGAGAACATTAAAATTTTCGAAAAATATTCCATGTAAAGGGTAATCTGGGATGGGAGGATGTTCTTGAAAACCTTCGTGTCGTATCTCTGGAAGTTACTGAACCTAAATTCAAATTTTGGTGTTTAACCGACTGTTCGTTTCTGAGTTATGCTGTTCATAGACAGACAGACAGACAGGCGCGCACACACACACACACACACAGACACACACACACGGACATGTTTCCAAAAATGCTTTTTTGGATTCAGGGGGTCTTAAAACATATATTTCCGGTGAAATCTCGGTATCGAATTTTTGGGTGGAATACAATACTTCCCCTATTTACTATACGTAGAGAGAAAGTAAAAATGTGTTGGTAAATTGAATCAGAGCAACGAATATCTCGAAACTGGTTCGTGTCACAGTAAATGTATTCTGCATAAATTGTGTTTAAACGAGATCTATATCATTGGATAAAGGTTATTTCTACCTCTTATGATTTACCAGAAATACAAAATTATACAATTCTCATTCAGAATGAAAAATACTTCACATACTATCCACAGTAAAATCAAGTTACACATTTTATTTATCATGTAATTATTGTAAACATGTGTTATATTAGTTAATATTGTTGGAGCCATTTTTGAGAAAATCCAAAATAACGAAATTTTGTCTATGTAAAGGGTAGTTTAGGGTGGAGGGATTTCCTTGAAAATCTTCGTGTCGCATCCTTGTAAGGCGCTAAACTTAAATATGAAGTTTGGTATTTAATTGACTTTTCATTTTTGAGTTATGCTGTTCACACACGTTTTTTAAAGCTCCCTTTTTTATCTGATTCGGATATCAATACGCCTATTTCCGGTGAAATATCGATATCGAATTTTTTTTTAAAAACAATACTCCCCCTGTCTACCAAGATACATAGCAGAGGAAATAAGAAGCTGGAGATGAATGTCTGCTGTCATTCATGAATACATGTGAATGCAATATGGTGGAGTGAACTAATACTGCAGCGTGAAGGACAAAATTGAGAGAAATAAATTGTCCTCTGAGTATAATAGTTCTCCGGTTACAGTGGTAGCATATAGCTAATCAGAAGGAGCCAATCCTATTGAGATTTCGCGCAAAGAGTTGCCATAATCAACAGATATTTAAGACCGGCCGAACCAGCAGAAGATCAACTTGCCCCACTATAATACATTCCCTCACTGGGCTTGTTTAGCTTGCCGGCTTCAGAGACTGTGCGGCTAAACTGTATTCACTCTTAGGTTGATCCGCACCAAAACAAAACTCAGGTGGCCAGTGCACCGTTATAATGTATCCCTCCGCCATTCGCGCCAGAAATACTGCCATACTTCACGACCATGTGACGAGTACAGCCAAAAAAGAACAGGGTCCGACAACTTAAACGGTGACTATCATATTCTGTTAGAGTTGAAGGTGATAAGATTGATAGTTGTAACAAAATAAATGTTTACACATATAATAATAGTTAATTCTAAAAGAAACGAGCGAAAAAGAAAGTAACAGGTATGTGATATCTTACATTTATTCGCTCTCTGGAAGCGGCACTTATCGACTGTTGACGGTTCATTTTTAAAAAAGAAATTTATATTGTTACGTGAATTGCATTCTTGTCACATTCCTGCATCGCATATTTCACACGCTTTCTGTTTTTCCCGCGCGTAACCACTTTCCCGTTTCAGACTTTTCTTATCGAGCACTGTTTATACTTGTACTCCAAACACCGATGAACTCAGAAGTTAATTTCACCACTTCTTTCACGGGAAGTGTTAGATATTTCTCACATAAGTTAAAGTAAACTTCCAACTTATTGTTTTTCTCACCACTAGTCAATGGTTTGCCCGCTTATGCTTTACGTCGGTGACGAAAACGCAAGAGCAAGTCACCGTCCGCCATGATACTAACAGAAACTGCTGGTTTCTGGCTACAAACAATATTTTGAGCATACCCGGATGTCAGCTCTTATATGAATTGCATGTTGGGACTTGTAGCTCTATTTAGCAGTACAAATTAGCGTTAATTAGACTTTAAGGAATTTGTATAGAATATTATACCATGTAAGGATAAATTAATTCTAAAATTTAGATTATTAGCATGGGACTACTTTCCTGCACGCATTGCTACAGTGTTGTACCACGGTGCACTGGTCACGTGCGTTTGTTTTGGCGCGGATCAACCTAAGAGTGAATGCAGTTTAGTTGACATTGAGCTGGTTCGCAGTTTTGAGTGTAAACACCAATAACAGACTATGACGTACCTTGCGCGAAAGTACAACCAGATTGGTCCCTGCTGATTGGTTTACTGTTATGGCTGCAACCTGATGTTTTTAACATGTTTCTCTCAAGCTGTCTTTAGACTGCGACTCTGGAAGTAGTGCGCGAATTCGGGGACACACACGAGCGCGCGCGTACACACGCAGTTGTGGGGGGAATGTTTAAGAGAGTGGTGGTGTACGCACGCAGGGGCTGCTGCAATCACAGTAATCAAATGTGTGTTGAATTTGGCAGCCTTGTCATTTTTCTTCAAGGTCACAGAAGTACACAATGAAAGTCGTTAAACTTTAATCGCATTCTTGTTCCTGCCTATTGTTCCCCTTTAACATTCCCCTTTTTTTGTGCAATTGTATGTGCATTTAAATTTAGGATACCACCAAAGTAGATGCAGTAATTATTCGTTACAAACAGGTTGCATAATCTTGTAGATATCCTACTTATTTAGGCCCGAACCTTACACAGGAGGGGTAGTCCAAGGTAGAAGTTACTCTTTTAAGGCGGAGTGAAAGTAAATAGTGGTGTAGAATAACTACAACTCAGTCCTCTAAAACCATGCATAACTAATTTATTCTATATCATAGACCCTAGAGGACTAGACTAGCCACTTCATCAAGGATTTGAAGGAGTTCTAACAGGTCTGGATGTCAGAATAAATATCATACAACATTCGTGCATACATGCCTATGTCGGAACGCCTGCGTCAGATCTAACTTTAATCGGTCCTGCCCATGTACGAACTGACTCTAAATTATTGTTACTGACCCACTTGGGGACACTTTATATTTCTTCTTGTTGCTGACTACCGCAATCATCAGCGTTCTACTGAAACCGATTCCAACACTTTCTGACATGTTACTTAACTTCCTCGCCGTTTGTTCGGGTTTTGATGTAGGATCGTTATAGTATCTTAATAATACTTATTGCAGATCTGAATGTGTTTCTTTGTCGGTTACTGAACTGTGAAGAGTTTTATACTCTCAATAGCGATTCCTGCATATTATTTCTATGTTGATGACGTCTCATCTCATAAATGTTTTCTACTGCATCCGGTAGCAAACCATACACGTCACTAAAGCGTTTTTCCCCCCAAGAGCTTTCCCAGATTTTACTTTTCCTTCAAGTTGAGAAAAAACCACCTCTTTGGGATTTATACATTGTGGTATGTAAGCTGGTAGCGGCCAACACCATGAAGTTAAGTGGTCTACCATGATAGTTGTTTCTTATTTCGTTTAGTTATGATTAGGTTGGAGTAATCTCTGGGATATCTGCTGAACTGAATGTGATTGCTTACCTACATCGCGACAAAGAAAACCCACGATTCGCTTATACCGTAAAACGAAGAACAAACGTGGCGTCCCGCAATTCCCTCTGTGTTGTCACTTCCGCCACTCTTAACCAATAGACCATAAATTGTTTGAAATCACCGTTCTCTAAGGTTCCCAACGCTCAGAGATACACAACATGGTGACAAAAAATACGTTTTACACAAAATAACAGCAACAGAATGGCGAAAGGATGTAAAAGGTTGTTTATTGATTTCAGAAGCAAATAAGTTTGTGAAATTTAAAGATCAGATATATTACTATTCTTACAAAAGCTTATTTTTACATCTACTTCATGCTAATGAAGTATGGATTTGCAGAAATTGCTTAATTACTCTTTTCATTCTAGGTACAAGGTGGATATAGGAGACAAGCACAGTCAAATCTTTAAAAAGGGAGTCGCTATATGCTGGCTTTAAAATGTTTACTTTTTGCATGCCTTTAGGAGAAACCAAAGAATATTGACTCAGCACTTCAAAAACGTATTAGAAAATTCGAATCGACAAAAACCTCAAAAATGGTTAATGTCACAGAAAATAAATAATTCACCGAGATATACATTTTTCTTACAGTAAATGTTTACATATCTGTTATGGTTTATCAGTTATATAAAATTACATAAAACATACTCCAAATGAGGACTTCACAGACTGTTCGCGGAAAATTTAAGCTATAAATTTTATTAGCCATACAATATCTTAAAAATGTGGTACTTTAATCAAAATCATTTTGATAAAATAAGAAAATGTTTCCATATGAGGGGTGGTTTGGAAGATTCTAAACTTAAACACCAAGTTTGGTACTGTCGCAGTTCTCAATATCTTGCGTTATCTTATTTGTTGGGCGCTTATTGTTTAATTATTTTTAAATTTGGGTTCTTTGTCCTCCGGCTAGCTATTATAAGTCAGTCGAGCAAGTGTTTTTAAGCAGGGTGTGTAAACAGAAAGGGGTTGTTGCTAAAAGATAACACTGATAAAAAAATTTGAATCTAGACCTTTATTGCCGTCACACTTAATTAATAATTGACATATTTAACCTTTATACACGCCTGACTGAAACTGTGATATTTCCGAATGTAACTAAAGTCGTTTCAGTTGCCGCGCACCAATTACTTCGCGTACTTCACATTTTTGTAACTACTCCGCGACGTGCAGAGATTCTTCAGAACTGTGCGACACTTGCTTATGGCTCGAGAATATATACTCCTTCACCTCGAATTGCCTAAACATTATAATATAGCTGCTATTGGTTACCAAATTGCGCCCATTTTAGCGTCTGTTTTGGTCAGCCAATCACTACTACTAACATATATGCTCTAGGGAAGATATTCCCTCCATTTCTAAAAAAGGCACGCTACCCTGACGCCATTTGTTTATCTCTTCTTGGTGATAAACAACTCACCCTCTCGGTTTATTGTTACCCAGTTCTATTGTCAGTTTCAGTCAGGCCGTGTAAACGTATTTCCTAACAATACTTATGGTTAACAAACATCTAAAATCATGTACATACACTATTAGTTTGCACTACAATTACTCTGGCATTCACAGCATGTTATGATATAAAATATTGCCTCAGTACTTACCCAACTTTTCGTATTTTAGATATCCTGTTATCACAAACGTAGCACGCATGGAAGTTATTCTTAACATATTCTTATTCGGTGACCTCAAAATTTTGGGTGGGATGCAATACCTCATGCTCTTATTTTAAATAAGCAGTAGAGAAAGTAAAAATTGTCCTTATTCATTTCTCTCGATATATGCATACAACATTTAACAATAGATTTTTTTTACTTCGTGTAACCTATTACACTCGTTGACATCAAGTATTTTACTAATCGTCAAAGTAAATTTTTACCTATATGTATAGATATAAACGGTTAAACGCAGCATATTTTCTGCAGTTATCCCTACCACAAAATAAGATTACGGTTCAGTTAAATAGTGTTATGGTCAGCCATATTAAACAAGGCGCTTTATTAACAAAATATAATCACGTGGTAGCCATCTACCTACCAATGAGCCTTCTAATAAATATATATTTAGGCTTTATAATTGATTTTATATTTACACTGAAAAGAAAACACTTTCGACAAACTCGGTTTTCCACAAAAACATTAAGAAATATGTAGCAATATGTAAACTTTGGAATATTTCGCCACATTTGGAACTCGTGGAGGTTGGCTTATGAAGCCCATATCAGGATAACGATTCCAAATGATGGTAACGATCCAAAAAGTGCAGACTTGATTCCAGAATCATTGACCAATGCCAGTAATGGCCTAGCAGAGGTTTGGTAGTCGATATACGGGGTTAGAAAAGCCACAGTGACCAGATGGAAGGCTCAACTCGAGCCCTCGGTAACTTTGGGATAAGGAACCGCTGAACCAGTGGAGTAGATTGCTGACACATTGTGGGTAGCGGAAGTGTGTGGGAGGGTGTAGCAGTTCCTGTTTCAGATCATTAGGGAGTAATTTAAATGCGACAAACACACTAAATTCGTCATGCCTTTTAAATTCAATATTATGCATGTTTTAAACAAATCCAAATTTTTTGTGCAGTAAGGTTCTATGTATATACTAAAGAATCAAACAAAGTGGAAGATTTAGCTATAATTAACAATGTCATTAAAGCTGTAACATGTCGTTCTCCGTCGACTAGTGGTACCGTGCTAGCCTCTAGCTCCCAAGGTCGCGGGTTCAAACCCGGCGGAGGGCGATGGATGTTTTTCGGGCGTAAAAATCCTTAGCATGGCTTCCTTCGGAAGGGAAGTAAAACCGGTGGTCCCGTGTCGTAGATGTACGGCATGTAAAGAGCCTCAAGACTGATAAAGAGGCCTCTGAGCAAAAATACCGGTCTTTCACGCCCAATATAGAATGGGACGCTAAGGACACTAGTAGTTATAGAGCGTCCATAAATAAAACTCAATTTAATTTAAAGCTGTAACATGTTTTAAATACGTTAGAACCCTAGTAAATAATAATATGTTACTCGTATTATTTTATATCAATATAATAATGAATAAAAAGAGGGTAACTCGGGCAAACAAAGTTAATTTTGCGATAGTAATCTATTTAAAACTAAACTTACATATAAACGTGCAAAACTAATAATTTACAATGCAATTATAAAACGTAGTAACATACAGTTGTGAGACCTGGGTGCGTAAGGAATCGCAAACTCAGAACCTGAGAAGAATATATGTACCAAATAAAGATAAGCATGGACAGTGGAGGATTTAGAGAAATGCAGTCATACAACAAAATTTTAAAAAAAAAACGAACAATTATAATTTTTTTTAAATCCACGCAAAGATTGTTTGGACATTTATACAGGATGCCAGATGAAAGAACAGTTAAAGAATATATAAAGAGAAGGTCTGAATCTAGATCAATAGACAGACCAAAAAAATAGATGCAAGGATTTTGTAAGTAGAAATCTTAAAAACATGCAAATGAGAAATCGGATTGAATTGATTAGAGATCATATGCAATAGAAGAGAATTGTAGAAAAAAACATTCAGCTAATAAAGTTTTAGAGCCTATCAGAAAAGAAGAGAGAGCTTTTGTGTATCCCTTACGGTTTTCCAGTTATACAGTGCGGCCATTTTAAGCTAAGGCTACAGACTAGCCTTAACTTATATACACCACTAGTAACAAGATTAGTACTCATTATAGTGCAAGTTACTATCACTTGTGAATAAGTAACGCGGGAGTTACGGAACGAAAAACTCCCAGTGTAATAGTGTGCGGAGGTCGCATACGCGCGAACCGTGGCCTCACCATAAAACGACCGCATTGTATAAAAGTATACAAAATGCATTCCAAAATAAGGACTTTGCAGGCTATTTTCAGAACATTCATCATATACATTTTAGTAATCAGGCAAATATCTTAAACATGTAGTATTTTAAACAAAATCGCTACAGCCATTTTGATGAAATAAAGAAATAACGAAAAATTTAGTATGTAAAAGTAGTTTGGGGTGGGGGATTTTCTCTTAAGTCTTCGTATTGCAGCTTTGAAAGATGCTGAACTTTGTACGGCCGATTGTTTGTATCAATATATTTCATTCTACAAGTTAGTTTAAAAATCGAAAATTGTCAGAAAATGTTCGGTTATAATTTATTGCAAGTACATATGTTATCAATTATCCAGATAGCTTACCCCGACAGATATTTGAAGGAACTTTGCTCTAGCATGGTGACTATAGAGCGAATAATAAAACCGGGCAAATTATTTTGAATATTGCTTGTAAGCACAAATTGTACTGTAAAACAATAATTATTGTTTTGTTACAGGAAGCAGCAGGTATGCGCCTGAAGGAGGCAGACTGTCCGGTGGATGTAGTTCCAGCATCTCGGCTCCACATGTAAGTGTTGCCAACATACCTCTACTGTCAATTTTAAACATTCAAATTCTCTTGGCTATGGTAGCAAAGAAACTCGCTTTGGACAAAATCAGTAAAATCATAGGATATGTTTTACAACTAATTGGATTATTGCATTACTTCTTATTATTAGTTTTTACTAGAAAATAAAAGATGTATAATAAACACACACACATATGTAACGAAAAAATTATGTACACAAAGTTTCAGGATATAAGTTATGTACAAAATGATGTGTTTTAGATGTAGAAAATGGCGATCGCAAAAGTTTACTTACGGCACTACGTGTGCCAACAGTCATCACCATTATTGTTATTATTATTATTATCATCATCATTGTTACTGTTATTGATATTAAAAAGAGATTAAGATATACCATGTCTTAAGAAATGCTCAAACACAACACCATTGAAACTCTGACAAGTAACATAACATCTGTTGATTTTCAACTGGCGTATCCTAAACTACTTCTCATGACACCCCAGAAAAAACGTTTTTTTTTTTAAAGCCCCATGTCATGTGAAACCGGAGGCCATATTACTGGGCCACCGCGCCCAGTCTACCTCGTGCCAAATGTTTCTGTGTAAACATTACTGTAAACATAAGTTATACATATAGTGTCAGTATCTTGTACAGTCGTTTCGTACTAGTTCCCGAGGTCGCGGGCTCAAACCCGGCGGAGGGCAATGGACTTTTTCGGGCGTAAAAATCCTTAGCATGGCTTCCTTCGGAAGGGAAGTAAAGCCGGTGGTCCCATGTCGTAGATTTACGGCACGCAAAAGAACCTCAAGCCTGATAAAGAGGCCTCTGGGCAAAATTATCGGTCGTTCACGCCCAATATAGAATGGGAGGCTAAGGACCACAGCAGTTAAAGAGCGTCCATAAATAAAACTCAATTTAAATTTAAATTTCAGTCGTTTCGATTATATTACAGTACGACATCAAATTTCACATGTAGTGCCGATTTTGCAAACCCATTACTATCCTTAAAATTCTTCAGTTAAACATTTTTTTTTACTCTTAAATTTTGTGTAAGTAATTTTTATGCAGCCTATGTGTGTGTACCTGTGTATATGTATGTATTGTGTAATAACATTTTTAAAAAATGCTGTCGTTCCAGAACAAACTATATGTACCACAATTTAGTGTTCTGGCGTTTTTCAAGAGCTTTTTATTTTATTCGCTTTAATAATCGTTTTAATTGCACCGATTTTTTTAAACTTTTTCGTGCGTAGTGTTTACAAAATTTACATTTAGAAGAGCAAATTGTTTGATACCGTATCTGAAATGTCGGTAAAAGTGGGTCTGATGTGACAAAGGAAACAAATATCCAAGTCGGGAATTATCAACCCTTTTACTGAACTTCCTCATTAATGCCTCACTTCTTACGACTTTAATAAATCTATTTCTCTCCCGGTTTACGTCACTTGATGTTGATATTGTGAGGTATTATATAAAAATGTTTCTACTAAATGCATGTAAAATAATCTTGTAAACACTACACAGGGAAAAGTTGAAAAATCTGTGACATTTTCAAAAATTCTTCTTCTTCTACCACATCAAGGTTTGGGTATTTGTTCCATTCCGCACAAAAGACTATTAAAATTCGTCTCTCTATCTCGTCCTTGGCGTCCTATATCCCATCTACCTGTCGGTTGATATAAAAACAGGCTTGCTTTGGTAGTCTATCAGGGATTATCCTTTCGACATAGTTGTACCAGATTTCTTGTATTGTATAACATCTACCATTGTTGATTTTATCCAGCTATTTCCTTTGATGCTTAGAGTAATGGCTTTTTTACGTGAACGGGAAACCAACCAGTTACACAATCACTTCAAAAATTAAAATCAATAAAATGGAAAAACGCGAGAGCACGTAAGCTGTAATATCGTTTGTTCTTTCTACATATTAAAAACGACAATTTTCTCACCATTTATTTGGCTTCTAGAATTTTTTGAAGGACAGATGAATATTTTCTGCTGTTACTAGGTATTCAAATTTTATTTAAAAGCTATGCAGGTAGGGTACGTTTGGAATACGTACCAAAGGAGCCGGTCGATGATGTAACTGTATTTTAGCTCCATAAAGCCTTCAGCATGACAACTGGCCACCCCCACATGTCAGATTCTCTTTTAATGAGGTTATCAGTGTCGGACTGAGCTGTGTGCTGTTTCTCCACAGACATAACGTGGGGCGGAGGGATCGGAATCGGAACCAATCCGCCACGAGGGACAAGTTGCCCGACTCCGCTGTCATACACTGCAGGTATGTACGTTTTCATATGTACAGTCCAGCTGAAAAGTTAAAACATGTTGCGATATATATCCTGTCATTCTAGCTATGTAACGTGCTAGGGAGTGTAAAGGAAGAAATGGCAACAATAAGCCAGGGTAAGCCAGGGCTCATATGTGTTAATCAGAGAGTATAAAGTAACTGCAGGGATCATATGGGTTAAAATCCTTGAAACAGGAATAGTGAACGCAGATGACAGTTGTATCACCTGCGTTTCATATACACTTGGGAGCAGAAAAAGTGGTCCATATCCCTAAATTCCAATAGTGTTTTTCTTTCTTTCTTTGGTTTCCACATTTATCTAACTAACGCTAGATTTCATCCCCCCTTATTACGACCCTTTTGAAATAAATCCCAAGAAACAAACAGTAAACAATGAGCAATATTATAGTCGATCTTCCACTCAGGGCTGTTCTCCCTGGCTAAGGTTTTTTGCAGGTTTTCCTTAGTCCTCAAAACTGGCAAGTGTCTAGGCCAAGAACGTTTACTTTACAAATTTCCTTTCCCATTAATCATCCCATTGCATGTATCATCAGTGTACTCCGTCTGTATTGCCCTAGTGGTTAGAACGCGCGTTTAACACCACAAAAAAATTACTCTGTGTCAAATAAAGGAAGGTTGACAGAAATAATCTCTCTTCATGAATAATTCTGCTCGTTTCGTGTAAACAAGTGAAGATTGCCCAATGTAATATAGTTCGCGACTCGGCCTTGTAGAGAGAGGGATTGGTGAGAAATGAGTTACCTGCATTGCTAAAATGCACAACAGTTACAGTATTAATGTCAAACATTTTTTTCTGAAGTGGACTTAAAAACAAAGTTGAAAATAATTTCTACCATTGTATTATATCCGCCAAGAGGAAACTATTTGACGTATTTGTCAGTTTCAGTAACTACTTTGGTCCATAAGCAGTTAGATACAATATTATTATTACTATTTATTTATTTACTTATTTATTTAGACTGGATTAGGCCGTCTGGCCTGTTCCGATTTCCAGATGTTAAACTGATCCTGCCATCTTCTGTTGCTATATCATCTTGAATAGTAGGAAAACCATTATTATTATTATTATTATTATTATTATTATTATTATTATTATTATTATTATTATTATTTTCAAATGACGTGATAAGCCCCTGCTAGTTAGTAAACATGATTACATAAATGGACTATTTACCCATCGTTATTAATATTATCATGATTATTAATAATTTAATGGTACTCAACTAGCAAAAACGTAGGTATACAACTTATTAGTATTGTTACCCTCCACACGTTTTTGGGATGATATAAGTTACTTGTACATCAATTGGCTAGGATTAGAGGATAGGTAGAGAGGTGACACGTGGGCGGAGCTAACATTCATGATTAACTTAAATACCTCTTCCTATATTGGCCATCTTTCTGTTCCCAATGTACTTCTGGTTATTAGAAATCAACTGTTTCGTTGTTTACATATTGTGAATACGTCATCAACCATTATATGTGTAATATTGTAGTATTTGATACCATTTGCAAACATTATTGATGCTGAGCCCCGCCCCAAATATAAGTAACCTTCAAACCTTTATTTGAATTATTACCTATATAACACATTTAAACTACGTTTTAAATGTTTCCTTCTAATATAATTTTAATTACCTATAATTTTAAATCTTAGAATGAAACAATATTCTAAAATTAAGGAGATACTACACTAATCTTAAAGCTTCCATAGTTTTTACCTTTTAACTTCAAAAACAGTGCAACCCTTTATGTAAAATGTCACTAATAAGTGGACTTTTGAGCCCGTGAATGAATATTTTAAAAACTTCCATGTCTTAATATGTAGTAGATTGTTTAAATTACGGAACGATTTATTGGTTTTTATCATATATATATTTTTGGAAAGAGAAATAAATTAAATTGTTATTTCCAACTTCTTTGGTGTGCTGTTACAAAACTATTTACGCAATCATAGTATTATAAAGGGTTGTTGCTGCATTCAGTATCCTGCATAATTCACTCGTTATGGCACGCGTGCCAATAACAGCAATGACGTCTTCCCCGTATGACTTAATACCGGTATTTCGAGCTGCCGTGGTTTATAGAGAGAAGATGAAACCGTTTTGTGATATTCTTTTCTCTGAGCAGCGAAGATGTAAAAACAAATACTGTATGTTATTCAATATAGAATAATTAAGATCTAAATTTATAGTTACTTACCGTACTGTGCTGATAAAATGTTACAGCACAGTCCGCAACGCCTACTCCATCATCTTCTAGGAATAGAATGCATAAAACTGGTCATCTAATAAGTTCAAACGCCAGGTAATAACAAATGAAATGCCGGTAGAGAAGCTAACATCTCATTTACGAACATGAAGACGCTTTCCCTGAAAAGATAACTTATTAGCTCCACGTATGGACGCCAATTTGAAAATATGGTTTGTTACGTATTGAAAGTCAGTTTGTAGATGCTGTATTATATTTCAACTGTTGGAGAGCCGAACATGAAGTTGTTGCTACAGCACGTATGGTACCCGGTTTCCGGTAGCCTTCACCCCAAATGTTCTTTCAGGTGGCCTTTGCTCCAAGTTTAAAAAAATACTAACTTTGTAATTTGACTGATTCTTTAAATATTATATTTATGTTTGCCTCGGCTGCGTCAGTATTTGTTAGAGACACGTTTCTCTTAGCAGGGTTTTGGTACGACAAGAATGTAGGCTTTCACAGATTATAAGTTTTAATTCACTCCTTTTTATTAATCCTTGACACAAAATAAATAGTTCTTCACTGATATCAAGAGCTGTGAGATTCTTTTAATTAATACTTGCACTTTTTAATACGTAATCTATTTTCGTCTCACGAATACGTATTATATTTCTCGAGGACGCATCACGCATCCAGTTATAATCACTGTCTGCAGGCAACTGAACTGTTTTCAAGCGCCTAAACTTTGTAAATTTATGTATTTCAAGTCTCTGATTGGCTAATCCTACTCCAATAGAATACCTTCATTTAACTAAAGCTTTTTCTGATTGTTGATTGGCTATTTTATAAACTGTCACTAAAGTTACATTATTGGTTCCAAGAATCACAAGTATTATTGTTAAACTCTCAAACTCATTATTGCCTCAAGGATACCTCATTGTTACCTCATTGTTAGCAACTTTTAACTTATTATTCTCACAGCTCCTACATTATTAAATTACATAATACATTCACATAACATTATTGAACATGTATACAATAATATAAGCATATGCAATGACTGTTATATACATTTTACAAATTATTACATCACATATTGCTTCAAGGCAATAATTATTGAATTTACATATTATATAATTTGACTGAAATCATTTAAGTGTTAAAAATACTGCCTCATCCCTTATGTTAACTATGGATGCCGAATTATTTCATGACAATTTATAATGCTAAGATTGTATAAAATGGTGTATCCAACTCGTGGATAGCACTATTGTAATACAGTCTTCAAATCAGAGCTACAGTAGCGCACCATCTATGTATTACACACTTCCCAAATCGGCAAAAATTTGTTGTTAATGTGTTACAGAGTTTTCCAGAAAATATATTTCATATGGCTGATAATTACGAGACATCAAGTTTGGCATGAAACATGTATATTTTTAGCATTTGAAGTATCTCAAATGTTTCTTTGTTTTGTTTCTTCGTGTGCTTTCAAGTGAAACCCAAGATAGAGATCGCTTGATCTCTACCAGTTTTAACGGTTCTTTATAGTGGTTCCTATGTAAAATCTTCTTTATCTTCTATGTCTATAGGGGGCTTTGATTTCCGAAATAGTTTTGTGTTTACTGCTGAACTATAGTTTTCTTAACCTAGGTTTTGTTAATTTTTACCAAAAATTCTTATATGATACATTCACATTACTTTCTCTACACTCTGTCTTTATTAGTGGGAACACAAGCTATTCTTACTACTTATTTTGCTATCTAATACATTTTAATCTAAATAAATCTCTGCCAAGATGCATTACACATTACACATTTCGTTATAGATACAAAGAGAACAGCGAGTCAAATGTTTAGGAACTGGACACTATATGCCGGCCTTAAATTCCATACTGGTTCCATCCAATCGCAAGAAACAACTGAAAATCGATGAAACGTTAAACGAATAAGCATTGAACAACCTTTAATAACGGATTTCTCAGAAACAGGTTATGCCACAGAAAAACTTTAAGTAAATAGTGTGTTTTAAAGAGCTCTACATGTTTTTACGTTTTCGTCTATCGCTTAACGTTTACCAGTTATACAACATTGTACAAAATTCCTTCCGAATGAAGAGGAATTTCACAGCCTATTGCAAGAAAATTCATATAAATATTTTAATATATATATATTAATCAAAATCGTTAGAGCCATATTTTAGAAAACCAAAATCTTCGAAAAATATTGTATGTAAGGGGTAGTTGGTGGGTGGGATTTTCTTGAAAATCTTTGGAAGGTACTGAACCAAAATACCAAGTGTGGAAGTTATCCGACTTTTCGCTTTTGAGTTATGCTGATCACACACACACACGGGCCTTTTTCTAAAAATGATTTCTTTGAATTCGGAGCCTCAAAACATGTATTTAAGGTGAAATCTTGGTATCGAATTTTTGTTAGAATGCAATACCTTCTCTCCTACTATGTACGTGGTAGAGGAAGAAAAAACATACTCAGTTATACTCCCACATTCACACTACATGACTGCAAATATAAGGAAACTATTTGGTTAGAGAAAAATCTCCCGCCCCTGCTTGGAGGTGAACCTAGTACTTAAGGTTTGATTAGTCAGAATGCTGACCACTCAACCCAAATGCCATTATTTTTCACAATTCCATAAATTATTCATTCAAGACCATATTTCTCTATTTGCTCGTTAGTCATCATAAATACTCACAAAAAATGGTTTCGGTAGTTTATTAGCACTAGGCACATAGGGATATCGGGGAGACAGTCTGCTGTTTAAACATTAACTAGAATTCTCGAGCTTTTATATTGTATACTCGACGACTGGCGAGAAACAAAGAAACGGATATAATATTTAAAGTGTACATTGCTTAAAATATTGGAAAATAAAACGAAGAAGAAAAATCTCGGAAACGGCTAATATTGTGTTTCTCTTGTTTCTCATTTACATAAAATCCAACAAGAATGAAGAGTTCTCTTTAGAGAAACATATAGGAATAATGAACAATATGGTACATATACATGGCAATATCTTAAACACAAACATTTGTCTGTCGCATTCTTTCATTAAATAAAAATAACAGTTTTTCATGTAAAGGGTCACAGTATTTCTGCTAAAAATGTTTTTGTGGGTTATGGTAATTTTAAAACCTATATTTCTTGTGAAATTACCATGTAAAATATTTTAGTTTAATACACCATTTCCTTTACCATAAGTAAGCGGTAGAGAAAGTAGTAAAAATCTGGAACTTCCATTAATTTAGTATTTTACATGCACTGCCTTTTCCAACCATTGCGTTTGTAGCCGTTTGTATGCCATAAGATATAACTCCATCTATCATTTTAATGAGGAAAGCCAACCCTGACGTATTTTCCCTCGCATCTTGATGAGCCGAGGCTAACCCTTTCGTGCCCCAGATTTAATCCCCGTCTGCGGCGATCTGGCTTTAAAACGCGCTTGCCCTGTGGGATGAAACAATTTCACGATTGACGAGGCACGGCGCTCTCGGAGCAGATTGATTTTGTTCCCTTGTAAGATATCTCCCTCTATATTAGGTATAGATTACGTTCATAAAGATTTCCATGACTACCTACGGTATTGCAGATCAGATTTATTCGCATGTTTTAGCAGGCTTTTACAGAGTGGTTAACATGAACATAGTATCTAAAATAAGGGTTTTAATTTTTATATACTTTAGTTGCGTAATGTGGATTTTACAATATTAAAAGAAACGTTGTAAACCTATTCACTACCTAACTAGTTTCGTAATGATATCTTATTACGCAATTAGTTTCGTAATGAAGCTTCTATTACGCAACGATTTTCGTAATGTAACTCTTATCACGAAATTGGTTGCGTATTGTGAACCATACATAAATAATATAATGTTATTTATTAATAATAATAACAATAATAAAGTGGGGATTTATTAGGAATTAATCTATAACATAATTAGCTGCGTTTGCAATATCTTCGTCAGAACCCATTTTTCAAAGTTTATTTAATTCACCTAGTACTCGAGTTCTTCTCTTTTAAACAAAAACCTAGCAAATAAATCGTCTATCAAACCATGAATGGTCCGTTACACACACATATCAATCATGTATCAATATAGTGTACTGTTAGTGATTCGTAATACTACATCTAAAATAAAAGTTTACCAAAATAAAAAAGATTTATATTACGTAACTAAAGCAGATAAAATGTTGTACGATATACATATCGTAACTACATATTACAATATTCGATTGGTTATCAAACAGGGCCATGATACGTTACGATATTCGTATCGTAAATTACTATTACTTTCTCCACCACACACGTTTCTAAAAGGAAGAATTAAATGGACATATCAGGGGTCAACCTTAGTAAGCCATAAAAATTCACTTTTGACTTACATGATACTTGAAAAGCCATTAAGATGTTATCCTTCAGAAGCATAATCAAGCAAGTCAGTATTTACTGAAGTGGTCACTAGGGAGCAGCTCTAAGACACCTCTGAAAATAACTTTCAGAATATTCAGAGACCAATTCAAGTAAGCGGCGTTTTTATGTTACTGTGCCGTTGCCTACTGTATAAAGGAAATTAAATTGTTGTGAGATCAATTTTATTTAATCTGCTTTATACTTGCGAACTTCCTGAAGTTGAAACCCGTAAAACATTTCCTCGTCCAGCAAAGCTAATAACTTGCTGTGACATGAAATTTAAAATGCATAAAATGTTCAGTGTAGTAAATTTACAAACATTACAATTAAAATAAATGCGAATTCTGTTTTATAAGAATCCTTGATGACCTGTTTCTATTTATCACAAATGCTGAAATTATTCCTGGTACCACAATAAACATTCACTTTAGCAAAGAACACCACTTCCTATGTAGGTTACATAGAGATTTATAGTCCATATTTTACTCTGATTAACATGAAGTATATAAAAAAACTGACACAAAAATGGGAAACGTGTATCTCGTTGTTATAGAATGCAAATGAGATGAGGGAGTTGTTACATTAACGTCTGAAATATTATTTTACCTTCTCTACTACGCATAGTAAACGGGGGAAGTATTGCATTCCACCCAAAAATTCAAAACCGATATTTCACCGGAAAAGCATGTTTTGTGGCCCCTGAATCCAAATAAAGCATTTTTGGAAACATGTCCATGTGTGTGTCTGTGTAAACATGTCTGCGTAAACATGTCTGTGTACGTGTCTGTCTTGAGTTTTGTTATGGACGCTCTTTAACTACTATGGTCCTTAGCGTCCCATTCTATATTGGACATGAAAGACCGTAAATTTTGCTCAGAGGCCTCTTATCAGGCTTGAGGATCTTTTACGTGCCGTAAATCTACGACACGGGACCACCAGCTTTACTTCCCTTCCAAAGGAAGCCATGCTTAGGAAAAAAATACATCGCCCTCCACCGGGTTTGAAGCCGCGACCTCGGGAACTAGAGGCTAGCACAGTACCACTAGTACACGGAGGAAGAGCATAACTCAAAAACGAAAATTCGGATAAACACCAAACTTGGAATTTGAGTTGAGTATCTTCCAAGGATGCGATGCAAATATTTTCAAGAAAATCCTCCACCCCAACTAGCCTTTACATGAAAAATTTTTCGACATTTTCTAAAAGATGGCTCTAACCATTTGGATATAAATAAGTATATTAAAGATACTTACGTGACAAATAAAATGTATATCTTGAACTTTTTGGAAATAGCCTAGGAAGTCCTCTTCATTCGGAAGGTATTCTGTATATTCTTGTATAACTTGTAAACGTTAAGCGATAGACGAAAACGTACCACACAAAAAATGTATATCTCTTTAAAACACATAATTTATTATTTAAAATAAGTGCTTCTTTGTTGCATAACCGGTTCTAAGATATCCGTTATTAAAGGTTCAAATTGTTCAATACTTGTTCTTTTAAAGTCCTATCGATTTTCAGTTCTTTCTCGCGATTGCATGGAAACAGTATGGAATTTTAAGGCCAGCATATACCGTTCCAATTCTTAAACATTTGATTATCGCTGTTCTCTTTGTATTCATAACGAAATGTGTAATGCGGCTATTTTTGCAAAGGTTTATTTAGATTAAATGTTGTAGATAGAAAAATAAACTTTAGTACGAATAATATATATATACCCACTAATAAAGATAGATAGTAAAGAAAGGCATGTGAAAGTAACACATCAGATTCTTTTCCAAAGGTTAAACGGTTAAGTTTTTGTTTTTTTGCATCAAAAAGTGAATTTCTATGATTTTATAGTATATATGATTTATGCATACATTCCAGCTTGAAGATGATAAAAGATTTTAAAATGTTGGTAAAATTGAATGTGGAGTATCTCCGAAAAGTTAAGACAACCTACTTGAATTTGTTATAAAAATTAAGCGTTCCGATATGTTAATTTTTATATTAAAAGTTTTCACAGATACAAGATTAGTGCTTTCCTATTTATAATCAAACGTATAGTTGGAACATTTATTTATGTATAGTTATAGATAGTTTTGTGTGTGTACTCTGCAGTTGGAATTTTCTACGTCAATTCTAATAAAGCCTGTTTCTCAGTTTTATATTTTATTGACTACTTGGTTTGACCTCTAAACTATCCGAATTCCACTCAAAAGATTAATATGGAGATTTCAGATGAAAATACATATTTTTAGGTCCTCTGAACCTAAAAGGGCTTTACAAAACTGTGTGTTTATGTGTGAATACAAATAAAAAATCCTATGCGTTTCATTCACATTAATTTCTCTAATCACTAACGTTTGTTTTTATATACTATCTACAAGCTATTCCTAAGAAAGCTTATTTTGCTATTTTCTTCATTTTAATTGAAATAAATCTTTGTAGAAATTGTTTCATCACACATTTCGTGTAGGTAAAAGGGGTATAGAGAAAACTGAATCGAAAATGACGTGTTAAAACCGCGACTATATGTATGATCTTAAAGTTGCATCCCTTTCCATTATCGCGAGAAGCAACTGAATAGCAACAGATCTTTAAAAACATTAGGAAATATTGAAAAATTCAAGCTATTAATAACGAATATCTGGAAATGGCTGATGCTAACAAAAAGATTAATGGAAATAAATTTTGTGTTTTAAAGATATATACATTTTTATGTATATCTGTCTCTTATGGTTTAGCCATTATACAATATTATATATAAAAGTCCTTCCCGATTGAAGAGGCCTCCACAACGTATTCCCAAAACTTTAAAATACATTTCATTTTTCATGTAAATATCTTAAGTATATGATATTTTAATCAAAATCATTAGAGCAATTTTTAACAGAATCAAAAATATGGAAATTTTTTTCTGTGTAAAGGGTAGTTTAAGGTGTTTTCTTTTAAATTTTCGTATCACGTCTTTGGAAGATACTGAACTTTAATACTAAGTTTGCTGTTTATCGAACATTTCCTTTTAGAGTTATGCTGTTCACAAACACACAAGTGGATATTTTTCTAAAAGTCTACTACGTATAGTAAGTAGGGGAAGTATTGTATTCCACCCAAAAAATCGATACCAAGATTTCACCGGAAATACATGTTTTGAGATCCCCTTAATCCAAAAAAAGCATTTTTGGAAACGTGTCTGTGTGTCTATGTGTCTGTCTGTGCATGTGTCTGTCTGTGAACAGCATAACTCAGAAACGAACAGTCGGATAAACACCAAACAATATCTAGGTTCAGTATCTTCCAGAGATGCGACACGAAGGTTTTCAACTAAATCCCCCCACCCCAGATTACCCTTTACATGGAACATTTTTCGAACATTTTAATTTTCTCAAAAATGGCTTTAACGATTTTGATTAAAATATCATATGTTTAAGATATTTTCATGACAAATAAAATGTATATCTTGAATTTTCCTGGAACGTCTCCAAAAGTATTCTTCATTGTGAACGACTTTTGCGTAACTGGTAAACCATAAGAGATAGACAAAAGTTTACTACACAAAAAATGTAGATCGCGTTAAAATACACAATTTATGTCATATCCATTTTTTATTGAGTGAAGCATTTTCAGATATTGCTTGTTATTCCCTTAAATTTTTCAATACATTTTCTCAAATGGGAATTCGTTATTCATTTTTTTGTCTTGGATATGCAAAGAGTATTAATTAATCTCTGGCAAAGGGAATGGTGCTGCACCTAGCAACCAGCTATTAAGAGATATGTATGTGCTTAAAGGCAAGTGTATTTCTATATTGCCCTTGTAAATATATATTCCCCTTACATCTACAAGAAAATTAGCAATAAGATAGAGTCTGCAAATGTTTATATCGATTAATGAAGTAGATGAAGAATAAGGGTTTGTAAAAATAGTTTGTACAAGAGTAGAGAAAGTCATGTGAGTGTAACACATCAGATTTTCTTATTCAGGGATCCTCAGAACATTAGTTACTGGTGGAATCTCGATATCTAAACTTTAATTAGGATGCAATACTTCCTCTTACCTACTACCAGAGAAAGTAAAAATCTGATGTGTTGCATTCACACGCCTTTTTCTAATCTTCTACAATCTATTCTTTAAAAAGCTTATTCTTCTTCTATCTGTACAGGCAGAAGAATCACCTTGTATATAAATACTGCAATAAACAAGAGATTATGTGAAGTTGTAATGGATAGTAGTTTTCCCAGGTTGAACTGTCAAAAAATATAAAACACCTTACGCGATTCTTATTTTTTCCTGCATTGGTTTATTTGTAACCAAAACTGACTTAAGAAATACGAATAGTTGTTTCTTATTTTCCATATTGTGTATCATTAAAGAACATATTTCTTAATTTGAAATTATTTCTAATCAAAAATACATCGCGGGTAGAAGAATCACCTTGTATATGAATATTATAATACAGGTTATCCCACTTAAAACGCCAATAAAATAAATGGTTATAACTGGGAATGTATAAGCCAACAAGAAATAAATCTAGTCAGATTTAGTAGTGCAAATTTTGCAATTTGTGTAACAATGTAACAGTGGTTGCTATGGAGTTATGACATTGAGAAGTAAATAAATAAGAGAAATAAAATAAATGATTATAACTCAATAGGAAAATTTATGTAATTGAAACAGCTAACAATTTCTATTAGCTAAAGAGCTACAATTTCAATATATTTCAACATGACAACTATTTGTAGGACGGCAGATTTCGAACGTGTTGTCCATCTGTCTCCAGGTATTCCTCAGCATAGCAACTGTAACTTTTGAATCGCAAGGCGAATTCTGAGTTTCAAATCATCGAGGTCAGACACTGGTGTTCTATAAACTTGATCCTTGAAGAATCCTCATAGAAAAAATCTGATGTGTTACACTCACATGACTTTCTCTACTCTTGTACAATCTATTTTTACAAACGCCTATTCTCCATATGCTTTATGTTAATCGAGATATCGAGATGTCAATCTTATTGCTAATTTTCTTGTAGATGCAAGGGGAATATGGTAGCTTTTAAGCGATGGTCAAATATTTTAACGCTGGTTGCTATGTGTCGAATTCCATTCTCTTTGCAAGTCCAGGACATAAAAAAATGAATAACGAATTTGAGAAAAAGTATAAGTATTGGAAAATTTAAGGGAATAACAAGCAATATCTCGAAAACGGTTCACTCAACAAAAGAAATGTATATAACATAAGTTGTGTATTTTAACGAGATCAACATTTTTTGTGTAGTAAAATTTTGTCTATCTCTTATGGTTTACCAGTTATGCAAAAGTCGTTCACAATGAAGAATACTTTTGGAGACATTCCCAGAAAATTCGAGATATACATTTCATTTCTCATGGCATTATCTTAAACATATGATATTTTAAACAAAATCGTTAGAGCCATTTTTGAGAAAATTAAAATTTTCGAAAAATGTTCCATGTAAAGGGTAGTCTGGGGTGGGGGGATTTTCTTGAAAACCCTCGTGTCGCATCTCTGGAAGATACTGAACCTAAATACCAAGTTTGGTGTTTATCCGACTGTTCGTTTTTGAGTTATGCTGTTCACACACACACACACACACACACACACACAGACACACACACACAGACACACAGACACACACACGGACATGTTTCCAAAAATGCTTTTTTTGGATTCAGGAGGTCTCAAAACATGTATTTCCGGTGAAATCTCGGTATCGAATTTTTGGGTGGAATGCAATACTTCCCCTACTTACTATACGTAGTAGAGAAAGTAAAAAGTCCCAGGGTGATATATCGGGTGACCTTGGTAGCCAAGCGATTGTCTCAGATCCTCTGTCAATCCACTGTCTGGGAAAATTTCATTCAGAAACTTGTGTACCTCCAATGCAAAGTGAGGAGCGCCATATTGCTGATAAATGGTTCCTGCAGGAAGTTGTGGGACGACATACAACTCCAACATATCTAGATAGCTTCGACCAGCCACTGCAGGTTCAGCAAAAAAAGAAGGGACCTATCACAAGATCTTTCATTAAACCGCACCAGACATTAACTTTGGATGCATCGTGTACATGTTGACACACAACGGAAGGATTCTCACTCTCCCAGATTCTGCAATTGTGTCTGTTAACTGTTCCTGATATATGGGAAGTTCACTCGTCAGAGAAACAGATATGATCTAAGTACGAGATGTTTTCATCAGTTTTGTCCAAAACACTGCAACAAAATTTAGCCTCTTATGTTTATCATCGTGCTTGAATTTTCTGTGTGATTTGAATGTTGTATGCTCGAAGACGGAGCCTTTTGCACAACATTGTGAACACTACTGCGAGGAACTAAGGAGTTGTACACTTCCTTTTTAGATTGATATTCTTGGGCTTCTTGTAAAGCAGGTTCGTATGAGTTCAGTGCTCTCTTCAGAAACTCTTTCCTTAGCATGCTTACCACTGCTTGACAACAAGCTTCCTGTTTGCTTCAACTTTGCATCCCAGGGGCCATTATTCTCTTATAGTCAGGAATGGGATCATGCCTTTGGAGGTTGTATTCCCGTCGAAATCGGCGTTGAACATGCTTCACAGACTTTGTTTCTGCTAACCATAGAACACACGAGACTTTCTACTGAACAGTCCACATGCCTAGTTTCACAGAATCAGCAGTTTACTGTTATTTATTTACTTATTTATTTCTCAATGTCACAACTCCGTGGCAACCATTGTTACACAAATTGCAAGATCTGCACTACCAAATCTGACTAAGTTTATTTCTCTTTGGCTTATACATTTCCAGTTATAACTTTCTATTTATTGCTGTTTTGAGTGGGACACCCTGTATATAAGGGATTATGTGAAGTTGTAGTGGGTAGAGAAAGTCATGTATGAATCAACCTTTTATGTTATCGTCTACCTTATATTGTACATAAAAATGAAACGACCTGATAATATTACAAAAACATAATCTTTTCAGAATCTGGTAGTTATGTGATGAAGTCCATTTTTTTAAAAATATGGATTTAGTAACCTTAGTGACCAAGTTCTCCATATCTAAATATAAATGCTGATGTCTTTTTCACTTTGCAGCACACAATGGGCCAACAACTATACGAGCCCCAGTACGGAGAAAGAACTTCTGCATTTGACAAACAATTCCGGCAGCAACTACAACAACAACATCACTACCACTACCACCACTACTACCACGGCGTCCCTTCACAGCTACAGCACATCGTCAGAGTTCCTGTCGGAGTCCTCTCCAGATGACAGCCTAGGCGACTTTGAAGGTAAAGTGACAGTTTCGCTCGGGGTGAAAGCATACCGAAACAAAGAGACCAAGGTTTTCACTTGTAAAATTTGAGAATTCTTCAGAAATACGTTCCGTGAATGTGCGAAAGTAGGCCCTACTTTATACACATAGCGTTCTAAATACCTGCAAATGAGGTGTTTGTGTACATGAAACCGACTAGCGCGTTGTTATTTTTTTAATTTGTTTATTGTCGCTTCAACTAAAGTTATATCGCAACTACTTTAGAATACAAAACATGGTTACAATAAGTAATACAATATTTTAAAACAGTAATAACACAAACAACATTAAATTCTCTAGAAATGTGTTCTATATATTATTGTACAATTTTGTCGATCTCATAAAACTTAAAGTTCTTTGTTGTGCTGAATTTAGGGCATCCGGTAGGCTGTTGGGGGTGCTACATCTTTCTCTGTGTTGTGCATAGCGACGGCAGGCTGTAACGAAATTATGAACTGTTATATTGGATCTGCAGAGGTCGTACTTAGGAGGAGAGCCACGATTGAGAAGATGTTCATGAGTTATAGAAGTATGTCCAATACGTAAGTCGGGTTAATACAACTTGGTCTTTGCGGTTGTAATGATAGTTTGAGGTCTGGTCTCGCAAATGTAGACATCGTGTAATTTGCTTCCAGATGTGGCTTTCCATGTTTGCTTCCATTGACTAATACTTAATTAAGTAATTTAATTGATTAAAACGTTTTGATGAAATTGAGGAAGTCAGAGTGTGGGATTTTTATGTCCTGAGGGGGATGTTTGGTGGCTTCTTTAACTGTCTGATCAGCTGATTCATTTCCCAGAATTCTGTCGTGAGACGCAGTCCAGATAAATGATACTGATTAGTGTTTGGTTGTACAGTTTTTTAAGTTATTTAACAGTATCTTGAGGGACTGAGGTTTGTTGAAAGGCTGTTAAGGCACTCAAAGAATCAGAATATATTATGACATTATGTAGGTTATCTTTTTAAGTATACATTCCAATGAAAGTTGAATTGCGAACAGTTCGCAGGAATACATAGAAAGATAGTTGGGTAGACTATATTGTACAGTGTAATCAGAGAATACCGCTGCACATCCATCATGACCGTTAAGTCTGGATCCATTTGAAGATCCGAGTGTATGTTGAATAAAGTGCACACAATTCATTAAACAGGCGTTTATAAGAAACACCATCCGTTAATGATTTTCCTTGTTTAGCCAGTGATGTGTCAATAAAGGGGTATGCGTGTCTCCATGGTATATAATCTGAGTTTATGAAACAAGGGAACATATTAGGCATAGTAATGTTAAATTCCTTGAGGTAAGCTGAGAGAGAGTTGGAAAATCTGAAGGTGATGCCGATTCTATGACATTTTCTATATTGTTGGTGGAAAATATAATATAAGTGTGAACTAGAGATGATGGTCTCGTTGCAATACGTGTTGCATATAATAAACATAGGATTTTCCTTCTCATTTGCAGTGGAGGACGATAGCTTCAATTGGTAAACTCTCTATGGAGCTGGTGTGAAAGGCTCTTAAAGCAAACATCAATGCTGAAGACTGGACTGAATCTAAAATTTCAAGAGCTATGGGACTTGTTGTATTGTAAACTATAGATCCGTAGTCCAGTTTAGATTGTATGGTAGATTTATAAGTCCATAGTAACACACTAGAAGTCAGGAGTTTTAAGATGAGGAATCCAGATAAGTTTAAGGTCGAAAAGTACACAAAGAATGTGAACTGCAATGGCTACAGGGATTTCATGTTTATCGATGATAAGATTTGGATTTGGTAAGTTTTTGCAACCCTTAGAGAAGGCTATACACTTACTTTTTGATGGGGCGAAATTAAAACCTATGAGGTAGTTCCAGTTTAAGAGTTGTTGTAAGCATTCTTAGGTAATATTTGTGTTATTTCAATTGTCTTTGCAAAGTAAGGTGTGATCATCAGCAAATAGTAGACCTTTAACTAGATATTTAATGAAGAAAAAGGCATTATTGATGGCAACAAAGAATAACGTTACACTTATCTAAGTTTGAACCCTGAGGAACTCCATTTTCCAGGGAATAACACTGGGAGAAACGACCGTCGGCTCTGACTTTGAAGCGCCTGTTTTGAAGGAAGTTGTTTATGAAAGCTAACATTCTTCCTCTTATTTGGTACGTCTGTAATATGCAGGGGATATGGGATCGCGATACTGTGTTGTAGGCCCTGTTTATATCAAGGATAACTAGAATTACGTATTAATTGTTGGTGAAAGCAATGCAGATTTCACATTCTAGAATGATAAGTTTGTCAAGATTTGAATGGCCTTGTCGGAAAAGACTTTGAACTTTGTAAAAAAAATTATTACTCTCAAGATGCCGTCGAAATCATTTATCGATGACTCTTTCCATAAGTTTACATATGGTACAAATTAGAGAAATAAGACAAAAGTTCTCAAGTAAAGCATGACGTTTTTGAGTTTAGGGTACAGTGATTGATATATTCCATTGATCTGGGAAACATTTATTGACCCAAAGGTGATTGTATATATGTAGAAGATACGTTAAATCATTTTAGACATTTGCTTAATAAATTCTTAGGGGATGTTGTCCAATCCAAGGCTCTTACTGTTACAATGTTTAAGGGGATCTTGAAGTTCTGCCAAAGTAAAGATGTCGTTGAAAACTTGGTCGGTATCAAAGAATAATGAAGTGTCCAAGTTTTATAAGTCATGTTTCTGTTTATTAAATACTTGGCAACATTTGAAGTTGCTAGATATTTCAGAGAAGGTGGAAGAGGGGGTATCAACAATTTACTGAGGCTCAGTTATAGGAATTGTGGAGTCAGCAGAATGAAGATGTGATATAACCCGTGGTCGACGAGTTGTACAGATAGCTTGTATTTTGTAATACATCTCTGTCTGAGAAATCTTTTGATGAGAGTGATGCATGTGAACTATGAGTCTTTCTTACTTATTTTAATTTTTCTATGAGCAGCCACGCGGAGGCGTTGGAATTCTGGTTTGGTTTCCTTATTGGGGTGTCCTTTATATCGATAGTAGGTTCTGTGGTTTTGTTTAAGTATTGTTTGTTAGTTTTCGTTCCACCATGGAGCTGGTCGTGGCCGAGAGGATGATGACTACTGGAAATGCATAATCTGTTGGTGATGACATCAGCGAATGTGGTAACTATTGAGTTAATATTTGTTTGAGAAAATTCGTCAGTTTGAGGTAGTTTCTCCAAGGAAGCTTCAACTACCCCCCTGAATCGAGATCAGTCTGCTTTATACAGGTTCCAGTGTGAGGCTCGTATACTCTGAGGAGGAATATATTAACAAATAACTGGAAAGTGATCACTACCCATAGGATGTGAGTGCGCCTGCCAGTGTAGTAGTGGAGCTACGTCAGCGCTACATAAGGTTACATTTATGTTGCTGTTTATGAGCTTCGTCAAACTGAGTTGGGGACGATGAATTTAAAATTACCAAATCGAATGTGTTGATGAGAGACTCGACAATTTCACCTCGTTGGTTGGAAGTTCGACAACTTCTTATGGCTGTTGAAATCGATAAGTAAAATGAATGGTCTTGGTAACTGTTGGATAAGATTAGCGAGGGAGAAGGATCATTGTTTATGCTGTTGGGCAGGTATAGATTGCAGACAGGTAATTCTGAGATCAGGTACAAGGAGATTGCCACCGCTTCATATAGGGTAATCAAAGGTATTCTTTTATAGTAATGCAATTTGGTGCTTCGATACTACAGTTTGATCTTTGGATGGTCCACTTTGTGCCCCTTTTGATTAGCTTAGCGTTTGGTTAGGAAAAATAGTATTAGAATTCGTGTTGGATACCTTGGGTTAGTTGTGCAGTCCAGCCGATTCGCATCAATTAAGACACTCCTGCAATGGTTTGCTGCCTGTATATTATTTCTGGTTAATTCTCGTGTAACTAGAGTTGCAATAACACTGATGCACTTAATTGAGAACGAAGAAGTTGTGTAACAAGTAAAATTTTAAACAGAAGATAACCTAATAATGCTTTATTTGGTCATGGCCTACTGTATTCCGCGCGTTGTTGTCGTCGTCGTCACATGTATGTTATTTCTGGAATACATTAGTTCTGAATGAAAACCTGGATATTCTGTTTTTATTTTCATTGCTTGTTTACTATACAGTCATGCAGCTTTTGGGCTTTACAGAGCACAGACACACACTTTAAAAGTGTAATTAGGGATGCTCAATATTAAAATTGTTAATTTCTACAAATATCAACTATATAATTTTGGTAAACTTTTTATCACAGATTTTTTCAGTATAATTATAAAATTATTTTTATGGTCCTATGTACCTAACTTTGCAAGGAAATAATTTTAAAAATGATAATTGTGTCTCGTGTGAAATGTACATGCAGTAAAAATTTGGAAATTTTTTACTTTTAAATTTTGCATATTATTCTTCGAATGTAATCCCTTACAAACAAAGTTTATATTTTGTGTAACATTGCTTTTCCTTTAAAAAGTAATAAATAAGCCTACGAAAATTGTAGGCTACTTTCAAGTTTCAAAAACTACCCGCTGTTGACATCAAGCGCATAAGTCATTTTCCATCTTCGTCTCTATTATTACTCCGTTATTTCTCCGTCCCCCTCCTCATATTCCGCTAGCTCCTTGGAACTAACTAGTAATTTACTTAACCGAGCGATACTCGCGCTTAAACAATGACGTCACTGATTCAAATTGGTTAGTGAGAAGACCGAATAAATTTGATCACACGGCATAATATTAAAGTGTGCACTTAGGTTTCAATTTCAATCATTAACACAAAAAATAGTTTTATTACCCATGAACACGCACTGTTCTTCTCTAGGCGTGTCCACATGAATCCTTCTTACTTTCTCTAGCACTTGTCTATAGTATATAAAGCAATTAGAAATTTGATATCGATATTTTACCGCAAATGAAGTATTGAAGTATTGAATACAAAAATATTTTTTAGAAAAATATGTGTGTGCGTGCGTGTCAGAATTGGTATTTAAGTCCAGCATATTTCGAGTATGCTATATGAAGATTTTCAACAAAACGTTGCTCCCAACCTAAACTACCCTTTGCATGGATCAGTTTTCTCGTTATTTTTTTTTCAAAATGACTAACTATTTTGATTAAAATATCATAAGTTTAATAAATACGCATGACAAAGATAAAAAAACATATCTTTAATGACCTGTGAAATCATTCTGAATGAAGGAAAACTGCTAAGCCACATCAGATAAACAAAACCTAACTACACGAAAACCTAGATCTCGCTAAAACACACCTTTTATGTCAAATAATGTTTGTGACCTTGGACATTTCCGAGATATTCGTTGTTATTGGTTATTTTCCAATATGTTGCAGTTTTTGAGGTGTTAACTCTCTGTTCTTTAGTTTCTCGTAAGTGTTTTGAACTTCAATGCTAGCATATAGCTACCCACTTTTTAAAGATTTGACTATCGTTTCAGCCTCCCTTATCCCCCTTTTACCTACAACATGAACTGTAATGAATCTGTTTCTCCAAAAGTTTATCTCAGTGAATATGGAGTAGACGAAAAGTAAACTTTTGTAAGAATAGCTTGTAGAAACCAGATAAAAATAAGCAATGTGGGTAATGAAAGTCATGCAAATGTACTTCTATAGAAGTACTATAGTGCGTGTTATGTTTGATTGTTGCAGACGGCCAGCAGAGCTGCTCTAGTTCCCTGGATGTCTCTCCCCAGGGTGACGAGTATCGCTGTTTCGACCTCAGTGATTCGGATTCCTTGTCTGACGACGGTAACGCCCTGCAACACCGCGGTGGCATCGTGAACCCTAACTACCCCGGCTTCCAGCATCTTGCACATCGCCTCCAGGACCACGACGACGAGGAGGACGATAGTGAAGCCGAACGCGACCAGGACAACAATAATAACGACGTTGACAGCATCAACCACCTGGACAGCGTCGAGAACTTCCAGAAGGCATTCTACGACAAGCCCAAGTTTAACATTCCCGTGGACGAGGAGGAAGAAGACTCTGTAGTGCCGGATGTCGAGAAGGACCTGAACGTACATTATAGTAGTATAGAGAGTGGTGAAGTGGTGGTCGCGGACTTGGTGGACGTATCCTCTTCCGAAAACCAGGTGTCGGATCCCGAGAGCGAGGACGCCGAGGAGGTTCTAGCTAGCGACATGGCTGCTGTCGCACTACAGTCAGGGGGCGGTACCGGTGGCAAGATGTCTGATGCGTTCCTTTCGGGCGCCAAAGAGGAGCTGCTCGTGGCCGGGGACTCGAACAGAGTGCTAGAGGAGTGGGAGGATCGCGTCGAGAAGTTCAGCAAGGAGGAACAGACGGCGGGGGAGAAGGAGAAGGACGAAGATTCCGTCGTTCCTCGCAAGAAGGAGAAGATGGAGATCAACTACAACGTCAAGAAGAACAGTACCACAGCAACAGCAGCCGCAACCGCTGCCTCCAACCCACCGCCCCCGCAACAGCAGTCAGGGGCAGTCCTGAGGCGGCGGAGCAGCGAGTCCTCTTCAACTGGCTCCTCTAGGTCAGGCGGGCGTGCCGCAGATCTCGCCAATAGGCGATCCGTCCCGGCCGCGAATCGGGACAAGAAAAGGTCTTCCACGGAAATACTTGGTGAGTACCTAAGTCTGCTCTATGGCAGTCCATTCCACATATGCAGTGTGTGTTATCATTGGCAGCACAAACTGAAACAGTTGGAAATGTAGGATGCCCCACTTAAAATACCGATAAAAGAAAGTATGTCTATAGCTGTTAAATGAAGAATTAAATTTGACAATCAATGGCGATGCCAAGCTGGCTCTCAAACTATCCAGATAATTCTCAGTACACCATTAATGATATTTTGAATCACAACATGTACTCTGTGGGGTCAACCAATGGTGTTCAACACACTTGAATTGATTTCCTTTGCCTTTTGAATTCCGTCTTACCATTAGAAATGGTTTTATTTAAATGCTTGCCAATTTTCGGCAATAAGTTGGTACGTTTTCACAGGGGAGTAGGATTATTATTTGAGAACTGAATTTACGATTAAATGCATGTTGTACAGAGCTTGTTTCTCCTAATCAGAGAGGTACGTGCTTTTCTGCTCAAACATCGACAGTTACAAAATTATCATTTTATTAATTTATTTATTTCTCAATTACAGTATCCAAGACAGCCATTGTTACACAAAATACAAGGTCTACATTAACACACTTAGGTACATTTTTTATTTTATTTTTCTTTGGCTAATATATTTTAAATTAAAATAATTGTTTTTATCGGAGTTATTTTTGACGTGGTTCCAAAATTTCACCACAAATGCACATTTTGAGGTACAGAAACATGTCTCTCTGTCCTAGAACACCATACCCACCTGAAAATTGAAAACATCTGATAAATACCAAATATACTTTAATCAGACACTGTTTAAGCATATTAGGACTGATTTCCAATAAAATTCTCCATCCGAAACTATCCTTTATTGGTTAAATGTCCGTTGTTTCACAGTTTCTCAAAAATAACGACGATTTTGATAGAAACACCAAATGTTTAGCATGTTTATGACAAATAAAATGTTGATTTTGAATTTTTAATGTATAGTCTAAGAGATCATCTTCATTCTGAAGCAATGTATAATTTTGTATTACTGGGATATCATGCATGGGCAAAACTTCATTACTGGAAAAGCGTAGAGGTCATTAAGACACGCAATTTATATCAAATAATTTCACGCGTTAACCATTTTCCAAATATGCTATGTTTTATATATACAATTTTCCAAGCACGTTATGTAGCGAACATGTTTCAAAGTTTGTGATTCTTATTTTTTTCTTTTATTCGCAAGGGCTCCGTACCACGAATTAATTCTGTTTCCGCATGCTGAAACTAGGCGCATTTTTTCCTAATTTAAAATCATTTCTGGTAAAACTATATAGTGAATAGCGTAACGTGGATAGAATAATCAATTTTTGTATGAATTCTATAATACATAATGCATGTACAGAGCTTTTCCTTCGCACTGTGGCCACTGATCGGCGGTTCGCGCGTCGATCCCCGCAGCTCAGACTCCGGTGAAACAGTTATAATATCCCTGTAACTGCCTCACGTTCTCATAATTACAATTAACAACGATAATAAGCACATACCTTATCATAGAAGATGTTGAAAATGTTTTTCTTCTCTATCTACATATTTCAAGCATCCTCTCAATAAATTTTCATTCACACTCGAGAGTTCAGTACCCAAAATTGAGTGAATTTCTTGTGTGATGTTTTCTTTTAGTTTTTACAATGTATGGGGATTTGTTGTATATACCTTATTTTTCATGTTATATCAGAGTAAATGTCTGTAATTATATTTTGCGAAATAATAGGGTAATTGACCCACGCTTAATATTCTTCTTTGAAGAAGCTTGGTTCCATTTATATATAAATGTTTCGTCCCAAAATAACATATATTGGAGCACAAAGAAGCCCGATTTTACACACGAGAATCCCTTGCTTGAATGCGAAAATTGGTGCGCAGTAAATGCATACAGAATAACAGGATCTATATCTTTTAACAAACAGAGGTATAGGAATGCTTCACATCATTTTTGAAGAGCTGACCGATTTGAATATCAGTCTGGAGTTTACCAAACAAGATTTTACCACCTAGCATACAGCGGATGAGTTATTAAATTTAATTCGGGAAACTTTTGAAGATACGGTAATTAGTAACGTATTATGGCCCTTATGATTTCCTGATTTAATTGTAGTTGATTTTTGTCTATAGAAGAACTTGAAAATTAAGGTGCGTGCAATAAATCCCATACATTTAAATAACTAAAAGAAAACATCAGGGAAGAAATTCATTCAATTTCAGATATTGAACTCTCGAGTGTGAATGAAAATTTGCGGAGAAGATGCCAGAAATATGTAAATAGAGAAGGATTTCCAACATCTATTATGATAAGGTACATGTTTATTATCATTGTAACTGTAAATATGAGAACGTGAGGTGGTTACGGGGATATAACTGTTTCATTGAGAGTCTGAAATGCGGCGGCCGGCGCGCGAAAAACCGTGCGGTGGCCAGTGTGAAGAAAGCACTGTGTGTAAACTGTGTTGGGCAGGGAAAGGCATGTATTTATTATACGTGGTACAACACAGCTGATATTCTTCTGACGAGAGACGTGTATGATTTAACTTTCAGACTGCATCCATCCTGTATGTTTCGGATATAGCTCCACCTCTCGGCAATGTCCAGTTGAGTAAACAAAGTTCAAGTTCCGATCAGTTCTAGTGATGGAGAAAGCATACAATGTTTATAACAATGTATGCTTTCATAAGGATCATGTATGCGGCTCATAACCAATATATTCCAGCCTTTTCATAGATAGCTTGTTTGCATACCCATAATTGGGATTATACTTCTCTGATTCTGTTATATATTTTTTCAATCCTTTACATTTTGTGTTATTCATTTTAATTTTTAGCATTCATTGAAAACAGTTAGTAGGGTTTTACAATAGGAATAATAATAATAATAATAATAATAATAATAATAATAATAATAATAATAATAATAATAATAATAATGTAGGCTTTAGTCCTTAGAGTTGATATTTATTCTACTTTTCGTTTATGAGATATGCTGTTCACAAACACACACACACACATGCTTTTTTTTTCTAAAACTGTTTCTTTTTCCGCTAAAGCGTGCACCCTGGTGAAATCTCAATATAGAATTTTTGGGTGAAATGCAGTACTTCGTCTATCTACTATAACTATGTGCTAGTTAAAGTAAAATGGGTTAAAATTAGTTTATAAAAATTATAAGTTAGCCTATATTTTGTATTGGGTTCTGAAACGTAAATATCCAAATCTTTGTTTACATATACCACATGTAGAGTTGTAGGTATATTTAGATATTAAAAATGATGTAAGGGGTAGGTATATTTCGAAGTTGTAAGCAAGCTACAATTTTGTCGGGTCTCATTGAATGAGTTTACAAAAGTTTGTCCACATACTTCAAGTGGTATATACATGTGCGTGTGCGTGCGTGTGTGTGTGTGTGTGCGTGTGTGTGTGTGTGTGTGTGTGTGTGTGTTTTAAAGGGAAGGTGGTAATATTACGGATGTTTTTGAAAGTTTTAGTGTTATTTACCGGGTTCTAAAACAAAGTACCCAAAGTTCTGTCTAGATCACACCAAGAATACTCCCTATTATCGGCATTCAACTAAATACAATACAAATATGAAAACCCCCAATATCATAATTTTATAAGCCTCCCTCTATAACTCTTAAGGGTGCAATGCGATGAAATGTCGTCTATATTCTAAATACAATACCTAAAGTATCTGATGTGATGCATTCACATGACTTCTCTACCCTCTATCTTAATTAGTGGGTACACAAACTATTCTTACTAAAGTTTATTTTTCTATCTATTACATTTTAATCCAAATATACCTTTGGAGAAATAGCTATATTACACATTTCGTTATAGATACAAAACGAACGACGATAGTCGAATGTCTAACTAAACGCCATATCTAAAATGTCGTACTGACATTTGACAGTACTTTTAAGAGAATGACCAAGAAATAAACAATTCGAACCTTTTTTCTAACCGATATCTCAGAAACATCTTATGCCACAAAAACATATTTGAAATAAATTGTGTTTTAAATACCTCTATATTTTTTGTGTAGTACATTTTCGTTTATTGCTTAATGTTTAGCAGTTATACAAGATTATACATAAGTCCCTCCGAATGAACAGAACTTCATAGACTATTCTCCGAAAATTCGAGATATACATTTTGTCATATAAATATCTTTAATGTATGGTATTTAATCAAAATTATTAGAGATATCTTTTAGAAAGTAAAAAGTTTCAAAATTATTCCGAGTAAAGGCTAGTTTAGGGTGAGGGATTTTGTTGCAAATCTTCATGTCGCATCTTTGGAAGATATTGAACCTAAACACCAAATTTGGTATTTATCCGACTTTTGTTTTTGAGTTATGCTGTTTACAAACACACAGACACACATACAGACATGAAAAATACCAAAATTACCTTTCCAAAAATACCTTACTTGGATCCAGGGCGCCTCAAAACAGGTATTTCCGGTGAAATCTCGTTATAGAATTTTTGGGTGGAATGCATGTGCTGTGTGTGTGGGTGTGTCTGTATATGTGGGTGGGTGTGTATGTATGTAGGTGTGGGTGTGAGCGTGGGTGTAGATGTGTACAGCTTAACTCAAAACCGAAGCGTTAGTTAAATACCAAATTTAAGTTCAGCATCTTCCAAGAATGTGACACTAACATTTTCAGGAACCCCTTACCTTAAACTACCCTTTTCATAGAAAAGTTTTCGAAGATTTTTATTTCCTCAAAAAAGCACCTAACGATTTTTATTAAAATACCATATGTTTAAGATATTTTCATGACAAATGAGATGCATAACTTGAATTTTCTGAGAATAGCCTCTAAAGGCGTCTTCATTCTGAATGACCTTTAGATAATTGATAAACCGTAAGTTATAGACTATACAAATATTGCAGGTGTCGTTAAAACGTAATTTATGTCAAAATACATTTCTTTTAGTAAACCATATCTGAAATATTTCTTGTTATAGGTTAGAATTTTCAAATGTTTATACTTTTCTCAAATGGGAAGTCGTTATACCTTTTTACTTTCTCTACTACGTATAGTAAGTAGGGGAAGTATTGCATTCCACCCAAAAATTCGATACCGAGATTTCACCGGAAATACATGTTTTGAGACCTCCTGAATCCAAAAAAAGCATTTTTGGAAACATGTCCGTGTGTGTGTCTGTGTGTGTGTGTGTCTGTGTGTGTGTGTGTGTGTGTCTGTGAACAGCATAACTAAAAAACGAACAGTCGGATAAACACCAAACTTGGTATTTAGGTTCAGTATCTTCCAGAGATGCGACACGAAGCTTTTCAAGAAAATCCCCCCACCCCAGACTACCCTTTACATGGAGCATTTTTCGAAAATTTTAATTTTCTCAAAAATGGCTCTAACGATTTTGATTAAAATATCATGTTTAAGATAATGTCATGAGAAATGAAATGTATATCTCGAATTTTCTGGGAATGTCTCCAAAAGTATTCTTCATTGTGAACGACTTTTGCATAACTGGTAAACCATAAGAGATAGACAAAATTGTACTACACAAAAAATGTAGATCTCGTTAAAATACACAACTTATGTCATATACATTTCTTTTGTTGAGTGAACCGTTTTCGAGATATTGCTTGTTATTCCCTTAAATTTTCCAATACTTATACTTTTTCTCAAATTCGTTATTCATTTTTTTAGGTCCTGGACTTGCAAAGAGAATGGAATGCGCCGCATAGCAACCAGCGTTAAAATATTTGACCATCGCTTAAAAGCTACCATATTCCCCTTGCATCTACAGAAAGTTAGCAATAAGATTGACATCTCGATATCTCGATTAACATAAAGCATATGGAGAATAGGCGTTTGTAAAAATAGATTGTACAAGAGTAGAGAAAGTCATGTGAGTGTAACACATCAGATTTTTTTAGTTTGTCTATTACGTACATAGTAGGTATAGAAGGTATTGTATTCCACCCTAGAATTCGATACCTAGATTCACCGGAATTACATGTTTTGAACATCTCTGAATAAAAAGAAAGCATTTTCAGAAAAAGCTCCGGTTGCAAACGCATCTGTGTTCCAAACTATCCTTTACATGGATCATTTTTCGAAATGTATTATTTTCTATAAATGACTCTAATAATTTTTATTAAAATACCATATATTAAAGATATATGACAAACTAATAGTCTGTGTAGTGTGGCAGTATCTCCTTGAATCCGTTGTTTTGTGGTTGTTTTTAAATGCCCTTTGCTCGCGGCTTACCTTGCTGCATCCTCCACGTTGGCTCCAGATGTTCGCAGTGTGCTGGTTCTCTGCATTTTTATCCTCGGCTAGCTGCAGTAATTTTTAAACTATGTGGGAGCATGGACTTATCCTTGGTAAAGGAAGCGTAGATCTCGGGTGGTGGTAAAAGGAGAAATAGACGTGCTTTGGTTACGAAAAGACGACACTGCAGTTTCATTTATTTAGTTACTCCTCGTAGTACACAACACTGATATTGCCGCCGTTAAAACACTGTCCACCGCTGTTGAAACACGGCGCGGATATGACGCGAAGTTTACATATGCTTCTTATATCTCTTTACGCGTAGCGGTTCTTATGTGTGTTTCGAAAACTGTCTTCATTCACTTTTGGCGCGATATCTCTCAAACATCCTGCAGCATCTCTCCCTGCCTGTAGTTTAGCAAAATGTTCCCTGACCAAATGACAAATGACCAAATGCCTCGATTTGTTCCTAACACATCCATTTATAGTCGCAGGCTTCTGGGGCTGCTTCCTTTTCTATTTGTCCATTTTTAGCGCCACTCAACGCGTCTCACTATTTCATATAAACTTACAGGGATCTCATTGATCCAAGTTTAACATAAATCGCGGCTTTTCCTAAATTCACCGTTAAGCTTGTTGTCTCTCTCACTTGGTCACGGCGAATTATCGTATAAAGGAACAAAGACTCTACACCCGCGCTGTATGAACAATGCCCCTGCGACCAGAGAGACATCGTAAAACTAGACTTTCTGCCTTCGAAGACACTTTTCTTGTAGCTAAGGCATTTCGTCGTGGACAGTATTTTAACATAGCGCTTAAATTATTTACATTAAACAATTTATAACTCCTCTAATATTAGTAACCTAAATACATACATGTCGTTAAATCACCCTTCTTAAACTATACAAGCAGTAGAAGAAAAAGATATGTAAATAGTATGATTTAACATCAATAAAAAGTAATAAATCAAATTATCTATAATTACATTTCTCGGGCTCGGCCTAGAGTTGCCGTTTCAGTAGTCCTCCTTATTCGGATAGAATTTTGTACAATTTTGTATAATTGATAAACGTTAAGCAATAAACGAAAACGTACTGCACAAAAATTATAGATATCTTTAAAACACACAATTTATTTCAAATAACTTTTTTGTGCAGCCGGCATTATCGAGATATCCGTTATTAATGCTACTATCTGTTCAATACTTTTTTCATTTTTTAAGTCCCGTCGACTTTCAGTTGTTTCTCACGATTACTTTGAAACAGTACGGAATTTTAAGGCCGGCATATAACATCCAGTTATTAAACGTTTGACTATCCCTGTTCCCTTTGTACCCTAACGAAATGTGTAATATAGCTATCTCTAAAAATATTTTTTATTTCGATTAAAATCAAGTAGATAGAAAATCAAACTTTCGTAAGAATTATTTGTATACCCACTAATAAACGATAGAGGGTAGAGAAAGTTATGTGAATATAACATAAGTTTTTTTCCTGGTCATACAAAGAGAATGGCCAAAGGGACCAGCTCTTAAAAGATATTCCCCTATTCCACTTCTGCCTACAAGGAAATATGTAATAAAACCAGTTTTACAAGTCTTTATCTCAATTACAGGAAGTAGAGAGAAAGTTTTTTTAGGAATAGTTTGTTGAAGAAAGGGTAGACAAAGTCATGTGAATGTAACACATTCTAGGAAGTGGTTCAGAAATAACAGTATAAAATGGCATATACAGTACCATTTTATAAACAGGTTTCGAATATAACTATTGTACCTACAAGGATAAGATATATGTATATCAAATTAAAGAGAGAATTCCAGTTTATAATGCTGCGCAAAAAACTAATAATGTCATTCTTTGTCTTAATCAATCAATCTCCCCTTAAGACAGGCTTAAGCCGACCTGTGCAGTTGTTCTCTGTTACAAATTAGTAGAAAAGAGAAACATTTTATTGGCGTCCATGCTATTAAAGCCAAGCATAATACTTAGCCATAATTATTTCACTGGGCTCTTGTTTTCTTGCGCTCCCTGCCTTTGCAACTGAACACAGAGTAGAAATGTGCCCGGCAGTGATTCATGGTATTCCGTCTGGTGGTCGCGATATGATTGTGCTCTTTGCTGATAATTGAGGAGGGTGGTAGGGTAATTGTATCCATTTAGTGGCAGATGAATCCTTCAGAGACCACATGAGAACACCGTTGTAACAACTTATTTATCT
This sequence comes from Deroplatys truncata, assembly GCA_030765065.1. Lineage (NCBI taxonomy): Eukaryota > Metazoa > Arthropoda > Insecta > Mantodea > Mantidae > Deroplatys > Deroplatys truncata. The sequence goes on from CM060984.1 coordinate 156,849,509, forward strand.
GCGGTTTAATGTTTGCCTGCACAAGCAACAGCTTTACATTGAAAATGAGCTGTCAGGCAAATTGTTAGGATATTATCATATTGAAACCGGTTTGTATTTTATCTCCTTGCTTAATTCGCGTTGAAACCTAAAAGAAATCTAATCTTCTGGGTAGATTTAAGGGGAAGCTTCTTCTTCTTCTTCTTTAGAGAAGAACCCTCTTCTTTGGAGGACCTTGTATACCCCTCCCCAAGGACTTGCAAGTCTTGTCAATAGCCTGTCGAGGAGGAAGTAAACTTTTGGATCGTACCATATTCTGGATGTGCGATCAGCTTAGCAACCGAGGAAAATCGTGAAAAATCCTCCGGTCAGGTTGGTCAGTACCGCGGCTTTGAACACGGCACCTCCCAAAAAATGCGAGTCGTACACGTTACCGCGGCGCCAACTCGCTCGGTTTCAGGGGCAACTAGCTGGCGAAAATCACCAACAAATAACAGTTTCGGCTTTTTATGCAGTCTTGTTGATTAGAATTTCTTCTTTAAATTATTGCATGTTTTATCATTAGGCACAATACTTGTACTTTACACACACACACATATATATATATACATATATATATATATATTAACTAGTAATGCCTCTGCCACCTTTCTGTGAATCCTGCACCACTTCAGAAAACAATCTGATGTGTTACACCCACATGACTTTTTCTACTCCTGTACAAACTATTTTTAAAAACGCTTATTCTCCATCTACTTTATCTTAATCGAAATTAACATTTGCAGAAACTTATTGCTAATTTTCTTGTAGGTGGATGGGGAATATGGTACGCTTTAAGCGATAGTCAAATATTTTAAGAACTGGTAGCTATGTGGAGTATTCCATTCTCTTTGCATGTCCAGGTCAATAAAAAAACGAATAACGAATTCCCATTTGAGAAAAAAATATTGAAACATTCAAACAAGGAATATCTCGGAAATGGTTCACTCCACAAAAAAAATGTATATGACATAAATTGTGTGTTTTAACGAGGTCTACATTTTCTGTGTACAAACATTTTGTCTATCTCTTACGATTTACCAGTTATGCAAAAGCCATTAAGATTGAAGAGGATTTTGGGCAGATTCCCAGAAAAGTCAAGATATACATTCTATTTGTCATGAAAATATTCTAAATATCTGATATTTTAATCAAAATCGTTAGCGCCATTTTTGAGAAAATCAAAATTTTCGAAAAATGTTCCATGTAAAGGGTAGTCTGGGGTGGAGTTTTTCTTGATAATCTTCGTGTCGCATCTTTGAAATATGCTGAACCTAAAATACCAAGTTTGATATTTAACCGACTTTTCGATTTTGAGTTATACTGTCCACAGACACACTCCTTATACTTTCTGTACTCCTGCATAAACTATTTTTACAAGCGCTTATTCTACGTCTACTTCATGTTAATCGAGTTAAACATTTGCAGAAACTATCCTATGACTAATTTTCTCGTACGTGCAAGGGGAATATGCTAGGCTTTAAGCGATAGTCAAATCTTTTAAGAGCTGGTCGCTATGTGGCGCATTGCATTAACTTTGCATATCCAGACATACAAAAAACGAATAACGAATTCCCTTTTGAAAAAAAAGCTGAGTATTGGAAAATTCAAACAAATAACAAGGAATGTCTCGAAAATTGTTCACTCCACAAAAACGTATATGACATAAATTGTGTCTTTTAACGAGATCTGCATTTTTTTGTGTAGAAACATTTTGTCTATCTCTTACGGTTTACCAGTTATGCAAAAGCCATTAAGAATGAAGAGGGTTTTTGGGGACATTCCCAGACAATTCAAGATATACATTTCATTTGTCATGAAAATATGATAAATATATGATATTTTAATCAAAATCGAGTGTCATTTTTGAAAAAATCAAAATTTTCAAAATACGTTCCATGTAAAGAGTAGTCGGGGTGAGGGGATTTCTTGAAAATCTATGTGTCGCATCTTTGAAAAATGCTGAACCTAAATACCAAGTTTGGTATTTATCCGTTTTTGAGTCATGCTGTTTACAGACACACACATACACACATGGACCTTTTTCCAAAAATGATTTTTTTTTTAATTCAGGAGACCTCAATTTCCGTGAAATATAATTCCGGTGAACATCTCGTGGGTGGAATGCAATACTTCCGCTACTTGATATACGTAGTAGAGAAAATAAAAAGTCATGATTCATATACGCTTTGGAATAGAGAGATAAAACTTTAGTCCAATTTTAGGGGAAGGTTTGCTCTACAAATTGGTAAGACTGTTAAATATGGCAGCTTCAACCTTTTTCTATGAAATACATTTTCTGATATAAATATGTTTTCTCAGAAACTATTGACGAAAGCTACACTAAATTTTAGGATCATAAAAAAAACTTAAGTGCTGTTGCGGATCTACTTTTGTGGTAAAAACAGCTGATTATTTTCTAAAAAATTAATTGCTAACAATTTTAATCAAGAGATGGCATAATTAAGAAAATAATCCTATCTTCCTCTATAAATAAACTGGTTGGACAAAAGTACGTCCGTAAATTTAGGAGACATGCATATATAGCCTGTAAAAAATTTTAATCTCATATCTTAAATATCTTTTGAGATAATGGGTAATAATTTAGCATATTTAACGTTAGCGGGATAGAGATTTTAATCTGCCCTTAAGGTATTTTATTATATAATTTCTATTTGTATGAAGTAAAATGGCAGTTTTATAAAATAAAAAGCAATCTAATTAAGTCGCCATACTTTACTGTGGGTTAACAAGACAAATTGTTTTGTTGAATGTCATTTTGAATAACTGAAAGGTTTAGATTGTTCATAGAAACAACAATCTTTATTATCAGAGTTCTGGGAAACTAAAATAAATACATGCTCAATAATTTAAATAAATATTTTAATGATTATAATCGGTTTACATCCGACCTTATTAATTAGTCTGTTCAGTAATTACACATTTTATGTTTTTACTCAATTACTTCCCTCAGTTAAGGACAGTAGTATAGACAGTATCACAAAGCAGTTCACAAAATTTACAAATGCCAATGAATTAAAGCATTCAAGAATACAAACATATTAATAAAGTTAAAAAAATAAAGTATATAATAATTCTTTTAAAACATTATGTATGATTGATATGATATATGATAACTAAATCCCTGAATTTATGTTTTTGTTGACCTTCTATTTCTCTGATTATTGATGCTAGGGAATTTTTATTAACAGGGATTTATTACAAAACTGATGCTTCTTCTATGCCATATCACATAATTTATCGGTAGAGATCTTACATAACTTTTCCCTAGAGCAATAGCTTTCACTTTTTGTTTTCTGTATTGCTCTACTGCGTAATTTTTACTCCGTATAGAATTGTATCCCAACCAATAATCGATTCGAAGGTTTCACTGGAAATGTGTTTTAAGACCTCCTGGAACCCAAAAAACATTTTTAGAAAAAACATCGGTGTGTGTGTGTCTTTAAACAGCATAACTCAAAAATAAACTTATTATATGAAGTTCTGTATCTTCCAAAGATACGGCACGATATTTAAGAAAATCCTCCAATCCAACTTTAGATGCAATATTTTTCTTTATTTTTTATTCTCTCCAAAATATTTCTACGATTTTTATTAAAATACTTTAAGATAATTTCATAACAAAATATATATCTTGAATTTTAAGGGAATAACCTATAAAGTCCTGTTCATTCTGAACCAGTTTTGTGTAATTGGTAAACCGTAAGTGATAGACCAAAACGTACTACATAAAAAATGTAGACATCGTTAAATCATACAACTCATACCAGATAAAACTTGTTGTAGCGTTCACCATTTCCAAGATATTCTTTGTTATTGTTTTGAACTTTCAGATATACTTTTTCAAACGGTAAATCGGCATTCCCTTTTTCTCGTGGCCATGCAAAAAGCATGAAATTTTAAACCCATCAGGTAGCGACTCGCTTTTTAAAAATCTGACTATCGCTTTACCTGTTATATTTTTCTTATACCTGCAACGAAATGTAGAAATGTTTTGAATATTACAGTAGGCTCATTAGATCTCAGAATGAATGTTTCCGGTGAAATCTCGATATCGAATTTGTTTTGCGTAAAATTGAGGGGTAACGCCTCTCCCTATCATTAGAATACAGTACTATCTCGTATTATATGTAGACTTAACTTATTTGAGCTTTGAGGTACTGATAAATAGCTTTCGTTATGAGTTTAGTTACGTCCATGAAAAAACTCAGTTTTGGCACTACGCTGTGCAAACCAAAATTCCCGGTCCAGGCTTAGTGGAAATTTTAGGAGGCTATGAATGGAAAACAAAAACAGGGAGGTAATGACGGGTAATGTGCAAGTAATCCAAGCTGATGGGTATTGGAATGGGATTACTACGAGCTCTAATGGCCTATATAAATGTTTCATAATGGAGCCACTAGCCTGTACAGTGTTTTGTTTGCTGATGCATCAGCCATCCAGGCAGCGTTTTAACGACCTATCTCTACAACGTTACTTATCACCTTATGTAGAAGATGCATCGGTTTCACCGTATTTTTATGAACTGCTTTCGTAGATATGAGATGACTATCGCGTCTTTTCATTATGGGTACTGCAGAAGATGTCTTATAAGTCCATAAAAATGTAATATATGTAAATCTTATGCATTAAAATGTAAATACTAACCAAACTAATGAAAAATGAGCAATTTCACGGCAGAAAATTGAATTTGTACTTTTAGTATCTTTTCTTACATTAATTTTCTTTCTCGTATTACATTATTTATTGGAAGTTTAGCCTGAATTTCTCTTTTAGACCAGACCGGCATTTTGTAGTCGCAACAGAATATTTTTCCCCCGGAGTACTTCCAATTCATGAACAGCTTATGGATTTGGATTTTAGATTTCAGGTCCCTCATCCTAACTTATTACCATCTCGCCTCTTAGGGAAGACTAAGGTAAAAGTAATTTTTATCCCCAATGTGTTAATGTTTTCTAATAATGTTAAGAGCCATTAACCAGCGTAGACTTTCAAGAAAGCAAAAACAAATGAGTTTTATTTATGGACGCTCTTTAATTGCTGTGATCCTTGGTCCTTAGTGTCCCATTCTATATTGAGCGTGAAAGGCCAGTAATTTTACTCAGAGGCCTCTTTATCATGCTTGAGGTTCTTTTATGTGCCGTAAATCTACGACACGGGACCACCGGCTTCACTTCCCTTTCAAAGGAAGCCATTCTAAAGTATTTTACACCCGAAAAAAATCCATCGCCCTCCGCCGGGTTTGAACCCGCGACCTCGGGAACTAGAGGCTAGCATGGTAACCACTACACCACGGAGGACGACTAAGAAAGCAAAGAAAGCTCATGCGTCACGGCTTTCTCTTCCCATTACAAGTTTACATAATGCTTATATATTGTGAGTTAGTCCGCTCTTTCTCTACTCACTATTTGGTTTGTCCTATACGTAGCCTCTCAAATCGCAAGCACCCTTTTCAACCTCTTCTCTCTTCCGATCGCTCGCTAACGTGTCGAACTCAGGACTTTCCTTACCTCCTCGCGCAGACAACTTCTGCCTAACCGCACGCTCAAGAACTTGCTGAGGAACAACAGAAAAGAGATGAATCGAGCATAGCAGGACCAGAGATCAGCCTTCCATTTATTCCCAAGAGTTGTATTCTCGATACTTCACACTGAACCGCAAATGCTTCTACCCACGTCCCGATAGGAGCCCCGTACAGTTCGATAAGCTAAGAGTAAGTCTCCCTCCCTCTCTCGAACCAACTATAGCGCTAACTAGCAACGAAGTCACGCCCTAACGGGGCAAGTAGTCAAAGGCACTTGCTGCACTATTATAGCATTCAAATAAAGAGCTATTTTTCTGTTCAGATTACGTTGCTCAAAGTCAAGCTTTTGTTACAAATAATTCCGAATTAAGTTTTATGGGCTTATAACATGCACTGTATAGAAAACAAAACACAACCATTCGCACATGATGAGTCAATTACTAATGAACATGCGAAAAAAAGAAGAATCACTTAAGGCGCTTTATGGATGGCATATAACAATTTAACATCGGAAAACTTATGGATGTAATAATGAATAGTTTGAAAACGACTAATGTTACAAAAAAGTTATGAGCTACATACATGTATATTTTAATGCTCTCAGCATGCTTCATGCAGAAAGTTTTTTCTATCTCTTATGGTTTACCAATTATACATCAGACAAAATTAAACATAGCAAGCTATAAAAGATTTTGCAGAAACTAATATTTTCGGCCACATAACCTTTAAACCATCAAAATGGTATTACAAAATTGTATTCCATATATAGCAGAGTTCCATCTCATACAATTGCCTTTTAATTCCGTGCAGGGATCCCGCTACATGTGGACACAAAGCGTGAATAGATAGACTAGTTTAATGGTTTGAAAGCCCGGAACAGGCGTAAAACCCTTTAAATTATGAAATACTTTCCTAGCATATTATCCATTATGTGATGTTTTTATGACTCTTATTCTCTACAAAGAAGCTCTCTTTTAAATATATCACAACTTTTGTGATATATTGTTTTTATTATAATACCTTTCAAAACTAAAATTTATATTTTTTGTAAATCATATCGTTAATATTTGACTTTTCCAAATATTTTTGCTAATAACACTCCATCATAGTCGCTGTTAGAAATAACATTTCTCTTTAATAGATACACCGATTTATTTATTTATGTATAAAATCAGGTAGACAATACAAGATGCCTTATCCACCTTGTCTACACCGAAGCCGATGGTTTATTGTGCGGTATCTCTCCCAGTTGTATTAAATTCAGCCAACTTCTTCTCTTACAGAGCTTTAAGAATCCTTCAACTAGTGTAAACCAATTATAGGTTAAGAATTAAGTTTTGTTCCACACTCTGTTAAAATTGGCTTACTTAAAAATTAAAAACGGTACGGAGAACTCATTTGCTGTTTTTCACACTACGTGTTTAATAACAATATTTCACAATATACAATCACAGTATTTCACAATAGTATAAGTACACAAATTAAATAATAGCAATAATAATAATAATATTTGTTTCATATTACCTCGCGATTGAGTATTTTACGTTTATAAATCCTTTCGCAAAGAAGAAACAATAGTTATTTTGGTTTAGCACAATTTAATTTTCACAGTATATTAAACACAATTTTGAAGACGACAAAACAATATAATACTCAGTTACTCGTATTTATAAAGTAGTAAAGAGCACAACATACATTCCATTGTTTAATCGAAATAGGGCAATTTCTACATAGTATAAAACAAAACACATTAAACAGCTGCTTGTATAAACAGCTGCTTGTATAAAAATTTCAACCCTCCCTACAGTTAGTTCGTGTACACTTTTCTTTAGAATTTACGTAAATTAACTATTATTGTTTTTTAAAAAATTACTGAAACCCCTATTAACCAGTATCTTACTCATAAAATACATAAACACTAAACATAACGTAGATCAAGGGATACAACCTCGAAAATTGTCGAAAATTCCGAAAAATATTATTTTATGCAGCAATAAATTTTCACGCTTTTGAGAAGGGTGGTTATACAATGGTGCAGGTGCTAAAAGCATTAAAAATGCCAGCCAATACAGGATTACAGTTTTTCAGTCTACTTAAAAATAATATATTCTCTTTATTTTCTTTTCAGTGATCCTTATCACCTTGCGGTGCAAACCTTTCCCAGTTACTTTGAAAATTTCACCATGGAGTCTAATATGATGATGATAATAATAATAATAATAATAATAATAATAGTAATATTTATCTGGAAATCTTAAATAAAGTAAAAATGACAAGGTACATTCCTTTAGAAATAAATTTTATTAGGTAATTATAAAGGTAAAAATCAAGGAGTGGGTGTATAGTATAGATTTGTTTTCTAAAGTACCTAATTCATATTTTATTTGCAAATTATTTGATGAATTTATAAGACAAACACTTTTGGAGCACAAAATTGAGATTTGGTTCCAACATTTTCAAAAATGCACCGCAAATAGAATTTTATTTAGATATTACAAAACAAGACATTTTTTTTCTCAGGAAGTACTCAAGGAATTGATTATGAAAAATTGGACGTTTCTTATAAAATATGTTACAAATATCTGGTTTAAAAACCAAGAAAATAGTTGCTTAAGAAATTCAGAATTCAGAATTTGAAATTTGACAAGTTGGCCCCCTTCGGATGAACAGTTGAGTAATGAAAATACGCCACTACCAACTCAGGTTAGTCATTACTAAGGCTGTGGTAATTAGAGTGATCTTAGTTGAAAACCTTGATAAACTCTGAGATATTAAACACTGTTGTGATAATTCAGAAATCTGGGACGTTCTATAGAAATAGTAAAATTCACTTTCAAGAGTGTGTTCGTACTCTGTAAGGCCAAGAAAACAAAACTAATAGCAATTATAACAATAGTTATGTAAACGTTCTCACTTGTCTGTAACTTTAATTATTATTAAATCACAAGTTATTAAAGGTAATGTACGAGTATCTGCGACAACCGGCAAAAACTGTAAATATTTTCGATATTTTAATACATTTTTATTACACTTATAACTTTTTCCTTCTTGCTACACCATTGGTTTCTTAATATCAACAATTTTAAAGCCACAAATGGCTATTTTATTTACCTTTAGGTAAAACATTGCACTGAGCTTTAAACTCCATTTTTCTCAATTATTTCTTTTTAGCATTTTCCCTATTCATAATGCCCCTTGGACCACAGTTAACTTATTTGCCTGAAATTTACAAAACTTCAAAAATTATGGATTTAAAAATTGTTATGCACTTACTTAAAAGTTTTAAATACCTCAGCTGAAATTGTTTTCCATAACTCACATTGAGTTTGTATTCAATAACATGAATACAAAAATGTTTTCTTCTCTTAAACTAATTAAACTAAGAAATTTCTATATAATAGTTTCTTTATGTTTATATACTAAGCTCAAATTAAAAGTTTGGGATCGATACGATAAACCGTAGAGTCCAAGGAGCATTTCATATTAACATATCAAAAATGATTAAGTATGAATACAAAAATCTGATGTGTTACACTCACATGACTTTCTCTACTCTTGTACAAACTATTTTTACAAACGCTTATTCTCCATATGCTTTATGTTAATCGAGATGTTAATCTTATTAATTTTTTGTAGATGCAAGGGGAATACGGTAGGCTTTAAGCGATAGTAAATATTTTAAGAACTGATTGCTATGTGGAGTATTCCATTCCCTTTGCATTACCAGGACAAACAAATTAATAACGAATTTGAGAAAAAGTATAAGTATTGGAAAATTTAAGGGAATAACAAGCAATATCTCAAATGGTTCACTCAACAAAAAAAGTATATGACATAAATTGTGTATTTTAACGTGATCTACATTTTTGCGTAGTAAACTTTTGTCTATCTCTTATGGTTTACCAGTCATGCAAACGTCGTTCACAATGAAGAATACTTTTGGAGACATTCTCAGAAAGTTGAAGATATACATTTTATTTGTCATGAAATTATCTTAAACATATGATATTTTAATCAAAAACGTTAGAGCCATGTTTGAGAAAATTAAAATTTTTGAAAAATGCTCCATGTAAAGGGTAATCTGGGTTGGGGGGATTTTCTTGAAAACCTTCGTGTCGCATCTCTGGAAGATACTGAACCTAAATACCAAGTTTGGTGTTTATCCGACTGTTCGTTTCTGAGTTATGCTGTTCACAGACAGGCACACAGACACACACACACAGACACACACGGACATGTTTCCAAAAATGCTTTTTTTTGGATTCAGGGGTCTCAAAACATATATTTCCGGTGAAATCTCGGTATCGAATTTTTGGGTGTAATACAATACTTCCCCTACTTACTATACGTAGTAGAAAAAGTAAAAATTAATAAACAACGATGTGACATAGCTTGTTAAAATTTTGTGTGAATATATGTTTTAGTTCTGATGATAAAATTCAAAGCAATTAAAAGAAAACAGTGAATTTTTCGATTTTCATAGATACATTACCTTAGGCTTCTACTGGCATTTAAAGCATATATTTCTTGTGTAGTTTTAATACTTAGCCTAATGTTGCCGAATTTTCTGTGTTAAATGTGCCTTAGTTCAAACTATAAAGGGAAGAGGTACACACGTTCCTTAACACGCCATGCAATAATTAATTTTCAGGTGGCTTTGACGTGTACAACATAGAGACGGCCATGCCCAAGATCGATCTCGATGCTATTGAATCTCACTTGCGAGCTGCTCGAGAAGAGGAACGCAGGGTGAGTCCAATTTTTATAACCGCACTACGATTTATCGCTAATGCCTTTCAGAAAGTGTGTTCCCACAATTAGTCTGTCAGCTCTCAAGGTGCACTTACTCCATAAAATGGAAAATAACAGAAAGATCTATCTAGATTTTAAAATCCCCTGTATCACTTTGGGTAAAATATTTCGGTCTGAACCTACTTGTTTCAGATTTATTTTGCTTTTAGTACATCACTAGTATCCATGCAAACTATATTTCTGTAGCTAATCTCCATTTTTCTGCACAATATTGAAAATGGTAAACAAAGATGCTCAAATTACGCACAAAAAATACCTTCTGTGTTACATTCACATTACTTTCTCCACCCACTCTTCCACCAACTATTTTTATGAAACCTTATTCTTCTATCTACTCCATACTAATAGAGATAAATGAGCAGAAGTAGTTTCATACGAAGCTGAAGCGATAATCAAATATTTAAAAAGCGTGTAGCTTTGAAATTCCTTCCTGTTCATGACACAAAAAACAGGTGAGCTTTCAAAAAGTATAAAGTATTTCTAAATTCAAACCAATAAAAACAAATATATAGGAAGCGGTTAATCAAGTGCTAAAAAACATATTTCACAAAAATTGTGTGTTTTAACGATGTTACTAAGCTTTTGTCCATTTCTTATGGCTTAACCTTATACCAAATTATACAAATTCATTCCGAATAAAGGAGACTCCCAGGAAATTCATGATATACATTTTTATTTGTCATACAAACATCATAAACATTTTGTATTTTAATCAAAATTTTTGCAGTCATTTTTTAGAAAATCCAAAGTAACGAAAAATATTCCTTATAAACGAAACATTTCTAGAAAATCCTCGTATCACATTCTTGGAAGATGCTGAACTTGAATACCAACTTTGGTATTTATCCCAAATTTCGTTTTTGAGCTATGCTGTTCACATACATATATACACAAGGACTTTCTTCTAAATATGTTTTTACTGATTCAACGGACCTCAAAACATATATTTTATAGGGTTTTAGTTATAAAGGTACTGAAATGGAAATGAAAAGAGAAGTAAGAAAAGGATTAACTATGGAAAGAGCTAGGGTACTCGTGTTTAAATTAACAAGATATGAGCTTACAAAATAAGAATCGGGTAAATTGAAAGAAATCACAACTAGTATGGTCTAAAAATAAATATGGATAAGACTAACCATACGATAATTGGAAATGAAGTAAAATGCTTAATTTTAAGAAACAGGAGAAATTATTAAAGGTTATGTTATGTTTAATACGAATACTTAGGTGTTAACATTAGAAAAGCTGATCCAGTGATCCACATAAACTTGAAATGGAGAGAATTGCAAAACGAAGATAAATGATAAAATAGAATATTATGCAATAAACACATTTTAAAACAAGTGTGTAATATACACATATGTAAAACATAAGATAGGTGTGTGAACAATTATGGAGCATAAGAGAATAAGTTTGGTTAAGGTCTCACTATTCTGCACCGTGGTGCTGTGATCTAGAGTATGAAGCTCTTCTTCCGAGCCAGGATTGTACCCAGATTCGATTCCACCCATGGGGGTGCGGTATAGGACAGTGCCCACTCAGCATCGTGAGGAAAGTAAGGAGCTGCGATAGGCAGCGGTCCTGACCCCGTGAGTCAACTTTCCGGCTGGGGGATGCGTGATACACATCACTCTCCGTGAGGCCGGCAGTCGGGTTGGCAGGCCCAGGTCCCGCGAGGGCTGTAGGGCTACAGGAAAAGTTTTATTTATTAAATTCTCAACTACACTCTACAGAAATGAATTTCCTAAAAGATATCTTCCATGTTCATAATTAGATAAAATTTAAAACGAAGAAATTGGGATAAGGAAGAATTACCAAAATGCAATAATTAATTTTATCTATTGTGAAACAATTAATTTTATCCATTGCTAGCAACTAACTTGGTATGGATATGTTCGACGGATGGAGAATGGATATCTCCAGCAGGAAGAGGTAGAAGTGCAAGGGTTACATGGATGAAGTTATCAAAGAAATGCCACATAGAGGATTGAAAGACAAGGTAACGTGGGGAAGAGTAATTTGGGCACAAGAAGAAACATCAGCACTGTAAGCCGGATAATAATAATAATATATTTAAGGATTGATATGGAAAATAGTGGCTTAGGAGATAAAAGGCAGGGTGAACCCGCTAATAAAGGCTTTGGAAGGTTAAGATTTGAAGATATGAAGACACAAATTGTTTTGTGAACTAATAGAGAAAAGATCACCAATGTTCTTGACTCAATGAAAAACAGTTGGAAAGATAAAAGTATATAGACAATACAAATAAAGAGGAAGAGGGGGGTGATTGCGTGCTTAAGAACGTGGGTGTGGACATTTAAAGGTCAAAGAAGAGGATACATGCAACGCAAACGTCGGTTATATAGGAAAAACTAGTTTTAGAACATATTAATAGTGTACGAATGTAAACAAACTGAGATATGGAGAACAGAAGTTTAAGCAAAAAAAATCTGTGATACATTCACATGACTTTCTCTACGCTCTATCTTTATTAGTGGATATACAAATTATTCTTACTAAAGCTTATTCTTCCATCTACTACATTTGATCCAAATATACCTTTGCAAAATAGCAACATTACACATTTCGTTATAAATACAAAGAGAACAGCGATAGTCAAATGTTTAAGAACTGGATGCCATATGCTGATCTTAAAATTCCATACTGTTTCCATGCAATCGCGAGAAATAACTGAATGTTGGAAGGACTACACAGTGACCAAGAAATGAAGAATTCGAACCATTAATAACGGATATCTCAGAAATTGCTTATACCACAAAAAAACGTATTTGAAATAAATTGTGTGTTCTAAAGAGATCTACATTTTTGTGTAGTACGTTTTCATCTATCGCTTAACTTTTACCAGTTACACAAGATTATATAAAATTCCTTCTGAATGAAAAGGACTTCAAAGGCTATTTCCAGAAAATTCAACATATACATTTTATTTGTCATGTAAATATCCCTTAATATATGGTATTTTAACCAATATCGTTAGGGCCATTTTTTAGAAAATCAAAACTTTCGAAAAATGTTCCCTGTAAAGGGTGGTTGGGGTGGGGCGATGTTTGGTATTTACCCAACTTTTCGTTTTTGAGTTATGATGTTCACAGACAGCCACTCACACAGACATATTTCCAAAAATTCTTTATTTGGATTCAGGTGGCCTCCAAACATGTATTTCCGGTGAAATCTCGGTAACGAATTTTTTGGTTGAATGCAAAACTTCCCCTACTTACTATTTGTAGTAGAGAAAGTGAAAAACTGATGTAACTTTCTCTACTCTTGTACAAACTATTTTACAAACGCCTCCATCTAATTCATGTTAATCGAAATAAACATTTGCAGAAATTATCTTATTGCTAATTTCCTTGTGGGTGCAAGGGGAATATGTAAATGCAGTAGACTTTAAGTGACAGTCAAAGAGCTGGTCGCTATGTGGAACGTGTCTTTGCTTGTAGGACATTAAAAAAAATCGAATAACGAATTTCCATTTGAGAAAAGTAAAAATATTGAAAAAGTCATACAAATAACAAGGAATATCTCGGAAATGGTTCACTCGACAAAAAATGTGTATGGGACATAAATTGTGTGTTTTAATCAGATCTACATTTTTTGCTTAGTAAACTTTTGTTTACTTCTTAGGGTTTACCACTTATGCAAAATTCATTCAGAATGAAGAGGATTTTTGGGACATTCCAGAAAATTCAAGGTATTAAGTTCATTTGTCATGAAAATATCTCAAACATATGGTATTTTAATCAAAATCGTTAAAGCGATCAAAATTTTCGAAACTGTTCCATGCAAAGAGTAGTTTGGGATGGCGAATTTTATTGAAAATCTTCGTGTAGCATCTTTGGAAGGTACTAAATCTAAACACCCAAGTTTGGTGTTTATTCGATTTTTCGTTCTGTTCACAGTTATGCTGTTCACAGACACACACACGAACATGTTTTCAAAAATGCTTTATTTGGATTCAGGGCGTCTCAAAACATGTATCTCCGGTGAAATTCAGTATGGAATTTTTGGGTGGAATGCAATACTTCTCCTACTTACTATATACAGTAGGGAAACTAAAAAATTGCTTGTATTGCTTTATAATAAAATGAACTAATACTTCAAAGCGTATTTTTGACAAAAATTGTAAACACATAGGCCAATAGGTACTTATTCAAAGTAGAAGACAAATGGAAATGGCAGGCAAAAGAGGAAGTTATATTTAAAATAATATGCATTTGTGCATATATGAATCATATTATGTCCACAATTATTGTAAGACACAGTAATATGAAATACAGATGGATATCTGCTCTGAATAAGTGTCCAGGTCCAATTTCAGTGAGCAGCCTAATCCTTTGAAGGTAATTGCTTAGTACTTAAATGAATATAAAAATAAGATACCTGTTTTATAAGAATAATAATTTCACCCATTTTCAGAGTATTAATTTTTTAAAATGTTGTAAAACCCATTTCATTCCCTTTAGTTATTTGTTAAATTGATATAGTATCAAACATAAAGCCAAATTGTTTTCTTGGAATGAGCATGGGATCATACTAAAAAAATCTTATGTTCCACATTACATGAATTTCTCTACCCACTATCGTTTAATTTTATCTCTCTTCCGCAAACTATTACTAAAGAAGTTTATTTCTCTATCAAGTTCATGTTAATGGAAATAAACATTTGCAGACATGGTTTCAAGTACAAGGGGGATACATAACGGTAACGTGATTGTTAAATATTTAAAAATCAGATCGCTAAAAGCATGTTTTTAAATTGACATCACGAGAAACAAAGGAATGACAACTTAGCAGTTCAAAATTTGTATGATAATGCAACGGTTGATAAAAGGAGAGAGCCCAAATATAACTACCCTTTAATGTCACGACATAGCTCCTAGAGTTATTGAGGGGAAGGACAGTGGAGCGATTAGTACACAGTAAAATTTCAAACTCCACTTATAATTTATTATGAAGTGAATTGACAACACTTCAGTCTTACATTGCTTTGAGGGTTACCCAATGCCTTGCTGATGAACGCAGAATGCCAGGTTTGACAACACGTTCTAAGGCCGGGGCCGAAAATTAACGATGCATGCATCGCGTACTAGTTTCTAAGTTCTTAAACGCCAAAAATAACGACATGACTATCCACTCCCGGCAAACTTAGAGCAACCGAGCCAAACTCGGGTAAAAGTGCAGCCAAGAGGCATGTTGGATATCGGTTTTATTCAAGTTACACAAAGAAAAGAAGATTTGAGGAGCTTTAGGAGTAATTCCAAAATTGTATTAATTTACGAAGCTGCCTTGCAAATAACAAATAACTGCAGAAGAGAAGAACTCTGTATATCTCTTTGTGTATTTTATAAGTTTATGCTGATTTCATGTTAACATTGATCAACAAGTCATCACCAATATTATGAAACAACTCTACTTTTACAAGATTGCCATAACATTTATTTCCTAAAGTTAAATATCTTTCCCAATATTGTTTCGCATTTGGAATATGAAAATGTGAATAAACTAATAAATAATTATTCCCATACGCCACATCAAACTATTGGAAAGTTCAAGCCAATAGCATAAAATACCTCCGAAATAATTACAGCCACAAAAAGTTTCACATAAATTGTGTGTTTTGTAATCATATCTATATTTTTTCGTGCAATACGTTTTCGTGCATACCGTATGGTTTACCACATGTATAAAATTATGATAAGAATCATTCAGAATGAAAAGGTCTTCACAGGTTATTCCAGAAAATTCAGGATATTAATTGCATTAGTCATGCAAACATCTTAAACCTATGCTATTTTAATTAAAATTGCTACATTATTGTGAAATAAATAATTACCTAACAAAAATGTTCTAAACCAAGGTTAGTTTACCGTAGAGATTTTTTAATAAACTTTCTTTTCGCGTCTTTAGAAGATACTGAACTTAAGTACCAAGTTTTGGATTTTTCCGATTTTTTTAGTTGTTGTTTTAATTATGTTGTTCGCAGAAGATACTTGCACGCACTTTTTTTCTAAACTTTTTTGGTGTTTGGTGGAACTCAAAACGTATATTTCCGGTGAAACCTCATATCAATTTTTGGGTGAAATATAATGCTTCCCTTTACTTATGTGATCGTAGGTGTATTTTTGTAGAGAAAATACAAATAGAATGAGGTTTACTACATACAGAATGTTTCAAAAATAGAGGACATAATTTCAGTTATGCACTACCCGTATGTAGACAATAAAAAGTCCATTACAACATGTGTCTGGAAATACTTGTTTCTAAGTTATGATTTCAAAACAGTGATATTCACCGGAACGTATTTCTCAGCGCAAGTAGGTTTCTTTATAGAAGACGTTCAAAGTGTCCACCTCCTGCTTGAATACAGACCTCACATCAACGTGTCATGCCCGTGCGAACACGACCGCAAATTACAGGAGTATTGCGTATTTCCTCACAACCTGCCACAGTTCCATTCTGGAGGTATTCCGTATCAGGCACCGAAGACGTACACGCCAACGCTTTTAAATGGCCCCACAAGTAGAAATCGACAGGGTTTAAATCAGGTGAGCGTGGTGGCCAAGCAAGTGGGCCACCTCTACCTATCCATCGATCAGGAAACCTTCGATACAAGTACCGGCGAACGGTATGACTGAAGTGTGCATGAGCGCCATCATGCAAGAAGTGAGCTTGTTAACGAAAGCTCAGTGAGGTATTTTCATACACATGAGGTACGGTGTTTTCCACGAAGTTTGTGTACGCCCGTCCCGCAAGTTTGTTTACAAAAACATGGGGTCCAACTAACCGAGCACCAATGACACCGGTCCACTGGTGATGAGATGGAACAATTGTATGTGGGTTTTCATATGCCCATACATGCTGATTGTGGAAATGTGTAATACCATCTCGTGTGAACTGTGCTTCATCTGTAGTTAATACTAAAGCAGGAAAGCTCGGATTTGTAGAACACTGCTGCACGAACCACTGGCAGAACATCAATCGAGCAGAGTAATCTGCTGGTGACAGGGCCTGTACACGTTGCAAATGAAGAATCATACATGCTCTCGCAACAGTCTCCAGACAGTCCTATGAGGAACATTCACTTGCAACGCTAATCTTCGTGTACTGATAAAAGGAGTCGTGTACACAGAATCCCCTCTTCTACATCTGGAGTTATAGTTCTTGATCGTCCCCTCCCCAAAACAGGAGACGTAAACTTCCCATGCGCGCATGGAGACCTTCAAATGTCTTCCTATCTGGACATCTTAGCTGTGCGTTTCTCTCTTGGTACAAACGACAAGCTAGCTCAGCATTGCCGTCCACCTTACCGTATATGAAGTGCATTTCTTCAGCTCCTAATTTGAGTACGTTTCGCTCAGTCGAACGCCAAACACAACGCGCCCTTCACCTCAGAACGAACTGTCAGTGTCCTGTTAATATCTTCTCTCACGCAACTACCTGCGGGAAGAAAAACGTTTCGGTGCATATCACTGTTTTGAAGACCATAACTCAGAAACCAAGTATTTCTGGACATATGTTCTAATGGATTTGTTTTATTGTCTACATGGGGAATGCTTACCTGAATTTATGCCCTCTATTTTTGAAACATTCTGTATATCATGCTAACAGAATCTGCAGCTTTGCTCAACTTACTTCGTTAAATAAGAGCGAGAGTGAGAAGGAGACAGACAGAGAATAACACACACATATATATTATATATATATATATATATTATATAGAGAGAGATGAAGAGATGAAAGAAAGGGAGAAGTAAAGACTGGAAGAGAATCTAACAGACATCTATCTCTCTAAATATATATCTATTTGTCTGTGTCATTTTCTCTCCCAGTCTTTACTTCTCCCTTTCTTTCTCCTTTTCATCTTTCGCTCTTTCTCACTCTCTTTCTTACAGACTCTCTGCCACACTCGTCTTGACCCCCTCCCTTTCCTTCTCTCTGTGTATATCCTGGCATTTTTACAACGTAATAAAATTGTCTTTCCTTTAATTTTAATGGCGGAGGAGGACTGATATTACGTTTGCCAGTTGTTTACTTCATTTAGCCCTGACCTCTTTGAGACAGGTGCATTGATAACACAAGATAGTTAACAAAGACTTTGCAAGAAAATACTGTTTCCCAATACGAGTAAAACTTTAATGGCCACATGGTCATTTAGCGGCATAGAACTACCTATATTAAATCTTTATGGTTTCTTTCTCACCATTTTTATTAACAGCCGCCGTGTGTACTTACAGCATATAAGGTCCCAGTGATTAGGAATAGGTTTAAGAATTAGAAGCGGAGGAGGATTTCAGTACTGCGGCCAAGGCTAAGTCTATTGGGTCTACTAAACCTCGGAAGGAAAGGATGAAACGAGAGAGTACGAAAGGCAGCCGGATCTGATGACGGCAGGCGCAGCGCTGTAGGTCCCTAACATTTCCAGATTGAGCATATCCGGCCGCCCCTTCAATGTCCGCCGCTATCCTCACCAACAGATTTGTGCAGAAGGTTACATAGAAACACTTCTCTCCTCAAAGCACATGCATCGCGTAAGCAGCACGTTGCCATTACAATCCACCGGATCTAACCCTATCGTCCTCCGTGGTGTAGTGGTTACCATGCTAGCCTCTAGTTCCCGAGGTCGTGGATTCAAACCCGGCGGAGGGCGATGAATTTTTGGGGCGTAAAAATACTTAGCATGGCTTCCTTCGGAAGGGAAGTAAAGCCGGTGGTTCCGTGTCGTAGATTTACGGCACGCAAAAGATCCTCAAGCCTGATAAAGAGGCCTCTGGGTAAAATTATTGTCTTAGAATGGGACTCTAAGGACCAAAGCAGTTAAAGAGCGTCCATAAACAATAATAAATAAAAATAAGTATCTAACCCTGCTACCCTGCCAGATAAAATGAAACGAACTATGGAGGAAGTTAGGGACAGGAAAATTCGAAGCAGTATACAATTCATCATAGCATAATGATTACAAACAAAAATGAAAATATTCCTACGGTAAACTCTTGCTGCTAATCCGCATGTCTTACAGAAAAACTAATCTTTTCTGTAGAGTTTCTTTCAGGTCTTTATAGGTTAATGTTAAAATAGGCAATAATATATTTCTTTTATAAGCATCAGGAGTGAAGAATACAGAAAATCAAACGGAGCACACTTTACTTCGGGAACAACTACTTACTAGGTATTCTGGCTAGAATGACTCTGGATCAGACAGCAAAACGTTACAAGTTTTCTGAGTTTGGTTGAAAGTAGTTGCAGTCGGAATGAAACCGCGACGCTATAAACTTGGCAACATGATGTTTGCGCAGAGAAAAGCAATTGTCTTCTCTATATTTAGTGCAATGGCCACATTGGAGGCGCCCGACGGGCGTCCCCCGACTTCTCTCTACGGCAGTCGCCGGAGAACAGATCAATGAGCCTTTCAAAATGCATGAATCATCCGCGTAACAATCGATACTATTCCACCTGCACAGAACCTTCATTAAAACTCAATGACTGCGCTGGAAAGTGCTGAAATAGCACAACTTACTCTAATGGTCGGCATAGTAGTCTTGTTTGGATCTTTAAAACCCCCGCAGGGCAAGTAGAGGAAACGAAGGAGTCGATAGATGCCAGAGGTCGACAACCGCCTGCCCAGTGGGCGAAACAAACCCGCAAAGCACTAAAGCGAGAAGAATTAACCTTAGTAACCAGATGTATAGGTGAGGGAATAACATCTATGGCTAGTGTTGGGAGGCCGGGCTTCAAATTCCTTAGAGAGAATAATTAGAAATAAAAATATGATACAGGAAGGCCATTACACAACTAAGGCCAGTGGTCAGACAACACAGTGACTACGCATTACAGAAACAAATCTACGATACCAAAAGTCCGCCATCAACGTAAAGCAATAGCAAACGTTTAAAAGGATGGCAAAGAAGATGTCTATGGTCATTTCTTAGCAAACATTACTCACCCAATTGACACGGGAAGGCCACTATTCAACTGAGGCCATCTATCAATAAAATTCTCCAACAAAATAGTACTAGAAGGGATCATGCAATTGAGTTCATCTATGAGCAAAATTACTCTACCAGATGGTACAGGAAAGCGACCTTGCGACTGAGGTCATCTATCAACACAACTATCCACCCAAGGCGGCTATACAGCATATATCATTACAAAATAGCTACCAGATGATACAGGATGGCGACAATTACTCTGAGATCATCTCATCAGTAAAATTATTCAACTTGATGACATAGAAAGCGATTATGCGACTGAGCCTATCTGTCAGCAAAATTACTTAACCAGGTAGAACAAGAAGGTGACTATGCAGCTAAAGTATTGTTTCATAAAACTTATCCAATCAGGCACAGCAAGATGACATGCAGCTGAGACCATCTATCAGCAAAGTTATCCAACCAGATGGCATAAGAAGGCGACTGTGTGACTTACATCTTCTATTAACGCAATTAACTAACCAGGTAGAAGGGGAACTTAACTAATGTATATGGCCTTATCTATTAGCAAAATTATCTACCAGATAATACAAGAAGGTTATAATATAACACAGTTCATCAGAAAAGTTATCCAACCCGATGCTCAGGAAGACGACTACTCAACTGAGATCATTTATCAACAGAATTATCCACTAGATGGACAGGACACGACTATGCAGTTGAGGCCATCTGTTAACAAAATTTATCAATCAGAGACAAAGAAGAACTGTCACCATCTATCGGCAAAATTACCCAACCAAGTGGACACGATGGTGACTATACAATTAAGACTATCTGTCATAAAAGTTACCTAACCAGGAGTACAGGAGGGTAACAGTGCAACTGAGATCATCTATCAGGAAAAGTATCCAACCAAATGGGATGGGAATGCTACATTGCAACTGAGTCCCACCATCAGCAAAATTATCCAAACATATAGCACAGGAAGGCGACTGAGCACTAAGGCTACCTATCAGCAAAATTATAGAAACAGACGGCACAGAAAAGAGACTATGCAATTGAGACCAACTATCCAACCAGATGCAACAGTGAGGTGACTATGTAGTCGAGGCCATCTGTCAACAAAAGTATCCAAACAGATGGCATATGAAGACGTTATGCGACTGAGATCATTTGTCAGCAACACTTCCCAACTAGATGACGTAGGAAGGCGACGGTGCAACTGAGGCCATCTATCTTCAAAATTGTAAAACCAGGTAGTACAGAAGGGCGACATAGCCACTTAGGAAATTTATCCATAAAATTATCCAACCAGATGCCACAGGAAGGCGGCTGAAGACGAGAGCACAGCACACGTGACTTACACACCGAGCCACGTGTACGATGGACCTACAGCCACCGCCACCAAATCACCTAGTAGTTAAAGAGACATTTTTAAAAAAAAAATACTATTGGTATTTTAAGCCCGAAATACAATTTTGGGGTAGATATAACGAGCCATTTGGCACAAAAAGATTCCGCATCAGCATATCGGATATGATTACATATAAATGAACAAAAAAGTACCTCGGTTTGACGAACTCATTAAAAATGTTATTGTTCAATTTGTTTTATATTCCGCATGTTTAGTAAAAATGACTTTCCTTTTTAGATGCGCCCAGTAACCTCAAGGTACTCCAGTGCACAAATCATCTATTGAAGTTTTAGAGAACGTCGCGGGCCGCTATTGTCTCGTGAACCACTATATGCGCGTAATTTTTTTTTTTTCCCCGAAAGCGTGAAGTTAAAAAAACACTACCTGCCATTTTCACCTTTGTGTTTTTAAGTGCTGTATCAGGTGCTAGCTCATGGAAAAGTAAACAAGTTCAACTTCTACTGTTTTATGCCTTGTTTTTATAACTTCTGTTTAATGTACCTACTGCCAAAACGGTTACTCGCCGTGCGAAAGTTCTCATTCCTGCTTGTATTTTCTTTTCATCCTAACTAACCGTGTAGAAGTTGTAGGGCAAATTACTTCGTGTGTAACTTCACCTGTGTCATCATAGCTCTTTCATTGACTAATTTGTTTCTTTTCTACAAGTCCCATTATGCCATAAAGGCTACCAACATTTGCCTTTATTATTTTGATATTCATTCACAGCGTCGGGCGTTGTTAAAAGAATTGGCCGCTTTATTGTTTTTAAACCAAAACTGTTTAATATCTATGTCTGAAACATAGTTGCACGTTTTATACTTGAATACGAATATCTCAATGGGATATCAACTGACAATTATAAACTGATTCAATAAAACCAGATATTTATAGTTGTAGTAAACATGAATTATATCGGAAACGTAGAATCGGACTGAAAAATTCAATGCTATAGCCGGGATTTGAACCATAGCTCTTCGGTTTTCCCTGCCTTTGCTCTAACCAACTTAACTACCATAGCAACATGCCGGTATCATACGTATACCCCAACTGACTCGCAGTCTGATTCTACCTTTACGACCTTAACCTTCACATAGCATGTGTAAAGAAACAATTAATTATCATGAATTACATTGTTTTTGTAAATTAACAAACATGAGAATAACGCCAATGATACGCCATTTTATGTAACACAGTAAAACATTACCTCTAAGGTCTGAATAATTTGTAGACGACACGAATAAGCCTTCCTCTTCAAATGTCCTCAGAGAAAGTATTCATAGGCAGAAAAATCTGGGATCTCGGAGACCACTCGGTATATCCATTTTTCTAGAATGACTTGATTTCCAAACAGCCCGCACACAGTTGCCATAGAAATTCAAGCAGAGTGTGAAAGGCAAATTACTTTACTGTTGCTGGGGTTCAGTAGCGAGAGATGCACTACTACTGGTCCCCACTAGTAGAAAAAGGATAGAGGCATTTAGGATGTTTATGTAGTGCAAGTTATATCTAGAGTAAACGTTTTAGTTAGTACTTTAAAGTTTTGCTAATAGTTACTTCTACAAATGTGAATATTCTGAAATAGAAAAGTTGTTATAAACAGAAAATGTGTACACACCCGTCCTGGCATAGGAAACAAGACGCCAGGATTAAAGTATTTGCAATTTTTTTTTATTTTACTTTATGTCACCATCCTGATGGAACTATTTTCGCTGCTCCCTTTAAAACCTTAAAGACAATCTTCACTGTGAAATTAATGATATTTCAGAAGAAATTTTACAAAAATCGTCAGATCGTTGTAGGCTGACAGATTGGCAGGACACAATTATTTTCAAATAATAAATGTTACATAAAAATTTACACATTATTGGCATTAATCTCATATAGTTGTTCATTTACATAAATAATATATGTAATTAGGGATTTCATTGAATCACCCTGTATAACAATAAAAAAGTTACATACTTAGACATTCAGGCTGATTGAATCCAGTAGAATGTACTTTCCAGGCTTGCAGGCCGTGGTCCAGTCGATGAGATATCACCTGACGTTTCGCCCGTAACTCCGTCGGGCATCTTCAGGACAAATATCTGAGTGGTATTATGACATCCGTTTAGAGTTACGAAGTTACACTGCTGGTTCGAATCCTACATAGTAAATAGCTATCACTTTTTCACCATTTTATTTATTTATTTGTGCCTGGATTAAGATATTTCAGCATAAAGTATTCCTTAAAATGGAATTAATTGTTCTTTCACACAAGCCGTGTGTTGGACAGGGTTGGAAAGGTAGAATCAGATGACTGAAAAACTCAATGCCATAGCCGAGAGATCCGTGGTTCAAATCCCGGCTATGGCATTGAATTTTTCAGTCATCTGATTCTACCTTTCCTATTCCTTAAAATCTTATGCAATACATTCACACAACTTCCTCCCAAAAAAATTAATTTAAAGGTTCTTATGTATTCTATTCGCGATACCTTACAGTATATTACTTTCTCTACTACGTATAGTAAGTAGGGGAAGTATTGTATTCCACCCAAAAATTCGATACCGAGATTTCACCGGAAATATATGTTTTGAGACCCCCTGAATCCAAAAAAAAGCATTTTTGGAAACATGTGTGCGTGTATGCGTGCGCGCGCGCGTGCGTGCGTGCGTGCGTGCGTGTGTGAGAACAGCATAATTCAGAAACGAACAGTCGGATAAACACCAAACTTGGTATTTAGGTTCTGTATCTTCCAGAGATGCGAAACGAAGGTTTCCAAGAATATTCTCCCACCCCAGATTACCCTTTACATGGAACATTTTTCGAAAATTTTAATTTTCTCAAAAATGGCTCTAACGATTTTGATTAAAATATCATAGTTTAAGATATTTTCATGACAAATGAAATGTATATCTCGAATTTTCTGGGAATGTCTCCAAAAGTATTCTTCATTGTGAACGACTTTTGCATATCTGGTAAACCATAAGAGATAGACAAAATGTTACTACACAAAAAATGTAGGTCGGGTTAAAATACACAATTTATATCATATACATTTTTTGAGTGAACCATTTTCGAGATATTGCTTACTATTCTCTTAAATTTTCCAATACTTATACTTTTTCTCAAATGGAAATTCGTTATTCATTTTTCTTTTGTCCTGGTAATACAAAGAGAATGGAATACTCCAGATAGCAACCAGCTCTTAAAATATTTGACTATCGCTTAAAGCCTACCAATTCCCCTTGCATCTACAAGAAAATTACCAATAAGATTAACATCTCGATATCTCGATTAACATGAAGCATATGGAGAATAAGCGTTTTTAAAAATAGTTTGTACATGAGAAGAGAAAGTCATGTGAGTGTAACACATCAGATTTTTTTACCAGGAATTATTTAAAACTAAGAAATATGTGGTAAACTGCAACCATAACTACTACCATACCACAAAATAGCATTCAGATGTTTACTTTTGGTAATAAGTTCCCGGGATGGAAGCAAGAGGAGGAGGAAGGAATAGAAAGCTTTCAAGCCTGCGATTCCTTCCTCAGTTAGATGACGTTTGGAAAAGGCTTAAGCTTGAAACATGGATTATTTCGAAAATGGCTAGTACTACGAAAAAACTCTTAAAAATGATGTGTTCTGACGATATCTATATTTAATTCTGTTGTAAGGTTTTACCTATCTTTTAAGGTTTATTCGTTATACTAAAGTATACAAAATGCGATTAAATAAAGGGGACACATTCACAGAAAGTTCAAGGTATACTTTTTGTAGTCATGCAAGTAACTAAAACATATGTTACTTTAGTAAAAATCGTTAATCATTTTTGAGGAAAACAAAAAATAACGAAATTTGTTCCTTATAAAGGGTACATTGAGGTGGGCGAATTTTCTTGCATATATTCGTGTCGCATTCTTAAGGATGCTGAACTTAAATTCAAGTTTAGTAAGTAAGATTTTAACCATGGATCTCCCGGTCTCCGTCCGGTTGCTCTAACCACTGAGCTACCATGGCAATATGCCGGCACGACATTAAATTCTCCAACTGGTTTGCATTTTTTACGTGAACCACAAGGAGATCTCAAATTGTATTGAAACGACATACACCAATGGCGACTTACAATGTTGTAAGTACTTTAAGTCTCGGGTTTTATAGTTTCAACCACTATTATGTCAATTAAATGAATTTAATGTCGAGCCGGCATGTTGCCATGGTAGCTCAGTGATTAGAGCAACCGGCGGAGACCGGGAGATCCGTGATTCAAATCCCGGCTATGGCATTGAATTTTTCAGTCGTCTGATTCTAACTTTCCAACCTTGTCCAACACATGGCTTGTGTGGAAGAGCAATTAATTCCATCAAGTTTAGTGTTTATGGGTTATGCTGTTTACTCCCACACCATACGCATCCCTAGGGATGACTATCGAAAACCAATCTAGCATATGTCTACCGGCTATCCAGGTCGGTACCGGAGTACATTAAGGCGTCTCACAACCCCGCCTATACGGAAACCCGCACAGACGTACCCAATCTCCCACGAGTCTGGGGAATCACTGCGCCCCGAGTCCAACCCAATCCAAACAACTCCCTATCGGGATGGGATCGAATGTTTGGCCCGGCGTACTTCTAATAACGTCAGAAGTACCACGAGTGCTCAGGGTCCGCAGCGCCCGCACCACGGCAGCTGAAGGGGTCGGAACCCCCCTTACGCGAGGGGTTCCACACACACACACACACACACACACACACACATATACACACACACTGAAGCACGCATTCGCACACCGTGACTTTCTTCTAGATTTTGTATTTATTCAACGGATCTCAAAACATGTATTTTCAGTGAAATCTCTAATCAAATGTTTATATAAAATACAATAATTTCTCTACATATTTTACTATAGGTACGTGGGAGAGAAAGTAAAAATTAAAACTAACACGTCTGGTTTTGTGCTGGGTGGACTTCAGAAAGAATTCACGTTAAACAATGAAGCACTATATTTTCCTACAACACCAGAAACAGTTTACTACATTAATGATCACATAACTATAATTAGTATTTCGGTGAAACTCTTCCGGTTATGTTATAGATAAAAAGTATAAAAACAGTTTTTGACGCAACGAGATTCTAAACATAGAACTTGGAATCCACCGTAGAGATTTAGAAGCCCTAATCCAAGCGACCACGAGGCAAGTTTTCGAAATATACTACGAGGAAAAATGCTGACTTATTCTGCATTCTAATCAGCGCCCAACCTATTGCTTTCTAGATGCGTACCTGTACCACTATAGAACACCTATTAGTTTCGCTTTGTCTGTCCATACGTACGCATGAAACAACTTGCGCTGCGAGTAAGGAGTTTGAAGGAAATTTGTCGAAAGTTTTCAAATTTGATGTCGGTGCAAAACTAAGAATAGAGAGCGTCGTACACGTTTTCAATTTTTAGGCATGCCATTCCACGTAAATTTTATACGCAAGAGTTTGCGTAACATTTGTGAACACATTTCAAATTTGTTAGAAATTAATACAAAACTAAGGGTAGTTAAGATAAAGAGCCCCCAAATCGGGATTCAGCTAAAGGCTTTGAAACATATGTTAACTGAAAGAAACACGCCATGAAATAGAACCCAGGGCAGTGACAGAAACGCTGTTAACATGTTTATACGAGCAATCCTATACCTAACAGAAATGGTATACAACGAGGGGGACTCCTCGCGCACTGCGATCAATTCGAAATCGATTAGGCTACCACCACCTAGGGATGAAATGAAGGAACCGCAGGTAGACAGGCCACAGAGACGCGCGGAAGCCCATAACAGTTCCTGGCTCGAAGATCCTCCTATTCCTACATCTGCCGAGAGAGGGCTATGAACGACCCGTCAAAGCAAGCATAAACGCCATCTTTTCGGCACCGCCTCACGCCATAAAACCTAAAAGCACACCTGAAGCATGAGAGAAAGCGGAATGAAAGGGAAATAGGAAAGAAAATCGCGGTAGATAAGCCTTGGACCAGGGAAACCCACAAAAACCCAAGGTCAGAGTGGGAGGTCAACGGGAGCTTCACAAGTTACCGCGGAGCAAACTCGCTCGATTGCCAAAGAGTTACTGCGTGATGTAATGGCTTCCGATCTCGCCTGTCACTGGTAAACAGGAGTTCGTTTCCATATCTGATATTAAAACTTTAATCTATCTTGTTACGCCCTAAATGACTTAAGCATAATGTGTTTGTCTGCAACTCGACAGAAAGATTTAATGAGGCCCTTTTTTCAAGTATTGCGTTCAATTGAGACTTATTAAAATATCTTAGGTCCATTGACATGATCCTAAAATTTCCAGGTTTGCTTGAGCACCCCCTAAGGTGTCTTCACAATTAAAGCAATACAAAATCTACCGTTAAAAGCAAATAAAACTTTGGGAAATCTTACAGACTTACAAAATACCCTATCTCACCACGTAACGGTGAACCTTTACCATGTAGGTAGACTTGTAAAATATAAACTTCACACTAATGTGTATAATGAGACGACATTATATCGGCTACGTTGATATTATTTGAATGGCGAGAAAATAAGTGAAGGTGTTAAATAAAGAATATTAGAAAATTCTAAGCAAATATTGTGGCGTATCAGTAAACATTGTCATACCAGACGCATGATTGTGTTGCATTGTCGATAGCATTCTTAGGTTACTTTGATTATTTTTCGGCCTAACGATCCCTCCTTTGGCGCGGAATACGCCAGAGAGAAGGCTTTGTTTGAATTCCGTCTGGCACGACACAATCCTGGCTGGCTAGCGTGCCTACAGGGTAAGAGGGGGAATATAGTTAGTGTCACTTCAGTAAGTGCAGTTGAAGCAGCAAGTTGCGTGTGTGGCCAGTCCTCGACTTCGGGGCATCTCCCCTCATCCTGTTTTCCTAAGTGTAATGTAGAACCGCCAAACATTGCAAATAAATCGCAGGTAATGCGTATTATGTAATATTTTTGTATAATGTCAAAACCTCACGCCTTCATAACACCAAGGTCCCGGTCCTCTTGCCGATAGTGAGCTCCCCCCATGTGCGTGTTGGGGTGATCGAAATTTAATAATTTGCTGGAAACCTTTCGGCCCTCACCCCAGCATGTAACATTTTTCATAGATGTAATTTGTTTGAAACTAATAGAAATTTAAGAGTAGAATTTTTATATGCATATTCCGCTAAATATGTACGATTTTTAGGGTTGTTTAACTGAGCGAAATGGCTCTGAGGTAACGTGTGAGGCGCGTATTCGGGAGATCCCGCATTCGATTTCCGTCGACCGCCCACTTTGAGCTTGGATTTTTCGTGGTTTTCCAGAGTCGGTAGGGGAATGTTACCATGATTTCCTTTCATTCCGCTTCCTTCTCATCTTTCAGGTTTGCTTCTAGGTTTCGTGACGTATGGCGTACCGGACAGATGATGCGGATGCTTGATTAAAGGAAAGAGTACTCTCCGTGGACACTAGATTACACGCAAAGAATAAGCTATCAATTCCACTTCCCAAAGTGCAGATTCCGCCAAAACTCAATAACAAAATAGACTGCAGAGGAAGGCGACTACCCAACTAAGGCCATCTCTCTAGGATACATTGACTCGGGTGAACCTAAGAATCTATAGCAACCGTCGTGATATGATGAAGTAAGAACAAAGTTAAAAACAATCAGTAGATCGCATCATAATTTCTAACGGACTAAACAATTTCGTAAAGGTTGCGTTACTATAGGAGACACTCTATGCCCCGAAACTTCATTGCAGAGATCGTAGTCGCCAACGTTTTGCAAAAGGACAGATTACATTAGAAGGCTGCTTGGCCGACGGGTCATTCATCGCCTCTCTATAATAATCAGCTCCAGCTGCTGGAACTGTTAGGGACTTCCGCGCGTCTCTGCGGCCTGTAGCCTCCTGTAGTTACTTCACTTCATCCCTTCCTCCTGGGGGATGGTAGCTACAATAGATCTATGTCGACCGCAGCGTCCGTTGTATAATCAATACCTGTACCTAAAGGGCTGCTTCTTAAAACGTCTACTAAATACCAGAACGCATGACCAAAATGTTGCGAATGCACAAATGAAGCGATATGTGTACATGCGAGTATATTTACGATCCTGTTAAGCTTTCTGCAGCTTGTTTGCATTTATGTAGTGATTAGTAATCAGTATTGGTTAGGCACGTGGCCGAATAAGCATGTTACAAGAATAGCAGCTGCAGAGGAACCTATTTATTTGGCAAAAGAAATTATGTTTACACGTACGAGTAAGAGTATACAGGTTGTATGGATACAGAAACCAAGGAACAGCTGATTCACCTGCTATACTTTCCTTATTGTGAAGCTTAGTGAAGTAAAGGGCTCTTTTTTACCGTTTAATATTAAATAGGCTACTTTTTCCCTGTTAAAACACGCGATAGCGAAAGCAGGAAAAATGATGGAGAGAAAACTCCACCCTTTTCTGTTTGCACATCGATTATCGATTATCTGAAACTGATACTTCACACCAAAAGACTTGTGCGATTAGTTTCCTTTGCGCAAGTGACTCACGAACTGCTTCATTTTTCATGCTTGGTCATTGGAATTTCAGTTCGTAAGTCCTTAACTTAAATTAGCAATGCTTGTTACAGAAAATGTGCTGGGAGCTGGGAATGAAAACTTCATATTTTACTTCTATGACTATTTCATATTTATATGACGTTATCCTCAATTTCTCAATAATTTTTCAAGATTATTCTTTTATTTTAAGATCGTCATAGGTTCTCTCTTTTGTTTTCTCAGTACATATCATCATACAAAGCACATTATGAAATTCTGCTTCCACATCTTCTAATTAAAACATGCTGCTATATCAAAACAAATTAAGGTTCATCATTCTCTTTTACTAACTTGCGCTGTTGGCAATTGTAGGTTTAATTAGTGTGTATTTTAACAAGAGATAAACTTTAAAATAAAATTTGATACCAGATTATGTAAATGTATTTTGTTATACCTAATTCAAGATAAAAGCGCAGTACCTGCAATTATTAAGCCCCAATTGTGCTTTTCTTTACTGACAGTAATCGACATTTGCCTATTGCAGTCTCAAGATAAATTACATTGAGTTGTATTTATGGACGCTCTTTAACTACTATGGTCCTTAGTGTTCCATTTTATATTGGGCGTGAAAGAATGGCAATTTTGCTCACAGGCCTCTTTATCAGGCTTGAGGTTCTTTTACGTGCCGTAAAACTACGACACGGGACCGCCGACTTTATTTCCCTTCCGAAGGAAGCCATGCTAAGGATTTTTACGCCCTCCGCCGGGTTTGAACCCGCGACCTCTGGAACTAGAGGCTAGCACGGTACCACTAGTCCACGGAGGATGACACAGTCTCAACATGACTGAATAGTTCAAGTATTCGTAAATATGGAATTAACATTTTGCAAGCGAATCTTATTTCATACGTGAGATATTCCTAATAAAAACCATTCAAGGATCTGAACTTCCAAGAGTGCATTACGAACTTACTGACTGAATTTATTGGCAATCTCAGAGCCTCTTGGGATATAATACGTATGATGATTACATAAGAGCGTCCTTGCCAATCGACGAGCTTATTGCCATTCGATTTATCAATGACAATGAAATTATACCGAAAATCAACAGCATTGTGCTGAAAAACTGAGTGATAATTTGTTTCTCCTACGCTCATTATTCCCATCAACTCTACATTGATTCGATTACAGAGCGAGAAAACACACGTTAATTGTATGGACTGTTTGTATGTTATTATGACCTCAAATGTTCAGTTATTTTTAATGCAAGCTAATTTCATATATCTACCGATTCTGTTCGAAATAAAAACTAATAAAATTATGTGTGTTTTGTTAAGAAAGATGAAGTAGGTATGTTCGGTAATGATTGAATATTAAAAGTACGAAGTAAAATAGTGCTTTTCCAGTAAAGTTGTAGTTATCCCGCCGAAAACTATGGTAACGATTGATCATGTCCCTTTAGTAATTTAATTTTGTTTTCTGTCGCTAGATAATTATTCCTCGACCTTCAGCCTGCAAATAATTAGTATAACAAAAACCTTAAATGTTGAACGCTGGAATGCAAAATACACTTATAAAATTGGAACCATTCGCCTGTTTTCTCATTATTTTGTACAGCATTTTTAAAAATTAACATTTATATTATTAGATATTTATAATAGTTTATATGTAGCTGTAGAAAAAAATTAAATTACTGGAGAATGTTTAGTTTGTATCACCACAGATTATTACAGAAAAAAATTGTACGCGCGTGCGTTACATTCACTTAACTTTCTTTAGTCACTGCGAATGTTATTTCTAAGGTGTTCTTAAAAGACCTTATTTTTCTATCTACGTCACGTTAATTGAGATAAACAATTTCGAAAATGGTTTCATTACACATTTATTACTTTCTCTACTACGTATAGTAAGCAGGGGAAGTATTGTATTCCACCCAAAAATTCGATACCGAGATTTCACTGGAAATACATATTTTGACACCCCCTGAATCCAAAAAAAGCATTTTTGGAAACATGTCCCTGTGTGTCTGTGTGTGTGTGTGTGTGTCTGTCTGTGAACAGCATAACTCAGAAACGAACAGTCGGATAAACACCAAACTTGGTATTTAGGTTCAATATCTTCCAGAAATGCGACACGAAGGTTTTCAAGAAAATCCCCCCAAGCCAGATTACCCTTCACATGGAGAATTTTTTGAAAATTTTAATTTTCTCAAAAACGGCTCACAACAACTTTGATTAAAATTACATATGTTTAAGATGTTTTCATGACAAATGAAATGTATATCTCGAATTTTCTGGGAATGTCTCCAAAAGTGTTCTTCATTGTGAACGACTTTAGCATAACTGGTAAACCATAAGAGAGAGACAAAATTTTACTACACAAAAAATGTAGATCGCATTAAAATACACAATTTAAGTCGCATACATTTTTTTTTTTTTTGTTGAGTGAACCATTTTCGAGATATTGTTGCTATTCCCTTAAATTTTTCAATACTTATTTTCTAAAATGGGAATTCGTTACTCATTTTTTGTCTTGGATATGCAAAGAGTATTAATCTGTGGGAAAGGGAATGGTGCTGCACCTAGCAACCAGCTATTAAGAGATATGTATGTGCTTAAAGGCTACTGTATTTACAAATTGCCCTTGTAAATATATTATTCCCTTATATCTACAAGAAAATTAGCAATAAGACAGACTTCGCAAAAGTTTATCTCGATTAACATGAAGTAGATGGAGAATAAGCGTTTGTAAAAATAGTTTGTACAAGAGTAGAGAAAGGCATGCGAGTGTAACACATCAGATTTTTTTGTTGAGTGAACCATTTTCGAGATATTACTTTTTATTCCCTTAAATTTTTCAATACTTATTTTCTCAAATGGGAATTCGTTATTCATTTTTACTTTCTCTACTACGTATAGTAAGTAGGGGAAGTATTGTATTCCACCCAAAAATTCGATACCGAGATTTCACCGTGTGTGTGTCTGTGTGTGTGTGTGTGTGTGTGTGTGTGTGTCTGTCTGTCTGTCTGTGAAGACCATAACTCAGAAACCAACAGTCGTATAAACACCAAACTTAGTATTTAGGTTCATTATCTTCCAGAGATGCGTCACGAAGGTTCTCAATAAAATACCCCACCCCAGAGTACCCTTTACATGGAACATTTATCGAAAATTTTAATTTTCTCAAAAATGCCTATAACGATTTTTATTAAAATATCATATGTTTAAGATGTTATCATGAGAAATGAAATGTATATCTCGAATTTTCTGGGAATGTCTCCAAAAGTATTCTTCATTGTGAACGACTTTTGCATAACTGGTAAACCATAAGAGATAGACAAAGTTTTACTACACAAAAAATGTAGATCGCGTTAAAATGTACAATTTATGTCATATACATATTTTTTGTTAAATAAACCATTTTCGAGATATTGCTTGTTAATCCCTTAAATTTTTCAATACTTATTTTCTCAAATGGGACTTCGCTATTCATTTTATGTCTTGAATATGCAGGGTATTAAACTGTGGCAAAGGGAATGTTGCTGCACCTAGCAACCAGTTTATCTTGATTAATATGAAGTAGGTGGAGAATAGGGGTTTGTAAAAATTGTTTGTACAAGAGTAGAGAAAGTCATGTGAGTGTAACACATTAGATTTTTTGTCTTGGATATGCATGAGTATTAATCTGTGGAAAAGGGAAAGGTGCTTCACCTAGCAAACAGCTATTAAGAGATATGTATGTGATTAAAGGCTACTGTATTTCCAAATTGCCCTTGTAAATATATATTCCCCTTACATCTACAAGAAAATTAGCAATAAGATAGACTCTGCAAATGTTTATCTCGATTAACATGAAGTAGATGGAGAATAAGCGTTTGTAAAAATAGTTTTTACAAGAGTAGAGGAAGTCATGTGAGTGTAACACATTAGATTTTTTGTCTTGGATATGCATGAGTATTAATCTGTGGAAAAGGGAAAGGTGCTTCACCTAGCAAACAGCTATTAAGAGATATGTATGTGATTAAAGGCTACTGTATTTCCAAATTGCCCTTGTAAATATATATTCCCCTTACATCTACAAGAAAATTAGCAATAAGATAGACTCTGCAAATGTTTATCTCGATTAACATGAAGTAGATGGAGAATAAGCGTTTGTATAAATAATTTGTACAAGAGTAGAAAAAATCATGTGAGTGTAACACATCAGATATTTTTCACTAACTACCTATAGCGGATGTTATAAGAATATTTGCGCGAGTGTGATTGAGAGTGCGAGTGTGTGTTTTTTTCACTAACTACCAATTAGGATGTTTGTAGAATATTTGCGCGAGTACGAGTGAGAGTGCGTTGTTTTTCTCACGAACTATCTATACCCGATGTTCGTAGAATCTTTGTGAGAGTGCGAGTGAGAGTGAGAGTGAGAGTGCGAGTGAGTGTGCGTGTTTTTTTCACTAACTACCTAAACCGGATATTTGTACAATATGTGCGAGTGAGAGTGAATGCTTTTATCACTACCTATACCGGATGATTGTAGAATATTTGCGAGAGTGCAAGTGCGAGTGAGTGCGTGTTTTTTTCACTAACTACCTATACCGGATATTTGTACAATATGTGCGAGTGAGAGTGAATGCTTTTATCACTACCTATACCGGATGATTGTAGAATATTTGCGAGAGTGCAAGTGCGAGCGAGTGCGTGTTTTTTTCACTAACTACCAAACCGGATGTTTGTAGAATATTTGCGCGAGTGTGAGTGAAAGTGCGTTTTTTTCACTAACTACCTACAGCGGATGTTTGTAGAATCTTTGCGAGAGTGCGAGCAAGAGTGAGAGTGCGAGTGCGAATGAGAGTGCGTGTTTTTTTACTAATTACCTATACCGGATATTTGTAGAATATGTGCGAGTGAGAGTGAGTGTTTTTTCACTACCTATACCGGTTGTTTGCGAGAGTGCGAGTGCGAGTGAGTGCGAGTTTTTTCACTAAATACCTATACCGGATGTTTGTAGAATATTTGCGAGAGTGCGAGTGCGAGTGCGAGTGAGTGCGTTTTCTTCACTAACTACCTATACCGGATGTTTATAGAATCTTTGCGAGAGTGCGAGTGAGAGTGAGTGCGAGTGACAGTGCGTGTTTATCACTAACTACCTATACCGGATATTTGTAGAATATGTGCGAGTGAGAGTGAGTGTTTGTTTCACTACCTATACCGGATGTTTGCAGAATATTTGCGAGAGTGCGAGTCCGAGTGAGTGCCTGTATTTTTCACCTACTACCTATACCGGATGTTTGTAGAATATTTGCGAGAGTGCGAGTACGTGTGCGTGTTTTTCACTAACTAACAAATCGGAGGTTTGTAGAATATTTGCGAGAGTGAGCGTGGTAGTGCGTGTTTTTTCACTAACTACTTATACCGGACGTTTGTAGAATATTTACGAAGGTACGAGTGCCGAGCGACGAGCGGCGAGCGACGAAAGCTTAGTGCCGAGTGGCGAGTGGCAGATGCCGGGTGCCCGGTATCGAGCGCCGAGTGGCGAGTGCAGAAGACATAGTGACGAGGGCCGACATCCGAGGGCTGAGTGCCGAGTTGCGAGTGGCGAGTGGCGTGTGGTGAGTGCCGAGTGCCGAGTAGCGAGAGGCGAGTGGTAGGTGCCGAGTGGAGAATGGAGAGTGGCGAATGGCGAGTGGCAAGTGGCGAGTAACGAGTGGCGTGTGGA
Organism: Deroplatys truncata; assembly: GCA_030765065.1. Taxonomy (NCBI): domain Eukaryota; kingdom Metazoa; phylum Arthropoda; class Insecta; order Mantodea; family Mantidae; genus Deroplatys; species Deroplatys truncata. The sequence continues at coordinate 156,885,486 of CM060984.1, forward strand.
GTGTGGCGAGTGGCGAGTGCCGAGGGACTAGGGACTAGTGCGAGTTCGTGTTTTTTTCACTAACTACATATTGCGGATGTTTAGAAGAATATTTGCGTGTGGGAGTGAGAATGAGAGAGCGTGTTTTTTCACCTATACCGGATGTTTGTAGAATATGAGTGGGAGTGAGAGTGCCTGTTTTTTCACAAACTACCTATACCAGATGTTTGTAGAATATTTCCGAGAGTGCGAGTTCGAGTGAGAGTGCGAATGCGTGTTTTTTCACTAACTACCTATACCGAATGTTCGTAGAACACTTGCGAGTACGAGTGAGTGCGTGTTTTGTAGTTTCTTTACTACGTATAGTAAGTAGGGGAAGTATTGTATTCCAACCAAATATTCGATTACTAGATTTCACCGGAAATACATGTTTTACATCCCCAGAATCCAAAATAAGCATTTTTGGAAGCATATCCGTGTGTGTCTGTTTTTGAAGAGCATAACTCAGAAACCAACAGTCGTATAAACGCCAAACTTGGTATTTAAGTTCAGTATCTTCCAGAGATGCGACACGAAGGTTTTCAGTAAAATCCCCCCAACCCAGAGTACCCTTTACATGGAACATTTTTCGAAAATTTTAATTTTCTCAAAAATGCCTCTAACGATTTTGATTAAAATATCATATGTTTAAGATGTTATCATAACAAATGAAATGTATATCTCGAATTTTCTGGGAATGTCCCAAAATTATTCTTCATTCAAAATTACTTTTGCATAACTGGTAAACCATAAGAGATAGACAAAGTTCTACTACACAAAAAATGTTGATCGCGTTAAAATACACAATTTATGTCATATACATTTTTTGTTGAATGTTCCATTTTCGAGATATTGCTTGTTATTCCCTTAAATTTTTTAATACTTATTTTCTCAAATGTGATTTCGTTATTCATTTTATGTCTTGTATATGCAGAGTATTAAACTGTGGCATAGAGAATGTTGCTGCACCTAGCAACCAGCTATTAAGATATATATACGCTTAAAGGCTACTGTATTTCTATATTGCCCTTGTAAATATATATTCCCCTTACATCTACAAGAAACTTTGCAATAAGATAGAGTCTGCAAATGTTTATCTCGATTAACATGAAGTAGGTGGAGAATAGGGGTTTGTAAAAATAGTTTGTACAAGAATAGATATAGTCATGTGAGTGTAACACATCAGATTTGTCGTCTTGGATATGCAAAGAGTATTAATCTGTGGGAAAAGGAGGGGTGCTGCACCTAGCAACCAGCTATTAAGTGATATGTATGTGCTTAAAGGCTACTGTATTTCCAAATTGCCCTTGTAAATATATATTCCCCTTACATCTACAAGAAAATTAGCAATAAGATACTCTGCAAATGTTTATCTCGATTAACATGAAGTAGATGGAGGATAAGCGTTTGTATAAATAGTTTGTACAAGAGTAGAGAAAATCATGTGAGTGTAACACATCAGATTTTTTTCACTAACTACCTATACCGGATGTTTTAAGAATATTTGCGCGAGTGCGAGTGAGAGCGCGAGTGCGTGTTTTTTTCACTAACTACCAAACCGGGTGTTTGTAGAGTATTTGCGCGAGTGCGAGTGAGAGTGCGTTGTTTTTCTCACGAACTACCTATACCGGATGTTCGTAGAATCTTTGTGAGAGTGAGAGTGCGTGTGCGAGTGAGAGTGCGTGTTTTTTTCACTAACTACCTATACCGGATATTTGTAGAATATGTGCGAGTGAGAGTGTTTTTTTCACTAACTACATATACCGGATGTTTGTGGAATGTGTGCGAGAGTGCCAGTGAGCGTGCGAGTGCGAGTGCGAGTGCGAGTGCGAGTGCGAGTGGCAAGTGGCGAGTGCCGAGGGCCGAGTGGTCGAGTGGCGAGTGGCGAGGGACTAGGGACTAGCGCAAGTTCGTGTTTTTTCACTAACTACATATTCCGGATGTTTAGAAGAATATTTGCGAGTGGGAGTGAGAATTCGTGTGCGTATTTTTTCACCTATATCGGATGTTTGTAGAATATGAGTGGGAGTGAGAGTGCGTGTTTGTAGAATATTTTCGAGAGTGCGAGTTCCAGTGAGAGTGCGAATGCGTGGTATTTTGGTTCAGTATCTTCCAGAGATGCGACACTAAGGTTTTCAATAAAATCCCCCCAACCCAGAGTAACCTTTACATGGAACATTTTTCGAAAATTTTAATTTTCTCAAAAATGCCTCTAACGATCTTTATTAAAATATCATATGTTTAAGATGTTATCATGAGAAATGAAATGTATATCTCGAATTCTCTGGGAATGTCTCCAAAATTATTCTTCATTCAAAATGACTTTTGCATAACTGGTAAACCATAAGAGATAGACAAAGTTTTAGTACACAAAAAAAATGTAGATCGCGTTAAAATACACAATTTATGTCATATACATTTTTTGTTGAATGAACCATTTTCGAGATATTGCTTGTTATTCCCTTAAATTTTTCAATACCTATTTTCTCAAATGTGATTTCGTTATTCATTTTATGTCTTGAATATGCAGAGTATTAAACTGTGGCAAAGAGTATGTTGCTGCACCTAGCAACCAGCTATTAATATATATATATATATATATATATATATATATATATATATATATATATATATATATATATGCTTTAAGGCTACTGTATTTCTATATTGCCCTTGTAAATATATATACCCCTTACCTCTACAAGAAACTTAGCAAAAAGATAGAGTCTGGAAATGTTTATCTCGATTAACATGAAGTAGGCTGAGAATAGGGGTTTGTAAAAATTGTTTGTACAAGAGTAGAGAAAGTCATGTGAGTGTAAGACATCAGATTTTTTTGTCTTGGATATGCAAAGAGTATTAATCTGTGGGAAAGGGAAAGGTGCTGCACCTAGCAACCAGCTATTAAGAGATATGTATGTGCTTAAAGGCTACTGTATTTCCAAATTGCCCTTGTAAATATATATTCCCCATTCATCTACAAGAAAATTAGCAATAAGATACTCTGCAAATGTTTATCTCGATTAACTTGAAGTAGATGGAGAATAAGCGTTTGTATAAATAGTTTGTACAAGAGTAGAGAAAATCATGTGAGTGTAACACATCAGATATTTTTCACTAACTACCTATAGCGGATGTTATAAGAATATTTGCGCGAGTGTGATTGAGAGTGCGAGTGCGTTGTTTTTTTCACGAACTACCTATTCCCGATGTTCGTAGAATCTTTGTGAGAGTGCGAGTGAGAGTGAGAGTGCGAGTGAGTGTGCGTGTTTTTTTTCACTAACTACCTATACCGGATATTTGTATAATATGTGCGAGTGAGAGTGAATGCTTTTATTACTACCTATACCGGATGATTGTAAAATATTTGAGAGAGTGCAAGTGCGAGTGAGTGCGTGTTTTTTTTCACTAACTACCCATCCCGGATGTTTGTAGCTTATTTGCGAGAGTGCGAGTGCGGATGTTTGTAGCTTATTTGCGAGAGTGCGAGTGCGAGTGCGTGTTTTTTTCACTAAATACCTATAGCGGATGCTATAAGAATATTTGCGCGAGTGTGATTGAGAGTGCGAGTGCGTTGTTTTTTTCACGAACTACCTATACCGGATGTTCGTAGAATCTTTGTGAGAGTGCGAGTGAGAGTGAGAGTGCGAGTGCGAGTGAGAGTGCGTGTTTTTTTCACTAACTACCTATACCGGATATTTGTAGAATATGTGCGAGTGAGAGTGTTTTTTTCACTAACTACCTATACCGAATGTTTGTAGAATATTTGCGAGAGTGCGAGTGAAAGTGCGTTGTTTTCACTAACAACCTATACCGGATGTTTGTGGAATGTTTGCAAGAGTGCCAGTAGGAGTGAGAGTGCGAGTGCGAGTGAGAGTGCGTGTTTTTTAACTAACCACCTATACCGGATATTTGTAGAATATGTGCGAGTGAGAGTGAGTGTTTTTTTCACTACCTATACCGGATGTTTGTAGAATATTTGCGAGAGTGCGAGTGCGAGTGAGTGCTTGCGTGTGTGTTTTTTTCACTAACTACCTATACCGGATGTTTGTAGTATATTTGCGAGTGTGCAAGTGCGAGTGCGTGTATATTTCACTAACTACCAAATCGGATGTTCGTAGATTATTTGCGAGAGTGCGAGTGCGAGTGCGAGTGCGATGAGTGCGTGTTTTTTCACTAACTATCCCAGATGTTTGTGGAATATTTGCGAGACTGCGAGTGCGTGTGCGTGAGTTTTTCACTAACTACCAAACCGGATGTTTGTAGAATATTTGCGCGAGTGCGAGGGAGAGTGCGTTTTCTTCACTAGGTACCTATAAGGATGTTTGTAGAGTCTTTGCGAGAGTGCGAGTGAGAGTGAGAGTGCGAGTGCGAGTGAGAGTGCATGTTTTTTTCACTATCTACCTATACCGTATATTTGTAGGATATGTGCGAGTGAGAGTGAGTGTTTTTTTCACTACCTATACCGGATGTTTGCAGAATATTTGCGAGAGTGCGATTGCGAGTGAGTGCGTGTTTTTTTCACTAATTACCTATACCGGATGTTTGTAGAATATTTGCGAGAGTGCAAGTGCGTGTGCGTGTGTTTTTCACTAACTACCAAATCGGATGTTTGTAGAATATTTGCGAGAGTGAGAGCGCGAGTGCGTGTTTTTTTCACTAACTGCCTATACCGGAAGTTTGTAGAATATTTTGAAGGTACGGTTGCCGAGTGCCGAGCGGCGAGTGCCGAGTGCCAAAAGGCGGAGCCGGGTGCCGAGTGCTGCGTGGCGAGCGGCGAGTGGCAAGTGCCTTAGGCGAAAGGCGAGTGACGTGTGGCGAGTGACGAGTGCCAGAGTCGAGTGCCGAGTGCTGAGTGCCTAGTACCGAGTGCCTACGGACTAGGGACTAGTGACTAGTGAGAGTGCGAGTTCGTGTTTTTTCACTAATCACATATTCCGGATGTTTAGAAGAATATTTTCGAGTGGGAGTGAGAATGCGAGTGCGTCGTTTTTCACCTATACCGGATGTTTATAGAATATGAGTGCGAGTGAGAGTGCCTGTTTTTTCACAAACTACCTATACCAGATGTTTGTAGAATATTTCCGAGAGTGCGATTTCGAGTGAGAGTGCCAGTGCGTGTTTTTTTCACTAACTACCAAATCGGATGTTTGTAGAATATTTGCACGAGTGCGAATGAGAGTGCGTGTTTTGTTCACTTACTACCTATACCGAATGTTTATAGAATCTTAGCGAGAGTGCGAGTGAGAGTGAGAGTGCGAGTGCAAGTGAGAGTGCGTGTTTGTTTCACTAACTATCTATACGGTATAGTTGTAGAATATGTGCGAGTGAGAGTGAGTGTTTTTTTTCACTACCTATACCGGATGTTTGTAGAATATTTGCGAGAGTGCGAGTGGGAGTGCGTGTGCGAGTGAGTGCGTGTTTTTTCACTAACTACCTATACCGATGTTTGTAGAATATTTGCGAGAGTGCGAGTGCGTGTTTTTTTCACTAACTACCAAATCGGATGTTTGTAGAATATTTGCGCGAGTGAGAGTGCGAGTGCGTGTTTTTTCACTAACTACCTATACGGGATATTTGTAGAATATTTGCGAAGGTTCGAGTGCCGAGTGCCGAGCGGCGAGCGGCAAGTGCCGAGTGCCAAGTTGCGGGTGGCGGATGACGGGTGGCGAGTGGCGAGTGCCGAGTGGCGAATGGCGAGTGGCGAATGGCGAGTGGCGAGCGAGAGTGCGAGTTCGTTTTTTTCACTAATTACCTATTCCGGATGTTTGTAGAATATTTGCGAGTGCGAGTGACAATGCGAGTGGGAGTGAGAATGCGAGTGCCTTTTTTTTCACTAACTGCCTATACCGGGGTTTTTTGAATATTTCTGAGAGCGCGAGTGCCAGTGCGAGTGAGAGTGCGAGTGCGTTTTTTCACTAACTACCTATCCCGGATGTTTGTAGAATATTTGCGAGTGCTAGTGAGAATGCGAGTTGGAGTGAGAATGCGAGTGCGTGTTTTTTTCACTAACTACCTATACCGGGGTTTTGTAGAATATTTCTGAGAGTGCGAGTTTCAGTGAGAGTGAGAGTGAGAGTGCGAGTGCGTGTTTTTTCCACTAACTACCTATACCGGATGTTTGTAGAATACTTGCGAGTGCGAGTGAGTGCGTGTTTTTTACTTTCTCTACTACGTATAGTAAGTAGGGAAATATTGTATTCCACCCAAAATTTCGATATCGAGATTTCACTGGAAATACATGTTTTGAGACCCCCTGAAACCAAAAAAAGCATTTTTGGAAACATGTCCTGTGTGTGTCTGTGTCTGTCTGTGAACAGCATAACTCAGAAACGAACAGTCTGATAAACTCCAAAGTTGGTATTTTGGTTCAGTATCTTCCAGAGATGCGACGCGAAGGTGTTCAAGAAAATCCCCCCACCCCAGACTACTCTTTACATGGAACATTTTTCGAAAATCATATACTTTTTTTTTTGTTGAATGAACCATTTTCGAGATAATGCTTGTTATTCCCTTAAATTTTTCAACACTTATTTTCTCAAATGGTAATTCGTTATTCATTTTAAGTCTTGAATATGCAGAGTATTAATCTGTGGAATGGTGCTGCACCTAGCAACCAGCTATTAAGATATATATGCTTAAAGACTACTGTATTTCTATATTTCCCTTGTAAGTATATGTTCCCCTTACATCTACAAGAAACTTAGCAATAAGATAGAGTCTGCAAATGTTTATCTCGATTATCATGACGTAAATGGAGAATAAGCGTTTGTAAAAATAGTTTGTACAAGAGTAGAGAATTCATGTGAGTGTGACACATCAGTTTTTTTTTTTTTATGACCTGGACATGCAAAGAGAATGGAATGCGCCACATAGCAACCAGCGCTTAAAATATTTGACTATCGCTTAAAACCTACCATATTCCCCTTGCATCCATAAGAAAATTAGCAATAAGATTCACATCTTGATGTCTCTTTTAACATGGAGAATATGGAGAATAAGTTTTTGTAAAAATAGTTTGTACAAGAGTAGAGAAAGTCATATGATTGTAACACATCAGATTTTTTCTTCTTTTTTTACTTTCTCTACTACGTACAGCAAGTAGGGGAAGTATTGTAATCCACCCAAAAATTCGATACCGAGATTTCACCGGAAATATATATTTTGAGACCCCCTGAATCCAAAAAAGCATTTTTAGAAACATGTCCATGTCCGTGTGTGTGTGTGTGTGTGTGTGTGTGTGTGTGTGTGTGTGTGTGTGTCTGTGAACAGCACAACTCAGAAACTAATAGTCGGATAAACACCAAACTTGGTATTTAGGTTCAGTATCTTCCAGAAATGCGACACGTAGATTTTCAAGAAAATCCTCCTACCCCTTTACATAGAAAAGTTTTCGAAAATTTTAATTTTCTCAAAAATGGCTTTAACGATTTTGATTAAAATATCATATATTTAAGATATTGTCATGAGAAATTAAATGTTTATCTCGAATTTCGTGAGAATGTCTCCAAAAGTATTCTTAATTATGAACAACTTTTGCATAACTGGTAAACCATAAGAGATTGACAAAATTTTGCTACACAACAAATGTAGATCGCGTTAAAATACACAATTTATGTCATACACATTTTTGTTGTTGAGTGAACCGTTTTCGAGATATTGCTTGTTGGTCCCTTAAATTTTCCAATACTTAGACATTTTGTGTAATTCGTTATTCCTTTTTTTTTATGTCCTGGACATGCAAAGAGAGTTGAATGCGCCACATAGCAACCAGCTCTTAAAATATTCAACTATCGCTTAAAACCTACCATATTCCCCTTGCATCTACAAGAAAATTAGCGATAAGATTGACATCTCGATATCTCAATTAACATGAAGCAAATCGAGAATAAGCGTTTGTAAAAATTGTTTGTACAAGAGTAGAGAAAGTCATGTGAGTGTAACCAGATATTTTTGTTCCATTTATACTCCGCCTTTAACTGCATTGATCTTAGCGGCCTTTCCTTTGGAACTTATTGCCTATTGGCAATGGTGTTAACTCGTGGCGTTTCTTGCACGTTTTTTTATCACACGCACATTCACACTCTCATTCATACTTCCGGACTCTCGGGAGGATAAGGAATAATCTTGGCTAGAGAAAAAGTCTCACCTCCCAGTGGGAATCGAACCCGAGACCCCTCCCACAGCATGCAGGTGCTCTACTGACTGAGCTACGCAGTTTCCTTTGTATTTGTAACGGAGCGTGTAATGTAACTATTTCTGCAAAAGTTTACTTGGATTAAAATGTTGTAGATAGAAAAATAAGCTAATAAATGATAGAGGTTAGAGAAAGTCATGTGAATGTATCACATAAGACTTTTTCTTTTTCTCTTGGTTTTATTTATGGACACTGTTTAAGTACTATGGTTCTTAGCGTCCCAATCTATATTGGGCGTGAAAGACCGAAATTTTTCTGAGAGGCTTGTTTATCAGATTTGAGGTACTTTAACATGGCATAAATCTACGACACGGGACCACCGGCTTTACTTTCCTCCGAAGGAAGCCATTCTAAGGATTTTCACGCCGAAAAGAATCAATCGCCCTCCGCCGGGTTTGAACCCGTATGGTACCCCTAGACGACGTATGACGGTTTTAGACATAAGCTGAAAACCGTTCTGACAATGCTTGTAGCGACCTGCAATCAAAGAGCACTCTATGTGGCTGGACTTGCTTCGAGCCCGGTGTAATGACTGTCTGAACCAAGGCAATTAGCAACAGAGACGTGTTGAAGTGGGAACTGCTTCCTTCTCCTAATGATACAGCTGCTTTGTGACTCGGTAACAAGCCGGCACCTGGGATTTCTGCACATTGTAAATATTTAAACACAAGGCACTAAATGTAAGCGTTTTGTGGCAGAAACAGGGATGAAGACAGCTTAAATATGAGATTCATAGGAGAGTGCCATACAAAATAATAGCGTGGCTAACACTGGGCGCCCTGCAAAGTGACAAATTAACTGATGACACGCGTGAGAATACGTCCATTCTGTGGTGAAGGCAGAAACATTGAGTCATATTCTGACGGAGTGCAGAGAAACAGAGTTATTAGGAAAGGAATATTTACCATCACAATTTTTAGATTACAGTAGACGAATAAAGGCTTGCTTTTATATATCGGACGTTGGGTGTCATAAATTGGAATCATTTCGGCAAAGGAGGTTAATTCTAAGGAGAAGGGAAGAGCGAGGAGTATTTAACACAGCGTTTGTAAGTTTATTTCATTTTAGTTAATTCTTATTCTTTTTGTGTATGTGTAATATTCAATATTTCTCTGTTATTTCGCTGTCTTTTTACTTTCTCTACCACTTACCTAATAGGAAGAGAAAGATTTACATTCAACTTAAAAATTCGATACCGAGATTTCACCGGAAATATATGTTTTGAGGCTCCCTGAATTCAAAAAAGCATTTTTAGAAAAAGGTTCGTTTGTATGTCTGTCAGCATAAATCAAAAAGGAAAAGTTGGATCAACATTTTATTTAAGTTCACACCTACTGAAGATGCAACACGAAGACTTTCAAGAAAATCGCTCTATCCCAAACTACCCTTTGCATGGAACAGCTTTCGAAATTTTTTATTTCTAAAAAATGAACTTAATGATTTTGATTAAATATATTATTATATATTAAACATGCCATATCTTAAGGTTAGTTACATGACAAATAAAATGTATATATTGAATTTTCTAGGAATAGCCTTTGAAGTCTTCTTTATTTGAAAGGAATTTTGTATAATCTTGTATAACTGTAAACGTTAAGCGATAGATGAAAACTTACTGCACACGAAAAATAGACCTCTTTAAAACACACAATTTATTTCAAATAAATTTTTTGTGGCAATAGCCATTTCCAAGGTATCCGTTATTAATGGTTCGAATTGTTCAATACTTGCCATTCTTTTAAAGTCCTGTAAACATTCAGTTGTTTCTCGCAAATCCACTGAAACAGTATGGAATTTTAAGGCCAGCGTATAGCTTCAGTTCTGAAACATTCGATCTACCGCTACTCCCTTAGTATCTATAACGAAATGTGTAATGTAGCTATTCTGCAAAAGTTTATTTAGATTAAAAAGAATTAGATATAAAAACAAGCTCTAGTAAGACTAGTTTGTATATACACTAATAAACGATGGAGGCTAGAGAAAGTCATGGAATGTATCACATCAGATTTTTTCCATTATATAGTACGAGATTTGTTATGAATTTTGGATTCAAAGTATGTATTTCCGGTGAAATCTCGATATCGAATGTTTGGGTGGAATACAATGCTTCCTCTACTTACTGTAAGTACCTAGTAGAGAAAGTAAACAAAGTGCAAATGTATAATCAGCGTTACCTTTGTAAAGAATTTCGATCCTCTTGTTTCTTATTTCCCAATCGTGACAGATGTAGCTAAAACGTCTTCTGCGCAGGTTTACCGAACGAATATGAGTTAGAGCAAGGGTGGCGAAAATGTCTTTCTCCCTCGAGTCATCGAATATGCAACACGCACTACACCACTCAGCAGCATATGGAAAACAAATGAATAGACAGCTAGAAAAGTATTGGCGCCTGCGAGTCACACTGCCTCGCGAGTCCCGTTTTCGCCACCACTGGGTTAGAGGAAGGGTTAGGACTGAACAGCAGCTGCTGTTTCAACTTTTTGGTGGCGAAGTAAAAGCGGCATGAAGAAAGAAGTGCAATTTCTCCAAACCGAGACTTTTGGGTGTATCAATTCGGATCACATATGTATATAATATTACTACCTAACCTGAGTATTTATTATTATTGTTATTATTATTATTATTTATCTGCATGGTGTATCAATTTCATCGTTAAGTATTACAGGTAGCGCTAGAATCACTGCCAGGCGGGATAAGATATTTTTTTTGCCGTAAGGTGATAGCCAAAACCTCAGGTCTGACGGGAAAACGCTAGATTGGCAACTCTGGTGGTTATCGTTCTGGCTTCTCTTCCTAGAGGAACCAGGTTCGATTTCCGGCTGGAACAGCGTAGTTTTCCTTTAATTTGAATCATATCCTGTTCTCCACTGTGTCTGTGAGTACCTACGCAGGGGAGAACGAATTTAAGTATATAAAAAGAATTTAAACCAACAACACAGTCAGTTGTTTCTAAACTCAAAGCCCGCAATATTACCATGGTAGTTAAACGGGACTATGTCAATAAATCAAACAATACAAAAGAAAAGTGATAAAATTATCCAAACTAGATGGTTCTCGGTAGCGTTTGTGGCTCGTATCCGGGAAGTTGCAAATTCAAATACAACGTATTGACCAATCTGATTTTTTCCTTTCTTGTTTTTCTTCCCGTCGCTTTATAAATACTGCATTGGACATTCCATACCACGACTCAAAATTTCACCCCGAGAACAAAAAATAGAAATTAGAAACATGGACTACGGAACTAGACCACATGTCCGGCGTAACACTGGTTGCATGTACATATTTTCACAGTACAGGATACCCATTATCATAAAAGCACACCTCTCAATTACATAGCAATAAAATCGGATGGCATAGGAAAGCGGCTATGACCATCTGTAAGCAAGTTACTCGATCAGATGATAGTGGAGGGCGATTACGCAACTGAGGTCATATCTTCTGTATACTGAGTTATGTGTATCGTAGATCTATGGAATAACGGCTGCGATATGACCTAGGGATACACTAGCGGTGAGGGACTTACCACCTCAAATTACAACAACTTTTGTCCCTAAGTTCCTAACGGGCGCCCCCGGGAGGGAGGGAAAAATTAAATTGAGTTTTATTTATGGACGCTCTTCAACTGTTGTGGTCCTTAGCTCCCATTCTATATTGGGCGTGAAAGACCAATAATTTTTCTCAGAGGCGCCTCTATCAGGCTCGAGGTTCTTTTACCTGCCGTAAATCTACACACGGGACCACCGGCTTTACTTCATCTTCGAAGGAAGCCATGCTAAGAATTTTTACGCCCTCCGTCGGGCTTGAACCCGCGACCTCTGGTTCCCGAGGCTAGCATGGTAACCGCTACACCACGGAGGACGATCCGGGAGGGAGGGTGAGCTGAGAGGAGACCAATGGCTGCCGGACCAGAAGGCTCGACAGGGCAGAGGGCAGAATCCCTGTCTTTTTTCCAGATTGAAACATCCCGGATAGCAGCTGATGCAACCAGCTCCCCTTCCCCATGTAGGCTTGCACAACCCACTGAGGGCCTGGGACTCGGAGACTGCCCTCATTCCGAGGGACGAAGTGTTACATAGATGCCATGTAACGCCGAGTCTCTCGCCGACACTTGTAACCCTGGGACAGCCAAGCAGATGAAAGGTGAAGTGAAATGAGAATTGAGGTGAAATGGAGGGACAGGAAATTCTCCTAGCAACCTGGGGAAACCCCGAGAAAAACCCGTGAGCCAGGAAAGTGGCTGCGGGAATAAAATCCACGACCTCCCGAATGCGATCCACAGACGTTGCTGCCTGAGCCACCCCGCTCAGTGCGATATGACCTAAATGGCAAATATCAAAGTAATTATAAAATAACAGGTCATTACAGGTACATATTTCTATATTTTCGTTACTCATTTTCTTGTAGATACAAAACGAATACAGGACGCTGAAGCGATAGTCAAATATTTAAAAAGCGGGTCGCTCATTATATGTTGCCTTTGAAGTTCCATACACTTTCCATCACATTGCCAGATGAAAAAGAATTTGACCTAGTACTTCAAAAAAATGTGGGCTACATTATTTAAAAATCTGATGTGTTACACTCACATGACTTTCTCTACTCTTGCACAAACTACTTTTACAAACTCTTATTCTCTATCTATTGCATATTAATCGAGATAAACATTTGCAGAAACGATCTTTTTACATGCAAAGAGAATTACATTTTACACATAACGACCAGTTCTAAAAATATTTGACTATCGCTTAAGGCGTACTATGTTCCCCTTGTTTTGTATTTGCAAGGGCAATATAGAAATACAGTAGCCTTTAAGCATAGACATATCTCTTAATAGCTGGTTGCTAGGTGCAGCACCATTCTCTTTGCCACAGATTAATACTCCTTGCATATCCAAGACAAAAAAATTAATAACGAATTCCCATTTGAGAAAATAAGTATTGAAAAATTTAAGGGAATAACAAGCAATATCTCGAAAATGGTTCACTCAACAAAAATAAATGTATATACATAAATTGTGTATTTTAACGAGATCTACATTTTTTGTGTAGTAACATTTTGTCTATCTCTTATGGTTTACCAGTTATGCAAAAGTCGTTCACAATGAAGAATACTTTTGGAGACATTCCCAGAAAATTCGAGATATACATTTCATTTGTCATGAAAATATCTTAAACATATGATATTTTAATCAAAATCGTTAGCCATTTTTAAGAAAATTCTCCATGTAAAGGGTAATCTGGCGTGGAGGGATTTTCTTGAAAACCTTCGTGTCACATCTCTGGAAGATATTGAACCTAAATACCAAGTTTGGTGTTTATCCGACTGTTCGTTTCTGAGTTATGCTGTTCACAGACAGACACACACACACGGACATGTTTCCAAAAATGCTTTTTTTTGGATTCAGGCGGCCTCAAAACGTATATTTCTGGTGAAATCTCGGTATCGAATTTTTGGGTGGAATACAATACTTCCCCTACTTACTATACGTAGTAGAGAAAGTAAAAATTCAAACCAATAGCCATAAAATCTCGGAAGTGGCTATGACCGCAAAGCTTGTACGTATCAGTAAATATACATAGCGAATCGTACACTTTAATGAGCGGTATAGTTTCCCTGAAGTAAGCTTTTCTGTAGTTTATACAGAGTTCTGTCAGAATGAACAGGCCTTCAGAGGCTATAATAGAAAATTCAAAGTACTAATTTTATTCCTCGTGATAATACCTCAAGCATTTGACATAAAATTCGTTAGAGCAGGTTTTGAAAAAACGAAATTAAAGCGTAGTTTTAGTGAGAAAGTGAAAAATTTTAGTATTTCACCTATGAAGATGTGGACGTAATTACTGAGCAAGTACTCATCTATCTTTTCCTTTTTTACACCGTTTACATAAAACACACACGCTTGGAGGTGGTTTCAGGGAACTTCAAAATATATAATTCTGCTGAAATCTGTATATAGAAGTTTTAGGTGGAAACAATATATCCTCTACCTACTATAGGTCTGTGGTAGAGAAAGTAAAAACAACCCTGACTTTATTTATAACCATCTGGCCACTAATAATATAATTCCAAAACACATGTTTGCTGACGTAGTTTAATTCGCCGATTATAATAAAGACTGAAACAAGTGAATGATCTTTATGGTCAAGGCCGTTTGTGCGACAATTTTCACGCGCATAATAAATTCCTGTCTTAATTATTCTATACATAATAATGTAAACGGGTTTTGCCATTTTCATTGTTCAAAGAAAAGAATATCAGGAAATGGTTTCATTTTTTCTCTATAAACCAAGGCAACTTGAAATACCGATATTACGTCATTTCTATAGGAATCATTGGCACGCCTGCCATAATGAACCAATTATGCACGATATTGAATACAGCAACAACCTGTTTATCTATTTATAATGGTAAGATTGCACAAAGAAATTAAATCTGTGATAAATTTTCTTCCAAATTGTGTATAGGAAATTTCAGTTCCGTATACAGAGTGCTTCGTGATTTGTTTGATGCATGCATATGGACGGACGAACTGACTGATTACACTAGCGAACACCCATAACAATGCTGCCTTAATGCAAGGATATTTACTGGAAACAAAGTTAACGGGATGTCAACATGCAATGCGTGGGTAGCGTGATAAGTTTCATTACATTAAGATGGGCGTCATAAATCACTTTACACGGTACAAAAGTTGGGTTAAGGAACCCCATTTTATCTTACATTCACTTCTGGAAACAGACTCCCTGTCGCTGGTTGGAGGCTATAGGTTAACAGGTAGTAATCCTTTTTCTTTTCGGTGTGGGAGAGTATAGATTCGAAATGATGAGAAAGACCCCATAGCTGGTGTTCGCCATCCCCCTTATCTTATTGATCACCATATATCACCACGTCAGCTATCTGTTATATACAAAAGAGAAAGCTCAAGTTTGGTTGCCTTATACCAGCTATGCGGAAGTGGAATTGAATTGTGCGTTATGCCAGAAGCCAGCTGAGGTCATCCATCACCTCCCAGAACACCACGGTAAGTAGGTGTGATTCACCATTTGGCGATTCGCCAGCCGCCTGTTTACCTAAGGCCCCATGTATGTAAGTGATTTCGTGTCGCGCGATAAGTCGATGCGATCTTAAAGCACATCGAGTTTAATGGAAGCATTTATACCACGCGACGCGACAGTGGCGCGAACTCAAAAACATGTCACATGGTCCCTCAGTTCGCTCGAAACACGCGTCAGTCGCAAGCCCTCAATTTACGTGAGTGTATATGGGTCTGCTTACGTATGTACGTGGCGTTGCCGCACTGCGGACAAGACAGTTAAGTTGGTGCTACCATATGGGAAACCCAGGACTGTTTTCAGTATGGTTTGTGTTTTCACCTGTTGCGGAAGTGATCTGATTTTCGTCATTCAAACTTTTAAAAGTACCTATGGATACGGAAAATTTTATAGAATAAATTTGTGTTAGGAATTCAATTTAGGATGTATCTCCTCAGAAAATTACAATGTTTCACCTTCTTCTTTCAACTTTCTATACAGGTTTCCAAACGCATTGTCCACAAGCCTTGCACTGTTTAATGTCATTTTCGTCTGTTTTTGTTCTTATTTTTCTAGTTAAGATCTCGTACAAATAGTACAACACACACGGATCCATATTGCAGTTTGGAGCATACACGAAGGCGGATGAGTGCAGGTTGAGCAGTAGCATTGCTATGAACCACGTGACTGCCAGTGCTCAGCGAGCGAGAATGAAAGAAAGAGACAGTGTACTGTCTCTCTCTCACACACTTTCTGCGCAATAGCTTCTCGTGACCGTCTTCGTGTGTCACCGGATATAGCAGTCAAGCCAAATACCGAAATGGGCATGTAAAACTTATATTCCCAAGACAGCGTGACTACAGTCACGTGGCATGCATAAATTTACCATTAAAATGTATACCGCGTCGCGTCCTTCTTTGTCGCGCGACACAGAATCGCTTGCAAAAATGAGCCCTAAGACAAAGAAGTCACAGTCCGCGCATGGGCTGTGGAAGGAGAACCTACGACTTCTCCTTTGTTTCTCCTTTTCGAAATCTAGACTCCTAAGTTATACATACATGTCACTTGGTGATCATTGCGGCAATTTCGAATGCTGCTAAATTTTTTGGAATTTTGTCATACTAGAATGAAACAGGAATATATTTCAATTTGGAAAATTAAATCGGATTTGAAAAATCCAATTGCACGGCCTGGACTCAAATCATGGATCTTCGGCTTCATTAATACTGTCCACCGAGTTTTCTCTAAATGAACATACAAAACTACCATATTCCTTGTTATACAATTGCCTAGATTTGAGTGGCAGCAGCTTATCTGCGGCTTTTTAATTTTAATTACAATTTGGACAGAAATTTCATTAAATTTTACCATCTTGTTCGAAATAAATGAGATTTGCGTATCAATACAGAGTCCCTAGACATAGTTTTAAGAAAAATTAAACTCATGAATCGAATTTTTAATTTACAGCTGTTCTATGTTTAATCCGTTTTTACTTTCTCTACTACGTATAGTAAGTAGGGGAAGTATCGTATTCCACCCAAAAATTCGATACCGAGATTTCACCAGAAATATACGTTTTGAGGCCCCCTGAATCCAAAAAAAAGCATTTTTGGAAACATGTCCGTGTGTGTGTGTCTGTCTGTGAACAGCATAACTCAGAAACGAACAGTCGGATAAACACCAAACTTGGTATTTAGGTTCAATATCTTCCAGAGATGTGACACGAAGGTTTTCAAGAAAATCCCCCCACGCCAGATTACCCTTTACATGGAGAATTTTCTTAAAAATGGCTCTAACGATTTTGATTAAAATATCATATGTTTAAGATATTTTCATGACAAATGAAATGTATATCTTGAATTTTCTGGGAATGTCTCCAAAAGTATTCTTCATTGTGAACGACTTTTGCATAACTGGTAAACCATAAGAGGTAGACAAACTTTTACTACACAAAAAATGTAGATCGCGTTAAAATACACAATTTATGTCATATACATTTTTTGTTGAGTGAACCATTTTCGAGATATTGCTTGTTACTCCCTTAAATTTTTCAATACTTATTTTCTCAAATGGGAATTCGTTATTCACTTTTTGTCTTGGATATGCAAAGAGTATTAATCTGTGGCAAAGATAATGATGCTGCACATAGTAACCAGCTATTACGAGATATGTCGATGCTTAAAGGATACTGTATTTCTATATTGCCCTTGCAAATACAAAACAAGGGGAATATAGTACGCCTTAAGTGATAGTCAAATATTTTTAGAACTGGTCGCTATTGTAAAATGTAATTCTCTTGGCTTGTCAAAAGATCGTTTCTGCAAATGTTTATCTCGATTAATATGAAATAGATGGAGAATAAGAGTTTGTAAAAATAGTTTGAACAAGAGTAGAGAAAGTCATGTGAGTGTAACACATCAGATTTTTGAGTTATGCTGTTCACACATACACTTAGACACACAAGAGTTTTTGGATTCAGGGAGTCTCAAAACGTGTATTTCCGGTGAAATCTCGGTATCGAATTTTTTGCTGGAATACAATACTTCCTAAATAGTATAGAAAGTAATAAGCTATATAAAAATAAGCGATAGTGGGGTAGAGAAAATCGCGTGAATCTAACACATCAGATTGCTTTTAAGGTATTTGCACCTTTTTACAAACTTTCATGCTCCAACCCAGAGGTCGCAGTCCTCAACCAGAGTTAATTAAGAATTTGAAGAACTTGTGTTTATGGCAGATTTTGTGGAGGCGTCCGTAACTAACAGAGTAGAAACTATTCTCTTCTTTACCAAAAGTTTCTCCGTTGGTACCAGTCTGTATATATCTTCCAGATGTGCGGGAGGGCGCGGACATCTTGATGGATTTGCCAGAGCCATGCCTTCAGCTTGCTATAAACTATCTTGACGAAACAAGTGGTTTTTATTTATACTCTGATTTAACCCACACGAGCTAAAGTCAGTTGTGGTCTGCCAAGCTTTCTGAACAGTTCCACACTTTTGACACGATATGCTATCTCCGCCTTCAAAGAAGAAAACATTGCGGCAATGGAAGGAGTAACGCCATGACTATCAGCTGCGTGACCCACACAAAATGGTATGTGCGATAGTCATCTAGTTTTCTTTTTTGTGACTGCTATACATAAAGCAGAGTTTTTAAGAGTATTATTTTGGCAAGTTCTTTAAATAAAGACCTGATGTGTTACATGCATATGACTTTCTCTATCCTCTATCGATTCAAATTATTCTTACGAAAGTTTATTCTCCTATCTATACAATTTTAATCGAAATACACCATTCCGGAAACAGCTGCATTGCACATTTCGTTATAGATACAAAGGGAATAGCGATAGTCAAATGTTTTAGACTAGACGCTATACGCTGACCTTAAAATTTCATACTGTTTCCAGGACATCGCGAGAAACAACAACAAATCGACAGGACTTAAAAAGAATGGCTAAGTATTTAACAGTTCGAATCATTAATAACGGATCTCGGAAATGGCTGATGGCAGAAAAAAAAAGTTATTTTTAAAAGATACAATTTATTTCGGAGATCTATATTTTTTTATGTAGTACGTTTTTGTCAATCGCTTAACGTTTATCAGTTACTGCACAAGATTATACAAAATTCATTCCGAATGAAGAGGACTTTACAGGCTATTTCCAGAAAATTCAAGATATACGTTTTATTTGTCATGTAAATATATTTACTATATGGTATTTAAATCAAAATCGTTAGCAATGTTTTAGGAAATCAAACAATTCGAAAAATGTTTCAGGGTAGTTAAACGTAGGGAGATTTTCTTGAAAATCTTTGTATCGCTTATTTAGAAAATACTGAACTTAATTACGAAGTTTGATATTTATCTGGTTTTTAATTTTTTGAGTTATGCTGTTCACATACTCGCGCGGATCTTTTTCTAAATTTTTTTTATTTTGGGGACCTCAATACATGTATTTCCGGTGAAAGCTTGGTATTGAATTTTTGGGTAGAATCTTTAAATACCTTGTATAGCTCTATGTACTGGTAGAGAAAGTAAGATGCTTAATTTTTATAATTTCGTTTTGATATTTTAACAGTATTTTCTGTTGTTAATTCCCAAATGCCAATACTTCTCTTTATTTTAATCAAATTTATGTAAATGTGTGAGATTTAAAACTCCTTTTGTCAGACACATGGCCTACCGCGTCACATGTCAGTTAAGAATATAAGATAATCAAACTAAGTTAATCGGTGCAGATAAACGGTGATAAGTGGAACACAGTAAACATGATGGAAGCACTATCCGATACAGATGATCCATTTCTGGAGGATTTTCTTCGCCTTAAAGAATTGGAGGTAATTTTTTAACAACACGTAGATATTATCTGCAGTTCGTGTTTGTAATAATAATGGAATTTGCTAATGCACACCTACTGCAATCTCTCCACAACAGGTACGTGGGAAGTTTGTTTTCCAAACAGCTGTGTTACCGGCAGTGAACTGTGTAAATGTTAATATCCTATTTTTGCGTTCGAATACTTTGATGGTTGGTATCTGGTAAAGCTTTTGAAAAGTGTTGAGTAATAATTACTACCATTTCAAAGGTGTCTTTAGCTTTAACAAAATGTTTTGTAATAGAATATAAAATGAAACAAAGTAAGCGGTGTTAATGTTGCTTACTCTACCACATCCCATGAAGGTAGAGGAAATAGTGCATTGCACCCATAAATTCAATAACAGTATATCATTGGAAATGCATGTTTTGAGGTCCAGTGAACCCAAAATAAGGATTTTTAGAAAAGTGTGTATATATGTATGTGACTGAAAACCCAAATAAATACCAAACTTGGTATTTAAATTCAGCACCTTCCTAGGATGCGACACGAAGATATTCAAGAACCCCCCCCCAAAAAAACTACCTTTACCTGAGGCATGTTTTGTTATTTTTAATTTTCTCAGTACTGACTAACGGTTTTGATTAAGATACCAGATGTTTAGGATATTTGCGTGACTAGTAAAATGTATATTTTATTTTTCTATGAATAGACTGTGTCTTCGTTCTGAATGAATTGTGTATGCTTAATTGGTAAAGCATAAGCAATAGACAAAATTATCACAAGAATAAAATGCTGCACTCATTGAAATATACAATTTATGTCATAACTTTTCCTATAGCATTAGCCGCTACATGTTTGTTGTTACATGTTTTCAAGTTGAACTGACATGAGGCATCTATAAAACATCTTACATAATTCTTTCTTATCCAGCATGGATTCATTAGTAACAAAAAACTGACTAACGATATAAAGGGTTATTCAAAAAGAACGAACAGACTTTAAATATTTATTTCTAATGAACGACAATAGATGGCGACACATGCGATACATCACTGAATACAGAAAAGTTCAAAATCAGCACCTTTGTTATGCGAGGACAACCAGCGCTTTTCCGTTTGCATACGCAACCATCTTCTACGAATTTATTGTATCAATTGTAACATTTTTTTTTATGACGTTGTTGAACTTACAAGAAAATGCACGCCGCAATGAAACAATGATTCACTCTTTGCATAATGTAGCACACAAAACGACTTTTCCTGTGGCGTCGCCATTTTTTCGTAAACAAACACAGCGTCGCTGTAGGCACTGAATGGAACTAAAGGATGGGGCTTAAAACGTTGAACTTTCCTCTATGCAATGATGTGTCGCTATTTATTGTCGTTTATTAAAAATGAATATTTAAAATATGTTCCTTCATGTTGAATAACCCTGCATTTTCCTCCTGCACGTGCAATCGAGTCCATTTCGCTTAATTTCCGCTTTCTCTACCGTTTACCTCTAGCAAGTACAGGGAGTATTTTTTTCACCCAAAATTCAGATATCGAGTTTTCACTGAAAATATCGTTTTGAGGACTCGTGCATAAAAAAAGAAACACTTTTAGGAAAAAATCCATGTGTGAATATGTGTGTGTGTGAGAGAGAGAGAGAGAGAGAGAGAGAGAGATTCTATATGTCTGTCTTTGGACAGAATAACTCAAAAACGAAAAGTCGGTTAAATACTAAACTTGGCATTTAAGTTCAATATCTTCCAGGAATGTAACATGACAATGTTCAAGAAAATCCCCCCGCCCCAAACTGCCCTTTGTATGGAAAAACTTATTTTGTTTTTTATTTTCTCAAAAGTGGTTCTAACAATCTTAATTAAAATACCATATGTTTCAGATATGTGCAAGACAAATAAATTGAATTTTCTGCGAATAGCCTCTGAAGGCATCTTCATTCTAAATGAACGAAACCGCACGAGAACTTCCTGCACAAAAAAATGTAGAGCTCGTTAAAACACACAATTCATGTCAATGTGGCATTAACCATTTCAGAGATATTTATTATTAGTTTGAATTGTCAAGTACTTTACTTTTTTCATGAGTCACTACAAGTACTCTCTCTCTCTCTCTCCCTCTCTCATGGAACGAAATCTATGAGAACGAAATCTTAAAGCCATCAATAGCGACTCGCTTTTAAAGGATTTGACAATGACTTAAGTTTATTGTATTCTTGTACCTATGTACCTACAGCGAAATATGCAATAAAACATTTTCTGCAAGTGTTTATCTCGATTAACATGAAGCTGGTATAAGAATAAGATTTCGTAAGAATAGCTTGTAGAACAGTGGGTAAAGAAAGTCATGTGAATTGTTACACATCAGGTCTTTTAAAATTATTTCTAGTAAAACATGTATCTTACTAGCGTACTTTGATAGAAAAGTCACTTTTTACTTTCTCTACTGCGTATAGTAAGTAAGGGAAGTATTGCATTCCACCCATAAATTCGATACGATATTTCGCAGTAAATACATGTTTTGAGGCCCCCTGAATCTAAATAAAGCATTTCGGGAAACATGGCCATGTGTGTGTCTGTGAACAGCATAACTCAAACACTAAAAATCGGTCAAGTACGAACTTGATATTTAAGTTCAGTGCCTTCCAAGAATACGACACAAAGATTTCTAAGCAAATCCCCGACCCGTAAGAGATAGGTAAAATCTTAGTACACAAGAAATGTTGATCTCATGAAAGCACACATTTATGGCAAATAAAATTTTTGTGTCGTTATCGAGATATTCTTTGTTACAGGTTTGAATGTTCAAATACTTTATACATACTTTTGTCAATTACAAATCACTATTTCTTTTTACTTTCTCTACTACGTATAGTAAGTAAGGGAAGTATTGTATTCCTCCCAAAATTTCGATACCGAGATTTCACCGGAAATACATGTTTTCAGACCCCTGAATCCAAAAAAAGCATTTTTGGAAACATGTCCGTGTGTGTGTCTGTGTGTGTCTGTTAACAGCATAACTCAGAAACGAACAGTCGGATAAACAACAAACTTGGTATTTAGGTTCAGTATCTTCCAGAGATGCGACACGAAGGTTTTTAAGAAAATCCCCCCACCCCAAACTACCCTTTACATGGAACATTTTTCGAAAATTTTAATTTTCTCAAAAATGGCTCTAACGATTTTGATTAAAATAACATATGTTAAGATATTTTCATGACAAATAAAATGTATATCTTGAATTTTCTGGGAATATCTTCAGAAGTATTCTTCATTGTGAACGACTTTTGCATAACTGGTAAACCATAAGAGATAGACAAAATTTTACTACACAAAAAATGTAGATCGCGTTAAAATACAGAACTTATGTCATATGTATTTTTTTTGTTCAGTGAACCATTTTTGAGATATTGCTTGTTATTCCCTTGAATTTTTCAAAACTTATTTTCTCAAATGGGAATTCGTTATTCATTTTTTTGTCTTGGCAATGCAATGAGTATTAATCTGTGGCAAAGGGAATGGTGCTGCACCTAGCAACCAGCTATTAAGAGATATGTATTTGCTTAAAGGCTACTGTATTTCTATATTGCTCTTGTAAATATATATTCCCCTTACATCTACAAGAAAATTAGCAATAAGATAAGAGTCTGCAAATGTTTATCTCGATTAACATGAAGTAGATGGAGAATAAGCGTTTGTAAAAATACTTTGTACGAGTAGAGAAAGTCATGTGAGTGTAACACATCAGATTTTTTATTTATTTTCTTTCTTCCTTTTTCGTCTTCTCACAAAGAGATTAGAATCTCGAAGCATCCATATAACGATCGGCTTTGAAAGTAGTTCACTGTTGTTTTAGCTTACTGCATTCTTCTCATACCTACAACGAAATGTGTAAAAGGTTTATGGTATTAATATTAACAAGAAGTAGATAGAAGAATAAGCTTTTGTAAAAGTTTGTAGAAGAGTGAGAGCAGAGAAAGACCTGTAAATGCAACATATCCATTTTTTCTCGATTCTGAAGCTTTGGGAAAACAAATGCCACTGATCATTTATCTTAAAATATTCTTGCAACTGGCGGATTTCCTTTTTGAAATCTAAGGTATATATTGTTTAACTCATACATGAAAGTTAGGCTACTTGCAATTACGTAGATTGAGTGTACGGTAATAATATTATAAACCGGTAATGTTTCTGTTTACAACCTCCTTAGTTTATTGCCATGAACTCCCTGCCTGACGTTGAGCGGTGTCGTCATGTCGGGGAGACAGACGTAAACAGCAACATTACAATATTTTGGTTATTTGTACCTATAGCATGCCCATGATTTTAACCACAGGAACTATTCAAAATATACTGAAATTTTCTTTACCTTGGGAGAGCTTATTACTTTCTCTATTCGATATCAAAATTTCATCGGAAATACATGTTTTGAAACCTCTGAATCAAAAAAGCAGTTTTAGAAAAGGGTCCCTTGTGTGTGTGTTTGTCTGTATGTGTGTGTAGACAACATAACTCGAAAACAAATTTATAACTTAAGTTCACTACCTTCCAAAGTTGCAACATGGAGATTTTCAAGACAATTCCCCACCCCAAAGTATCCTTCACATGGAATATTTTTTAAATGTTTTATTTCCTAAAAAATGGCTCTAACGATTTCGATTAAGGTACCATATATTAAAGATATTTACATTACAAATAAAATGCATTCTTGAATTTTCTGGGAATAGCCTGTGAAGCCCCTTCATTTTAAAGCAATGTTGTATTACCTTGTATAACTGGTAAAGTTAAGCGATAGACGAAAAATATCCTCCGTGGTCTAGGGATACCATGCTAGCCTTTGGTTCCCGAGGGCGTGGGTTCAAACCCGACGAGAGGGCGATGGATTTTTTTCAGGCGTAGAAATCCTTAGCATGGCTTCCTTCGGAAAGGAAGTAAAGCTGGTGGTCCCGTGTCGTAGATTTACGGCACGTAAAAGAACTCAAGCCTGATAAAAAGGCCTCTGAGCAAAATTTCCGGTCTTTCACGCCCAATATAGAATGGGACGCTAAGACCATAGTAGTTAAAGAGCTCCATAAACAATACTCAATTTAATTTGATTGACGAAAATGTACTCCACAAAAAAAATATAGACCTCTTTAAAACACACAATTTATTTCAAATAACTTTTTATTTCTTTTGTGGCACCAGTCATTTCTCATATCTATTATTAATAGTTCGATTTGTTCAATACATTATCATTATTTTCAAGTACTGTCGATTCTCAGCTGTTTCTCGCAATGTCATGGAATGAGTACGGAATTTTAAGGCCAGCGTATAGCGTCCAGTTCTAAAACACTTGACTGTTGCTATCCTCTTAGTATCACTAACAAAATGTGTAATGCAACTATTCCTTCAAAGATGTATATCTAATAAATGAAGTAGATAGTAAAACAAAATTTCTTAAGAATAATTTGTTTACCTGTTAATAAACGATAGAGGGTAGAGAAAGTTATGTGAATGTAACACGTCAGAACTTTTTTTTCCTGTTAATTGTACATAGCACTTTCATAAACGACGGTTTTAAAAGGGGTCGGGGTTTACATCCCCCAGTTTCCCTCGTATTTTGGTGAATATTTATGCCAGCGAAATTATGCCTTTATCCTGGATATTTCTTGGTTTCCCTGGGTCAGCAGGCAAATGCTGGGGTGGTTTCTTCTCTTACACGATTTCCTTTCCATCATTTCCTTTTCATCTTTCAGGTGTGCTTCTAGGTTTCGTGGGGTATGGCAGTGCCGGACAGATGGCGTGGATGCATGCTCAAAGGAAAGAGTACTACCTGTGGACACCTAATAGTTGTTTGGCCGTTGTCGTTCATCACCCTCTCTAGACGGCTCCAGCAGTGGGATGAGTTTCAAGCTTGGAAATGATAGGGTCTTCCGCGCGTCTCTGTGGCCTGTAGCCTCTCATGACTTATTCGCTTCATTCTTTCCTCCTGGGGGTGGCAGCCACAATAGGCCTATGCAGGTCCCCGTGCGCGAAGTGTCCCTCTCCGAAGTGTAACTTATACCTACACAAATGTGCTTATAAGCTCAGTATTCATTAGTTCGAGATATTTAAAGTATTATTTTAAGTGAAGAATGAGGTTTCTTATTATTTATAGATTTTTAAAACAGTCATACTTATAAGAGAATGTAGTTCAAGATTTGGTAGGTCCCGGTTTCTATTCCCGTCGGGCCGCCACTCCGACCTTTGGGTTTTTCGCGGTTTCCCATGTCGATAGGTGTGCTTCCTCTGCTACCTCGAATTTTCTGTCCCCACCATTTGCTTTCATCTGTTTCAGAGTTGTAGAATCAGGCGACCACGATTAAGGTGTTGTGGCAGGATGGTGTAATTTGCGCCTTGGAAAGATTTCTCCCGGATGCTTGGCGGGACTGGCCCCCTTCCTTCCTTTGTCTTGTTTATTCCCGGTACCCCCAGGTTGCGAGTGGCTAAGACATGGTGTCATGTTGGAATCATTAGAGACCCGTCCTTGTTAGCGCACATCGTCGTCCGGATCTAGTCAACCTTCGGATCTCCCCTTCACCAGGGATCACATTGGAACAACAAAAGGCACACTATGACCTACCTGCGGTGTTGTATTCCAATTACTGGAGGCCCCTCCGTCTGATTAATCCTAACTGCTACAGTAATACGTATTATTATTATTATTATTATTATTTAACTTCCAGTATGATTACTTTTATGAATTTCGGAGATTTAGATACACCACCTAAGACAGTGATTAAGAAAATTTGTGTCCAGAATTTGTTTTAATGTTGAAAACCTACATTACGAACCTTTAAAAATACCTGCACTCCATTTGAATGCCTTTTTTAAAAAGGTTAAAAGCTTCAAGTACCCGTTAAACCATACACGTCCTGGATCAGAAGAATAACATTTATTTTCGTCAATAAAAGAGAATGAAATATGGTCATTTTGCATTTCCAGATTCCCTTTTTGCAACAGCTTGGAATAGCTTTCATTGTTTAACGTTTTATTTATTCTCAACTATTTAGTACATTATTCGTGAACGATCTGTGATGGAAATGCTTTGAATTTGAACTAGTCATAGGTATCTATCTTGACAGGTTTATGGTTATAATTTTATCTTCTTTTATTACCTAAACGTGTTTTGACATGAACTGTTTTAATTTCGATCTTTCTCTGTTCAACATTAGTGGAAATTAAAATGCTGAACTGGAGTGTGTCTATGTTATACAATTATTGAAATGTTCAGGGTAACCTCGGGTGAATCGGGACAGGAAGTGAATAGGGACAGTTTTGAGAAATTTTTTCTCAACTTAAAACTAACCGCGCATGAGGAAGCATGACATCTTACGGTTAGTATAAGTACTTGCATCAGTGGACCGCTATGGCGTCGTCCTATATAGGTTCGTTTTCTGAAGATCGCAAGATAAAGGGCAGGAGTTGAAGGTAAGAAGGCGATTTATTTCTTACTTCTAATATCTTATTGTAGTGTTACGAGAGTAATTAATTAGCTCTTAGTCTGATTTTGGATTAGTTTGTGCTCAATGATAAAGTATTCGTCGGAGAAGAAGTTAAAATAGTCTCTTGTTTGTCGACACTAGATAAAGTGATACCAACCTTTGAAAAATCAGACACTATATTTCGGGTGTATAGGGACTACACATTTTGCCCATTTATTTTATTATTTTGTTGTAGACAGGTACCGCAAAACAATTGGACAGCGAAAGCTGTTACTGCATTTTGCCAGGGGAGGAGCGTGCATCATGCAGCAGAGCTGTTTGGAGTTCTTCATCATCTACAATGTGATACTGGGGTTCCATTGAAGAAAAAGGGGGACAAAATACGTATTACAACAATGCATGTAATAATTTCGTACGCAATGCACAAGGCGAGAGAAAAAAAATCTGTGTTACACTCACATGACTTTCTCTACTCTTGTACAAACTATTTATACAAACGCTTATTCTCCATCTACTTCATGTTAATCGAGATAAACATTTGCAGACCCTATCTTATTGCTAATTTTCTTGTAGATGTAAGGGGAATATATATTTACAAGGGCAATTTGGAAATACAGTAGCCTTTAAGCACATACATATCTCTTAATAGCTGGTTGCTAGGTGCAGCACCATTCCCTTTCCCACAGATTAATACTCTTTGCATATCCAAGACAAAAAAATGAATAACGAATTCCCATTTGAGAAAATAAGTATTGAAAAACTTAAGGGAATAACAAGTACTATCTCGAAAATGGTTCACTCAACAAAAAAAGGTATATGACATAAATTGTGTATTTTAACGCGATCTACATTTTTTGTGTAGTAAAATTTTGTCTATCTCTTATGGTTTACCAGTTATGCAAAAGTCGTTCACAATGAAGAATACTTTTGGAGACATTCCCAGGAAATTTAAGATATACATTTTATTTGCCATAAAAATATCTTAAACATATGATATTTTAATCAAAATCGTTAGAGCCATTTTTGAGAAAATTAAAATTTTCGAAAAATCTTCCATGTAAAGGGTAATCTGGGGTGGGGGGATTTTCTCGAAAACCTTCGTGTCGCATCCTTGGAAGATACTGAAACTAAATACGAAGTTCGGTGTTTATCCAGCTGTTCGTTTCTGAGTTATGCTGTTCACACAGACAGACACAGACACAGACACACACACACACACACGGACATGTTTCCAAAAATCTTTTTTTTGGATTCAGGGGGTTTCAAAACATGTATTTCCGGTGAAATCTCGGTATCGAATTTTTGGGTGGAATACAATACTACCCCTACTTACTATACGTAGTAGAGAAAGTAGTTAACAAACTCTCATTTGGAGGAAAGAATATTCAAAAGCGCTTGTTTGAAATCGGCGTCCTCTGCCAATGCTGAGAGTGGATCTAGATCATTTGGTGTGTTTTCATTCAATGAAAATGTTCTCTCTGAACATCATTTTCTACATGGATACTTGACCTCCCATTCTTTGACGACAGAGAGAGATTCCGAAGAAGTTGCGGTGCTCAGCCAATCTCCTGTACCTTCAACTTTCAAAACGGCAGTGAAAATGAGACAGAATCCCCTCACTAAAATTGCGTTGGTGTCGAGGAAAGGATACGCTTTCTATGTAGTATATGCAAAATTTGGAGATACTATCTTAAGGTAAATGTATATAAGATGTTCTAAAATAAGTATGCATAATAATAAACACAATTTTCACAAATAAGTTACTCGAAAGCTGTTCCGATTCATCCTTATTCATAGGGTAAACAGGGACATTCAGTATTGCGACAAGAATTCCATTACATTCTCTGTGTGGCTTTTTCCAAAAACAAACTGCACTGTAGTTTGTTTTTGGGATTGTGTAAAACCATGAAAAAGAACAACTTAAAGTTCTACTGAAAATGGAAATAATATTTGCAATTTTCTATTTTTTGTCCCGGTTCACCCGAGTGAATATGATATGCATGTAAATGTAAATGTAAATGATATACTGTTCGATTTCTATAATTTATTTGTGAAATAATCAAAATAAATACAACTCGACCTCCACAGGCTCTCAAGTTAATTTCCGGCACTCTCGTTGTACTATTACAGATTGTAAACTAAGTGATCGCCCTTTTTTAAACGAAAAATAAAGGTTTGGAAAAATAATTAGTAATTTGAGTTCTTGGATCTGAAGAAGTACTTATATTTAAACCCTAATTTTTGTGATCTCTATTGATACTGATATTAGGAAAATTGTTCAATTTATTTTCCCTTAAGTAAAATATAATTTTGTGATGTTCTCGTACTTCCATATATCCCTTTGTTTTGACTACGTTTTCAATGCAGCTCATATAATTCCCCTGTCCTGTTCCCCTTAACCTCTATATCTCATATTTCTCCAGAAGTTTTAGTTTCCATACTCTGCCTTAACAAACTAAGTACATATACCTGGAATTTAGAGGGGTGAAAACTACCATAGAGTGACAAAAGATCGCGTTAAACGCTTCAAGAGCTATGAGAGCATATTTTGTGAAGGAACATCTTTGACAAGTGTAGTCTTTTGTTTCACTAGAAGGGTCGTTATGGTAACGCGACAGGCTACAATTTCTGTGCAATGCTTTCACGTCACCAACGGCCATAACTGTCTGATAGGTATAAACTTTTATACAATTTAATGCTGCTGATAGTAAATTGGTGATAAACTTATAAACACCTTATTTAGTTCTGAATATGTCAGTCTGTGGTGAAATTCTATTCACGTTTGCCTTAAGTCCTTAGCATAACTATAGCAACAAAGTATATACTGCCTTACGCTTCAGGTGTGCCAACTGTAGTGATTTTACACTTAGAAAACAGTACAGGCATGTAGACTGTTACTTTTTGAATGCATATCCCTATTCTAAGACAAAAGTATTCCTAAATTTACTTTAGGTGTTATGTATATTACAAAAAATATAGGTTCTGGTAAAACGTGTACGCAATCATACATTATTAACAAGTTGTTACTGTATTCAGTATCGTGTATTTGGCTTATTGTAGCACGCGTGCCAATAATAGCAATGACGCATTTCCCATGGCAATGACATAATAATGGTATTCCAAGTTGCCATGGCTTATAGAGAGAAGATGAAACCATTTTATGATATTCTATTCTCTGAATAACGAAGATGCAAATACCCATGTGCATTATTAAACATAGAATAATTAAGATCTAAATTTATAATGGCTTACTATGCTGTGCTGATAAGAAGCTACATCACAGTCCATAACGCTCACTCCTGCGTCTACACTCAGAGACCTTTTTCGGGTAATTGGGCATTCGTGTAACCTCTTATAACTGAAATAAAATCTTGTGATCGGTCCGGTTACTTCGTCCATTCCTACATCTCATACATTTCAAAATATGTTTCAAATCATTATTTAATTATTTATTTCTTAGAATACATAATCCCAAGATTGCATAAATATTGTATCCAACTGCAGATAATTTTATTACACTTGTGAAAATTACTCACTACCGTTCATGCGACAAACATTCACACATGCCATAAGTTCTGTCAGTACTTTCAATGCATATAACTACTAAATAAAACTATGGAAACCCATTAATATACATATATTCTGAAAGAAAACAAAACGTGCTACAAAATGAACATGCTCTTGTTCAAAATTATCACCAGTGGGGAAACACATCAGCGAAGACGTTGAGGCCACTCATCAATAGCTGCACGAATCGTGTCCAATAGAAATTTCTTGACAGCTGTGTAATTGATTTTTTTAACATCTCAATATTGCGGTGCCGTTTTTGACATGCTATCGCCTCAAGCTTCTGCCACAGAGAATAATCCAATTGATTGACGTCCAGACTTTCTCTAGCCCAACCAGCAGAAGTAATAAACTGTGGGACATTGGTTGCCAACCACTGCTGCGTGGTTTTTGCTGTGTGTGCAGGAGCGCCATCCTGCTTAAAAATCCATTTCCCTTCAAACAGCTTCGAATTGATACGCCCCTGCACACAAAGTAAAAACCACGCAGCAGTGGTTGGCAACCAATTTCCCACGGCTCATCGCTGCTGCTGAACTGGCCTAATGGAAGTCCAGACCTCGGGGCGATAGCATG
The DNA here is from genome assembly GCA_030765065.1 of Deroplatys truncata. Taxonomy (NCBI): domain Eukaryota; kingdom Metazoa; phylum Arthropoda; class Insecta; order Mantodea; family Mantidae; genus Deroplatys; species Deroplatys truncata. The sequence goes on from CM060984.1 coordinate 156,916,657, forward strand.
TCAAAAACGGCACCGCAATATTGAGATGTTAAAAAAAATCAATCACGTCAGTTGTCAAGAAAATTCCACTGGACAGGATTCGTGCAGCTACTGATGAGTGTCCTCAATGTCTTCGCCGCTGTGTTGCCGCACATGGTGATCATTTCGAATAAGATCATGTTCATTCTATAGCATGTTTTGTATTCTTTCAAAATATGGGTATATTAATGGGTTTGCAAAGCATTATTCAATAGTTATATGCATTGAAAGTACTGACAAAACTTATGACAGTACTGTGTACTAGAGCCATAATCATCAACATTATCCACTTGTTACATAAATTACTATTATAGCAAGTACTAAATGAGCAATGTCCTGCTATATTACCGCACTTCGACACAGTTATTGGAACAGCCTTCCATGCTATCATATCCTCGCCTTAAGGTTTTAAAGTTTCTTCATGGTTATTTATACGTATTTCACTGACTATTGCGTCGCTGTCTTCGAGATCCCAAATGTACCATAAACACACGGAGGCAGCGGCTGTTATGTTCGTTTCTACGAGTTTTGTGAGTTGTTATAAAGTGAAAACAAAGAAAGCAGACGTAGATGGTGAATAGAGCGCCGAATGGTGTGTCAGACTAAATTGGGTATTAATTATTCATGTTGTTTCATGGCCATTCTCTGCTTCCTTATCTTCTTCTTAAAATGTTATAACGACGTGTAAAATATTTCCAACTGGTGTTTTTAATGCTGACCGAGTGGAATGGACCAGGCGGTAACCTCTGTGTCACGCGTTGGGAGGTTCCGGATTCTAACCCCCGGGATCGACTAATGTGACCGAAGGTTTTTTCGGGGTTTACCTCGGTCGCTAGGCGAGATTTGGATAATTTGATCCGCGAATTTCCCTATCATCCCTTTCATCATTACATTTAATTTACTTCTTCACCGCCATACCAGCATTGGCTGATTACCCATCCTGGATATGCTACAAGCTAGAGTTTGCTCGCTCGTCGACAGTTTACTGACCCAAGGCATTGTCCTTCGGGGTGACCCAAGTCCTTCGGATGTAAGTGCTACAAAGCGGAGGGTAATCAGTTAAAGAAGAAGTCTTTAACACTGATGCTCTAAGGTTTAACAGCGACAGTAATTGACCCCTATATCAACTGATGATATCTGTTCGGTCGTGCCTTGGGTATTTATTCCTTTACCTTCAATATTTCAAAGGATTAGACACGAATATTTTTAAGAAAATCCTCCAACCCAAAGCTATCTTTACGTAGACATTTTTTTCTTAGTTCCCATTTTCTCAAAAATTGCTCCTACCATTTTGACTAAAACATTATATTCTAATATATTAACATGAAAAATAAAATAAATATCGTGAATTGTCTTTGAATGGCCTGTGAACTTACATTATTTGAATGAATTTTATATAATTTTGTATAATTGAAAATCCTTCGAATATAGACAAACTCTTAATAGGAAAATGTAGAGCTCGTGTAAAATACGCAATTTGTGGACATAATTTTTTTTTGGTACCGTTACGCGTTTTCGAAATATTCTGTATTGCAAGTACAGTCCTTTCCCGAGCGTCATCTAACGGACATGCTTGAAAACTTGCAATTCTTTTCTCTTTTCTTTCTTTCCATTGCAAGAGCTTTCCACCATAGATGACCAACAACTAACTGAATGACCAACATTTAAATGCTATTTACGTATACTATAACTAAGCAGTGTTTGCTCACTTTAAAATTTCTAGGAAGAGTTATATCATAAGTAACATAACGTAAATAAAAGAATCGCCTTTTACTCTCTCTACCACATAGGTATGTATTAGGTAAAGAAGGTATTGCATTCCATCCAAAACTTCTATACAGAATGTCACCGAAAATAAGTTTTTTTGAGTCCCCCTTAATCCAAAAAAATGCATTTTTATGAAAAGGTGTAAACAGCATAACTTAAAAACGAAGAGTCAGATAAATACCAAACTTGGTATCAGAAAACTTCAAGGTTGCAACACGAAGATTTTAAATAAAATCCCCAACCTCAAACAAAAAAACTACCCTTTGCATGGAAATTTTTACGAAATCTTTCATTTTCTCAAAAATGGCTGAAAAGATTTTTATTAAAATACCATATATTAAAAATAATTACATGACAAATAAAATATATATCTTGAATATTCTTTGGAATAGCCTGTATAGTCTCTTCATTCGGAAGGAGTTTTGTATAATCTTGTATATTTGGTAAACGTTAAGTGATAGTTGAAAGTGTACTACGCAAAAAAAATGCAGATCTCTTTAAAAGAATTAATTTATTTCAAATCTTTTTTGTGCCATAAGCCGTTTCCGAGATATCCGTTATTAGTAACTCGATTTGGTCAATACTTAATCGTTTAAAGCTCTGATGATATTCAACTGTTTCTCGAAATTGCATTGAAGGAGTATGGAATGTTATCGTCTGTATAAAGCATTCAGTTCTTAAACACTTGACTATCATTGTTCTCTTTGTATCTATAACGAAATGCGTAATGTAGTTATTTCTGTAAAGGATTGTCTCGATTGAAATGAAGTAGATAAAAAATAAGCTTTCATAAAAATAGTTTGTATACCCACTAATAAACCACAGAAGACAGAAAGACGCGTTACAATGTGATTGTAAACGCACCAGATTTTTTCTTTCCTTTTCGTGTTCATGCAAAGAGAACGGAATTTCAAAGCCATCACAAGGCGACTGCTTTGAAAAGATTTGACTCGTTTTCTTATTATATTCTTCTTAAAACCTCCAACGAAATGAGTAATGAAGGCTTATCTGTATTAACGAGAAGTGGATAAGCTTTTGCTCTGTAGGCGAAACTTTGGATCGCGGTATTGAATACCAAATCCGGTATTTACCTGACAACTGAGGGAAATCAAGATAAAACTTCAGTCAGATTGGCCGGTGTATGGGATCTCCCGAATGTGAGCCACAGACGTTGCCGACTGAGCCAACTCTCTATGTAATGCAGGCATGTAGCAGAGTTGACGCGCATAAAAGTCCCAAAACTAATCCCTTTCAAAGTTTACAGGCTTTATTAGATTATAAAAATTACTTAACTTGGCAACGCCCACAAAATTCTAGATGCTCTTTAAAAGTGGTTTTTGTTAAGATAGGATTTAAAGCAAACAACTTATTTGAATATGCAAGTTGCAAAAAATTAAGTTACGAGGGCTGCCCCAGAAGTACCCGACCTAACAAAGAAAACACAAAACTTTTGAGAAAAAACATCTTTATTTCTCTACATAGTTTCCTTTCAGCTCGATACACTTTTCCCAGCTATGTTCAATAGCTTCGATACCTTGTTTATAGTGAGAACCATCAAGTTATGCAAAATAGCCATCAACTGCAAACTCCACCTCTTCATTGTTGGCAAATCTTTTACCACCAAGCCATTTCAGAAAATAAGAGGGAGCTAAGTCTGGCGAATAGGGAGCATGAGGAAGCAATTCAAACTTTAACTCATTTATTTAGGCCATAGCGACAATGGATGTGTAAACTGGTGCATTGTCTTGATGAAACAGAACCTTCTTTTTCGCTAAATGCGGCCGTTTTTGCTTGATTTCATCCTTCAAACGCTGCAATAAGTTTGCATAGTACTCGCCATTGATTGCTTTTCCTTTTTGAAGACAATCAATGAAAGTTATTCCACGCGCATCCCAAAAAACTGACGCCATGTCCTTGCCTACAGATGGAACTGTCCTCGCCTTCTTTGGAGCCGATTCTCCTCTTTCAATCCACTGTTTTGACTGTTCCTTCGTTTCAGGTGTGAAGTGATGGACCCATGTTTCATCCATGGTTATGAATCTACGCAAAAACTCGGCTTTATTGCAGCAAAACATCGCCAAACACTCCACTGAAACATCCTCACGACGCTGCTTTTGTTCCATTGTGAGTAAACACGGCACCCATTTTGCGCATACCTTTCTCATGTCTAAATTTTCAGTTAGTGTACGATGTACAGCACTTTTTGAAATGCCTACGATGTCTGCTAACTCGCGCACTTTCAGTCGACGGTCATCCAATACCATTTTGCGGATTTTCTTCACAATTTCTGGCGTAGTCACCTCAATTGGTCGACCACTGCGATGTTCGTCTTGGCAGCTCGTACGGCATTGCTTAAACTCTGCCACTCAATATTTTACTGTTGTAAACGAAGGAGCAGACTCCCCCAGAGTAGAATCTAGCTCAGCTTTAATATTAGTTGGACTGAGACCTTTCAAATGAAAGTATTGTTTCACATAACGATGGCCAGTTTTATCCATGTTTACAAATTCGCTGAGATACTATTAATGGCTGCCAAACAATTACTAAACAACGTAGCATCGTCAAACTTCTAACTTAAGCTTCATAAGGGTGGTAATTTCAACCATAGTCATTTGTTTGAAACAACAACCGCTATATATACGTCAGGTCGGGTACTTTTGGGACTGCCCTTGTATCAGTTTTCATCTATTGGGTCCCCTTGCATTTCATTATAGCACCGTTACAATCTTGAGTACCTACTCATATTGTGTGTGATCCGCGATGTTATAATTTTCTGCTTTAAGTGTTGGCTGCAGACAGCACCAATAACGATGTTATGCTGAGTTAAGTCTGTTAGCGTCAAGCCGCGCCAGTATTAATGCCCATTATTCCGCGGTGCTTCGCTGCGTTAAGAATTTAAGAATGCTAGTTGCCACACCGTTCACTATTGATACCTATTTCGTACAATGTCCTGTTTGGCGGCGTTAAGTCTGTTGGCTGCTTGAAAGCACCAGTATTGATACCTATTGTCCACGATGTTCTGCTCCGTTTAAGTCTATTGGTTGTCGAGTCAAGTATTGATACCTGATGTAATGTTCTGTTAAGTTAAGTCTGCTGGCTATCACCCCGCACACCTGTTATCCACGATGTTAATGTTTTCTTCCGTTAAGCCTGTTAGTTGTCAAACCATTCCTCTATTGATACCTGAATCCGTGATGTGACGTTCTGCTTCGTTAAGTCTGCTAGCTGTCACCCCGCACACCTGTTGGGACCCATTCACAATGAAATGTAAGCGCTAACATAACACAGCATAAGCCCAGCGTGAGGAAAGACCATTCACAATGCAACCGTAGACTAACGCAAGAAGTTGGCGCGGGCTTCTAGATCCTTAAACCAATTTCGGAATCTTCAGAGTTTCAAATTGAGTAATGTAACCAACAATACCAAATAATAAATTTCACTCAATATTTTATAAATAAATAGCTCACAAAAAATGCATGCGCCCAACTGTCGCCCGTAGCGTTAGTGATATCACGAATGTTTGACCAAAACATTGAAAATAGTTGTGCAAGTGTGGAAGCTGCAGGAATTATATGTGTGATGATACAGCTGCACAAGTTATATTAATGCAATGTGCATTATCTCTTTGCGCCTTACGATTTGTGAGCCAAGAAATCCAGGCGCAGATGCTGGGTTCATCCATTAAATGAAATGAGGATTTAGTAAGGAGACTACCATAACCTCTTGAGGGAAATGAGAGATGGTGACCCAAAACAATGTGTGACACGGCCAAATGGAAAAGAGCGTACATGTACATTACACGGCGTAAAACCTTGCCTCGCGATCGCCTGCTGTTGAATAACAGGCAATGCAAAGAGAAGGAAATGCAAAATTCTTCCTCTGTGCACGCAACGCAAGCATAAAGTTTGGAGTTTGCAAAGTCTTGCGTTGCGTGACTCTATGTGAATACATCCTTTAAATAGCATGGATCCAAAGTCTTGAGCTTATGCTACGTCTGCGCTTACATTTCATTGTGAATGGGCCATTATCCACGATGTGATGTTTTCTTCCGTTAAGCCTATTGTTTGTCATAGCGCTTCTGTATTGATACCTGAATCCGTGATGTAATGTTCTGTTGCTTTAAATCTGCTGGCTATCACCCGCACACCTGTTATTCACGATGTAATGTTCTTTTCCGTTAAGCCTGTTGGTTGTCAAGCCGCTGCAGTATTGACACCTGAATCCGTGATGTAATGCTCTGTTGCGTGAAATCTGCCGGCTATCACCCGCACACCTGCTATCCATGATGTGCAATGTTCTCTTCTGTTAAACCTGTTGGTGTCAAACCGCTCCAGTATTGATACCTGAATCCGTGATGTAATGTTTTGTTGCGTTAAGTCTGCTGGCTATCATCCCGCACACCTGTTATCCACGATGTAATGTTTTGTTGCGTTAGGTCTGTTGGTTGTCAAGTCGCTCCAGTATTGATATTGTTATCCGCGACATAATGTTTTGCTGCGCTAAGTCTATTGGTTGTCAAGTCGCGACAATATTGATACCTGTTATCCGCGATGTAATGTTTTGTTGTGTTAAGTCCGCTGGCTCTCACTCCGCACACCTGTTATCCAATGAAATGTTTTACTGCGTTAAGTCTATTGCTGTTACAGCGCGTCACCTGTTAACAAAATAAGGTATGTTTTGCGTCGTTAAGTCTGCTGTTTTCCACGCCAAGTCAGTATTGATGCCTACCTACCTGCTTTCCACAAAGTAATGCTTTGCTGTGTTAAATATGTTGACTACCACACAGCTCAGTATTGATACCTGTTACCCATAATTATAACCTAACCCGGCGTTAAGTCTGTTGGCTGTCACGCAACACCACCTGTATTCGGTGATGTAATGTTTTGTTGGGTTAAGCCCGTTGGCTGTCACACCGCACATCTTTTATCCACAAAGTAATGATTTGCTGCGTTAAGTTTATTATTTACCACTCCGCGCCAGTAATACCAGTCATCTACGATATTTTGTTGCGTTAAAATCTACTGACTACAGCGCCAGTGTTGATTCCTGTTATTCACAGTCTTTTGTTGCGTTAAGTGTACAGGCTGACACACAGCTCCAGTATTGATACCTGGTATCCGCAATGTTTTGTTGCGTAAGTCTACTAACTGCCACACAGCACCAGTTTTTCTTCCTGTGGTGCTACAGCCCGCGAAGGGTCCGGATCTATCAACACAACTGCCGGTCTCAGGTCGTCCACTTACGCGCACCACAGATAATGTGGCCATCAGCACGTATCTTCCAGCCGGAAAGTTGGCTCACGAGTCAGGACCGCTGCCTATCGCAATTCCTCAGTTTCCTCACGATGCTGAGTGGGCACCGGTCTTATACACGGGACTTAAAATCCGCATCTCCTTTGGTGGGATCGAATCTGAGCGCATTCTGTAACCGGGAACCAGAGCTCCGCGCTCTAGTCCATAGACACAGCGCCAGTATTAGCGCCTGATATCTGCAATGCTTTATTACGTTAAGTATACAGACTGCCACACGCTCCAGTATTGATACCTGATATCCGGGATATTTTGTTGCCGTAAGTGTACTGACTGCCACACAGCGTCTGCATTGATAGATGTTAGCTGAGATGTTTTGTTGCGTTACGTTTGCTAGCTGTCAAACAGCACCAGTATAGTTATCTGCTGCGTATTGTCGCGTTAAGTCTGCTAGCTGCTACACAGCCAGTATCGATACCTGTTATCTGCTATGTATTTTCGCGTTAAGTCTGCTAGTTGCCACACCGCCAGTATTGATACCTGATATTCGCGATGTTTGTTGCCATAAGTGTACCGACTGCCACCCAGAGTCTCTATTGATAGCTGTTATCTGAGATGTTTTGTTGCGTTAAGTTTGATAGCTGCCAAACAGCGCCAGTATTGACACCTGTTATCCGCGATGTTTTGTTGCGTTAAGTCTGCTAGCTGCCACAAAGCCAGTATCGAACCTGTTATCTGCTATGTATTTTCGCGTTAAGTCTGCTAGTTGCCACACCGCCAGTATTGATACCTGATATTCGCGATATTTTGTTGCCATAAGTGTACTGACTGCCACTCAGCGTCTCTATTGATAGCTGTTATCTCAGATGTTTTGTTGCGTTAAGTTTGATAGCTGCCAAACAGCGCCAGTATTGACACCTGTTATCCGCGATGTTTTGTTGCGTTAAGTCTGCTAGCTGCCACACAGCCAGTATCGACACCTGTTATCGTCTATGTAGTTTCGCGTTAAGTCTGCTAGCTGCCACACAGCGCCAGTATTGATACCTGTTATCTGCTGCGTATAGTCGCGTTAAGTCTGCTAGCTGCCACACAGCCAGTATTGATACCTGTTATCTGCTGCGTATTGTCGCGTTAAGTCTGCTAGCTGCCTCACAGCTCTAGTATTGATACCTGTTATCTGCTGTGTATTATCGCGTTAAGTCTGCTAGCTGCCACACAGCGCCAGTATTGATACCTGTTATCCGCGAGAATCTCTCCAAGAGGAACGTGACGCAAGAGCTGTGGCAGCTGCCGGCTCGAGTGCCTGTTAAAAGTTTTATGTGTCGCAGTGTGCCGTGTAACCTCGACCCGTGCAGCAGTCATGCCTACATGATGGAGCCCTGGTGGAACAATAAACGTGGCAATAACAAGAAGCAGAAGCAGCAACAGCTGAAGAAGAAGAGATGGGAAGATAGATTCGCAGACGAGCTACCCCAGAAGACGCCGGTAAGGTACACTAGCACCGAGAAGGATTCCCATCACCACCAGCGCTCCAATCAAAACAGCTGCCTCTGCTTTGTGATACTCAAGATCCTGCGCCTCGGATGCTGTAGATACTAGGTTCGGATATTTTCAAAATGTGTGAGAGAAGACGAACCTGAATGTGGGCACAGTAGCTCAAGTGATAAAACATCAGTACGTCAAGGTTAGAATTGGAGGTTCTAATTCTCAACATTGTTGCGTGTTTTATAAATATATTTTTGTATATATTCTTTTTTCTTTCTCTAATTTGATTTTCGTTTCTTCAACAATAAATTTAATTTTTTCTGCAGAGGCACGAATTTAGTTCCAGGTCCTGGAATGTGTACAACATAAAGTTATTCCATAACTGAATAATATTGCTGGGTATTTCAGTTTTAATGTGAATATGTGTATCCTCTTTGAGCATGCAATGCAAAGGGCGTTTGCACTCTACAGTCCGTGTAGTTATTTTAATTTTAAGGAGGGGGAGCGGTAAAATAATATTTTCAACGCTATTACAAATATAGGGTGAGCCAAAAAACTACGTACCGGCTGCGCGGGTTTTTCCTGTCCGCGTCCTCGGCGCTCGTTGCCGTCTGCCGCTATCATAGAAAGGCGCGGATGAAACCATACAACATTTTTAAAACTACTTTTAAAGGCTTCATTTACCAACTTTATGAAAGGAGATGCTGCAACTGGCCACCGTCGTTGTCCATACATTTTTGGCACCTCTTTAGGAAACTATTCATCACTCGCCGTAGTTCACGTTGAGAAATGCTCGCAATTTCCTGGCGGATATTTTGTTTTAATTCTTCGGGGTGTATGGGTTTGTCTTGTACACTTTGTTTTAAGTTACCCCAGAGATAGAAATCGCAGGGGGTTATGTGGGGGGACCGAGGGGGCCGCAAATCTCTACTAATAATTCTGTTCTCAAACACACTTTCATAAAGTTGTTTAGTAAAGCCTTTAAAAGTAGCTTTAAAAAAGTTGTATGGTTTCATCCGCGCCTTTCTATAATAGCGCCAGACGGTAACGAGCGCCGAAGACGCAGACAGGAAAAACACCGCGCAGCCGATTCGTAGTCTTTTGGCTCTCCCTGTATAATGCCGATATTGTGTGTACTTGTTCGTGACATCAGTACAAGCACGTATACCAATTATCATCCATTTCCATATATAACATATTATTCAATGTATTTCTGGGTTTAATTTTTGATAAAACGTAGTCTGTCTACCCTTACAAATATCATTCTAATTTAAAAATTTAATAGTACATCCCTATATGCTCGTGCAAAGTAATTATAGATAAAACATCTGATCAGAGTTGCACAAGCTTTCTGACCATATTAAGCGTATCTATCAGGTGACAAAAACCAAAATTTAAAATGTTGAGTAAAATTACAATCTTATCACCCCAGTCTCGTCTTATGGTGCCTTATGATTGAAATTTGTACAAGTAGTACCTGCATGTTTAGTTTTTCGCAAAAAACATGTTCGGTGCCTCCACTATCAGGAATTTGTATTACTTAATGCTCGCCAATTTTAAAGCCCATTGAGGACAGTTTTAAATCAGTATGCAACAGATTCAAGGGAGTGAGGGAAGTTTCATTATTACGTTCTCTACCTAGAGCGTATTCCAACCAAAAAGATTTTACAGATATGCACATTTTGAGATCCACGGAACGCAAAACGCTTTTATAAAAATGTAATTGTGTGTGTGTGGGGGGGGGCTAAACTTCTAAGCTTAAGTTTAACTCGTGTGGGGAAAAAATTGAGTTTTATTTATGGACGTTCTTTAACTGCTGTGGTCCTTAGCGTCCCATTCTATATTGGGCGTGAAAGACCGGTAATTTTGCTCAGAGGCCTCTTTATCAGGCCGTGCCGTAAATCTCGACTCGGGACCACCGGCTTTACTTCCCTTCCGAAGGAAGCCATGCTAAGGTTTTTACGTCCGAAAAAATTCATCGTCCTCCGCCGGGTTTGAACCGGGTTTAGAGTCTAGCATGGTAATCACTACACCACGGAGGACGACACTCGTGTCAGAAATTATCATTAACATTGCAGAGATTTTTGGCTCGCTTAATACAAACGTTTAATTTTACTTGAATCTGAGTTTACATATTGTAGTTGTATGCAAAATATCGTTTATAGGAACTGTTATATTGCAAAATATTCATTTAATGTATCTGTAAAGCTTTAGTTACTCCCAGTTGAATAATTTTTTAAAAAATGGAACCCAAATAAAAAATATTGGAAATCCTTTATGTTTAACTTATCAAAAATAGTTTCATTGTGTAGTTAAATGGTTAAATCAAGCGGGTAAACAGTGATTTAGTTATAAGTAAAATTAATCCAAATTTAGACATTTAAGACATTTCCTGTGTAATTTCCCTTACTTTTTAAACAATGCCATAATCGATTTGTAAATACCTTTTAAGATAACTAGTGTTTTATGTGTTTATTATGAACTAGCAGAATCCACAGTTCTGCTCGTTAAATGAGGTTCTTCTCTCTCCTGCTTTCTCATTGTTTCTCACTCTCTCTATATATCCGCCTCTCTCCCTCTTTCTCTTTCCCTCCACCATCCCTCTCCCTTTCTACACTTTCCCATACTCACCCTTTCTCCCTCCATTGCCCTCACTCCTAATTTTTCTCTCCGTGCAATGCACATAAAATGTGATGTTTTGAAAGCTGTTAGCAATACGACTTTTATGTGACGTGAATTCAAATTAAACGATAAGTAAAAGGTTTAACAGTGCTTAGAATTGTACTCCTTCCTTATGCTTACAATACGATCGGAGTAACACTGTTTCTCGTGGTAACCGTTTTACGTACATGAGTGACACACTGGATTGTATAGCTTCTTAAATATTTATCCTATCGATATGTTTTAAGAAGCAAAACTTGGAAACGTAATACTTAAAAAATTTTAGAATTTTTTTAGCTATAGACGTTGTATTCCATTGAGCCCCCTCCCTGTTTGGACAAAGTAATTTAAGTTGCCATATAACTATTTTCTAAGTGGGGCTTAAGGCATGTTATATGTCAAGTTTCATAACCTGGAGTGGGTAGTCTTGCATAAAAAGTTAAAATGAATACGTGCAAACAAAACATTTAAAGATGCCATTATAGCTCATTATACTGGATGTCCCGTAAGCTTTGGGAACATAACTGGCATGTTTTAGCACGTCTGTCTACAGTTTTGAGCAGAGCTTATCATTTCAAGGGCTAGTAACAAAGTTTTTTTTATTTTAAATTTGACGCTCTATATTTCGCTTCGTAAATGATTTGTACTTTTCACCCTGATTCAAATGTGAAGCATCACAGGTTTGTATTCAGGTTTTTATAAAGGAATTTAAACATTTGTTCATTTTTTAACTGTTACTCCGTTGTTACCAAAATTTAACCTTCTGTAGCATCTCCTTATAGTTGGTATAGGCAGTTCTGTATTCTATACCGAGCATTCATCGCAAATATGTATTTTGAGGTCCTCTGAATCCAAAAAGAAAGCAGTTTTAGAAACGTATCTGTGTCTCTCTGTCTATCTGTCTGCCCGTCTCTATAAACAGCATAACTTAAAAACGTAAAGCTCATTATCTTCAAAACATGTGACACAACGATTTTCAAGAAATCGCCCACCCCAAACTACCTTATAGAGGGAAAAATTTTCATTATTTTGGATTTTATAAAAAAATTCTGATGTGTTACACTCACATGATTTTCTCTACTCTTGTACAAACTATTTTTACAAACACTTATTCTCCATATGCTTCATGTTAATCGAGATATCGAGATATTAACCTTATTGCTAATTTTCTTGTAGATGCAAGGGGAATTCGTAGGCTCTAAGCGATAGTCAAATATTTTAGAGCTGTTTGCTATGTCGAGTATTTCATTCTTTTTGCATTACCAGAACCAAAAAAAATCTGATGTGTTACACTCACATGACTTTCTCTACTCTTGTACAAACTATTTATACAAATGCTTATTCTCCATATACTTCATGTAAATGGTGATATTGAGATGTTAATCTTATTGATAATTTTCTTGTAGATGCAAGGGGAATATGGTAGGTTTTAAGCGATAGTCAAATATTTTAACGCTGGTTGCTATGTGGCGCATTCCATTCTCTTTGCATGTCCAGGACATAAAAAAAATGAATAACGAATTCCCATTTGAGAAAAAGTATAAGTATTGGAAAATTTAAGGGAATAACAAGCAATATCTCGCAAACGGTTCACTCAACAAAAGAAATGTATATAACATAAATTGTGTATTTTAACGCGATCTACATTTTTCGTGTAGTAAAATTTTGTCTATCTCTTATGGTTTACCAGTTATGAAAAAATCGTTCATAATGAAGAATACTTTTGGAGACATTCCCAGAAAATTCGAGATATACATTTTATTTGTCATAACAATATCTTAAACATATGATATTTTAATCAAAATCGTTAGAGCCGTTGTTGAGAAAATTAAAATTTTCGAAAAATGTTCCATGTAAAGGGTAGTCTGGGGTGGGGGGATTTTCTTGAAAACCTTCGTGTCGCATCTCTGAAAGACACTGAACCTAAATACTAAGTTTGGTGTTTATCCGACTCTTCGTTTTTGAGTTATGCTGTTCACAGACACACAGACACACAGACAGACACACACACGGACATGTTTCCAAAAATGCTTTTTTTGGATTCAGTGAGTCTCAAAACATGTATTTCCGGTGAAATCTCGGTATCGAAATTTTGGGTGGAATACAATACTTCCCCTACTTACTATACGTAGTAGAGAAAGTAAAAATGAATAACGATTTCCCATTTGAGAAAAAAATATATGTATTGGAAAATTTAAGGGAATAACAAGCAGTATCTCGAAAATGGTTCACTCAACAACAAAAATGTATATGACATAAATTGTGTATTTTAACGCGATCTACATTTTTTGTGTAGTAAAATTTTGTCTATCGCTTACGGTTTACCAGTTTTGCAAAAGTCGTTCACAATGAAGAATACTTTTGGAGACATTCCCAGAAAATTTGAGATATAGATTTTATTTGTTATAAAAGTATCTTAAATATATGATATTTTAATCAAAGTCATTAGAGCCATTTTTGAGAAAATTAAAATTTTCGAAAAATGTTCCATGTAAAGGGTAATCTGGGGGGTGATTTTCTTGAAAACCTTCGTGTGGCATCTCTGGAAGATGCTTAACCTAAATACCAAGTTTGGTGTTTATCCGACTGTTCGTTTCTGAGTTATACTGTTCACAGACAGACAGACACACACGGACATGTTTCCAAAAATACTTTTTTTGGATTCAGTAGGCCTCAAAACATGTATTTCCGGTGAAATCTCCGTATCGAATTTTTGGGTGGAATACAATACTTCCCCTGCTTACTATACGTAGTAGAGAAAGTAAAAATTTTTCTAATGATTGCTATTAAAACAGCACATGTAAAATTATATATACATGAGAAATAAAATTGCATTTTCAATTTCTAGGAATAGCCAGCATTTCCTCTTCATTCTAGAAATATGTATAATTTTAAATAACCATAAGAGACAGATAAAAACATACTACATGAAAAATGCATATCTCGTTAATCACACAAATTGTGTCAAATAATGTTTTATAGCATTAACGATTTCCAAGATAATTCGTGAAAATAGCTTGGTTTGAATTTTCATTCATTTTTAAGTGCTTCCATCGTTCATTTGTTTGTCGCGATGTCATGCAAAGAATTTAAAAGCTAGCATACAGCGACGGGTCTTTTTATTTTCTCTACTATGTACCTAGCAGGCAGAGAAGGTCAAACTTCGTATTTAGGTTCAGTGCCTTCCAAACATGTGACACAAAGAATTTCAAGAGAATCCCCCAGCCCAAACTACCTTTCCACGGAACATTTTTCGAAATTTTTTATTTTCTAAAAATGGCTCTAATGATTTTGATTAAAATTCCATATGTTAAAGATATTTACATGACGAATAAAATGTACATATTTAATTTTCTGGGAATAGCCTATGAATCCCTATTCATTCGAAAAGAATTTTATATAATCTTGTATAACTGGTAAACGTTAAGCGATAAACGGAAAACATACTACTCAAAAAGTGCAGATCTCTTTAAAACACACAATTTATTTCAAATATGTTTTGTGGCATAAGCCATTTATGAAATATCCGTTATTAATGGTTCGAATTGTTCATTACTTGGTCATTCTCTTAAAGTCTTTTCAACATTCAGTTGTTTCACGAGATTACATGGAAACAGTGTGCAGTTTTAAGACCAGCGTATAGCGCCCAGTTCTTAAACATTTGACTATCGCTGTTCTCTTTGTATCTATAACGAAATGTGTAATGTAGCTATTTCTGCAAAGATTTATTTGGTTTAAAATGTAGTAGACAGAAAAATAAGCCTTAGTAAGAATAGTTTGTATACCCACTAATAATGGTAGAAGGTAGAGAAAGTCATGTGAATGTATCACATCAGATGTTTAAAGATTTCACTATATCTTCAATCTCCTCTACCCCCCCCCTTTTATGGGCCTATAACGAAATGTGCAATGAAACCATTTCCGTAAATGTTTTAACTTGATTAACATGAAGTAGATTAAAAAAATAAGCGTGTTTAAGAATAGATTGAGGAGTGGTTAGAGAAAGTCATGTGAATGTAACATGTAACCTTTTTTAATTGTTTCATTTGTATAATCCCCTTTAACTGTGTTGTCATATTGGGGGTTTTGCCTTGAGAAATGCTGATAGTGTAATTATAGTAATTCTTAAAACTTTGGCTTTTTATTCAGTTTTTGCTGTGAAACAAACTCCCATTCACCTGTACGAAAAACTTAGAATCGTCATTCATTTTAACAATAACTTTAAACCTCTCTCCTAATATGATAATTCCCACTTTGATTCAGGATGAAAAGTTGAAATTGAAATTGACTTTTTATTTATGGACGCTCTTTTACTGCTATGGTCGTTAGCGTCCCATTCTATATAGGACGTGAAAGACCGTAAATTTTGCTCAAAGACCCACTTTATCAGGCTTGAAGTTCTTTTACATGCCGTAAATCTACGACACGGGACCACCGGCTTTACTTCCCTTCCGAAGGACGCCATGTTAAGGATTTTTACGCCCGAAAAACTCCATCGCCCTCCGCCGGGTTTCAACCCACGAACTCGGGAACTAGAGGCTAGCATGGTAACCATTACACCACGGAGGACGACAGGATAAAGAATGTAACTAAACTGTAACAAAGTAACTTTGTTGCGCTTTTCATTAAATAATTATTGTTTCATCAATTATATACGTAATGTTGCATTGAAAAATACAAATTTTTGCGTTGCTTCGAATTTCTAAACATCCTATATAATTGCTAGTTGCTATAAATCCTAGGCTTTGTTAAAATTTTACAAATAATGTTTTAGATACATTAAAATGTTAGTTATGCGGCACACTGTGTATCAGTTATTGATCCAAATCTAAAATTGCCAGATAACTATGGTTGCAATTTCATTATATGTAATTAGAGGCCACACATGTTTGTGCATTTTAATTACTGAAATGTTCTAATTGACCTCGGGTAATTTCATCTAGCCCTAAAGGTTGATACACAACAAACCGGGAATGAGAACGAGAAGGAAACGTAAATTTGATTGACAATTTACAGGGAACGGGAATGCTTATCGACATTAACATGAAAAGTCGATTATACCCATTATCAATGACATGCACCTGCTTGAAATTCAGCCATCATATTGTGACGCAGCGGCTATGGTCCAAGCTTCTGGAGGTCGGCGCGGGCAGTTGGAGATAAATAAAGATAAGTAGCGCTCTCACCCAACGTAAACAGTAGAAGCGCTAACGTCAGATAACCAGAATCTTCTGGAAGTTTTCCCTATTCCTGGGTCCAGAAGATTCTAGAAGTCTCTGGAAAGTCCAGCGGCTATATAAGACAGCGTGTTCGCGAGTGAGCAGTCAATTAGTGAGAATTGATGCGTGCTTTTCTGATGCGACATCAAGTGCGGTTCTACAAGCGAGTTGTGCGGCGACATTTGTGACATACAGTGAGTGCTGCTTCCGCGAGATATTAGAGAAGTCTTGTGTTTGACTCCCCACCGAGCGAATCATCCAAAGAATACACTCTTCGCGCATATTTCGCGGCTACGTCACGAAGGATAGTGAAGTGACAGGGAAAATCGAACTAGATCACATTATTGAAGTGACAGTGTGAACTAACTGAAGTAACAGTGAAAGTTGAACTAGATCGCACTATACCCCCGCCGTGTCTTTGCACTTGACAGTTCGTGTGGCTTCGCGTAAGGTTGGCTACATTGTGGTTGCGACGTTGCCAGAGTGGCTAGTAAACAACAACAGCTGATCTCCTTTCTATCGTGTCTAAGCCGCATACAAAAAGTGTATGTAAGTAGCGAACGTTAATGAATAATAACTATTTCGTATTATTATTGTTAATTGAAAATAAGCGATATAAGCAGCTTTGGTTTGGTCGGATACTCCTTTCTATGATAATAGGCATAAATGTGCCTATGTATGGCATCTAATTGGAAAGCATCAAGATTTGTGACTGGACGAGGCTGCTTTCTTTTCTTCCCTGGAGTTGATAGAAATACCTGTTGCGTTCCAGATGGTTCAGGAATTTTGTCCTCTTTCTCTTGGAGTTTCACTCCCTTTGAATAACAGTTCTCGTGCTTAGTCCAAGAGCTGCTGCAGTTCGTTGTACGGCTTTATTAGCAGGAAAAGAGGGATTGCCATGAAGCTTCACGTACTCCCTTTCCTGTTCAAAGAATTCCCGGGTTCATCTTAATAGTTCCAATGCCTGACTATTAGTGGCACACCTCGGCGCAAAGGATTTTCACTTCGTGAATCATCACTCGGCGATCGGCGTCGTTTTTCAGACATTGTCGCACTTAAGTTTTGTTTAAATAATTAATATGAATGAAATATATATAAAATAGATAAATATATATGCCTAAACGAACAATAACAAAACTATCAAACAATAACCACAAATATAAATAACAATGAACAATATATAGCTTGCAAAGAACAACTCCACGCTCGTGCTAGAGATTCACAAACTGAAGCACGTGGTTGGGAATAGTAACATCCGGCAACAGAGCCGATTCTAGCTCCGGTTCCGCTTTGTCGTTGACCATCCGGAATGCTGCCTTGTGATTGGCTTAGGAAGTCAAACGGTTGAAGCTTTTCATCTGTTTTTTTTTTTTTTTTTTTTTTTTTTTTGCGAGTGTATCAACTTATACGCTAGCTGTCAAGTGCAACGTTACAGCGGCGGTGAAGTGACTGAGAATTGGCTAAAGTAACAATATGGAGATTAACCAACTTGAAAGTCGATATAATAAGCATTTCCTAAACGGTACACCATTACCATTTCTGATTCCTCTTGCGAAAGCGTCATCCTAAGACGTGTGTAATAAATTTGTCGTTCCATGCTGTTTTCCGTTATTTATTGTACCGATTTTGTCCTAGTTTTTGCGATTAGTGAGTTTTAGTTCGCGGCCTCCTTGGACAGTTTATATAATAAAGACAGTTACTCGTACTATTAATTTAAAAAAAAAAACTTACCAACTTCCCGGGATCCGGCAACCTTCCTGTTAATTTTATTGTGAACTCTTACATTGTAATCATGATTTTGGTTCCTTTTCCGAATTATTGCGAACCAGCCTTTATCCATAGATTGTGAACTACTAATATTTTCATTCTACTCTGAGTTATTCATTATCTGTTTACCTTCCTCTTATGTAGGACAAACACCCCCCAGGACAAGCGGGTGCCTGGGGTCAGAGGCCCGTCGAGGAGCAGACACTCATGGATCAGACAGAGCATCCAGGATGGGATGAGGGAAATAGATGAAACGAAATGTTGGTGAAAGGGATGAAAGGAAAGGTGATGATAAAGCAGTTGGTGGAATGAATGAAGCCGGGGGAAACCGGAAAACCCGGAGAAAACCCGCCCAGACGCCGCTTCGTCCACCACAAATCCCACATGCAGGTCCCTGGGATCGAACCCGGTCCGCGTCGGTGGGAGGCGAGCGGTCTAACCACTCGGCCACGGCGCCGCCTACTCTTGAGTTAATGTGCACAAAACTGGAGACAATTGTTTTTATTGTGTATCCTCCATGTATTATTCTTGACACTTTTCCCATATTGTCTATAAAGCAGTGGGGGAAAAATCATTCAAAATGAACGTCTGATACTAAGCCACAGGTCCAAAAGAAAGACACAAAAAGAATCGTTAATGAAATGTTTCTTCAGCAACATCACAGCAAAGAACGAAAGCGAGAATGAAAGGAATTCCGCTTGTTTAAATTTGAAATGAAAGGGTGTTCAAAAGAACAAAGTGAGATGAAAAGAAGGTATTCCTAAAGAATATAAACAATAAAGTAACGTAACAGAAACTTTTAATGAAGCGGTATTCCAAAAAACCAATTGAGACCTCGGCACTCGTATTTCCTTTTATTTTATTTTTTTATTTATTCCTTTAAGAAATGTATAGTTTGACAGGTTTTTCAGGTGAAAATAACTTTTCTGTACAAAATCGTGGATTATATTGATTACTAGGACAAGTAAAGCTCCGGTCTTGTTATCCCGTTAACTCCTGAGATACATGTAGGAGGGATGTTTTTAAAGTAGGATCCGTTATACGCAATAAAATAAGAATTACTGAATATTTCGACTAATGTTTTATTCCATTCTACAGAGTGAGCCAAAAGACACCGAACCGCCTGCGCAGTGTTTTTCCTGTCCGTGTCCTCGGCGCTCGTTGCCGTCTGCTGCTATCATATAAAGACACGGATGAAGCCATAAAACATTTTTAAAGCTACTTTTAAAGGCTTTACTTACCAACTTTATGAAAGAAAATTCTGAAACTGGCCACCGTCGTGGTCCATACATTTTTGGCACCTCTTTAGGAAACTATCCATGATGGATTTTTTGGGGGGAATTTTCCAAACAAAGTTTCTTCGGTAAGAACCGAACGCCGTCTTTTAGATTTCTTAGCCTGAACACATCCTGTGGCCTGAAATTTACTGTGGAGTTCATGGAATGTTGTACGGCCTGGACTTTTACACCCGGAAATCTTTCTGCAAATCGTACTTTCACTTGGCGAGCTGACTGAGTTAACACATACGAATCATAAATACACGCTGTGCAGCAGAAAACATACGCTGAGCCATAATATACTTTGTGACTAAGTACAGGACAAAATAATAAATAACTCGTAATAACCGAATTACATCACATCACCGTCAACTCAAAACTGCACAGCAAAACCACAACAGCGTGACTTTGTTTATAGCAGCAGTGCGTTATCGTGTTTTTATCATATTTCCACACGCCCAGTGGAAAAACACCGCGCGGCCGGTAATATTGTTCATAAAATACCCCTCCGGGGTAACTTAAAACAAAGTGAACAAGATAAACCCACACACCGTGGAAAAATTAAAACGCAATATCCGCCAGGAAATTTCTCAACGTGAACTACGGCAAATGATGGATAGTTTCCTAAAGAAGTGGCAAAAATGTATGGACAACGACGGTGATCAGTTTCAGCATTTCCTTTCCTAAAGTTGGTAAGTAAAGCCTTTAAAAGTAGTTTTAAAAATGGTGTATAGTTTCATCCGCGCATTTCTATGATAGCGGCAGACGGCAACGAGCGCCGAGGATGCGGACAGGAAAAACACCGCGCAGGCGGTGGCTCATTCTGTATATAACGTAAGTTTTCTTTCCACGCAGTTTTCACAATCAACTAAATTCTCATCCTGGTGTAGAATACATTATAGTGGCTCCTCCTAATAGAAGTTACCCGCCAGTCCATAAAACATGGTAGAAGAAATTCGTTATGGTATCACTGGTTTCAGGAGACTGAACTAGTGGTCCGGAAGTCAGATCTTTATCACAGAGTAACTGAAAGGAAATAATTGTGAATCTGCAAGTTAATGTGATGTTAGCCAAAACAGACGACCCATTGTTTATGTCCTTCAAGAAGATTTCGTATATGTGCTGCATATATCCTCTAAGAGATTATCAAGCTCATTTTCAATACGGAAAAATGTTAACTCCAGAAACAACTACACGTTTCCTAGATGTACTGGCTGCGGAAGTCTATAACGAGATTCTGAAAAAACGTATGTTACGCTAAGACAAATGTTTGAAACTCTGGTAGAAAAGTGGTGTAGATTTGAACATTTGGGGAAAAAAACTAACGGAAAATGTTTAGTAGTTCCTACTTTATTGCAAAACGAACCATACTTCTAAAATACCTCACATATTATAATAATAGCTGACTTACCCTGTTTTACATGGGCGCATTACTAGGCCTTGAATAATACTAGGATTCTTTCATTAACTTTCGCCACATGCAGTACTTTACCACCACATTGTTTAAAAAACCCACGTCATATCCGTAACTATTTTCTATACTATGTTTTTCTCAACAAAAAATATCAATTCGTTTACATACACGAAGTTAATTCACAGTCTCATAATATTTCCTTACCAAAAAACATAAGTATAATTTTATTTACTTGGTGAGAAGCCTTGAGGGGGAATAATAAGCTAAAAATTAATGCCATTGTAGCTCCATTAGCACGGAAAGCAGAAAATTTGTAGTTCGAGTCCCGGATTTGGCTTTGGATTTCTCTATAAAATCTTTCTAAAAGGAAAAAAAAAC
This sequence comes from Deroplatys truncata, assembly GCA_030765065.1. Classification (NCBI taxonomy): domain Eukaryota; kingdom Metazoa; phylum Arthropoda; class Insecta; order Mantodea; family Mantidae; genus Deroplatys; species Deroplatys truncata. The sequence continues at coordinate 156,937,892 of CM060984.1, forward strand.
ATTGCTAAAAGAAGGTGTTGTTATACTCCTTAATGCGTTTGAATTTCCTCAAATATATTCTTAGTGGAACCCTTAACAATGAAAAGAGACGTTGTGCAGCTTTTCAGAACTGATATTCAAGGAATTTTATAATGCACAGACAAGCAATAGAACAAACAATTTCATATTTTACATTTTCCAGCGTATACATAAGGTGGAGTAGGTATTACTTTCTACCAAAAAATCAGATATCAACGGAAAACACTGGTTGAGAAGCCCTGAAACTCTGTGTGTGCGTGTGCGTGCGCGTGCGCGCGCGTGGGAACAGCATAATTCAAAAAATGAAATATCGGATAAGTACTAAACTTGGCATTTTTAAGTTCAGTATTTTCCAAAGCTGTGACACGAAGATTGTCCAAGAACTTCCCCACACCCCAAACTACCCTTTACATGGACAAATGTTCGATTTTTTTTTCTCAAAAAGTCTCTAACGAATTTTATTAAAACAGCACACATTTAAGATATTTACATGACAATTAAAATGTGTATCGTGAATTTTCTGGGAAAAGCCTGTGACGGCCCCCTTTATTTGGAAAGAACTCTGTATAATTTCGTATAACTGGTAAAAGTCATAAGAGGTAGGCAATACTTACTACACAGAAAATATAGATCTCTTTAAAACACATACTTTATTTCAAATAACTTTTTAGCGGCATCAGCCATTTCCGAGATATTAGTTATTGTTGGTTTGAATTCTTCAGTACTTTGTCATTTTAAGTGCTGTAGCTATTAAATTTTTTCTCGTGATATGATGGAAAGAGTATGGAATTTGAAGGTCAGCATACAGCGACCCCCTTTAAGCATCTGACTATCGATTTGGTTACCTCTATTCTTCTTGTGCCTACAACGAAATGTGTAATGAAATTATTTCTGTAAAGTTTTATCTCGATGTACATGAAGTAAATAAAAAATAATGTTTCGTAAGAATAGTTTGTAGAAGTTATGTAAAAATAAACGATAGGAGTAGTAGAGAAAGTCATGTGAATGTAACACAAGAGTTTGCTTACTTCTATGTATAGGTTATTATTAGTGCTATAGCATAAACAGGAAGTCTAAAGTCGTCTGAAACGTATTTTCTAAGAGTTTCTGGCTGTTAATGATAATGCCAAATACCGAACTCAATATTGTATCTTAAGGCTTTTTAAATAATTTGGTACCGGTATGCCACAATACATTACGTACGTATTTAAGACACACACATATTCGTACACACACTGTAGTATGGGTATACATGGAGAAAATTGTTCCTTTTCAGTAACAATTCCGGCCATCCAGTTCTAAATAACGTTCAAAAAGTGGGGTACGTCCACAGTTTTATGCATAACGAAACGGCAAGATATTCCCTTTTTACTTTCTCTACTACGTATAGTAAGTAGGGGAAGTATTGCACTCCACCCAAAAATTCGATACCGAGATTTCACCGGAAATACATGTTTTGAGACCTCCTGAATCCAAAAAAAGCATTTTTGGAAACATGTCCGTGTGTGTGTCTGTGTGTGTGTGTGTGTGTGTGTGTGTGTGTGTGTGTGTGTGTGTGTGTCTGTGTGTGTGTGTCTGTGAACAGCATAACTCAAAAACGAACAGTCGGATAAACACCAAACTTGGTATTTAGGTTCAGTATCTTCCAGAGATGCGACACGAAGGTTTTCAAGAAAATCCCCCCACCCCAGACTACCCTTTACATGGAACATTTTTCGAAAATTTTAATTTTCTCAAAACCGGCTCTAACGATTTTGATTAAAATATCATATGTTTAAGATATTGTCATGACAAATAAAATGTATATCTCGAATTTTCCGGGAATGTCTCCAAAAGTATTCTTCATTATGAACGACTTTTTCATAACTGGTAAACCATAAGAGATAGACAAAATTTTACTACACGAAAAATGTAGATCGCGTTAAAATACACAACTTATGTCATATACATTTCTTTTGTTGAGTGAACCGTTTTCGAGATATTGCTTGTTATTCCCTTAAATTTTCCAATACTTATACTTTTTCTCAAATTCGTTATTCATTTTTTTATGTTCTGGACATGCAAAGAGAATGGAATGCCCCACATAGCAACCAGCGTTAAAATATTTGACTATCGCTTAAAACCTACCATATTCCCCTTGCATCTACAAGAAAATTATCAATAAGATTGACATCTCGATATCTCGATTAACATGAAGCATATGGAGAATAGGCGTTTGTAAAATTAGGTTGTACAAGAGTAGAGAAAGTTATGTGAGTGTAACACATCAGATTTTTTTAATTATTATTAATTTATTATTGTCGCTTTAACAATAAAGTCATAACGCGATTACAATAAATTTGAATAATTACAATATTGAAACAAATTACAACATTGATTATACAACATTATACAATTTTATTTCTTTTAAAAACTTTACTATGTTGTGACAGATGGTTGGATCACTCAAGGTCACCGAGAGGTTAGCAGGAATACCACACTGAAGCCGATGAACATCGTACATAGGGCACTCTGCAACTATATGCTGAACTGTGAGAATGGAGTGACACTGTTTGCATGTAGCTCAGTGTTACTTGACTGATTCTTTCGCATCAAGTTGTGATTTTTCGTCCTGTTACGATTATCCCCCCAAGGCGATGCTCCCTCATTTCCTCTCTTCCTCCTAACCTGCATCCAGCCATGCACGCGCGAATTTATACGTACTGCTAACAATATAGTAGCCGCGTTACTCCTAAATGCTTTTTATAATTACAGCTCACTTAACTCGCGTTTGAAGGAGTTCATATCCATCATCTTCGTCATCATAATCATACTACCCGTCTTGTATCAGTTCTCCATGCCGCTGTTGATTACATATGTATTTCAAAATACACCTAAAATAAGTGCCTTTCGCATGTTTCACAAGAGTTGATTAACATAATCTGATTGGCTGAGAGTTTTCTAGTGAGCGTTGTCCTCTGTTGAATCTTGGAAGTAGGAACAATTCCAAGGTCTCTTACCATATACTGCATACTTGTAAATGTCGTATTGTAACGTGTTCTGCACGATCAGAGCGTTACTTTTGAAACTGGTCATAAAAAGATAGAACTAACATATAAATGAAATATTGGAGGACTGTTGGTTTTGGAACTGTATAGTAGGGCTCATAATTAATTTTTAAATGATTTCATCCTCGGGAATGTTCCAAAAAACAGCTGCATTATTGTTTTTCCTATTTCTGAGTAAGATCTTAACGTGAATTAAAAATGACCTTCCTTGCTACTTTTGAAATGCATGTCTTTAAGTAATTATGCTGCTTTGCTCCTTTGCATAGTCATACTTCTGGCAGTATGCCCTTCATCGTATGTTCTATAATATAAATGTATAGTTTAATACTTCCAATCGGTTATGCAATTATTTTATCGATACTTTATGAAAGTTTGAAGTTCACTCAGAATGGCAGTAGATCTTACGCCACTTCATTGCTTGCATGAGAAATAAAAATGGCATGGAAGTGCAGAGCAAACAAAAGCGAACATAAATAGAGCAGTACAGAATGGGAGCCCGTCAAGAATCGATTCTTAAACTTCACATTCCATCATCAGAGAAAAGAGAGAAACTAGGACGGCAAATATCGACCATTATTGGCCTGCGCTGTACACACAGAGGTCGCAAGTAAATTTATTGGCCGTATTGCTGCAATGTGAGTGTCGCGACCTCGTTAGGTCATGCAGCGCGGCTGTATTATCGACTTAGCTACGTTCGCCAGAAACGGAAAAAAGTGAGTGTTGATATAAGTTAGTGTGTGATCGATTTCCGAGCGAGAGAGACAGAGGTCAAGAGAGCACTAGCAACTAATTAGTGGGTGCACCATACGGCTACACGGTGAAAGGAAGCCATAGTAAGTCTCTCATTTTTATTAATGATCAGAAGGTTAACTAAGGAATATATTAGCAATTTTGTGTTATTCTTGTTATATTTAAGGCTGAGTTCTCTTAATTTACCTATGTATGTTTCTTAACTATTGCAAAGTTTGAATCCCTGATATGTTTGGCACAAGCCTTAATGAACTCGTGGCGTTGCTGAAAGAACTGGTTAGAAATGGGAATGTCTATATGCATTCTGTTCGTCTTTCTTTCGCAAACTTCCGACACTAATACTTCTTTCATTCGAAGTATTTAAATTATGGGTTTTTATCTAACGCTTAACAGTAGCACAGTAATGATGTCTAGCGATGCAAAATACCATAGTTGTTTTATGAGATCTCCTACGCGACAGAATTATAATTTTTCGGGAGAAAGAGAAATAAGATCGCAAATTAACACATATATTTCAGGTGCGTTCATAACATTTTGTGTAGTGCGTTTTAGTATTAGGTATACATTTTAGGAAATGATCTTAAAAATCTGATGTTACATTCCCATGACTTCTTCTAACATCTATCGCTTATTAGTGAGTATACAAATTATTCTTATCAAACTTATTTTCCTGTTTATTTCATTATAATCGAGATAAACCTTTTCGTAAATACTTGTATTACACACCTAGTTATAGATACAAAGGGAATAGCGTAGTCAAATGTTTTAGAACTGGATGCTATACGCTGGCCTTAAAATTTCACATTCTTTCAATGACATCGCAAGAAACAACTGAAAATCGACACGGCTAAAAGAATGGCTTATTGAACAATTCGAACCATTAATAACGGTTTCGGAAATGGCTGCTGCCACAAAAAAAATTGGAATAAACTGTGTGTTTTAAAGAGATATACATTTTTATGTAGTACGTTTTCGTCTATCACTTAACGTTTATCAGTTATACAAGATTGTATAAAATTTCTTCAGAATGAAGAGCACTTCACAGGCTCTTCCCAGAAAATTCAAGTTATACATTTTATTTGTCGTGTAAAAATATTCAATATATGGTATTTTAATCAAAATCATTACAGCCATTTTTTAGAAAATCAAAATTTTCGAAAAATGTTCCGTATACCTAAAGTTAGTTTGGAGTGAGGGAATTTTCTTGAAACTCTTCTTGTCGCATCTTTGGAAGGTACTGAACCTAGATACGAAGTTTGGTGTTTATCTGACTTTTCGTTTTATTATTATTATTATTATTATTATTATTATTATTATACTGTTCACACACGCACGGACCTTTTTCTAAAAATGCTCTTTTTTGGATTCAGGGAGCCTCAAAACATGTATTTTCGATGAAATTTCGATATCAAAAATTTTAGTGGAGTACAATACCTTCTATGTACATGGTAGAGAAAGTAAAACTCGTATTCTTTTAACAGGTCCCCATATAAATTACTCTTACATTTCTATTGATTTCAAACAAATCACATCAATGAATATTCACTTAACATTCTTTATTTAATGCATTTAAAACATACTGATCATAACTGATATAATGTCGCTTCATTACATACATCAGTATGCAGTTGCTGTTTTACCTTTACCTTGTGTGAAGGATGTTTCTTAAATCTGCGACATTCCTCAAGGTATTATTTACTAGCTTTTTATTGTGTTAATTTCTGAAGATATTTTGAACGGTGCCCAATCAAACCTGGATTTCCAAATTACCTGCTATGCCTTATCTAGAAATTGAATTAATTCAATGAGTTTGAGGATAATTTGCAATAGGCAATACTACACTAAATCGATTTTTTTAAATTCCATTTCGTCCTTCCGTTCATTATTGCCGCTACAGTATTACCTGAGACGGCTTACGAAGTATCAGTTCATGGGAATAAATTTAAAATAAAGATTATAGTTATGCCACTCAGTCGAGTTGCAGATACTTGGAAATATATTTAATCCATCTAAGGTTTAATAAGTTAGATTAAAGTTTTAATGTCCGTTAGGGAATCGAAATCGTCTCTTGCCTGACAACATAGTTACATCACTGAACAGCTGTTTCGAATGGGAATCTATAAACAATGATCAAGGTTTCGACCACTGCCCTGGATTCCAGTAGGTTGTATTTCCTTTTAATGGCAATTAAAACCAGTCAAATTAAAAAGCAGCAATTTCTTTCCTGCGGATCCTTTGTAGGCAATTACCCAAGTGCATATATTAACGCAGTATTTCCTTTAGTTAGCAAAGTTTCAAAGTGTTTAGCCTCTGTTTAAAATACTCAGCTGCAGCCTCGAAGCCTCTTTTTCTTGCAATGTTTTGTACCGATGTGTAAACAGATTTTGTTCAAAACCTTGTGCATAGAATTCTAGCGCCACACATGCAATGGTTCGTCTAAAAATTCAAAATTTGAGATGTGTTTACAAATTTTCTTCAAATACATATATACGAGGGTCAATCCGGAAAATAATGCTTTCCATTTTTTTTTTTTTTTTTGCCTTTGAGTATCCGAGCCAGATTATGTTCGTGTAGTATTAATTTTTGAACTTTTCCGCTAGTGTCCTGCTAGTTTCGTTGTTCTGCGACAGATAGCAGCAGCAGGGAAGCGTTCCAAAATGCCTACTGACATCGAGGTGCGTACAAAACAGATGTGTGATTGAATTCCTTACCGCTGAACAAATTGCGCCAACTGAAATCCATCGACGCTTGCTAAAGGTGTATGGAGACGATACAGTAGATATGAGTAATGTGAGGCGGAGGTTACAGCATTTCAAAAGTAGTGAAAAGGATGTGCAGGACAACTTACGCCGTGGTCGACTCTGCTCGGTTGTCACAGCAAATAACGAACAGCATCTCGATCAACTCATCCGTAATGATCGACGGATTACGACGAAGGAATTGTGTGTAGAGCTGGAATGTCGGCTGTAATGCCTTAGGCAAGACGTTACACAACCTTAATTATCGCAAAGTGTGTGCGAGATGGGTCCCACGGATGCTTTCACAAGATCAAAGGCCCCACACCAGTTTTGCGACCATGGAGCTCATTACCAAATTTGGCTGGACTGTCCTACCACATCCACCGTATAGTCCTGATTTAGCACCTTCGGACTTCCATCTCTTTGGGACTATGAAAGATGCACTACGTGGCCAACATTTTCCAGACTCAGATGTTGTTGTCACAACTGTAAGACAGTGGCTAGCCTCAGCTGGTTCAGATTTTTACGAGCGTGGTATGCAGGCTCTTGTTCATCATTGGCAAAAGTGCATAACAAATGTGGTTATTATGTGGAAAAAAATAATTATATGTAGCTGAAATCTTGCTCTGTTTAACTGCGTTATTATATATATAATTAATTTCAGCTCCGTGCTTCCATCGGTTGGTAAGTTTCACGCTTGTACCGTATAGACGGAGAAGGCAACGCTAATAGGTGTTATGTATGCACCTAAAAACAGTTTAATTTCAGGACTTTATAATAAGTCCGTGGATGAGGTGAAAATTAGTCCCAAAGATATCATTTTATTAACTTGTAAGGATTTCAGAAATGTAAAGGCTTCTAAAGCAGACTTCAACGATACCATTTCTCCATATAGGATATTTAAGCGACAATAACATATTGTCTATATCCTGATAAACTATAAGCATGCAATGTTTTAGAAGTAAGACATGAATTGTACGGAGATCCACATTTTTACTTTCTCTACTACGTATAGTAAGTAGGGGAAGTATTGCATTCCACCCAAAAATTCGATACCGATATTTCACCGGAAATACATGTTTTGAAATCTCCTGAATCCAAAAAAAGCATTTTTGGAAACATGTCCGTGTGTGTGTGTGTGTGTGTGTGTGTGTGTGTGTGTCTGTGTGTGTGTCTGTGAACAGCATAACTCAAAAACGAACAGTCGGATAAGCACCAAACTTGGTATTTAGATTCAGTATCTTCCAGAGATGCGACACGAAGGTTTTCAAGAAAATCCCTCCCCCTCCAGACTACGCTTTACATGGAAAATTTTTCGAACATTTTAATTTTCTCAAAAATGGCTCTAACGATTTTGATGAAAATATATGTTTAAGATAATGTCATGAGAAATGAAATGTATATCTCGAATTTTCTGGGAATGTCTCCAAAAGTATTCTTCATTGTGAACGCCTTTTGCATAACTCGTAAACCATAAGAGATAGACAAAATTTTACTACACAAAAAATGTAGATCGCGTTAAAATACACAACTTATGTCATATACATTTCTTTTGTTGAGTGAACCGTTTTCGAGATATTGCTTGTTACTTCCTTAAATTTTCCAATACTTATACTTTTTCTCAAATACGTTATTCATTTTTTTATGTCCTGACATGCAAAGAGAATGGAATGCGCCACATAGCAACCAGCGTTAAAATATTTGACTATCGCTTAAAAGCTACCATATTCCCCTTGCATCTACAAGAAAATTACCAATAAGATTGACATCTCGATATCTCGATTAACATGAAGCATATGGAGAATAGGCGTTTGTAAAATTAGATTGTACAAGAGTAGGGAAAGTCATGTGAGTGTAACACATCAGATTTTTTTTCTTGGTAGACCTTTGTATACTTGTTAATTTCTCAGTTATATGAAATCTCACAACAATGAAAAGTGCTTTATAGCTAATTAAGGAAATCCTCAATTTCAGGAAAGTTTTAATGAAATTAGTTGAAATTTGTGCCATACTTCTATCTGAATTACATACATTTTATTTCAATAGGTATCTTTCCATTTTTTTCAAGAATTTAAACCTCAAAAAATAATAATTCATATACTCCACCCTAGTGAAAGTTCTGAAAATCAAAAATTCAAAAGTTAATATAGTTTTTGAAGATTCCGTCTTCAAATCTAAGCCTTATAGTTTTTACAGAAAGGAATATAAAGTTTGTCATTCCACCTTTAAACAAACAAACAAAATAGGTTTTAGAAACAAAATCCTAATGAAGAAGGCATTTAGCATTCTCAGATTTCTTTGTTGATCTATCAAGCACTAATTCAGAAAATGTCAAGTAGGTTGAATGAAAACTCGTTCGCGTGGAACATTAATTGCACATTTGCAATGATGAAAATGCTGGATTTTTTTAAATAGAATTAAATTGTAACTTCGCTTCCACCTTAGCAACATTCTGATTGTTTATACCATACTAAAGGGAATTTAAATTCGAATAGGATAAAAATACAAATAAATTATGAATTTACATATTTTAAAGGTTTTTCTTAATGAAAACAAATGATTTTTCTTTTAAGGTTTATTCAAAATTTCAGTGGAGCATTCCCTTAACAAACAACCCACAATTTAATATTAAATCTGTATTTTAATCAAAATTTTAACATAGTTTGAGAAAATAAATTTTAAAAAAAAATCATATGCATTTAATTCACATGACCTCTACCCATTCATATACAAATTATTCTTACAAATTTTTATAATTCTCTACTTTGTGTTAATCGAGATAAACGTTTGCAAAAATGGATTCATTACATTCACCTTTCGTTGTAACTAACAAGACAAAAACAGGAGGCTGACGCAGAGTTAGACCTCTTAAAAAGCGAGTCATTGTATGTTAGCTTTGAAATTCCATTCTCCTTGCATGATATTGCGAAAAACAATTGAATGATCACAACACTTCAAAACATCTTACGTTCTGTAAATTTCAAACCAGTAACACGAATTATCTCAGAAATGGTTAATGGCATAAAAAATTGAGATGAATTGTGCGTTTTAAGGAGAATTAATTTTTCTTATCCCTTAGGGTTTACTAATTATACAAAATTACACAAAATTCATTCCGAATGAAGGGCACTTACCAGGTTATTCTCAGAAAATTAAAGAAATATGTTTTATTTGTCATGCAAATAACTTAAATACATTAAGGGTACATAGAAAGATCAAAGTCCCAGCTTATAAGTTTTGCTACCAATTTTCAGTTCGGAGTTCTACAATTTTATTTAAATGAATGTTATAAAATGTGTTCTAATGTGAAAATCTAGCACTGATATATGTCAATAAGTTGTGGTCCAATAGTTTTAATTGTATTTCACGTAATTTGTTGTGGAATTTTTCAACAATGCATTATAGTGTAAGTTTTCCAATGAGATATATCAAAGTCCAGATAAACAAGGAAAGAGTAATCAAAGACCAGCATAACATATATTAATAATATTGACGTTCACAACTCAATACATTAACGATTAAAACTATGTTTCATGCTTGTCTTTTACAATAGTATGTTGAATTAATCATTACTGACGTTGGACTGCGTCTTGATGTTCTTGTAGCATTCTTTAGCCAACGGATCTCGAAATTGGCCTTACACCTCAATATCATTGAATTTTGACATGGATATTGGAATTGGAATATGATAATGGTCTTGTTGTAGCACACTTACAAAGGAAAGAAAAACATGCATTTGAACTGGATTTGGACTTTGATTGTTCTTTCCTTGAACCAGTGGACTTTGCTCTTGATAAGGTCCTTTTATTTTGGTACCTCATTTTATTGGACTCTTATTTGTATTTTCATATAAAGTTCATAGTACAGAACCGCCTTTGTGATCCTCCATCGAGTCTCTGTTTGTTTGTTTGTTTTTTGTTTTTTTACTTTGTTCTTTCCGTGGTATTTAATCAAAAGCGTTAGAGCCATTTTTGAGAAAGTTAAAAATAACGAAAGTGCTCCAATGTAAAGGATAGTTAGAGTATGGGATATTTTCTTATAAATCTTCGTATTGTATCCATAGAATATGATGAGCTTAAATGCCAAGTTCGGTATTTTATTCGACAATTCATTTTGAGTCATGCTGTTCACAAACACGCACGCACTCTAAAAATAATCTATTCAGGGGACATCAAGACATGTATTTCCTGTGAAATATCGATATCTAATTTTTGGGGTGTAATACAATACTTCCTCTACTTTATTTAAGTAAGTAGCAGAGAAAGTAAGAATTAGTAGAAAGGTTCAGGTGGTGAAATTTCCTTAAAATAATTTTGTCTTGCATCCTCGAAAGATGTCGCATTGAATATAAAATTCAGCATTTAATACCTTTTCGTTTTTATGTATGCTGCTCAGAAACACAAAGAAATTTCCTGTAAAACACTGTTTTAATAAGACCTCAAAACATGAATTTTCGTAGGAATATTGACATCAAATGTTTCGGTTGAAAGCATGACTTGTTCAATGGAATGATTAGGAAAAGGATATTCGTTATAGAGTTAGGATAATAGTGGAACATTAACGATAAGACTCAATATTTACTTTATCCGTAGCTTAAATATGGTAGACAGAGAAAATCTAGCATCCCACCCAAAATCCGGTATCAAGATTTACCGAAAATACAAGTTTTAAAGTATCCTGAACATAGAAAAGCATGTTTTGTTTAGAAAAGTGTGTATCTATGTGGGGAGAGCGAACAGATTATTAAGAAACGAAAAGTCCAATAAATACCAAATTTAATGCTACAATCAGACAACATATAAGGATATCAAGCCAAGCTTTTAAAGTAGATTATCCTAAAATTACTAATTCTTTACGTGAAAAGTTTTTGATTATTTCTTATTTTTACTTTCTCTAATACGTATAGTAAGTATGGGAAGTATTGTATTCCACCCAAAAATTCGATACCAAGATTTCACCAGAAATACATGTTTTGAGACGCCCTGAATCCAAAAAAAACAGCATTTTTGGAAACATGTCCGTGTATCTGTGTCTGTGCGTGTCTGTGTATCTGTGAACAGCATAACTCAGAAACTAACAGTCAGATAAACACCAAACTTGGTATTTAGGTTCAGTATCTTTCAGAGATGCGACACGAAGGTTTTCAAGAAAATCCCCCCACCCCAGATTACCCTTTACATGGAACATTTTTCGAAAATTTCAATTTTCTCAAAAATGGCTCCAACGATTTTGATTAAAATATCATATGTTTAAGATATTTTCATGATAAATGAAATGTATATCTCGAATTTTCTGGGAATGTCTCCAAAAGTATTCTTCATTGTGAACGACTGATAAACCATAAGAGATAGACAAACTTTTACTAAACAAAAAATGTAGATCGCGTTAAAATATACAATTTATGTCATACATTTTTTTTAGTTGAGTGAACCGTTTTCGAGATATTGCTTGTTATTCCCTTAAATTTTTCAATAATACTTTTTCTCAAATTCGTTATTCATTTTTTTGTCCTGGTAATGCAAAGAGAATGGAATACTCCACAAAGCAACCAGCTCTTAAAATATTTGACTATAGCTGAAAGCTTACCAATTCCCCTTGCATCTACAAGAAAATTAGCAATAAGATTAACATATCGATATCTCGATTGACATGAAGCTTATGGAGAATAAGCGTTTGTAAAAATAGTTTTACAAGAGTAGAGAAAGTCATGTGAGCGTAACATCAGATTTTTTTTAAAAATGACACTTAATGACCCGTTCACGAGTTCATGTCTTAACATGTTCTCGCCTATCCGTGTCGGTAGGAATGAACTGACTTGAGATAAGACACTTTAGCCTGTAAGGTAAAACTCAACAGACGTACGTATTATTTTTCTTCGAACTTTAAATTAATGAGGCCTTTATTATTTTCAATCTATAGAAAGCATCTTACTGCACTGTGATTAAAAACCTTTTACTTCAGTAATTGCACTAAATAACGTATTAATATCCGACTTGAATGAACAACCTGCTCTCCCATAATGTATAACAAGTTCGCGCATATAAGTATTAAAACAATACCAGCAATCAATTTAGACGGGTCACCTTGCGATGCGAGAAAAACTTCAGAAATCTGTTATCGTTTTCAGAATCGACTAGTTCCGCTCACGTGGTCCAAACATCACGCGGCGCTAGCATGTGCGGTGGCGACTGCCGTGGGAATCCACCGCACTAAACCGTCTCGGGAAAAGCGTGGTATTCTACTATTGTACAGTTGCTTGTGGCACAACATACATCCGGGACTGCAAATAGTGTCGTTATGTGCGTTAAATCTCTGCGAGACTGAAAAGTAAAATGGGAATCCGGAATGGGAAGAAGACTTCGTCGGGACACAGTGCTTCAATGATAACTATAGTTAACAAATCAGGTAAATAAAATATTTGGTTTTATAGGGCTCTAGAGCGCAACATAGTTTCATGTATTTCCTCGTGCGAGTCCATAACTTCACGCGTTTTTACTTTATCGTTTAACTATGTTAGTACATAAGAGAAGTCTTGGCATTTTATCCAAAATTGTATTACAAATATAAATTTTTATATTCCCCGACCCAAAAACAAAGGGTTACCCTTCACCATCCTCCAAGGATGTGCCATCAAGATTATAAAAAAATCTGATGTATTACATTTACATAACTTTTTCTACCCTCTACTGTTTATTAGTGGGTATTCAAATTATTCTCATTAAAGTTTGTTTCAATCGAGATAAACCTTTGCAGAAATAGCTACATTACACATTTCGTTAGGGTACAAAGGGAACAACGATAGCCAAGTGTTTAAGAACTGGACACTGTATGCTGGCCTTAAAATCCCATACGTTTCATTCAGTCGCGAGAAACAACTGAAAATCGACGGGGCTTAAAAAGAGTGACAGTATTTATCAAATCGAACTATTAATAACGGATATCTCGGAACTGGCTGATGCTATAAGAAAGTTATTTGAAATAAAGTGTGTGTTTTAAAGAAATCTACATGTTTTGTCTAGTACGTTCTTGTTTATCGCTTAACGTTTACTAGTAATACAAGACTATACAAAATTCCTTCCGAATGAAAACTTCACAGCCTATTCGCAGAAAATTCAACATATACATTTTAATTGTCACGTAAATGTCTATAATATATTATATTTTAATCAAAATCGTTAGCCGTTTTTTACAAAATCAAAAATTTCGAAAAATGTTTCATGTAAAGAGTAGTTTGGGGAATTTTCTTGAAAAATCTTCGTGTTGCATCTTTGAAAGATACTAAACCTAAATACCGAGTTCGGCATTTAACCGACTTTTCGTTTTTGAGTTATGCCGTCCACACACACACACACACACACACACACACACATACACACATATACGGACCTTTTTCTAAAAATGTATTTTTGGATGCACTGGATCTCAAAATATGTATTTCCGTTGAAACCTCGATATCTTAAGTTTTGAGTGGAATGCAATACCTTCTCTGCCTACTGCGTACGTGGTAGAAAAAGTAAAAATAAATAAATAAATAAAAATAAAAACTCTAACTCCAAACTACCGTTTAAGTGGAAAATGTTTCGCTGTTTTTTATTTCATCCAAAATTGCCTTAACGGTTTTGAGTGAAGTACTATAGATATCTGTGTGAATAATAAAATGTATATCATTTTGTATATCTGGTAAACTGTAAGAGCTAGACAAAGGCTTAGTATACCAAAAATGTAGATCTCGTTAAGGAAAAATTTATGACAAATACATTTTTTGTTTTTCTGAAACATTCGTTGCTAATGGTTTGAAATCTCAGATACTGTATCAAAGAGTTTTTGAAGTGCTTAGTCAATATTCTTTGATTTTTCGTGACGGAATGCAAAGATTAGGAATTTCATAGTAACGTGTTAAATATTTAACTATGTTTTCAGCCTTCTGTATCTCCTTTGTACATAACGAAGTGCTTAATGAAAATATGTATCTCCTTTTAACATGTACTGTATAGAAAAATGTGTGTGTATCGTATATGTGTATGAGAGAGAGATAGAATAACATAACTCAGAATCGAAACGCTGAATAAATTCCAAACTGTTGTTATTTAAGTCGAGCACTTTTCAAGAACCAACAAGATTTTAAACAAAATCCTTCCACCACAAACTAACTACCCTTTACATAAAAAGCCTTTAGTTATTTGTATTTTAATGGCTGTAACAAGTTGTATTAAAATGTCATAATTATTTTTGACATATTAGCATAAAGAATAAGCTGTATATCTTGAATTTTCTGTGAATAGCCAAAGAAATCCCCCTCATTTTGATTGAATTTTGTTTAAACATGAGCACAAGATATAGACAAAAAACCTAGAGCAGAAAGAAACGTAGATCTCATTAAAATACACAGTTTGTGTTAAATAACTTCTTTAAAGTAGCTTTAGCCGTTTACGAGATATTTCCTGTTGGTTGGAATTTCCCAGTATTTCAAACCACAGACTTCTAAAATGTTATGTCCGTTCTTTTGTTTGTCATCAGACCATTTAAAATATCAAATCCAGCATACATATAGCGAGTTTCTTTTTAAACATTTGACTGTGCTGCTAGGGTCCTGTATGCTTTAAGTAGCTACAACGAAATGCAGGCAGAAGTTCTTGTTTTGATGTATATATAATGTAAATGTTAAACTAATTACTAATTATCACCATGTGTTAATGTTATTAATACACACCAATGTTACCTTATTAGTGTAAAATAATTGTACTTTGCTTCTACTGTTATATGAATACTTTGTATGTGATACCCTTGCTTATAGTTTGCACTGTTAATGTACTGTAACTTTGTAACCCCAAGAAGAAGTCTCGATATAACCATGCAGTTAAAGCGACTCTAAATAAATCAAGAAAAAAATGTAGACTGCCTACGTGGTCGAGTGGTCAGCGAGCTGATTTCTCACCGGAAGTCCCGGGTTCGTCCCCATTCGGGGGAAGGGAATTTTTCTTTAATTAAGATTATTCCCTATCCTGCATAGAGTGTGGAAGTGTAGATGTGAGAGTAAATGTGCATGTCAAAATAAGTTTAAAAAAAACGACGAAAGTCTACAGTAGCCAAACCTAAAGGTTCAAAGAGTAAAAACGTCATCAAATGTTTCAGTCAAAGTCCCCGACTTGTAGGTGCAAGAAGGATAGAGGAAATCGAATCTATAGTCAGATGTTAAAAAGTGGAACGCTATATGCTAGCCTTAAAATTCCGTATTTCTATGGCATCGTGGAAAAACAACTGAATAGCGACAGCACTTCAAAAAAATTCAAATCAACATTAACGGATACCTCGAAAACGGTTGATACCGCAAAAAGCATTTATTTGAAATAAATGGGGTATGTTGAAGAGATAGGTATATTTTTTGTGAAGTGTTTATTCGTCTTTCTCTTAACGTTTACCAGTTATGCAAAATTCCTTCCGAGCGAAGAGGACTTCACAGGTATTCCCAGAAAATTCAAGATACACATATGGTCATGTAAATATCCTAAACTTGCGGATTTTAATCAAAATTGTTAGTTACTTTTCAGGAAATCAACATTTTTTAGATTATTCCATATAAAAGATAGTTTGGGGTGGGGGGAATTTTTTAAATCTTTGTGTCGTATCTTCGGAAGAAACGTAACTTAAATACCAAGTTTGGTAGATATCAAACATTTTGTTTTTGAGATATGGTGTTCACACACACACACACACACACACTCACTCACTCACTCACTCACGTACCTTTTCTAAAAATTGCTTCTTTGGATTCAGAGGTGTCTCAAAACATGTATTTCCGGTGAAATCTCGATAACGAATTTTTGGATGGAATGTACTACCTTCTCTACTTACTACGTACGTGGTACAGAAATTAAAAGTTGCAATGAAATAATCGTGCTAGAGTACTAGTGCGATTATTTGAGCAGTAAAATAATTCATAAAAATCCAGAGGGTATGTTGACGGATTTATATAAAATACACATGTGCATACCTCGGTGAGATATCTGATGGCCAGATTTCCTATATTTTACAAAAATATTATTCATCTATAAGATAACATTATTATTAATTTCTCCACTGCGTATAGTAAGTAGGGGAAGTATTGCATTTCACCCAAAACTTCGTACCGAGAATTCACCGGAAATACGTGATTTAAGGCGCCCTGAATCCAAATAAAGCATTTTTGGAAACGTGTGTGGGTGGGTGGGTGTGGGTTCGTGTGTGTGGGTGGGTTGATGTGAGTGTGGGTGTGTGCGCGCCTGTCTGTCTACGAACAACATAACTCAAAAGAGGAAAAGTCGGATAAATAAATACCAAACTTGGTATTGGAGTTTAATACCTTCCAAGAATGCGACATGAAGATTTTCAAGAAAATCTTCCCACCCTAGGCTACCCTTTACATGGAACATTTTTAGAAAATTTTAATTTTCTTATAGATGGCTCAAACGATTTTGATTAAAATACCATATATTTAAGGTAGTTGTATGGCAAACAAAATGTATATCTCGATTTTTTTGGGAATTTCCCCAAACGTCCTCTTTCGCATAGCTGGGTAAATCGTAAATGATAGGCAAAATGTTACTACACAAAAAGTGTAGATCTCATTAAAACACACAATTTATGTCTTATACATTTTTTTGTCCAGTCAACCATTTCGGAGATATTCCTTGTTATTTGTTTGAATTTTCAATACTTATGTTTTTTCTCAAATTGGAATTCATTATTCGTTTTTATGTCCTGGACTTGCAAAGAGAATGGAATGCACTACATAGCAACCAGTTCTTATAAGATTTGACTATGGCTTAAAGCGTACCATATTCCCCTTGCATCTACAAGAAAATTAGCAATAAGATAGTTTCTGCAAATGTTTATCCCGATTAACACTAGTATATGGAGAATAAGCGTTTGTAAATATAGTTTGTACAGGAGTAGGGAAAGTCATGTGAGTGCAATACAGATTTTCTTTCTTTTTTTTTACGAATATTACGCTTTGTGCAAATATTACCGTATTTTACCAACCGGCTTATCCGAAGTTTCACTGGTGACTTTTTTTGTTTTTAACTCAAATGATGATTTAATTAATTTAATTTACCTCCCATCGTATTCTTTATGAATTTATTGTAAAATGATCTAGAAGATGTTGAATATTTCACTTTATCCCTTCTAACTGTAATTTCATAAACTCTGTCATATCCTACTAACAGATTAAAAATGCATTTATATTCACGGAAATGAGTACCAATTAGGGATGGTACCTCGATACTGGTGGTAATACTTTGAGATAAACCTTTAGTACTTTTAAATTTTAGGTTTTACATTATTGAAAGTTGTTGCATTTAACTTTATGCTAGATAAGGAATGAACGGAATCGAGATTTCACGTTATTGCCCCGCGCATGTTTCTAAAGAGTTGCTGGATATAGTTCTTGATAGACCTTGACTACGTTTCCAGTGGGTAAATCAATACAACATTCCATAGATTCTTGCGTCTAATTGAAAACATGTAAAACAATGGTGGAATGAGTAGAGGTGTTCCTGTAATATGCAGCGTTAACTGATGTGTGTATGAAGCTGATTTAACTGATGCACTAAATCACGTCTATTCAATAGCCTGGTTTGGTGACTCACTCTCAACCAATACATTTACCTACTTCGGTGACCAAAATCTGTAAATCCAGCAAAAATAAATCAGAATTTACTTGGTAGGTATATTCCGTTTCTCAAATGTATGAAAATGTTACATTAAATATATTTTAATTTGGGAGTAAGACGTACAATACAGAGCGTTGAATGAAACCAAACGTTTACAGCTGTGTAATAAACATTAATTATAATACAATGCAATTTAAAAAGCATGTTGTATTAATACCAATAATATCTATTTTATGCAAAACATTGAAAATTATGTCCGCATGTGACCTCCATTTCTGCGAAGACAATCTGCCAAATGTATATTGTCAAATGATTTTTTGTAACATTTCCTCTTGAATAACATTAATTTCTCTGTGAATATTGTCTTGAAAGTGTACAAGGATGTTTCCAGTAATATATTACTACAGCACAGCCTACTAGAACTTCTTTTGCAGCTGTGCGTCAGTTCTTTGGGATACGTGTTGAAAAATGGAAAAATTGTATTATACCGAGATTTCCAGTCTGCGACTACTTTCTCTGGTAGTATTTGAAGAGCAAGGATTATTCAAATCGCCCACAAATCCTTGTAGATCTTAAAGGCAACTTTCACAGCGGAATTAATGATGTTTCGGCTGAAATACCACGTTTTACGATAAGCATAAAGGATTGGCGGATTCTTAGAAATGGAAGAAGGCATTTGCGGGACATAATTTTCAAGAAATTAAATGGCTTTATTGAGTTTTATTTATGGACGCTGTTTAGCTGCTATGACTCTTAGCGTCCCATTCTATATTGGGCGTGAAAGACCGGAAAGCTTGCTCAGAGACCTGTTATCAGACTTGAGGTTCTATAAGTTGTCGTATACGACACTGGATCACCGGCTTTACTTCCCTTCCAAAGGAAGCCATGCTAAGGATTTTTACGCCCGAAAAAAATCCATCACCCTCCGCCAGGTTTCAACCCGCGACTTTAGGAACCATGGTATTTCATGGTACCCTAGACCACGAAAGACGACAAATGAAATGACACATTATTTATATTAATATAATGTGTTTGTTAACGTACACAAATAATATAATTGTTTATTACGCAATTGTGAAAATTGTATTTAAGTGATACAGCCTTATCTGCTATAGGCAAAATATTACCATAATTATAAATGCTTCAAATATCCGAGAGCTAGTTTTCCTTTTCACGCTGTTGCTAAGTAGTTTAATAATTAGTATTTGTACAAATCAGGAAGGATGTAGGTCATGAAGGCTACTTTCGCGTGTATCTTTGTTGTAATTATGAAAGCAGAAAAAGGAAGTGGCGTCACGGGGAAGCAGTGATGTGCGAAGTTTCGTAAAGTCCTGACAGTTGAAGGTGTGAGAGGGCCCTGCGAGAACACGTTTGCTTTGTGCGGGCTAAATGTGCTTTATTCCTCATCAAAATGGGCCCGGGGGTCGTTTGACGTGCGTTCTTCTCTGCAAATCGCGTTTCACGTGTTTTGATTCTCTGGATTATAAAAACCCCTTCTTTATATGCGAGTGCGTTAGGCAAAGGCTGTCATGAAAATAAGGATTCTAGTGTATGTGCTTCGAGTTGGTAATTTGCCAAATATAACCTCAGCATTTAAATCCTACGGAAGATGTGAATTCTTTTTTAGTGAAGCTGCTTGAAGTTGGCATTGATGGTGAATCTGGTGCTATTAAAACCCAGAACATAAGTGGTCCTAGGTCCATATCGATTTTCTATTAAAATATTTCATCAGATATTTTCTTTATATTCACAATAGAAGTATGTGTTCATTTTACGTGAGGAATCATGCAAAAATGATGTAAACATTGAACTAAACAGCAGTTGTTATGTATGAACAATGTTTAATTAACTATAATAAAGGTTTTGAAAATGGCGAATATTGAACCGTACAGGTTTGGAAGCTCAGCTTGTAAAGAACCTATGATCCACATTCGGTTGTCAAAATGGACTAAAGTGCACGAATTTAGATCTAAGTTTAATGTGTAACATTTTCAGAACTTATAAGAATGCCAGTTAATGTTTGCGAGAATGCGAGAAACACAAAAATAAATCGTAAAATAGCTGCAACCACTCTTTCGAACAACGGTTTATCGTAGAGAAATAAAAGTAGAATTGCTCCAAAATCACAACTAATAGTTTTAAACGTCCCAGAGCTTAACTATTCGTAATTCTTACGAGACTTGGTAATCCGCAGTGTGTATACAACAGAGCAATGCAGAGGACATACCGTCGGCACTACAAGAAAGACACTTGCTATGTGCTGGATCTCTACACGCTAACCTACGACTCTCACGAAAGTTTGGATTCCATAGGAGAATATGTAAGTGCTGTGATTGCCTTGAAAATGGTTTTTATTTATCTGTACCTTTGAGTGTGATAGACAATGTCATTAAAATAGCATCAGCTGATATAGGGCAAAACCACGAGAGAAAGTTTGATTTATAAGTATTCCTATGGGATTTCGCTGTACCTACCGTTTTCCTCTTAATCCACGGGATTCTTTTTCTTGTTTTAGTAACTACCTGAAATTATTGCAAAAATGTATTTTGATGAAATGGAGGAAAAATAACAAAGTCGGAAATTATCAACTTTTTACTGAACTTCATTAACTCAGATTTTACTTCACAAATTTATTTTCCCTGCAGTTTAAATAATATATCCGTGTTATATAAAAATGTCCTACTAAATGCATAAAGAATAATTGTGAGAACAACATGCGTGGAAATGTTGAAAAATCGGTACAGTTTTCAAAAAGCTTATGTAATGCATGCGTAAAATTCTCCACCAGTGGCCAAGGTCGCGAGTTCAAACCGGCGGAGGGCGATGGATTTTTTCGGGCTTAAAAATGCTTAGCATGGTTTCCTTCAGAAGAGAAGTAAAGACGGCGGTCCCGTGTCGTAGATTCACGGCACGTAAAAGAACCTCAAGCCTGATAAAGAGGCCTCTGAGCAAAATTACGGTCTTTCACGCCAAATATAGAATGGGACGCTAAGTATCATGGCAGTTAAAGGGCGTCCATAAATAAAACTCAATTTAATTTCCTCCAGTGGAAAATTACAGTAATGATACAATATATATGCAAAGAAAAATCTGCTTTAATTTCACTGTAATTTCACTAAAATATTAACATCGAAGACTACTATCTCTAATGTAAATGTTCAAATTGTTGGTCTTCAGCATTTACACACTCCTTTAGGCAACATACTTATGTACACAATTCTTTATTTGCATCAATTTCTTAGCACGCCTCTCTTATGTACTGAATCATTTCATCAACAGCATAGGGTCTTCTTGCAAATACCATATATTTAACAACACCTCCAAAAAAGAAGTCCACGTGTTCCAAAATTCACATACGTTGATCTTTAGTTAAATTCCCAGCCATCTGACACGAGACAGAAAACAATGAATAAGTAAGACAAAAGAATTGACAAAAGACAAACTGAACAAGACTGGGAAACTTAATAATGAAATAAATAGCCATAAATAATTACTCATCTCAATCCAACAAATGTACCAATCATACAACTGTATACCTACTTATGCACCCCCCTTATATATCGTTACATCTTATTATACCTACCAGATATAAACTGATTTTTCTATCCACGTTACACTATTCACGATATATTTTTTCTTAGGAATACTTTCAAATTAAGCAAGAAACGTGCAGGGAAAAAATTCAAATGTTTATTCGTGGTAAAAAGAAAGAAAACAATGTATTCGCAGCTCTGCACTCCTATCAATGTCAAATTCACATACATTCATTGTGTCTTATACAAATTCTTCATTTAAAAAATGCTTCTTTTATCCTCGCTACTTTAGTCATGATATATTATTACCTATGATTTTTTTTAAATTAAGTAAGAAGGTTTCAACATGCGGAAACTGCATTCCAATGTTTATTCTTGGTAACAAGCCCTTGAGATGGAAAGAAAAGAAAGGAAGAGAAAAAGCAAGAATTCAAAACTCCAAGCATGCTCGTCACGTGACGTTTAGGAAAGGTCTAAACTTGCAACATGGGATATTTTTAAAATCTGTGTTAAATTTTCATGACTTTCTCCAGTCTCTATCGTTTTTAGTGGGTATACAAATTATTCTTGAAAGCTTATTTATCTATCCACTTAATTTTAATCGAGGTAAACCTTTACAAAAAATCTGACGTGTTACACTCACATGACTTTCTCTACTCTTGTACAAACTATTTATACAAACGCTTATTCTCCATCTATTTCATGTTAATCGAGATAAACATTTGCAGAGTCTTATCTTATTGCTAATTTTCTTTGTAGATGTAAGGGGAATATATATTTACAAGGGCAATTTGGAAATACAGTAGCCTTTAAACACATACGTATCTCTTAATAGCTGGTTGCTAGGTGCAGCACCATTCCCTTTGCCACAGATTAATACTCTTTGCATATCCAAGACAAAAAAATGAATAACGAATTCCCATTTGAGAAAATAAGTATTGAAAAATTTAAGGGAATAACAAGCAATATCTCGAAAATGGTTCTCTCAACAAAAAAAATGTATGACATAAATTGTGTATTTTAACGCGATCTACATTTTTTGTGTAGTAGAATTTTGTCTATCTCTTATGGTTTACCAGTTATGCAAAAGTCGTTCACAATGAAGAATACTTTTGGAGACATTCCCAGGAAATTCAAGATATACATTTTATTTGTCATAAAAATAGCTTAAACATATGATATTTTAATAAAAATCGTTAGCCATTTTTGAGAAAATTAAAATTTTCGAAAAATGTTCCATGTGAAAGGAAACCTGGGGTATGGGAATTTTCTTGAAAACCTTCGTGTCGCATCCTTGGAAGATAACTGAACCTAAATACCAAGTTTGCTGTTTATCCGACTGTTCATTTCTGAGTTATGCTGTTCACAGACAGACACACACACACGGACATGTTTCCAAAAATGTTTTTTTTTGGATTCAGGGGGTCTCAAAACATGTATTTCCGGTGAAATCTCGGTATCGAATTTTTGGGTAGAATACAATACTTCCCCTATTTACTATACATAGTAGAGAAAGTAAAAATAGCTAAATTACACATTTCGTTATAGACACAAAGAGTACAGCGAAGTCAAATGTGTAAGTCCTGGACACTATAAGCTGATCTGAAAATTACATATCTTTCCAAGCAGTCGCGAGAAAAAAACTAAATGTCAACAGGATTTGAAAGAATAGCAACAGTATTGAATAATTCGAACCATTAATTATGGATACCTCTGAAATTGCTTGTCACAAAAAAGTTATTTTAAATAAATTGTGTATTTTAAAGAGATCTACATATTTTGTCTAGTACGTTTTCGTCTCTCGCTTAACTTTTACCAGTTATACAAGTTATATAAAATTCCTTCCGAATGAACAGGACTTTAAAGGCTATTCCCAGAAAATTCAATTATACGTTTCATTTTTCATGTAAATATTTAAATATGGGTTATATTAATCAAAATCGTTAGAGCCAATTATGAGAAAATAAAAATGTCGAAAAGTATTCCTTGTAAAGGGTGGCTGGGGTGTGGGAGTTTCTTGAAAATCTCCATGGCGCATCTTTGGAAGATACTGAACTTAATACCAAGTTTGGTATTTATCCGACTTTTCGTTTTTGAGTTACGCTGTTCACAGACACACAAACGGACGTTTTTCTTAAACTGCTTGTTTTGGATTCAGGGAGATTTAAAACAGTATTTCCAGTGAAGTACCGATATCGAATTCTTGTATGGAATGTAATACCTTCTCTACCTACTATGTATGTGGTAGAGGAAGTTTGAAAAACGATTATGCTACCTAAAAGTGTATTTGACATAAATGAGATCTACATTTTTCCTGTGTTAAGTTTTTATCTGTCTGTTAATAGTCATTGTTATACAAAACTACATAAAATGTATTCAAATAAAGGTAACTTGGATATTCACAGAAATTTCAATATATACATTTTGTACACCAGTATATTAAATATGTGGTACTTTAATCAAAATCGTTTTAGCTGTTTTTGAGAAAATAATAGTAACAAAAATTCTCCATGTAAAGGGTAGTATGAAGTGAGGAATTTTCTTGAAAATATTCGTGTTGATCCTTGGAAAATGAACTTAAATTTCAAGTTTGATATTTATACAACTATACGTTTTCTCTATGCGCGCGCGGAACTTTTTCTAAACCTGTTTTTGATTCAGTGGGCTTCAAAACGTGTACTTCCGGTGAATTCTCGATACAGAATTTTGAGGTGGAATTCAATAATTCTTCTACAGTAGAGAAAGTAATAAGCGTTGGTATACAAAAGAAAAATAGTTTCCCCTTTGGCACGGCTGTTAAAATCCACCTTCTATCCTTTTGTAAACCAGCTTACGTTGTAACAGATGTCGGTCTGTCGCTGCACTTTGTATTTGAGTACACGTGACGTGTTTTATACGCCGCATGAAAAAGGAGTGCGTCATAATGTGCTTGTGATAGACTCCCAGATAATTCTCCGTGCAATATTTTTTGAAGAATAATTAGAAGTGAACGAATGCTTCAGAATGGAGTGAATGAGATGTGGCATGACGAATGGAGACCTCAAGATTTTTTTTCAGGGGGGCGGCGGAGGTTGAGTGCAAGTATCCGGTCCAGCAGTTACATCTCCATATTCCTCCTCTTTCTCCACTTACCGTATTAGATCTACATCAGGAACCATCAACTCATTGGCTCATATGGATAAAAAATTCTGATATTTTATACTCCCATGGCTTTCTTTACCCCCTATCATTTATTATTTTCTCTACCACAAACATATAGGTAGAGAAGGTATTGCATTGCACCCAAAAATCCGATACCGAGATTCCACCGTAAATACATGTTTTGAGGACCCTTGAATCCAAAAAAAGCAATTTTAGACAAAGGTGTGTGAGAGTGTGAAAGTGTGTGTGAACAGCATAACTCAAAAACGAAATTTTGGATAAATATAAAACTTGGTATGTAGGTTCAGTATCTTCCAAAGATGCGACACAAAGATTTTCAAGAAAATACCCCCGCTCCAAACTACACTTTATATGGAACAGTTTTGGAAATTGTTGAATTTCTAAAAAAAATTGCTGCAACGATTTTTATTAAAATACCGTGTATTAAAGATACTTACATGACAAATAAAATGTATATCTTGAATTTTCTGGGAATAGCCTGTCCTCTTTATTCGGAAGGAATTTTGTGTAATCTTGCATAACCAGTAAACGTTGAGCGATAGATGAAAACATACTACACAGAATATGTAGATCTCTTTAAAACACGCAGTTTATTTCAAATCTTTTTTATGGCATTAGCCATTTCCGAGATATCCGTTATTATTGGTTCGATTTGTTCAATACTTGCCATTCTTTCAAGTCCCATGATTTTCAGATGTTTCTAACGATTGCATGGAAACAGTATGGAATTTTAAGGCCAGTGTAAAGCGTTCTGTTTTTAAATATTTGACTATCGTTGTTCTATTTTTACCCTAACGAAATGTGTAATGTTTCTGCAAAGATTTATCTGGATTAAAATGAAGTAGATAGAAAAATAAAATTTCGTGAGAATTGTTTGTATACCTATTAATAAACAATACATGGAAGAGAAAGTTATGTAAATGTAACACATAATTGTATAACTTCTACACATTATTCTTAAGAAAGCTTATTTTCCATCTACTTCATGTCAATCGAGATAATCCTTGCAGAAACAGTCACATTACACATTACGTTGTAGATTCAAGGGGGTAAGGGAAACCGAATCCATATTCTACCCACTAATGAACGATAGAGGGTAGACAAAGTCATGTGAATGTTGCATATCAGATTTTATTTATCTCTGTATGAACTTTCTAATGTTTAGCTCCTTTTTACTTTCTCTATCACTTACCTATAGTAATTAAGAAGTAATGTATTCCATCCAAAAAATAGATACCGAGATTTTATCGGAATTGCACATTTTGAGGTCTCTGAGCCCGAAGAAGCTTTTTAGAAAAATATCCGCATGTATCTATGAACAGCATAATAAAAAATTTGATGTGTTACCCTCGCATGACTTTCTCTACTCTTGTACAAACTATTTTTACAAACTCTTATTCTCCATCTATTTCATATTAATCGAGATAAACATTTGCAGAAACGATCTTTTGGCATGCAAAGAGAATTAGATTTTAGAACAGTTCTAAAAATATTTGACTATCGCATAAGGCCTACTATGTTCCTCTTGTTTTGTATTTGCAAGGGCAATATAGAAATACAGTAGCCTTTAAGCATCGACATATCTCTTAATAGCTTGTTGCTATGTGCAGCACAATTCTCTTTGCCACAGATTAATACTCTTTGCATATCCAAGACAAAAAAATGAATAACGAATTCCCATTTGAGAAAATTATTGAAAAATTTAAGGGAATAACAAGCAATATCTCGAAAATGGTTCACTCAACAACAAAAAATGTATGACATAAATTGTGTATTTCAACGCGATCTACATTGTTTGTGTAGTAAAATTTTTTCTATCTCTTATGGTTTACCAGTTATGCAAAAATCGTTCACAATGAAGAATACTTTTGGAGACATTCCCAGAAAATTTAAGATATACATTTTATTTGTCATGAAAATATTTTAAACATACGATATTTTAATCAAAATCGTTAGAGCAATTTTTGATAAAATTTTCGAAAAATGTTCCATGTAAAGGGTAGTCTGGGGTGGGAGGATTTTCTTGAAAACCTTCGTGTTGCATCTCTGGAAGATACTGAACCTAAATACCAAGTTTGGTGTTTATCAGACTGTTCGTTTCTGAGTTATGCTGTTCACAGACAGACAGACAGACAGACACAGACACGCACACACGCGGGTATGTTTCCAAAAATGCTTTTTTTGGATTCAGGGGGTCTCAAAACATATATTTGCGGTGAAATCTCGGTATCGTATTTTTGGGTGGAATACAATACTTCCCCTACTTACTATACGTAGTAGAGAAAGTAAAAACGAAAAATGCTGTCTTTTATTTTTGAGTCGGACACTGTTTTAAGTATAGCAGGTGAAGATTTTCAAAAAAAATCCACCACTCCTAATTATTAACCCTTGTGTGGTTATGTGGAAAATGTTGATTTTTTATTTTCTCAAAACCTCTTTTATTGGCCTTAATTAAAATCCCATATGTTTAAGATATCTCTACATGACTTATATTCTGAATTTTCTGTGCGATCTCGTGACGTCTCTTCATTCTGATTGATTTGTGTACAATTTTGTATAACTGGAAACTTTAAGAGATAGACAAAAACCTACTTGGTGAAAAATTTACAGCTGATTAAAACGCGCAATTTATGTCTAATGTGTATAATTGTGTATTTGAGGTTCTCAACATTAATTCCAGAACGCCTCGTGGTTTACCGGGAAAAATAACAGTCAGTTGGGGAATTTAATGTCGTGCCGGCATGTTAATAAGCAACTCAGTTGATTAGAGCACGGCACGGTAAGCCAAAGATCCGTGCTTCGAATTCCGGTTGTGCCGAAGCCTACTGCTTGACGCGGAGTCTATGGGTGTTTACCTACTGGCATTCCTCTCAAGAGTCCCTAGTGCGTAAACAATGGTTTTATGGACATATATTTATAAACAGGGCGGCGCCGTGGCCGAGTGGTTAGACCGCTCGCCTCTCACCGAGGCGGCCCGGGTTCAATTCCAGGGACCTGCATGTGGGATTTGTGGTGGACGAAGCGGCGTCTAGGCGGGTTTTCTCCGGGTTCTCCGGTTTCCCCCGCCATTCATTCCACCAACTGCTCCATCACCTTTCCTTTCATCCATTTCACCAACATTCATCCCATACCAGGCATCGGGCTGATCACCCATCCTGGATGCTCTGTCTGATCCATGAGTGTCTGCTCCTCGACGGGCCTCTGGCCCCAGGCATCCGCTTGTAAGTCCTGGGGGGTGTAAGTCCTACATAAGAGGAGGGTAAACAGATAATGAATGAATATATATAAACAAAATATGAACACGTCACGGTACACATCTACCATCGATCCTTCTAACGTGTGTGGGTGTGGGTATATTTACGCCTCTGTAAAGTATGTCTGCGAATTTGTAATGGGTATAGAAAGTTATATGTCTATACCATATCAGATATTTTCAACGTTTTAGTTATATATCAATGAGGCTACTGGATACACTTGTCGTTAAGACGTTATCATATCAGAACACTGCTCACAAAATCACAGCGAATCCGACATTTTGCCGATTGGCACTGAATGTAATGTATTTTACATAGGAACAGCTTAGTTAGTACTGGAGAATCACCAGTGTTTGTAAAGATGCACACTCGAAAAAAGCCACAGGAATGCAAACGCAACCACTTCAGTGTGACTATGTGCATGTCCCTATAGGATTACTTAGTTCTGTCACTTCACTTTCTCACTTGACCACTTCACTAGTTCTCGCGACGTAGCGGTAGCGGTGTAATACGTACGACGTAGCATCTTCGATCCACTTCACTCGCTGGAGAATCGAACACAAAACCCCTTTAATCTCTTGCAGTACTGCACGGCACAACATCGTCATAAACTCACTCGGAGAACAGCACTTTTTGTCGCACCAGAATCGCATTCATCAACTCACTAACACGCTCATATAGCCGTGGAACTTTTCACAACATTCTAGAATGCTCTGGTGGCGGAGGGGGGGAAGAAAATTCCAGAACAATCCATCATCTCTCGATAACGCTTCTGATGTTTACGCTGGGTGAGAGCGCCGTCGTTTCATCTCTCCCCGGTCAGTCAGCGCCTTCTATAGTTGTAGATTGAAATGTTTAAATAAAAGCTTGAATGCGAGTCACTTACCTGCCTTCAGTAGCAGCGATATCTTTCGTGATGAAGATATCCGATCAAGTGTCGCTGCAATGTTTATTTCAGTCTCTATACAGAGAACTCGCAGTCATTACCAAATTAAATACCACGGTTCCAGTAGCGATTTCAGTTCCACACAAAAATTCGCACTGAATGAAAAAAATAGTCTAGTGCCTTATCACATTTTATTTCTTCAAGGCCTGATCTCTTCGTCTTGTATGGAATCACTATCAATGTCATCCTCGTCACTGCTTTCCATCCCATAATCTTCAATTATACTGATTTGCTTAGTCGGCTTACCCTCCTCGTATGGAGGGCTTACATTCCCTATGATTTACAACCGTACCTAGAGTCAGAGACCTGTCGAGAAGCAAACGAACATTGAATCAAAAAAATGAAGAACCCGGAACGGGGAATCGGCCCGTAGCCAGGTATGAAAGTGAGGAAGATGATGATTCGAAATGAAGGCGAAATGGATGACACGAAAGGTGGTGATGAGCAATTGGTGGAATGAATGGCGGGCCAGATCGGAGAACTCTGAGGAAACCCGCTCGGACGCGGTTTCGTCCACCACAATACTACATAAGGTCCCTGGGATCGAAACAGAATGTCTTTGTCTTAAATTATAATTCTTTTAAACCTTGCTTCCATTAGACCATCTTTCTCCCATCTGTCGTCAATTTCTATCGCTCTTGTCGGGACGTTATGCTTTTCTAGAAGTCCCAAAATTGCTTCTTCCACTCCATGCTTTTGCTTTTCTTGCAAAATTCTGCGAGCAGAACTGGGCAGAAGCAAGTGGCTGCAGCAAATTTTTCTTGCAGTTTTTTAATTTCTTTGAAAAGCTCAGGAGAGTGCTGATCTAACGCTTGAAGGGTAGATCCCGGCTCGCTGTTTTCTGGATCAAAATCATTTGTTCAAGAACTAATGAGCCAGCTATATCGATAACGGAGGCCCATAGCTGAGTCACAATATCCGCAAAGTATGAGCTCCTTGTTAAGAAAGTTTATTTTAAAAGCATATACACATTTTCCCTCAGCAAATTGGTGTTTTCTATAAGAAGTAAACTAATAATTAAGGCAGTTATTGCCTTATGTCTTAAATCAAGTCATTAGAATATTAGCCTATCGGCTATTGTGGCCCTGCTGGCATGTGATACGTTATCTGAATATGATTTGTTATTTATTTTTACTTTATCACTTACCTATGATAGATAGAGGAAATATTTTGTTCCACCCAAACACACGTTTTGCCCCCTGAATCGAGAAAGAAGGAAAAATAAATTTCGAAAAACGTCAGCCCGGGCGCTTTAATGTCAGTCTGCCTGTCTGTCTATCTGTCTCTGTGTGTATGCCTGTGAAAACCGTAACTTAAAAATGAAAAGTTTTATAAATATTTGGAATTTATGCTCAGAATCTTTCACGGATGCAACACTTAAGATTTTTCATGAAATTCTTCCCATCCCAAACCACCCGAAAAAATTTCTCATGTGTTGCATTCAAATGACTTTCTCTTCCTCCGTCATTTATTAGTGGGTATGCAAACTGTTCTTACGAAAGCTTATTTTTCTATCCATTTTATTATAATCGAGATAACCTTTGCGGAAATAGCTACGTTACGTATTTCGTTATACACAGATGCAAAGGCAACAGCTATAGTCAAATGTTTAAGAACTGGACGCTATATGCTGACCTTAAAATTCCATACAATTTCCATGCAATCGTGAGAACTGAAAATCGAAATGACTTGAAAAGGATGACAAAGTATTGAACAATTCCAAACGGGAAGTATTGAACAATCCCTTAGCTCAGTCGGCATAGCAATTCGCGGGGAATTTTTCTCCAGCCAAGATTATTCCCTATCCTCCCAGTGTCTGAAGCATGAATGAGTGTGTGAATGTGTATGATTAAAAAGCTCCAAAACTGGAAGAAACCCAGCGACAAGAAAGCACGACTTAACACCATTGTCAATAGGCAATAAATTCCAAAGGAAAGACCGCCGATAAATGGAACTAAAAAAAAATCGATCCACTAATAATGGATATTTCGGAAATCGCTTATGCCACAAAAACAGTTATTTGAAGTAAATTTGAAGTGTGTTTTAAAAAGATCTGCATTTTTTTTTTTTTTTTTTTTTTTTTGTGTAGTATGTTTTCGACTGTCGCTTAACGTTTACCAATTACACAAGATTATACAAAATTCGTTGTGCAGATATACAAATTTACACAAAAATATGCCACCATTACTGGTGAACCGAGGGTAGTGGCAAGTTCTAATGTGCTTCAAAAGCCCTGTCATGCCTTAAAGTTTACTATACCTGCACCTTCATATTTTCGTCATGAGGTTACTTCTTGTCTCATTCGCAATGTGACGGATGGGACACGGGGGAATATGGTTTGGTCGCCAAGATCCCCTGCTTGGACTTCTGTATATGGGGCTGCGTTAAAGACAGAACGTTTATTCCTCCTCTTACTGCAAATCTAAAAAAATTGCGAATACTAGTATGAGAAGTAGTAGCAACCATTAACCGTGATATGATCCATAGAATTTGGGACGAGCTTACGTATTAAGAGATAATATGACTTGTTACAAAAGGAACCTATGTTAGGAGTAGACAGACGAGTGACCTCCAGTAACTGGAGCACAGCACCGCAAGTAGACCATAGCGGACTCTACTTCCAAGACCCCAGGGAGGAAGTGATAAAAGGGAAACGCGAAGGGCGACTAGATCCGGACGAAGGTGTGTGCTAGCAAGGACGGGATCCCTAACGATTTCAACATGGTGCCGATCCTTATGCTGGCTAGCTCTGCCTAAGCTCCCCTCCCCGGGAGTCTGCCACAACACACCAACCGCCGTCCCCTGGTCCTACAGATCTGAAATAGATGAAAGGAAATTATAGTGGCAGGAAAGGATGAACAGGAAATTCGTGATAGAAGGGGAACCACCTCAGCATTCACGTACCGAGCCGGGGAAACCAGGAAAAAGCCCATGGTTAGAGCGGCCGGTCCGACGTGCATCGAACCCGAGACCTCCCGAATGTGAGCCTCACACGTTGCCACGGAGCCATCTCGCTCGGAGGAACTCAGTTGAACATTTGTAATACTTGTATATGAAATTTGAAGCTTTACAGATGTGTTTTTTCGGTATTCAATTAAATCTGGTTTCTACTTTCTTCACAACTTATGTTCGTTTTTACATAACTGATTTATGACTGTAGAATACCTCTAAAATGATAAGGGATAGGGAAATTCGTGTGAGTTCGCCATATCAGATTTTTTTTTAATTACACTCTATAGTTGCTTCTATCTTCCATGCTGAATTCTTCAGTTTTTGGAATTGTATTTAAAGTGCAGACAATGTAAAAGAATGGAAGGGGAAGAAAAGAAAGAAAAAATAAATTTCTAAAGGCCAGAGAAGCCATGAAAGTTTAAACCTAGTTTGCCCAAGAGCATAGAGCTCTGTTTACTGTTTTTAAAATTGTCATGCATCTTAAATGGAAGAGCTTGTAAAACTGTTGAATATTCAGGAGGAGAGACAAAAGTTGGGAAGAAATAGCGGTACCGCCATCCTTATTCCTCTGTTTTTGTGTAGTTCTGTGTCCTTTAAGAATATATACCTATTAAGGAACTTTCGAGAATTTTAATGTTAAATCTCAATTCCTGTTTAAATGCTACCATATAGTTAGACATTCTCAAATAAAAAAAAAATAAATAAAAAAGATTTTAAAAAAATATAAAATAATAAAAAAAGAGCATTACATTCATATTACTCTCTAACCATAATCGTTTTATATTAACAATTCTTACCAAATCTTATTGCTAATCGAGATAAATGCTTGTAGAAATGGTTTCATTACGCATTTTATTGTAGGTACAACGAGACGAAGAGGCTGAAGCGACTGTCAAATCTTTTAAAAGCGGTTAGCGGTATGCTGGCCTTGAAATTCAATTCTCTGGATGACGTTGCGAGAAACAAAATAATTATCGCCTAAAATGTATATTCTAAAATGCAAACCGATAGCAACGAATAACTAGGAAATTATTAATCCTACATGAATTAATTGTAGGTAATAAACGATGTGTTTTAATAACATTTACATTCTTTGTGCACAAAGTTTTTGTCCAAGTCACATTGTTCACCAGTTATACAACATGAAAAGTCCTTCTGCCTTCTCAGAAAATTCAAAAGATGCTTGCAAATATTTTAAATATAAGATGTTTTAATCAAAATCGTTAGAACAATTTTTGAGAAAATCCAAAATAACTAAACAGCACATGTAAAGGGAGTTTGTACAGGATTTTATTGAATATCTTCGTGTGGCATCGTTGAAAAATTCTTAATTCAAATACTACGTTTGGTATTTATTCACCGTTTCATTTTTAATAATGCTGTTCACACCCACACTGGCCTTTCTCTAAAAATACCTCTTTATAACTCATTTGCCTCAAAATATATATTTCCGATTAAATTGCAATATAGAACTTTTGGGTGGAATAGTCCTACCTATCATAATTTGTGGTAGAGAAAGTAAAAATGCATCATTTGCTACCGGTGCCGATTTTAAAGCCCTTACTAAACTGGTGGATTTTAGCGTTCCACGTACGAGAATCTTTAAAAACGAATTTGAGTTTGTAGGTGACTGCAAAGAAGCGGAAGCGGATCGGTCCGTCAATTCCGTGTTGGTGTTGGCAGTTTTTACCGCGTGATGGCAGTTTGAAGCTACGTCGTTGGTAACTCTGTAGTTATTGTAATGGCGTGCGTATATTTTTGTTTAACCCATGTGGGAGCGATTGTAAACTAAAGATATTTTGTTATCTTTTACAATATTTAGTTTGTTTATCTACAGAGTTAGCACGTGTTACCGAACACTGAATTGAAGTAACCTTTTTAATTTTTGTATCAATTGAACTAATTTTATTAGAATTGAAAATAGAAACGCCAGTTGACATTGAAAGCATTAAGAAGTTTGGAACGAAACAGCGCATAATTGTAGTGCTTTTACTTTGTATATTAAAAAGTTGAGAATAATGTTTGAAGACATATTTTCTAACCTCAAAGCACACTCCGCTAAGGTATCGGGATCATTAAGTTTAGAGAATTTAAAAGCTCATACATCACGAATATCGGATAATTTGGACACACTAAAAGCCCAGACAAGCAGGCTGTCAGAAAATTTAGTAACAACATTGAAATCCGCCCCACGTTATTTACTAGTTTCTCAAAATGATAAGGAAAATGAGTGCCACAGTGAATCCAATTCGCCCAAGAAAGTTGAATTAAAGTGGCCAGTGCTGGTGGACAACAAAATGCGGTGGGTGACTTTACCACAAAATCAAGACTACAATTATTACAACGAAGATGAGGACGAGGAGGATATTGTGGAGCGGTTTATTCGTGTGATTAGCATGGATGACGAAAAACCACCATTGCAAGTAAGCGAGGTTATATTACTCTTGGCCCTCTTTAACATCGAAATGCATCTGTAACATGTTATATCAAACTTTAAGTGTTTGCTTAGTTAACTGAAATCACTTGCAGTGAGCGAATTTGTTGAAAATATAGCCAGCGTCGTATTTTGAAAGACATCTGATTAAATTCGTTCCCAAGCAATCGGGAAGCCGTATATCTCTTGGTTTTGAAGGAGTTCAGAAGCATTTCTTGTAATTAGCTATTATGCAGTTCTGTGGTACTAGGTGTTAAATACAGTAACTGTATATATTAAAATGTATGAAATCTAAATTTAGTAGTTAAATGCCAATGAATATAAGGAGAGAAACTATCAATCTGTCAGGGATAATGTAAAAGATAGCTTCCAGTATTCTTTTTGTTTTAACAGTGTGTTAATGCACATTTTTACATTGGAATAACAATTGAACTTTTATGGAAAATTAGGACTAATATTTAATCAACTACAAAGTTTCTTAAAGCAAAGCAAAGTGTAATTGTAATCCTTATGCCCTTATGATATGTTTTTTATCCCCCCCTTCCCAATATCGTTAATTGAAAGCTGATCCAATTCCATATTATCCAACCAGCATAAACATGCGTAACATAGAAGTATATTATGGTTCACCAAAATATGAAGTATAAAATTATAAATGCTTAGTCTCAGACTGTTTTTTAACATTTTTAGCATATTTTAGTGATCTGGGTTTGAATTACACTTTGTTTCCTGCTTTTCATAGTTCTTATGAGCATTTTCCTTTTTGTTCCAGCGCCGAAATGATAGAGAGGAAATCCGCAGGCGTCTTGCCATGGGCTCGGATACTGATGAATACTATGGAGGGGAACGACCCGGCAGGAAGCCAAGTCTGCAAGCTCGCCTTCAGAGTGGTATGTGTGCCTCTGTACTACCTGTATTCTCCTTTTCTAAAGTAAACTGTATAAAATCATATTTGAGAAAAATCTTTGGGTTAGATCAAACTTCAAAGTTCTGTTAAGCTACCTACAGGCTTGTGTTAATTCATTTATGATGGTAGCACTTTGAATTTAATTTTTCTTTCATTTTGAATGTTGGTTTGTTCGTTGAGGGTTTTTGTATCGCTTCTAATAAAATGTTTTTCAGCTTTTTAAGACTTTGCAATATATTAGCTCTTTCAGTTTTGTTCTTTAAGACCTCAAATTTCAGCACAGGTACTGCATATAATCAATGTTAGTTTTATACCAAATGACAGAAATTTGAAGTCTCATTAGTCAGCTAAAATTCATGGTTAGTAGATAATAGAAAGACTTATTTTTTTTTAAATTCCATTTATACCCCGCCTTTAACTGCAATGGTCTTATCAGTGGGTTTTCCTTTTGGAACATATTACTTGGGCAGTGATGTGAATTCGTATTGGTTTGTCGTTTTGTTGAATTTCTGGTAAACTTCGAGTTTTATTCACTAGATCACACATACATTCACACTCTCATTCATACTTCCAAACTCTGGGGAGAATAGGGAATAATCTTGGTTAGAGAAAAATTCCTACCCCCAGCCAGGAATCAACCCGGACCCCTCACACAGCAGGCAGGTACTCTGGACTGACAGATTTTGAAACATATTAAAAACCCAATACAAGCATGTAGAACTGAACCTGATTGGCAACATACCAGAAGCCAGGTCCCTAATTGCCTATTGCAGCTAACTGAAGGAGTATTGGTACAGAAGGCCAAAGGTCTGTGGTTCAAATCATCTGTGGCATTGAAGTCCAATTCAACTTTACATACCTAACAAAAGTTTTCATAAAAACTTTCTCTTTCTGAAAGCAGTAAGTGTAGTGAAAGCAAATATGTTTACAGTTTTTTGTATACAGTTTCCCATATAAATGTTAAGAAATGGTCAGTATTTCTTAAATGAAGAACCAACGTCTGACTTCCATTAAACTTATTGTAGGAATGGGCTACACAATTGTGACATGGGCAAAACTTAACACGAGTCCCGTTATTATGGATAGAGTCAGCAGGAGGGGTAATTCCAGATTTTTAAACAGATCTTATAATTTTTAGATGGTCAACAATAACACAGGCCTGTGAATTTAATTTTTTTTTCTGCGGCACGGATTTAAACAGGTCTCTAAACCTAATTCTGGTATGCTGAATTCAAATGCGCTTTCCATTTTATCATATCACATACCATTTTTTGGCATGCACAAAGGAATTCTGTAATATTTGAGTTTATTTCTAGTTTTTAAGTACAATTTAAAATGTGTGAAATCATGCAAACTAAGAAACAATCTTAATTCTACAGATGCAATAGTTTACATTGAACTAGGAAATTTCGACATACCGTATGATTTTATTTTCTCCTCTGCTTTGTTGAAAATGAATGCTGAGTTGACTTGCGTTCGTGGTTCTGATGAGGGTTGTCTCTAATTAAACACCAATAGTAGTCGGCCATCATAGAGACATCCCATCGACCCTGGTACAATTTTGTGTTGAAACAGAATTGTTAAAAATCTGTACGTGATATGCAAAAACTATTAATTTTTTTCGAAATCAGAGCATCCAATTTGACCATTATGATGTAAAATATTCCATGTCCTATATGTACTGGTGGAATCCCTCTGCCTGTTTTTTACTTAGTACACCCAAGTTATCAGGAAAAAATTCAAGATGCGAATGCGGAAAATGCAATTTTAAGCTCATATTGCATCAGAGTGCCTTTAACTTTCCGATCATGGTTTTAACAGTGTGCTCATATTGGTCATCTTTAACATTACCCAAAGACTTGTTTATAACTTCACTGAATTGAAATTAAATTGAGTTTTATTTATGGACGCTCTTTAACTGCTGTGATCCTTAGCGTCCCATTCTATATTGGGCGTGAAAGACCGGAAATTTTGCCCAAAGGCCTCTTTATCAGGCTTGTTCTTTTATGTGCTGTAAATCTACTACACAGGACCACCGGCTTTACTTCCCTTCTGAAGGAAGCCATGCCAAGGATTTTTACACCTGAAAACTAGAGGCTAGCATGGTAACCACTACACCACGGAGGACGACTTTCTTCGCTGAATGAGTCCCAAACTTGAAGCTCTATGTTTGTCATGATACTTCTAAAATAAATGTCCTTTATAAGTTTGCGAATCTGTATGCCGTCAAAAATGCCTTCTTTCTTTGATTCAGACAAGATTGGAAATTTCTGAATTAGATGTTGGAATCCCGGACCACGTTTATCCAAAGCTTTGACAAATTGCTTCATTATCCCTAATTTGGTATGTAACAGGGGTAGCAAAACCTTTTATGAGTTAATCAGCAGGCGTTGTATTACATTTTTTGTCCCTGGCACTAAATCTTTTCTTTTTGGCCAATTAGTTTCACCCCAGTGTCTTTCTCTGACACTACATTCCCATTCACACAAAAAGCACAGGAATTTCGTGTACCCTGCTTGTTGGTCCAATAAAATACCACACACTTTAAGATCACAGCACATGTACCACTTGTGTTCATTATATTTAATTTTTTCTAGGACATATACAAATTTTGATACATTTCTTTAAGGGATGTAGAGTGAGCTATTGGAACTGAAGCAAACATGTTGCCATTGTGCAGCAGAACACCTTTCAGATAGATGCCAATCTTTTGCATTGTAAACTGTTCCAAGGTGACCTATCAAGTTAGGGATATCACAATACATTAGTTCGCTTTCCCTTACAGAATATTTCTGAAACTCTTCTTCTCGATGTCTGTACCAGTAGAAAGTTGTTCCAGGTCCTAAAAGATTGTTTTCTTTCAGCCTTGAACCTAAAAGTTCCCTTTTTTCTTTGGAAGACCCAAATCACTTACCAAATTATTTAATTCTGACTCACTCAATGCATTTGGAATGTCATCTTCTAAGTCTGGGGACCAATTTAAATATCTTCCACACTCAAAATATCAGTACTGCTCTCTGGTAATACCGTAGGTGGTGATGGAACAGGAAATCAGGTCCATGAGGCACAGGCCTAATTGCTGATGATAAGTTCGGATATATAATAGCCACCTTGTTTTTTCCTATTGAATGCAGATATACAGACAAAAATAACAGTCATTAAAATGATTTTGTTGTTTGCACCATACCAAAGGGCATAGATAAACGAACTCCCTTGTATCCTGTCTTAGATTTTCTACACAACTTTTACACACGATATGAGGAGCAAAATTCTTGCCTTGATCTCCTAATTTAATATTAAAATGAGCCAGATACAAACCCTTGTTAAATGCAGTAATGCTTCTTTTCTACTGCTTTATCACATAAAAGAAATTGTTAGGATTGTTTACACAGCCCCTCAGATATACCACTCAAATTTGCCATTTTTTTCTACAAATAAAATTCACAGCACAGTACAGCTTTGAAAGAGACCTGCTGAGAAGTTTAAAACTGTACTGAGGATTCTATGATAGGTTCCTGTTGATATCTTAGGCAATAAATGTTTATGAAATGGATTCAACATTACCTGTAAACAAAGATACAGTGGTGCAATGTGACATCACATGATTTGGCATGTGTACATATTCTAATCAATCATGATGTAAGTTGGATATGCAGTGATGTTAATACTAGTGTACTGAACTTTAAGTTTTGTATTGAAACAGAATTGTTAAAAATCTGTATGTGATATGCAAAAACTATTATTATTTTCGAAATCGGAGCATCCAATTTTACCATTATGATGTAAAATATTCCATGCCACAAAGTCTTCACAGGCCTTTGTAATTAATATAATTTTGTGCTTCACTGTATTGCAGTCCATACACAAGAAGAAAGTGCTCAACAAATTAAGCATGTTAGCGTAACAGACTCTTTAAGAGTCATTTAGAAGGTTGACAACGCTGCATATACATAATTAAGGCTTATTGTGATGACACGAAACAGTGTTTCTCTCCCCTACAGGGATGAACCTGCAGATATGCTTCATGAATGAAACAGTATCAGATACAGAATCTCCCAGTTCAGATACAGAGACTTCACCATCACCAGTGAAATCAGATCCTGACAAAATGACCACCATCCCTCGTAGCAGTACCGTGTCACTTAAGGTTTGTATCATTTAGCATTCTTTAGCTTTAATTATAGCATGTGGTTTTCTATAACATTTTATATGCAGTAATTAAGAGTAATCATGTCAGACACATGCTGAGATTGGGGAAAAATGTCCTCAAAACATGCTCAAGATAGTAAAAGCTGGTGCAGGTTATTTAATTACTGGAACTTGAACAGGAAAAAAGTCAAAACAGTTATTTTCAAATGTGATCATGCACAATCTAGGGAAACTTTCCAGAACTCAGGAACACTAATGCTGTCACGAGTGCTGTTGAGGAACATAAGGATCCACAGAGAGGTTCAGACATACATTTTTGGGACTCCTCTTTATTTAGGAAATTATATATACACTTCGCGGATAAAAGTAGACATTTCTTGAAACTTTACATTTTCACACATTTTGCAATCTTGTTGACGCACAGATCGGGACAGCCAGTGTGTACAGGATGTACGCGGCTAACCCCTTCTGCGAATAATTCTGTAGGAATAGCTTGGGGAGTAATAGTTACATCAGCTTCCTCGCTCAGAGGATTTGCGTCAGATAGAATGTTCTAGAAGATCCAGTTTTGCTTAGTAATCCCACAGGAGATGACCCACAGGAAGCCACGAACTATATAAAGGCTCACAGAGTCAGGGTTCGCGGGTTGTCCTTGCTAGTATTGCCTTTGATGGTGGGTATTGTTTCTGGTCGCACTGGCCAAAGTTGTCACTCCGAAACTACTTGACTCCAGGGCCATTCTCGCTCCCGGCTCAACGGTTCGCCCCGGCCTAAGTTCTCTGACTGCCTGAACACCTCAACAGCAACCGTGTCTACTCAACAAGGTAAGTCCCTTACGGAAATTTGTTGTATGTTATTCCTAAACATGTTTGGTCAAGCTATTCTCACTAAAATACCGAATTAATAAAATGGACCATTCCGTAAAGCAGAGTGCTCATTGCCATCTAATGGTGAAACCCCCCTGTCATCCTCTAGCACTATCTTAGAGTAAGGTGACATGGAAGTTTCAAGAAATGTCTACTTTTATCCGAAATAACGAAGTGTATATATAATTTAGTCCTAAATAAAGAAGAGTCCCAAAAATGTATGTCTGAACCTCTCTGTGGATCCTTATGTTCCTCAACAGCACTCGTGACGATGCAAAATTTGGTCAATATTTTCCATTCCCTATCATGGATATTGTATGCTTATTTTGCATAGTATCTTCATTTAGAAGATAATCAAACAGACCATGATTCATAAACAATAGATAGAGCTCTTTAACTGCTATGGTCCTTAGCGTCCATTTCTATATAGGGCATGAAAGGCCAGTAATTTTGCTCAGAGGCCTCTTTATCAGGCTTGAGGTTCTTTTACGTGCTGTAAATCTACAAAACGGTACCACCAGCTTTACTTCCCTTCCAAGGAAGCCATGTTAAGGATTTTTACACCCGAAAAAAATACCCTCTGCCGGGTTTGAACCTGCGACCTCGGGAACTAGGGGCTAGCATGGTAACTACTACACCATGGAGGACGATACGAAATTAAGATGATTCCCAGCAGCTGCACATATTTCCATTGGTTTCACTTCTGCTGTTGATAGCATCATTTAGTTTAAGTGCCATAAAGGATTACTCTTATTCATTTGTAAAACATTTACCACATTGGAATTCAAAGTACATGGACAGAAAAATTGTTGGTCAGTTTTAAGCAAATGATATCAGAATTAACAAAATCAATTTTGCATGTTATCGATACACTGATCAACATGCTGTACCATTTACATTCTCATTTCTATTAAAAGCCCACAACACTCAAGAAATTTCATTTCTCGTTCTGGTTCCAATAATCAAGAGTTATGATTAAGAAATGTCACAGAGGGAATATGTTAATTTTATATTTTTCTTTCTTTTCATGTATTATTAACTGTTTGCACATATTTCAACTTACATGCTCAGTGAAAGATGGCATGCATTGTAAAACAAATATTACATACTAGGTTTCAGTTGGCACATATTGGAGCGACTGCCTGTAAAGTTTTGTAGTAATAAATTAAAAATCGCATTATAAGGAGCATTTTAAGTGTCTAAAAGTTTAAAACAGAAGAGTCTACTCAAAAGTTTGAGAACATAATGCTGGTCCATGATAAGAGACATTTAAATTATTGTGATGGCCTCAATTTCATATGTATGATAAAAGCAGCTATATCAAAATGCTCCTGAGAAATCATAGAAAATAATAGAAAAGCCAAAAATTGAGCTTTTCTCTGTTTTTCATTGTCCAAAGATATTTTATCCTAACTTAACAAATGTATGTGTTTAGGCGACGGTACAGGCAACTCCTCCTCCTGCAGCTGCTGCAGCAGGATCAGCATCTTCACGACCTTCCACATCACTTCTAACACTCCCTCTGCGAAAAGAGCCAGAACCCGTACAACCAATGACAGAAGCTGATTTCTTTGCCTGTCAGGCAAGGCTCCAAGCAGAAGCTCGCCTTGCCTTAGCACAAGCCAAGGAAATGGCTCATATGCAGATGGAGGTAGAACGTCAAAGGCAGAAAAAGAGTCCCATTACAGAAATGGTTAGATCTAGTCTTGAAAAGGTTAGTTATTCACTTTATTTTCCATACCAGATTTGTCTACATTAATGAAGTGATATTTGTTTGATAACAAGTAATCTTGTGCTTTTAGGTGGGAATTCCTTTCCCAGAGGATAGAAGACGTGTGAGCAGGCAGATTTTGACAGAAATGAATGTAGCTCAGCTTCAAGTTATAGTCAATGACCTGCACACACAAATAGAAAGTAAGTTACATTAATAACTTTACAAATAAGTAATATAAATATAATAGTGGAAACTAACCTGAATATATGCATTTTTCTGGAGAGGCATATTGCCTGGCAGCATGTGGTGAAATTACCTAAACCATGGAATAGTGTGTACAACAGAATATAATGTATGTACTCCATGCTTGCTAGTGTTATAATCATTTGTTTTATTATATAAAACCTTCAAAATTC
This sequence comes from Deroplatys truncata, assembly GCA_030765065.1. Taxonomy (NCBI): domain Eukaryota; kingdom Metazoa; phylum Arthropoda; class Insecta; order Mantodea; family Mantidae; genus Deroplatys; species Deroplatys truncata. The sequence goes on from CM060984.1 coordinate 156,980,429, forward strand.
AGATGTTTGCTATAATGTTATATTCATATAAGATGGCAGCTTACAGTCTTTCCATACTAAAGACTCCATACTAGATGAAGCTTCATCACAGGGCACTACAGTTTTGTCATTGATTAGTGAACTTAAATTTCCATCTTGTCCTGATTCATAGATTTTAATAAACTTGCTTAAACTTTCATTACTTTATTCCCTTTGGTCATTAATTAATATTATACTTATGAACATCGTTTGAGTTGTTTACAGGACTGCGAAAACTACTAAAAAATTTCACCCAGTGAATGTCAAGTTTTATCATGTTCAAGGAGTCACACATGCAAACATTCTCTCTCCTCTTGTGTATAGATAGGGGTGTTAGATTTTTTGGGGGGGGTTGTGTAAATATATATGTATGTAGGTATGTATATTTATTTCCATAATACTGTACAAAATTCTTACAATTTTAATACATTACTTTGAGTTGCTATTTTTTTCTTTCTTTGGTCCATCATGCATTTTAACACCCTGGTTATTTATGCATGGTGGGTCATAATAAATTAATATTGCTTTATTTTTCTAAACCATTTTTCTCTTACTCTCCCCATATATTCTCCTATTCTTTTTATATCCCTCTCCTTTTGTATTTTCATTATTCTAACTTTTAATACTTCTTTGTTAACATTCTCCCATTCTTTAGGTAAAAACTGATCTCTCCACAACTTAGTTTCTTCACATTCAATTATATAATGCAAATCATTATCTGCCTCTCCACAAAGAGGACACCTATTCAAATTCGCTCCCTTCGTATCTCCCCTTAGCCTATATGCACTTAATCTGGACCAGGCCCACCGTTCTCTCACTAACCTATTACCTATCCACATACTTCTCCCTTCCCCAGTCCACCTTTAATTGTCTCTATAGTTCCAAACTTTTCTTTCCTTCTAGACTTTGAAATAATTCTTGTTTCTCTATATCTTCTACTCTGTTCCTCACTTCTTTACAGAAACCTTTAACTAACCCCTCTCTCCCCTCCCATAAGTTACCCATTCCTATTTCCTGTAAAATTCTCCTTATTCCTTGAGCCCAGTTCATCCCATCACTGGATTTTTTTTTGTATTATTAAACATTGCCTTAAGATATTATGGTCGTCCAATGATTTCAATCTATGCCAATATTTAAGTATCCTTTCTACTATCGTGCCCTTGCTACCTACTCTTCCCAACTCCAACATTGCTGCTCCATTAGGTGATGAAATGGATAAACCTAACATACATTTACAGAACGATCTATGTACTTCTATGTACGATTTATCAATCACCTCCCATCCTTTGTCACTTCCCCAAATCCCTGATCCATAGACCATTTTTGCTTCAACTACAGCTTTGTAAACCCTTTCCAGCCATTTAATTTGCATATCTGGTATTTTCTTTAAGCATATTCTTATAACAGTCATTGTTACTGTGGGTAAATATAAGTTATCCTTATTCAACTCTTCTAAGATATCGTCAATAAATAAGTTAAACAGTATAGGGCTAAGTTTGCAAACTTGTCTTAACCCTATATTACTATCAATTTTTCCCATAATTTCATCACCATTCAGCCTAATATAAAACTTATTATTCTTATATATATTCTGTATTGCCCTAATGAATTTTGAGCTTAGTCCCGTACTTCTCAGTTTAATCCATAGTGCCTCTCTATCTATAGTATCAAATGCCTTCTCCAAGTCAATATATATACCCTACCTCTTTTAATACTTAAGTATTTATCTATAATAGATTTTATAATGAAAATACTGTCCACTGTTCTACCATGAACTACAATGTTAACATGTGGTTCCAACAGACTTGACTGTCTCCAATGCATTCAGCTGTTCAAACTTCTAATCCCATCAAAGTCAGTATGTAATAAATTGTACATACCTATTCTAACAATTTATAACTGAACCAACTCATACACATTAGCAATCACACTCATATATGAACTGATCAGAGGCTATTATATGAGGTCTGTTCAAAAAATTCCAGAACATTCATAATTTCACGCCAATGCAGTGTTGGAGCGAAATGTAGTTGGCATCCCTGCACACGCCTGTGTTTAACTGCCGGAAGTTTCATTATTCTATGTCTGTTATTGTTCAGTGCTGTATTGAGTAGAACGTTGTATAGCACAGTTTGCAAATTTCAAGATTCAGAGTCAGAGGAGCAATGTGTCTGCATTAAACTTTGCATGAAACTCAAGAAAACCTTTACAGAGACACACCAAATGATGCAGGAAGCTTACGGTGAAGAGTGCTTAAGCTGTACTCGGTGTTAAGAATGGTTCACACGGTTTAAAAATGGCCAAATGGAAGTTAAAGATGAACCTCATTCAGGACATCTGTCAACGACGCTCATGTCAGGAACGTCAACGAAATTGTGCATGCCAATCGAAAACAGACTATCAGGATGTGTTGCAACACATGCGAGAAAGTGTGAGAAGGAAACGGCCTGAAATGTGGCGAAACAATTCATGCTCTTGCATCACAATAACGCATCCACACATTCATCCCTGTTGGTGCATGACTATTGCACAAATAGCAATATCACTGTGCAGCCTCATCCTCCATACTCTCCAGACCTGGCCCCTGCAGACTTTTTTTTTTTTTATTTATTTATTTAAAGTTGAAAAGGACAAAGATTTGCAGCGATAGATGAGATAAAAGAAAATTCGCAGACGGCGCTTTGCATGATCAGAAAGAGATTTACCAAGACTGCTTCCGGAAGTGGAAATGTTGTTGGGAACAGTGTATCAATTGTGGAGGAGAGTATTTCAATGGAGACCATGCACAGTAAATAAAAGCTAAGCATAGAAAAATGTTGTGGACAAAGTTCCAGAATTTTTTGAACAGACCTCGTAGACTGTGTGTTGAAATGAACAAAGTGTGTAATGCAAATTCAAGATCTAAGCCATGTGTGAATTAATATGTTTGTTCCAGCAGAGTCTACAACCCATTCATGTACAGATTCATGATTGTCTAATGTGCATGCAATGGCCTTTTGTTCTTTATTTTGTGCCTGTGTTGCTAGATACAGTTTTTGTCTGCTGTTATTGCTACTTACCTATAATAAGTAGGGGAAGTATTGTATTTCACCCAAAAAAGTCAATATCAAGATTTCACCAGAAATACATATTTTGAGGCTCCCTGAATCCAAGGATAAGCATTTTTAGGTGAAAAAAAAGGTCTGTGTATATCTTTGGACATCATAACTCAAAAACTAAATGTCAGAAAGATACCATAGTTGATACTTAAGTTCACTACCTTCCAGGGATGCGACACAAATATTTACAACAAAATCTCCACACCTCAAAATACCCTTTACATGGAACATCTTTGCAACATTTTTTTTGTTTTCCCAAAACTGGCTCTAAGGATTTTGGTTAAAATACCATATGTTTAACAAATTTGCATAATAAATAAAATGTACTTATTATCTTGAATTAACTGTGAATAGCCTGTGAAGTCCTCTTCATTCTGAATAGCTTTTGTACAAGATAGACTAAAGCTTGCTACACAAAAGAATGTAGATCTCATTAAAAGACACAATTTATTTCAAAATTATTGTGGCATTAATCATTACTAAGATATTATTTATTATTGGATTGAATTGTCAAGTGCTTCACTTTTTTCAATGCTAGCTCGCTACTCATTTTTACTTTCTCTACTATGTACTTACAGTAAATAGGAGAATTCCACCCAGAAATGTAATGTAAAGTATATGTTTTGAAGTGCCTTAAAACCCCCACGCTTTCTTTTTTGTTTATTTGTTTTTGTTTCCTTAGCATTAAGCATCTTTTGCATAGAGTATGGAACAACAGTTCTTATGCTCTGTGGTTTAATTGGCAATTCATTTATTACCAATACTGCCTGCTTACACGACTTCTGCTTTTAAAAAAGTCCAGACAACAGTGCGGATCTGCACATGTGCAAATGTTCTGCAACATATAACAGATTTCAGAAATTATCCTTACTCTAATTTAGATTTACAATTGTCAGTATCTGTGAAAATGAAAGGTTTTGACTGCCATCAGAGCAGTTTTAATTTAGGGAGGAAATAAAGACCAGTGCAACTTCTATTAATGCATGCACCTCGTGTAGTTTTTATATTAAAATTAAGCCGCTTTTCTCTCTATCTCTGCAGAGGCAACCTGTAGTCAAATTGTGGGGAATAGCCTTAACATCTTGTTTATTTTATGAAGAAACACCCAATATATTCTTTGTATTGTTTCAGTTTTGAATGAGGGTTTAGTGAAGTTCCTTATGGATCGTGATGATTTACATATGGAACAAGATTCTATGCTGGTGGACATTGAAGACTTAACACGTTACTTGTAAGTATAGCATTTGGCACTTCCAGAGTGATTTCTTATGTATGTTTTATGGAGAAATAGATTACAAATCTGACAAAAATATTGACTGATTATTAGATTGCTGGGATTAATAATACAATTTGAAATGAAGCAGTATGAATTGGGAATACATAGTTCAAACATTTAATGCTTGTGCTCAGGATAAAAAATGTATATTTACCATAAACAGGGTAAAGTAACTTACCTCTAAGTGTATTACATGATATACTGATATTTTTGTGATATACTAATGATATGAAAATTACACTAAGTATATCACATTCTCAAAATTTATTTCTTGTGTATGTCAGTAGGGAATAATTTTTATAAGGCTATGTATAGGAACTGGAAAATTTAGCATTTATTTTTCCTGAAATTAGCAGTTATACTCTTAAGAAAATAACATCTAGTATTGTAAAATTAGTATTTATTTCTTCAAAAAAGTATTCATAATTAGAATTTACAAATTTTTATAATTTAAATTAATACATTTATGCACCGTACTCCTCGGAATGAAAAGACATGTTGAACAGTTCAGCATTGTTTTCTGTCAACATTGTTTGTTGGTGTCCACAAGGTTATGAGATACTGCTTAGCAGAAAGCTAGTGATAGATGGGCACTACACAAAGTATTTGTTCAATGTTAGTTTCTTTGTCCTTTTTTGGCCTTATTTTCAATCAGAATTTTCAATTCTGTATCCAGTAGATATTTCTACCTGGGAACACCTGAAAATTCAGAAGGTTTGTTGAAACCAGTATCCCCTTCATTTCTGTTCTGTATGGTGGATTTTGGAGGGAGTGCTTTTGAAATGTTAGAAAAATAACTTATGTAAGGGCCCTTCTTTAGAGTTGCAACTTGTGATTAGCTGTACAAGCAACGTTTTTTAAAAATGCCAACAATTGAAATTCATTTAAGAGACTCGGGTAGCTAAGGCTTGTGTTGTTGTAGATAAAACTTTCCCTGGACAATGTCATCAAATGCTACAGTTAATTTGTCTAACTTTGGTGACAGAACATGTGCAGTGGGATATTTTGAACCCTCAAGAAAGACCAATCAAACCTTTGCATGCTCTTTTACAAATATGGTCTGAGCCTGAATGTTCAAAACTCCTGTTTCATCCAGCTGAGATAAAGCAATCCCACTGTTTGTTATACGTATCATCGCTGTTGTTTGAAAGAACTGAACAATATCTTGGAAATAGTCAGCTAAATTAATACAGCACAAAACCAACTGTGAGTACTGGTGAAGGAAACATCTTGGATTTTCTCCCCTCCATACTTGTCTTCCAAGTAATTGAGATACTTATATTTCCTCTTTCCTGTATTTAGAAATGAGGATTTTACTGCAGTAACAGCCTGGTTTAAATATGCCATTCCTGACACCCAAGTATTCCCCACTAAGGTCAATTTGTATGTCCAGCATTGGACATGCTGAAATGATTTCCAATCACAAGTTTGAAAGTTTCAAAACTGTCATATACACATCACCATTAGTCACAAATATTCATACATTCTCATATTTTATCTTATTCTTTTCCGTTGTATCTAAGACAATTCAGGAACTGAAGTGGTATACTTCTGTTATTTTTATTTGTTGAGCCCCACATTTGGGAGCCAATTTGCGGCGGTATGTTTGTGTATGTGTGTTTACTTCACGTGGTGAAGCCATTTTGTGATGTGATTCTTTGTTAGGTTTGTAGCTCCATCTGGTGTTAGCAATTTGCGGTAGTATTAGTGTTTGTTTGAAAAAATGCGACTGTTATTTTATTTAATTTTTGTTTACTGTCCTCCGGCTAGCTATGATCTTTTTGGTCGAGCACATCTCTTTATACAGGTTGTGTAAACGGAAAGGAATCTTTTATCCAAAGATAACACTGATGAAAGAATTTGTTTTACACTTTTTATTGTCGAACACATTCACTATCACCTTTACACATTGATCTTGACACTCGCCAAACTGAAACTGTTATAATAACTTATTTACTGATCATTCTTAATTCACGTACTTCAGCTTTTTGTATAATTAACTTTACAACACTTTAGATTTTTCATAACTCTGCTACGCGTAACTTGCGAATCGATAGCCGATATTTCTGCTGGACTGAAGGCAACATGTAGCATACAAATATTTTCGGCGAACTGACGGACTGAAGGCGACGTGTAGCATACAAATATTTTCGGCGAACTGACGGGGTCTATCTCTAACCTAGCCCTATTTATACTCCTACACCCCGATATGCCTAAAGATTATAACTGAGTTGCTATTGGCTAATAAAATGCGCCAACATTAGCGTCTATTTTTATATCCAATGAAAATTATGAATACATATGCTCTAGGGACAATGTTCCAGCAAATTCTACAGAAAAACGCGCCAACATTACGTAACTTCCTCGTCTCTAATAATGATAAACAGCTCACCCCCTCACTGCATTATTGCACGCTATTATTGTCAGTTTCAGTAAGGCAGTATAAACCCACTTCTCAGCAATAATTACAATAAACAAACATCTCAAATCAATGTCACATAATAATGCATATTCATACTATAATTACTCTTTACATTTAAATAATTTATGATACAAATTACTGCATCAGAACTCATTGCATTGCAAGCATCTAAATAGAAATACTGGCAATAAATAGTTTCTCTTTATTGTCCACCGCATGAAAACTAACAATATAAACATAGCAACTGTCTTGTCTGTCATTTCACCACATAAGTCATTAATCACTTTGACAAAAAGAGCAACTGCAGTTGCTGTCTGGTAATCCAATGCAATATCTGGAAAGAAGGCATAACTTATAACATGGGCTAAGCTAAAGTCTACTGCAGAGTAAACCATTCTCTACATTCTTGAATCCTCTTGAGGGTGGTTTGGGCCATTTATCTGATCTACATGCTGGATTACCATAAGGCAAAATTTTTACTAATGAATAATAATTTATTGTTAATTTATTACTAAATAGCTTTATCTGCATTAAATGCAGAGATTCTTGATATCACTCACCCTCACTTTCACACTGACCCTCTCTTGCTTTTCTCTTTGTCTCTCCATTTCCATCATTCCCTCCTTTTTCCACTCCATCCCTTTCTTCAGCCTCTCCCCTTCTGGCACCCTCATTCTCTTCCAATAGTGAGGGTTTTCAGTAAAATCTTTGTTATACCTGAATACTGACGTTTCGCATGATAACCTAATTCAGTAAGCAAAACAATAACAAAACCTGGTATAAATCCTTAAATATTCATCATATTGAAATGTTGTAAATAACAAAACATTTCATAAATGCCAAGGTTATGAACTTTTAGTTGGGTGGGTGGGGTGGGGTGTGTGGTGTGTTTTTTTTTCTCCCTTCTCTCTCCAAAAGCTAGGCAAGTAAGATATTTGGTTTTTTTTATTATTATTTTTGTCCCATTAGAAACCTCCCCCCTTTTGAGTAAAGAAATTAAAATGTCATGTAGGTAACCTATTCTCTAATTAGAGCTAGAAAAAATTAAAAAATGCAATTATTGGCCTCAGGATCTCCATACATGTTAACATCAGTTATTCACATACAGTTGAAAACTAGGTACCAGAAATAAACCCCTTACCTAAGGCTGGGACTAAATGTTGCAGTTTTGTGGCTACTGATATATATAAGACACAGTTGCGGCCATAAATGAGTTCTTGTGAGAAGCATTGTCTAATCAGCTGTTCCTAACTTTTCCCAGTCGATGTCTCCCCCATCCTTTTAAACAATGTGTTTTTATTATAAATATTGCATACATTGTTGTTAAGAGCTTGTGTCACTTAAGGCTGGTTCACAACAAATAAGAACAGTAATCAGAACGAAAATGACGTTGAAATACATGTATTTTAATGGGAGTATTCACAATTAATGGAAAGCTTTCCTGGGCTCCAGAAATGGGAAAGAAGACTTGGCCAAGTTTCAATTTTCTCGTTTTTCATTCCTGGAAATGGTATATTAAATATGAAACTAGAAGAAATTCTAGCATATCCATTGAGCCTTGGTTCTTCTAGTGAAAGGGTCATCTGTAGTTTGTTTATATGCAACTCAAAATTGACTATTGCCTCAAAAACTACAAAGAACAGCAAAAACTGCTAGAAATTAATAAAGAACAACCTTAATGTATGCCATTAAATAAAGGAATGAAAGCTTGGTACAACTAGAATTGTAAATCCTCTGCATTTAGAATTTAGATTATGTTTACTCTATTGAATTTTGATGTTGGCTAACCCTCATTATGTTAGCTGAATTGGAGGCGGTGAAAAAATATCATTGGCCAGTTAAAAGCAAATGAAATCCCAATAAGCAAAGTCAACTTTCCATTTTGTGATCGATATGATCATTCATATGCATTCCTGTTCTCCTTACAGGGCTATTGTGAACCAAAATCTTGTTTGCTGTATTGCTTTCCATTCTTGGGTTATTGTGAACCACCTTTACATATCAGATATTTCCCTCATAACGCCCTCCTGCATGACAGGTCCCCTCCTTTGCTGGTAAAATTTTGTACCCACACCTTTAGAACTTTGTTTTGCTTTTGCAAAAGTTTCCATAGTCATCTTCCAAAGTAATGTTTTTAACTTTTGGAATTTTTCAAAATTCATTGATTCCACAATTAATGTTTGAACTGGTTGAGCCCACCAATGGTGTTTTTTTTTTAACCCGCATGTTTAACTGAAGCTACATGTTTATCAATGTTATCTCTGTTTTCCCAGGACTGAAAAGCTGCAGAATTTGCATGTTATGTTCTGTTCTGTTTGTCCATTGCATATAAACCCTGAGATTCATACTGCTTTGCTCTTTCATGCACTGTTAACTGCAGATCTTTCCATTTTCACTAGTTATATATACTCTTATTTAGCTACAAAATCTGTTTATATTCTACCAGTGATTGTACAGTCACCAAACTAAATAATGCACTGGATACGCCATACAGAAAACTACACAACAGTGTAATGTGTTCTTTATAAAAGTTACCAAAGAATCTGTATCAATCCACTGGAGAATCGTTTAACTGCACTTTTGAATAGCTGTTCTGTTATGTATACAACCCTTGTGTGAAAACAATGCAATACCAATGAGAATGACCCTACGAGATGTTGCCAAATTAAATGCGAGGGTTATGATTGTAGGAAACCTGAATCAAATAGTAATGAAAGCGTTCTACTGTTTTAAATAATTCAGGCATTGCCACTGTTCAGCATTCAATAACTCAGCATCTCTGGGAAGTGTAACCTATGAAAATGGACCAGTGTCTTGTAATCATTTAAGTTGCTAGCAATAAAACTGTAGTTTCCATACAAATATCAGAAAAATAACTAAAATAAATTAAATGTTACATACGTAATCTGTTTCAAATTCATTATACCATGGGTAACTCGTGCAATGCTAATGGTTAATATGCAAAATACTGTCAGCTGCATCACTTATAGCATTAACAAAGTAAATATTTTACAATCGTTATATAGCATATGCCATCTCCATTCTTGGAATAGCAAGCTTTTAGTTTGGCCACAATAAAAAGTTCTGTTCTAACCCATTTAAATGTGCATACAAGTATTTTGTGGCTTAATAATGTATTACAGAGCTAAATTATCTTCGAGGTAAGAGCGTGCTTAGGTCCTCCAGACAATAGTGACACTCTGAAGCACATGTCATGCATATATTAACACCGTTTACACCAAAGGAAACTTTCATCATACAGAATAGATGGTGCCAAAGCAGGCAATGATATCACCAGTTATTGTGACAGAACATGCTGTCCCACATCATTATGACACTAAAATTGTGCCTCTTCTATTCAATTTCTCCAAAGAAAACTGTTCGGCACATAATGTAAACCAAATTACTAAATATGAGATTTTGCACAAAAATTGCAAAAATAATGTTTTTTGCGCAACATTTTAAAAGTTGCATTTTATCACATTGCGAAATTTTCCAGTCCCTAGCCAGGTATGACATGGGGATTTTACTTCAGAAACAACTGATTGTGTTATTTCTCCTTGAACTGTAGGTTTTTCTAGCATTGGTTTTATTCATTTTTATTATGAAACATATATTTGCTCTCAGATTCATACTTCTACTCTCTGAGATTAGGGAACAATTCTAGTTGAAGAAAAATTCCACCGCCCCAGCAGGGAATCAGGCTAGGACCTCTGAGTTGAAAAGCCAGAAATAGCTCCCCCTCCCCCTAAAGAATTCATTTCTATAATTTCTACCGAAATTATCCTTAAATGTTATGATAAACATTTGATCATTGTTTCCATATGCATGTATTTATTGCTAAAATCAACATTTGAGTGGATTTGTAACACTTGTAAATCATTTACTTAACATGTTCTGGATGAGTTTTGAGTAAGTGATGTGTAAGTGTTACAGATCGATTCAAATGTTAACTTTATTATTAGTGACTTCACTGTAACCAACTGCTGACATGTGTTTAACATCCATTCTTGCTACACATGGCACCACAGGCAACGGGCAGTGGTAAAGAAATGGTAATTGGGAAAGGAAGTGTTCCAGGCCTAAATTTAGTGTACCTCCCCAGCATTTGCCAGTTATGAGGACTGAGGAAAGCACCGTAACCAGGTCCTCCCCATAATCTAATAAGCATTTATTGCTTAATTTGAAATCATTCACAAAATGTAATGTGGATGAAGGAATCGTGATATAATAATGCTATAATATATAAGGTATGCCTGCAAATTTTTAAAGGATAGAAAAGTTTGTGGCTGTACCACATTAGAATTTTTAAAGTTGGCTGCAAGTAGATTGGGAATGACTGTACTTCATTATAACTGATTAAAGAAATACAATTTCACTAGTTTACATAAGATAAACTTACAATTACCAGAACGTGTTTTCAAAACAGTTAACTTCATTTTCATTTGTGAGTAACTGCAATGAATCAGCAGTCATTTGCAGCTGAGGATGAAGTCAAGTTGCTTTTGAAACATGTCCAGGAAATTGCAAGTTTTTCCTATGCAAATTAGTGAAATTGTGTTTATTTATTCAGTCATTATGACTTCACTTATTCAAGATTTTGCTAAATGTATTATTTCTAACAAAATTTGTTTGATTTTACACTGGTTACTGGTCATTTTGATTCTGTAGCCAACATAGATAAAATGCTTTTTTACTCCAGATGCTGTAAAGTACTTAATTTTATTTTATTTTCAGGGGTGCCAAGGAACAATCAGTGAAGGAGCATAAGGATGTACAGCTTCTGAACCAGAGCAACAATAATAATAATATCTTGCCAACAAAAACAAAGTGCAACAGGATAGCAAGCCTAGTCAAGAAGTAATGAGAATCAGAAAAGTGAGACTGTTTCTGAACCATCCAGGCATTTGGGGCCCAGTTGGGGCAGGCAGAGAGGAAGGAAATTTGAGCTGAAACCAGGCACATAAGGGACGTGCATGATTATTGGTGCAGTGGTTCCATTTGCCAGTTCCTGTAGCACCCCCCCCCCCCCATTGCGAGTGTACAGCAATAGTTGTCGCAGCATAACCTAAACTACTGTAATACTCGTGATATGCAAGTCAGTAGCCCTAGTCCATGCCTCTAATTGGTTCAACGGTACAGCATGTTTTCTATTGGTGTCTTATTTTTATCTTAAAAAGATGGGTTTCCACAAATGATCAAGCACATCAGATTATAGCACAAATGGATAGAGCAACTGTTTCAAGTGCTAAGAATTTCTGTATATATGACTTAAGACATTCTTGTCGGTTTTAACATCATTATACAGCAGATATTGCAATGTCCTAACATTCCAGCATTATCATTTAAGTTTTTAAGGTTTGCTAGCTATATTTATTCTGAGTTTTGAACTATAGAAATGCTATGATCAGATCTTTCAGAGCACAAAATTGCAAGCAGCTATGAAGGTAACTTCCTATCATGGGAAGGTAGAATCAGACTGAAAAGTGCAGTACCATAGCCAGAATTTGAACCATGGATCGTTAGCTTTCTATCTTGTTGCTGTACCACTGAGCTACCATAGCAACATGCTGGCACGACATTAAATTCCCCAACTGACTCACATGTTTTCTGGTAAACCACAAGGCATACTCAAAATCATTTTGAGATAACTTACCCCAATGTTGACTTACAATCTCATAAATACTTCTTTAGAGCATTGTTATGAAAGCTAATGTTGTACACAATGCAATATTTTGATGTACCATACGTCATACCCATCAAGTGAATGCATAAGAATGATATGGCACATCAAAAGCTTTGCTAATTTGAAACAATAGTGTAGCAATCTAATGAAAGTTCTTTCAAAACTCAATACCACAGCTGGTACACAAATCTTGAATATTTCCTGATATCTTGGAGTATTTAAGGTTGTTGAGATATATGGATCAGATGCAAGGAGTACAGTGCATGTTCAGCGTTTTCATCATTTTAGTTAAATAAGAATATTGTTAGTACAGAAAGCTGAAGATTCGTGGTTTGAATACTGGCCATATCATTGAGGTTTTCTAATCTGATGCAGTATAACTATATATAACGTGTAACAAAACTCTTTTTGAGATTAGAAGCCACTCATGAACACTAGTCATAAGTTGTGTTTGCTATCATCACACCATTGACATGAGAGCTATGGCAATAATATGGAAAAGAAAGATCCTGAAATAAGCATATGAGAGGGAAGAAAATAGCCAGAGCAGTGCCTAAACTATTGATTAATGGCATCGTGGTCATGAGTATTCTGTTAAGGTACAAGAGACACCTCCAAGAGCTATAGTACTATACTCAGTTTTCTTGCACATCACTAAGAGTCATAAACTATCAGTATGTTAAGGTTTCAGAAAGAGAAGCATAAATTAAATTCTCCTAAAGGCTGGTTCACAACCAACAAGAACGAGAAAGTTGAAATGTATTCAAATGGGAGCATTCGCAATCGACAGGAAGCCTTCCCAGGGCCCGTGAATGGGAAAGAAGAGTTGCACAACTTATCACTTTCTCGGTCACGGCATATTAGGTCCATATTGTGCATATTAGACTCTTCACTCTAGAGGTTATTCTAGGTGGCCGTTACATGAAACAGTCGCAAGTTGGAACCATCAAACTGGAAGGAATTAGTAGTAAATGTGCTTCCTAACCTCATTCCGACACCTGCAAATCCAATGAACGTTGGTTCCTCTGGTGAAAGGGTCATTTGTAGTTTGTTTATATGCAACTCAAAATTGGCTATTACCTAAAAGACGATGGTAAAAGCTACAAAGAGCAGCTAAAAGTGGTGGAAATTAAAAAAGAACAATAAACAACTTTAATCTATGCCATTAAATAAAGGAATGAAAGCTTGGGACAAGTAGAGGGATCTCAAATTTTTATGTTGGTTTGGCTAAATTGGAAATAAGTGAAAAAATAACAAATGAGATCCCAATGTGCAAAATCAGCTTTCACTTTGTGATCGATATGCATTCCCGTTCTCGTTACCGGCTGTTGTGAACCAATATCTTGCATGGTGCATTGCTTCCCGTTCTCGTTTCCATTCTGGATACCGTTCTCGGGTGGTTGTGAACCATCCTTAAGGGTAGTAATCTTAATTTTTTGTCAGCCTCTTTATCCTGCAGAAGTAAAGAATGTCTATGACATTTAATTGGTGCAAGCTTTCTGTATGCTCATATAACATAAAACACACAGAGTTTAATAACTCATCCTACTATTTATTTCAAGATAGTGCTTGTCTAGGTACATTATGTAAGAGCAGCAATTAGATTATCATAACCACAGAGTGGTAGTTTCCAATTATTTTTTCAACATAACATTGCCAAATAACAGATAAATTAAAATGGAAAAGAAATTGCAGTGAAATTAATTTAAATAAAATAAAGATAGTCAATGAACACTCATATGATTTCACTTGCTCACTTTTATGCAGTAAGGTTTTTTACAGGTTCTTGTCTGTATCATTAGCTGTTATTGTCTGATTCAGACATCTCAACCACAACATAAATATGGGAATGTTAAAGAATTAGATGTGCAGAAAAAGATATTCATACAGCACGAAGATCTGGTGATGAATTTTGAAATTAATTTATATGCCAAATTATTCAAATTGCCACCAGGAGAACTATGTCCAGCCATGAGATCCAGATGTCTACGCCATTTGACAGTAGTACTGCCAACCATAACGGAATTTCGCTGCGTATAGTAAAATTTGAGGCTTCGGGAGACTTGCAGCAAAAAACGATAAAGTGACAAGTTGTAGTGACTTTTATCAATTTTAATTTTAAAAAATTAATTTATGGTTATTACTAATATAAACATGTAATTCTACAAAATTAATTTAGTCATTTTAAGTATTACAAATTATACAATACTAAGTGATAAAGATTACTCCACCCTAAAGAAAAAAGGGAATACCACGGAGAAATTGTTGAAAGATAAGAAAGTCAGATAACATTTATTTTGCAATAATTCATTGGAAGAAGATATTTTTTCAAATTGGTTACAACCAGGTAAAGATGATGTACAAAAGCAAAGTGCAGAGAATGTAATGTTTTGGGGACAAAAAAAATCGCTGGAAAGCCAGAAACATATGCATCTAAAAGCTGCTACTGACTGACTGACAGCACAAACATTTCTCAGGTAATTAATTATTTTAATTTATTTACATTTTACTAAGAAATGTGCAATTATTAAATTCATTTTAACTTAATTTTCCACTTAATCAAAAGAAACTTACCGCCAATAAAATAGGTCTAAATAAACAGACAGACTATAATAATTTTTTCTATGGCTTATAGTAATAATATAATATAATACTTTTAGAGCAGAAGTTTGTTTGGCCTGTAGAAAGATTCATTGGTTTTTGGTTGGCAAAACTGTTTGATAGTAGCGACAGTGCAGGCCTTGCCTGTGAAACATATACTCCATTGTGCTCAGTGAAATCATTTGAGAGTTCAGTCAACGCCATTCTTATTTAACAGCACAAACTGTTTTCAATCCAAGCCCACATTAAAAACAAATCAGTTCCTTTGAATATGTTGGTTTTTACTCATTAGTTTAATTTCACTACGAAGGTTGAAGTTGGAAATGCAAATTAAACATAAGTCAGGCATTTGCTGAGTATGAGTACAGTTAGTGTCCAAAACATGTTCAAGGTATTTATATTAAGTTATGTATAATGTTTTGAATTTTCAGCTCATTAGTCACATATATAAACATAGTGCATCAATAAAGTATCTAGTTATCCAT
This sequence comes from Deroplatys truncata, assembly GCA_030765065.1. Taxonomy (NCBI): domain Eukaryota; kingdom Metazoa; phylum Arthropoda; class Insecta; order Mantodea; family Mantidae; genus Deroplatys; species Deroplatys truncata. The sequence continues at coordinate 156,996,015 of CM060984.1, forward strand.
TAGGAGCAATGGATGTGAATAACACAGCACAACAATGAACAACATAAATGTTCTTGTGATCAAAAAAAGCTGGGTTTATTGAATATATGACCGTTGGCATGTGCAGGCAAAAATAGTACTATCGAACAATTGGAGGGTAAAGAAAGCTGCATTTGTGTGTTTTATAATGCAAGATAGCCGAAATCCATAATGTTTCTCAAATGGAAATTTTATTTCAATTTAGGTGGAACTGATTGCAAACATACTCTCTTGGTCAACTTTAAGGAAGCATGCCTAACACTTTTAATTAACTGTATTGGTGTAGAAATATGGTTGGCTGCATAAAGTAGACTTGACCCTATACTAAAAGCTGTCAATGAGAAGTTCATTTCTATATATTTTGTAATGTGAAAGTCATTAATACCTTCCAATTGGACAGCAAAACTGAAGTCAAAAATTGTTTAAGTAATTTATAAGAGACATAAAACACAATTTGGCATCCACTTTTAAGCAAATGAGCAAGTAATTTGTTACGTGCTGTGTTTTGCTATTGTGGATCAATATATTTTGGAAATGCTTGTTAATTGTACTGAAACAAGAAAGCTTTATCAACTTTATTGAGACTGTTGGCACCAGTATTTCTGGATATGATAACTATTAATGTGTATTAGTAATGTGCTTAAAAAAATGTAAACTGGTGCTGTTTGAATCTGCAGAAATATTAAGGCAAGATGTATCCCAAATACAAATTGCTTGTTTGTGACTGAGAACTTTTTATTTTCCCCACCGAGTGAAAAGATTATTTTAAGAGTGCTTGGATCATTTGTGTGAAATCCAGAAGCAACGTCACCTAAGTTTAAGCTTTTTCTTTGAACACTACTTATAAAATATAAATCTTGAAACTTGATTTGCAAGTGAATGTATCCAGTTGATGGAAAGTGATATTGAATGCTATCTGTGTTTGTATGGTGGTATACTGTACATACCTACTTTATTTATATATACACACATATATAGATTAATATATAATATTTGCTTATCCCTTACTGCCTCTCCAACACTTTTGGTGCCAAAACAATTTGTTCCATATGCCAGGGCATAAGTCTCTTGACTTTTGGTTGTATAGTTCTTTTTATAAATCAGAGTAGGAATGCTTTCACCACTCACTGTTTGTTAGACTATATTTTGTGGTACATGAAGCAACTCTGTATCATTTAACGCACATTCAACTTATTAATTGCAAAACAAATGAGAGATGTAATTTTTCAGCAAATAATAAGGAAGAAGGTGTTTCTTGTCAGGAAAACGTGTAAAACTCTCAGGGAAACAAATTTTATGATTTGTTAGTCCATGCTGTTAATAATGTGAAGAATCTACTACATGTGGGTAATCAATACCTGAAAAAAATCACAAAATTTTAGGATCATAAGTCGTAAAAAGGATGGTTATAAGAGTGAAAAGGATATAGGTGTTCACTATGATTAAAAAGCACTGAAAGGAGCAAAAATGTCTCTAACCTTTGGTTCCATCTCCAAGCATTTGGCCAGAAATAAATAATTTGTAATGCAGCATATGGCAACATAACACTATTGAAGCATGTATCGTACTGCTTGCCAACTATTGAATAAATTATACCGCTCACACAGAGGAAACATAGCCTTTATAAAGTGTTCGTGTTTTAAGCACATCTACATTGATATGTAATCCCACGGGCTGAAAAAAGTTCTATACTATACGTACATATGATATAAAACAAAATAAATGCTCAAGTTAGATAATAAATAAGCACTTTATGGAGAAACACAAAATAAAACATTGACAATTTTCACTTTGTTGGGGTAAAACATTCTGAAAATTGTACTATACTTTGCACATCAGGCTTTGTGTCACTAGTATCTTAGAAGAAATTTTTGATCCTGATGTAAATAACAAATCTTGGCTGTAACGTAAAATCTCTTATCATTGGGTGTAGCACACATTCATAACGTTAAGTGCATTTGTTTGCATAAGATGTAAAAGAACTCGGTAAGGAAAATCAACTATCCAAGCAATTTGTTTTTAGATTTTATTCTCTCTGCATCAAGAATGTTTAGGTGATATTTGGGGTACTTTCTTCTGGTATAACAATTCACATTTTGTCTGTGGCATTCAAGACATAGAGATTACCCGCAGAATTTTCTGACAGATAAGTTATTACTAATATGTGAAAGACTTCAAAGTGGAAACTGTGTTCTGGCCTAATACACCTTGCTGCAAAACGTAACTGCTATTATCTACTGGAACCCCACAAAAGAGCAGTATGATGCCTGTCAAGGTAATGTTGCATGACAGGTATTTCTCTTCGATGTCAGATTAGTGCGTAATGAAAATTATTATTCTCAGGAAATTTCAGTGGAATATTACAAAATAAATTGGTTCCAGAAAAAAAATGTATAGGTAAAATTGATTCAATTTCTTTTAAATTGACATAGCAATTATAATTGTCATATACAAACCAATTTGAGTGCTCAAAGGAAAAAGGTTACTATGATATTTAATATAGTTAACATGTAGAATCACTAGTTAAGCTATGGACATCCATACCCATTGCAATCTGTATTGTTGAAACACATTCTCTCTCTCACCAGCTCCCAGAGTTTTGTTGAATCATGTAACACAAAAATATTAAACACAAAATTAAATAGCATGTATTACAATGTGAGCAATCACAATTGACAGGAAGCTTACCAGAGCCCAGGAACAGAAAGAAGAGACTGGTCAAGTTATAACTTTTCTGCCCCATTCCCAACAATAGCATATTGGATTCACATGCGACTGTCTTCATGGTAGAAATTGTTCAAAGAGGCCATAAACTAAAACTGTTGTTTTCCCTTAATCATAACCTTGGAAAACAAACTCGGAACAGCAAGAAAATGCAAACAGCACATAACAATATACTTTAACATATGCAATTTTTTTTTTTTTTTTTTTTAAGATTTAGAAGCTAGTAACAGTGATGTGTCATAATTTAAAATAAAGAGAGTTGAAGGTTGTTACACTACATCACTAAAAATGTTAGTGATGTAGTGTAACAACCTTCAACTCTCTATTTTAAAAATTTTGCAATTTATTACAAATGTATTAAGATGACACTTGCATGAGGAACCGGAAATAGAAATAACGTGGCTTATAGAAAATGTTTATTGCACTGTGTTGGCATAATTGCAAATATGCTAATACATGCAATCAATTTTCCATATTGCAGTCAATAGGCTTTCCTGTTTCTGTTCTCTTTGCATTGTGAACCAAAATTACTCTCTTTGGTTCCCATTTCCAGTTTCTTGTGAACTGGCCTTTAGTCTATATTTCATATATAAAGCAATGCTACAGATATATTTCATAGTCAACAGCTTTAGCTACACATTGTAGAAATATCAACAGCCTATTATTCCAAAAATCACTTGACTTATGTTGGGTAAATGGAGAAAATTAAATTTTGTAGGCCCCAAAAATATTGTAGCCACCAAAGGAATTTGTTGAAAATCTGCAAGGTAAAAACTGTATGATATTAAATACAAATTCAGACCTGTGGTGATACAAATAATTAATCAAGTATGTTGCAGCAGCAGTGATTACATTGCACAAGACATGTCACTTTTTGTGTGCACCACATTTGGGATTTCATTGTAAAATAAGTTGCTGAAATGTGTTTTAACAATTATAAGGTTCAAAATATCAAGTATATAGCATCACATCAGCAAACAGTCCTGTTTTAGCAAGGGATGGGGCAGTACCACAATTTCTCAATACTGATACTGATTTTTTTTATCATTGATACTCAGTTTATGAAAAGGTCGCTTGTTCACTAAATTATGGCATTATTTTTGGTGTTTAGTGCATAAACATTTATCACCAACTTCGTATTGTGTTGCAATTCTGAGTGTGTTGCTGTTTTAATAAATTAGTTATATTTCCCCTAATATCAAAGTGAATAATTTATTTAACTTTGTATGTGGGTATATTCTGGCTTCAATGTAGTGTCTTTTACGTTAACCAGATGTGGCTGATGTTAAAACTACAGGATTATATATAGACAAATCACATTGGCCCCTTATTTTCAATATTACAGTGTCAGGTTATGACAACAGCAGAAAATTCATTCATTGCTTTTTAATGGAAGCTCTGTAAACTTCTCTTGGTGAATAGATGTGACATGCTTCTTTAAATTTGATGTATTGTTTGACTTACCATTGTGTAAAATATTGTTAGGTATATATTAAACACCAATCTGTGCATACAGTTCAAAATAGTTCCACACTTCACATATTTTAGTTAATGTAATTGTTTTGCATAATCTAACACATGGAGTGAAACAAAATCTTAAACAAAACTGGTCATGCAATACACTGTGGGTGTACTTGTGGCTACAAGTTAAGTAGCCACAAAACTGACAAGGAAATGCAAATATTTTCAAATGCTGAATTATCTCATATCTGTAGTTCTGACTCATTCTCCCAGCTTCATCAATTTCATCACTGGAATTAGTAAACGTAAAGGTTGAGAGTCACTCACCAAGCCAGGCAACTGCAGAAACAGTGTGGTATGGTACATCAACTTAATTTCACAATTCAGTTAAAGCTGCAGATTAAATAAGTATTTCTCCCCTTTCCCCATCATTTTGTATGTTTTATATGGGTGTAAGTATTGATAACATTGCATTGATTCAAAACAGGAGAGACAGCCACAGGCAGGGGCCAAGAATGTTAAATTCAATAATTGTTGGCTAGCATGTCACAAACTATGTGAAGCTTGATTTTAAAACAAATTGAAACACAATTGGCAGGAATGGTTTCTGGAGTAGAAATGCAAAAATTAAAAGTTCAGAAATATAAAAATGTATCAAAGATTTATTTTAAAGCGCTACACATACTTTGATACAGAGTATTAAGGATTTGGAGATATCAGAGGTATCAAGGTTCCATCAATAGTTTTAACCAACAAACATTTCAGCACTGAAAGATATAATAATTGGTAATTGCAATCAAGAAACTTTATCAGAGCATGTAAAATACTTATTATGGCTTAAGTCAGTGTTGCATTAACTGATGAACGAAATTACTGCTGCTGCACATTGAGGTTATCCTTTGGTGGAGTAACATATCTGGAGTTCCTATCAAAAATAAATGTACTCTCTAATTACAATAGCACTGCCCAAATGAAAATATTGTGTATGTAAAACCTTCCCAAAAATGTAAATATGTGATAATGCTTCAGATTTAAAAGTTAATTATCTTGCATTGATACTGGATTTTTATCAAATAAAATATACTGTATTAAGCTTGATGTCAAATTTGCAGTTTCTATTGTATGTTTTTACTAGAGAGCTAAATAGGTAATAGACAGCTGGAAAGGCAGCAAGTTCATGGCATGCAATACCACATTTGTTGTATATAAAGAATGCAAAAAATATCAAGCCTCCTTGTAATAAAAATGTTTTAATATCATGTACTCACTAAATGCTGGAACAAATTTAACACAATTTGTAAATGTTTTTAGTGATCCGCACATATAGAATGTGTTCTCTTCCAATGTGATGTTTTTTGCTTCTGTAAAATATGTTTTAAAACTCAATGTGCTGTCCACAAGATCCCTTTGGAACAGTTTGGTGACAAAAAAATTAATGGCTTGCCAAAGAAAAGTGCATACTGTAACGCAATTCTTGAGAAGAGATCAGAAGTATTCCTCATTCTGGAATTCAGTCCTGTGTTCAAATACTCATACAAGTAGTTATTATTGCAGGTTAAAAGCAATATAGGGCACTTTTTTTATTATTGTGAAGTTAAAACAGTGCATTATGAAATAGTTTAACAGAACAATTTTTTTTTAATTTGAGTTAACTTTGTGACACACATGCTTGTGTCATGTATTTGAGTTCATTGTAATGATAAATGTGTCATATAGAATTACTGTAGAACATATATTCAGGTATCTGCACATTGGTAGTCCTGATATACACTAAAACACACACAAGCACTCTCTCACATGGACATATTAAGGAACCTTCTTTATCAGAGAAAAATGTTTCAAGCCAAGTCAGGAGCAGAACCGAGACCCTCAGAATAGCAGAATGCTGTACCTATTGAGCCACAAGGCCAGTCGCAATAATCACATTGACCAATCCACAAGTTTGTTGCTGTTTGATTAACCAAGTACAGTTGAATTATACTGATAATTACACACAAGCAGCTTTCGGCCAATGCCTCATTGATGCCTTGTTTTCCAATCAGAATTGAGCTTTAGTCAATAGTTTTAAAAGTCTGGTACACAGAAACTAATAACTGATAGTTTTTTCTCCTACATTCTATTTTTTATTCCTATAATCTGTTTTGATTCATAGGGAAATAAAAACTAATATTTCCTTGAAATAATATATCAAATTAATATATTTATTATATTTTTATATTTATTTATTAATATTATATTTCTTTGAAATAAAAGCTAATAAAGTGTGAGCATCTTTCTAAGGAGGGGAAAATATGTCATTGCCGTGATAGTGTATAATAAAGGTATCAAGCAAAAATTTAGTATCTCCCTTGGTAATTTAATTTTCCTATTAAACTCATGTTTAACACAATTATGAAACAAACAAGCTCAATTAAATTGCTGGAAAACTACCAGCACTCGTCATTACTGAAGATATCATTACACAAGAGTTGGGTATGCTGTTTTTTCAGTGACCAGTACCTAATTAAAGTATTAGATTTGTTTACACTATACAGTTATTTAAAAACATTGAATCACAACAATCTCATCAAACCTTGAGTATTTTGTCCATAAAAGACCAGTAGTGTTCTCCAATGTGGTATTGAACAGTTGGAGAAGTGCTTCACTATTATGAATTATCATTGCCACTCATATGGGATAATTGTTGCAAGAATAACTTGAGTATAGGGAACAAAAATGCATTTTAACCTTAAATACTATGCCTTAGTCTACAATGTGCCACTTACCATGATAAAAATAATGCAGTGTATGCTAAAACATGAAATTTGTGTATAGAATTATGGAAACACTGTTAAAATTTACTTCACTTTATGAGGCTATTTAGACCGAAAGAGAGATTAACATGACAGGCTACAAATGTAGATCATATATTGCAGAAAGCATAGGAGGTTGTTAAAGGTATTTTAGAATTTTATAAATATTTCATTTTGTCATTAAACAAGCCAAGCAGAGTAGTCATGACAGACCTGAAAGACAAACAGTTATGCTGCAAAATCAGGATGGAAGCATTTTTCCAACTCTAACTCAGTTTATCCTGAAGACGAAGAAGATGAATACCTTTGAAATGTTGGTTTCAAACCATTTACTTATCTGGCTAGCCGAAAATTTAGTTATACCTTTAGAAAGCTTCAGCTCTTGTTTTATAATTTTTCATGTTTACAAATTTATTCAAGAAATACTCCAATATAGAAAACACAACTTTAAGTAGACTACATAAATAAATCCAAAGCATATAAAAGGAAGCTAAGCAGCCATGATTCCTGGTTTATCTGATATGTTCAAAATCAAGGTAAAATTAATTTTCCCCCCTGAAGTGTAAATAGTGGTACATTCTGAAACAAGAAAATCAGTTTAAAGTATGTCATAAACCTTTTTCCACATGAAATAATCTTTGATTTTCTCATTTGTCTGCACATTAGGTGCTTATGTACTTGACAATATGTATGTGACAAATGCACATTATTGTAAGTATATCTCTAACATCATTCACAGCTCAGAACTTAATCTGTAGTCTATAGTGTTAGCTACAATGTGAATTCATTTGATGTATGTGTGTGAAATTTATTGAGACATTTAATTGATTGCCTTATTTCAAAATAGATGTTTATATTATTTTGTAAAAACATAGTTTGTGGTTTCAGTGATAAATAAAAAAAATATCAGCTTAGCAAAAACTTAACCATACTGGTAAATACCTTAAACGTTCACCAACAAAATTGCTTCCCGAGTGAGGAATGTGTTAGCTTTCTTTACATACAACTTGATTGTTAAAAGTTGCATTTGACAGGTTTGTTGCAACAAACTCTTGTTTAAAACAGTGATCCAAAAGTATGGGTATGTTTTTGTTAGTCATTTCTTTTATGGTGAATGGAGGTTTAATTGCTCCCTAGCTCATGGTTTCGCCTTAATGGTTATGTAAATCTCTATGAGCTTTAGAAGGCCAAAGTGATATGAGCTGGTATATTAGTGGATAATTGCACAATTGTTAGGTAAGGATTACATAGCACTGACTGTGTTTACTATTCTTACATCTCCAGATAGCGTGTCTTGCCACTATTATTTCACAGCTTCTGATATGAGCAATGACAGTACTATGTCCTCATTGACGATATTCCCAGTCCCTTTGTTGTGTAATATGGTCCAATTCTCCAGTCCCAACATTTGAAACAAGTAAATTAAATAAAAAGCATAATTGCAGGTAAACTTAATGGTGTCACAATGTTTTTTCCAATATAATTCCTGTGTAGAAGAGAATCTATTAACAATTCTAGCACCTACATGAAAAAGTAGCAAAAGTTAAGCAGTCAGCAGTATATTCTGTAGCCAAGCTGTAAAACACCATATGAACAGGAGCTTTTATAGCTAAAGCCCTTTATACATTAAAGACTATGGTTTAAGTTGCAAGGCATTACATTTGTACGTGAATACAAGTTACAAGGAAGTTTGAAACATTCAATCAGAGATTAGGTTGAAGTTAAGAACTGGTCATAGGAAGCAGATGAAGGAATTGGAAGAGAGAGTAATTCGGTCTACCATACAGAATAATTGCTATAGGTTCATATTCTCAATTTAAAATGACATGACATTATTAAAATTATTACTTAGTCTTAAACCTCTGTGATGAAGAAAATTTCCTTATAATGGATAATCATGGCTTGCCATTAATTTTTAGTATTACACCCTACCCTTACATTTGTGATAATTCTGTCTTGGTGTAAAATACAATTAAACTGTAAGAAAATGCTCCACATAAGATGTAATTACAGATTTACTACAATGTAAAAGTGATATTTTAGAATCCTCCCTTCCACTCATGACTTTAAATAAAATATTGTCAAGTATGTACAGTATTACGAAGTGTGACAGGTCCTGTTAATATATTTTTTTTTTTTTTCAATATGTTCTGTGGAATGTCTTTTCTGTAATTCATTGACATTGTAAAAATCATCAATGTGTAGTTAGTAAAAATGTTTTAATTGCTAAATGATATTGTTATAGAAATGTTTTGCTAACAAAATTTCCCTTTACAAATAGTGTTTTAATTCCATTTCCTAATTCCTTAACATTTTACCTGTCAGTTGTAACTCAGTTATATAACACAAGATAATGTGAAGATTTTATCAAAACATGAAAAACTGATTTGCCAAAATTTGAAAATTATTAAATTCATTTTGTCAAAATATTAATGCTTGGCTACAACAAAATTATTATTGCAAGTACAACACTTAGCAATCAGCTGTTTAGCTTCTTAAAGAGGAACAACTACAAAATAGGCAAGACAGCATAATTGACTTAAACTTCTTCATGAAATGCTATGCAGTACCAAGAAAACTTCACAAACTAAATGTATGGCACATATTGGTACCATCCAGCTGTTCTCCTTACATTACATAAAATGGCTATGAAACATGTCCATGCAGTAGCAATTCTCAAATACTGCAATTGATTAATTTAATAATGTATACATAAAAATCTGATGTGTTACACTCACATGACTTTCTCTACTCTTGTACAAACCATTTTTACCAACGTTTATTCTTCATATGCTTCATGTTAATCAAGAGGTTAATCTTATTGCTAATTTTCTTGTAGGTGCAAGGTGAATATGATAGACTTTAAGCAACAGTCAAATCTTTTAAGAGCTGGTTGCTATGTGGCGCATTCCATTCTCTTTGCATGTCCAGTACGTAAAAAAAATTAATAAGAAATTCCCGCTTGAGAAAAAGTATTGAAAAATTTAAGGGAATTTCAAGCAATATCTCGAAAATGGTTCACTCAACAAAAAAAAAATGTATATGACATAAATTGTGTATTTTAACACAACATTTTTTGTATAGCAACATTTTGTCTATCTCTTATGGTTTCCAGTTTAGCAAAAGTCGTTCACAATGAAGAATACTTTTGGAGACATTCCCAGAAAATTCGAGATATACATTTCATTTGTCATGAAAATATCTTAAACATATGATATTTTAATCAAAATTGTTAGACCATTTTTGAGAAAATTAAAATTTTCGAAAAATGTTCCATGTAAAGGGTAATCTGGGGTGGGGGGGATTTTGTTGAAAACCTTCGTGTCGCATCTCTGGAAGATACTGAACCTAAATATCAAGTTTGGTGTTTATCCGATTGTTTGTGTCTGAGTTATGCTGTTCAGACACACACACGGACATGTTTCCAAAAATACTTTTTTGGATTCAGGGGGTCTCAAAACATGTATTTCCGGTGAAATCTCAGTATAGAATTTTTGGGTGGAATACAATACTTCCCCTACTTACTATACGTAGCAGAGAAAGTAAAAATAGTCTGAACATATTGAGAAAACTTAAATAAAAATAAAGGAAGAAGGATTCAACCGATGCACTAAAGCGTTGAATGAATTTATTTGTACAACTTCTTTTACATAGCTTCTACAATTATTTTGATTTGTCTAACATAAACTATGTACAAATTAAATAACCTTGTTGCTACCTCGACTTGCATGGCACACAGGCTGTTTGACCCACCTGGTAGCTCATGTGTACCTTCCCCTTTGTCTTAATTATCCTCTTCCTTCCCTCTCCTTACTCTTCTTTTGCTTCCTGTAAAAAACAAATACCCATACTTCTTATCTTCCTTTCTTCTTTCTCCGTTAACATTTTATAGCTACAATTTTTCACTTTATTTTTTCCCCTTTTTACTCCATTAGTGCTAACTCCTTACATTACATCATGTAAGGTGTTATACTTTCTTTCTCATTATACATTTCACGTATTCCTTTATCTCTATCTCTTATCCCTCTTAGAAATATTGTTCCTGTTCTCAAGCAAGCTATCCCTTCTTTTTCTTGTTCTGCTACAGTAATCTACATATGGTTCTCATCCCCAGTTTCTTTTTATTTGTTTATAAAATTGAAATGATTTTTTGGTGTTTTAAACTTCCCCATATCTCCTGCCTTTCTATGTCTTCTATTCTGCTGTTTCATTCCTTTCTTCAAGCTTCAATGTCTTCCATTCCTATTTTCCCCATAATTCTTTCTATCCCTGTCCATCAACTGTTTATGCTTCCTAAGCTCTTTTGCTGCTTCATGCATAACTAAGATTTCTCCCCCCTTCTTTAACCAAACAAATTATACCAGAATTTTATTATTCTCTCCATTATTATTCCTGTCTTTGTTTTTCCTAGTTCTACTAAAGCTATTTCTCTTGGTGCTGATCTTGGTAACCCTGATAGTTCTTTACAGAACATTCTACATATGATCTACCTTTTTGCTTACATCTGTGCCCTCCCCGCAGATCTTGACTGCATAAAGCATTCTTGATTCCACTAGAGCCTCGTATTCTTCCAGCCACTTGGTTGTCATTTCTAGCTTGTATTTACATATTCTTATTCCTGCCACATTGCAGCTCTCCCTTTTGCTTCTATTTTTCTACCATATGCCTCCCGTTCCCCTTTATTATTCAGCCTCACTCCTAAATTTTAGATTCTTTGACCACTTCTAATCCTTTCCCATCTAGTATCCACTTTTCTTCTTTTCTAAGGTTCTCCTTTTTTGAAAACCATAATTTTTTTAACTGTATTTTTATTCTGATTCCCCATTCTTCACAGAATTTCTGAACTTCATTTATTGTCCTTTGTAATCCAGCTACTGTTATAGATCCTACCATTAAATCATCCATGTATAATAATCCAGGAATTTCTTTATTTGCTATTACCGGGCAGTGCTGATTTTTCTATTTGGATTTTGACTATTATATTATCTATTTGTGCTGGGTTTGACATCTCTCTATCAGCTCTTACCTCTATGCTAGACTTTGTGCTTACTCTGCCTGACACAGATGTTAATTTGCCTCGTTCACTCATTTTGTGCTGACTTGTTTCCTTCCATTCTGTTTCTTTCCTCCATACGCCCTTCTTGTCCTCATATGTTACATCCACTCTGTCTATCCAGAGATGTAGACTTGTATAAATGCTTGTTTGGTTCTGATCTTGCTTCCATCATATTCTTAATTAAATTTCTTTTTACATATCTCTGAGCTATTGTCAGGTCTTTGTTTTTAAATATGTTGCTCCCTTTTAACATCTTTGCTCTTCTTGAAATTTCATTAATTAATTTGGCTGTTGCAAATTTTTCTATTATTGATCTTTTCCTACTTGATATACCTCCACAATCTCCCATCCTGACAGGTCCATTAGAAGTTTCCTTACTTCTTCCATTGGTCAAATGCCTCTTTTTCTCTTCCACATCTATGAATACCAAATTTAATCTTCTACTCTTATCCATTCCCTCCTTTTTCACCTTGATCCCATCTACTCCTCTCCTTATTCCTACCACCTCTTTTCCAATATCTTCTTTTATTTCTTTGGTCACTTGCTTCAGGTTGTCTTTTATGCATTCTTCCATTATCTATCTTATTTGGTTTTTCTTCAAGCTTCTCTAACACTTTGATTTGCTCAGGTCCTGGGATGTCAATCCCACCTATCATTAATCACTTTATTATGTTTTGCCCCATTTTACCTATCATAAATAGCCCTATTCTCATTCTGTATACAGCAAGTTATACTCTCATTGTCACTTGTTTGCATTTTCTTCTCAGTGACAGAGCTCACTGCTCACCTCACACTCCAACTAAAGCGTTAAGAATCAATGTAATAGGAGTGCATAATGACTTGGTTTCGTGCACTTGTATCTCAAGTTAACTGCTATGTTATGATGTAACAGCTATACATATACTTGTTACATTCATTTAACAGCAGTAGCAAATGCTAATACCTTGGCAAAATTATTAAATTACTTGGAAGATGCCACCTGGAGGAAGGCAATGTGAGTTAGGTAATATAGGTCCTTTATTTGATGTATAACTTACAGAACACTGAACTTGTATGTGTATTCCTTGATAAAAGCTTATCTTTACATGTTAATAATTCTGCTATTCACATGTGACCAAATCTCATCTTGGTAACAGCACCTGGAAAAGTGTCAACACTATAAAGAAAGAACAAAAAAAAGGTATGTTAAATTGCATACTTTTGTAAGTTTATGCTGAAACAAACTGACTCGTACATTGACTAAGTATTCAGCATAAAGCTATTACTTATGATTTTGTTTCGAAAAATAGAGCAGAAATTATGCAATTATCATGTTAAAACATTTGAAACATCTCTAACCAATATCAAACAGTGTCTAAACCAATGAAACACATATAATATCTATATTTGGGCATAGCACATTGAAAAGAATTGGATTTGAAGAATTGTTTTGTTTATCTTTAGAATTAAAAATGCTGTTCAAATGTTCTCCTGAGTCTTCTCAAAATTTGCTAGAAAATAATTGCATTTTCTGTTGCCCTATACATGTTTAACCTAAAATTCTGATCGAAAGGTAATTTGTTTCATACCTTCCTCAACTTTCTTGGAAATATCTGTTTTTATACCTATAATAGGTCTCTTGTAAAGTTTGATTCAGTTGTACTTTAAGCATTCTATTCTCTTTAATGACCAGCAAACCTTTGGTCTGCAGTTAGACATATCATAGTTCCAGTAAATTAATGTCGTTTTCTCTCCCACACCAGTGAGCAACAGCATTGGCTCTAGCTCAAGTAGTGAACTGACGCACATGTCAGCTCCACTTCCAGTGTGATCCATGGTTGCAGTATTTCAATATCATACAACAGAAGTGAACAGTTTTAACCTGTATTGTTATTCACAAAAAAATTAAACTTTCAGTAGCACATTCTTCAGAACCTGAGATGAGATACAGACTGTTCTTTGATGTGTCAATCATTGAGATTAGAGTGCCCATAATACTTGCAGTTATGGAAATATTACAAAGGAAAGGTAAAAATAAAAGTATAAAATATAGAAGATTGTGTTTAAAACATGAAAATTAAAGAAAGCATCAAGAAATAATGTAGTTCTTACTAAAAAAAATCACATGATTTTCCCTACTGTACCCATTATTCAATTAGATCTTCTGTCTGCTTCCTGCTAATCATGATTTGCCAGAAAGGTTTATTTTGTTGGCTGAGACAGCACTGTGTTTAAAGTCGTCCTCTGTAGTCAAGGGTATCATGCTAGCCTCTAGTTCCCAAGGTTGCAGGTTCAAACCTGGTGGAGGGCGATGGATTTTTTTTTGGGCGTAAAAATCCTTAGAAGGCTTCCTTCGGAAGGGAAGTAAAGCCGGTGGTCCCATGTCATATTTATGGGCAAACCTGACAAAGAGGCCTCTGAGCAAAATTTACAGTCTTTCACACCCAATATAGAATGGGATGCTAAGGACCATGGTAGTTAGAGAGTGCCCATAAATAAATTTCAGTTTAAAACCCTGTTTAAAAATCAAGGCAATAATGTTATGCTATCTTGATATTGTAGCAAACCCTGGGTTCACTAGAAGGCAGCACATGGAAGGTGGGGGAAGGTCATGGAAGTCTGCGTTCCCTAAAAATGTATTTATTTGGCTACACATTTATTATACGTTGCACAACATAAAGCCCATGGACGGGCACAGGCCAAAGGAGCCTAGAATGAAAACATGGGTTACTTACCTGGGGAGATCTTGTTCCATTTTTATAACAACAGATGTGGAGTCCGGGGGTTTGTGGTATTTGCTCATCCAAGATGAAGAGCCAAGTGACCTCCCTGACCTGATTCCCAGTTCCAAGTCCCAGTTCTAAAATACTATGTGATTGCTAGAGAAGCATTCCAGTGGCAAAAGTGCCCTAATTTCAACACCTTTAAGAAATTTGATGCAACTCCCCATCTATTGTTATAATGTATACTTTGCAGAAGTTCAAGAAAATACAGAACAGAAATTTAACATTTCAAATCATACTGTTTAAACTTTGCAAAGATTCAGTCTTAGAATGAATATTTTGGAAATGGTTGATGCCACAAAAAGAAAAATTAACAAAACTATATGATGGTAAATTAATTAATTTTGAAGATTGAGAAGCTAGTAACAGTGATGTGTCATAATTTAAAATAAAGAGAGTTGGAGGTTCTTACTTTTGAACGCGTTTCGAGAGAACGGATTGCTCCCATCTTCAGCTTGTTTCCAACTGAGTTTGCCGGTTACTGTCTGGGGAATATGTGTGGTTAGTGGTGTTCTCTGGTGCTGGGTTGCGGTAGTTTGAAATTCATTAGATGATCCCTGTGTTTGACAATATGTATTTTTTTCCAGATGTCCAATTCATTGCTACTGTTGATCGGTTTTAAGAATTTTATGTTTGGAGTGATTTCAGGGCTTGAAAACCAGAAATTATGCGCTACTGCTGATTTATCCATCTGTTTTTGGTAAATGTATCTCGTATGCTCTTTAAGTCTTATATCAAGATTTCTTTTGGTTCTTCCTATGTATATCAGGCTACAGTCATTACAAACTATTTTATATATACCAGCTGATTTATCGTTAGGGATAGGGTCTTTTGTTCTGTGGCATAGTAGTTTCTGTATATTGTGGTTATTCTGTGGAGTCAGGGGAAGTTGCATTTCTTGAAAATCTTTTGAAATTTATGATGTGTCCAAGGATGGTAAGCGAACTTTCTATATGCTTGTGGTTTTTGTTGTAGTTATATGCTTGTGGTTTTTGTTGTAGTAAAGTCATTTGTTGGATGTGTTTCTGTCTTTCAAACTTTTTTATCTTCTTATCTATTGTTTTTTTCTGGTATCCATTCATGGTGGCTATTTGGATAATGTGTTGGTATTCTTTCTGGTATTCCTCTTTCTCCAAGTATGTATATGTACTAACCTGTTTGTAATGCTATTTAAAAATTACATGTTTGTGGCTTGTAGGATTGTAGCCATTGGTTTTAATATAATTTTCTGTGCAAGTTGGTTTCCTGTAAATGCTGAACATTAGTTTGTTGTGTGCTTTATTTCTAATGATCCTGATGCCTAGATAAGGTAATTGGCCATTTTCTTCTCTTTCTATTGTGAATTTTATAGATCTTTTTTGTAAATTCAATAATTTCAAAGCATCTTCTCTAAGTTTTTTTGGAACAGTAGCAAAAATATCATCTACATACCTATACCAGGTTTTGAATAGATGTGGGAAAGATTTAGTAATATGGCATTCAAAATGGCTCATATATAGTTCTGCTAAAAATGGTGAAAGGGGGTTTCCCATAGTTAGGCCTGTGGTTTGTTTAAAGATTTTGTTGTGGAATGAAAAGAAATTCTAATCCAAACATAAGTTTGTTAAGATTTAAGTAACCTTCTGTTTGTGCTTTAGATGTGCCATTGTTTAATATCCAAGTTTCTAGGAGTGGTAATAATTCTTTTGGTATGCTTGGGAAGAGTACAGTGACATCAAATGATACCATCATGTCTGTGGATGATATATTTATATCAGAAAGGCGACTGTTTAATTCTAATGAATTGTTTAGACTTTTGAACACAGGTATGGAGTTGAAGGTATTTGAAAGCCATTTTGCTAGTTCATATGTGGGAGAATTTATGTTGTTCACTATGGGCCTCATTTTGTTACCAAGTTTGTGTATTTTTGGTAGTGTATATAACCTAGGTATGGTGAAAAAATATGGTTTAATTCTGGATTTTTCAACCTTTGTTGATGTTTTGGTTTCTATCAGTGTGTTTTGGAGTGGCTTGGTGCATTCTTTTAATGGATTTTTGTTTATTTCTATGTACTCTAGGCTATGTAGTAATTGCATAGCCCTAGTTTCATAATCTTCATGGTCTAATATCACTAATGTGTTTCCTTTGTCTGCTTTGGTGTATACTACAGGCTTTGACTTCAGAGATTTGATAATTTTTTGATGTGGTATGTAGTGGTATTTTTGGACTTGTATCTAGTCCAATATTGGTTCACACTGTGATTTTATTATTCTTTTATCATTATCTGTTAGGTAATTGGAGGCTATTTCAATATCAGCAATGAAGTTTCCTGTATTTTTAGTGAAGTTTATACAGGGTTTTAGGCCATTGTTCAAGACAGATAACTCAGTGCTAGTGAATGATTATTTTGAGAAGTTAACTACATATTGGCCTGTTGTGGGTTCATTGTTCTGGTTGTGTTTATGTGTTGCCTTCCATTTTTTATTATGTCTAGGGGATTTTTTGCAGTGTTCCAGGGAGTTTTTTTGCTTGAATATTAGGTTGTTTAGTTTCTTTTTTAGTTCTCTTGTATTGGCACTCATTTTCTTGCTAAGTATCGTAAGGAAATTTGACCATAAATTTTCCCATAATGGGTTGTCCTAAAACTTTCGGTAACCATAAGTGTAATTCATAGATCCTAAAGTCTAAGTCCTGTAAGTGTGCATAATGTTTGTTCTTTTCAATTTCGATTACTTTCTTGTTTACTGTTGTTTGATATTTAGCATTGTGATTGAATTTTACATATTTTCTAACAAAGTTTGGCATAACTTTGTATTTTAAGCAAAGGTTTAGGAATCTTATATCAGCAGCCATGTGTTTCTTTTTAATCTCTAGTTTCAAGTTCAATTTTATGTCTTGTTTAATTCCAAAGTTTAGATTGAAATTGTGTATATCTGTTCTTACCTCCATATTCTTTAGTTAGTATGTGTGGCAATATCGTGAATCTTTGCTTCTTTTTAGACTTGTTAGTCCAAATCATTAATTAATTTTGAAGATTGAGAAGCTAGTAACAGTGATGTGTCATAATTTAAAATAAAGAGAGTTGGAGGTTGTTACACTACATCACTAAAAGGTTCTTACTTTGAACGCGTTTCAAGAGAATGGTTTGCTCCCATTGTCAGCTTGTTTCCAACTGATTTTCTGGTTACTGTCTGGGGAATGTGTGTGGTTAGTGGTGTTCTCTTGTGTTGGGTTGATGAACCTCCAAAGGCTGCTGGGTGGCAGTAGTTCGAAATTCATTAGGCGATTCCTGTGTTGACAATATGTATTTTTTCCCAGATGTCCAATTCATTGCTGCTGTTGATCGGTTTTAAGAGTCATGATTGTTTTTGCGTTTTCAGACATTGAGCTTGTGATGGTTTCAGGCTGTTGCAGAAAGATGTGTAAAATAATAATTACTTTGCAGACATCACACTCTGGGGTTGGGAACTTTTTAAAATTCATTGCATTATTTGCATATTAATTTTCTGACAAAACAAATTAGAATATTAAGTGTTAAAGATGGAAAGTCTACATGTGGTTAGTGTGATCAAGAAGGATTTCTGAAAGTTATATTTATAAATTAAATGTAGCATTTTGCCACAAGTTCAGTAGCTTGCAATAGCAATCCTCCTTTGGGAGACATGTTGGCATATAAGAATCAGACTACAGAGGTTCAATGCACATTGAGTGATCAAAGCTGTGGTACCTAGTGCAGAAGCATTGGCCATGGTTTGAATCCCGATAGTGGGAGTGTATTTTCCAAGTGATTCAACTTTTTGTCTACCCAACATATGACTAGTGTAACAGCAATTTCTACAAGTTCTTAACAGAAACTATGTATAGCTGTATTTATTTGGACATAGCATTAATTTAATTCTTGCAAGGAAGAATACAGGTGAATGTTTGAAATGAAAAATGTTTGCAATTCATTTCTGATATTCTTTAATGCAGGTACTTTACACTATACACCAAATCTATGAAACTAGACTTTTTTTTCCCTTCTTTCTTCTTCCCTCCATGCAGAAACAATCTTTGTAATTATACAGGAAGATGTTTACAATGAAATTATCCACCATTTTGGTTCAAATTGGTTTAGGAGTGTATGATGGATATAAAAGCAGTTTGACTCTCCATTAAGTTCAAATTTTATTTTGGATTAGAATTACTTTGTAGCGGCACTGTGGCTGAGTGGTTAGACTGCTTACCTCCCATCAAGGCAACCCAAGTTCAATCCCAGGGACACACATGTGGGATTTGTAGTGCACAAAGCAACATTGGGCAGGTTTTCTTTGGTTTCCCACACCATTTATTCCATCAATTGCTCCATCATTACCTTTCCTTTCATCCATTTTGCCTTCATTTCATAACATCTTCCTCACTCTCATACCTGACTATGGGTGTTCCCCTGTTCTGGGTTCTTCATTCTCTGATTCAATATCTATCTACTCCTCAACAGGCCTCTGACCCTAGGCATGGTTGTAAGTCCTAGGAGGTGTAAGCCCTTACATAAGAGGAGCGTAAGTTGACTAAGTATTACTTTGTGTGTTAGTGTTTTGTTTAAAGGTTTTCCTTGACAAAGAACCAAAACACCAGCTACAATAAACTGTGTTCTCCACAGATTCCAAGGCACTTAACTTTTTCTAAATACAATCATCATAGGAAGGTTCCAAAAAACTCCGGGTGTAATGTCAATATAAGTGGTAGAAGCATTGCTTCTCTTTTAATTCTCAATAAAACATTTTATTAAATGGCAAATGAATGCAAGTAGATAAATGTATTCTTAATACTTCACATTGTGTGTTATATATACATCATCTTGACAGCAGGTATGAATGCGTGCACTGCCTGAGATGTTAGCTTCCAACTTTCCTATTACTTACTATGGCTTGGTAGGAAAGACAGAAATGGAAGTAGTTTCCTTCTGCAAATACTACAGCAAAGTAGTGAAGAGAATGCTGCCAACCTTGGAAATTTTTTGGGGAATAAACTTTTCTCTAAAGGATGGGATGAGAGCTTGAGAAGGGCTGCTTGTTATATTCATTGAGTGATCAGTGATAGGCTGATCAGCAAGCAATAAACCTGTGAGAAAGGGGAATTTAGAATTGATTTGACTAACACTCCTAGGTTTCACTCATCACATGTTCATGCAGTAAATGCGGTGAGTGAAGCCTAGGAGATTTAGTCAACTAAACTCTAAATTCCATTTCATGTTGGTTTCACATGTAAGTTCCATCAAAAGTTAATAGTGTGAAATAAATATATCGAGTTTTATTTATGGATGCTCTTTATCTACTATGGTTCATGCCCATTCTATATTCGGCGTGAAAGACCAGAAAGTTTGCTCAGAGGCCTCTTTATCAGGCTTGAGATTCTTTTACGTGCAATCTATGACATGGGACAATTGGCTTTATTTCCCTTCTGAAGGAAGCCATGCTAAGGATTTTTATGCCTGAAAAATTCCATCTCCCCCCGCAGGAATGAATCCACAACCTCAGGAACTAGAGGCTAGTATGGTGCCCCTAGACCAGGGAGAATGACAATTTAGTGTGAGAAAGTGTTTTATAGTGATGAAGTGGTGAACAGTTACCAAATAAATAAATAGTTCATTGGTTTACTAGTGTGATACTTCATAGACATTGCTATGGCAGAGTCATTGTGTAATATTCATTGAGTCGAAAAATATGAGCACCATTTAATGCAATGACATATAGTGATAAACTTCAGCTAATAGAGTAGGGACTACAGCCTTTTCTTAACCTGTAAACAAGGATAAAGACATGCATTAGGCCTTTGATATGAATTTGTATGTCAGAATTCCTTGGTTGTGCGTGTTTGAAAAACATAAAAAAATGTTACCCATGCCTACTATTTTCCAAAGAAATATGTGTCTATATTAGTACTGGATATGATGATCTAAATAAAATTTATAAGGCGAACAAACAAATAGGAGTACTACAAATCACATTGCTTGTCTTAAGGAAATTAAGGCAATGTATAGGTGAAATTTGGTAATAAATGTGACATTTTTTATTTTTTGCATTTTTACTGTACTTATAACTTATACTTTCATGCTACACTGTTGGTTTTTTAATACTTCTTCTTCTTTATCTGTTGAACCTCCTCTTTTGTAGGACTTACACCCCCCAGGACTTACAGGCGGGTGTCTGGGGTCAGAGCCCATCGAGGAGCAGACACTAGTGGATCAGACAGAATATCCAGGATGGGTGATCAGCCCGATGCCTGGTATGGGAGAAAGGAAGTAGATGAAACGAAATGATGGTGAAATGGATGAAAGGAAAGGTGATGATGGAGCAGTTGGTGGAATGAATGGCGGGGGAAACTGGAGAACCTGGAGAAAACCTGCCCAGACGCCATTTTGTCCACCACAAATCCTACATGCGGGTCCCTGGAATGGAACCGAGGCCACCTTGATGAGAGGCAAGCGGTCTAACCACCCGGCCATGGCACCGCCGGTTTTTTAATACAACAATTTTAAAGCCACAAATAGCTATTTAATTGGTTCTTAACCATTTAGGTAAAGCACCACATTGAACTTTAAACTCTGTTTTCTCAGTTCCCTCTTTGCAGCATCTTTGACTATTCAAAATGCTCCTTGGACCATAGTTTATAAGTTTTTAGCTTGACGTTTATAGAATACCTTCCAGAATTATGGATTTAAAAATTCTTGTGCACCAGTTAAAAAATATTAAATAGTTCAGTTGAAATTAATTACTTTCCATAACTCAATTGAAAAGGTTGAAAAATTCAATAATATGTATATCAAAAAAAAAAGTTTTTCTCTCAAATTAATTAAAATTAAAAACATCCTGTGCAAAAGTTCTTTTTGTGTGTTTGCATACTAAGCTCAAATTCAAAATTTGGGGGCAATATGATAAAGCATAGAATCCAAGGAACATTTTTTTTACCATATCAAACAGTGATTATGAATAAAGAAATTGATATTTTAACAATGGTTTGACATGGTTAAAATTTTGTGTGCACTATATGTTTTATGTTCTGGATGTGGTAAAAACATCTGATGTGATACATTCACATGACTTTCTCTACCCTCTGTCTTTATTAGTGGGTATACAAACTATTCTTACTAAAGCTTATTTTTATAACTACTTTTTAATCCAAATAAACCTTTGCAAAAATAGCTACAGTGCACATTTTGTTATAGAAACAAGGAGAATATGGATAATCAAATGTTTAAGAACTGCTGGCCTTAAAATTCCATATTATTTCCGTGCAATCGCTAGAAACAACTGAATGTTGAAAAGACTTTAAGAGAATGACCATGAAATGAACAATTTGAACCGTTAATAATGGCTTATACCACAGATAAACTTATCTTAAATAAACTGTGTGCTTCAAAGAGATCTACATTTTGTGTATGGTACGTTTTCGTCTATCGCTTAACGTTTACCAGTTATAAAAGATTATAGAAAATTCCTCCCGAATCAGGACGCTTCATAGGCTATTCCCAGAAAATTCAAGATATACATTTTATTTGTCATGAAATATCTTTAATATGTGATATTTTAACAAAAATTGTTAAGAGTCATTTTTTAAAACATCGTAATTCTCAAAAATGTTCCATGTAAAGGGTAGTTGGGGTGGGGGGATTTTCTTGAAAATCTTCATATCCCATCTTTGGAAGGTTTAACCTAAATACCAAGTGTGGTATTTATCCAAATTTTTGTTTTTGAGTTATGCTGTTCACAGACACACATACACAGGCCTTTTTTTTAAAAAAAATTCTGTTTTTGGATTCAAGGGGGGTCTCAAAACATGTATTTCCGGTGAAATCTTGGTATCAAATTTTTGGGTGGAATGCAATACTTTCTCTATGTACCTACATACCTTCTGTTCATAGTAGAGAAAGCAAAAATCAAAGCAATCAGAAGAAAACTATATTTTGTTATTTTCACAGATGCATTGCCTTAAAATGTTTGACAAGAATAATACAAGAATTGAATTCATTCTCAACAGTCAATATAAAATTGTGATTGAAAAGCATGATGAATTAGTACGGCAAAATAGAAAATTTGTCCGACATTTAATCACTACAGTCTGCATTTTAGGGTTGTAGGGTCTTGCTTTTAGGGGTCATGATGGAAGCAATTCACCCCTCAATAGAGACAATGATTTGGAATTGCATAATCATTTAAGGTCATCAAGTTCATTTTGAAGTTCTTCTCCTGATAGACAAGTTAATACAACTGTTTCCGAAATAATGATCACTGAAATAAAAAAGGAAATTTTCTATGCTAATTTTGTGGCTTTAATCCTTCTGAGACTTCAGATATCACTGTGAAGTATCAAATGTCTTCATTTATTAAGTACCTATGTCACAAGTGACGGTGAGGTTGAAGAATGATTTTTACGCTTCACAGATGTGAACAGTATCAATTCTACTACTTCCCTCTTTAATCATGCTGTTGGATTGTTAACTTGTTAAGTGAGTATGAATGTGGTTCCTTTAACTTGTAGCACAGATCTATGATGATGATGCTGCTGGTGTGATGGCTGGGCAACATGGTGGTTTGCAGGCAAAAATTTGGGAGCATTATAGAAATATCATATTTGTCTATTGTTATACACATAAATTAAATCTAGGGCCTTCTCAGTCTGCCAATTTCATTAACGAAGTAAGGGTGTTCTTTGCCACTCTTCCCAGCTATGGGATCTTGTTTTTCAAAGTCTACTAAAAGAACAGAGGCTTTGGACAGGCATCTTAAGAAAATATTCCCATCTGTGACATGAACTTGATGCCTTCGTCAAGTGATGAATTTCCATCCATTGACATATCAAAGATGTCTAGTTGAATATGTCTGCAAATATAAAGATACAATTGAAAGCCTTGTTGTTTCTATTATTGAAAATCCAAATGAATGGCAGATGGAAACAATTCCTTCTTTTCGTGGCCCTCTTTCACTTTTAAATGATTTCAGTTTCATATTGGAAACTTTTTTTTTATTGTTATTTTTCCTCTTTCTGATGCTCTCATGAAAATCCTCCAAACCAAAAGATTTGATGTAGCATTTTGCAGGGGAACTTGAAGACCACTTCCAGCATTTGAGAGATAATTTCGATCAGCTCTAGACAAAAATGGAAGATACGTCTTATTCTAATTGCCCATCACATGCCAAAATAATTTGTATTGACTCAATGAAAAGGAAGAAAACATGTTTTCCTAAACTATATATAGTTTTCCTATCATTGATACAGTGCACCATAACATTTCTGAATGATTTTCAGAGGACCTAAAACTTTGCTGTTTTCACTCTTCTTGATTCAAAATATTTTTATGATCATAAAATATCATTCCAAGAAAGAGTGTTTTCATGTCTAAAAGAGAATTACGGAGCTTTCCTTGATTTTATGGTTTTGAAAATTGAACTTATAATAACACATTTGGTTCCAGATACGTCGAAAAATAGTATGTATGACTTAACACCAGTGCATGCAAAAACTAGAGCTGACATCTATTTTGCCATAAGCATCAAAACTTTGTAAGTTAATATTAACCACACCAGCAACCAGTGCAGCAAATGAGCAGTCATTTTCTGCCTTAAAAAGAATAAAAAACTATTTGAGAAACTCCTAGAGCCAGACTAGATTATCATTCCTTGCACTGATGAATATTGAGAAGTGCATGCTAGCCAAACTACAATCCACACCAAGCTTCCAGAATGATGTTATTGAACTATTTGCAAAGAAAAATCAACAAATTGAGCTGCATTATTATTAAAAATAAGGTAAGATTAGTAAACGCTTACTTCCTGAAACATCAGTGATGTTTTATTATTCGTGTAAAAACTTTTCATCTTTATTTTACTTTGGAAACATTTATTACTTGCTTCCCTCAAATCAAAAATCATATTACACCTGAACTCATTCATTGGCATGGTTCAACTTCCTATAGAGTATATATATTTATAAAATATTCGAAAAATGTTCCATGTAAAGGGTAATCTGGGATGGGGGGGATTTTCTTGAAAACCTTCGTGTCGCATCTCTGGAAGATACTGAACCTAAATACCAAGTTTGGTGTTTATCCGACTGTTCGTTTCTGAGTTATGCTGTTCACAGACACACACGCGCGCGCGCGCGCGGACATGTTTCCAAAAAATGCTTTTTTTTTATTCAGGGGGTCTCAAAACATGTATTTCCGGTGAAATCTCGGTATCGAATTTTTGCGTGGAATACAATACTTCCCCTACTTATTATACGTAGTAGAGAAAGTAAAAATGAAACGAATTCCCATTTGAGAAAATAAGTATTGAAAAATTTAAGGGAATAGCAAGCAATATCTCGAAAATGGTTCACTCAACAACAACAAAAATGTATATGACATAAATTGTGTATTTTAACGCGATCTACATTTTTTGTGTAGTAAAATTGTGTGTATCTCTTATGGTTTACCAGTTATGCAAAAGTCGTTCACAACGAATACTTTTGGAGACATTCCCAGAAAATTCAAGATATACATTTTATTTGTCATGAAAATATCTTAAACATATGATATTTTAATCAAAATTGTTAGAGCCATTTTTGAGAAAATTAAGCTTTTCGAAAAATGTTCCATGTAAACGATAATGTGGGGTGGGGGGAATTTCTTGAAAACCTTCGTGTCGCATCTCTGGAAGATACTGAACCTAAATACCAAGTTTGGTGTTTATCCGACTGTTCGTTTCTGAGTTATGCTGTTCACAGACACACACACATGGACATGTTTCCAAAAATGCTTTTTTTTTGGGATTCGGGGGGTCTCAAAACATACATTTCCGGTGAAATCTCGGTATCGAATTTTTGCGTGGAATACAATACTTCCCCTACTTACTATACGTAATAGAGAAATAAAAACAGGTATGTTGCATCGGGCAGTTTTGGATTTAGACTGGCCTAAATATATATATATATAAACTGCACTAATAATCAGTTAAAAATTCAAAACAAACCGATCGCTATAAAAGAGCTTTACTGAATATTGGCTGTAACCATAAATCTAAATTTAATGGACCTTATAATTGACGGAAATTCTCTAGGTAGATTATACGCTCGAAAGGTCAGATTTCGTATTGCTAAAGTGACGCATAATAATTAGCATGTTTCGCTTTCCCTGTACGGTCGTTACACATGGACAGTCATGATCCATATTAAATAACCATCAGAAGGCTACTGATGTGGCACAGTCATATCAAATATCATGAACATTAGAAAAGGAGGGTATGTTTGTCTTTATTCTGCTGATCTAGTTGAGATGACCAAAACCTATTACTGAACAGTACGCCAAATGTTTGGTGACAATGAATCATTTGTTTTGACTCAACCCTTTTACTGTAATTTAGCAATTAACAGAGGCTGGATTTATGAGATGTTGGTTATCCTGATACTTGACAGACAGAAAACAGAGGATGATCATGCACGCGTGACTCATCTCTGACAGCGATGGTAAATAGAAGATAACGAAAGGAGGATACGCAAAAACGAATAGTTTAGAATTATATTCGAAAATGGAAGGTGATATTATAAACGAAAGAGATCATATAATAAACGAGGTAAACGATGACGAAGAAGAGGTTTCAGGGTGCAGCGCCAAGGCATGTTGGGATCCATCCAGTGTTATACACCGTTTGTGGGCCCTTTTATTTATGTGTCTCTTAGGATTTGGTAAGTGAGGTCTGTTTCCTCTCGTGCTGCATAATATTTAATATTAATAAGTTGAGTAACTGGTAGGACACCACATTCGAATAAGTAACCTAACCTAAAAAATGTAGAACCACGTCGTATTCCAAGTTTCGGCCTTTCTAATATGTTTCTGATTGATTTTGCAAGTATGTTTTATTGACTTATGCTGCCATATATAACAGCTGCAGGTAACATGTCAATAATACCGCAGAAAAAATTCTAAATTGGGGGACAAGCGAAAGTGCTCACTACCCAATACGGAATAATGACCAAATATTATTAATTAGTATCATTTATAAACTTAATTATTGTTTTAGTTACACTATTATTTTTGCAACAAAATATTACATACATTCAGTTTCAAACAATATATACAGAGACCATTAGTTAATACTACTAAGGCTTAACAGTGTTAAGTATTAGTATGTAAATACTTAGAAATATTCTATAAATGAACTAAGAACATATTTTTTCCTCAATAAATTCACATTAGAAAAGCTTACTTCTTTCTTTTTTACCTTAATGCTAAACAAGTAACTAACTGAACATGCTTTTATTTTATAAAACTCTGCCTGTTCTCTAAATACTATTTATGTATTCCTGAATTGTAACAACTTCCTCTTAAGGATATCGTTTTAGTTCTATCTTAAAGTTATTAATGCATTCTATGTGTTTATGAAAGGTGGGAATTTGTTAAACAGCTATGGGCTTTGTTATGTTATAACACTCTGCTGTATGTCTTTGTATGTGTAAATTTCTATTCCTTCTAGTATAGTGTGCATGAATCTGACTGTTAATTTTGTTTTCATTTTTGTAAAGTATTAAGTGTACTATAAACTCATATAGGTATAGTGAATATAATGTTAATATTTTTAACTTATTAAATGGTTTTCAATGAAATTCTTGGACTTTTAACCACGGGTATTTTTCTAAGTGCTCTTTTATGCAATAAAATTATTCTTTTAGTTTATTTTGTAACACTTTCTCTCCAGTTAATTCATAAGTATGGGTATATTAAATCATAAAAAATATTCATTAGTGCACCCTGATGCACAAGCTTTGTTATTTGTTTCGACATAAACACACTTGAGCACATTTTGTTGCATACTCTATGTGATTAGCCATCTTAAATTCTTAATCTACAATTATGGCCTAAAAAGTTTGTGTAATTAATTTCTTCCTCATTGTGCATCACGGCTGTTCTTTGTATGTAATTTTTTTTAATACTGTCTGGACGATTATAGCACTGTTTGTTTGTTTGTTTTTTTTTTGTTTTTTTTTGGCATTTATGTGTAATTCATTTGACTTTTCTATTATTTGTTTTGTGTTTTGCTTCATTTTGTTATCCAAACCTAGTATGATTGAATTTTATTTCAACTTCTGTTACTCATACAAAAACAAATTTTGATCACAATGGTACATGCTATTAGTTACCCTTTCTATTTATCTAACAAATTATATATACTTGAGTTGACTCTGGCATGAATACCTCTCTGGCTATTCCATATGTGGGTAGTGAGCACTTTCGCTATCAACATGTAACACACATTTGTACCATGTTAGCGTTGCTGTCATTGGCATTCTGCTGCCAACATTGTAAATCTAGGGCCCTAAGCTGCAAGGTGTAGCCGAGGGATTGAGGACCCTCAGCCTCAAAGCGTAGCTGAGTGATGTTTTTTAGGAGAGGAGTGGAGCAGTTGCGGCCAAAGGCAGAGCGACGACAGGGCATAGCCGTAGGATTTGGGCATCTAAACTCGAATGATCCACTTTAGCTACATTCCGTTAGCCATATTTTTTTTCATCACGTTTGCAATATCTTCTGACAAGATTTCCACAAAAGCTAAGTGGTCGCCAAGAAAGGCCCAATATTTTTGATAAAGCAACAACTCCTACACAATTTAAGAACCCAGGATACTACACAATCAACTCTGCATATTAAAAAACTCTGATTCTGTAAGTTTCTTAAAATTTCATACCTCCTACCCGCATACAGAATAATGTCCTAATATTTTGTATATACATTATTTAATTTGTTAATTGGAAATTCAAATGTTGAGATATATCATGTATCTGTTGTAACAGTTTTGTTTGTGAATAGGAATATATTATAACTTTATGTTTTTGTACAAGGTATGATAATTAACAATCCCTGTATATATTTTAAATTAATGCTGTAAATAAGTATTTTATGTTTTTGTGTGTCAATCATTATATATAATAATCTATGTGTGTGTTTTATTCTGATGTAGTCCTGATTTAATGATGATACAGGTTGCTTGTATCTCATAATTCTAATAACTAAATGAAATAAACCAAAGAAATGGAGGTCCTTTAACCTAAAGCAGTGAATGGATTATATAGATGTGAGCTATATTGTATTAATTCTTTTCTATTCAGTTATGCTAAAATTAGTGATTCAATTCCAAAAGTATTTTGTGAAGTCTTTTTGTAATTTTAGGATCATATTTCTGCTATGACAATCCTGGAGCTCTTCAAGATAATTTTATCAGTGATATGGATCTCACAACTTCTGAGTTCGTGAAACTTTACTCATTGTATTCCTGGCCAAATGTTGTGCTGTGTTTTGTTGGAGGGTTTTTGATTGACAGGTAAGCGTATGTGCTTTTGAACATTAAAGGACATGTTTGCTATTGCCATGCTCATTAGGTTAAGCATGGCAACATGCTTATAAGAGTATGGTTATATGGAACAAGGTTTAGATATTGTAGTGCCTCTCACATAGAGATCACTGTATATAATTCTTCTCCAATTAAATTATTTTCTTAGACAATCACTGCTTACATTTTCAATTAGCAGTTACTTCTCAACTCCACATTCAGTGGGACTACACCATTACAACCTTGGTTTTTTTTGTTTTTCTTTTTATACTTCTTAATAAACTTAACTGATTTCATGCACTATGAATGGAAGAAATGTGGCATGAGGACATGCAACTTACTGGTTTAGGTGTGAAAAGAAAAGCAATGTTTTAGGTATACTAATGTAATGATTTTAGTTATAATACCTATAGGTTCTTAGAAGCATACCACTGCAAAAGAATTGCAGCAGTTCTACAGGAATTAATATACTAGAATTGGCTGCCTTGTATAATTGCAGAGTATGGACACTATATTCCATGCTTGTTCAATAACGATACCTGTAAGATTAGTTCCTTAGGTTAGATGCAAGGCTAGTACCTCATTTGGTTTTGCTAACTTCATTTCAAAAACACGCACATAGCCAAATAATTAGAAGTTGATAGTCTTTGTATTGTGCATTTCCTCAGATTGTTCTTGTATGTTTAAAATATTTGAGTATTTTTTCAACTGTATGCTATATTAGTTAATTTATTTTATGCTTTTTATTTTTGTAATATAAAGAAGGATTTTAAAGAGTAATAGCAAACCAAGGAAAGAAAATGCATTTTTTTTTTAATTTGTGTGAAAACTGAGTTAAGCTGGATATGTACGAGGGTAATCCCAAAATTAAGGTCTCCAATTTTTTTTAAAATACAAAGTAACTTTTATTGACAACAAATGGTACATAGTTTTGAAGCTTTAACATTTGTCTATTTTACCACATAACCGCCATTTCAGTCGATGCATTTTTGTAGATGCTGTGGCAGTTTTTGTATGCCCATGTCATACCAGCTAGCCGCCATGCTCTTGAAAAAGTGATGGACCTCATTTCTCACTTCATCGTCGTCACCGAAGCGCCTTCCAGCCAAGTGTTCTTTCAACTTGGGAACCAAGTGGTAGTCACTGGGTGCTAAGTCCGGACTATAGGGTGGATGGGTGATGGTTTCCCATCCAAACTGTTGCAGAAGATTCATGGTTTGACGGGCGGTGTGTGGGCGAGCATTGTCATGGAGAAGGCTTATGCCCTTGCTCAACATTCCTCTTCTATGGTTCTGAATTGCCCGTCTGAGTTTTTTTAATGTCTGACAATACCTGTCGGCATTTATTGTTGTCCCAGGATCCATAAAGTCCAACAATATCCCCTTTCGATCCCAAAACACAGTTGCCATGACTTTACCAGCAGACTGTGTTCTCTTGAATTTTCGCGTCTTGGGTGAACCGGAATGTCGCCACTCACATGATTGTTGTTTGGTCTCAGGTATGAAGTGGAAAGCCCAGGTTTCATCACCCGTGACTATTGAATCCAAAAGGTTGTCCTTTTCATCTGCATAGCATTGAAGAAATTGGCGGGAAGTTTCAGCGTGTTGCCTTTTGTGATCTTCTGTCAGCATTCTTGATACCCATCTTGCGCACACCTTCCGAAATTTCAACTCTTCAATCAAAGTCCGATGAATAGTGCTTCGAGAAATCTCAGGAACAATGCAAAGCTCATCGAGAGTGATCCGCCAATCTTGAAGCACGATTTGTTCAACCTTTGTGATTGTTTCGTCAGAAATGGACCGTCTCCCGCTTCTTTCGTCATGAATTTCCGTTCGACAATTTTCAAATTCTCTACACCACTTGCGGACATTTTTGACATCCATACAAGACTCTCCATACACTTCCATCAACTTTCGATGAATTTCGAAAGGTTTAACCCCTTTTGCACTAAAAAAGCGAATAACTGCGCAAACTTTGCACCTGGCGATAGTGACTAACAGAAATTCCATTATAACTGGCTGCCAAGCCAAGACTGAGAGCGCTAAGGGATGTGCGGGGGTTTCGGAAGAGAGTGGAGGGAGGAAGGAAAAAAGCAGTATGGCCAACATCCACACAAACAGTTTCCCTGTGATCCCAGCGCTTTGGAGACCTTACTTTTGGGATTACCCTCGTAGCTCTCATTTACTAAGCAGTACAGTCTGTATGGTAAGTGACTTAATTTCGGTTGAGAATGGGGTTTGTTAAAGTTAGTAAATTGCAACTAATGTTCCAAATTTCTTCATAGTAAGTGTTCATCTTGCTTGTTTGGTTTTGTTCTAATTAGGTCCACAATGAACAATGCTTGGGGACATTGTTCATATCATAGTTGTACATAAATTATAAAGATCTTGTATGAGAAAACCATAGTTTTAATAATAATCACAATCATTGATTATCTTACATGATCAATTTACAACATTACATCTGTTACTCTGACATTATGTCTGCTCAGATTAGATGCAAAAGAAAGAACAAATTCTTCACAAATATGTCACCAGAGAGGGTGGGGGAAAGCATAAGTCCTGGAATTTCTCAAAAAACATAATCAGAATTAATGGTATACCACATGGAAAGGGATAGAGGTGGTTTTATGTACAGAGACAGATGGAAAGTTAAACTGTTTTGAACATTCACATAATTTTCTCTGCTCAATACAACTTCATATAATCCTTATATACAGAGTGAGCCAAAAGACTCCGAACCGTCTGCGCAGTGTTTTTCCTATCTGCATCCTTGGCGCTCGTTGCCATCTGCCGCTATCATGGAAGGGCGCGGATGAAACCATACAACATTTTTAAAACTGCTTTTAAAGGCTTTACTTACCAACTTTACGAAAGGAGATGCTGAAACTGGCCACCACCATTGTCCATACGTTTTTAGCACCTCCATCACTCGCCGTACTTCACGTTGAGAAATTTCCTGGCGGATATTTTGTTTTAATTCTTCCAGGGTGTGTGGGCTTGTCTTGTACACTTTATGTCTTAAGTTACCCCGGAGTGGTATTTTATGAACAGTATTACTGGCTGCGCAGTTTTTTTCCACTGGGCATGTGGAAATATGATAAAAACATTATAATAACGCACTGCTGCTATAAACAAAGTTTATATTATACACACAGCGTGTATTTATTTATGATTTGTATGTGTTAACTCGGCCAGCTCGCCAAGTGAAAGTACAATTTGCAGAAAGATTTCCAGGTGTAAAAGTTCCAGGCCATACAACAATCCATGAACTTTACAGTAAATTTCAGGCCACAAGAAGTGTTCAGGCTAAGAAATCTAAAAGACGGCATTCAGTTCTTACTGAAGAAACATTAGACGACATCGGTCATCGTTTGGAACATTCCCCCCAAAAATTCCATGATGGGTACTTTCTTAAAGAGGTGCCAAAAATGTATGAACAACGACGGTGGTCAGTTTCAGCATTTCCTTTCATAAAGTTGGTAAGTAAAGCCTTTAAAAATAGTTTTAAAAATGTTGTATGGTTTCATCCGCGCCTTTCTATGATAGCAGCAGACGGCAACGAGGCCAAGGATGCAGACAGGAAAGACACTGTGCAGGCAGTTCAGAGTCTTTTGGCTCACCCTGTACCATATAGTATGTATAAAAAGTGATTTTTCTG
Organism: Deroplatys truncata; assembly: GCA_030765065.1. Lineage (NCBI taxonomy): Eukaryota > Metazoa > Arthropoda > Insecta > Mantodea > Mantidae > Deroplatys > Deroplatys truncata. The sequence continues at coordinate 157,028,804 of CM060984.1, forward strand.
TTCATGTTATGTTACATGTGATAAAATCTTTGATCAGAGATAATTTCAAATTAAGCAATATGAACTTGATTACAACCACAGTATGCATATCATTTGTTAGTTTTAGTTATCATTAAACCATGTACTGAAGATGCTGCACGACAGTTCAGCCTCGGGAAACTTAAAGATCCAACAACAAACATTTTGAAAATGGCTAATGATACAGAGAAAGTTATTTAATATAAATTGTAAATTTCAATGAGCTTTACAGTGTTATTTTCTGGAAGATTACGTTTTTCTGCCTGGCAGTGTATGTATATATTTTCCATTACAGGGTATTTGGAATAAGACTGGGTACAGTAATATATGCAGCGTTGGTTGTTCTGGGTCAGTTAGTAGTGGGACTAGGAGGTGTGCTTGACAAATTTTGGCTGATGGGCGTCGGACGTTTTATTTTTGGGTAAGTATAATTCTTAAATAGAAAATTATTATTGATATTGAGAATATCACTGAGTAGAGTAATTTCTGAACGTCACTTTGATGGTTTGAATGTGATGAGCTGCTTATTACAATGGTTCTGTGTTTAATTTATGTCGTAACTCTTTGTGTGTAGGATTGGTGGAGAATCACTGGCTGTAGCACAGAACAATTATGCTGTACTGTGGTTCAAAGGCAAGGAGCTAAACATGGTGTTTGGCCTGCAGTTGAGTTTTGCTCGTGTTGGCTCCACTGTCAACTTTCTTGTCATGGAACCACTATACAAATGGGTTAATCAGTACTATCAAGGCTACATGTGCATTGGCGTTGTCTTGCTCATAGGTGAGGCTATTATTTATTTATTGATATTACTTTTGCAATTTTTGTAGGTATGTCTTTAACCATGGTTTAATACAAAATTAAAAAAAAAAAAGAATATGCATCACATACTACTCATTATAACTTCACACACTCTGTTGGAATGCATTATTCAATTTGCATTATGTTAATTGTGATAAATTTTTGCCTAGAAATATCTAAAAATATGCAATATGGTCTTGGCTGCATGCACAATACGGAAAACAAAACACAACTGTTAGATAATATCAAAAGTCAGTTTTGTTACTAACCAACCCATGTAGGAAAGAAGAAGAATCATATAAAGTGTTTATAGATGCCACATAACAGTTCAAGATGGAAAAATTTAAAGATGTAATAATGAATATTTTGAAAATATATAATGCTACATGAACGTTATTTGATATAAATTCCAAAACCCTTAGAGCCATTTTTGATTAAAAAAAAAAAAAAAAAAAAATCTCCATATAAAGTGTAGTTTGGAGTTGCTGGAGTTCCTTGAAAATTCTCTTGCCTCATCCTTGGAAGTTGCTGAACTTGAATCCATGGAATATCTCTCTCTCCCTTCCTCCTCCCTTTCTCTGTGGGTACAGGAATCTCGCAGACTGTATTATCTGTAATAGCGTCTCATGAATTTGTGGGTGGAATGCCATACTTCCTCTATCATAAATAAATAGTGAGAAATTCACATGACTTTTTCTACTCAAAAACTATTCTCACAAAATGTTATTCCTCTATCAGTTTTTTGATAATCAAGATAAACTTTCTCACCTGGAAGTGCTGTGTTCAATCACAATAAGGGAATGAGAATGTTTCTTTAATTAGGATTATTCCCTACTCCCCATAGAGTAGAAAGGTAGAGGTGAGAGTGAATGAGTGTATGAAAGTAAATTTAAAAAAAAAAAAATCGTAATATCTGCAATAACCTAACCTAAAATTTCAAAGTGTAACAACACCATCAAATGTTTCAGTCAAAATACCCCCAATATGACTATAGCAGTTAAAGGGGACTACAGAAATGAACCACAAAAAAAAAAGATAAACTTTCATTACACATTTACACTTTTCATTATAGATAAAAAATTAATACTGTAGGCTAAAGCGATAGATCTATTAAGTGGATCGCTATTTGATGGCTTTGAAAATCCACGTTCTTTGCATGACCACAAGAAAAAAACAAATGACTTCCTACTTGAAAAAAGTATAAGTGTTTAAAATTCAAACCAATAACAAAGAATATCTCGGAAAATTTAACACCACAAGAAATGTTATTTCACATAAATTGTGTGAACAAGCTCTACATTTTTTGTGTAGTAAGATTTTGTCTGTCTCTTATGGTTTACAGTTTTTCAAAAGTTGATCAGAATGAAGAGGATTTCACAGGCTATTCCCAGAAAATTCAAGAAATACATTTTATTATCATGCAGACATCTTAAACATATGGTATTTTAATCAACATTTCAGACACATTTTTGAGTAAACCAAAATAACAACAGTTTTTCCATTTGAAGGGCAGTTTGGAATAGGAGGATTTTCTTGAAAATCTTTGTTGCCTCATCCCTGGAAGATACTGAACTTAAATACCAACTTTGGTATTTAACCAACTTTTTGTTGTTGAGTTAACTGCTCTCGCACACACATGTGCACCTTTTTTAAAAATGCATCCCGTACCCCTTACATTCAGGGTGCCTCAAGATATGTGAAATCTCGACATTGAATTTTTGGTTGGAATACAATACTTCTTGTTCGTTTGTATTATTGGCTAGCAAGAGCACTGAACTCTGAAGCAAACTCAGGGAGGACTTCCCGGTGTTCAATAAAATTGAGTTTTATTTATGGACGCTCTTTAACTACTGTGGTTCATAGCATCCCATTCTATATTGGGCATTAAAGACCGGAAATTTTGCTCAGAGGCCTGTTTATCAGACTTGAGGTTCTTTTATGTGCCGTAAATCTACGACACGGGACCACCGGCTTTACTTCCCTTCTGAAGGAAGCCATACTAAGGATTTTTACGCCGAAAAAATCCATCGCCCTCCACCGGGTTTGAACACGCAACCTCGGGATTCCAGTGTTCAAAAAGAACTGTTTAAGCTGAGAGTAACTGTATTTATCTGGTGTTCTAATATATGGGAGTGTCAAAATATATACCCTCAAGACTAAAACATATCCTGGCAAGAGAGATTTTCCTGATCCAAGACTTGCAGAACCTGATGTTCCTGCCTCATACAACTGCTTATGAGGAATTGCTAAAAGAACTCTTGGAAGAAAGGAAGAATGTAGACGACTTCTACACCATCAGCGTGAGACAGAAGCAAGTCCACTTACCTGATTGTTTGTATGTGAGGAAACATCTTAATTTCCATTTGAGGTTATTGTATATTTGTTGAGATATCTATTGATTTTCTATGTCATTGTTATAATTACTAACTTATGTTCATTGTGAAATTAATGATTGAATTAATCTAACTTATATTTATTTTATTACTAAAAATGACCTAAGAGAAAAATCTGGGCAAGGAAAATGCACATGGCGATGGAATCAACAAATTTGTGGATTCTATGAATAAAAGACAGACATTTAATACAGTTATGGAAATTGCTCATCAGTTTGCCAGGAGTCTTCTTCTTTTATCTTCAGGAGTTTAATACATAATCTCCACAGTGTACCACTAGACCAAGAATACTTAAAAGGGTATCATCATATCTTAGAAATAGCAAGCCTCAATAATTTTGAAACAACTTCAATAAAAAAGTTAATCAAACATGATTTGAAGAGCAAATAACTTAAGCAGTTGACCACATTAAAGGAAACATAATATAGATTGGAAATATAAAAATTTATATATCATCCATGGGCTTTTAATAAATTTGAGAACACTTTCAATGAATTTATCATTAGATTGGCTCCCCAAAACAAATACAGTTGAATAATTTACACAACAAACCTCTCAAAAATGCTATCCCATTCGAAATTAAATCAGGAATTAATCAAATTAACTGTGAAGGTTGTGAGAAGTTTTACATAGGAAAAACTATAAGAAATTTGAACACCAGATTGAAGATATACCAAAGAAATATAAAAACAAACAAACAAATAAGTTGGCAGCAGCTCACCATTTTTGTGTGGATAATAATGAAATTGGACAAGATATTAAATTGTTAAAACCTGTAACTTCAGCTTTAGAATTGGAAATTTGAGAAAAGATTTATATTTACAATTAAATTTGAGAAAAGATTTATATTTACAAAAAAGAAGTCATTTATTGAATTTTGAGATCCCACCGCCAAACAGACTAATGAAGTTTTGTAGAACTACCACTAGAGGGCATCAAGGTCACAATACATTAGATGAGGAATGGCAGCCAGTCATCAGTCACCAAACAACAGAAGATGGAGGCAAATGTTTCCGGAAAACATTTCCTGAACTTTGGGTCGAATTCATAGTCGTCGCTTACGTGAAAAGGAGATGCTTATGTAATAAGTATTTCCTTCTGATAAGGAAATGCTTATATCATTTGGTATACACAGACAGTACTTATATGCTCAGTGCTAAATGCTTACTTATTTCCGAAGCACATGTGGCAACATGGTTCAGCCATTTCACAGCCACTTGGATGTGCAAAGGAATGTGTTAACGAACATACAGGTCACCAAATAGCCAGCCGCCATTTTCACTTTCGTTGTTTTGTTTACAACAGCTGTTTAGCACATGGTAGAAGTTTACAAGTTTTAAATGGTACATTATTAATTAGTTAACTCTCTTTTAAAATCAAGTATTTTGTAAATTTAGTTAAGGGTTTGTAATAATAGTTATACAGTTACATTAGTTAAGTTGAAAGCATGCCAAAAGGAAACATTTCAGTGAGCAGGAAAGAAACCAACCAATTGAGTTGGTACTGAGATACAAAGACATCGTAGAATGCAGGCAATCAGATGCTGTGTGATGTACTGGCCTTAAGTGGTATTTATTCATGGATTGTTTTAAAAATGAAAACCTGACTTTCTAGCATAAAGTGTTAGTAGCTAGAGGTATTTGCATGTGTATATGCATGCGTGGAAACAAATCACAAATGCAATTACTACACCATCTAGCAGTAATCCGAAAAGCAAAAGTACCGGTAACTTACAATGTTTGGCTTTAACAGCGGTTTTACACACGAAATCAGTAAACCTCTGTTTAAGATTTTGAAAACCCAACGTATATTTGCAAATTGATGATTCATTGCAGTCATAATTATGCAAAATAGGCAATTTGATCAAGAAAAGCACTGCAGAGATGTACTTTATGTATTGCAGAAATATTTCTGCATTTTATTTTTAGGATTTTATTAAATGATTCTGAATAAGTGCAGTGAAATCTCGTTTACTAGGAACCTAAGGACTTTGGACAACATAAATGGGAAAACGTCTGAACAGAAAACATATGGATGGTGTTATAGCACTGAGATTCTATACATTATCTTTTCAAGTAAGCCTGTCTCATGTTGCGACTTCATAATCTCTGTTTGTTAAGGCTACGTTGTTTAGCAGAGGCATTAGATTATTACAACAGCGGCTTGTAAAGCGATACTGCTTCTTAAATTCAGTATCCCTATGCATTTCAAGTGAATTCTGTAAATCATGCAAATTCGTTTACTAATGTGCAGTACAATTTCGTTATGAAATTCCACATACTCCACGAAATCGCTATTATTGTTAACTTCCATTATAGGCAATAAATGCAAGATGGCGTCAGCTCTCCTTAATGCATATAAGCGGAGGTTGGAGCTTTCTTATGTGAATAAGCATTTCCGTATTCGTTTGAAAGAGTAGCATCTGTGTATTTAAAATCGCTACTTAAGGACTTCCTTGAAATAAGCGACAACTATGAATTCAACCCTTTATATATTTTAATAAGATAAACCTAGCTGAAACTAATACTTGTCTTTCTCAGACTACCCGTTCCTGTACCACTACCTACTCTATAATGACTAGGGCCAGGATTTTAATAACCCAAAAAGCAGTGAAATATGCAAGCAATTATGACCTAAAACTTATATAAGTATGACCTTAAAAGATAAAATAGACTATATAAGTTTATTTAAAAACATTCTTGTTGATTTTTTTTATATACCATGTAATATAAAATTCTCTTCACAAATTGTGAGTATAGTAATTACTTTCTGCAGTGTCTGAAACTAATTAGCACCTGAAAAAAACAGTACAGTGAAAACAATAACATCTATCCAAATAATAAAACCATGTTTTTACTACTGCACATCACTTCTTTAAAGTATTCCAAATAAGTTAACACATCCTGTCAATCTTCAGTTTCTGCAAAGTTGCACTGGATTACAAGGTGCATTTTTAGGTTTTCCATTTTCAAAGATCTATGGTTGTCGCTGAGGATAGTTGTACCTGGTAAAGCTCCTCTCCACAACACTGGAGCGTATTTGAAGGCGGCGAGGTCATTGCAGGCCAAACTTGGTTCTTTGTCTTCAAATGTTGTGGCATTCCCAGAAAGACTGTCACTTATTTTGCACATTGTAGAATATCCAGGATTCAGCTGGAGAATACTTTGCAATTTGTTGTTCACTCCGCGCAACAATGTTTCACATCAGTGAACCAACTAGTGTGTTACGCTGATTGTTTACTACAAAGCTTTATTAGTAAAGTTTGAAATATGACCTATTATGCCAAAAGTTTACCAAAATATGACGTTTTATGGCAAAAGTTGGCTGAAATGTTACCTATTATTAAAAAAGATGTAAATATGACTTTATATGCACAATAAAAATACATGTTTCTACATTACAATACATGGATTCATGCATAAATTGTTGTAAAATTCACCTTAAAGTTCAGGAAAAAAATACGACTTGTCATTAAAATCCTGGCCTAATAATGACCTATTCTATGTTTTATATTGCTATCCTATCCTACCTACTCACCATTCAAAGCTACAATTTGGCTTGCTCACAGTGTGCTGTTTTCAGTTTATATTTGATTTATCCTTTTAGTTAAATCAGTTGTAACAGTGATAACTGCAAAATTTAATGATGAAAATTCAGATTCCTTTTTAATTTATTAACCCTTATACCTTATAATTTCATGCTACATTGTTGTTTTCTCAATATCAGCCATTTCTAAAGTTTTATACACCATTTATTTAAAGCACAGTGCTAAACTTTATCCATTTTTCTCAGCTCTTTTTCTTTTCTTTCTTTTTCCAGTTTAAAATTCTGTGTGGCATTTTTAATTAAAATGCTTCAAATCTTCAGGAGGGTTTTAGATAATAAGCCTTTAAAATTAGTTGTGAAATTATTAAAAAATATATTAAGTAATTTATAAATTATCAGTACATCACTGTTTCTAATACTTCTGCTGAAATGTTGTTGTTCATCAATGGCACTGGGGATTAATTGATCTGCATCATTTTCCCTTTGGCTTCCCAATATAAAGTCTGTAAGTTATCACTTTTAAGGCCTTTGCATTTGGCAAGATGTTCGTTGTTCAGGATGACATCTTCTTCATAGAGAGTGCACTTGGGTGTAGATAGGCATCTTATCTTGTAGAGGTGTTCTGCGAGGCAATTGTGGCCAGCTGCCATCCTAAATAAAGGCCACTGCAGTCTTGGCATTTTGAGCATGCCTTTGTTTTAGTCCATTTAGCGTTACCCTGCTGAAATGTAATGATAATAAATTTGTAAGAAAATTTTCATGATTAATAAAGACATAAATACATATATATATTAAGTAGATTAAGTAGTTCATTTGGAATTGGTTATGCAGATGATACCACAATAGTTATAACTGGCACTACAGAAACAGAGGTGCAGAACAAAGCAAATGTCATCCTAGAAACAGTAAATACCCATCTAGCAGAGCTAGGAATGGCACTAAATATAGGTAAAACAGAATGGATGCTGATTAGCCTGAACAACAAACTACAAACAAACATCACACTAGACATACAAAATAAACAAATTCAACAAGTATCGAAAACAAACTTTTTAGGACTGGTCATAGATAGAAACTTAAAATGGGACAAACACATTGCAAAAATTTCAAAGAAAATAAACAGCAGTTGTTACATTCTAAAACAAGTAACACAAATAATGGATGACGAAAATATAATGCAAGTGTATTATGCATTTGTCCATTCACATCTGAACTATGGAATCATCTTATGGGGAACAGGAGGGAAAACACTTCTTATGAAAATGTTTCGCTTACAAAAAAGAGCAGTAAGAATCATAAAAAAAATACCAAGAATAAATAGTTGTAGAAGTGCCTTCAAGAATCTAAATTTATTAACTCTACCCTCTCTGTATATATATGCATGTCTTAAATATGTAATTAGAGCACATAAGGAAGAAAAAAATGCAAATGTACATAACCATAATACCAGAACAAAGCAAAACTATTACAAAATTAGGCTAAGAGGCTCCCTTGTAAATAAATGTATAGAAAGCAATGCGAAGGACCTGTACAACCACTTGCCTCTCACAATTAAGAAAATACAGGAAGAAGTAACAAAGTTGAGAGAAATTAAATGTTATCTCATTAAAAATGCCTTCTGTTCTATAGAAGAATACAAAATAGCAGCAAAAATAGATAGACTTATAATAAAATAGTATATATTAGCATTGTATACAGGTAGTAAATCTACAAATTGATGTAATGTAAAGTGTATATATGTAGATATGATTGTATTTCAGTGGATGTTTACTTTTGACGAACCTTGTAAAAATTTTATTACAACTGGTGAATAAAATCTGAATCTCAATCTGAATACATGTTTTCCATAACTCAAAGTGGTATTATTAAATTTAATAACATGTATTCAAAGGAGCTTGTTTTTTTTTTTAAGAGTACACTTATTACAAATGATCAATACCTGCACAGTAATATCTTTATGTTGATTTTTAAATTCAAAATAAAAAAAAAATTCTAGCGCATATGTTACAAGGAGCATTTTGTATTAGATATCAAACATATAATTCTGGAAAATATGAATACTAGCTCAAAAATGGTGTGACATAATTCATTAAAATGTTGTATGTTTAGTGTTATACTTTGCATGTGTGTTAAGTATATGAAGTTACTCAAAAGAAAATTCTGGATTTTGAGTTTTTCACAGATGTAATCATTTGAAAACTTAATATGTTTTGATATACAAGTATATAAAGATGCCCATATCTGTGTTTTACAGCCTCTTCAACATGCATAATGTCTCTAGGATGTGGATTAATCCTTGCTTATATGGACAAACGAGCCGAGAGGATTTTAAAGAGAAAAACAAATCAAGATGGAGAAGTAGTACGACTCACAGATGTGAAGGACTTCCCTGCCATTTTCTGGTTGATATCAGTAGTATGCGTTGCATACTATGTAGCGGTGTTCCCATTCATAGCTTTGGGAAAGTAAGTTTGTTTAGTAGCATTGTTGGTGTCAGTAAAAGCAACATACATCCTAAAGTGTATACCTTACTTTCAGATTCCTCTATTTTTGTTATAGAGCATATAGTTTGGTAAATACATACAATGAGTGATTCTGCTATTCATACACAGATTGTAAAATGAAGGCTGAAGTAGTAATAACAGAAATAGTTTAACATACTACACATTGGGTTTCTGGTACCTGTTTTCTACCTGTGGACTGGTCATTTTTAGCATCTTGGGGAAATTTTTAAAAAAATTTCTGATGTGATACATTCACATGACTTTCTCTACCTCTATTTTTGTTACTGAGTGTACAAATTATTCTTACTAAAGCTTATTTTTTTCTATTAGTACATTTTAATCCAAATAAACCTTTGCAGTAATAGCTACATTACACATTTCATTATAGATACAAAGAGAACAGTGATAGCCAAATATTTAAGAACTGAATGCTATACGCTGGCCTTAAAATTCCATACTGTCTCCTTGCAGTCATGAGAAACAACTGAATGTTAACAGGACTTGAAGAGAATAACCAAGTAATGAACATTTTGAACCAGTAATAACAGATATCTCAGAAATGGCTTATGCACCCCCCCCCAAAAAAAAAAAATTATTTGAAATAGATTGTGTTTTAAAGAGATCTATAATTTTTGTGTATTGTTTAACATTTACCAGTTATACAAGATTATACAAAATTCCTTTTGAATGAAGAGGACTTTGTAGGCTATTCCAGGAAAATTCAAGATATACATTTTATTTGTCATGTAAATATCTTAAATATGAGGTATTTTAATTAAAATCCTTAGACAGTTTTTAAAAAATAAAACATTTCGAAAAATGTTCCATGTAAAGGTGGTTGTGGGTGGGGGATTCCTTGAAAATCTTTGTATTGCATCCTTGGAAGATACTGAATTTAAATTCCAAGTTTGGTATTTATCCGACATCCGTTTTTGAGTTATGCTGTTTACAGGCACACAGACAGTACATCACCTGTCTCACACATAGAGACCTTTTTCTAAAAATGCTTTTTTTTTGGATTCAGGGAGCCCCAAATCGTATATTTCTAGGAAATCTCAGTATCAAATTTTTAGGTGGTATGTACTACCTTCTCTACCTATTATGTATATAAAATGTAAGTAAAAAGATATGCAATGATTTACATGTTAACAAGTCAGTGAGCTACAGTAATTAGGTCTTGTGCTGTAAACCTCACTTGGAGGATATTTGAATGTTTCTTACACCCCCCTCCCCAATGTTTAAAATAATAAAATGGGAATAGCCTGTGTTGTGCACTGATATATCTCTCCTTGGTAGATCTCTCAATAAAACACTATTTATCAATCTAAATTTACTCTCCCGTATACATTACATCTGTTCGTTACACTGCACAACACCCCAAGTGGTCACGAAAAACACAAGTCTCGCCAGCCTACTTCCCCCTTCTCTACGTCTGGGTTGAGCCCTGCTGCTGCTATTGTGTACACGACACAACTGTTCCCAACAGCCCGTGTAGTTCTGTGTTTACTATAAAAAGAACCTAGATCTCTTTTAAACATGCAATTTATTTCAAATTCTATTTTTTTTGGGGGGGGGATGGTATCAGCCATTTTCAAAACATTTGTTGTTGGTTTGATTTTTTAAATACTTTGTCATATTTTGAAGTGTTCACCATTCTTGCAATGTCATGGAAGGAGTATAGAATTTCAATGAGAGCATATAAATATTTTAGTGCTATAACCTCCTGTATTTCCTTTGAATCTGCCACAAAAGATGCAACGAAACCATTTTGGTAAACCTTTAACTGAATTAACATGTGGCAGACAGACAAAAAAAAAAGCATCGGATATGTTACATTCATATGACTTCGTCTACCCACTCCTCAATAAACTATTGTTACAAAAGCTTATTCTGTTCTGGCTAATTAGTTAAACATTTGAAGAAATGCTTCTGCTACATATTTTGTTATAGATGCAAGAGAACAGACTGAGGAGATAGTCAAATCTTTAAAAAGTGAGTCACAATGTGAGGGCTTTGAAATTCCTTTGCGTTACCATGAGAAAAAACTAAATAGTGACTTTTTACTTGAAAAAAAATATAAATTATTTAAAATTCAAATCAATAATAAGGAAAATCTCAGAAATGGTTAATGTCACAAAAAAAATTTGACATAAATTGTGTGTTTTAGAGATATGCATTTTTTTGCAGTTAGTTTTCGTCTATCCCTTACAGTTTACCAGTCATACAAAAGTTCTGAATGAAGACTTTAAGGGCTATTCGTAGAAAACTCAAGAGATACGTGTTATTTGTCATACAAACATCCTAAACATAAAGTGTTTTAATCAAAATCTAGAAATAGCTTGTGAAGTCTTCTTCGTTCAAAACTTTCGTATGACTGGTAAACCATAAGGGATAGAAAAAAACTAACTGCACAAAAAAAAAGTATATGTCGTTAAAGCACACAATTTATATCAAATTTTGAGAAAAAAGAAAATATAATTAAACATTTTCTATCTAAAGGGTGGTTAAGTATAAGGGAATTCTTGAAAATCTTCAAATTGCATCCCTGAAAGATGTTGGACTTAAATACCAAGTTTGGTATTTTTTCTACTTATTGTTTTTTAGTTCTACTGTTTACACATATGCACATGCACACATGCGCCTTTTTTTAAAAAAAAATTTGTTTTAACTGAAGGGAGCCTCAAAATATGTATTTATGGCGGAATCTCAATATCAATTTTTGGTTAGAGCGCTATACTTACTATAGTTAAGCTGTAGAGAAAATAAGCTTTCATAAGAATAATTTGTAGAATAGATATAAAAACAAAACGTAGTGGCTAGAGAAAGTCCTGTAAAAATTAACATAGCACATTTACTTGCCTATAGGATCCCCCCCTTTTTTCCCTCCTATTTCTGCTTTAAAAATTGGTGTGAACTCTGTAAAATCAATTGGTTTGGAGAGGAATAATTAAAAATAACTGATCTTATTTTAATGCTATTTATCTGGGATTTATTTGAAATAAACAAAGTTACATATCTAATGAACAATTCATTGTTCTAATAGTAAGTCTGTTAACATCCTGTGCAGCAATAACTTCCAGAAAGATGCGTAATGTGTGGATGGGCATGGGCTGTAAAAACTTGAATAACAATTGGCTGCCTATTTCATGAAAATCCTTGGTTTTAATACCAGCATAGGTAATTATGTTTATGCTTCACAAAAATATCTAAGCAAGGGAAAAATAGTAATACAGTACCTATTGTTGCAGAATTACTGCCCAGCCTTGGCTCACCTAAAATTCTGAACCTGAGATACTTGATATTTTGCAATCTCATATGCTTAAAATTGCAGCATTTCATGTCTTACAGCATGAGCACTGCTTCTTTTCTCAACAATGCACTCTAACACTTTTTTATCAACTTCTTTGCACTTAATTAAGCATTTAAAAATTTGAGACATATTGGTTTGCTTTTTAATTTATACAGGACATGTTTCAAAAACTTTCACTTTCATTATCAGCTGTAGGTCGACTGGTGGTGCTGGTGTTGTCTTCATTCTGGTCTCTGGTAGATGGCAAGATGAATTTGATATATATGTCCAGAGGCAGGATTTCAAAGTTCATAACTCTGTGTTTGTGTTTTCGGATAAATGTCTTCTTCCATATGGCAAGTTCTAGAGGATGGTTTACTTCTTTTAGTAGTTCAGAGTTTGTGTCTATTTCATAGTTGGTTTTCCAAATGTATGCTGCAATGGCTGATTTGTCTGTCTGTTTATATTTTACGTTCCGGATATGTTCTTTGATATGGATGTTTATGTTGCACTTGGTTTTTCCTTGGCAGTTAATCCTCCTTATTTCCCAGCATACCAACCAACAAACTCTCTCTACTCCTCAGAAAATGGCTTCAATCTAATGACTTAACTCAGAAGCAATAGAAGATTATACAAAGCTCACAAAACTTTGCATTAGTCTGCACTTTTCCAGTTTTATGGGCAAGTTTTACCAACAAAGGTCTGGTTTGGCTTCGGCAATCCTCTCTCTCCCTTCCTCGCAGATATGTTTATGAGCTTGTTAGAAACACATGTAACCAAAGCTTTCCCCAACATTTTCAAAGTATGGTTTCAATATGTAGACAATATTATTGCAATAGTGCCTGAAAAACTTGTTCAGGATGCCTTAAAGGTGATAAATTTACAAGACCAGCCGTCAACTTCACTGTAGAGACAGAGAACGATGGATACCTGCCTTTCCTGGATATAAAAATAATGAGAAATGAAGACAGACTTACCTTTGGGGTATACAGAAAACCCACCCACACTGAAAACTACATCAAATGCAATAGTTTTAGCCCAGTCATACCAGCAGGCAGTTTTCAACAGTCTAGTACATAGGTTAATTGATTTTCCTTTAAGCAAAGATGAACACAACAAAGAATACCAACAAATCACCAAAATAGCAATTGTTTAACTCAAGAATGATAGACAGGAAGATACAAAAATTGAGAAGAAACAAGGAAATCAGCAGTACTCTACCCTAACTCCCTTGGAAGATAAGAAGAAAACTAAGAAACTCACATTCCCCCCACTGTTACATAACAGGTTCCAAAATGTCTTTTCAAAACACACAATCCTAGCCCCTCAAAATAAATTCAACTTGAAAAACCTGTTGAGAGCACCTCCCAAAAATCAGGTACCAAAACTTCCAAACCTGGGATTTACAAGATTAACTGCCAAGGATGCAATAAAGTATACTGAGAAAAACCAAGCGCAACATTAACATCCTCATCAAAGAATATATCCGGAACATAACATATAAACAGACAGACAAATCAGCCATTGCAGCACACTTTTTGGAAACCAATCACGAAATAGACACAAACTCCAAACTACTAAAAGAAGTAAACCATCCTCTAGAACTCTCCATATGGGGGAAGATTTTTATTCAAAAACACAAATACAGAGTTATGAACTTTGAAATCCCTCCTATGGACATCGATACCAAATTTATCTCACCATCTACCAGAGACCAGAATGAAGACGACCCAACGCTACCAGTTGACCTACAATGATGATGGAAGCGAAAGCTTCTGAAACATGTCCTGTATAAATTACAGAGTAAGTGAAGCAAAGCTATCCCAAATTCAACTCACAATGCTCAAATACTTCTTTGTACACGGAGAGCCATAAAACTACGAACTGTCTGCACAGTGTTTATCCTGTCCGCATCCTCGGCTCTCATTGCCATCTGCCACTATCATAGATGGCGCGGATGAATCCATACAACATTTTTAAAACTACTTTTAAAGGCTTTACTTACCAACTTTATGAAAGGAGATGCTGAAACTGGCCACTGTCGTTGTTCATACATTTTTGGCACCTCTTTAGGAAACTATCCATCACTCGCCAGTTTTTTTTGAGTCAGAGTTGAAGCCTGTACATATGTGAATACAATTTTGCCCCCCCCCCTTTTTTTTTCTAGAGAATTAACAGCCAGGGAGTGTGATTTTGCCTTTTTTTCAACAAGACCTGCAACAGCTTATATGGCCAATATTTTTATGAGAAAAATTGAAAGTGTGTTTGAGGACAGAATTATTAGTACAGATTTGTGACCCCCTCGGTCCCCCGACCTAACCCCCTGCAATTTCTACCTCTGGGGTAACTTAAAATATACAAGACAAACCCACACACCCTGCAAGAATTAAAACAAAATATCCGCCAGGAAATTGCCATCATTTCTCAATGTGAACTGTGGCGAGTGATGGATAGTTTCCCAAAGAGGTGCCAAAAATGTATGGAACAACGATGGTGGCCAGTTTCAGCAATTCCTTTCATAAAGTTGCTAAGTAAAGCTTTTAAAAGTAGTTTTAAAAATGTTGTATGGTTTCATCTGCGCCTTTCTATGATAGCGGCAGATGACAGCGAGTGCCGAGGGCACAGACAGGAAAAACCTGCAGCCGGTTTGTAGTTTTTTGGCTCACCCTGTACTTTTCTTTCCAGAAAATCTTTATGGTCAGTCCCTCTTAACTAACACTAGTTGATCCTTCTGATTGTACCAATATCATATCATTCTAGGTTGTACATCTAATTCACAAAATGCTGCTCTTACACCATTTTTATTTGCAAAGTTGATAGCAATTAGTTTAAAAGAGGCCGTAAACTCGTTCTGCAATTTCTGGTAGTCATTTTGTAAGTTTCACACTCACAGTACACATCAAGGAAATAGACTGGACGCGTAAAAGAAGTGCAAACCAAGCAGTTGCATGAGTGGGTGGGAACCAGGAAGGGATTGGTTTTACCATTCTTCTGTGATTGGCCATAGCCTAAAGACTAATTGTCACTGGGTTTTACCTCACCGTTTGCTTGTCACAGAAGCTATTTAGATTGAGTAAGTAAGGAATTTGTCAATTGCCTAGAATTTTTAGTTTTGCCTCGCAAACATTAAGGGGGTACTGTGGGTGATGGGGTTCTATAGCCAAGTAAATACGGTACCATATTTGTTTTCATCTGCAACTCATGTTTGGTAAAAATGGATAACATAACATTCAATTTTCTAAAGAATTAAATAATATCTATGGAAACATTTATTTAAAACTAGAATTAAGCCATTTTAAATAAAATTCATAAATTTGAGCTATGATTATAAAAGTAATTTTAAAAATAGAAAATATGACTCAAGTAAAAAGTAATAAATATGAACAGATATAAACAGTACAAGGGGAAGATAACAAATTTTAGAAAAGTGAATGTAATTGGTTGTTGGCTATGAAAGAAAGCTTGAATTGTCATTTCACATTGTAAAGAAAGTAAATATAATGGTAGTCTTCTCATAAATAGCAGTAGTGAAAGCAGCATACAAAGGACGCATCACCATTGTTAGCCTTTAAAATCCTACTTACTGACTTCCATTGCTTTTCCTCTGTACCCCTCCCAGCTAGATCTTAATATGAAAATCTTTATAAAATATTTTGAAATGTGAAAAAATTTGCATACTCAATGAATCCTTATCTTAAATGCATCCCAGTATTACAAAAATAATAATTTATCTTTTTCTGCACTCTAATCACTACTTTCTGTAACATTTTGATATCTTTATGTATGGTAGAATCAGGTTATTGTATACAGAATGTTCAGAAATTTGACCACCCACTTCTAGGTGGAGTAGAAAAGGCCAAAATAACTGTTTTAGTTAAATAATTTTGGTTATAAATAGTTTAAACAGGTAATCAAACATTACACTAATTTATTTTTATCTCAATCTTATTACAATACAAGAGTTGAAACACATCAACTTTAGCTTCATCACACATGCACAGTGATATAGGAAGGAGGTTCATGTAAACCTTCTGGATAATTGTGGAGGCTTAACATTTATTAGAACAAGAGTTGAAAATTACGAAGCATAGCATACACTAAGGTTTAAGTTTATCTTCATAGAAAGGAGCTGGTTCTTGCAGACCAAAGTAGAGGTCCTGCCTGACCAATCCAGTGATTACCAATAATGTGGGTAGGGACTTAAGAGATTTGGAGTTAGAAAATGGGGCGCAACCTCATCATATCAATATTACATCACTTCTCTAAGACATGATGATACATCCTCCAGGAATGTTCAACATACGAGGGCTGATCAGCAAAGACTGAGACTGATTTTTTCCTGTAGCTTCCGTGATAGTTTCGTATCTGTAACATAAATATTTGAAAAGAGCGGGTTTTTATGTATAATGTTGGTAGGCGTCAGCACTCTCGTATTGGTAGGTTGGTAGTAATGCTCTATTTTGTAGACCCTACATGCATTTCGCATACCAGACAATGGAGGTGACACGAGAGGAGCAGTACAGCGCAATCAAATTCTGCTTTCGTTTAAACCATACAGCCACCGAAACTTATGAAAAGCTGAAGCAAGCGTACAGTGAAGATGCACTACCTCGTGCAACAGTGTTTAGGTGGTTCAAGGACTTCAAAGAAGGCCGACTTGTCAGTGTTAAGCAAGGTGGGCCTGGTGTTTCGGCTTCTGCTGTGACTGAAGTCAACAGCAACACAGCTGCTGTGATTGTTTGAGAGGATTGGCGTATAACATTACGTAACCTCAGTGAAGTGTTGAGAATTTCATATGGCAGTGTGTTTACAATTATGCACGACCATCTCCATATGACCCGAGTTTGTGCTCATTGGGTGCCACGTCTGCTGACTCCCGAACAAAAGGTTGTGCGAATGGAGACAAGCCGTGAGGTGCTGCGTCTCTTTGCTGATGGAGGGGATGCATTTTTTAAGTCGATTATCACCGGTGATGAGTCATGGCTGCATCATTATGATCCTGAAGGAAAACAAGCCAGCACAGTGTGGAAATCGCCAGGTTCTCCAACACCAAAAAGGCAAAAGTTGTTCCATCTGCAGGGAAAGTGATGATGATCACATTTTTTGACCGTAATGGAATGATTTACCAGCATGCAATTCCCCCTCATACTACACATCAGTATTGGCTACACTGAGGAAGCACATTGCAAAGAAACGACCAGAGCTTTCTCGAACTGGATGTCGACTTCATCATGACAATGCACGGCCTCATGTCGCAAATCAAGTCATGTAGTTTCTGGCTCGATTCAACATTACCTGTGTACCACATCCACCTTATAGCCCCAATCTTGCACTCTGTGACTTTTTTTATTCCTGTCACTAAAGGCAAAGCTTAGAGGTATTCTATTTGAGAATTCTGAAGCAGTGCTCAAGAAAAGTGAGGCGATTCTCAAGGACCTGACAAAGAATGGTCTGCAGCACGTGTTCAAGGACTGGCAGAGACGTTATAAAAAGTGCATTGAAGTAGGAGGGGACTGCTTTGAAAAAGATCATGTAAACATTGAATTGGAGTAATAAACATCTGTGAAAAAGATCAGTCTCAGTCTTTGTTGATCAGCCCTCGTAAATTCACCAATTTTTAATATATATATATATATATATATATATAGGTCCGATTTCACCAACCGATGCTAAAAATGGTCTAACATTATTTATTGAAAACATTATTTTAAAACTTAAGTGTTTCATCAAGCTTTTACAACAAATTGTTAGTTAATCTTTAGTTGGTGTCAAACACAACTGTGAACAACAGCTTTCAAGATGGCGATGACAAACTAGATGGCTTCTGAACATGCTCTGATGCACTTTTGTCTATACATTGCAGTGCTCTCTGTGTGAGTAGCAGATAAGTAGTGACATTCGTTAGCAATTGCAGTGGGATCATCCCAGTTGTTTGAAGTTAGAGTAACAATGTGCAACTGAAAAATATAGATGCAGAGGAACTAATTTTTCACCATTCAAAAAGCATTAACTATAGAAGCATTCACTAAGTATACAGGTATTATCAAGTGCAAAAAAAAAAAAACTTTTTCATTCTGTTTCATCAAGCAATGTTAATAACTTCAACAACGTGTTAAAAGTTGGTGTTAAGTTAACATTGCCGTATCCCTGTATTAAGGTGTTTAACAAATGTTTGAAATTGTAAAATGGCTGCCTCAAAACAATATGTTGATGCAACTTTGCTACAATTGGCATTTTTGAATGCCATTCCTAATAGAAGAACAGTCATATGTTACAATAAATTTGAAATCCTGCAAAAGGAGGAATTTTTAAAGCTATACAGGCTGTCCAATGGATCATGAGCATGGTTTTATGGGAAATACGAGACGTTAGAATACTACCAAAAGAAGCATGCTTTTTTCTCCTATACTACAAGCGTTAATTAGGATTTTATACTACTAATATTTTTCATTTACTTGGTATTTCCAAAGCTACAAGCAATTGCTTCAAGAAGCAAACAGTATTTTTCTAGGGTCTGCTTGATTAATCAGCAATAATACATTTTTGTTCATCACCAGTTTTAAACCATCTTACATGATTTCGCACCTAACGTTTCTAGTGCTGCACTTTATGTTAGCATAAATTGCTGCAGTTCCTTACTGGACTTAAGAAAAACATGTTCATTCCAATTAAATTACTTGTGGATTTTGTACCAGGCTGCAGTGTTATCCTTTAATGTAATAATAGCAGCTTTTTCACACTTAATAATATGTCTATCCTTATTAACCAGATGTTAATTAACGTGTTTCAAACGGTGAAACATTTTCAGTTGACATCACCAATCTAACCTCAAACAATCAGGAACTTCACTTGGCATTACCATGAATGTAAATGGTTTTCTGCTACTGACACAGAGAGCGCAGCGATACGTAGACAAAAGTGCATCAGAGCATGTTCAGAAGCAGTGCAGTTCAACCACTGCCTTCTCGAAAGCTAGCGCTCACAGTTATCTTTAACATTAACAAAAAGTTAACTAACAATTTGCTGTAAAAGCTTGATGAAATGCAAAATTTTTAACATTATGTTAGACTTTGAACACCTTGTTAACAAACAAGATGTTGGAGTATTTTTAACATCAGTTGATGAAACCGGCCCGTAGTATAGGATAAACAGGCATGCTTTTATTGGTGGTGGTCTATAAAACTAATAGAATATAAAACTGTTCATGACCACTGTAAATAGTCTGTATCACTTTTAAAAACTCCTCCCTTTGCACGTTCATTATGAATATGGCCCCTCTTCCATTAGGAATGGCATTCAAATACAGCAAATTACATCAACAGCTTGTTTTGCAGCAACCATTTTCCAACTTCTAACATTTGTTAAATGCCCTAACACAAGGGTACGGTGATGTTAACTTAATTTAGATGTTAAAGCTAACATTGTTTGATGAAACAAAATTTGTGTTAACTTCAGTATTAAATCAGTTGAACATTGTGTTAAAATTTAGCATAATTTAATGAAACCTGCCCATAATATTTTTATGTCTACAACCATCAAATGTATATAATTCAAACCATGTGTGTAGATTGATCATACAAAACTCAACAAAGATCTAAAATACTTTAACATTATTATTATTATTATTATTATTATTATTATTATTATTATTATTATTATTATTATTATTATTATTATTATTTAATTAGTTTAGCTTCTGTAAAATATTAGTTATGGACAAACAGTAAAATAAAACTCTGTACAAGGTTAAATTCAGGTACATATATTTGTATCCAGTGCATAGAGAAGTTGCTGTTATGCCTAATAATAACTCTTAAGTAACTGCAGGTATAATGTTAATTAGTTATGACATGTAACTATACTTTCAACACATAATTGAATGAAAGTGGTACTGGATACGGCTAACATTTTTCTCAAAAAGTGTGCAAAATTTACTTCTATAGCTTTATTAGTTTTTTTTTAGATAAGTATGCTTTATATGACTAATTCAAATTTACAGAAAAAAAGCAAAATAAAGTTGATGTATTAACTCGCTGTGCCACCATCTTAAAATTCACAGTTAAAGCCTTTAACATTGTAAGGCTTTAAATGTGAATGGTTTTCAGTGAGAAATAATTAAAAAATAAATTTTTGGTAATTTTTTTGTATCCATGTTCTTAAGAGACAACTAGTAAAGGCCATAACATGCAGTATAAAGTTTAGCTTTTTTGAATACATTCTAGACACAATTCAGTCACTTGTGTACTTAAAGTATACCTATAATACAATATATATGTGTACAGAATTATGCAGTACAATATAATCAATTTACATGTAATTCTTCAAATTCTTGCAAGCTGTATGCAGGGTTTTCTTGTGTTCATTTATACATATCTCTTCATTCTAAAGCATATTGCATCAGGGAGTGTATTAAAAAGTCTTATTCCAATTACTTTGTGACACTGTTTTTAATCAAAAGAAAGACATGTCCAATTTATTCTTATTTCTGGTGTTTGTGGGTACAGTGCAATGTTGGTTTATTTATGCGCAATTGATTTAGGATAAGTGGACTTTATTACCATTGTCATTTAACAGTAAATTTTATTTTGATCTATTATTCTCTTTTTCCTAGAAGTTAGATAATCAAATTTCTGAACACCTTGTATAATTAACAATTTTTAAAATTTAGTAGTCACTATAATTTCATTGCAATACAGTTCACATCCATGCACTTTTTATTTTTACGTTTACATTTGTTTGTCCTTTGCAGAGTATTTTTTGAACGTAAATTTGAGTTCTCACCTAGCAATGCGAACACAGTGAACAGCATTGTGTACATAATTTCGGCTGTGGCATCTCCGTTACTTGGCCTGTTAGTGGATAAAATTGGCAAAAATGTGTTCTGGGTGATAGTGTCTGTACTGGTATCCATTGGGTGCCATGGCATTCTTGCCTTCAGTTTCCTTAATCCCTATGTGGCCATGGTGAGTAATTTTGAAACTATAAATACACTAACATATGTGTAAAAGAAATACGGAGGAAATTGCTTGCTTAAGAAAACAGGCCATTTGTATATATATAGGGCTGTGCTTAAAACATTTAATAGCTCTTTTGTGCTTAAAGAAAAATTTTATTTGAGTTTGTTTCATTTCATCCTTTAGAATATGTATAAATACATACATGTATAAATCACATTATTAGAAGTCTACCATAAGTAAAAACTTATGATATAAATTTATCACAAGCATGATAGTTTACAGAATTTTACATATTTTGGTCCTTTTGCATTTATATTCCTTTACATTGTTTAAGTGTATAGTTTACTAGCTTTTACTTTTTAAGGCCTTCTGATAAGTTGCTATATCTTAGCTCAAATTCCTAATTGATAGTTGAAGTAAAATAGCACTGTATGTTTTGTACATTAGCAAAGCTGAGGTATTATCTTAGTGTGTGTCTCATAGATATATGCATGTAATAATCTTAAGGCAATAACTAGGAGCTACTGTATAAAACTATAGGTTATTTGTACTGTGTTTAAATTCAGTTTTAAATGATTCCTCTTATTGATTGCAAGGGTTGTAGGTGACAAGTTTTGAAAGGAATATATTGTTGTAATAACAACAAAAGGTAAAATTTCAAACTCAGTTTTTTGCTTTTCTCAAATTCAGAGAGGTAAGCAACAATTTGCTTTGAAATTTCTCAACAAATACAGTATACTTAGTTGCAATGTTTAACCATGTATGTTTGTGAAGATTATTATAAGAAACTGCCAATTGCCAAAACAAGGCTGTAACTAACAAATTTGAATGAAACATTTAATTTTTCCCTCTATGGTAAATAAAAATTGTTATTATTCTGAGTTTGTATTATTAACAAACTTTTTTGTCATTAATCCATTCTGATATACGTGCTAGGCTGAATATTTACTCATTTGTCAGTTTAGAGTGCACACAGAAAAAGAAATCTGGTGCACGGTCACAGAACTTTCTCCACCCATTAAAATTCAAATGCATTATACTATTTATCCACATTACATTATTTACAGTATATGTTTGCCCAGAAATGATTTTGACTTAAACTATAAGTTCTGAGTTACATACAACAAGCAGAAATAATGTTAAAATATTTAACCCGAAGCAGGAAGTAACAAATTCTGAAGTTTTATTAACAACTCTTGTGAAGGAAAAAGAAACATGAATTGTAAACTTTTAAGCATGTTCCATTAGATGATGCACTTACATTTGAAACATGCAAAATGCAAAATTTTGAAATTGGCTAATGTTACAAAAAAGCTGACGTAAGTTCTATATTTAAATGGGCAAACATGCTTTTCATCTAGTAAGTTTTTATCTGTCTCTTATTATTTACCAATTGTATAAAATTATACAAAATTCACCAGAATGAAGAGTATTTCACAGGCTATTCAGAGAAAATTCAGATGTGCACTTATTAAAAAATGCAAATATCTTAGACCTGTGCATTTTAATCAAAAATCATTTTTGAGATAATAAAATAAAACAAAAAAAATATGTGTCACATCCGTGGTAGTTGCTGAACTTAAATACAAAGCTTGGTATTTGTCATTTTTAAGTTATGCTATTTATAGACCGTCAGTCACATGCTTAAACCTTCTTTCTAAAACTCCTTTTCTGGGTTTACGGACCTTAAAATGTATATTTCCTCTGAAATCTTTATGTAAAATTTCTGGATGGAATACAATAATTTTACTATCTACCATAGATAATCAGAAAAAGTAAACAGAATCTTATAACATTATGTTAAGTGCATTGAGTTTTCCCTCATTTTGCTTATATGCTACTTCGATCTGCTAGAATCACACTTTTTCTATTAAATGGGTAGTTGTCTTAGGCAGAGCTTTGCTACTGTATAGATATATATGCTTTGGTGAGACATCCACTGTGCTGTTGTAACTATATTTATTTTTTAAAATTATTTTTGTTGTTGATAAATAGAAGAGATTTCTTTTAACTGTTATTACCACAGAAGTGTTGCAATGTTTGCTGTAGTAAACATTTGAAATAAGTAAGGGCTTAGAAATGTCACTCATTTTGAATTTTGCATAAGATGTTTTAACAGTAATGCTGATGTTATCAAGTGTGAATCCTTAAAGCTCCTTGTACACGATCATTTTTTATCAAATTCAATGCTTTACAAGACTTTCCAAGAGTTGTCACAACTTTACAACTTTCCTTGTCAAATTGGTTCCAATAGTTTTAAAGTCTTTGAAAGTCTTGAAAGCAAATAAGGACATGCTTTAAACGATCAAATGTTTGACAATAATTTGATGGCTTTCGCCAATGAAATGCCACTATTTACAGTGCATCACAAAATCTGTAACATGACTGAAAACGAAAAGTAAACAAAAATGGCTACCTAGGAGCTGATTAGGTTATACGAAAACTGGCCATGTCTGTACGTCATGGACTTTGTGGATTACCACAAGATGAAAACAAGAACATATGAAGAAATTGGAGGACAGATTTCCAAAGTGTACCATAATGCATTAATGCAATGTTATGTATTGTAGTTAATCTATCAAGTCATATTATTTCCATTGTATTCTTTAATCATAATCTGATTTCATGAGCTATAATACGTAAAAGTGCTATGTAATATTACTCAGAAAACAATGTTTCATTGTAAATTGTTATATCATGATGCTAATAGTAATTGACTTTCACATGATAAATTATCAATGTGTTCTGAAGAGGTTTAAGTTTGGCAAAGAGACGTGTAAATACACATTTATCACATTGTCAAATCTTGTCAGTTCTTGTCAAGTCTTACCCAACCTTGTCAAATATTGAAAAATATTTGACAATTTTTCTTGTAAACTCTTGAATTGAAAAAAAGTTTGATCATGTACAAGAGGCTTAAGGAATTCTGGAAATTTCTATCAAAGTAAACAGTAATGCCATTTGTCAGTATTTAGATTAACTTGGCAGAAGATCTTCTAGTTCTAGTTTGAAAAGGGGTGGGTTTTATGCCCAAACACTGCGACCTTAAGATCTATTGCACATCCCCCCTTTCATCAGTTAAGTAGTCTGTTGCTCGATATGAACTTAACCAGACTGCTAACTGAGGCTTTCAATAGTTCATCTATCTTTGGAAAGTGATTGCCAAAAATACTTGCTCTTTGATTGGCAAGAGCAGGGCAATCACATAGCAGATGAGTAACAGTCTTATCTCCTTCTAGACATCTACTACAGATAGGGTTGTTAAACAATCCCATTCTGTATAGATTAAACTTTAGGGCACAGTGTCCTGTAATGAATCCTGTTGCCCATGCAAGTCTTCTTCTACTAAGACCGCGCAAGTACTTTGCCCGGCTGTTATCCAAGTCTGTAATAAACAACTTGGAATGTCTGCAACCCTCAATGGAGTTCCAGTCAATCGGCAGAAGATCATAATTAATTTTATCTTGATGTTGTCAAATAAAGATGTTTTCCCAAATTGAAAAGAAAAACAAAATAAAAAAACTATATCCAAAAACATATTAGAAGTATTAAATCCAAGCAAGTGACAAATCTGCTGTAGCCAAATATTTTTAGATCGGAAGTATGAGATCAATCCTGTTCTGGTACTTTTGAAAGATGTCTTGAGTGGCAACAAGTTTTCAGCATGAGAAACAGTTATAAACAGTGAGACTGATTTCAAACTTCCACTAACAGAGAATCTCACTAAAAGTGAATCTATATACCGAGAAGTAGCTTATATACCGAGAAGTAGCTTTACAGAACCTATGCTTGATAATGCCAGCATGACCATCAAAACATGTGCAAAATTAAGAAATAGGTGTTTTTCTAAAGGTCTTACTCATTTGAAACTAATTATTTTTCACACAACTTTCTATTTAGAGGTGGGAAAATGCGAGAGCAACAAATTGTATATATGTTTATAGCACCACGTTGTGGAAGCCAATTTACGAGAGCAAATATGTGTTTACTTCACGCGAAGCCATCTTGTGTGACGTCATTCGTTGGTCTGGTCCATAGTTCCCTCTGGCGTAGCAATTTGTATCAGTTTTTGAAATAATTTATTTTAAATGTCCTCCGGCTAGCTGTTTGGGATCTAACATGTTTCTCTTGCAGGGTGTGAAGCGGAAAGGAATCTTTTGTCTAGAAATGATATTGACGAAGAAATTGGTTTTATAATCTTTATTGCAGAACACGTTCACGAACACTTTCACATATTTATTTGGATACTCGCCATACTGAAACTGTTTGTAATAACTTCTTATCACTTTTAACTTGCATACTTCAACTTTGTGTATTTAACTGTAGAATACTTTATAAGATTTCTCGTACTTCTGCTGCGCGTAACTTGACGAAATGAAGGACTTACTGACTGTATGTAGTGTACTGAGAATTCCGTTGAACTGGGGGCTGACGTGTTATGTGTTGAGAATCTTGTTGCACACTGGGGGACACGCTACCTCGCCCGGCTTATTTATAGGCTTGCCTCAAGATACACCTAAAGATTATAAATGAACTGCTATTGGCTAATAAAACGCGCCAACATTAGCGTCTATTTTACTATCCAATGAAAACCACTAATACATATTACTTTTAGGGAAAATTCTAGAAGCTTTTTTACCGAAAAGGCGCGAAACATTACGTAACTTCCTGGTTCCCGGTAACGATAAACAACTCACTCCACCGCTGCATTCTTGCGTTATTGTTAACAGTTTCAGTAAAGCCATATATTATTATTTACCAATTATTAATTACAATTAATAAACACCTGAAATCAATGTCACATAAAAATACATATTCATATTACAATCAATATTTACATTAAAGTAATTTGTGATACAAATTACCGTATCATATGCCCCACTAGAAACATAATTATAAATATTTATAACCTGTTTAGAAATTTTTAAAATTGTGTTTTTAGTCTCCTAGATCTTGGAACACACGTTATCACTTTCACTTAACACTTCACACGCATTTAGCACACGACATATGTTTTATCTCGCCACTACTTACTGGCTCTGGTTTAATTAATTTAGATATTAATCTAACATTACAAACCTTTTTATAGCAAATACTTTGCCCTAAATTATTTAATCACTGCTACCAAATTGTTTACTTTAAGTTGTTGACAAAAATTTATACGTTCAAGAATTTTTTTGTAATTACTATACATATTTACTAAAATATTCACCCTTTACATATATTTACATTTCTTAAATCTAGACAATGTTTCACCTTTTCTGTTTGCTACATAAGTATTTGTTTGGAATTATTTTTACCATTTTTTGTTATTTTAAATTTTATTTTAACAATACTCTTTGAATTCTATTTACGTACTTTTAATTTAATATCATATTAAGTTTCAATCTTTGCATTCTTAATTTTCAAATACTGTTACAGGTACTCAATTTTTTTTTTTTTATAATTTATTTCTCTTTTCAAATGACATATATAAATAGTTAACCCTCTTACGTTCCAATACATTTCTCTGCAAGTCATCTTTACCTATCCAGCATTTACTTTACATCTCATTGCTATTTACCCTCCTGGATCAAATTGTGTGTGGCTAAACATTACTCGTAGCCGTAACCTAACCTTCAAATTATTGTTCATGAATAACCTCTTGTATTCATTTGAAATTTCATCACATGATAACATTTGAAAACAACCTAAAGTTTCTTGAACGACACATCTTTTAACAACATTCATTTTCAATTCTTCAACCATCTCTTTAATTTGAAAGTACTTTGACAAATCTGTACTGAACTGTACTGGACTGGAGTTTTCATTTTGAATATCTTGGCACAATTTATTTCTTTGCATTACTGTCTCATTCTGTATTTCTGATATTTCCCCTCTGAAATTAACTTGCGCCTCATTTACATCTACATTCATAACCTCTTTTATCTCTCTTAACTCACTTGAAATACTACTCATTTGACTTCCTAACTCTGTACATTCTACATTAACCTCACTTTCTTTGTTACCTATTTCCATGCTCATGTCTAGCATTTTCTTTGAAATTTCTCCTGTCTCACTTGCTATTACTTCCTCATTTTCATCTCTCATTTCTGGCATACTACTATCTAGCTTCATAACTTTCTTTTCAATTTCTTCACTGCTTTGATCTACTTTTTGCTCTAATATCTCATTCCTCCTACCAATACTTTCCCTAAATTTCCTATGACTCCTGTCTATAGCTTCCTCTAATTTCTCAAAACTCTTTTGCATATCTTCCCTTAATTGTTCCCTCAATTCTCTTTTCATATTTCTCAGCATTTCCATCATCATACTAGCATCAATAGTAATATTTCCTACTATTCTATTCTTACTTTCTGCACTAACATTTTCTCCCTCAAATATTACATTGTTTGAATTATTTTCTGTAACCTGTATTGAATTACAGCTAACTGTTACACTATCCCCCTCCATCATTGTTTCTTGTTTTACACTTTTTTTTTTTTTTTAGAATTAAAATCACACTTTTCTAACCTTTCTTATGCTGTCCGTTACTGTTGCTTTGATGTCCAGCGTTCTGCCCCATTCTCCTAGATTTGATGTCGCTTCTGCGTTGTGTTGTGATGAATCTACGTCGTTTCGATGTTTTTGCGTTGAATTCCCTGTTGCCTCGTAATCTCGGAATTACGATCAAAGTCTGTCGTCCCTGTTGTTTCTTGAATCTGGGTCTTGTAGATGATTTCACCGCTGCATTCCTCCTTTGGTCCTCTCAATTCTTCTTGGTTATTTCTGATCCTTTCCTGGTTACTCAAGTTCCTTTCCTGGTCGCTTCGCCCCACGTTATGGGTGCCAATTTGTAAGAGAGCAACAAATTGTATATATGTTTATAGCACCACGTTGTGGAAGCCAATTTACGAGAGCAAATATGTGTTTACTTCACGCGAAGCCATCTTGTGTGACGTCATTCGTTGGTCTGGTCCATAGTTCCCTCTGGCGTAGCAATTTGTATCAGTTTTTGAAATAATTTATTTTAAATGTCCTCCGGCTAGCTGTTTGGGATCTAACATGTTTCTCTTGCAGGGTGTGAAGCGGAAAGGAATCTTTTGTCTAGAAATGATATTGACGAAGAAATTGGTTTTATAATCTTTATTGCAGAACACGTTCACGAACACTTTCACATATTTATTTGGATACTCGCCATACTGAAACTGTTTGTAATAACTTCTTATCACTTTTAACTTGCATACTTCAACTTTGTGTATTTAACTGTAGAATACTTTATAAGATTTCTCGTACTTCTGCTGCGCGTAACTTGACGAAATGAAGGACTTACTGACTGTATGTAGTGTACTGAGAATTCCGTTGAACTGGGGGCTGACGTGTTATGTGTTGAGAATCTTGTTGCACACTGGGGGACACGCTACCTCGCCCTGGCTTATTTATAGGCTTGCCTCAAGATACACCTAAAGATTATAAATGAACTGCTATTGGCTAATAAAACGCGCCAACATTAGCGTCTATTTTACTATCCAATGAAAACCACTAATACATATTACTTTTAGGGAAAATTCTAGAAGCTTTTTTACCGAAAAGGCGCGAAACATTACGTAACTTCCTGGTTCCCGGTAACGATAAACAACTCACTCCACCGCTGCATTCTTGCGTTATTGTTAACAGTTTCAGTAAAGCCATATATTATTATTTACCAATTATTAATTACAATTAATAAACACCTGAAATCAATGTCACATAAAAATACATATTCATATTACAATCAATATTTACATTAAAGTAATTTGTGATACAAATTACCATATCAAAAACTGTTGTTTTTCAGTAACAGGTCTGACCCTTCCGGTCCCAAAAAATACTAGGTTCAAATAAATGTTTCAAAATAATAGTTCAGTTAGTCCAGGAGCATGACTGCAACAAGTTGCATTACTTGCCAGATGTCTTGATGATTTATCCTGATATCAAAAGACGATGCTTTCCTCCCCTCTTCTCTCCCTTCCACCAAGCATGTGTGAGTATGTAAATTACTGTTAATAATATGTCTATATACTTATTATCAGGCATAGGAATTTCTAAGCATTAAAGCCAGTACAAAAGGAAATGAAATTGAACTATTATTGTACTTAATCTAGTGACATTGCAGGTTGCAAACTACCCCCATCCATCATGCAGTCTTTCGGCATTTGCAGACAGCACCCACCAGACTACTTTTACTTGCCCATTAGTGACTCATGGCTACTGTACTTATGTTCTTTGTATTGACATAATGTTTGAGTGTAGATAACTTGAAGGCAACTGCTTAAGTATTCCTATGTCTGCTTATTATAGTTACTGTTCACTTAACTCACTAAAGAAATTCACATCCATCACAGTAGTAATTGATATGTATCAATTTTCAAGATCTATAATGATTATATGTTCCAAAACAGTATATCAAAGTAATTTCCTTTCATATGTGCATCAAAAGAGCTCAAAAGCATAATTAAATATGATTGGCTTAGAGATTTCTAGTGGGCATTGCCCTCTATTGAAGCTTGGAAGTGAGGACAGCTCTAAGTCTCACGTAATATACATACAAGTACTTGTAACTGCTGCATTGTAATATAATGTACTCTCTAAGATTGGTGCATTACTTTTGGAACTGGTTATAAAAAATACTCAAACAATTACGTTAGTGCAAAGTTGGAGGACTATTATTTTGAAACTGGATGTGTGGTTATTTTTTCTATCCCTATTCTTATTAGGTATTACAAAGAACAATGGAGGAATAATTTATGCTCTTTGTTGCCTTACTTAACTCTATTTTCATACATATGCAAGTGCTGTGAGAGGCAAAATGCCTTTAAATGTTGTCATCAGCGTAAACAATACTTTGTCAGTCATTTATTTTACTTCATCATATTACTGGCATAGAACTTCTATGGGGAATGGCATGCCCTAGCTTAACAATGTTAAATTGTAGCATATTGTGACTAAGACAGCTGAAATGCCAAGCCCATTGCTGTGGCCTTCTAACACAATATGAAAAGGTGGGGGAAGGATTGGACCAAAGCCTTCTAAAATGGAAACTTCTGGAAGCAAGATGAGTTAAAAGGTTAGAATATTCTGAAAGGAGATATATCTCAAAGCAGGTAGTCACAATATTGTAACAATTCTGTTATAGTAATTTTTACTTGTAATTGCTGGTTTTTACAAAATGTAATTTTACTAGTAATTTAAATGAATTGTAATTATTACATTTTAGTAATCAACTAATTATTATACACCACATCAGAAGGTTGGTAACATTTGAGTCCTAGCACTCTCAAGGCACACACCAAGGATACAACACTGCACCATATCATAATTATACTATATGTACCATAATATAACCCGTTTTACCATGTACCTGTATGTACTTAAATTAGGTACTTTGTCACAGTTTACTTATATGGGAAAATTATGCCTTTACACATTCATATGCAGATCAACAACGAATCTTTACTGCTGCCATCAATGCTTTACATATTTTATCACAATTATTGGCCATTACACAACGATCTCGTAGTTTTGGCTACCAAATAAGATTTTAATAATCATTTAGTTTGATAATATTTTGGCTTTGATGTTTGCACATATAATGGAACCAAAGACTTTTTTGGTGAAGTGAAGAGGTTAAGGAATTTGATTAAGAAGAAGTCAAGTGATTTCCTTAAGACTGGTTTTTGTAAAGTAATTCTAATTGTTATTTTAATAATTACGTTTTTAAAAAGTAATCTTTAATTGTATTAAATATTAGTTAGGTAACTCTACTCTTCATCGTAATTATTTTTCTTCTGTAGTTTTCCCATCTGATTTTAACATACAGTAGGTAATTAAAGCAAACCGAGATATTGTTTCAAATGGAGTGCTGTGGAAGTTAGGCAGTTTAAATCCTGAAAAATTAGCAAAAGTAAATAATGGATGCATTTTAGGGAAACATTTAGGTTTTATGACACCTGGTATTTGCCCTGCCGTGACATTGATGCAATTTATGTGAGGCAACAAAGAGTATAAATTTACTTCAGATAGTATACTACAATATTCTTCACTACAGATCACAGTTTTAAATTATTAAGTGTCAATAATGTTTTCATTATTACAGAGCATTCTTGGGATAGCATACTCCATGCTAGCAAGTGCACTTTGGCCCATGGTGGCACTAGTTATACCAGAATATCAGCTGGGCACAGCATATGGATTGTAAGTATGCACACATTATCAATAGTATTACTTAATTACTTTCTCTACCATGTACACAGTAGGTAGAGAAGATATTGCATTTCACCCAAAAATTTGATACCAAGATTTCAATGGAAAACATGTTTTGAGGCCTCCTGAATCTAGAAAAAGCATTTTTAGAAAAGGTCTATATGTGTGTTTATGTGTGCGCGCCTGTGAACAGCATTACTCAAAAAGGAAAAGTGAAATAAATGCCAAACTTGGTATTTGGGTTCAATAACTTCCAAAGATGGACACAAAGACTTTCAAGAAAATCCTCTCTCTCCAAACTACCCTTTATATTTATTTATTTTCTAAGTAATGGCCCTAATGATTTTGATTAGAATACCTATATTAAAGATTTTTACGTGACAAATAAAAGATTATCTTGAATTTTTTGGGAATAGCCTGTGAAGTCCACTTCATTTGGAAGAAACTTTGTATAATCTGGCATACGTTAAGCAATAAACAAAACGTACTACACAAAAAATGTAGATCTTTTTAAAGCATAAATTTATTTTAAATAAGGTTTTTTTTGTGGCATAAGCCATTTTGAGATATGCATTATTAAAGGTTCAAATTGTTCATTTCTTTATCATTCTCTTAAAGTCCTGTTAACATTCAGTTGTTTCTCATGAAACAGTATGGAATTTTAAGGCCAGAATATAGTGCCCAGATCTCAAACATTTGACTATCACTGTTTTCTTTGTATTTATAATGAAATATGTAATGCAGCTATTTCTGCAACAGTTTATTTGGATTAAAGTCCAGTAGATAGAAAGTTTTGGTAAGAATAGTTTGTATGCCCACTAATAAAAATAGAGGGTAGAGAAAGTCATGTGACTGTAACACATCAGATTTTTTTTAAAGTGATGAAATATGGGAATATGTGTTTATTATACATAAAAAAAATATCTGCTGTTACAAGCCTTCATAAGGCTGAGTGCATGCTGAAAGAGAGAAGACTTCTAGAGTCACGTCATTTTTGTTAAGATTGATTGGGGTTAGCCACACCAAGACAGACGTTTGCCTCATTCAGTTAAAAGACTTTGTGTGACAAATTAATAAATGTGCCTGGAATTAAGTGTCTGAAAGAAATTTGACACATTCTACTTTGCACTAACACATCTTATTGTTTTCATTTATTACATCTAACATGAACACAATAACATGCTAAGTTATTGGAAGTGATTATAAACAGTGAAACTTTTTAACATACTGAAATTGTAATTGGATTGATGACACTTTAGTTTCACTTACTAGGTTTTCACTCAGAATGTTTCAAGCACTTACACTCCTCCCTCCCTCCCTTCCTTCAAGGAGTTCATGTGATTATTTCTGCAAGAAGATTTAGTGCATAGTATGGAATTTGCACAACCTATTTTATAAATATACCTGTTGTTTTCTCCATCATGTACATTTAAAAAATTGTTGAAAATATATTATTTTTTCTTTTCTCTTGCAGTGCACCCTTGTTCCTTTCTTCTGTTCAGTCAGTATTGTATAAATTTTTTTTAGATGTACATTAAGTTGTTTGTTTTTCAGTTGCCAGTCAGTGCAGAACTTAGGGCTTGCAGTAAGTACCCTCATTGCTGGTCAGATTGTTGATGCTTGGGGATATCTTCTGCTTGAAATGTTCTTCCTAGCCTGCCTATGTGGTAAGTTACTTCTGAAACTAATTGAAACGTGCAATTACACAACCTTGCAAATATTAAGTTTACCATACAAATTTAACGAGTTTAATAAAAATAACTTTCTCATTACTTTAAATTAAAATAGTTGCACCATTATAATCATTTGAATGCATGGTCATTTATTGCTTCAAATGTTACATTTTATAAATCTGTTGTCTGTACATAGAGTTGCCAGATATTGATGGATCCTATGCTTTTCCTTGTACTGATTAGTCTTATGCTTCTGCTTCTTATTCTACTTATTTGTTACTTTTTATTTCAATTATGATTTTCCCTGATTTTTCTTTAGCCTTAATACTTTCCTCCACCATTTCTCTCTCACCTTCCCTCATAGTTTTCAAATCATTTCAGAAACTCTAATGTTTCCAAGCAATTTAAAACCAAAATTTCAACCTCTAAGTTATTCTAATTTTTATTTCACACTTCTCACTCCCTACTTTAGTTGCTGGGCATTCAATTAAAGTAGGCAAATTTTTGTCTCTGTGTTATAACTATTTATGAATTTAAATTTTAAAATGTAAGTGCTTTTACCTTTAAAAGTTTAGCTAATGCCTTTGAAGCTTATACAGAGGAAGGGGGAGGGAGAGATAGAAAGAGAAATAAAAAGTTACAAATTTAGAACCTGAAGTAAACAAGTGATCGTCATTGCCAGCAGCTGTTCTTAAGTCAAGCTTCCAACATACCTTATATGTTAAAAACCAAATAAGAGACAGGATTTTTAAACACAGAAAAGAAAAATTGATTTTTTTTTTAACCCAAATCACTTCCTTGTCCTCATAAAGAAACAGTTGTGCACAGTACAATAGAACAGGCATTCAACAGTAATACAATAAAAATTTCTGTTTTGCCTGACAGTGTCGCATAATTCATATATATTTTGTAATTTTTGGTATCAATCCATATACAAATTATATTGTAGTAAAATTAAATTGAGTTTTATTTATGGAGCTCTTTAACTGCTGTGGTCCTTAGTGTTCCATTCCATATTGGGCATGAAAGACCGGTAATTTTGCTCAGAGGCCCCTATCAGGCTTGAGGTTCTTTTACGTGCCATAAAGGTACGACACGGGACCATCGGCTTTATTCCCTTTCGAAGGAAGCCATGCTAAGGATTTTTATGCTAAAAAAAAATCCATCGCCCTCCACCGAGTTTGAACCCATGACCTCGGGGTATTGTAGTAGTTAGAGGGCAATGACTGGTTAATTTATTTAAAGTATCAGAATTCATCTGTCATGAATTCATGATCCAAACAATATTACACACTGACTCATTAATAACAAATTATTCGGTAATGCTCCACCAGAGACCATGGTTTGCATATATCAAAATGCAAAGCAAACATCCATAAACAATCTCCAATAATTTGTCAGTAGAACTCATATTCACCCTATTTTTAATCTTTTGATCATTTTCATTTTATTCTCTGGTGTAGAGTCAGGTTTAACATTATGTAAGTTACTGGTAATTGCTCCACTTTTAGAACCTAACTTGATGTAAACACATGACATCTTAACTAGTCTGTGATATGCCTGAAACTAAAGCACACCATAATGTATACAGAGTCTTCGGTATTGACCAATCGCACAGGGTTTTGCATCTAGATAGCATATTTTACAGCCGGCCATGCCAGTACTCTTGTCTTCACTTCTTATATGTGTATTCCTGTAAGTGTGTACATAAACTATA
Organism: Deroplatys truncata; assembly: GCA_030765065.1. Lineage (NCBI taxonomy): Eukaryota > Metazoa > Arthropoda > Insecta > Mantodea > Mantidae > Deroplatys > Deroplatys truncata. The sequence continues at coordinate 157,063,920 of CM060984.1, forward strand.
ACAAAATTAACTCTTACCTCATAGGAAATGCTGTATTTTCAGAAGTCACTGAAACCTCAACTTGTGCTAATTTCGATAGTGGCGCACATTCAAGATTTTCACCAATTTTGTCTGTTTCTTCTGTTATTACAGTACGTCTTCAAATGTGTTTCTTGTTTTGCACTGAACAAGTAGTCTCAAATTTATTCACAATATCGTCAATTGAAGTTCTGGAAGTAGGCAATTGTGCAGGAAACTTCAGGTTAGTTCTTCATGAACGTGACAAGCCAATTCATTTTTAAAATAAAATTTACATACAAATATACATTGTTCTAAAGATAACTGCCTTCCTATCTTTGCAAATGAAAGTGGGCACTGATGCTAATGACCACGTGGTACCTAAAGGACATAAAGCCTGTTGTGGGTATGGAGAGTGGTTAAACCAGCTGGCATTGGCTCTTATGCACAACCCCATGCGAGTGGTCAGGTTTTATACTGAAGACAGAGTAGTACCCTAAATATGTGCAATTATCTGTGTGTTTTCAAGAAGTGTGTTAATCAAATATAGCTCAAAACCTATGATTAATATGAAATAGTAAATAATATAAATAGTAAAACTAAAGGAGGTTGTAGGTTGCATTTAATTCTGTGTGGTGTCATTTATCTATCTTTGCATGTATACAATAATGTTGAGCTGTTAGGAACAGCAGCCTGTACGAACAACAGCTAACGATGAGGGATACAAAATGTTTCATTTACATAAAGTCTGGATAGACTTCAGTAGTCACAGTTGCTGATAATATTATGCAAACATATCATTTTATTGAACATTTCAGTGGCTCTTATGACTTCTGTCATCATATGGATACTGGATGCCAACTCTACAGGAATACTGAATATGACTCCAAGACAACGAGAAGTATACGAGCGCAACAGAGTGTAAGTATACATCAGTTCACTAATAATATCTTAATTTTACAGTTTGTGAACAGAGGAAACCAAAATGGCTTAGACTAAACATAAGTGAATATAAATAAGCATAGAAATGTCAAAATGCAATCACCTCTAATTTTAAAAATAAAAAAAGGAAATCACCACAATAAGCAACATTAAAGAAACAAAGAGGTTCAAAAAATTGCTTTTAAAGGTCCTTAGAAAAGCTGCAGAACTCTCCATTTGGGAAAAGTTATTCATTCATAAGAAGAAGCACAATATATTAAACTTTGATGTCCCATGTGAAAAGAATCTCATTACACAGTACTTCCAACCAGATAATGCCATCTGTGAGTCACAAGAGAAAGCACTGCAGTGAATCCAGGCTGATGATGGAGACAACAGTCTCCGAAACAGTCCCAGTAAGTTCTGGTGAAAAAGTGAAACTAGAATAATAAAAATCTTAATTTGTGCATCAATATGACTTGTTACTTTTCATCACTGACAGTGCTGCATACAGATAAAGACCGGACATGCTGGTTGTGACCTGCATAGCAATGATTTTCTTAGGGTGTCAGGCGAGGTGTGATGCTTGTTTCCAGATGTAGACAAATGGATTTCCAACATTAAAAAGGTCTTTCTGAAACCTCCTCAAGAGGTGAAAAATGCAGCCAAGTTGTGTTTCCTGCCACAAATGATCTGCCAGCTCCAAGAAAGAAGCTTCTGATGAAGTCAGTGAAAATTGTGGATGATGAAGTGCAATAGCAATGGAACTTTGCAGAAAAAAAGGGGCTTAGTAAGGGTAAAGTGTAAAAGCGTGTTTTTGAAAAAAAAATTCTACAACGTGACAATCCTATTGGAGTTGAAATGTACCCTTTTGTAATGCTGTATTTTATATTTGCCCCAATAACCTCAGATTAGGTCACATTCCCAAATGAAATATATATTATCTGATCCAGTATGACCCCAGAAAACTTAAAAGAAACATTTAGTTGTAACTTGTAACCAACCTATATTACCTGACATTAAAGGAGAGAAAGTTTGTGTGCGCACGCGCATGTGCGTGCATGTGTACTGATTTTGACAATTTGTTTTACCACTGAAAAGCTCAATTCTTTCTGACAGACATGTTCTATAAATCACCTTTTAATTTCCTTTCATAAATTACTAAAAGATTAAAAAGGGTTTACAAAGGATTTACAAAGCCCTTGTACATGAATATGAACATGTTGGAGTTACAAAGAAGATGTGTGCAAAAAAAAAAAAAGACTTTGATTTTTAGTTGAGAATGCTATGAAGTAGAAAATAGTTATTGTTACACCACAAAATATGCTTGTAAAATAAGATAAATGCTGCAGTTATTTCATTCCAAGCAATATATATGTAGATTGTCACAATTTAGTGCAACTAAGATACAGCAAAACAAAAGAGAGTAGAATCTGCCAGTGCCAACATATTTTAATAACCCTCAAATAAGTAAGTTTTGTGATGAGATTGAGTCACACTTTTTTACACTCACCTTCACTAATTAAAAGTTTATAAAACAGAAACGTTTTCGAGGGCATTCATCCTCATCATCAGTGACTGGGTGACTAAAGGTCTCTTTCTCCCGTGTCCTCTTCTTCCTCTTCCTGTGGATTCTGAACCTATTGCCATCTGGTGTTGGGGGCACTTTTAACACACTGCTCACAGGCAGGATTTCAAAATTAATGACGTTGTTGCCATTTTTGATGATGTGTATTTTCCCCAGATGTTAAATTCTATTGGTGTGGTGAGGGGTTTTAACAACTTTATACTTTGACCAATGTTGTGGTTTTCTGTCCAAAAATGGTGTGACACAGCGGACTCAAGGAACACCAAAGGAACATAAAACTAAAACAAACAGAGAAATCCGCTGTATCACACCATTTTTGGACAGAAAACCACAACATTGGCCAAAGTATAAAGTTGTTAAAACCCCTCACCACACCAATAGAATTGAACATCTGGGAAAAAATACACATCATCAAAAAAAGGCAACAACGTCATTAATTTTGAAATCCCGCCTGTGAGTAGTGTGTTAAAACTTTGTACCCCCAACACCAGATGGCAACAGGTTCAGAATCTACAGGAAGAGAAAGAAGAGGACACGGGAGAAAGTGACCTTTAGTCACCCAGTTGCTGACGATGAGGACGAATGCCCTTGAAAACGTTTCTGTTTTATATAACTTTTAATTAGTGGAAGGTGAGTGTAAAAAAGTGTGACTCAATCTACCATCATGATGAATACTTTACTGTTAATAGTGCTTCTGTTTTTAATCTTTAAGTAAGTTTTGGTTTATTTCTTTTGTATGTTACTATCAAGATAAATTAAATAATTGTATAAAGAGGAGAATTGTGTACAGCTAGCATTAGAAATCAGCGAACCAATATTTTATAATTAACAACTGAGCAGATTAATTTTCTTGGTGGTCATAGACTATGTGTCTTTTCCAAAGAGGTTAACTGGGTGGCCTGGTGGCCTTCATATTCAACAGCTTCACCTCTATTTTATTGTATATGCTAAGGGTCTATTTGTTATATGAAAACCACATAGCGTTTGTGTTATTTAATAACTGTATAACTACAGTACCAAAGAGAAGGTACAAAGGTTTAAAATGTCACCTAATGGTTATCTAAAACATTACTTGAGCATTCTGAGCGATGATTTTTTTTTTACCCCTAAAGGGTATGTATAGGCTATGCAGCATTTCCAGAACTTTGAAGGCTGTGGGGGCTTAAGAAAGTCTGCAGATGTTTCACATGAATATCAGGGAATTTTTCATCCTAAATTACAATTATTAGCGGTAATGGAGAGTATTCACCATAAAAAATCTTCAGATCATTCTACAATAAGTTCATAATGAAGAGGGGGAGGGAGGTAAATGAAATTAATGAAATTGTCATTAGAGTTTAAAAAGCTACCAGTGCAACATCGGGCGGACAGCTAGTAATCCAATAAAACATTGTAATGCATAGGCCTACAAAAAACATTTTCATCTTGGTGTCAAACGTAACTAGTATTTGTTTAAAACATTAAAATTAGGTACTATAAAAAAATATGACACAGTGTTAACACAGACATGCTGAATGAATCATAGTTTACTAGAATCATAGTAAATAAGTAGTCCTGATGCCTGAAAAAGTCCATCAACTATCCATCAGTACTCCTAAATTCTGAATTTAGTGTATTCAAAATCCATCAAATTTATTACAATGTTTTATTAAATTACATCCACATAAATCGTAATGTGTTTCCATTGTTGTCTCATAATTATGAAATTAAATGCCCTGACTTAATATATTTAATTGAATCTAAAAGTTTAACAGGTGCGCCTATATAGTAACATTCTTGGTTCAAGGTTATACAACATGATTATAAAGAATTTGCAGCAGTTTAACATGTATAAATTCAAAAATACAATTTTCAGGAATGAATTTTTGTAACAAAAAGTTGTCTTCAATAATTAACTGAAATTAAAATTGAGTATTATCTAGTGTTATCTGAAAATGATATGTAATAGTGATTTCATATCATATCTATACATTTCATTTAAATTGTTACTGTTAATTATATTTAATTTAATATAATTACATTGCAGAAGTTTGTATTAGTTTATATTTATATAATTAGTTGCTAAGTTAATTCATTATTGAAACATGCATGTTTGTGCTTAGGTTTATTTGAAGAATCTGCCACTAAGCACAAGATTTCCGCATTCGGAGGTGATGCTAGAATTCATATATTATAGTTTTCTGCTGTAAATATTTGCTAGCAGTAAATAAATAAGTTAGTAGAGAGATTCAACACCATGCCCAAATACCACAGTCTAAGCTTGAAAAATACCCTTGAACTAGTACACAAAACAAAAGACACCACAGTAGCAACAGAAGATCCCTGGTTTCATTTGATGTCACATCTCCATTATTCCCTAGCATCTCCACACACAAATGGAACCGTTACTAAAACGATGGCTGACATCCATAGGAATGCAGCAAGAAGAAATAGAAGAATACTGGAACCTTCAAAGTTATGCGTCAATCAAAATTTTCTCACCTTCAGTAACACAGTTTACAAACAGAAGTCAAGCTTGGCAATGGGAAACGCCCTTTCCCCTTTTCTGGCCAATCTGTATAAGAGTACACTAGAAACCCAAATCGCAACAGGCTTCCCCTGGCTGTTCAAAACATGGCACCATTAAATGGATGACATCTTTGCCATCATCCCTAAGAAACATTTGTATAATGCTCTCAGACTCCTAAATTTGCAAGACCAAGCAATCAAATCCATATTACAAATAGAATAAGATGGACAACTTCCAATTTTGGACTTGAAAATTTCCAAAAAGAACAATAGACTCAGCTTTGGCATATACAGGAAACCTATATATGTTGATAATTACATAAAATGCAATAGTTTCAATCCAAAAACACACCAGTATGCCACATTCAACACCCTTGTGCAGAGATTGATCAACATACCAGTGCATAATGAAGAATATACCAGAGAAAAACTATACATCCTAAGAGTCGCAGAGACTAACGGCTTCAACCAAAATATCTTAGAGAAACAGATAGCAAAAGAAAAAAGACAAAAAAGGATTATAAAGACCAGCATACTTTCCATGGAAAAAGAAGCCATTACATATACAAAATTTACATACCATCCAAAACTCCATGAAAAATTTAAGAAAATCTTCAAAGAACATAATATAGTATTGGCTCCTAATAACAACTACTCAATCCAAAACCTACTAAATTCAAAATTAAAGGACACCATGCTCAAAAAGAGCAAATCAGGTATATACAGAATAAATTGCAACCAGTGTGAAAAATTCTACATAGGAAAAACTAAAAGAAGTTTGGAGATCCGAGCAAAAGATCACTTCAGAAACGTAAAATATAGACAGGAAGACAGATCTGCAGTGGCAACACATTTTTGGCAAGAGCATCACAAAATAAACCCAGAACCAGAATTAATCAAGGAAATAACAGACAACAGAAAACTTGCAATTTGGGAAAACATACTGATTTAATTCCAACATATAGTTACATGTTGGTATTTTCTGTTGCAGAGCTGCTGAGGCTTTGGAACGAGAGAAACTTCTTGCCTCAGGTTCCATGTCTGACATCACGCCTCATGACTTATTGCAGCCTCATTCTGACTTCCACATCCGAAACCGTTACTTATCTCGCATTGGGGCTCTAGTAAGTATAATATGCTTTAGTTTCTTATGCATAATGTATATCCTAAGACAAAAAAAAATGAGCAGACTCTTGAAGTGTATATTTATCAAGGTCCAAATCATTTCCATGGCCATTTCACAGTGGTGTCTTGAGATGTGTGTGTTTAGCTTTGTTTTATTCTCACCTGTCATAATGAGTACCAGTTACTGAATATGCACTGACAGCCAAGTGGTTATAAACAGGTACAATGAGGCTCATATCCCAAGCATAATTTTGTTGGGTTTTATTTTGGGGGGGTGGGGCAGAAAAATGCAGTGTTTATTACATATAATATAATTTCTAATTGCTAAGGCTTATTTGAGTTCAAGGCACTCTCCTTTTCATTTTCAAACTAAATATGAAATAAGTAAATATCATATTCCTAAATGAAAATCCAAACAAAAATAGAAATTAACTTAATATTGGATGTGTAACCCTCTGCTTGTATTACTGACCTCATTCTATGAGCATAGATGATATCAAGTGCCTAGTCAAGTTTTCACGAGAGGATACTTCCTCCCAAGCATCCTGTATTTGATCCCACAAAATCTCTTTCATATTGCGTTGTGTTGCAGGACAATTTAACCCCAAAACTTTATTCATCTCTGCCCACACATTTTCAATAGAATTCAAATCTGGTGAGCAAGGAGACCAATCAATCACTGTGATATCTTGCCTTTGCAAAAACTAGTTTGAAACCTGCTGACTTGTGTGGAAAGGGTGGTTATCCCATTGGAATTCAATCATTCCATTGGAATATCTAATCCTTAAAGAAGGAACTATAATGTTTTCAAGGATATCTTTATACTGGCTATTTAATGTGCCATCAAGCTGCCAAAACACACCTAGGCCATCTTGTGACATCCAACCCTAACATGACACAGATACACAACCTTGGCAATGCATTTGTGCTACGTATTTTGCTTTGTAATGTTTTCCTCTGAGGCAGTAGACAATTACACCCCCCTATTTGTAGATGAAAATGTCACCTTGCCTGTGAACATAACCCTATTCCAGTTTTTGCAAATGTGAGACAGTAAAATCTGTGATCGTCTGTAAGATGCTACTTCTTTGCTGCTGATTGAGCAAAGAGCCCTGCTGTAGTCAAACAGCGCAAGGCTGTAGCGGTTCGACCCAGAAAATTCCTGTCTGCCTCTTCTATAATTGCAGTGTCCTACTGAGAAGTGGACAAATGTTTTTGACCCAAACCAGTTTGACGATGAACCATCCCTTCCCTGGAAAACCGCACCCACCTCGTAGCCACAGATATAGGGACTTCAAGTGCTTTTGCAGCCTGAGACACAGGGTATCCAGCAGTGTTCACTAACGTAAAGAGAGATCTCCTTGTAGCTTTGACTTTGTGTACACTCAGCTATAGCAAAAGTCAGTATGACTAACATATTGTGCAGAACTCCAAAGCTATGAGGTGCACGAGCATGATTATGCCAGCGCCATTCATAAATAAAGAATGAGACAAAGAGTTTGCACATCCAATCTTAAGTCAATTAAATATTTGGTTTAGTTTTTCACTTATTACTAATATGGCATTTAGTTTGAAAACGAAAAGAATAATTTGTGCATGCATGTCTTAAAATTAATAAATATTTTATGCATGGAAAACATAGAATATTGCCATATATTTAATAAATTAAAATGTAAATAAAATAAAATAAAAAAAAAAAAAAATTCAAACCCAGGTTGTTCCAATTATTACACACATGCATTTTACTGCTTGGTTACCATGCATACAATCCAGTGAAAGCCATCCTCCTACTAATCACATAGCTTTGAAATGAATGTAGGGGTATTAAATGTGTATTGTGAATGCAATGTTAGCAAATGCTTCTGATGTTTTTCAAGTTGAACTCCCTCTCTGGCTGTTGCTCATTTATTTTGTCTTAGGCTGTATAGTTGAACCTCACTTACTCTGTATTCACTCTTAGGTTGATCCGCGTCAAAACAAACCCCACGTGACCAGTGCACCGCTATAATGTATCCTTCCACCATTCGCACTAGAAATACTGTCACACTTTCAGACCATGTGGCGAGTACAAGCGGCACGTAGTGCAAAAAGGAACAGAGTCCTTATTTCGACAACTGAAACAGTGACTAGCATATCTGTTAAGGGTTAAAGGTGATAAAATTGATAGTTGCAACAAAATAAACATTTGCACATATAATAATAGTTAATTCTGAAATAAATGAGCGAAAAATAAAGTAACAGATATGCGATAACCTAAGTTATTTGTTCTCTGGAAGCGGCACTTTATTAACTGTTGGCGGCTCAGTTTAAAAAAGAAATTGTGCACTGTTACGTGAATTGCATTCTTCTTAAAATCACTACATTGTTGCATCGCGTTTTTCATATGCTTTCTTTTTTTTCCAAGTGTAACCATTTTTCTCGTTTCAGATTTTTCTGCACAAGCACTGTTTATACTTGTACTTGAAACACCGGTGAACTCAGAAGTTAATTTCACCATTTATTTCGCGGAAAGTGTTGAATATTTCTCACATAACTTATAATAAGTATTGAATACTATTGTTTTTTCACCACTAGTCAATGGTTTGCGCGGCTAATGCTTTACGTAATTCGATGAAAACACAAGAGCAAATTCACCGTCCGCCATGATACTAAACACAACTGCTGGTTTCTGGCTGTAAACAATATTCCGCACCTATCCGGATGTCAGGTGACTCATACGAATTGCGTCATGGGACTTGTAGCTCTGTTTTAAGGTATAAATCAGCGTTAAGTAAAACCTTAGGTATTTGTATAGAATATTATACTATCTAAGGATAAATTCATTCTAAAATTCAGAGATTAGCATAGTACTACTTTCCTGGGCGCATTGCTACCATGTTGCACCACGGTGCACTGACCACGTGGATTTGTTTTGCCGCGGATCAACCTAAGAGTGAATATAGTTTATACATTATTCACTTCTACATTTTTCGCAGATATATGCTAATATTTTAGGCACCAAACTTTGTCCATTAATATTTAGCCCAATTATACATTTTGCAGTTACACGTTTTCTCATTAGCACATCAAATTTTTCTGCTACCTATGTATGAAACGTAATAATTTACTTATTTATATTTTATGTTTATACTATGTTAAAATATATTATACATGATTTCCGTCTACTGTATCCTTGCTGTTGCAACACAAGATAGTAGACATGTTGGACAAGACATCAGTATTTTCGGAATGCGTTACTGCTGTGCACCTGTTAACAATACAGCCTGGTATTCATTCAGGCATGCAGACATACAGTTATTCTTAGCCTGCCTCTGTGGTATGGGAGTAGCATGTCTAGCTTATATTCAAGAGGTCCCTAGTTCAAATCTTGGTTAGGGTGAGTTACTCGGATAAGGTTTTTTCCAGGGTTTTCCCTTATCTTGAAAAGATGAATGTCAGGTAACTTTAAGCTCTGTGGATCCTGGCTCATTTGAGCATCATTTCATTTATCATCCAATATGACCGAACTGGCTAAAGGTAGCTAAACTTGGGGGGAAGGGTGAGTTATTCTTCCCCAGATAGTATCTGATGATACCGATGATGATGGTGATGAAGAAGTAGGTTTAAATAATGAAAGTGTTCCTAGAGTGCATGATGCAATTGAAGCTCTAGAAGTTACAGAATGACTTCTTCATTTGTGATTAGTGCATATAATTGATCAATCTATGACTGCAGAAAAATCAAAGAAGTAAAGAAAAATTGATGATTTTCTTTTTAAACCAGTGCAAAGCACCCATATTCTGTGCACCGTAGTTGGTGCAAAATCCTCATTTACAGTAGAATCTCGTTAGCATGTTTTTGCAGGGACCTAAGGATTTGGACGTCATAGGCAGGAAAACGTGTTAACGAAAATGCAAAATATGCAATTTAAGAATTGAAATCGATTTTGAGTGCAATCCGTGTTGAATTCAATATGTGTTCAAATGGATTTGGATACACAAAGCCTGAGAATAAATAATTCAAGCTTTTATGTTGGTCAACTTGGATTTTTGAGGTTATGAATGTTTTTGAGAAAATAAATTGCGAATTATGGAAGCGACAAGAGTGGCTTTGCTGTGCATTTTATTACACATGTGATAACAATTTCCGCTAAAAAAGAAAAAAAATTATGAGTGTGCATCATGATACGAGTACAATAGGCGAATGTGTCTTTGGCGTATTCAATACGATTTGAATACGGTAAGTGTTTCCATGCAACAAATTTCGTTCTGATCCTATTTTCCAAGAGGAAAGTTTTGTTTTTGCATTTTTCCCTTCTTTAAAAGGAGTTTTAATCAATTTAGGTTTGCTAACAATTGTGTTTAAGGTTGACGGAGGAATGTTTAACTTCCGCACTATATCCACATGTTTCATATTTGGATTGTGATCTATTTCAAGGATTTTCAGTTTTTCACTATTGGTTATTTACTACACTTTCTTTTTTTCAGTGCAAATGAAAAGTTAAAATACAATCTACGTATGTTTGGTCAACACTCAACAGTAGAAACTATTGTTGGCGTTTAGCACGCCAAGGTAAAGCATTCTCTATCCCGCCCACACAAATCGTGTCACACAAATATTTACATACATGCATGTGATTGGCTGCCAGTATGCACCCCGTGACCGAGGATTGACCAAAGTAGCCAATGAGGACGTCAAACTTTGAACATGTTAAGCACCTTCTCCCACTGGACCAATCAAGGATTGGCCAAAACAGTGAATGAGGACGTCAAACTTCAAATGTAGTAAGCAGGACCGGGAAAACGCACTAAGCAAACGTTATTTATTACATTTGGTGATTTGGTACCGGGACTTTTATAATTGAACGTGTTAATGAGGAACGTGCTAATGAGATTCCACTGTATATGTTATCTTATAGAATGAGACTTCCTCCAATAGACAGAAGAGAAGTTGGAGAAATATAAAAGATGTGCTCTTGGGAAAGGAAGAAGGTGGTTTGTCTGCAATTATAGGATGTTTGTACAAGGCTCCAAATTTAGAGGTTAAACAGTTAGAAAGAATTTACAATACAGGGTGCAAGCGTTAACGATGATGTTTCCAATGCTCCATACATGTATAGGGGAACCTCATCCCACCTAATAATGAGTGGACTCGTGTACTAGCTAGGGGCACCTAGTGGCCAGTATCCATTAACTCCAATTTCAAGATGAAAATGGCACAAGAAACCTGCAGGTTTTACTGTGGACTGTGAACCATATTGAGTCTTGGGGAGCTAGTCAGAGATGAAGAGCTGGATATGGGGAAACTTAAAGTCACCACCCCATAGTCTGGAGTTAAAGCATGGACCCTCTGTATAAGAGCCACACACAAGCTGCAGAGCTACCCCTGTCCCAAAGTGGATGAAAAATAGTTGATTCGGTGCAGAGGAGTTCTGTAGAGCAATAATGGAGCTGCCATCAGCCACAGTGAAATATAGAAATGGGACGGGTATCTAGTAAAGACTCATCATGGAAGGTGCATTAAAATATTTGTTCAGAATCCTAAAATTAGAGGAGAGAAATGTGTTAGAAGCATTAACAGAAATCCTTACATAAGATAGGAAATAGGTAAATGCATTATGGTGCAATGCAGAAGCAAGATGGACATTAAAGGGCAATAATATTAAGAGTTTTGGAGAGAAGCAAGGAGACAATTTGAAGATATAGAAATGCAAAATCTGATGGGTAACCTAATGAGAAAAATTTTGTTTAACCTTCTTTATTATCAGTGAAACAAAATGGGAGAGGGAAGGATGCACAGATAAAGTTAGCAAAGATGAAAGAGGAAATAATTGGTATGGATAAAGGTGGGAATATGGGAACTAAAAGGGTTTACAAATGGCTTTGAACACAGGGTTTGTCTTATGCAAGGGGAAGGAAGTATTTCAACATTTTACCGTACTGAAATGAGGGTCTAATGAGATAAAATGGATGAATAGGCAAAAGAGCTGCAATAAAAGAGATACTAAATTATCATCATCAACATGTGCAAAATACTACATAAAAGTGTAGAAATAGTACTGGATCATTTAAGAAATATGTTTTCATTTTTGTTTCAGCTGCCATCAAATTACAGCGTGAGCACAAAGGCTCTTGTTTACAGAGCATTGAGATAAAGCAGAGGAGAGCAAGAATGAGCATATGGTGGGTCTTTTTACATACGAAAACAAGAAATCGATAAATAACGAACTGTGATAAAAAAAACCATAAATATTTGTTACGAGTTTCAACCAAAATGTGATACAATGTAACACTGTGTTTTACTCAGCAAACATAGCCATATGTTCACAAATTAATTTTAACATTTGCAGATGTGAAAATGCTGCACTGTTAAGGACTGAGAAAATGTGTATGAGTGAATGAATGGATGCATGTATGAATGTAATTTAACATATCTTAATGGTCATGGGATCAGCAATCTCAAAATCTTTGTTATTACCACTGAGCTTCCAATTTCAGTAATCTGCAGAAACATTGGAGAAAATTAATGAGTTCAGTAGAGTTTTTAACCATTTTCAATGGAGTGTAATATCCAAAATTTATTTTGAATATATTAATACCTGTATTCAAGCTTATACAATGGTTGAAGGACATATCAAGCCTTTCTATGTCAAATCAGATGATTTTAAGCAAAAGCTATATTCACTGTAAGCTTTATTGCATAGAATTTTACTTTCAAGGTCATCCAGTTTGACGTGGATTCTGGGTTGCCAACTTTTAAATGCAAATACTTCATATTAAGCACTCAAAATTTTAGGTGTGTGCTCAAAATTATTGTACCGCTAAACAGATTTAGTAATATTAAAATAACACTGATGATGATCTTCATTATTATAGTACTTACAGTATCGATGGCTGCAGCCAGGATTAGCAATTTACTCATTTTCACTTTGAAATGCTGCTGCAGTATGCAAATTTGTTGTTGTAATAAGAGTTCAACATCATGTCGGTGACTTGGATATTTCAGGCCCACCACATTCTTTGACAAACTGGGACAGCAGAATGAGCCCATTTACTGTGTCTAGTGCCAGACTATTCCTAATTTTAGCATTTATTAAACCCACTATAAAAAAGCTTGTTCACAAGTATTGCTATGGGGCAACGAAATCAGTCAGTCCAAATTCTGCTAGTTCTTCCAAATCATTATTTCTATCAGGGTCGCTTATGTGTTTAATAGCACTCCAAAGCTATCAGCTTTAGAACATGTTCTTTATTTGCCAGTGAATGTCTTTGTTGCACATTTTTCCCACTAATCATCAATTTTTTGCACACTACTGTGTTTGCTGAGATTAACAATTCTAGACTTGCTGGCAATGAGAGAAAAAAGAGAAGGAAGTTCTGTGGGATACATGGTGGATGCAGAGGGATGGAGACAGACTATGAGATAGGAATCAGGTTTGGTTGAATCATTCAATAATGCAACATCAGCATGAGGAAGATTCATTTTATTTTCCTGTGGTGGTAAACACGATAAGGATATGTATGTTTAGCCTACATCATACAATGTAATACCGTACATCGTTCAAAGTTTCAAATTATCGTTTGCCCCATAATTATGGTACAAGTTGGCAACCCTGCATGGAATACTTCATATTCCATCATTTTGATCCAAATTTTCTGCATGTCCAGAAATCAATATTTGATTTTATGAACACATGTAAGTAGGATACAAAAGTACCTCAGAAAATATGAGCAATTTTAAATATGCACATAGATGGGTGTATTTCACCATCTTTCCAGTCACAAGGATTTTAAACATGTTTCATTTCATAAATTCCATATTCATGAATTAAAATTATGCATGAAATGACGGTAGTATCTGCAGATATTTCCAAAATGGTAACCTTACCTAGAAATCTTCCCAGCTTTCCTTAAGAAACAAAATCCACAAACTAAATTAGTTTATCTATAGAATCTTTGTGGTATTTTTATAATGCAAACCCAAGTTAGTATAAATTTCTGTGTTTGGAAAAATCACTTTGGAAAATTTTAGGGACTGGCATAATAAAAAGAATGTGATGTTTGCCAAAATGCTGAATATTTTTATTTCTAATCCAGTTATAATAGGGTTGAAAAATGTGGCTTTAAAGATTATTACCGCTATCCTTTTTATGATGAAATCATCTTCTTCTTCTCCCCCTCCTCCCTATCTCTCCCTCCCTCCCTCCCCATCCCCCTCCCTCACAATCCTGCCTAAAAGAAAATTTTTGCCCTCTAGCTGGGAACCTTGGTTGACTATCACTGAAATCTTGAAACGAAATTGTCACACCAAATTTTTGGAGTTTGTCACAGCTGATTTGCAATTGTTCCTTATTTGTTAACTACAGAAACAAAACACTTTCAGAAATAACATAGAAGGCCATGCTATGTTGGCATTGGTATGCAATAAATTCGGTTAAACAATCATACAAAATAACCTATGTTATTTTCATTTTATTGATATTGTTTATTAAAGGTTTCATTAAGTAAATAGACTTAGCAAAAATTACCCATGGTTTCATCTAATTTGAATAATTTCCTTCATGTTGCACAGTTGTGAAATTTTCGGCAAGATAAAATACACTTATGATATTAATATACTGAAAATCAACTCCTTCAACTTTGTAATAGTAAAATACTTTTTCACATCAATGTTGCAATTAAAATTTAGTCTAAAACAAACAAATGTTCTCCCACATCCACATATGCGTAATTCCTTTGTGTTACTATGTACCAACAATGAAAGATGGTAGAATCATCAACATCATAATTCTCACACTCAACAGGTAGTGTTTGAAAATGAGCAGTTGTGAATGAAAATAAGCTAGACACTGATTTTATATACAGGGCATCCTTAAATATACAGTATATCCTAATAATTAAGGTATATAAACATGGTTTTTTTTAAATAATTCAGAAGGAAGTAAACAACTTTGTTGCACACATTGTATATCTGCTTGCTTTAATTGCTGAAGTAAACTTATACACCATTTTGAATAACATACAAATTAGTTTGAGACACAGTGTAAATACTAAGTTTTTTCTTGCATTTTGGCAGTTGCTGTTGGTACATCTTGCAACTTAATTTTTAAAGAAACAAAAAATATAGGCGACCTATGTTCACCTTGCATTTCACTTTAAAATATTGGTGTCCTTTTTGTATCTTAAATTTAAGATTCTAATTTTACTTCAATTTTTTTATATTATTATTATTATTATTATTATTATTATTATTATTATTATTATTATTATTATTATTATTATTTTAGTTCCATTTATACCCCGTCTTTAACTCATGGTCTTATCAGCGGCCTTTCCTTTGGAACTTATTGTCTATTGGCTATGGTGTTAACTCGTACTCTCTTGTTGTTGAGTTTTTCGCACTTTTGGGGTTTTAATCATTAGATCACACATTCACACTCTCGTTCATACTTCCAGACTCTGGGAAGGATAAGGAATAATCTTGGCTAGAGAAAAATTTCCTCCCCAGCCAGGAATCGAACCTGGGACCCCTCGTATAGCAGGTAGGTGCTCTACTGACTGAGCTATGGGGCCAGTCCTACTTCAAGTTGTGAGAGGGCTAATGGACCATTTTTTACACCCTTTCCCTTGTGGATACTCACACTATAAATCTAAATAACTTAGTGCAGAAGCAAAATATATTCATTAAAGCATACTACAGAGCAGCTGTTCTTATCTTCAGCCGTGACATTTACTGAGAATGATCATATTGATCTGTATTGCTGCTGCAAATGTGTGTGAAATATGTCTATGAGCAATGCATCTTTTATTAATGTACGTATTGCATCAATAGCAGTAACTATAAGGCTGACCATTACAATAATAACATGATAAATCGCTCATGTACTGAAGAAACCACTTTCATCTGATAATGAACCACTGAGGCCTCATGCTTCATATAGGAGAGAGTTGACACTATAGTTCGGGAAACAGAATACTTGCAAGGAGAGAGGACCATTGATTGGTGCTAGCAGGCTAGTTTCACCCTTGTTGCTTGAGTCTTGAATCCCCCAGCACTGTAAACCATGATTGAATTCTTCTGCATGTAGCAAAAGCTGAATCTCGTGGCAATAAACCAAGAAAACATTGCTAGAAATTTAACAAGACTGCTGAATGTTACTATATATGTGGATAAAAAGTAATAAGAATAGTATAGAATTTTAAAGGGCTATTTGTAGCTCAGCAATGCTGATATTTGCCCCTCTCTCTCCTTATCTTAACAAAACGTCAGATCCGGAGACATAATAGCAAAATTGTAGTTGCAGGATCTTTTTCTGTGCTATCACAAGTGAGTTTTACAGTACTGCACTTTTCAGGAAGAAATTATTAACACGTGTATCACATTTTCAACATTCTTTCATTTTATTATTTTACCATTATATTTTAACATACAATGAATGCTTAAAATAATATAATAGTTATATTAATGTTTTATTCTAAACCAAGGAACATGAAGGAGAATGCCATTGCCCATATAACATGAATTTTTAAATTGATTTTAAATATTAATCTGACATTGTCACTTATGTAATTTGTTTTGCAAGGAAAGCTGAGGAGGAGTTTATGTCTTTAATTTTAAACTGTAGTTTTAGGACAAGAATGATAAAGAAAGAAAAAAATGAAAACTTGTCCTCATTTTAATTAAACTTTTCATAACTTATGTACCTTACTCAGGAATAATTGGGGATAAATGCATAAAAGCTTTGTAGACTTGTTTTTAATGAATAGATGCACCCTGTCTGACAATAGAATTGTGAAATATAATGTATAATTTAGTAACTTCTGACTTAGTTTGTGACAGTACTTCACTTGTTAAACATTCAACATGTTTCAATAGTCACAGCTGTAGATTAACTGGCATTATAGGTAGCGTATCAATGTTGGAAGTTTTTGCAGATCTGGAGACAGAAGAAGGCATGATGAATCTGCAGAATCTTAACAAATTTTGGCAGGTTTTCTGAATTCATTTGATATCTATTTTTTTGCAATGAAGATTCTTTCCTAGGTAGCAAGTACTAATAAGACTCCCGATCTACAGTTGCTTACAACTGCAATGCCAGTCAACCTTCAACTGAAGATGCCAAATAATGGCATTCAAAACATGTCTGATGTTTAAAGCATATGCAAAGTATTGCATGACAAATTGATTCAGAAATTATGAAGTTATATGCATGCATCACTGTTACAAACTTCTTTCAATTTGAAATTAATATAATTTATTTTATTTATTTAACTAACATATTAATTAACAACTTAACACAGACAGCAAGTTGCCATACTGGAAAACGTTAATAAAGCAAAAATAATAGTCAACTTGTTACTAGAAAACAAAAAATAAAATATAAAAATGTGCAGAAGCAAATCACAAAAATAAAATTAGTTTAAGAAGTAGTTACAGAATTACAGTGTTATTAAATGTTATGCAAATGATTTTGAAGGATAGCACTGACCTGTTTTTTTTCCCCCCAACTTTTTACATTTACAAAATTGTTGGCTTATAACCCAGAAATTTCACATAAAAAATCAAAATTGTACATAAATGAATAGAACAGGAATAAAGAAAAATCCATTCATAGTTTTTATATTTGTGTTCCAATATTAAGGAGAAATTCTGTTTAAAAACATAATTTTTTTCTTTGTTTTTCATCAAAACAAAAAATATGTATTGCCTAGTCCACATCTTTGGAGAGTGTTTTCAGACAATAAAAGGATTTGATTCTTTCAAATTGAAAGTAAGTGTTAAACAAATTATGAGCTGTAAGGGCAGACAGCACATTGATAACTATCTAAAATATTTTTCTATTAACTGAAGTGTTATTCAGAAGTTAGAGACAGTGAAGCGAAACAATAATTTAATTGAATAGAATATTGAGTCAGTGGGTACAGTAAAACTTAACTTCACTTGAAATTAAGTATATGAAAGCAGTGCTTTCAAAACATGTTGGATTAATTTTAAGCGAGTGAAGTTTTAGTGTACCCATCAACTCAAAATTCAATTAAATTATTTTTCTGTTAGTTTATTTTACTCATTTCGATTCCAACTCTTTAATGCCAGCTGTATTAGGCAATCTCACTGAAATGTTTGCAATCAGTCAGGGATGAGGTAATTACAGATGCTATGCACTAATACTCTTAAAATTAGTTTTTCTAATGTTATATTTTTGTTCATTAATTATTACTTATTCTGGGAGGAAGTGATATAGACATCCTTTGAACCAGGGAGTGAGTACAATGAAAAATGTTTATGAGCACCTTGCTTCTGTTTTCATAGTTTTACAAAAAATGCTTTGGAAAAAGGAGGTGTTTGGCAAACTGCATGTTTCACCTTGTTGGTGAGTGACAATTCACATTGGAGGGGAAGGTAACATTTGCCTTACAATATAAGCTGCAGTGAGATTTTGAAAGCAACTGGGTCTGCATTACTGGAGTGATATTAACTTTTGTTAGTTCACAAGGCACTGCTTTCATGTACGGGGTGTGTTTTTAAAGTAAGTACCGACAATTTTTTAAAAAATAACAGAACCTTTACACCTTACACTACTTCTCCACATAGTCACTGCCATTATTCAGGCAATTGTCGTAACGGGAAACGAGTTCTTGTATGCCTTCATCAAAGAGTGATGCTGTCTGTGATGAAAGCCTAGTCTGCACTGCTTGTTTCATAACACCATTGTCATTGAAATGTTTGCCACCAACGAATTTCTTCAGATAAAGAAACATAAAAATTGCATGGTGCCACATCCAGACTGTAGGGAGGATGGTCGAATTGTTCCCAACCAAATAATGCGATCAGATCTTCAGTTTGTTTGTCTGTATGTGGCTGGGCATTGTCACTCATTATTGTTCCCCATAAACCCCACACAATTGGCGATGAATGTTTGCCAACATAACATTTTGAAATGCTCTAACAGCAGGAAAACACAAAGTGACGATTGCTCACAGCAATGTCTGGCTTCCTAATGTTTGGAGGAAGTGATCACGCATGCTCAAAATTGCAACTGCAGAGCTATCAGTAGCAAAATATTAAAACAGTACTTAATTTAAAAACATATATTTACAGTGAATTAGTGAAGGAACTAAAGCTAAAATGCTCGCTTCAAGTTTGAATGAAGGCACAAAAGAAAATAAATGCTTATGTGCACTTAATGTGGAAGCAAAATAGGCACAGTAGCTTTTAACTATCAGATTCTAAAAGCAAGAAGTTTAAGTGCTTATGCAAGTGCTCAACAAATACAAATAAAAGCAAAGTGGACTTTATTTCACAATTTAAAGGCTTACAGAAAATAAAAGTTAATTAAATTTATTTAAAGGTGAGTCGGAATTATTACACTAACATCACTTATGTTTGTTTTACTTAAATGTAAAAGTTAATTATTTTATATAAATATTTAGTAGGAGAACCTACAAAGTATTGTATCTTACTTTTATTTCAACCTTCAATAAAAGAAAATAATAATGGCAACGCATCCCTAGACCAGTACTGCTAGGTGCAGACAGCGCAAAAGTTCAGCACACAGTTGCAACTTGTTTACGCTCACAAGAATTACAATTTATATAAAGCAAAAATTGTTACACTTTGGTGAAACTGAACATGGAAGAAAGTCAAAGTAATAAAAAATGTAGATCAGCTGCTGTTCAGGCACATATTTCAATAAGACATGCCTTAATCACTCCACATTTGAATTAGGGTGCTCTGAAAAATGTGCAAAATTTATCTTTGTTCCACTGGAATATGAACTCATTATAGTAGTATAATTTTTCATTTGTCTCCATACAAGGAAACGCTTCCTAATAGGATGACATCTAAATCCCTTCCACCTGGTGTTTGGATGTTTAAAAGTGTTGCACTCTGCCTTGTGAATTACTGAAAATTTAGAAGTAGAAAAAGGAAGAAAGGGAAAAAAAAGGAAAAGTAGCAAAACTTCATGTTAAAAGTATTTTTAAATCTTCATATTTTGGTACTTGTATTTATGTACTAGAAATGTTGGCAACATTTTGTTGCAGTATACAGAGTATAATATAAGTTTGGTTTTTATAGTAGGACATACCCTTAAGCAAGAAATAAAAAATAATGATAATCCAAACATTAAAGCCTATTTAATGGCTAATATAAAATTTTCAGAAGTTCATAATTCATTAGCGTGTGTTTACAATTAAGTATACAAAATTTCACAGTCCGCTTTAGCAAACACTATTGAATTTCAGAATCCTTGAATTTTGCTTAGCATTTAACTTTACAGCTTTTCAGAATATTTACATGTCCACAGCTACTCATAATATAAGGTGCTCATAGTTGGCAGTGAGATGGCTTCTGTTAATATCAGAAGATTTGTATGTGAACGCATTCAACAGCTAAAAGTATTTGAATTATTTTATATGTTCAGTATGCTGTAATCATTATGCATTCGTCATTTATTCTTAATATTTTGCAGCCCATTATAGTAGCATTACTTAAAAGCAAGTCACAATAAGTCAAATTGGCAGACACAGTGGTACACCAACCAGGGGAATAGGCAGAGCAGACAATGCCAGGACCCTAGAAGGGCCCTATATAAGATATCAGAGCATTGAATAAAACACTTTCATGACAATGGATACCCATTGTGTATAGTATTGTTAAGTTGCCAGAGTCACTATTAAAAGGGACTATGCATGACTATTAACATAATTATATACTCAAACTAAATGCATTGATATACAAGTGTGTGAAACAAAATGATATCTAAAAACCTATGAATTGTTCATTTTAAGGTGAGGGATAGATCTGTGAGAAAAGTGAAAACTATATGAAAAAATTAATATTTTACCACTCAGGAAATTAGTTTTTACCTTCTGACAACTTAAAAGAATACAAATATTGGGTGTATATTTATTTCCCTCTAATATGCTCAAATATCCTGACATCATTGTTAGTTGATAGGCATCATCGGATATCACATAGGCGAGAGAAAAGGAACCAATGTAGCTTTTTACACTTGCATATTTCATCACTGATTCACCAGGCAGGTAGAGCTTCCTACAGTTAGTACATAATCTTGCTACTAGAATCGCCTTTCAAAGGTTTTCCGTTCTCTTCATATGCCTCAAGAATTTGTAGCCTTGTTTATCAGCAAAGCAGCTTCAATTTTTTGTTCCTTTTTGTATGAAACACTTTATTTATTAATTTTCTCAGCTATTATTGAAGTTCTCTTAGTTTTTAATATTGCCAGAACAAAAAAATGCATTCATAACAGCTCAACCAAGGTAGTGATAACTCTTTCCCTCTCATCCTTTTCCAGCTCTACCATTTTTCAGAACTAAAGTATACAACCTAGTGGTGACATGCAATTAGGATGTTTAAAATTGTAGTGATAGTAGCGCTGTTTGTATCTCTGTTTAATGTCAAACTCTATGAAACTCCCTTTCCTAATCATGTCATTACTTTAAAACCTTTCCCATGAAAGTCCTCATGAATGAACACATAATGTGCTTGGCATTTATACAGCTAGCAATAAGCATCATTCATTTTAATCCAAGTTTTATCACATTTAAGTATTTCAACACTTTGCAATCATTGAAATTGCAATTGACTTGAAGTTTACACAAGACTTTTCTGAAAGTATAATTAAGAAAGTGACTTAAGCAGTGGTGTTATTCTTTTATAGTCATCTGTTGAGCATGTGAACTAAACTACAGAATTTAAAAAGTTATACATTGGGATAATTGTCAATTTATGATGGAAAGAGCAAAGAAGATACATATAAAAAGCATATGTCAGTTTTTAAATGCATGTATGAGGAAAATGTTTCACATTTGTTTACTCAATTTTTTTAGAAACTTTGATAATTGTAACAATTTTATAGACTGTAAACAAGATAAGTAAATTTTTCAGGATACAATTTATAGCCTATACTGAACAGATATTTCTGACACAATAATGAACTCAGTATTACTTACTATAATTATGTGTTTATCATGCATATATTTTAAGAACAACTAGCACCGAGATTAGCCTGAGAGAATACCTTCAAATATAATCAGCCATGGTTATAATATCGTTTAATCACTTTAATTTTCAGTATGTTAGAAATATTGCATATATTAAAGTTTTGCTAATTGAACTCAGATTTTATATAAAGCTAAATATATTTTAATAAATAACACTAAATTAGCTTGGGCTTGTAATTGTATAACATAATCAGCCAGTGAAAAGCTGGAGGAGGAGGAGGAGGAGGAGGAGGAGGAGGAGGAGGAGGAGGAGGAGGAGTGCTAAAATGGGCTTTTTGAAACTCCTTAGTTTGCAACAATTGAACATTTCAGTTCAAGAAAATTCCAAATAATGTCCATTAAGGATAGGACTCCAGTTGTACAGATAAATAAAAGCTGATGGTAATGGAA
Source organism: Deroplatys truncata (assembly GCA_030765065.1). Taxonomy (NCBI): domain Eukaryota; kingdom Metazoa; phylum Arthropoda; class Insecta; order Mantodea; family Mantidae; genus Deroplatys; species Deroplatys truncata. Next base: position 157,086,453 of record CM060984.1, read on the forward strand.
AATATGCCATAATTTGTTTATTATTAATTACTGCCATCTGCCATTTCACTGTACATTTAAAATGAGCGTAGTTAACAAAGCTTCAATTAAAGTTTCAATTCTGGAGATAATGCATAACATATTTATTATTCTTATATTATGCATGTTGCTGTGCATTTTAATTCTTTTTTTCTTTATGTATTCTTCCTGTAAATTTAATAATTGCTCTCTCAGTTTTTTACTTTTAATTTTATGGTATCAAGTTTATGTTGGAGTTCTGCAACATTCTTGGCAGTAATATAGTAATTTTATTCACAAGAACAAAAATAATAAAATCAATATTCACCAATTTTAAGTACCTCACTCTCTTATACCTTTACTGTGGAAGTAAAATTCAGTCATTGTATTGAACTAAGGTTTTAAATTTGACATGTGTGCATGTGTTTGAAGAATGTAAATATATTAATGCAGTAAAGAAGAGAGAGAAAATGTGTAGTGAGTATTAAGAAAAAATGGGTAGACATAAAGAAAAATATATTAATATTTGTTGTATATTAAAGCAATGCATTTGAGATCTGAGGGTTAGAAAATATTGTTTAAATTAAGGAATATGAATATGTATATAATATTTTTCATGTATAATGTATCAGGGATGAACAAGATGTACTATCTTATCCAAAACAGTCAATTTGTTCCTTGTATTTAACATTTTGTGATTTTAAAATAAATTTTGTGGTTAACATTGTGGTTTTTAACATAAGGGCACAATCAGAGGGGGAATGGGTGAGTATGCATGTGTGAGAGAGAAAGAAGTAAATAAAGATTTTTGGCTTCAGTATAGTGCCATGATCTGCTTCAGAAGCTTTATCTTCACTATAACCTGAGTTTAAAATATTTTATTTACCACAGGTCAGTGTACAGAAGTACCAGATTCTTAATGAAAAATTCAATTTGAGATATTCTTAATTATTCTGTTACATAATCATTTATAAACACAACACACATTCTAAACTTCCCTAAGCATTTCACAAATTTTACTGTCACTGGTGAAAAATACTCTGTGCAGCTTTTGGGTACTGACATGTTGGTGAGATCATTGAGGCATGGAGTCATACACAGGAGGTCCATGGCTCGAATCCTGCTATCCTCCCTGATAGATTTTTCTCAGCCCTCATAACTGATAAATATCGAGAAGTTACCTATTCCCTCCCAAATGTTATTTCCTAATTAGCATTTCATTGCCTATATCATTAGTGACCGCTGTCTGTAATGCTGTAAGCAGTAAGAAAAATTGTTAAATGTTATTAAAAAATCTGATGTGTTACACTCACATGACTTTCTCTACTCTTGTACAAAACTATTTTTTCAAACGCTTATTCTCCATATGCTTAATGTTAATTGAGATGTTAATCTTATTCCTAATTTTCTTTTGGATGCAAGGGGAATTGGTAGGCTTTAAGCAATAGTCAAATATTTTAAGAGCTGGTTGCTATGTGGAGTATTCCAATCTCTTTGCATTACCAGGACAAAAAAAAAAATGAATAACGAATTCCCATTTGAGAAAAACTGTAAGTATTTCAAAATGTAAGGGAATAACAAGCAATATCTTGAAAATGGTTCACTCAACACAAAAAATGTATATGACATAAATTGGTTATTTTAATGCGATCTACATTTTTTGTGTAGTAATATTCTCTTATGGTTTACCAGTTATGCAAAAGTTGTTCACAATGAAAAGTACTTTTGGAGACATTCCCAGAAAATTCAGGATATACATTTTATTTGCCTTGAAAGTATCTTAAATATATGAAATTTTAATCAAAATCATTAGAGCCATTTTTGAGAAAATTAAAATTTTCAAAAAATGTTCCATGTAAAGGGTAATCTGGGGTGGGGGATTTTCTTTAAAACCTTCGTGTCGCATCTCTGGAAGATACTGAACCTAAATACCAAGTTTGGTGTTTATCCGACTGTTCGTTTTTGAGTTATGCTGTTCACAGACACACACACGGACATGTATCCAAAAAATCTGATGTGTTACACTCACATGACTTTCTCTACTCTTGTACAAACTATTTTTACAAACGCTTATTCTCCATATGCTTCAAGTTAATCGAGATGTTAATCTTATTGCTAATTTTCTTGTAGGTGCAAGGGGAATTGGTAGGCTTTAAGCTAGAGTCAAATATTTTAAGAGCTGGTTGCTATGTGGAGTATTCCATTCTGTTTGCATTACCAGGACAAAGAATCAGATGTGTTACACTCACATGACTTTCTCTATTCTTGTACAAACTATTTTTACAAATGCTTATTCTCCATCTACTTCATGTTAATCGAGATAAACATTTGCAGACTCTATCTTATTGCTAATTTCCTTGTCGATGTGAGGGGAATATATATTTACAAGGGCAATATAGAAATACAGTAGCCTTTAAGCGCACACATATCTCTTAATAGCTGGTTGCTAGCTGCAGCACTATTCCCTTTGTCACAGATTAATACTCTTTGCATATCCAAGACAAAAAAAAATCTGATGTGTTACACTCACATGACTTTCTCTACTCTTGTACAAAGTATTTTTACAAACGCTTATTCCCCATATGCTTCATGTTAATCGAGATATCGAGATGTTAATCCTATTACTAATTTTCTTGTAGATGCAAGGGGAATATGGTAGATTTTAAGCGATAGTCAAATATTTTAAGCGCTGGTTGCTATGTGGCGCATTCCATTCTCTTTGCAAGTCCAGGACATAAAAAAAATGAATAACGAATTTGAGAAAAAGTATAAGTATTGGAAAATTTAAGGGAATAACAAGCAATATCTCGAAAACGGTTCACTCAAAAAAACTGTATATGACATAAATTGTGTATTTTAACACGATCTACATTTTTTGTGTAGTAAAATTTTGTCTATCTCTTATGGTTTACCAGTTATGCAAAAGTCGTTCACAATGAAGAACACTTTTGGAGACATTCCCAGAAAATTCCAGATATACATTTCATTTCTAATGACAATGGCTTAAACATATGATATTTTAATCAAAATCGTTAGAGCCATTTTTGAGAAAATTAAAATTTTCGAAAAATGTTCCATGTAAAGGGTAGTTTGTGGTGGGGGGATTTTCTTGAAAACCTTCGTGTCGCGTCCCTGGAAGATATTGAACCTAAATATCAAGTTTGGTGTTTATCTGACTGTTCGTTTCGGAGTTATGCTGTTCACAGACACACACACGGACATGTTTCCAAAAATGATTTTTTTGGATTCAGGGGGTCTCAAAACATGTATTTCCGGTAAAATCTCGGTATCGAATTTTTGGGTGGAATGCAATACTTCCCCTACTTACTATACGTAGTAGAGAAAGTAAAAATGAATAACGAATTCCCATTTGAGAAATTAAGTATTGAAAAATTTAAGGGAATAACAAGCAATATCTCGAAAATGGTTCACTCAACAACAAAAATGTATATGACATAAATTGTGTATTTTAATGCGATCTACATCTTTTGTGTAGTAAAATTTTGTGTATCTCTTATGGTTTACCAGTTTACCAAAAGTCGATCACAATAAAGAATATTTTTGGAGACATTCCCAGAAAATTCAAGATATACATTTTATTTGTCATGAAAATATCTTAAACATATGATATTTTAATCAAAATCGTTAGAGCCATTTTTGAGAAAATTAAAATTTTCGAAAAATCTTCCACGTAAAGGGTACTCTGGGGTGGGGGGATTTTCTTGAAAACCTTTGTGTCGCATCTCTGGAAGATACTGAACCTAAATACCAAGTTTGGTGTTTATCCGACTGTTCGTTTCTGAGTTATGCTGTTCACAGACAGACACACACACGGACATGTTTCCAAAAATGCTTTTTTTGGATTCAGGGGATCTCAAAACATGTATTTCCGGTGAAATCTCGATATCGAATTTTTGGGTGGAATACAATACTTCCCCTACTTACTATACATAGTAGAAAAAGTAAAAAATGCATTCACATGAATTTCTCTACACTTTTACAAAGTATTATTTCATGATTATTCTTCTATATACTTCTTGTTAAGATAAACTTTCATTACACATGTCATTGTAGGTATAAGGATTTCTAAAATGTAGGTTACTATGTGATGACTAGAGCAACCCAAAAGCTTAAAAATCGTAACAGGACTTTAGACATGTGGTTGCTACCCAGAACATATGTTTAAAAGCACAGTAAATCATAATTTTAAAAAATAAAGTATAAAAGCACAATATATAATATAAAGCATAATTCTTGGAAGTTAACTAGGTATCTGTTTAAAATCTAACATTAGATTCTATACAAAAATTAACAATATTCCCAGCAACAATGAAAAGTTAGGAATTTCAACAATGAACATCTTGTGCGTAAAGTTTAATGGTTTTATGGTCAGTATACAATCTGAATCAAAGCAGTTCACATCTATTGAACACCAGCATGCCAAAAATTGCTGTAAATGCAATTCAAAGATTTCGTGAGTTTCTCACAGATTATTTTGTGGCTCAAAATGGGAAACTTTTATGTACCTTATGTTCAGGGTGCATTAATTTTGAAACATAACATAAATCTCGGAAATAGAGCGATGGACGTGGTTCAACTTCAGGCGGTCCTAGCAGCATACATACCAGTACTATATCTCAAGTATGATAGCATATGGAAAGTTCAAAGGATAATATGAAAGAAATGGTTAAAGCATTCACTTCTGCTGGTATTCCATTCTATGACTTCTGCAGTGAACAGTTTCGTCAGTGGATAGCAACAGCTACAGGTATGAAACTGACTCCCAGTGAAACCACTATGAGAAGATATCTATCAAGTGTGCTGAGGAAGACCTCCAGAAAATCAAGTCAAATTGTGAGGGAATATCTGTATATCTAGTGGTTGATGAAACAACAGATACAAAGAATCATAAGGTGGTGAATATTCTTGTTGCTCTATTGGTTGTTTTGTGAAAATCAAAATTGTACAACATTTCAATGCTGATATAGTAAATTTAATACTTGACACACTAGATCTTATTGGTGCTATTCACAATCTAACTTCATTGTTTTAATATCAGACAGTGCAACATATATGCTTTCTGCTGGCAGGCAATTGCCTGGAGTTGCACCTCAGCTTTTTACATTCTACCTGTTGGGCTCATGTGCTACATGTTTGTGCTGAAGAGGTTAGATTTTCACTAAAAATTGCTGATGAATTCATTGCAGATGTTAAGACTGCTTTAGTGAAAACCTTAGCCAGAAGAGAGAGAGAGACTACAGGACTGCTTAAAGGAATCGGAAGCATTTGATCTATCTCCAGTTCCAGTAATTACTTGTTGGGGCTCATGCCTGAAGGCAGGAAAATATCACAGCATGGATTACAATGCAGTTAAACGCTGGATCAATCTGAAAGATGGTGAAGGTAGTGCTGCAGTAACAAATTTAAAATGACTGGTTGGAAATGAAACCCTTCAACTACAACTCAGAACTATATCTGAAATCTCTGGTGGTATGTGTAAACAAATACTGGTTTTGGAATCAGATAATCCTGATGCAACACAGATCTGGCTTATTCTATGATCAGTTCTTCATATGCTTCAAAGTTCTGGTGTAGCATGTAAAAAACTTGAGACATACATGAATGAATGCCATCCTGCAAAAAGCTTCTGGAAGGAAGACCAGAATTTAAATGCAATATTAACTGTTCCTGAACAGGTTTATTCCATCTTCACTTCAGGTGAACTGGAACGCTTCTCTAACGTTGATGTTCCAGTGGAAGAAATATCAACATATGCAGCAATGGTACAAGAAGATAGTTTGCCTTCTATTACTGGTTTATCCTTCTGGCAGAAACATACCTCTAACATGCCTATACTAAGTAAACTAGCAATGAAAGCAATAATTGTTCCTCCATCATCTGCTTCAGTTGAGAGAAGCTTTTCTAAGCTCAATTGGATTTTAAATTCTAAACGGTCATATCTGATGGAAGAAAATCTTGAATCTCACCTAAAACTTGCAATTAATCAACCTCAGGGGTGTGTTACAGAGACTGAAAGGGACAAATGACTAGATTTTCACTCTTCAGCATTGTTCTCTTATTGTAGTGTGTTCTTGTATAATTTTATATTATTTTTGTAAGACAACTTATTTTACTGTCACAAAAAAATAATATATTTAAGATACTAAGTTTATTTGTATGAAAGAAATGTATTATAAAGCATAATCATCAAAAAGATAAAGCATAATTATTAAAAAAAAATAAATTATAACGTGGATTGCTTTAGTGATGACTTTGAAATTCCATGGTCTTTGGATGACCATGAGAAAAAATGAATAGTGACCTAACCACTGAAAAAGGTATAACTACATGAAAATTCAAACCGGTAATAAAGAATATCTCGGAAATTGTAAATGTCACAAAAAATGTTACGTATGTTGTGTGCTTTAATGAAATCTATATTTTTTGTACAGTAAGATTTTGTCCATCTCATGGTTTACAAGTTAAGCAAAAGTAATTCAGAATAAAAAGGATTTCACAGAATAGGCATTTTATTTATTGTGCAAATATCTTAAAACATGGTATTTTAATAAAATTCATTAGAACCGTTTGAGAAAATAAAAAATGATAAAATTTCCATGTAAGGGGTAATTTGGGGTGCAGATGTTTTCTTGAAAATCTCTGCTTTGCATCCTTGGAAGATGCTGAAATTAACTGCAAAGTTTGGTATTTATCTGACCTTTCATTGTTTACCTACGGTGTTCACTGACAGACACACAGACCTTTTTTCTAAAAATTCTTTTTTTATATTCAGGGGCTTCAAAACATGTATTTCCCGTGAAATCTCCTTATTAAATTTCTGGATGGAATGTAATACTTTTGCTACTTATTATAGGTAAGTAGTAGAGAAAATAAAAAAGAATGTGCCTGTCTTAGACAAGCACAGACAACCATGATGGATAGTTTCCTAAAGAGGTGCCAAAAATGTATGGACAACGACGGTGGTCAGCTTCAGCATTTCCTTTCATAAAGTTGGTAAGTAAAGCCTTTAAAAGGAGTTTTAAAAATGTTGTATGGTTTCATCCGCGCCTTTCTATGATAACGGCAGACGCAACGAGGAAAAACACTGCGCAGGCGGTTCGTAGTTTGTTGGCTCATTCTGTACATAGGCCACAAATTAAATACCCGTAAATACAACAGAAGCTTTGCCTTCAGGCGAAGCTTAACGTTTTGTAATAACGAACATGTACAGCAGCTCGGAGGAAGAAACTGGCCTTGACGTACAGGATACATTTGTATCAATTGTTAAGGATTTTCCAGTTTTATTAGAAAAGTCAAATCTATCGGAGCTCAGAAGGCAGAAAGCCGCAGCTTTAAAACACATTGTTTGCATATATCAAAGTTTGGTGCAATGATCAAAGGCGCAGGTATCAAAGGAGATTGTTAATTTGCGAGCAGATTGAAAAGGGAGACGAATTTTAAAAAGACTGGGAACAAGAAGATAGCGTTGGAAAGCTGGGAGGAAGTGTTATACGATGTTATGGAAGAACAGCAATTCATTAATTTCAAGAGTAGAAGGTAATACCAGTAGTAACATATTTTGGTTTATATTGCTATATTCTTTACTACGAAGTGCTGAAATATGGATCTAGCTGTATGATGTAATATTGTTTTAATTTGTGAATTACGGCGGCAGTCGCTCAGCGTGCACCATCAACAGGGTTTGGCGATGTGATGCACCTGAAACTTTAACATCTGCAAGCGTGAGTCCACATCCAAATCCTCTGCCCACATTCAGTTCCATCAGCAGATAAATATACGGTCAGTTTTGATGAAACTGAGGAAACAGTCGCTGTCTAATCAGAAAATAGTGCTACTGGAGCAACTAACATTGCTGAAACTAAAAAAAGGAAAAACTCCTGAGGGAGAAAACGGCCCAAGAAAACGTTATGAGTTTTGAAAGTGCTGATAATCTTGACTACAATAATTCAATTTACTTTACACTGTGAAAACTCTGATGATAAATATCAAGACATTTTAAAATTATGTGATTCTGAATACATTTGCAGAAGTGTCTCAATATAAGTGACAAGTGAGTACCAGATGTGCCTACTTACATATTCTTACTGAAATCCATGTAAGATCCTTGTAATGTCATCTCGCTTCCGTTGTCCTCTTTCTCGAAAACGCTGAAGTGCAGCGACATCTTCGCCATCTTGATTTCCTGATTATTTTCATCCGTTCCCGGAGCAGCAAAATCTTCACCATTTAGGTGGTTAGCAATATTATGTAAGACGAAGCAGTATGCAATAGTTGAATGCACTTTTTCTATGGCCAGTATTATTTTGATCTGCAATATAGACAAGCACTGTTTTACTTGTTCGAAGCATTTCTTAATTATTACTTTCTTTTTTTAATGCATCTATTGTATGTATTTGTTCTGGAGATGCAGAATTCAGATATTAAGGTGTCATGAGTCACGAGGCAACTGCGTAGGCAGCATCACCCTGTAGCAGAGCATTTGCTGGGTTTTCTGTGAGTGTTCCGCATACATCTGAATTTCTCCAGATACGCCAATCGTGGATAGATCCAGTCCAAGAAGCATTTACACTTGCAAATTCTTCTTTTACGTTGCACGTAGCTTAGCATTAATATTTGCCACCCCTTTTCTATTAATATATTCATCTCCTGCCTGCTAGTTCTTTTTTAATAACATACGTGTACAATCTAGAAATCCAATTGCAGCAGGGAATCTACTTTTGTTGCCATTCTCCCTTCGCAGCTTCAAGAGCATCGACACATTGTATCCGAAATCCGGAAGGGGTTCTATACAACAGACGCTTTCATATATTGAGAGTGGACTGGAATACACTATAAGCTACGGCATGTAGTGATCAGACTCCCATACATAGTTTCACCATTGGATATGCACTCTCAAATTATTTCATGAATCTACTTACAAGTGTGTGTGTGTGTGTGTGTGTGTGTGTGTGTGTGTGTGTGTGTGTGTGTGTTTGTTTGTTGAAAAACCGGTTCACCCACATAACGCAGAAATATTTGCATTTTTTCTTCTCTACGCAGAGCTCTTTCGTTGGAGCTTCAAATAATGCTGCGCTAGCCGCTGAACATTCTGTGGTAGAGAGCCTTTTTTATGGACGCTCTTTAACTACTGTGTTCCTTAGCATCCCATTCTATATTGGGCGTGAAATACCAGAAATTTTGCTCAGAGACCTCTTTATTACGCTTGAGGTTCTTTTACGTGCCGTAAATCTACGACACGGGACCACCAGCTTTATTTCCCTTTCGAAGGATGCTATGCTAGGGATTTTTACGCCCAAAACAGATACGTCGCCCTCCGTCCGTTTGAGACCGCGACTCGGGAACTAGAAGCTAGCATGGTACATCTAGACAACGGAGGACGACGTGGCAGAAAGTGTGGAAAATATCACCTCCAATGGTGCAAAGAAAGGACTGAATTTCGGGCAGTGTACACTAAATGTATAAGTGTAGTAATTGCGAAAATTGTAATCGACGGCCTTGTGCGCTATTCATTTATTAATTAAGTCCTCCATAATGCAGTATGCGTATGGATGAAGTCTGTGGATCTTGCTGCTATCTAGAGACAAGCAGCGAGACTTCAGCGGTTAGGCAGATACGTCCTCGACTGCTCGCTACGTTAAATAAAAGAAACAGTGAGTTTTTTCATTACTTATTTATGGACGCTCTTTAACTAGATACTATGGTTCTTAGCCTCGTGAAAGACCGGAAATTTTTCAAGATGCCTCTTTGTCAGACTTTAGGTTCTTTTACGTGCCACAGGTCCATCGGCTTTACTTCCCTTCCGAAGGAAGCCATGCTAACGATTTTTACGTCCGAAAAAATCCCCCTCCGCCGAGTTTGAACCCGTGACCTCGGGAACGAAGAAGCTGGGTTATAAGAACCAGCAATGAGTGCTTGGATTATTGAGCGTCTGTGATTTAAATTTTTTGAACGTTTTTGCGAACTGTAAATTGTGTAAGAAACATAATCGTTGTAAAAATGAACCGAGAGCAGAATATGAGAACAATTTTTTTTAACTCACAGTTGAGGAAAAACAAAATACAAGAGATGGACAGGCCAGTTTCCAGTCATTTTATAGCGCAAACCTCCAACTGTAAGGGAAAGGAGGTAAACAGGAAGTTCAATATGCATTCAATTTATGAATGATTATGTGGTTGCGAAGTCAGCAATTTGCTGTACTGCTTTATTTATTTGCTTTCGGGCGGAATCAGTACATGAACTGGTACATGAACCAAAACTGGTTTCGGTGACAGTCATGTTAAACAAAAAGCCACCAAGCATGAAAATTCCCGATGGCATGTCAATGGAGAATTAGACCTCAAAATGCTTGGCAAAAGCAATCTTAGCCAGCAACTCATCAGTGCGTACCGAAAACAACTTGAGAAGAAAAACTTGGAAATAAACAAGAATAAATAAACAAATATATATTATCACAAATAATCAACTGCATAAAGTTCTGTGGCGTCTTGAGCTTGTATTCGAGGCCACGACGAGAAGGAAAGTTCTGCAAACCCAGGAATTTTTCGGGGGTTTATAATCTTCACATCAGAGCTGGGTTCAGTTCTTAAGGAGCATATAAGTGAAGCGACGGTGTTTAAAGATACATCAAAGTACATCCAAAACGATTTGTTGCAGTGCATGTTAGAAGCGTGCCGTGAGAGGGTAAAAGAGGAGGTGGAAGAATCAGATATGTGTGTCAACTCCTGCACAACCTTACGGCAACTTTCTCAGGGTGAATCAAAGATACTTTGCCTCCAGTGGCGTACCTAGGGGGTAATAGCAAAGGTGGTTTTGTTAAAATAACAGCATCTTTCTAGGTTGGTGGGGATGAGTTACTTCCTAATCGCATCACTGGCAGCGATATATTTACGCCGCACGTCTTGATACAAAGTGTTTAAAAACTGGCTTACATAAAAAGTCGCTTTAATATTTTTCTGGCTACGCTGCTGTTTATCTGTACTCATTACTGATAAAACCAAATTAATTTCACAAAGCTATAATGGCCAAATGTAATGGGTGGTGAGAATACTGCACTACTTAAACAGGAGTATCCTAACACACACTATGTTCATTGTTATGCTAATAGGTTAAATCTAATAATGGTACAAGCTACGAATCTAAACGCTCAAGTGCGAGTATCTTTGCTGATTTAATGAAGTTCCAGCATTTTTCTACTATTCACCAACAAGATTGAAGATTCTAGACGAGATCGTTGGCAAGAGATTTCCTGATACATCAAACATAAAATGGAACTTTAAACCAAGATCGGTGTAAACTGTTTTTGAGCAAAAAGAATCCTTGATAGCAGGTCTTAAACAGATAGAAGGGCAATGCAAGCAGTCTAGCAGCATCGCTCAAGCAAGAGAGCTACGACTTCAAATCCAACAGCCATTATTTATTATGTGGTTGAATGTGTTCGTTTAATAATGCCACATATGGATCTGCTGTATAAGAATAAAGAAATTTAACGATCAGAGAAAAGATTGACAAGCTTGATACTACTTCAGCACCTTCAAGATGGTCTGGGGATAAAAAAGGAAAACCGAAAAGCCCGTGCTGAGGAAAATAGCGTCCAAAGAACGTGTGACACTATTTGCAAGCCTAACACCGCTTTAAGTTTTCAGGACATCTTGTGGTATCTATGCTCTTCACAAAAGAAAATTTCAAGAGTTATAATAACGTTCCTGGAAACGCTGTTGAAGAAAACCATTGAAGCATATCCATTTATAGACGTTGCTAGACTTCGAACGGAACTATAGATAATTTATATGCCTAAAGAGTTTAGTAACTGTTCTAGTGCTGGTGTTCTGTTGCAATTCATATACAACAACATTAATTTAGAACGGGTATGTTGTGAACGTCTGAAGCTGTTGAAGATTCTTGTGACAATACTAATGACAGTAGTAAAGATGAGAGATGTTTCTCAGCATTGAAGAGGGCGAAAACATTCTTGAGCATTTCCATTCGATGATTTCTTTGGTCTTGTATGAGCATCCTCGGGACCCATCTCGCACACATTTTGCGATACTCAAGGTATTACAGCCGACACTCAGTTTTGCACACAATTCCTTGTTCGTAATCCGCCAATGATTAGGAATGTGTTGATCGAGACCCTGTTCATTATGCGTGGTGGCAGTCGAGCAGGGTCGACCGGGCGGCGTAGCTTGTCGTGCACATCTTTTTCACCACTACTGCAACGCTGTACCCACCGTCTAAAATTACTTACATCTATTGTATCGTCTCCATACACCTTTAGCAAGCGTCGATGGATTTCAATTGGCACAATTCGTTCAGCAGTAAGTAATCCAATCACATCTCTGTTTTGTACGAACTATATGTCAGTTGCCATTTTAGAACGCTCCCCTGCTGCTGTTATCTGTCGCAGGGCAACGAATCTAATAGGACACTAGTGGGAACGTTCAACATTTAGTACCACACCAGCATAATCTGAATCGGACACTCAAAGTCAACACCAAAAAAGGGTGGCATTAGTTTCGGAATGACCTCGTAGATAATGTTAGATTCCTTATGTCTTCAGGCAGTTTCTTAAACTGCGGAGCAGGATGGCTCAGGCAGCAAAGTCCGTGGCCCGCACTCAGGAGGTTCCGGATTCGATTCCTGGCGACCGTCCACTCTGGTCATGGGGTTTTTCGTGGCTTTCCTCTTGGTCGCCTAGGCGAATGCCGGGATGGTGTATTCTACCACGATTTGTTCTTTCCCCCATTTCCTGTTATTTCATCTCTCCCTTTCACGTTTTAGGTGTATCTTCGGATCCTGCGGTGCTGGCGGTGTCGGGCAGATGGCGTAGTTGCTTGCGTATTTAAAGATTTCTTCCCGTGAACAACACGGAGCATGTTAGGATCGCTTCGTCGCCTTGTCTAGGGATTTTTCGCCTCTACTGGTGCGCGGGTGCTCAAACTAGAAATAGTAGGGACTTCTGCGCATCTCTGTGGACCTGTCTGCCTGCGTATCTGAGACCTTCTGCGGCTCCTTCACCTCATCCCTGCCTCCTGGGGGTGTAACCACAATAGACCAAGCTGGTCGCAGTGGCGAGATGTGCCCTTCCGATACATACATCCTACATCCTACTATAGTTGTTATTGTACTCTGAGTCCAATTTTGTTGTTTCAACGCAGTTTTCTTAACTTTAATGACACTCTGCTGCCATAGTTATGGACATGCTGATTTAACATAAGCTTTTAATTGATATGAGTTAGATCCCGTAAGCATTTATATATGAACCAGAGCTTTAACGCATGGTGACTGAGATAGGGATTATGCCTCTATTCTGATAGAGAAATTTAGTCGGCATTAAGTAATCTAAATTAAAAACAATCCTTATAGCGCAGTTTTGTAACATTTTGATGTGATCTAATTGAGACTTCTGTACAGCGTTGCCATATAATGGACATCAGTGAGGTGTGAACGTATCAATCAGCGCACATTGGACACTTTAAAATGAAAGTAAAAGATTCAAATGCCTTAACATGGATAAAATGCCAATGACAGGATTCACCTTTTTGATAACCTTCTCAATGTGTAACTCCAAGCTCATGTCGTCCTCCGTAGTGTAGTGGTTACCATGCTAGTCTCCAGTTCCCGAGGTCGCGGCTTCAAACCCGGCGGAGGGCGATGGATTTTTTCGGGCGTAAAAATCCTTAGCATGGCTTCCTTCGGAAGGGAAGTAAAGCCGGTGGTCCCGTGTCGTAGATTTACGGCACGTAAAAGAACCTCAAGCCTGATAAAGAGACATCTGAGCAAAATTACCGGTCTTTCATGCCCAATATAGTATGGGACGCTAAGGACCATAACAATTAAAGAGCGCCCATAAATAAAACTCAATTTAATTTTTAATTTCCAAGCTCATAGGTGAGTTAAAATACAAATCTAATTAACAAAAGTTGTTCACCTCTTCTATAATATATCCATCTACTACAGTGCCTTATTTTCGACTCCTGGCCGTCAGTTTGGCGGATTTAGTTGCATGCGCACAGTGCTTCTAAATGGTTCTGGCTCCCACTGTTCTCCCTCCACTCCGCGCGTCAGTGCATGTGTGACCGTTGCTAGCGCGAGTTTGTGTTTTGTTCTTTGTGGTTAAAGTATGATAGTCCTGTTATAACGCCAAGAAGTGGATTTACTTTAGAATACCGCATATTCATGTATGATTCCTACGTGCGAACAGAGTATTGTAGACAAGTGACACAGCTATTTGTAGACAGATTTCCCGGAATCAATGCGCCTCACAGAGAGACAGTTCGTAGTCTTGTAAACCGATTTAGAGAAGCGAGTTCTGTTCTTGATAAGAAACCAAAGTAACTCGCCTGTTCTTAAAGAGGAAAAACTCGATGAGATAGGACAAAGGTTAGAACATAGCCCCAAAATATCTCAATATCACAGGAAACGGGAGTATCACAATTTTTGGCTTGGAAAGCAGCTAAACTTTTAAAATTAAAACCTTATAAGATAACCGTAGTTCAGGAACTGCAACCACGTGATACTGTGAGTAGAATAAATTTCTGCAATTGGGTGTCGGGTAAACTTAATGATGGCTCTATGGACCCAAAACATGGCTTTCTTTAAATGACCATGTATCGACATAAAACAACAGATACTGGAGTACAGAAAAATCCAATATTGTACACGAAATGCCATTGCATGACCAGAAAATTGGTGTTTGGTGTGCTGTGAATGCGTACAGAATTATAGGGCCTATATTCTTTTAGGATACAGTTAATGGACAGAGGTACAGGGATACAATAATCAAACCATTCCTGGAATATTTGTGTGGCAATGAATGCACACAGGCATATTTTCAACAAGACTCTGCTACCGCACATACAGCTGATATCTCGTTCAAATTAATTGCGGAAATTTTGAAGATAAGGTCATCAGTAAAGGACTATGGCTCCCCAGACCTTACGGTATGCGACCCGCATACGTTGAAAGAACTGAAAGAAAATTATCAGAAGAGAAGTTACTGCAATTTCAGAAGAATTATCGCGCGCTAATGAAAATTTTCTTAAAAGATGTGAGAGATACAATACGTGGCAGCACAATGACATCATTTCCAACACCTTCTGTGATAGAGCATGTGGTTATCGTATGCATGTACATCTATGCGCTTGAATTGCCGGCACGCTATGCGCTTGAGTTCAGGGTCTGTGAATATTCTACTCGGCCGGCAGTAGCGTGCGGGTCGCGAAGCAGCCGGCCAGGAGTCAGAAATAAGGCACTGTATTAAGAGTGTCTGCTGTTTGGCAATATAACTTGGTTTATGAAAGAACATAAACAGTCTTAATTACATTTAATGATAGGAATTAAATTTAAATAAATTTGTCAGTGCACTAATGCCATTTATATCGTAATATTATTTTCAGTCTTGCTATCATAAAGTATTTCCAACATATAAGCATACATCTCATCAGCTTTCCATTAATGTCAGGTTAGTAATGTCATTCATTCATTATCTGTTTACCCTCCTCTTATATAGGACTGACACCCCCCCCCCCCAGGACTTACAGGCGGGTGCCTGGGGTCAGAGGCCCGTCGAGGAGCAGGCACTCATGGATCAGACAGAACATCCAGGATGGGTGATCAGCCCGATGCCTGGTATGGGATGAAGGAAGTGGATGAAGCGAAATGTTCGTGAAATGGATGAAAGGAAAGGTGATGATGGAGCAGTTGGTGGAATGAATGGCGAGGGAAACCGGAGAACCCGAGAAAACCTGCCCAGACGCCGCTTCGTCCACCACAAATCCCACATGCAGGTCCCTGGGATTGAACCCGGTCCGCCTCGGTGGGAGGCGAGCGGTCTAACCACTCGGCCACGGCGCCGCCCGTTAGTAATGTCATTGATGAAAATTAACAAATAATATAAGAGCAAGCACTTATCCCTGAGGAACACAACATGTTACCGGAAGGGTATCGGATTTGCTGTGCTTTAGTGCTACATCCTGATATCTATTTGCCAAGTAACTGTTAAACCAGTGAAATATCTCTGTTACCATAACTCTCTCTCTCTCTCTCTCTTTCTTAGTAAAACGTTGTGATCCATTGATAATTACCATAATTAATCCCCTAATTACTTATTATTAATTTCATACTTATGTTAACATATGGTTCACTTTTTGCACATAAAATCCTATTTGCTGCCTTCCAAAAATTGTTGAGGTTCATACTACCCTGGAACAATTTACTACAATATTCTTTTTAAGTATTCCATTTCCTTTTCGTGTATGTGACTAATCTAGCCACAAATTTGTAACCCTGTTTTGCATTATCAGATATATATATATTTTTTTACGTTTATGAATCCAGATAGCTATCTATTATTTTAATAAGTCATTAGTAATCTATGACTAATGACAGTCTTGGTTTTGTTTGTATATCTTTACAACCGTTGCACCAGTAACTGCATTATTTGAAGTATTAAGTTAAATATCAAACTTGGTATTTAAGTTCAGCATTTTCCGAGCATACGACATGGACATTTTCAAGAAACTTCCGGCATCTCAAACTACCCTTTACATGGAGGAATGTTATTTTCCCAAAAATGATTCTAATAATTTTCGTTAAAATACCATATGTTTGAGATATTTTCATGGCAATGAAATGTACATCTTGAATTTTCTGGGAATAGCCTCTGAGACCTCTTCATTGTGAATGACTTTCCATTACTGGTACACTGTAAGAGATATACAAAATCTTGCTACAAAAAAATGTAGTTGTTGAACCACACAATTTATGTCAAATAATCCTCCCTTTGTTTTTCTTTTTGGAATTAAGCATTTCCAAGCCATTCCTTGTTATTGGTTTGAATTTTCAAATTTTATACTTTTCTTAAATTGGAAGTTGCTTTTCGTTCTTATTTCTCATGGTCATACAAGAGCATGGAATTTTTTGAAAACCATCAGATAGTGACACCTTAAAAATCCTACTTAGCTTTGCTTACTGTATGTATCCTACAACCAAGTGTGTAAATTTGAATTGAAAGTTTAACTTGATTAAAAGATATATCGAGGAGCAATCTTGCCACCTGTATTCTCTCCCTCATTAGGATTTCACCCGTCATCCTTCAAACCCCCTTCGCATCTTTAAGCGGTTAAACATGGGATAAACACATTGTGAGTAGGTACACTTTATAATACCCTATCAGGCTGCCCTCAGCCTGCCAACATAGGACTGGTCTGGATCGGATCATCAAGAAGTAGATCAAAGAATAAGTTTTTTTTTAAAGAATAGTTAGTACTAGAATGAGTAGAGAAAGTCATGTGCATGCAAGGCATCAGACTTTTTCCTCTGCCTCTGCCCAAAATTGAACCCTAGCATTAAGTATAGAAATTTTTCGTTTGAAACCAAGTGCCAAGCACTCAGTGGTTTACGAGGAAAGATAATCGACGGATCCCCACAACCGTGGTAGCTTGTCTTCATCACATTGAAGTCTCGATTAGGGTGAATTATCCGGATAAGGATTATTTTTTAGGGTTCCCCTTATTTTGGAAAGATGAATATCGAGTAACGTTAAGCTTTATGGACTACATTCTCATTTGAGCATCGTTTCATTCATCCATTCATCGTCCGTTAAACTAAAATAAATTTATAAAGAGAAATAAATATGTGCGCAGAGGCGGCAGAAAGAAATTGTATTTAAATAAGCCAGAAATAGAAAAGTTTCATAAAATAAAACATTTTTAGCATTTTTATTTTATTTCTCTGGCAGTTAAATAATACATCATAGTAAGTTATTTGAGAATAATATGTGCTGTCGAGAAGTTTGGTGTTTGAATGTTGGCGGTTTTGAAATTATCAAAAATGAAACGTGAAATTCACGCCTTCTGAATTCTGAAATGTTCATGTTCACATGTTGTAAAACTACGCTATCTGGTTATAAAATTGATGTGATAGGTGTGTATTGTTTCATGTGATTTAAAGGTTTTTCCCCTATATTTAAAATATGAGTGTTTTAAGGGTACGAGGTTTGATGTGTGCATTATTTAAGATGGGTAAATTAGTATTTGTTGATACATATAAATATATGCGTGAATGGATATCATGTAAAGTTTTAGAAGACGAAAAAAAAAAAAAATGTTACCGGTTACATTTTAAAATTTGAATGTTGCATCGACCTTCAGGGGAAATAAGCTGAGGATAATGTGACTTAATTTTAAACTGCAAGTGAAATGTTTGAAATATAATTATCATTGTTTCAGTATGTTAACGTAAAAAAGGTTATTTGCATCACGGGGGGCAGGAGGTGTTTTTGCATTGCAGCGTTACCAAAAACAAAGTAATTGCTGGCTTTGCCAGAACTTGTATAAACTTAATACATTCAGTGCTTTCCATAAGCTTGGAACATCATAGTAAGCAAAATAGTAATAATTTAATTGCACTTGCATACTAAACATAACTTTCCTTTCAGGAGCCTTTCAGACATATCCTAACAGTGAAGAATAAAGCTGTTGTGAGTAATTTGCGCATTAAACCGTACTTTATATCTCCCTTATATCTCGCAGCAACAACATACATGAGCAGAACCGGAGCTATGGATACTACAAAAGTAGCTGAAGAGCTAGGTATGTTAATCTCAGTTCTTTTGTTTTTCATAGCAAGCTTTGATGCTTCAAGTCTTTTATTGCATGTTTCTTACATATCATATTTCATTGTAGTGGAGTCAGGCATAAGGGTTGTACCTCCACATCATGCATGTTATGGAAATGAAACAAATGGTTCTACTGCAATAGTAGATTATGGGCAAAATTGAGGAATATTTTGTTTTTACCCGTTATATTCCATTTCATTCTTCCTTTACTCACAATTTTGAATGACTTGAAAATTGTCTTGGTTATGTAGATTTTAGCATGTGTTGAAATCGAGAATAGACCAAACCTGCTCCTGTGTTTCTTTAATATTTATCCTAGAACCGTTTCTATTACTGACAGGAGCTAAGTGGTGTTCACAAAATTATATTAATATTACAAGCATAGAAGGGAAATCTTGAAAACATAGCAGCTTAATAAAGCTGAATCTGAAGACATTGTAACTGTAATAAAAGGTACAACAAAAGGAAAGCAATTAATAACATGTAAGTAACAACCTAGCAGATATAAATTTGCATAGATATGCATTATTGATATAAAAACAGATTTTAAAAGTTATGTAAAGATTTCCAATACATTTAATGCTGTAATTTCACAACAGGGTAAATTGTCATACTTTTGCCTGCATTTGTTGATCCCCTATGTGCTGTATTCTTTGTTTGTGTTTGTTCATTTGGCCCCACTGTGAGCTATGCTCAGAGACATTGAACACGTCATACAATTATGAAATGTGGAGCATAACTAATAAACATACCCAGTTATTTTAACTAATAACACCCAACAATAAGCATGTTCCCTCCCCTCTTTCTCTCTCTCACATGCATTATCTAAGAGATGACAATTTGTAAACCATCACCATTCCAAGAGTAAACATCGTAACCTGCATTACAGTAGGACAAAAACAACAAATAAGTGTAAATCATCATCATGCCATCTGCCCTATGTATTGAATATTCACATGTTGCACGACTTATTAAAAAATTCCTCCATAGTATATGAGGATTGAGTATATAAGAAAGAATAACTCTTTCTTAAAGATTTTATGTTGATTAGGATTGCCTAATAGTTTTAGGTAACATGGAAGATTATTATAAATTGTTATTGCAGAATAGTAATATACTTTTTATAACAGTTTTAAGCTATTTGCTGGTCTATGCAAATCGCCTGCATGCCTTGTATTGTGGTCATGCGCAGCAACTATTCTGGAAGCAAACACCTACAGACCTTGTATTAATGAAGCTATTCCTATAATGTTCATCCAGTGCAGTGTGAAAAGAAGAAGCGAATGTTGGATGTTGAGGCATACATTTAAGTGCATAGCCATAATTTCCTAAAAGGACATCACACCGATATCACAGAGGAGGTTCTGCCAATTCTATGTAAAGACTCATAACTGGGCTAATGGGAAAAGTACCAATAGTATTTTGAATGCCCTGGTTATGGACTCTAATCTCCTCAGCACAGATGGTTGTGCTGAGGAATAAATGATACACCCATAGTGTATTTTTTATTGGATCAGTGCGCAATACAGTCGCAACAAAACAGTCCATTCTGCTCCCCAAGATTTGCCTTTCATATTTGCAAAATATTCAGAGAACGGTTGCATCACGCTTTCAACTGTGCTATATGCGATGACCAGCTAAGTTTCCTATCAAATGTCAACCCCAGGAATCTCATGGAATCTGCGAATGATAATAAATCTGGACCGAATTGGAGCAAAGGGTGTAATCGTCTTCTACGGTGCCAGAAGTTCACGCAGATTGATTTCTCAGTTGAGAAACGAAAGCCGTTTTTAGTACTCCATTCTTGGAGATTATCTAAGTATTGCTGCATACAGCATTCCAAAAACGGTGTATGCAGAGAAGTACAATAAACGGTAAAGTCGTCTACAAATAAGCATGACGATACCCCTGGAACAACAAATTTCAAGATAGAAGTAATTGCTATAGCAAACAGTGTAACGCTTAGTACTAATCCCTGAGGTACTCTGTTCTCCTGAACAAAAAGGTTTGAAATAAAAGCTTGTGTCTTAAAAATTTGGTTCCATATTCACTTAATAAAGACACTAAAACATAGTGATTTAAAGAACAAAAATACATGTAACTGTGACTTTAAGGGGAAAGGCAAACACTTATGCAGTCTGCAACCCACCAACCACCTTTTTATGACAGTAAATTTATTTATATAGTATTTTCATTACAATATGTCAACAAATTACTCCATTTTGTTAATACATGTATGTGCAGAGGAAACTGCCAATCTAACTGTATTAGCATTTTTAGTTCTAACACAGGAATTCAACTGTGTGCATATCATTAAGCTTAGGATTTAGGACAGCATATAAGCTTTGCTCTCAGCTCCTTTACAGCGCAATTTATGGTATCATACCCATTAATTTAAACCAATTCATAATCACACACATATACTAACCTAAACCTAACTTTGGGTAAATCACGACCAGAGGACCCTGTCGATCCACTGCAGCTCGCTACACCCTAACGGTTTCTGTTCACCACCTATTCATTTTTTCCTTTCTATTTTTCTTTGTTTTGTTTAAGAGGCATATGAGTTAAACTACTCAATGAGTAATAATTTTAATTTCAGTCTCACTGTTGGCAGCTCTTCAGGATAAAGTGCATAGCACAGAATACCACCAATGGCCAAACCGTGAACTAATTTGTAAGTGGACATGGAACAAAGTCCAAAATTAATTTAGTAAAATAAAAACAAACTTGAACTATAATAATCAATCCAGAATGGGGTCAAACTGTTGGGCACATCATTGAATTGCTCTTATTTAAATTATTATATTTAATTTTGAATGTTAACCAAATTATTGCAGATATGGGACAATTGACCATTATTTAGGAACATATGTCTCGAACCTACTGATGACTGTGATTGATGGGACAAACATAGCACTTCCATTTGCGTAGAATATTTAAGGTATCTTCTTTTATTGCCTTGTGATACAATACATACAAGAATACTTAATAGCATAAACAACATGATATTGTGTTTCAGAAAAGTACCTCAATATGCCTTTGGACAAGAAACGTCTGTTGTATAAAGACAAAACACATGTTACTCTGGATGCTGTACCGACATGGGAACAATACTTTCATGAAGCTGAGGATCGATTGCGAAAACAATGTGAGTATGCATTTTCATTGTTAAAAAAATAAAGTGCAGACACACACTCTTTCCCCTTCCTCTCTCCTCTTTCCCTTCTTCCTCTCCCTGTGAGAGGTTTAAACTTAAAATGAAAATCTTCAGTGATAAGGCAGGCTATTCAGTTGCAGTCAGCTATGATGTAGACATTCCTTGAAAGTAGTTCTAAGGTAAATACCTAATTTAGTGAAATTTGTATATGTGCAACATCTAGAATATCTGATTGATTTTAGATACTTTGTTTATAATTTTTTTTTTTTTTTTAATATTTTTGAGTAGTGTGTTCCACCTTTAAAGCCTAAGGTCACATTGGGTACCTCTCTCTTTTATTAAGAACATTTTGCCTCCTTCAACCGAAAATCTGGAAACCACTACACTAATCACTAGACCATGAATGAGAATTTATCAAAGTGACTTGCCTTGTGTATGTTCAGCAGATGTTTTTTTTTATTTGTTGTTGCAGTGGCAAGTAGCAAGACAACTGTAGCAAAGAGCTATAATGTAAATCCTACACTTAACAAAAAAGTAAGTTTATGGAGAGGCAGTATCACTCATCTGGAAATAGATGCCATTGTAAATGCAGCCAATTCAAGACTACTTGGTGGTGGAGGAGGTACAGCTTTCACACATATAATTTATATTCTATATTCAGGATAATTTTTAATTATTCCTTGGATTTTTAGTAGTTTGTATTGCACCTTAAAGTAGCAGTCAATGTATAAGAAGCATTATGGTCCAGTTATAGAACTGGTAATTAAATGATGTCTGTCTACTATGTTGTAAAGACATTATTTACTGTTAAACATTATCTATAATCTTTGTTTAAGAACCATTGTTTAAATACAGTTGAAAACAATGTTTAATCTCAAGTATGAGTGACTTTCCTTCCAGAGCAAATTTCTGGAATAATGATTTTAGAAACATTTAAGGTGACAGCAGTGCAACAAGGTATAAAAATGCCATCTGCACAACAAATTAAAGTAAATGAAGCTTTTCGAAGGCATAGAAAAATCCCATGCTGTACAAAGAATGTGTCATAATTCCATTCCTTTCTACAATATGTAATTCTGTTTGTGGTTTTGAGTAACCTAAATCAGTGAACTGTTGCAATAAATAATTATGGAATACCTTTCAATTCACCTACAGAAGTTCTGCTGTAACATAGTGGGTTCTGTGTAGAATTGTAGTTAAAAGCTTTTTTTTTTTTCTTTCTTTCTTTTTTTTCCCCCCCTCCTCCTCTATAATCTGTCTCAAGCTAAGAATAACCCTGTTGTAAGCATCTGGAAGGGAAAACATACTGATTGCTGGAGGGAAGTTATTGGTTTGGTTCTTTTATTTGTTACCACACAATAAGCATCTCTAAGTGGAACAGTGCTGTAAATAGCTTTATAACCATTGTTCATTCCGTATAGAAATGTTTTGATTCTTATAAAGGTTAATTACCTCAAATTTTCTATCATGCCCATACAATGCAGTTGTGCTCTATGCTTGTGGATTACGAAAAGAATGTTTAAACAGATATATACATAAGCATATAGGTATAGTATAAACTGTTAACTTATTAAGTTACCATTAAATAATATGAAGCCTAACTTATTACTAATGAACAGTGGTATAAGTTGCATCCGTATACCTTACAGATCTCACAGAACAAAGTAGATCTCAATATGAAAGCGGATTCAGATGTTATTCTTTATGATGCAGAGTTGCTTCTGATATTTAAAACTGTATTTCCTAAACTATCTTGCATACCTTACAAGCCCAGAACACTTGTATACAATTTAAAGTAGTTAGCTTTTCATCATGGAGTCAGTCGGTCCTTTACCTAAATAAAGCACAACTGAGGCAAACCATTAAGAAGTGACAAGAGACAAATGATCACACACTGTTTTGTGGCACTTTAAGAAAGAGACCCTGAAACATCCATAAAAAATATTAAAAAAGAAACAAGTCAAGTAGTATACATCAAGTTAGATTGGAACTGCAAGAACCTGAAGTCTAAGAACTTGGAAAATCGCTTAAATGCAAATGATTCTGTGAAAAGTGCTGTATGTAGTAAAGTGTGTGAATCTTTTTCAGAAATGAACCACCAACCATAAATAAAATTTTGCAAGCAGTAAATTCTGACATGTACTTACTGAATTTCTCACAAAGTACTCTCCACAGGTTTCTGATATATTTTGGACTGAAATTCCAATTGTGAGGTTAGAAACTGGTTATAGTGGACTGGGAAAATATTGTGATGTGGACATAAATACCGTGCCAGAATAAAGCTTTTCATCATGAGGGTCACAAAATTTACTTTCTTGATGAAATTTGGCTGATAATGGGATACACAGCATCTGCAACTTGATGCAGTACAACTGTAAACAATAAAAACCAAGCATTTCTCTGTAGTTTCTCTACTGGTCTGAACAAACCAACAGGCTAGAAAGATGGCTGATCATAGTTCTGAAACTGGATTAGTAAACGGTGGTTTATTCACTTATAAATCAAAAAGTACTAAAGACTTTACAAAGAAATGACTGGTTCTGTTTTTCTTAAGTGGTTTCAATCTGTCCATCCAAAATTTGAATCCAAATCCGTTATTGTATTACTTAATGCCAGTTATCACAGTGTTAAAGTAGAACGCATCCCAAATATGTCTTGGAGATAAGATGACATTATTAAATGTCTTCAGGATAATGTATGTGAATTCAGTGCCAAGATAGTTAAACTGGAACTAATAGACATTGTAAAACATGTGAGGCACAAGTCAATAAGTATGTCATGAATTAGGCAGCAAAAAGTGTAGGTCACACTATTTTCAGTTACCTCTCTTCCACTGTAAACTCAATCTAAATGAGTTAATCTAAAGTCAGATGAAAGGCTATGTGGCAAGGCACAACACCACATTTAAGCTGAATGAGGTTTGCTCTGTGCTTGCCACCGCAGTAGAGAATATAACTGCGAAGAATTGGTTCAGCTTTGTTCAGCATGTAATAAAACAAGAAGAGAAGATGTGAAAATTGGATGGACTCACCAATGAGGTCATTGAAAGACTTGTAATTGCCAATGGTGGTACATCAAACAACTGTGAATATACATTGGGAGATGACAATGTTTCTCTATCAGGAGTTGATACAGGAATCCAACTAGAGGTAACCATTACGCTACTACATGGTATTATTGATGCTGTAACTCACAGGTTTAATAATTTAATGGTAGGGTCGCACTAAACTTGATTTATTGTTAAAAACTTAGCGCTGCTACAGCTAGTGTTGCAAAACTTGAAGTGCACACATGCAGCATCAAACACGTGATGGGTTAAATCAGCTCCACCTTTTTTTAACAGGATCGTTCTTGTAGAGTATACCTTCACTTCTCCAACATATTACAATCTTTACTCTCCATGGCACCATAATCCTTGACAATGTCAGATAATGCACACTTTTCTCCAACTGAAGTGTTACTACACATTTAACCATGATATCTGTAGTAGCATTTCATTCTAAACACATATTTAGATACATTTGGCACTGCTCACATTAATATAAAATTCTGATTGGTGGAACTAGGAGAGTCTTAACGAAAGATATTTCATACTTTTGTTATCCTTACTGATATGAGGGTGAATCAAATATAAACTGGAATTTGAAATTAGTGGCTCTGGTAGTGAATGGAAATGGGTGGGGCTTTGAGAGGATGTTGGTGGTGATGTCTGGAGTAGGGGTCTTTATGCATCACATACCACAGAGCAGCCACTCACCTCACTATACCATGATTGAGCGAGAGGTACACATGTCCGTTGTTCAGCACATCAACTTTCTGGCAAAAGAAGGCACCAAAGCTTCGGAAATTTTGAGAAGGCTTCATGCACGTTTGGGGAAGCAACTGTTTTAAAGACCCAGGTATGAATGGCATAAAAAAGTTTTGGCAAGATGGGAAGCAGTGGAAAATGAGCTCCATTAAAGATGATCACAGTCAAGCATCACTGCAGACAACAGTAGTGCTGTTTTGAAGATCAGCACATAACAATTTCTGAAATTGTTTCGCTCATAGGAATAAGCTTTGGAAGTGTTCAAGCCATCATCAGTGATGAATTCAATTTCTGAAAATTGTCTGCCAAGTGGGTTGCTCGTCTTTTCTACCAGGAACAAAAAAAAAATTGCTCCAGGAAGTTTGTCAGAGGCATCTGAATTGCTACGAGGAGGAAGGAGATGATTTTTGAGTCACATTGTGACTTCTGATAAAACTTGTGTTCATCATGATACCCCAGAGTCAAAACAAGCAAGCATGGAATGTTAGGAACGAGGTGCAGCTGGGCCAGATAAAGCCAAAACATGCCTTTTTGCTGAAAAGGTGCTTGCAAACGTTTTTAGGGACTCTGCAGGCATTTTGCTGTATATTTCTTGCATGAATGAAGGACAGTGAATGCAGCCATTACTGGCAGCTTTTGGTTGAGATAAAAGCTGCATATCGCAACAAATAACACCGGCAGCAGATTCAGGGCGTGATTCTTCTTTGTGACAATGCTACGATATACAGTGGAATCTCGTTAGCACGTTCCTCATTAACACGTTTTCCCATGTATTACGTTGAATTATAAAAGTCCCAGTACCAATCACCAAATATAATAAATGTTTGCCTAGTGCGTTTTCCCGGTCCCGCTTACTACGTTTGAAGTTTGACGTCCTCATTCACTGTTTTGGCCAATCCTTGATCGGTACAGTGGGAGTAGGCGTTTATCACGTTCATAGTTTGACTCCTCATTTGCTACTTTGGTCAATCCTTGGTCACGGGGTGGAAATCGGCAGCCAATCACATACATGCATTTAAATATTTGTGTGACACGATTTCTGTGGGCGGGATAGAGAATGCTTTACCTTGGCGTGGTAAACGCGGTATATGCTAACGATAGTTTCTAATGTTGAGTGATGACCAAACAACCGTAGATTGTATTTTAACTTTTCATTTACAATGAGAAAAAGAAAGTGTAGTTGGTAAATAACCAACAGTGAAAAACTGAAAATCCTTGATGTAATCACAATCCAAATATAAAACATGTCGATATAGTGCGGAAGTTAAACATTCCTCCGTCAACCTTAAACACAATTGTTAGCAAACCTAAATTGATTGAAACTGCTTTTAAAGAAGGGAAAAATACTAAAACAAAACTTTTCGCTTGGAAAATAGAATCAGAAGAGGACCGGAACGAAATTTGTTGCATGGAAACACCTCCGTATTCAAATCGTCTTGTATACACCAAAGATAATATCGTCTATTGTAGTCGTAACACGATGCATACTCATAATTTTTTTCTTTTTTAGAGAAATTGTTATCACGTGTGTAATAAAACACACAGCAAAACCACTATTGCCGCTTCCACAATTTGCAATTTATTTTCTCAAAAACATTCATAACCTAAAAAATCCAAGTTGACCAAAATAAAAGCTTGAATTATTTATTCTCAGGCTTTGTGTATCCAAATCCATTTAAACATATTGAATTTAACATGGAAACGCGGATTGTATTCGGTATGAAATTGTACTCGATTTAAATTGCCCATGGAGACGTAATTATTAGATTTTTATTACCTATGTTCTTAAATTGCAGATTTTGCATTTTCGTTAACATGTTTTCCCACCTATGATGTCCAAATCCTTAGGTCCCTGCAAAAACGTACTAACGAGATTCTACTGTACTCTGTCTTAACACGAGAAAAATTAGAGAAAATGCTTAGGACATCTCTATGTCCTCACCCTGTGACTATCATTTGTTTGGGCCACTGAAAGAACTGGGATGAATGCGATTTGATGATGCAACAATAGTGGAGTATGTGCGCAACTAACTACACACACATTCCTCTTCTTTTTTCTAGAACAGCATCAAAAAGTTGCCAATTCGATGGCATAAATGTGTGTCAAATTCGGGAAACTGTGTAGAAAAATTAGGTGGTTGTTTTGTTTTTGTTGATGAATTCAATAAAATTGTAAAAAATAATTCCGGTTTACATTTGATTCACCCTCATATTTTAATTTAAACAGTGTTTAGCTAGACAGACAGTGTTTTAAGCTTAAAACAAGTTATAATTTCTGCAATACATCCAAAATCTCCAAATTTTAATATTATTGTTATACTTGTTTCGTATATCCTACTTTTGCCAAGTGAAACATATCAATGCATTCAAAAAATAAAATCTATTTGAATTGTTACTCTTAGAGGTTTTTGAAATAGTGGTGTAGAAAACAAATTTTGATGAGTAAACCCTTAAAGGCTTTAACAATGAAATTTGTGCATAATGATACTGTGCTATTTGTATCAAAAATTGTATCTTATATTTTCTGATGTTTCTGAAATTTTCTTTAACTGTTGTTTTTAAGTTTCTTGTAATATTTTACATATAACTGTTTTAAGTCTTACTATATTTTACAGTATAGGAAATACAAAATTAATGTTCATGATCTACTTGTCATTTGTCCCAGAGATTTAAGAAAAACTGTAGATAAAACCCTTAGGAGGCAGCATGATCCAACAAACATTACTTTGCATTACTATGGCAGCTGTTGTGTTCTTTAACAATCTTTGAGAGTCAATTGAAAGCCATAAATTATAGGCTACATTGTTCTTTTTCTGTATCTGATGTGCAAATTTCCTTGATTTCTGGCTTTTTCCTGCAATTTTCTTCTCATCTATTTCTGTACTCAGAATTTCTAACCTAGTAATGTGCAGCAGCTTATCTTTTTACTTTCTCGATCACCTACTTCTATAATCACTCCACTCTTAGAACCCAACTTGATGTAAACAATGACTTCATTAATTAGCCAGTGATATGCAGGTAACCAAAGTGCACCATAACATATTGTACCTTAAATATATGTATTAGCTGTGGTTTCAACATAATTTGAAACTCTTGATTAATATGGAACGATAAATAATATGAACTAAAAAAGGTTGTAGCTGTTAATTCTGTGTGGTGTCATTTGCCCTTCTTTTGCATTCATAAAACAATGATTAACAATTGGTAAGGGACTGATAAATAGGAGGTCTGTGTTTCAAATTCCACCAGGACAGGTTTTCCTTGACAGGGTTTCTTCTTCTTCTCTCCAGGTTTTCCTCAGTTCTCATAACTGGCAAATGCTTGGGAGATGTACTAAACTTAGGCCTGCAATGTTTCCATCCTAATTTTCATTTCATGTATCATGGTGGTGCCATATGTATAAGAGCGGGTGATAAACACTACCAAAAAATCGGAAAAGGGATAAATATGGCTGCTTCTATAAGTGCTGAACACGAGACTAACCTGGAGGGATACAACATTTTTTTTGTTTACATCAGGTCTGGTTCTAAGGTAGGTAAGAGGAAATATTGTATTCCACCCAAGAATTCAATATTGAGATTTCACTGGAAGCAACATTTTGGGATCCCCTGAAAAATACGTAAAGCAATTTTTTTAAAAAGGGCCATCTCCCTCTTATGTTCAACATCTTCCAAGGATGCAACAGGAAGATTTTCAAGAAAATCCTCCCCTGCCATGGAAAAGATTTTGTTATTTTTTCATAAATGATTTGGAATTAAGATGTCACATGTTTAATATATTACATGAGAAATAAAATGTATGTCTTGTATTTTCTCTGAATATCCTGTGACTATGGCTTTATTTAATTGAATTTTATATAAATTTGCATAAGGAAATCTTAAGATAGACAAAAGACAATACTATAGGTTTGTGGTTCTTAGCGTTATGACATTCATTTTTCAAGATAAGGGAAAACCATGGAAAATTGCTAGATCTTGTTGCCACAAAAAACATTTCAATGCTGTTTACTCGTGTTGAAACCTTCTTGATGTTGGAAACAATTCCTAGATAAAAATTTGTTATAATTTAGCTAAGATAGAAGAACCACATTTTATGACTAATATTGGCTGTACCACTCAAAAGGAGCCTCAGAATTTATTGTTTTGAAAACAAGGTAAATGAAAGGAAAAGAAACAAAATTTGAAAATGGCATAGCTTTATGTGTGAAAAATAAAAGTACATCACAAGAGGTGCTGGAAATGGCCTCCCTCAATGTTTAAACACAGTTCAACACAACCTTGTAAGTTTGTGAATGTTGCTGCAGAATGTCAGGTGTCACTGCCTGGATTAAACACGGATATTCTGTCGTAACTCATAGAGGGTGCGTAGTTTGTTCTTGTAGACCTTTAGTCTTCACAGGAAAGAACCATGTGACGTCAAATCTGGTGACCTTGTGTCAGTTCCTGATCGTGTAAGTGATTCACAAATTCTCGAAAAAAAAACTTCCATGTTAACTTTACTAGTCACAATAGAGTAAGAAAAAAAAATCTGATGTGTTACACTCACATAACTTTCTCTACTCTTGTACAAACTATTTTTACAAACACTTATTCTCCATCTACTTCATGTTAATCGAGACAAACATTTGCAGACTTTATCTTATTGCTAATTTTCTTGTAGATGTAAGGGGAATATATATTTGCAAGGGCAATATAGAAATACAGTAGCCTTTAAGTATATACATATTTCTTAATAGCTGGTTGCTAGGTGCAGCACCATTCCCTTTGCCACAGATTAATACTCTTTGCATATCCAAGACAAAAAAATTAATAACGAATTCCCATTTGATAAAATAAATATTGAAAAATTTAAGGGAATAACAAGCAATATCTCGAAAATGGTTCACTCAACAAAAAAAAGTATATGACATAAATTGTGTATTTTAATGCGATCTATAATTTTTGTGTAGTAAAATTTTGTCTATCTCTTATGGTTTACCAGTTATGCAAAAGTCGTTCATAATGAAGAATACTTTTGGAGACATTCCCAGAAAATTCAAGATATACATTTTATTTGTCATGAAAATATCTTAAACCTTTCTCTACTACATATAGTAAGTAGAGGTAGTATTGTATTCCAACCAAAAATTTGGTATTGAGATTTCACCGGAAATATGTTTCACTGGAAATACATTTTTAGAAAAAGGTCCATCTGTCCACCCGTGTGGGTGGGTGTGTGTTTTGTTTTGTTTGTTTTTGTTTCACAAGAAACTTGTGCTCTTCAACAAACAAAAAAGAAAAAAAAGCACTAGAGGCAGGCACAACCACTTCCGCTGAACTGGAATAGGAGTGCCAAATACCACAATTCATGGAACATCTGTTGACACACTTCCTTAGTGTGTACAGAGTACACTGTTATCACATCAGTTTATTCATGTAATGGATTGTTTAATCACATTGAATAAAATATTTATGCAATGAGGTGAGAATTTCTGGATGTCCTCTTAGTAGGATACCTTGAATGAAGTCATGTGCATGCGCCACTTCATATTTCTGTAATAAAATTGAGCTCCTGAACAAATGTTGCAGTTGATGGAGCCATACATTCAGCAGCTGGTTCTAAGCTTCTTGATGAATGCAGAACATTAAATGGCTGTGAAACTGGAAGTGCAAAGGTGACTGGAGGATATAATCTACCTGCTAAATGTAAGTGATTTAATAGATTTGTATTTAAAAGTTGTGTTAGCGTTTCAGGACTTTGTATAACAAACTTGAGCTATTACAAAAGCAAGTATTGCTCTTATTGTTTTGTTTTTTTTTAACACATGTAAACAATTTAAAAGGACAGAGAGAGCCAAAAAACTTCGAACAGGATGCACAGTGTTTTTCCTGTCCACACCTCGGCGCTCGTTGCCATCTGCCGCTATCATAGAAAGGCGCGGATGAAACCATACAACGTTTTTAAAACTACTTTTAAAGGCTTTACTTACCAACTTTATGAAAGAAGATGCTGAAACTGGCCACTGTCATTGTCCATGCATTTTTGGCACCTCTTTAGGAAACTATCCATCACTCGCCATAGTTCACGTTGAGAAATGCTGGCAGTTTCCTGGCGGATATTTTGTTTTAATTCTTCCAGGGTGTGTGGGTTTGTCTTGTACAATTTGTTTTAAGTTACCCCAGAGATAGAAATCGCAGGGGGTTATGTCGGGGGACCGAGGGGACCATGAATCTCTACTAATACTTCTGTCCTAAAACAAACTTTCATTAAGTTGTTAAGTAAAACTTTCATAAAATTGTAAAGTAGTTTTAAAAATATTGTATGATTTCATCTGTGCCTTTCTATGATAGTGGCAGATGGCAGCGAGCACCATGGATGCAGACAGGAAAACACAGCGCAGTCGGTTTGCAATCATTTGGCTCTCCCTGTATAAAGGCAGTTTGCCTGTACTTTATAAATGGCATATAGAATGACAAGCTTAGAGTTACCTGACATTCATCATCTCAGGATAAGGGAAAACCCTGGGAAAAAAAATTCTTCCAGGTAACTCATCATTACCAAAATTCATTTACCCCTACACCGCAGAGATGGGCTGCTTCTTTTTGTTTGTCTGTTTTTTAATTTCCTACAAGGAAATGAATTTTGCACTTTCTAATTAATATTCTCATCATTTGGCTGGAAAGAAATCACTTCATGTATTTTTTGTCTACATTTCAGTAACTGTTTACTTGAGATGGTTAAGGAAGTGAGAGTTAGAGGTTATAAGGTTTTATGCCAGTGTTTGATTTTCAGAGAAAATATTTGCATAAGAGAGCAGAAGAATTAGGTATGATAGCTTGATTATGCAGCTACTGTCCATTCCTAATCAGAGTTCCCTCTGGTGTAAACAAAAGCACGTGCTTCTGCTTGTCACGAACCCAAGAACACATTCTTACATCAACGTAAATAGTTCCTTAATACATGTATTGTATCATGAAATATTAGGGCAGGAAAGGTATAGAACTGCACATTTTATTGCGGATATCATAAGAACTCATTGCTAAAGCTAATGGATATATACTAACTGTTAAGAGATTACAAATTTGATTTTCGTCTGCTATTGCCTAATGCTGAGAGAATCGTGCTTGTTAATTATCAACTATATGTATGACTGGCATTCTCTTGTATATACGAGAAATGCAACAATGAATTCCCAGAGGTGCTATCTGAGAACCAATAAAAACTTTGCGTTAACACAGGAAATATAATAAACGAACAGTCATTCATGATATTTTATAATAAACCAGAAGTATTTCTTATTGTGATGTTATATGATACTTAAAATTTGAGTTGGTATATGTTAATTCACATCACATAAAGGCACTAGTTGTTACCATAGGAGTGCTTTCGAGAGATTTGCTTCTCTCATCCTCAGCTGAGACCCAACTGACTGGATCTCCCTCACCCGAAGAAATGTTTCATTGAACGTTGCTTCTGCTCTCTGTTGAGAAAACTTGGAACCTGGTGGTATTGCTGCCATCTGTAGTGTCGGTTGGTCACTCATACTTCTTTCTTCAATCTTGTAGTCTAATTGGTCTGCATTCTGTTGAGAAGAATTGGAAACACTTGATCTTGAATTTGTTGCCATCTGTGGAGGAAGTTGGGAACTTCTATTTTCTCTCTTGTAACTTGATTGGATCAATTGCATTAAGTGGTCTGTCGGTGGTATTTCAAAATTCAAAGCATTCTTAATGTTGAGATGAATGAAGATCTTTTCCCATATTTCCAAATGTGAAGGTATCTGAATGAATTTTAGTAGTTTTATCTCTTGTCCAATTTCATGAGTCATTCATGATATGCTAGCAAACGTATGCTCAGCTCAGGTCAAATCTTACGATTTAGTCAGTTGGTATTTGAATTTTCATGGCAGAGGAAGGTGCATGTTGTGCGAATAAACTATTCAAACACAAAAGCAGGAAACAGTTAAAAAGTGGCGAAAAACAAACAATACTTTAATATGTTCAACTCACTATTAGAAACATACCCGACACTTGCATTAGTGCATATTACAAAACTAATAGCCGATTTCTCAAGTGCTTCAGTGAGAAGTGTAACCAAAGCGTGCAGGGAATATAAACAGACATAATAGAACGTAGAATAGGAGAATCAAATGTGGGAACTTGTTTTGTGTGCGACAGTGCTGTGGAATTGTGGATAAGCTTGTCATTATTTTGGAGAGTAGCTCTGATTCCGATATGACAGCTGAGTCACTCTTCGGAGTATTCGGATTTGGGGGTTGCACTTTTGCCCGAGGATTGTGATTAACGTAAGTAAAATGTTCATTGCCACATACTTGTAAAATGAATTGTTACCTCAGGTTGCATTTTCAACTATGATTCTCACGCAGGGCGCCTTTTATATCTTGAAACAATGTTCAACAAACACATGAGAGGGGAACAAGCAGCCATTAGGGGCGGGGATTGCAAACTACTTTCGCGTGGATAATACATAGAGTTTGTTTACAGTGAGAAGCACTCTGGTTTGGAATGGATAGTATATCCAAGGAAACAATGAATCACAGAAATGCAAACATTTCTAAAGAGGAGAGGTTAGAGGAATATGTAGCAGAGGCAAAGTTTTACACGATGCAATGACAATGCATAAATAAAAAAATAATGGCAATTCTTTATTACTGCCATACAAATACAGAGTTCACTATTACGAAAACAACAAAAGTTACGTTGGAAGACTATGTTATTCCTCGCTGATGATATGCATTTTGCATGTATTTCACAATTCAGTGTATGAAATAACCCTTTTTTTATATTATCTGCTGCAGTGTTCTTTATTCCTTTGAACTACAAGATCAAGAAACATTAAAACTGCATAATTTTTCAACCAGTAATATTGCTAGCGCTAACAACAGAGTCTCATCTCTTGGTATTATAACAACTTTCTTATGCTCTACAAAATGATGTTGCTGTTAGGACATTATATAATAACAAATAAATAGCATGTAGCAACTGATTAATGGCTTTAACAAGTTGTTAAACTATTAACAAAATGTTACAAAATAGCCTTGATTGTAGCTTCATTGAGGCAAATTCTGAAACATGTATACAGTGAAATCGCAAAATAACGTACCTCACTATAGCATATATTTCACTTTTATGTATAGATTTTAAATCCCCCATGCGACGGTTTTAATGTTATAATATTTAACTGTATAATGCTTTATAATAGTTCTTGTAATTCTGTTGCGCGTAACTTGAAGAACTGAGAGACCGACGCGTAGTATGGAGAATTCTGTAGAACTGGTGGGCTGACGTGTAATGTGGTGAGAATCTTGTTGAACTGGGGACGATGTGTAATGTGTTGAGAATCTTGTTGCACTGGGGGACTGACGTGTAATGTATTGAGAATTCTGTTGAACTGGGGAAACGCTCCCTTGAATCTACACTATTTATAGGCTTGCCTCAAGATACGCCTAAAGATTATAACTAGATTACTATTGGCTAATAAAACGCGCCAACATTAGCGTCTATTTTAATATCCAATGAAAACCACAAATACATATTTCTTTTAGGGAATATTCTGGAAGCTTTTACCGAAAAGGCGCGAAACATTACGTAACTTCCTGGTTCCCGGTAATGATAAACAACTCACCCCCTTTCTGCATTCTTGCGCCATTACTAACAGTTTCAGTAAAGCCTCATATTATTATTTACCAATAATAATTACAATTAATAAACCTCTGAAATCAATGTCACATAAAAATACATATTCATATTAATATAATTAATTACATCTGAATAATTTGTGATACAAATTACCGTATCACCCACTTAAATCCCATACAATCTAGTGCAAAGAACTGTCAGTTGTACGTATGTGTTAATTATTAACATTTCAAAATTACTTATGCAATTTGTTAAATACGTTTACTTTGATAGTGTTATTTCATCTATTCATGGACAAAAATGTCATTACATATTGTGTATTAGTATATTTTTGCTTCAATTTCAAACTGTTGTATAGAAATGAACTGCACAGTATCTGTCAGCTACCCTTACAGATGCGGCTGTCCTGAGGCTTCAGCCACCGAACTTCAGAGGAGAAATGCAAAGATCATCAGCGGAGAAAGCTAAAGATGGAATTAATGCTGACACTGATATTCACAATTGTATCTGCCATGTTAAGTTCTTTGTTCTCCAAGCAAATCTATCAAGAGTACCAACAAATGCGTAGCCACTTTCTGAGGTTGGCGACCTGATATTTTTGTGCAGTGGTGTGGTATTGGTTACACCCAAATGCACTTCTGTTTCCGATTTCGTTTGAATGGAAGGTTTTGTTTTCACGTAATTTTTGTTGTTATGAAGATAGTTAAAGCTATTAAAGTCTGCATCTTACTTTTTTGTTTTTTAAATAGTTATTTGTTAAAGCTTGCATATAGCATTTTTGTTGGTTTTTAAAGAGTCTTTTGTTAAAGTTTGCTCCTTGGATTTTTGTTTATCATTGATGAAAGAGTTGTGTGTTAACTTTGAGGCAAAGTGGAGGCAAAGAAAAGAAAGCAGTTTTCAATAGAACAGAAAGTTGAGCTGATAAAGAAGGTAGAAAATGGAATGAAGCAGATTGATCGATGTAGCACATGTGCATAATGTCAAACCACCACTCTCTCGACAATACCTCATGACAAAGAGAAAATACTTCAGGTGTACAAAAGGTTTGCCCCAACAGAAAGAAGATTCGTGTTAGTGATTTCTATCAACTGGAAGCAGCAATGGACATGTGATTCAAAGATGTTAGAGCCAAAGGTGTAACAGTTTCTGGACCAATGCTCCAAGCAAAACCAAGGGAGTTTGCAATGTTATTGGACATAAAGACTTCCAAGCAAGTGCTGGTTGTCTTTTTCATTTTTGGGAGGGGTACAGCATTTGCTGGAAAACCGTCAGTGGAGAAGCAAGAGATGTGGATGTAGAAGCTGCTTGGGAAGGGAAGGAAATGTACTTAAAGGATGTCATTGTAAACTACAAGCCAGAAGATAATTTCAACACAGATGAAACTGCATGTTTTTGTTTATAAAATGCTGCCAAATAAAACAATGTCTTACAAGGTTGAGACCTGTACTGGTGGTTAACAAAATAAACACTGACAGCATTATTCTGTTGGAATGCCACAGGTACAAGAAAGC
This sequence comes from Deroplatys truncata, assembly GCA_030765065.1. Lineage (NCBI taxonomy): Eukaryota > Metazoa > Arthropoda > Insecta > Mantodea > Mantidae > Deroplatys > Deroplatys truncata. The sequence goes on from CM060984.1 coordinate 157,123,204, forward strand.
TGAAGCCATTGGTAATAGGACACTTTGTTAAGCCAAATATATGTGAAATATATGGACAACAGCAAAGCATGGATGACAAAAAGCCTGTTTACAGACTCGCTCATTGAAGTGGATAAAGAGGTGGGCAAAGATAAGAAGAAAATGTTCATCATAGACAACTGCTCTGTGCATAAAGTGAACTGCAGGTTAGAAATTATCAGGCTTGAAGTCCTACCTGCTAATTGCACATCAGTGTTACAGCCACTAGACCAAGGAATCATCCAGAATGTCAAAGTGCAGTTTCACAGACATCTGGTGCAACGTGTGCTTATCAACAGAAAATATCAATATTCTGCAGGATATCCGAATGATAACAGGGGTCTGATGGAATCTGAAAGCAACTACAATTGTGAACGGTTGGGGAACATTCTGAATGTTCAACCATTTAAAGCACCAGATGACACTGATTAACTTCTTTGATCCTGTCTCTTTTCCCCACAAAATCAGAGACTTTGTAATGGCTGGAAGCCACAATGAATCTAAAAATGTGACAGTCCCTTTGTCACATCTGTTCCCTTGGAAAACAGGGCATTTAGTTTTATTTGAGAGTAAAGAAAGCTTAGGCACTCAGCACCATAAGCAATTTAAATTTAAGGCCATTAGCGTCATGGGTATAGTGGAGAGGCATGTTTACAGCTTCCTAGAAGTGTTGACATTAACATTTTTCCTGCTAGTTGTTCTCAACAACATATTTCTTCATCTTACTTTTAAAACCTTTGCAATTCCCTCCCCCCCAAAATGCTGAGCATTGATGAGGTTTTATTGAATATAAGCAAATGCATACAGAAAATGGGGACATTGAAATTTCTGGTCTGTGGATTTAAATACTGTGATAAATGAATGGTTAGAATGTGTTAAAAGTAATGGGGAAAAAATGAAACAAATAAACTTCAATGCCATTTTGTGCTCAAAATTTCAAGATATTAAACTTGTTTAACTTTTGAATTACAGTGAATGAAAAGTTCAGAAATTGGTTTCCTTTTAGATGCATAGATCACAGAGGAGGAGGAGGAATGTGATTCATAGCTCTGAGTGAACCATCACAGATAAATTTATGTTAGAGAAAACCTCTTTTTTAATCTAGTTGTGATACCTTTTTGATAGACATTTGGAACCCTTTTTGTTAACAGTTGTGATTCACACAGTGGGACCTCAAGGAGAGAAGAAGGATTTGCTGGAATCCTGTTACAAAACCAGTTTAAGACTGCTGGTTAAGAAGCAGCTGCGTACAATTGTAAGTCACAAAACCAGCCAATATAACCTGCATGTACTGTAGGTTACAAAAATGACATGCATTGCCACAAAGTTTTAGTGATGTAAAACTTCTGTTTTATTGCAGGCTTTTCCATGTGTTTCCACAGGCATATATGGTAAGTTGCTTTAAAAAAATAAAATGTTAGCTGTACTGTATGAATTAAAGGAACAGAATATTCACAGCAAAAATGTGATCACTCCTGTAATTCAAGATGTAGTGTTAGATAGCTCAAATTTTGTTTAGGCAAGAAAATGAATCGTTTTCCATTTGTCTTCAAAATTATTTTGATGATCATACATAAACTTAAAGCTACTAACAGTGAAGCAACACCAATATAGTATAAATTACTTATAAACAATTAGTGACAATGCTTCACTTATCTTTTCAAATATAAATGCAATAAGACATGTTTCATAATTACTTGATTACATTGTCACCTTCTTCTTTGTAATATTAATGATGTAAATAAACAATGAGTACAAAGAAGAAACTGACAATTACATAAACAATTAGGAAACATGTCATGAATTTATACTTTAAAAGATAAGCATTGTCATTAAGTATTTGTAAATAATTTATAATATATTTTAATGATAGTTAAGAGTAAGTTGTAAAATAATATTGTGACAGAGCTCTCTTCTGGCCTCATGGCTGCATGTTCTCCTGACATATGATTGGTTGGAGAGAGGGGGTTAGGCGCTCTCAGTTAATGAACCATCATGTCATATCAGGACATTTTAGAAGTTTCTAGAGCCTCCCTTCCTCCAGGTTGTACCAAATCTTCTCGAGCTACTAAAAGGAGGTTTGGTCGCCGTGAAGGAAGGTGTTTGTGCAGTTTAGTGCTGTCTATGTGGTGAATTGTGTGTTTGACACTTTATAATCCTCATATTATAACTTGTTCCTTGTGACAGTTCAGAAATGGAGCATGTCACTGCAGCTACATATGCAACAGCCAATCACCGTCAATACCATTCAACACCCATTCGAACCCTCTGCCTAAAACCTCCAGCATGACATAACACTTTCATTTCACTGTTGACGGATTTATTTATACTGCTCGCACGTATAAAAAAATAGACATGGCCTTGACATAATATATAATAAAATGTAGTCACGTGTTATTAGAAACAATGATAATGATAACTTTATTTGTACATTTTTATACACAATTCTTTTTATAATATTCCACTTATAAACTAACTTAACCTATGTACAAATTTCCTTGCCAGCTATGCTGCTCTTTTTGTTTGGCACCCTGGCCTTCTGGCTCATCTGAGCATCCCTTGCTACCCTTAATCCCTATTGCCCATCCTCTTCTTCCTCCGTTTGCCCTTCTACCTTTCTTATCTCTCTTACTTTTCTAATCCATTTCTCTTTTACTTTCTTTAAGAACTCTCCCATAATCTTATTTTGCTTTTCTTCATTTCTTGTTAACATTTTAATTGCTACTATTTTTCCATCCATTTTTCCTCCCATACTTGTCTCCATTCTGCTAATTCTTTGCAGTCTGTCATATAATGCTCTGTGCTTTCACTACCTCTGCATAATTCACAAATTCCATTTTTTTTTTTTTCCATTATTAAAAAGAGGATTTTTATCGAATTGTTGGGCACTAGAAAAGAGAGTACTTATTCTGAGGAGAAATATTATTTTAGATGAATTATTGTTAGAATAGATTGAGTTAATTCAAATAATTCCTGAGTTTGTGGAATTTCAAATTATATTGAATCGCACAATAATAATTTTCAATGTAAATGAAAATCTTGCTCTTAGCCCTCTGAGATACATTCAACCTGTTCTCATCCATGCAAACGCTTCTTTTATTAGAAACAATAATGAAGTGAAATACACACAACTGTGCCAGGGTGAAACAAACCTTTAATTTTCAGCACTGATTTTGAGCACTTTAATTCACAGAGTTTACAAATACATTTATCTGTTACTATATGAAAATTGAATTATTATGGAGCACATTTTATATATGCTCATTACAACATTTCTTATGTATTGATTTGATTCTGTTATCAAATGTTTGTTATATTATCAGAAAAACTTCTCATAAATAACATGTAGCCTTCCCTCTTCCTACTATCTCACCTCAC